>OZ057413.1:21617662-23027226 GCA_964056705.1 Troilus luridus
CAAATACTATTCTAGATTGTTTTAAAAGTGTTTAATGAATTACCGATACTTATTTCGTTTAGTACAAAAAATGATTAAAAATTAAACACATAAAAATAATAGTCATTCTTATCTACGACGGGTTTGTTTAATTAAAATTTAAAAGTTATAAATACCTTTTAAACTACCCAAGTAAATATAGAGAAATAGAACCATTATGAAGTTGGTACTTTTTTCATGGTAAAACACTGATCATGAAACCAATTATCTTTTTAAAAATTAAAAATTATTTAATAACTAATCATTAAAAAATAAAAATTTAAAAATGATCAATTATTATTAATAAAATGGCATGTGCGAAACACTCTAATTTTCCTTTATGGGCATTATTTTTTGTTCATTCATATATTTTTGCTACGCTTTAGCATTGTGGCACGAATGCCCCATTTCAAAGCCTATCCCATGTTTCAACATGCCATTCTGGTAAAAACATTCAAGAATTAAAAAGTTTATGTGGGATTCCATTATAAAAGAGAAGTATATTTTTACAGCCCCGGTGAATAAGTGGTCAAGTCGGATTTTGTCCAGAGAGAGTTAACTGCTTTCAGATAACCGGAATCATATCATTCTCGTAGTTTTTTGCTTGAAATGGAGTTGATATATAAGTATCAATTAGTTTTCAAGACAATGCCTGAACTAGTCCCTTATTCACAACGAAAATTAATACGATTCCGCTTCACTATGTACGAGAAACTCAATTTGGAAAAAATGGACTTAACCACTTATTCACCGGGGCTGTAGATAAATGTTATCTACATTAGAGCAACCTATTTTTTTTTCGGCTTGAGGATTGGATAGGTTTCTTAATTGCCAAGTATATGACTATGAAATTAAAAATTGAATTCAAACTAAATTTCATTGAATTGGTATTGTTTTTGTTGCATGCAGTTCCAATTTTCGCAAGAATTATAGAGTCATCAGCTAGCTTTAATTTACATATGAGGTCTTCACCATTGCCTTGTAAAACTCCATCTTACCATATGTGGAGATACAGCTCGGGTATCATCAAGGTGGTTTCAGCACGAATCTATCTAAGACTGAACAATTATTTACTCATGGAGAGGTTATAGAAAAACGAGAAAGCAAAATAACTCAGCGCGGGTTAGAATTATTGATAAAGCGAAATACTACACAGTGATCACAGAAGAGCTTTATATAAGAATGGTATGTACAAAGCGATGTAGATACGTTTAACGATGGCTACTATGGAGGGCTCGTGTAGGTGAAGGGAAAAATTGGCGACCCTTTCTAAATATCCACTGGCCTTAGTCAGGGTGATTCATTAGCCCCTCTCCTATTTATTGTCGTCTTAAGGACCATCTGAAGAAGAGTATGATTAAATGATGGAGGAATAATATTTTAGTGAACGATAAACAAGCAATTTATATGGTCTTTACTGAGATGATTCCAAGCAGTGAAGGGTGTAATCTGAACTGAGGGTGGCTGGAAAATGAGGCATAGAACGAACGAAGAGAAAACCAAAACAAGATTAGAGGTTCTCCAGTCACTTTTCGCAGTGTAATTAGAATCATAACGAAGATGAGATATATGAGTGACGACAGAGCTCATTAGTCTATAGTAAACCACCTGAAATAACTGGTTTATCATTTATTCGACCAGCTGGAAGATGTGTAACCGAGATATGCATCATTACAAAGATACCTGAAGAACGAAAAATTCTTAGATACCAAGGACTAAACTAAAGAAGAATTTCCTAGCCTAAAAACAAGCAAGGAAGTCAACTCGATACTCTATTATCCATCAATCTCTCAATTCACTCGAGTTCAGTGTATATCCTAAGAATGGATGAAGCAAGGATAGGGAAAAGGCTAAATTATAGTAAAAAAAAACCTGTACCATTACAACCCGTGAACGGGTCTGGGGTTCAGTACATGGTAGAGACTGTACTGTTTCATGGACAACGGTTCTGCAAGGAGGTGACTTGTCCTAGATCCCCCCTTATTTTGTGTACCCTATTTTTATAACATTTTATAGATGCTGGGTGAGCCCCAGGAGCGTACTAGATCCCATATGATTCATAAATTATAGTAAGCCGATAGAAATTAGGACTAAGAGCAGACATCTGGAGGGAGTGATAGATAATGGGACGGGGAAAAGAGAATCGAGTAAGCAGCTCCAATAATTAATCAATCAACAAAAATAATTATTTTTCGTTTTGGCCAACTAGGGACCACTTGCCAATTTCAATTACTTCTCATTTATTGTTTTCTTTTCCTCAAATCATCATCATAATTATTATTTTTTAATTATAGTTATTATATTTTTTCTGCATAATCGAAATCAGAATAGATAAATATATGATGTACCTTAAGGTCTGTAGTTTGAATAATATTGTATACGAGTATATCAGATATAAAAAGGATCTTGATAATTTTAGTGTAATTTTTGCTAGGTTATTTCAATGGGTAAGATATCTTCGGTCTTTTTTTTTCTTTCCCTTTATAAATAAATATGTTATTATAAACAATATATCATTTTTTTTCTAATTGGATTTCTATTTCTTCGCGGTCTTATGGATAAGTAGGGATGTTTCTTTCTTTTCGAAAAGCTTTCTTCCAACGGATACTCTTCTGACGTGTTAGCTGCAGTATACATAATTTTATGAAATGTCAGGCGATAAATTATTTATAGATAAGACGGATCCTTAATCAAAATATGACTACTAATCATTTTTCCAAGCTTTAAAAAGTATTTTTTATGGTTTTATTTTATTATTTTTCCTCTCGGTGGTTTCTCTCTGCAGTTTCAAATTAAGTCAGCATGCGTACATGTTGTATATATCTATGTCAATATGTATAATGATTATTTTTTTGCGCATTGAGTAGAATCCTAACTATCGGTGTCTTCTAATGAAATCGGTGTTCCCTATAGCAATAAAATTGAATATTTATCATCACGTTTTTATCCAACTACTCTTGACGAAGGAGGAAGTAAAGGGAACATCATTTGCGAACGAAGGATACCCCGAAGAAGAGGAGAGAGGGAGATAGAGGGAGGGAGGGAGATAGATAGATAGATAGAGAGAGAGAGAGAGAGAGAGAGAGAGAGAGAGAGAGAGAGAAAGGGGGGGAGGGTGGATCTCCTACAGATCCGGGAGCCGCAAGGACCCCTTCACCGGCCGTTATCCCAAGGACGCCCGGGTGCCATCCTTAGAGTCCTGTCTCCTCTGACAGCCGCCAATTATACCAATAGTCGCTTCTCCTCCATGTCCGTATTCGGCCGATTTACGTCCGCATCAATGTCAGCGTATTCGCGGGGGTAGAATAATTGTGTCAGTATGTCGTTGATAGCCTGTTAATTGAGAATATTACTCTCGAGTAAAGGATATTAGGATATGTTCTCGCTCTCCTAGTTAGTCCTTTCGAGTAAACATTCTTGTGAGCGATAATGATGATTTATATATTTTGATTAATAGAGTACTATTTATAACATAACTTTCTTTATATTGTAAATAACAACGAACTCAATCAAGCGAATAGTCTTCCAAATTAGCAAATTCTGTAGATAAATAATCTCTAAAGTTATAAGCATGAACAATTTTAATTATTTATTAATACGTTTTCGGGTATAAATATATATTTCATTTTATTTGTATCTATAGTTATAAATCGTTAGTTAAGATAATTCACTATACACAGTCAGTAAAGTGCTTTCTGGAATAGATCCTTTTCGAAATTTTATATTCTATTTTCTTGCAATGATATGGTACAGTCCATATTTGGCAATAATAAAATGTAGTCTTATTTTGCAGTAATAGTTTTGCAGAACACGAGTATATCTACAGCCCCGGTGAATAAGCAGTCAAGTCCATTTTTTCCAAATTGAGTTTCTCGTACACAGTGAAGCGGAATCGTATGAATTTTCGTAGTGAATAAGAGGCTATAGTTCAGGCTTTGGCTTGAAAACGAGTGTTGCTTATATTACACCTCTATTTCAAGCCACAAAGTTCGAGAATGTCACTTTTCTCAATACAGTTAACTCCCTCCGGTCGAAATTCAACTTAACCATTTACCGGAGCTGTAGATAAAGGGAGCGGAGTGGCTCAGTGGTAGAGCGCTGAGTTGCCGTGCCGAAGGTCCCGGGTTCAAATCCGGCTGAGGCAAATAATTTGTTTAGTCTGTCAACAGATGGGGGATGAACCCTGTAGGAATCTGGAGACACTCCTGAGCTCTCCGAGGGTCTAAAAGTAGGTACCCTTAATTGAGGGAAAGCCTGGGGTTGAGCGGGATCTAGGACAAATCACCTCCCTGTACAACCGTTGTCCTAAAAACAGTGAAGTCTAGTCTGCTGCACCCAAGGCTCTTCAAAAACATCCGTTAATTACGCGGCAGTGGATTTTCTATCTATAAAAATTTTATATAAACTAACTAATTAGTAATTCATTGATAAAGATTTTCTAATTAATTTATATTATTAATATATATTAAGTACAAATATGCACCCTTAAACCCTAATTAAAACTAACAAAAAGCTTGAGCTGGAAAAAATCTGTTCTTTCGTGGTTATTGGCAATCATAAAGTGTATACCACCGTTTAAACAAAACAATCGTATAATACTTACTATATCTGTTACTGTAATACTGTAATACTACCTAGAGTAGGATCGTAAGGGGGTAGTGATATTTTTTGTTTTTGATGACTAAACTCATCACAATTGTCTGAATAGAGTATTTAAAATTGTGGCGCATAAGATTGAATTAGGACAGGGTAGGCCTCTCATCCAACACCATTTCAGTGTCTTCATCCAATATCTGGGGTATTCCGGATTATCAAATCCAGAATTAATCTGTTTTTATGTCCTTGCTGTTTAGTGTGAAATCGTTGATATGGTGTAATAATGTGTTGTTATTTGTTGAAGCTTTTGATTAAAGCAGATATCTGAAGTTGGAAATGATTCTTTTTAAATAACCCTATATACTCTCATCGGTTGGTCTTTAAAAGAGTCTGATGTATTAAGTTAAAGGAATATAAAAAAAGACTACTAAGAAGTTGCACTGTTGACCAAATTTTCAATGAGAATTTTGAAGTAATGAGAGTTTAAAAACTTTGAGATCTCTTGCGACACTGATTCACGATGCGAACTTTACCATTTACAAATCAATTGCAACTGAAATTCTTGCGTATTCAGATGATCCGGTGAAAGCGGGAATATTGCTGATTGAAATGATGGAACCGTTGAAGAAGGCAATCGGTAAACTAAGACCAACATCTTGGCGATATAGATAAAAGATAAAAACAAAGTTATTTACTTATGTTTACACTTCCAGGTGTTTGTCCAGCTTCGTTTAGATAAACATCTCGATCAAGTAAAGATTAGGGCGAGGATCGTATCAGCTGATAGTTTGTATGCATAGTATGCAGCAGCTAAGTTAAAGAGAAGTACATTCCTCAGGCAAAGATCTATTCTGAAATTGTATAAGACACAAGTGAGACCAGTGATGAGCAATAAAGGTGTGCGTAACACTTAAATTGATTAAGTCGAAAACATTATTGTCCTTTTTAGCTTTTCCAAGAATAAGCCTATAGAGTAAAAAGCTAGATTGAGGTATAGCGTTTTTGAGGATATGAGAATAAGAGCTATCTCTATCATATATTGATTATCTCCATCACTGGAGAAGATAAATCCTTATCATTTATCGACGATAAGGACAGTTGGGGTAGAAGGGATGGAGATTGGTTAATAGGAAAACGACTGAAGGGGTTTCATTATGATTTCTTTTTTCCAATGCAGTAACGTGATATATCTGTGTCAAAAGATGTCATCACTCAACAGAAAAATTACATTAATCAAATCATTAATGCTTTTAATGAGTACGTTTTCTTATAGGAGACTACTTACGAGAAAAATATAGCTATAAAAGGCAACTATAAATCATAGATATTTTCCTAATATGGTAAGATCCTACAGTTTTGGTTTCTCCCAGTCACACGGATGCGGATCCAAACCGGAAAACAACTTTTCCTTTCGCCACTAAGGCCACACAGCACGAACTTGACCTTAGGTATTGATTATTTTTGAAATCATCAGCAACTGCCTAAAAATAAAATCTCTTGACCGAAGTCAGACACTAAAATGAGGAGTTATATTTTGAGTTTCATGGTTGAAACAATAAAGAAAACAAGAAAATTAATTCTAATAGAAAAGAATACAAATGTAATTGTTAAATATTTGGCGCATCTGTAGGAATTAACATTAAGGCGAAAATTTTCGGGTCTTTACAGTTTATATTGGGTCGTAAGGGATGAAATGTCAGTTTCGTTTATTGAAAGTTTTCTTTTCATTAGGGATTAGATTATTTGTACACAAACAATTATGCTATATATATACCGTTTCAAAGATCATTTGATCCTTTTTCATAATCAGTCTTACTTTTCCTTTTGAAAGTGAAGCAACGTTTTAAAAATAAATAAGAATAAAATTATGTCTTCCGCGGAAATTCGATTAATTTTTCTCTACGAATTTAAACTTGTACATAGCGTCACGGAGGCGTTCCGAAACATAAATATTGTTTACGGGGAAGATACCGTGAGCGAAAGAACAATCTTCCGTTGGTTTGATAAAATTCGGTCTGGGGACTATGACCTTCGGCCGAAGACTAAATTGGACAACGAAAAGTTGAAAGATCTGTTCGAAGCGGGCCCTTCCCAAACCACTCGTGAATTAGGTTCACAACTTGGAGCAAGTGCCATGACTGTTTCCAGGCACCTTAAGGAGTTTATTAAGACAAAAAAAGCCTGAAAAATAGGTTCCACATAAATTAACCCAGGGCAGCAGCTCACCCGATTGGAAATGAGCTCCTCGCTACTTTTGCGAAACAGAAATGAGGAGCTTCCTCCACCCACCATATTATCCCTACCTTTCTCCAACTGATTTTTACTTTTTCTGTTATTTGGATAATTTTTTAAGAAATAAAAAATCTGATAACGAAAATGCCCTGAAATCGGCTTTCCAAGACTTCTTTTATTCCTTGACACCTAAATTCTACAGAGCGGGGGTAGAAATGCTTGTTTCACATTGGGAGAAGTGTATTGAAAGTGAAAGATCCTATTTTGGTTAATAAAAGTATTTTTTAATAATTTTTTGCTAATTATTTAAATGTACACCTTCTCTGACATTTTATAAGTTACAACCCACTATTAAAGAGAAAAACACTGTTCTACTGAAACTGTACTGTTTCTTGCAAAACGGTGATTTGTCTTAGACCACGCTCAACCGGCAGGTTTTAGCCCAATTTAGGGTACCCATTTTATACACTCTTGGTGAGCCGCAGAAGTTTCTCCAGATCCCACAGGATCCTGTCCCCTGTTGTTAATAGATTAAATAAATTATATGCCATGCCGGATTTGAACCCGAAACTTTCGGCACGGCTACTCTACTACTGAGCTACCCCGTTCCTTTACAGTTTATATTTCGTAAACTAAAACATTTCACACTACCGTTAAGGCAACCTTGCATGTTTTAACCAGGGATGCTAGTCTAAAAAATATAAGTACTATAATACCTAATACTTATTATTTAGTCAATTCGTGTATCTAGATTTCGAGATAGAGTCAGCAGCTTTCATGTTGTAAACTTCAATTATTAACAGTTTAAGAAGCAGCGTAGCTCAGGAGATATTATGGAATTCTTGAATCTCAGTAACGGGTTGTTGATTTATTTACTCTGTCACATCAGCATGTATCGACTCTGGGAACAAGAGACCCTTTTAAGGCTCACTTGGCCTTAAGTAGATTCAACAAAATGAGTAACTTTGATCGGAATGAGGATAAACCGAAGCTATTAAATGTAAAAGTATGGGAAATCATTTTCAACAACTACTAAACACTACTTCTTCAAAAAAATACCAAACTTAAGAAACATCTTTGGTAGCTGTGGGTTATTATCTAAAAGTACTTATTACCATTTTTTTTTCTTACTAAAATTATTTTTTAAAGTGTATTTATTACATCACGTTTATATTTTTTATTTAATTTCTTTTAGATTCCACGGGGAGCGTGGACACTTGGCCTGAGTCTGCAGGGAAAGGCTCACCCACCACCCCTATTTCTCTCCACTGGAAGAAGGAAAGCAACGGGTAATTGTTAATTGCATATAAGATAATATTTATCCATTATTAATAAAAATATTTATCATTATAATATCTACGCCCTGGTGGTAAAGAACAACATGTCTACAAAATAGGTAATACGAGTATTTTAGGTAAATTTTCAAAAATAAATACTGTGATCAATACTTCCAATTACTTATCAATGTCAATATAATTATGGAAATGCCAAGTTCCAAAATATGGAAAATAAGCTCTCCTGAACAATTACAAAAATGTGACATGGTGTTCTTTGCCTCCGAGGTGCAATGAGGTGCATGGTGTTCTTTGCCTCCGAGGTATAGACATGTGCAATGAATACTCATATGTATTCTCAAAAATGATATCTGCCCTAGTGTTTCGGTTAAATTTACTTTTTTTTATTTTTTTTAGACTACTCCGGTAGTTCGCGAGTTTCGGAATACTGAAAATTATCACACCCTTGTTTACTATTTCCAAATTTGTATATATTCAAAATAAAAAAGCTACAGGAACTAATCTTCAAACTGAGATGTTCCATCTAGGATAACTTATGATTTAGGCTTAAAAATGTAGGATTTTTTTCGTTTTGGATTTTGAATACTTATCTTAAATGTATAAATTTTCATGACGAAGACGGAATTTGTTATCTTGGTTGATAAATAAATACATGAGTATTTTTAATAATAATAAAACTAAATATCATGAATGATAATAGTTGACCTTGTATATATGTGGAAGAAAATGGTCTGAGTTAAGACCAATACATTTCTCTTAAGTAGGGAATTAATAAATAAATAGGGAATTAATAAACATTTCACCTTAAGAGAAATTTATTGACCTCCACTGGGACCATTTTCTTCAACATAAATTATATATCTTATTCCTTCACAAGTGAATTTTAAGCTGTCCTACGGTAGCTCCTATTTCCGTGGTATTTGTTTCTTCTGCACAGTAATAAAAGCATTTCTTAGTTAAAGAGTCAGGTTCTTTAATTATTCTTATTTTTCGAAAAGTGTGTGTATAATTGTGTTTTCATGAGTATTTAAATAAACATTTTTTTTATTAAAAAAACAAAATTTATTTCGTTTCTTAAGTAAATTGCCAAATTTATATGAATTATTAATTTATAATTTATTTAATATAATTTATTTTCCTGAAAGAAATTGAAACCAAAAAAAATTATTGATCGGAAAAAGTTAATAGAAGTTGTCTTAACACTGAAACATTTAACAATGCATTTATTATGCCTTTTTCAGTCCTTACTTTGTATTATACGGCCATTTAATAGCGATGATTTAATAGCTGTGGAAGGGTAATAAACTGCTAGGAATTATGAATAAAAAATGAGATTCCATTAGAGTAGTGTTGTTAAAGAGTTGTATGTGATTTATTATCTGAGTAATAGTGGGAGTGTAATAATCTGTCCTACAAATCGTAATGGAGACAAGGGTCTATATTTATTTTTACTGTATCGTAAAATTTATAATTTAAGGTGCTTCATCGTGATACACTAGAGAAATAAAATAAGCCATCGTTGCGAATCCGATACTGCTTAATAAATTTTATGATAGAGTACGTATAAAAATCAATAAAAATTAGTATAATAGTACACTACTAAATCGAACAATGCCGACTCCATCAGATGCACCTTTATAATTACATGAATGTTCTTTGTACATTATTGGTGTAACGTTAGTAAAATTTATAATGATGATTTTTTCATTCATACGAATATAGTTTTTTTTTTATGAATATACTTTTTTTCACGAATATAGTTTATAATGAATACAGATAGCGGATTACCAGATAATTTAATAGCTTCAATTCGAAGCTCAAAATCTGTCATACCATTGGCGGGAAACTGTCAATATTGACAAGGTTTTTGACACGTCAAAACTTCTCTTATAAAATCCACCTAATATTTACGATTTTTCTCTCATAACGGCTAAAGACAGATTTACGTTCGTGGATACTTTGGAGGCAAGCTTAAGAAGTCTGAATATCTCTGAAGTAATTCAGATAACAAAATGATCAGATTTCTTACGTAGCGACCGTTTAAGAAACTCAGTGAACACATCGTAAAGTTAACGTCTCTATCCTAAAAGTATGCAATAACTGACTAGGTGTCGTTTATTTATATAAGGCATCGATGACTTTAAAAATGGAAGTATCTATTTTTTCTATCACTAGTCTTGATCCGCGGGTCAACGCCTGGTTCTGAATAATTGGCTACAGTTAGGGATGAAATATAGTTTTAATTAGCATTAATTATTATTAACATTAATTTTTAATTACATTTAATTTAATTGCATCATTAATATATACCTGTTTATATCTTTACTTATTTAAAGATTGTTTCCTTCATATCATATATCTTTGTTAATTTACTATCCTTCCAGTATACTGCACTTTCTTATTATTATTTATACCCTTATATTGAATCAGTGACATATTTGACTTATAGGTATCATTTAAAATTATTTATTTTGATATTTAAAATTTTTCTCAAATCTGTAAAAAAAAAAAAATTGTTTAATCCACAAATCCAATTCTGCCTCATTTACAAAACAAATCATAAAGTCTCAAAAACATTATTTCATGGAATTGAATCTATTTATTCGACCGAATTACAGATAAGAATAAAAAAGATAGCCATATAGATAGGAGTACTCTAAAGGAAATCATCTCGATCTTAAATCAGAAAAGGAGATCGCCCATCCAGCTCCTTTCTAGTCGTCACTTAATAGTCATGTCAGCCGTTGCCATATCCTTTACCAGTATGTTGTTGTATCCAAAACTATATTGAGGTTAATAACAACAGCACATTGTTGGTTAAAATATACTATGTACATCAGTTGGTCGATGGTTGGTTATTTAATTCGGATTATTGGGTTTTATTGTTTACCTACCAAGGAGTCTCTGTTCACCTACAATTCAAATTTTAGTTTTAAAAAGTTTAATTTCAAACCGGCAGTGGATATTATTTTCGTCCTTAGAGTAAATTAAGGATCATTTTTGAACTTAATGTTGGCAGGAACTATGTGAAGGAAAAGGGCAATGGGAAGACTTGTCGAAAGGCTTTTATATGATAAAAATTTGGTTCATAATTTATTTTTTATCTGATATTAAGATTTTTTTCTTAACTTTTATTATCCCTTATTCAATGAATAATATTAGTATCGTCTCGAATGGTAATTTTTATGTCTGTTAACAAAACCCTTCAATTTTGCTGGAGGAAGTGGGTGGAAAGAGAAACAAGAAGAAGCTTGCTCTTACCGGGGATAGTCGTAGTTCGGAACACGAAACGTAATGCAGTGTAGCGAAATTTTAGTAAAATATAATCGTTTAAAGCCTGATTTTAACAATTTATAAATTGAAATATTGAATACACTTGAAATAAAGAATAAAAAAAGATTAATAATGCCAGTACATATGCTTATTTACTTAAGGGAGATAATATACAAATATTGAAATATCAAAAAAATATTTATTAGTTTTTTGTTTTGTTTTTTATGAATCACACTAGTTTTTATTTGTATGTGGTGGTATAATATAAAGCGTAAGAGATTCCTTGTTCATTAAAAAATTTGTCACAATCCTTGTTAAAAACAAACAGCAAATATTGGAAACTAGTTTAAATTATTTATGCAAATATATTGCTTAGTATTTTATTCACATTGGTGTATACAAATATATGTTCATGTTCAAGTTATATCAATGTTAGTTATTAATTCATATTCAACCAATAACAAAATATTATTTATTTGTTCATTATTATAATTGAAAATATATTATTGATCACAAATCAAAGCATAAACGATATATAGAACTGGTGAACAGGGAGTATGCGGACAGCCTAAGGAGGCGAAAAGTCCACCGGTGCGATGTCCCTGGCTGTGACAAAGTCTACACCAAGAGCTCGCACCTCAAGGCCCACAAGAGGACGCATACAGGTAAGCCATTCAAACGACATTGTGTCATTGATAATCATCCATGAGATGCTAGTTACATGTTACGTGATGACCTGTTTCAATATTTCTGTCATTCAAGCCTTGGTCAACCCGGGTACTGGTCATATCAGTAAATCACGTTGTCCAAATTTCAGTTCCAAAGGCATGAAATACTTGTTGATGCGTGAGGCATCACAGTGGTAGTGATTTGAATGTCCATCATTCATCAAGATTAGTCACGTGGAATCAAATTCCACTTCTGCTGTGAAACGTTATTCGTGTACATTTTAACTCGTTTTGTAATAAAAACAAATTAAATCGATTTTCTAACAATAAGTGATTGTAATAAAACATAAAAACATTTTTTATATTATTTATGACTTATTTAGTCTTATGAATTTATTAAAAAAAGCCTCTCTAGTATTGTTAAATAACTAAAATAAGGATGTGAATTCTATTGCTCTTTCCTTTAAGGGTATGGTTCCTTCCTCAGCCGTAATTATCCATTTCTTATGAATAATTACAGCGTTTATATATTTTTTATTTAAATTCCCCATTTATAACTTCGGATCACGTTACAATTTTGTTTATTTCCTATTCCCTGCTGGAATTTTCTCTGTCTCCAATAATTCTTCATCCTGAAACCCTCCAAAATTTTTCATTTTGGTCCCAAATTCTTCTCCTAACATGTGAGACCCTGTGATGTCCACCATTTTCCTATATTTCCTAACTTCCTAGTCCACGTTGTAGTCCAGAAATAGCCAAATATTTGCTTGATCAATTATGCTTGTTCATTCTGTATACATATCCTAGGAATGGCATCACTTAAGTTTTATACATATTTTTAGTATATACATCTACATCTCTAGCACTTCTATAAAAATGTTTTTAAATTACTAAAACAGATGCCGTATTTCGTGATAAGAGTAAATCATAGTAAAGTGTTTTTTTTAGTTTTTTTTGTAGCAAATCAAAAAATAATATAAACTATATTTTATTTATTCTTATTTGATGGTGACTATTTAAATATTTTTATTTTGAAGAGAAAAGATTTGTCCTGGCCGGGATCCGTACCGGGTCTATCCCATATCTAGTGCGGCACTCTCCCAACTGGACCAGGTTCGTAGCCAGGTCAGACGAATCCATTTTCTTCACTGATCCTATATCCCCAGTTCTCGCAATTTTTGCGATGTTTATAAGGGGACGATTGTTCATTGAACATTACATTTTTTTAAAATTAGGATCTCGTTGACGTACATCAAATTCTTAAATTTATAAATTATATTTTATTCGATGGTGATTATTTAAATATTTTTATTTTAAAGAGAAAATATTTCTCCGGGCCGGGATTCGAACCCGGATCTTTCGCATCCCGGTGAGGACAAATATTTTCTCTTTAAAACAAAAATATTCAAAAAAATAATATAATGAAATTTAAGAGATAATTTATTATTGTAATTTATTCTACTATATCGTTACAATAAGAAAACAGATAACTTAAAAGAGACTACTCCGAATATGAAAAATTTACATCTTCAATTGGAAGTAGTTTATTTTTATATGTAAGTTAAACATTCTTTTATTGTTTATACCAATTTTTTTTTCTATCTAATAAGCCCATTTTGGTGGAAAGCTGATAGGGTGTAGGGTTGGACTATACATTTATATGCGTCGTTAAAATTAAAATATATCGATTTATTAAGTAATAAACTTCTACACACACAAATATTGTTTATTTTTTTCTAATCTACAATTTTAATTTGTCTTATCAATTATAATTATTTTGATTTTTATTTATAGCTATCAGTTACGTGATTTTTTTTAATAATTTGTCTGAATGATTATTGAATGTTAAATCTGTATATTTTTAATTATGATATCTTAATTCTGAGAACAACTTTTTTACTAGAAAAAAATATAACCTAAATATGGTGAGCACAAGCTGACAAATTTTAAAAATACCAAAATTATACGATAATAATCAAATATTTTTCCATCTAAAATTTAATTTTATTATAAAAAAAAGTATATTTATCTGGTTCTATAATCATCAAAAATCACTTTGGTACTCATTAGAAAGGAAGGCTATTAACATATATTTCTGAATCCTGTATATCTTGACCAATTAAAATTTTTGTTTTCAGTTAAAAGGTCAGGGTTAAAGAAGACCAATACGAAATCTGCAACAATCTTCTTAATGTTTTAATAAGTGATTAGGACACTCACATAACATTCAAATTTTATTTGAGTCCTTGGCTCTAAAACCTTTCCAATTGGAAATCATCAGAGACAACCAGTCTTTTCATACGTCGATCTTATTGTTTATTAAGAAGTCGTATTGAATACCGTCGTATATGAGGTCCTCTTATATTTTTATTTTTTTCTCTGTACATAATCGTCAAAAGAAAAATATTTATTAGAGTACAAAATGGTATGGGGATGCAGTAAAAAATTAAGACTAACTTATTTTTTTAATTGTCTACTATAGCCCCTGACCATTTTACACTCTTCTAGGATATATCCAGTCAACAATTTCCACATAAATATGAAATATAGTTAGTGTTTTTAATGCTTTCTGGTCAGTATTCGATTCGACAACTTCAAGCTATGCTATCTGTATTTGAATTACACGTAATGTACCAGCACATTAGGAGTATTTAACGGGGCAAACTATTTTTCTGTATTTCAAGAAATTCGTAATCAGCACTCCAAAAGCAAATTTTCGACCTTTATAAAACTTTCCTATTATTCGTCCACAAAATAAAAGGAGTGATATAAGCTTTACTTTCTATTTGTTTTGTTTTTTCTTCAAAAAACCGGAAAATGTTCTTTATCTATCTTTTCAAGTTTAAAAAAAATACATTAAAAAAAAATCAAAATTCTTCACCAGCAAAAATTTTAAACTCAAATTTTCAACCTTATTACCACCCTTAATACAACTTTCCTAGTATTCGTTCACTAAAAATTGGAATGATATTAGGTTTGTTTGCATTTCTGTTTCTTAATATGAGATGTGTTATAATTTCATATCTCTTTTGATTTTTTGCTTATTTTTTTAATTGTTAATTTATACAAAATTTTCTGAAATTTTAACTAAAATACAAATTTATAACAAACATTACTTATAACAAACATTTCGACGTTATTTAATATTTTTTCTTAATAATTATTTTTTTGAGTCCTTATAGTCTCTTGTTGTTGAACATATTGGTAATTCCTTACAAAGGTTACGATACCTCTCTAAACCCCAGGAAATGAGTACCGCTGTAGGTAATACACAATTAAAATCGGTACGGATCAATACCTTAATTACTTTGGAGACTGGCCGAGCTAGCTTCCTCGACATGCCCGGAAAGGTTTGACGAAATGTCCTTGCAGTCGCACACAGCCATTGTCTCCCCAGGTAATAGCTCTACAACAGCCAACAGGAAAAAAGACGAGATGAAAAACCAGGGTTCCGTGAGAAAGACGTATTATGCCCTCATTAGAAATGTGCAGTGTCAACTACCTACATACATTCCTAGTGTTCCTAGATCTATTCTTCAGACTAGACAACCACCTATAACTATTATAGAACAGACATTTACTATGAAATAATCTGAATCACCGCTAATACAATTTTCGTTAACTGTTTCGCAGGTTGTTGCTTCGAGTTGAGTTATAACAAGTTTTAAATGTTTATTCTTTTCATTTTTAATATTTTCCCAAAAAAAGCAAGTTACCGTGAACTTTAGTACGAAAAATAGAATGTAGGTAATGAGTAGATTTCAGTAATCATTAGATCAAGAAATAAAAGTTTCAACTCACATTTCGGATTGTAGATGATATTTGTTTGTTGGAACGTTCATTTCTAGATGAAATGATTACCAAAGTATAAACATTTCCCATAATTACTTTCACTTTTCTACAATAAAGCTCATAACATCTTGCTAATTTGGAAAATATTAAAAATGAAAAGAATAATCAGTTAAAACTTGTTGTAACTCAACTCGAAGCAACAACCTGCGAAACAGTTACTCAAATTGTATTAGCGATGATTCAGATGATTTCAATTAATACAAATAGCAATTATTAGAACTTTGGTAGAACTCAGTGAGGTGATGGTATTTCAGAATCAATTATGCTTGTATACAAGTTATACTCAAATCAATAATTATAATATATATTTATTCTTGTTATTCTATTTTTTCAAACTAAAATATAGAGGATTATTAAAACGTCTTAGATTCTGTGTCTGACACTAAATTAGCTGTCTGAATATAGATTAGCTTATTCAATAATGTGGGAATTGTATTCAAGTTGTTGAAATCTTCATTGTGAAAAGTTTAATAATGAATTATGTATTAACGTAATATGTATTAAAATATATTAATCCTGCGTATTATCCTTAAAGCCTCCTCGGGTTGACGAACAGCTACACAGAGGAGGTGGACAGGAACGTGTTCTATGACATAGCTCGCTACAAGTTTCTCGTTCACGACCATGCTAAGTGATCTTGATCTGCTCCTTTAAGATTCTTGTCTGACCAACTCCTGGAATGTCTATACTTCAACATCTCTTTCAGCCTTTCACGTTTAAGTGATTTCTTGTTTATTAATTGAATATCAGGCAGATATTATGTATCAAAGATAGAATTTGTACGGAATATGTTTTATTTGAGGCGTTCAGGATCAAACGCGGATATCACCAAAACTTCAAAAATTAACTTATTCAAATTTGTCGTTAGATTAATCAAGCAATTTTGTCTAACACGACACTTTAGCGTCTTATTGTTTTAGGCCGGCTCTGGGCCTCAAGTTTCGGAATCATAAAGCATTGCTTGACTAAATCAAACAAAACATGAAAAAGTCAATTTTTGAAATTTGGAGTTATCTGCTTCTGATCATGAACGCCTCAAATTGTTTTAAATCTATTCATAAGTGTTAATCGATACATGATCAATGGTATTTTAATATATTACTGTGAGAATGAATACGCTTATGGAAGCAACCGATATGAATCTTTTGAAACTGTACGAATTCTTCGATGAAGAGAAAGGGGCAAAGTTATTTTTGGAACAATGAGTAATTTTGCCGAAAGTACTGCATTGCAAACATGGCCACATCATGAAATTTTACGAAGGCCGGAACACATACAGATGCAATAAAAGGCAATGCCGGTATGAATGTGGCGCGTATACCGGTACGTAGCTATGTCATTGCAAGTTACCGTTAAATAAGGTAGTATTATTCATTTATTCATGGACAAAGGAATATACGACGGTTAAATTCTGGTCGAAAGAATTTTACATGAGCTCATCCGTACGATTGCTGATTGGATAAATTATATGAGGGAGGTGTGCGCAATCAGTTTATTGAAAACCTCACAGTTATTGGAGGGGAAGGATTGACAGTTGAGATTGACGAGTCCTGTTTCTCTCGTCCCAAGTATAACGTTGAACGGTCCTATCCACAGCCACTCATTGCTGTGCACTCAACAATGAGTCTTTGGCGGGATCTATGGTGCGACGAAAGAATGTTTTCTATACACAGTACCTGATAGAACAACTCAAACTCTGGCGGAGTGTATTAGAACGTCAATTTTACCAGGTTCCATTATAATTTCGGATCAGTGGAAGTCCTACAATGGAATCGAAAAACTGGTTGGATTAGATTATAGACATTTTACTGTGAATCATTCAAAATATTTCGTCGATCCAGTTACTGGTGCTCATACTCAAACAGTTGAGTCAATGTGGGCCAAAGCCAAAAGAAGAAATAAAAAAGAAAATGGCACATATCGCTCCATGATTGACTCATATTTTTGTGAGTTTATGCGGAGGCAGAGGTACAGAAATGACGACCCTTTTGAGAGGATACTGAAGGACATAGTAGACTTTTGGCCGCCAGGGGTAACTAATTGAACAAATGGCATTTATATGTATTTCTTTACTAATTTTTGAAATTTTGCAAACTATAATTTCAATTGAATAAATACATATGTTTTTCTAACCCATGTCTTTCAATTAATCACTAGGTTATTGTTATTAGGTAAAATCACTGGCGGGGTTATTGGAAACAAGACCCAGCGACTCTAAATATTATTTCATCATTCCCCATTCGAATTTCATAACTAATTTCATCGTTGAACCAAAAACATGTGGAGTATAGTATATAATATTCAATATATATTTTATTATTTATTCAAGGCAATATAAAACCAGATATAATCCATTCTAAAAATAAGTTTTTCTATGGATACAAAAAATACTACTTTTATCAGGTTTTTTATTGAGATATCCAAATTTTTCAAAATATTTTTTCGGAATAGAGAAGTTTAGCCCCAGGTTACCTAATATTCAAAAGGTATTATTACTTAATTAAAGACCAAATGGTTTCCATGGATTACATTTTTTTAATGGACAAGAAGGTTTTACCTACGTTTATTATATCCATTGGTCTATAATAAATAAATAATCCATATTAAAAAAAAAGTGGCGGAAGTTGAAGAATGATTTTACAAATGTTCCTAAACTTGTCGAATGGTATTGATAATATATGAATCCAATTAATTTAATTTAAAAAATTTAAAAACTAAGAATTAAATAAATTAATAAAGCATTAATAAAGCTAGAAGGAAATCAATAGTAATAAAAGTGAAAATAAATCATAGTTGAAGGATGTCGGCTCCAAAGGTTACGAGGAAAATCCATATTGCCCCTTTTGAACTTCATTTTATTCATTATGAATGAGGTAAAGAGAGGTCGGAAATATCATCATTGATTTTTATTCTCTATGATTTTATAAATTATTCAAATGGCGCTTTTTTAAAAAAGGTTTCAGAAGAATAATTATGTTTTAATAGAATACTAACCGATAATGTTTACATGTCAAATTAAGGCTCATCTCAAAAGTTAAGAAAAAAATCGTAATTCTCATTAAATACAACATAATGAGGTTATTACTATTACTTTTTTGTTTATTTATGCTTTATTAGTTTTAGCATGTGATAAAGCATGGATAACAATTACAATTTATCAATATCAGTATTTTTTTCCCCTCAAGCCCCATGTCAAATTGGTTCAGATCAAACATTTTTTTGGTTCAACCATGAAATTAGTTATGAAAGGTAAATGGGGAATGTAAGAATAATATTTAGAGTTGCTGAATCGATTAACACTTCTCCCAACTACCAACAACTTGTAAAGACATTTTTGAAAAAGAGCTAATAGGCTACTAGGATAAATAAAGAACATTCTCTACTGTGAAAAAAAACAATTGAAAAGTTATAAAAATGATAAAATAAACAAATATATATCCTATATATGTACTATATATATCATATTATATCTTCCGATGTTACCAGTCAAAATAATCTATACAAATTTTCCGTAGCTAAGTGTTAATTCGTTTCGTACTTCTTATATTTTTTTATTTCTTGAAAAGTTAAACTTCTACAATTTAAGTTGTCGTAGGAAAATTATAAAACAAAATCCACATAGCGATTTTTTCTTCCATTATAATCTCATTCTACTACCTTCTCCCTTATTCGTTCCCACCGAACTAAAGATTAGAGTGTTCCTTTTTCGCCCGTTCCAAAACATTTTGGAACTCACTTCCACCTAATATCCGCCATGCTTCTTCCTTATCCACATCCCAATCCATGCTTTTCCTACATCTCTCAATATCACTTTTCTGAACTTATTACGTTATTATTTTTTATACATTTATTTAGTATTACTTTTTTGTCAGCTTAATTATTATTATTTTAGATTTTTATTATATATTTTTCCTTTATAATAATATGACTTTTAGTTTTAGATTTACTTTCAATTACTTATGTAAATACTGTATCATTCTTATATGTTGATAACTTTATATATATAACAACCTGCTTCGCTTTTCTCCGTGTGAATCGTCTTCAGGGGTGGAGGTGTAAGTTTGCTACATGTGATAATATCACTGTTGCAACCTTCAATGTGGATTAGACTTGTGATAAGACATATTTACTAAAGTTCGGTTAGTTAAATTCATTTTGTTAAAAGGTTTTAATTACTAGTTTGAAAGGACGTGTATTTTAATTCCTTATAAATAAAGAATAAAATCGCGTTGAAACAATCTTACATATACATATATATATATATATATATATATATATATATATATATATATATATATATATATATATATATATATATATATATATATATGGAAGAAAATGGTCCGGGTGGACGTCAGAAAAAATTCTTCTTCAGGGCTTCTTCTGGGCTATTAATGAGGCATAGGGATGACAGTTGACTGAGTGGCTAGCAGATATATATTCAATTAATTTTCCAGACATTCGTTTTTCTTAAGGGACCTGGTCCTAGAATAAAATTATTTTTCTATTCTATTTTGCTCATTCTATTCTAGTTTACTCAAAAATGTCAAGTGTGAGGATACGTCTTGGATGAAAGATCTTTTTCACTCCTGTTCTGTTTTTCATGCAGATGCAATCTGTTCGAAGTGCCCCAGCTCATTTACAACTGGTTTGCGAGATGCTATCTCTCTCGGGAAGATCCCAAGTCCTGTGAAGATAGCCTTTGTTTCATCAAATCGGCGGTTCCGCATAAAACTCTCCTACACGATAACTTAGCACTGTTCTTTTTTTCTAGCCTGGGAGAGAGCATTAATCACTGCCAAAAGTATAATTTGTAACAAAAGGTGAATTTATTAACGGTTGTGATAATTACAATCAAAATTACAATAATTAAACCAGCCATTTTTATGATTTTAGAAAGACAACCTTTTCTTTTTTTAATGGTTGGAATATAGCATAATAATTTATCGTTTGGCCCTTGCAACACTGAATCATTGTTTCACCGACCTTCTTTTGTTTCTCACGGTCCGAAAACTTGACCTCTTGGCAAAATAATGTGCCATCATGGATATATTTTATTCAGTTCTGACCAATTAAAATATCTATTTAATGAATCTTGGTGATTTTAAACAAAAATTCATAAATAATATTTTCTATCGTCCAGTTAAATTTTAAAATTGGTTTATAACATCTCTTTGGTATTTTTTTGGGGGGGGGGGACAGCGAATCGTGTCCTTATTTTACACCTAAGAAAAAAAAGTTTGAATGTTAGTTTGACCATTCACTAATTTTAATTATTACATAATTATATATAATATTTAAATACATTAGTGGAAAAATTCCAACTAAAAGCCTTAAGTCTCTAAACTAAAACAGGAAATTGAAAATACCCTGACAGGTATTTTAAATTTCCTGTTTTAGTTTAGAGACATAAGGTTTTTAGTTGGAATTTTTCCACTAATGTATTAACATTTATTTAATGTCTCTGTTGACCTTTCCGTTTTTCAATATAATATTTAAACTATAATTATATATAATTATTGTTAGGATTGTCGTTATATGTGAAAACTAGACTGATGTTGAGAATTTAAATAATTCAGAGTAGATTGATTTAGAACATACTCATTCCAAAGCTTTGAGTTTTCAGTTCTGTCGGCAGTCCTCCTGACTATTTAAATTTTTATTTTCCTTTTGAATATTTACGAAGGATGAAATGTGCTGATATCCTAAGACGAGTGTAAAATACATGAGGATACCTGAGAACCTCCTCTTAATTAAGGACTCACTAATTGTGGTCGGACCCCGAAGCGAGTAAGGTCGGCAGTGCCTTATATGCAAATCCTAAGTCTGAGGCTGAGTAGTTAATAGACTCTTTAAGATGTGGTAGTGGCCTGGAGATTGTGAGTGGTCCGCCGTTCGGCCGTTGTGAAACCTCCGTGGGAACCCTTTCTCGCAAACGGCACCCTTCTCGAGAATCACCTCTCCCACTCATTGTGGAGGAACATTAATTGGCAGCAGTCTCGTTCCTTAATCCATTAATGGGAGCCGATTGAAGCAAGATCTATTGTGAGATTATCCTTAGCCAGTTTTGGTTCGAAGGTCCTTAATTTTTAAATCCAATTCAGATGCAAATGTGGGACACTGCAAAGGTCAAAGTAAGCCACGAAAAAGTTACATCCATCCCAGAACAGCTCCGAACTACCTCGTACAACCGCGCTTACTTTCATCGCACACAATACATTCAGGGTTTTTTTTTTTAACCAAACTTTTGAGAGTATACTGAGATTTTAAAATAGTCGCCGTTTAATGCTACGTCAGCACTTAATAGACAAACTTTCTAACCTCCGAATTAATTACAAAAGACTAATATACATGGTATAAGACTAATATATCTGTATCCAATCCTTAAAATCGAAAATCCATCGTGAAATCTTCAATGCTGCTTACTTTGTAACGAATAAAGTCATCCATAATAACCTCAATGTCCCATTTGTTGCTAATTTGGGCCGAACGCGATACCAGTCCTTTCATGACAAACTTTATTCTAACTAGTTTCAAACCTAGCTATTTATTCAATTTTCAGTTCCCTATAATTCATCGAGCCGTCTGAAAAGAAGATGGACTCGTGGCCTTTTAAGTTTGTTATTTGAGTACTACAACTGGGTAGTTTCTCTATATTCCTTTATCCATGACATATTTACTTGTTGCATTGTTGAAATGCAGTTGTAAATATCAATAACGCTCTATTCCAAAAAGTTTTGGCCGACTTTTGTGTGGAACACCGGCCGAAGGAGTGATCCTACGATGAAAGTTATGAGAAATGAAGCTGTAGTAAATTTAATTAGCTTTAATTTAAGCACAGACCGAGGCCTGTAGGTCAAATAGATTCTGAGTTACCATTGGTCATTTTTTCCAAATAGTCCAAAGATAGGCCAGCGGCCAGGAGTTTGAGGGTCGTAGTGTAAATCCAATTTTGCTACCGAAAAAACGGCTGGGAAAGCTTTTGGTGGCCAAAAAACCTCGAAATTTTCAGTTTTCGAGTTTTTTTTCAGTTTTTGGCCTGTATCTCATAATCGGTGCATTTAAAAAAAAAAAAAACCATGAGTAACTATTTTAAAGTAACTTAAATTTTCTACAATTTGAATTCAACCACAGTTCTGTTGGGGCACCACTAAGCTATCGAATTCCTCTCCTATTCAATTCTTAAAATCTAAAATCCTCAATGCTCCTTACGTTGTTATGAACAAAGTAATTCATAATGACCTTAATGTCCCATTCGTTGCTGATTTGGCCCGTACCCGATATCAATCTCTTCATGACAAACTTTATTCTCACTCAAATCAGCTAGTTTCAAACCTAGCAGCCTCTTCAATTCATGATAATCCTTCGAGGCCTCTGAAAAGAAGATGGCCTCGTTACATTCTAAGTTGAACTTGTTATTTGAGAACTATCACTGGCTAGTTTATCTACTTGTCTTTATTCTTGCCAATATGTACCATTCTTGCTATTTACTTGTTGTATTGTTATAATACAGTTGCAAATTTCAATTAATAAATTATAACCATTCTATTACAGTTGTTTGAGTTGAATTATTCCATAACAAAATTAGCTAACAGTATATTTACCATGCTTCTTTAATTTTTATTTATATAATGTGATTTATGTAATGTAAAGTTTCTGGACGAATAAGCTTTTACGGTAATTTCCAAGGTTGTGGCCTCCTAAACGAAACCTTCCTAATATTTTATAGAATTCTGAAAATTTAGTTTCGAAACGTTCATTATCTCCTTAAAGCTATTAATAATCAATTATAATTAGTATCAATTATAACTTTACCGTGGGTGGTAGCTGAATTTTAAAAATACTAACAGAACTTCATTACAACGTTTTCCCCTTTAGAGGAACATCCAATAATTATCTAAAAAATATTAAGGTTTTTATAAATAAATAAAAATCATAAGAAAACTCTACTAGTTCTACCATTTCCCTGCTATTTAGGTATTACCTACCTTTCGTAGGAAATCTCAGTTTTTATTATTTCTTAAATTCGAAGTGGAATTAGTTGATTCCTTTATTATCCTATAAGTTGATAACGACTTCATGCCCTCCTGTATCGTTTAATAACATCCCAAATTCCTGTAGAACAGTTCCGGTACTTAGGACTACACCTTGACAAACGCTTAACTTGGAATCCTCATACTATTCTGAAACAACAAGAAACAGCTCGCCGTTTCTGGCTATTTCAACATTTACTAGACAAACGCTTTAAGCTCCCAATTAATTACAAGAGACTCATATACATGACAATCATTAGACCCATCTGGACTAACGGAATAGAGCTTTGGGGCTCCACTAAGCCATCGAATTCCTCTCGTATTCAACCCCTACAATCCAAAACCCTTCGTAAAATCCTCAATGCTCCTTACTTTGTTACGAACAAAGTAATCCATAGTGACCTTAATGTCCTGTTTAATGCTAATTTGGCCCGAATCCGATATCAATCTTTTCATGACAAACTTCATTTCCACTCAAACCCACTAGTTTCAAACCTCGCAACCTCTTCAATTCCTGATAATCCTCCGAGGCGTCTGAAAGAAGATGGCCTCGTGACATTTTTAGCTGAACTTTTTATTTGAGTACTACCACTGGGTAGTTTTTCTACTTGTCTTTTCATGTCAATAAATTCATTCATTATATTTACTTGATGTATTCTATATACAAATACAAATACAGATAGCGCGAGGTGTTTGTCACATGGTGACACCTAGAGCACTCAGAAATTCATCCATTGTACTCTATGTATTCTATATACAGTTATAATTAGATTTATATATATATTATTACAATAATTTTTTTTTTTAAATCATCACTCAACCGTTGATTTTTCACTTCTAGGATTGAAAATTGGATAACGCATTGGGAAAAATGTATAGCTAATGATGATATATATTTTGAATTAAAATGTTTCGATTCCATGTTGTTTTACTAAATAAGCTGTAATTTTACTAAAGATCAACCAATAATTTACTTACTATTATTCACTGGACCGTACATTAAGATTGATCAATTGAACGAACACTCCTTTATTTGTACACTAACTAAGATATCTTAAGGAACAGCATATCCTGAGATAAAAGCTAACAGAGCTAGGCAGCTACAACATTTCCTCGTTAATTGATTCAAGCTAATGTAGGAGCCCTGTGTGGTCTCAATTAGTAGAAGTAGCGATGTCTGCCATTAACTCCTGTCCACTTGCCAAAGCCTCCCCAGGTGGTCTTTTATCGCTTCCCTAATGCCTCTCTTAGGCCCAGTTTTCATTCATTAGGAAATTTCTCGCAACAAGAGCTCGTCAACGACCGGTTGCGAAACGGTGAGGCAGGAGTAGGGCTCATGATTATTACTTCTTGTTTACTTAATTTTTTTTCTTATTCTTATATCATTATACTTCAATCTGAATGGAAGAACGCCAATAAAAGTAAACATAGCCGAAGAGAGCTAATGTGCTGAAATAAGGGAGTTTAAAATTAGGTTCGGATATAATGAAAACGGATGCTTTTATTCACCTTGTTAGTGCTTCAAGAGAATCCTTTTAGACAAAATCGGGGGTGCTCGTAATAATGGCTTTGAGAATTATAGGAGTTAATTTTCTAACTGATCGCCGTTACAGACTACTGCGACACTTACAAACGCTCTAAGCTCAAAATTAATTATAAAAGACTCATTTACATGACCATCATACGACCTATTTGGACTTTGGAGTAGAGCTTTGGGGTTCCACAAAGCCATCAAATTTCACTCGTATCCAATCCTTACAATCAAAAATCCTTAATCCTTCTTAATTTTTATGAAAAAAAACATCCCTCCAGTTTTAAACCTAGCTACTTCTTCTATTCCTGACAATCCTCCGAGACGTCTGAAAAGAAGATGGATGGCCTCGTGGCCTTCTAAGTTGAAATTGTTATTTTAGTACTATCAGTGCGTAGTTTCTCTACTTGTCTTTATACATGCCTATATAATGTATTAAGACAAGTAGAGATGTATGTATCATCTCTGCCATTTACTTGTTGTATTGTTATAATACAACCGTGAATTTCAATGAAAAAAATTCTAAAGGCACTGATATTTATGTAAAATTGTCAGATTTAATATAAACATTGCAAACAAATCATACGCAATGTTTATATAGTTTTTCTGTTTTCGGTTTTTCTCAACCCTGAAGATGGCCTGAAATTGGGTCGAAACGTAGGCAGGAATAAAATAAGTCTAACTTTTTTTTTTTAATTTATTGACTGCACCCCCTGACCATTTTACACTTTTCTAAGAACTATCCAGTCAACCATTTCCACATGAATATTTTTTTACAGAAACAAATCTATATGGTCCACAATGTAAAAAGTTCAGGAGACAGGGTACCCAGAAAGGATGTGTAATCGATTAATTATATACAATAAATTGACACTTTCGGAAGAAATAAATTTCCAACTAATGAAGTAAAAGAAAATGTTATGTTAGGGTGAATTCTGTTTCAAGTAGAACATACTACTTAGTGCTGTAGAATTTTGATAAATTAATAGTAGTAATTTGATAACATGTATTATATTTATCAATTCAGTGGTATATGATACGAATTATCTGAGTTATCTATAATAATTGAAACAACTTTAATAATAAAGTACTCTGAACTTTCAAACTATTTTATTCCGTCAAAGAATTATTTTGTTCGAAAAAGGATCGTCCCTAGCCAACAAAATATTTACACCTCCGGTCACTAACTCTCCAATTTTCAAAATAACGAATCTGTTTCAAATAAGTTCTGAATCATAAAAAAAAAAAAACTGCGAAATCGCTCCGTAAAACCCGGAACATTCTGGCCGTAAATTTTAATTGGGGAAGAGCAAGCTTTAGTTTTTGTTGTATTCTTTATTTGATAGGCGAAGAAAGTTTATGAAATTAAAAATGTGTCAGTAGTTGTACAATCTTAATAACCAGCTATTTGTAGAAACTTTTCAGATTGTAAGAACTTATTCACCTACCAAAGTCATTTTTCAAAATTTTCTTTAAATAAGTTTTGTAGAACTATAAAGAAAAAAGAAAAACAGAAATGAACAATCCTAGATAATGCCCAATTGTATATTTTTGCAGTTTCCTTTAAACGTAAACCAAAAAATGATCTCATGATATTTTTTCAGAAAAAACAACAACATAAAAATGATATTCTTATAAAAATTACTGTAACTAACACGATTCCTTTAGTTCAATGTTGGAACTGATATCAAGTTCTGTGTCGCTGTCAAACTTCGTTTTAAATTTTATAATAAACTCAGTTCTGAGCATGACAAAACAATCAAGACCAATTATGCTAAATTGACAGTCGCTAGTCATTTTTAAATCTCCTTCCCCAAAAATAAAGGTCGATATATATGACTTTCATGTTTTTGGTTTGAAAAAATTTCAATCCTTAATTTTTCCTCACGTTCAGACTAACTGAAAGTGCAAATGTATGGATGGTGTAATTGACCATTAGTGCTCTGGTGGAAGAGCACCCCGACGGAAACATGGGAGATCCGGGTTCGAATCCCGGCCCTGGACATATCTTTTCTCTTAAAAAATAATGATTTAAAAATTATGATATGCCTATCTATCAGATGGCGCTACAACTCTGCGATGGGTACTGGCCTCCTCTATGAGCCTCCGCCATTCAGTTCGGTTTTGGGCTGCTGCCTTCCAATTTCGGACTTTCTCAGTGCCTTCTAAATTTCCTCTTACATGACTCTTTTAGGCATTTCATCGGGACTCATCCGTGCAACATGCCCTGCCCACCCAAGGTGCCCCAGCCTAATAAAGGTCACAACATCTATATCCTGGAGCAGCTCATAGAGTTCCTTATTTCTTCTTCTACTCCAGCCTTCCTCGTCCCTTACCAGCTCATAGATTCTTCGAAGGACCTCCTCTCGTAGACCAGGAGATTATTTCTATCCTGTTTGGGTAGTGTCCATGTCTGGGAGGCGTATGTAAGGACAGGCCTGATCAGTGTTTTATATAATTGGACCTTTGTTTCCTGCTGATGAGCTTGCTTCGGAGATGTTACAACAGACCAAAATAGCATCGGTTAGCCGCTGTGATCCTTCGCTTTATTTCAATGGAAACATTATTTGTTGCTGTGACCTGAGATCCGAGGTAACTAAACACCTCCACTCTCTCAAAAGTACAGCTTCCTGCGACAACCTGTCTTTCTTGAGGTCTGGCTTCTCCGGTATACATATACTTTGTTTTATTTTCATTAATAACCAGTCCCATGCGCGCGGCAGCTCTCTGTAGGCTTAAGAGAGACTCAGTAAGCGCAGTAAAGGATCGTGCCACTATATCAAGGTCATCCGCATAACCGAGCAGTTGGACCGATCTATTGAATATGGTGCCATTATTCTGGATACCTGGTTCTCTCACTATTTTTTCCAACACCAAATTAAACAGGAGCATGACAAAACATCTCCTTGTTTGAGCCAAATTCAGATGAGTGTTCAGACTGTATGCAGATCCTGCACCTAACGTCTCTCATTATCATTTTTATGAGGCTAATTACCTTTGAACGAACCTTCATTTCTCTTAGTGGCTCGTATAACTTAGGACGCTTGATACTGTCATAAGCGTTCCTAAAATACACGAACAAGTGGTGAGTAGGCATCTTATGTTCATGGGCCCTTTCCATGATTAATCTGAGGGTATGAATTTGGTCCACTGTGGATTTCGCTCTCCTGAAGCCAGTTTGGTACTGTCCGATTTCTCGCTCTGAAGGCGGGGTCAGCTTATGGTAGAGGACATTGGAGAAGACATTGTAAGCACACGGGAGTAGCGACATTTCTCTGTAATTAGCACATTCCAATTCTCCTTTCTTTTAAAGTGGGCATATCAAGGCATTACTCCATTGCTGAGGCATCTTCTCATGCAGTAATGAGTAATCAGACATCAATCCATTGCAGTTCCTCTCCACCATATTTAAACAATTCTGCCGGCAATCCGTCCTCACCTGGTGCCTTAGGGTCCCTCATTTTCCAAAAATATTTTTAAAAACTATAGATGTATAAAGTAAATAGTCTATAATTTCCATGGAAACTATATTTTATCTTAAAGACTTTCAAGTAGCATTGGGACGTAAAAGATTGTAAAGAATTGTAAAAAATGCGCCAAATTTTTTTTCATAAATATGAGTTTTTAATTAATCTTATTTTTTACCAAGACTGATATTATAAGAAATGAATTTAAAAACGGTTTTTAAATAGGAGTTTAAAAAAAATTCAAATTAAGAAAATCCTCATAGGAAAAGAAAGTTTTTCTCTTATTTCTAATTTATTTAAGCATATGATTTATATTGAATGTAAGGGCCCAGCAATAAAATTCACTCTATAAAGTGGAAATTATCTAAATTATATTTCGGTTTGAGATGAAATGTAATTCCCCCTTAATATGAAAGGCCAGTTCGTTATCCGAAATAATTTTATGAGGGAAAAAATGTTCGAAAGTTTCTAGTAAAAAAAATTTTTGGGACATCATTTCTTTTTATGACTTGGAAATATAATTTTATTTCCTATCAATTTAATTTAGTAAATTTTCTAGTTAATTAGGTATAATTTTTCTTCCAACATTTAATAGTGAAAGGGAATAGAAAAAATATTGAAAATTGTTACACAATTATTATTTCCAAATATTTATATTTCAAAAGTATCTGATGCGCCTGTCCACAAGCACTTCTCTATTGCTTTCTTTTACAGTCCAATTAGTTTATCTTTCTCATCTGAAATATTCCGGTGGATCAATTGACTAAAAAATGGCAAACCGTATTCCTTAGGAATTTCTGCGAAATTTTGGGCGTATAAAAAAAATTAACTGGCTACAATCATAACACGAAATTGCAGATAGTAATTTTATTCACCCAAGATCTACTAAGTAGTAGTAAAAATTCTAGTAGCAACTAGAAATATAAAATCCCAACTTTTAGATTTTTTTTTATGAGTTTAGACTCATCAATCTTGATGGTTCTCTCTGTTGTCCTCGTTCCTTATTTTCTAATACCGAAAATAGAATGCTCGTTTTGTAATTGGTTAATAATTAAAACTCATGTGAGACCTAGGAAGAGTCAGTATCGACCAGAAACTTCGGAACTACTCTATATTGAAAATTATGGAGCTAAAAGAAACTTTTCTAAAGTCACTGATATTTTTTTTACAGACAAAATCTAGGAGAAATTCCGTTAAGTAGTCTAATATGGACTACATGGTTTTTCAATGCAAAAAGTTCAGGAGACAGACTACTCAGAAACTTTGTTTAATCGATGAATTGTAAACAATAGTTGGATCCTTTTGGAACAAACAAGTTTCCAACTGATAACATCGAAGAAAAAGTTTGCCACTGTGGCTCCTGGTTTACTAGACTTCTGTTTCAAGTAGAATAGACAACTAACTATCTTGTAGTATTTTGATATTGGTATTTTAAATATTTTATAAATTACCTATTTCGCTCCTTTGTTCATCATGGCAAATATACAGCGGCAATCACGTAGTTATTTTTAAACTAAAAAACCTATTTGATTTTTTTCGTATTAATAATTTTGTTAGTATCACCATTCGTGCTTAGGAAAACAAAAATCGAACTCGCTGAGGCTTAATAGACAAATTATTATTTCCTTTTGTTGAACTGCGATGGATCGTGCTATATTAGCAAATCTTCGAAATCAGACAGACTGATCAACCGTTCCTAATAGGATCCTTTCCTTTATTGTCAAAAATAGTTGTCCAATCTTCTTCTTTGTTCTGATCTCAATTGTATAGAATTCTACAGAGTCGAAAACACAAAGTGGTACTTATGTTTTAGCCGATACACTTGAAAACTACCTCATATCCTGTAACCTCTTCTGATCACTCGTCTCATTTTAGTTAATTGTGTGTGTCATTAAATTGTTTTATGTATTGTTTTTAATATTTTTGTCTTGTTATTTTGTTTATTGTCTATTTAAATTTCTGTATTATTTATTAAATTAAATTTTTATATTTTTGTCTTATTCCTTTTGTTTTCTCCTATTTAAAAGTGACCAGAATAACACTTTGGGGTAGCCGTCTTTAAAAGAAGTTGTGAAATATTTTCAGAAGTTCGGAATAATTAATAAGATGAAATTTTGTGAAAAAGTTCCTCAAATGTATTTTGACAAGGATAGAAATGGAGATGTTTTCGTCGAAAGTTTAGGGATAATAAGTATAAGATAAGCTGAGGAACGAGGCTAGAACGGTCCAGAATTAGCATTTTATTATTACATTTCGTACATTTCAATCTCCATTAATACGAATGAGAAGGTAGGTGTTAAGTATCAGAATTACCATTGTTCAGGTTATTAGCAATGGCGGATATTAATCCCTAGATACCGGCTACCAATTCACAAGTACCCACAAAATTTAAGACTTTTCCAGGAGAAAGACTTTTTAAAAAGCATTTTCAAAATATTTTGTTGTGGTTGAGCTGTAAAATTAACTCTTAGATTTAAGAAGTGTAAACATGACACATAGACTAGACATAGATAACCTGCGCGTGTCAGGTTATAAAGCACTCGATATAGCTAAAACCGGTAACTGGAGAAAATTCATAAATCTTCGCTGTCGTTGCAGAGAGAGACAAAGTGCCCTACAATAAGTTGCTCCATATAGAAAACATAAATACTCCATAGATCAGAACAGGTGAATCCGTTTAAGAAATACCTGTTACGCTATCATGTTCACGCATGCGTGGCCGCATTCTCATCTCAATGGAATTTATGGACCCCCCACTTAACAAATGACTGTATGTAAATGTAAATCTATCCCAGCCCCACGGTACGGTAATGGCCGGCTTAGGCTGCCCCCGGTGTTGAGCGGATATTACCGAAACGGTTCAATATATCACTTCCTAACCTCACACTATCAAGAGATAAATTATACCAATCGATAGGAGATTAAGATATTTCCCGCTGCCTACATCCAAGTTCTTATCTCTTCGTGTAGTTAATTAATCCAAGCAGATCCTTACAAGATGCATGAGTGTTACTGACTGAGCCTTGGATCTATTATGTTACAACATTGTCTGCAAGTGTTTAAAGGCCTAAAAATCTTATGTTATCAACGCATATTGTTTACTGAATTGAATATTAGTATTTATGGTAGATAAAGATGACGCACAAACTAATTTTCAAACATAAACGAATGTATTGAGACTAAGATATAATTTGAGATATCAAACAGAGGCGAGATGCTTTCAAAAACTGAAATACCAACATCTTAGTCTCCAAGTGACTTCGATGAATTTGAGGCTAGTCCTATTTTATTTATTCTTGAAAAGTTGAGTAATAAATACATTCTTCAAAAATAACCTTAACTGTAGAATGGCGTTGCAATATTGACATGAAGGTGGTGGCAATATTTAATAATATATGAACGAGTGTACAGATTGTGGCCTAGTCTCAAGGGAGCCTGGACAACCTCAACGGTGCATGTAAACTAAGCTCTTGCTGCTTTTTTAAAATAATTTTTTCTTAATATGTATTTCTTTACTAAGATGACATTCTTTCCGTGTGGTTTGCCATCTCTCTGACGTTTCCAAATTAAGAAATCTACTGAATTCTGATGTAGTGAGAACCGTCGAGCCTCTACCAGGTAGCATAAGTGCCTATTATTAACCTTAATGCCTTTGTTACCAGGGATCCTTATAAAATTTATGAACTTAAACTAAAAACCTTATTCTATTAATATTATAAGATGATATTGGATTCTAATAACAAGTAAATGGTTTGGGTACATATCTTTCAAAACTTCGAGAGAACTTGCGAAACTGACAATACGACTATTGTCTTCACGAGTGATAAACAGAAATATTGGCTGACAATACCGCATGAAGTTCAGCAGTAAAATTAGAAGTTTTAGAAGTAGATTATAGTTTAAATAATCTAGATATTCTTGAATAATTTATTTAAGTTAATGGCGGTTGTTGTATAGACCTCTTTGTACACCTCTCTGAAATGTCATTTTGAATTTGACTGTATTTTTTTAAAAGCATTTTTCCTTTCATTCACCGATGAAATACTAAATGTCCAGATTAGTATGTATATTTTCAGTTTCTTGAAGATTGTTGTCAATGCAGAGAAATCTATAATTAAGATCAATAATTATGAGGTACATCGTTTGTAAACATTACTAAAGTATCGCATGCAATAAAAAACCAAATACCACCCTATTCATGATATATTCCCCACCCCAAATACCACCATAATCATGATATATGAGATATACCCTACCCATAGACTTATTAATACCGAAATGTTTCACTTTTACAAATGGGCATGCATAAAGGTAGATCATTTTCATTTACAGAAAAAGTTCATTTTTCCAAAACATCCGAATAATTATCATATTATTTCTTGTCACAATTGGTTCTGTACTTGTCTTCTGACTGTTATTATTCAATATTTCACGTTTAAAATCATGTGCAAGCCGCTATTAGCGGACAGGAGTGTTAAATTAAAGATGGGAACGCCTACAACTTCTGAGAATAGTGCACAGATCTCATTCGAGATGTAAATCAATTCAAAGAAATACACGCAGAGTCCGTAACAAGACACAGAGCTTTGTCTCAACAGTTTACAAAGGTGTATCGTTTTTTTTTCTCTCCTAATAATAATAATAATAAGTCTTTGTTTTTAAATTTTTGATTAAAGTTGTATCTTCATTTTGGTAAGGCAATGCCATAAACATTCATTGTATAAGTTAATTTCAATTAGCTTGCTGATACAACTGTTCAATAGTGTCTCGTTAAATCTAGCGGAATTTATGGCAACTAACTGAATTGCATCCTAACACATTTCGTATTCTTCAAAATTATTTTTGCGGTTGGATTAGGTTCGTTACAGTCGAAACAAAAGAAAAAGAACTTAAGCAATAAAAGAAAAAGTATAATTCTTAGATACTACGTTTCCAGATCAGTGTGTCGACAGCAAGAAGAATTTTAAATAATATCAAATTAATGCAACAATAATGTTAATAATTCCAATTTTTACGAAATTTACAATTAAATACAAAGGTTTACAGGATACACCAGTCAGTACTAAATATTGGCGTTATCTCTCAAATATCTGTCACAAGTAGAAACACCTTCAGTTTTTGTTTAGTTTTGCAGTTTAGTCAGTGGAAAATAGGCTCTGACCAAAGAAGTAAAAGACGATAAATAGGTTAATCTTGTAGAGTATAATTTATATCTTCTATTTTCATCAATTATAATAGCTTGACTGTCTTGGTAGCATGAGAATAAAGAAATAATATATGCTTCAGAAATTAAATCAACTATTTAACACCGAAATACATATTGTTTAAAAACCTCTTTTTAGCTCGTTGGTTCTATAATGAGTACTGTATCGTTCTCTACATTATAATCTATCCCCACATTTGGCTCTAAATAGATACAGGAGGCCACTGATATGATGGTTTCTTCTGTTAGAAAGGTGTTCTGGAAAAGTAAACTAAATTTTTAAAGACTTTGCAATATAGGAAATCCTCTTATGCCTCATATATCTTGAATCCAAAGAAATAACTTTAGTTTATAATTATTTTATATCTACAGATTCCCTTTCATCATATTATACCTATATGCCAGCGAAATCTGGCTCTATATCTAATAGTAGCCAGTGCAGTGCCACCTCGGCATAGTATCCTGTTCAATTATAAATTTATCAAGGGATCAGGTAATTATGACAGGCTCGGTGAGAGCGACCTCTAGAGCTGGGACAATGCGACTCAACAAGGGCACGCGATTACTTCCGCCAAAAGCCACGGACCTGTGGACGAATATCCTCGCCCGTGCTATTGAATAAATATTTGGAAATTTACATTAGGATAAATTTTACGTAAATTACATAATAAAAGAAAAAAAGATAAATCTATAATTAGGTTGTTACTGAAAAAATTCAAAATGAAGATACTCCGCGAATTAACTCAATTCATTTAAGTCAAAAATGTTTACTGAATATTTGATTTCATTTTTAATTTTATATATACGCAAATTGAAATAATTATGTATGTATTATGGTATTCAGTAATTATTATTAAATAGATAATCATCGTCATATTCTGTCCTCTTGAACCGACAATGGAGTATGAATTCTGCACATCCAACAATTGTGTTCTTCAGTTCCACTGGAGTCCTCTCTTCACGAAACCCTTCCTCACCTCTTATTCCACTTCTTACCAGGTCATACATCTTCTTCATCGTTTTCCCTCCATTTTGGCTCGATTTGTTTCGCTAGCAATTCTGTTAGGTTCCATAGACAAGAGGTTTCCAAGCCTCAGGCGGTTTTCTTCTATAACTGTTAAATAGATATGTTTTACCTAGATCAGATCAAAACAAACATTTTTCCTTATTACTTTCGGCCACCTCGGTCTTTGAGCTATTAATCTTTGTCTTTGGATTATTGGTTTCCAAGTTATTTACCGACCGTGAAGGAACCAATATAATTACTTCATAAAATTCTAGTTTAAAACTATAAATTAAATTGCTTATAAAATCTTTTTTTAATTAATCTTTTAAACACTTAATATGATTCTTAGAGCTGAATTCAATGTTCAAAACTTGTTAGTTGACGGTTTTAAATTTGAGGCTTACCTAATAGTCACCCTAACTTAAATTTGGTATATATATATATATATATATATATATATATATATATATATATATATATATATATATATATATATATATATATTTATAACTTATATTCGATTTTATTTAAGTAAGCTAAGGGAATATGACACGAAATTAGTTCGTGAATTTAAGATAAAAATATAGTAAATTAGAAAATATAGACAAAGAAAACAAAAAAAAGGGAATAGATAACTGCATTAAATCTTTTTAGTTAATCCTTCTGTTGAAGGAAAGGTGATCACCTTATTTAATTTTCCATATCCGTATTTTTCCAAAATTTGTTATCTACTCCCTATAAACCGTAAATGTGCGAATTTTTACAGCTTATTCTAAACTTTCCATCATGACCCTTTTTTTTGTTCTCCTTTCGACTGGACTAATTATCTAGATTACAGTTTCAATCTCAATCTACTCTGCATAGTTTTGTATGTTTTGTTGTTTCTCATTCCCAACCCTTATTGACCGTCATCTTATTTACACCGTCATCATATTGCTAATATAGTTAGATATTTCTAAATTTGAACCCTCTTAATTTGTTCTTTATCTCGATTCCTCTTCACTTCCACACGATCTGCCCATATGATTCCTTAAAAGACATAACTGTTTTTGTTACAACGTTTCACGGCTACGCTCCGTCGAATCATCCTTCCTTCGATTTCTTAATCTATGACAGATACGGGGTTGTGGAAAGCTCTGAGCGGCATGTGTAACCAATGAGGACCTCTGTAAGTGGACGCCTGTCGAAAGCTGCCGTGTTCCAGACTTCGAGAAAACGCTGCCGTGACTGATAACCCCGGCGCCGTCCTCCTTCCGTCACCTCGAAGTCTGGTTCTGGATCAAGTGGCGGAGAACGGTTATCGGAAGGACAAGACCGAGTAAAACAGATTGCGTAAGGGTTGGCCAAAGAATTGAGTGCTAAAAAGAAATTACAAGCTATATATCGTAGGTCGTCGTAGATTGGATGTAAGTTCAAGAGGTCACGGTTGACATTTTAACTGATATCTAAATTATGGTATTTTAAAATAATAATAATAAATCCTCACTATAACAGAGGAGCTACAGATTGAGATCGAATAAAGAAATATACAAAGGATAGAGAACTTGGAAACAGCTATGAGGGAAAAACGACTAAGTCTCTACGAGCAATTGGTCAGGGTGGATCCTACAAGCTGAAAAAGCATATATTCAATAAGATATACGACCTGAAAAGACAGAGTGTTGATGCTAAGCAGATGAAAGAAGGACATAAATGACTTAGAATTACTGATGAGGACTTCCTGGAACGGTACAGATAGAGATTAAGAAGCTGGCTGAAGGCTGTCTTGTGGAAAAGAGAACGAACCAGGAGCATGGGGAATGGACGGAGGAGAGAAGAAGGCAGCATTTAAAAAGAATGAACGATAAAAAAGAAAGACCTAAAAACCGATATCTGCTTGGACCTTTGTTACCTGATTTGAAAAAAAAATCCTAACTATAGTCATCTTTAAGTATACTTGAATATTTTGTTGCTTGAATGAAATATGGAATAAAATATATATATATATATGATCTGCAGACTCAATGAGTTAAGTCTAAATTTGTCCAAAACGAGTTAATTGTACAGAGGGCATTGGAATCGTGTCATTTTGTAGAACATAAGTTGCAAAGTAAAGTGTTGTTTGAAATTGAGTGTTTTTTTAAAAAGCCATTTCAGACAGAAGGGGGGGGGGCACGATACAGCTTACAACAAAACTCATTCTGGACAAAAATTCGACTTGAGCACTTATTCACTGGGACTGCAGATATACAAATTTTTTTTTGTTTAAAAAGACTAAATTATTCATTTAAAAATAGTTTTTTTAATAGAGAGCATTTTTCTTTTTTAGTTTTCCAACATTATTATGAAATAATATAATTCCCCCGATTCTTTTGGGTCTCAACATTTCACTTACTTATTATGGAAGTTGATGCTAGTCAATAATTTTTTTTATATTCAAACGCAACATTGTACCAATATAATATCAACTTGTCAATTAGGAAGGCCTTGTATTGATTTAAAATGGTAGTAACTCCATGGGCGCCATATCTTCATCATCCATACTTGTATCATTCATCATAAATCTGTTATTGTTATGTTCATACTAAAATAATAGTGGTTTTAGTCATAACTCTCTTAATATAACTAAAACGCTAAACTGTAATGATGGTTTAAAAGTGAGTGGAAATAGCTGTACTCGTATAGACATCTGTTGGATAATACGAGGGCATTCATCACAGCTCTTCCATTACGCCAGGAATTATTCATACAGCTTTATTTTAATTGATCTATATATACTCGGCTCTGTCATATTAAACTAACTCGTTGGATAAATATTATCACTGGCATTCATTCCTATATAGTGTCGCTACTTTATTCCTCCCCAGTATAATGGTTTATTGCACTTATTTATGTCCAATGGGCATTACATTTTTATTAAACGATGTAGAGTAATAACTAAATAAATGATTTTTTATTTTTGTATTTTACTAAATACATTTTTTATCAGTTTATGCTAAATTTCAGTCAAATAAATAATCTACAAAAGCCTGAAATACCAGGGTCAATGTATTGCTATAAGTTAAGGACAATATTTATTATTGCCAAATTTCCAAATGGAAATCGAATAACAAATTTCGAAAAGGATCTATCTCAATAAAGTGTTGTAAATCAGTAAAAAGTATAACCATTGTTTTTATTTTTTATTTTGCCAATTATTGTTATAACCGTACCATTACGAAACCCAAAATCTTGGGTTCAGTGCATGGTAGATACTGTACCTACTGTTTCTTGGAGAACGGTTGTACAGAAAAGTGATTTGTCCTAGATCACGCTCAACCGCTATATTTCCCCCCTATTTTGGGTACCCACTTTATAGAGGAAGGGTGAGCTCCTAGAAGGTCCCAGATCCTAAAGGATCCATCCTCATCAACAGATTAAATAAAATCTGACACAGCCAGAATTTAGTTAACTGTGAATAAAAATCGAATGAAATAAAATGTTTTTGAAGTGAAAACTTCTTTTGGCGCACTGCACACACATTTTTTCGTAGTTTGTAAGTTAGGCTCATGAGGTGAAAGCCTCGATCGGGTAAAGTCGGGACCGCCGAGTGTACCCGAGCGAGAAAGATATAGCCGGCTGCTGTTGAGAATTAGCCTCACTTTTATTATTTGTTAGGTTTATTTTCCCATATTAAAAAATAAATATTATTATAATAAAGAGTGATTCGATCCTATAGGTAAGTCTCTTCGTGTATATATATCCTACTAATATTATAAATGAGAAAGTTTGTATATGTGTTTGTTACTCTTTCACGCAATAACTACTGAAAGGATTTGGATGAAACTTTACAGTTATATAGGTTAAACATCAAAATAACACATAGGCTATAATTTATAATGATTTTGTGTAATTTGGTCATAATATAAAGATAAATATCATTAAAAAGTACTAGGTTATAACTCATTCTTAATATTCCTTCAACATATGGTCAGCAGGTAATCGCGGTTATTTAATTTAATTGTTAGCATCGCTACAGGGCTGAGTAGCTTGCTCACGTGTTTATTATCTACATATGTACATTATTTTAATCCTTTCAGTTTTAATTTCTCGTTGCTGCCGTACGACAAGTGAAACCGTTATACTAAGAAATCCTTTTCAATAAATTCAATAACATTACATACTAATCCTTTACTGACACGAACAACAGTAAACGAAAGTAACTTCCGTCCGTCCAGTTTGTTAATCAGTGTCAATGTATGTTTCACGTCTGTGCTGATCCGTTTGTGATGAAATTTGATATGGATGATCTCAGGCCTGGGGAAGGGAGATAAGCTACTTTTTACCAACACACCACACAGGCGAAGTTTATATAAAACTGTAACGTGATTGACGAACACACCCAGCGGTCAACGCAGAGCAGAAACCACTGAACTTAGCATCTTGAAATTCGCAGATAGGTTCTTTGTATAGCTTAAATGAGAACTAAGAAAGGAATTTGGACAATTCCACCCCAAAGGGTTTCCCCCTAAATATAATAGGGGTTCAAATATTGAATGGAATCCGTCAGTTTTGAAGTCAGACATCTGAAATTTCGGATGTACGAGTAACTTATAGTTACAAAAAATTTATTTATTTATTTAAAATGATCTGTCTCTGATGATGAAACTTTATGTGGCAGACCAAATTTCACGCTAGCGAAGCCGTGGGCAAAAGCTAGTACATATATATATATATATATATATATATAAATTAACCTAACTTTTATTCTCTGTTAGCTTTTACTTTCCCATATTCAAAAATAAATATGTTTGAGACATAAGTTCTTTTTATGAGTAATAATGATATGACGTATAAATGTATGAATACTGTATTTTTCAGATTGCGAAATCGATGATGGATCAAAACAACAAACTCAATGACGAATTAAAATGAAAAAGGAAATTAGCTAATGCATGCTTAACAATAAAAACATCGTAAAAAATAGTTTTCACTTCTCCCGGACGGTCTTAACCACACACTCTATTTTTTTTTATCATGATTCGATTTACTATAAACTGAAATTAAACAATTACACTAAACTACTCTCCCTTGAACAGATACAGAATGGAATGGCTAAATTGCGAAAGCTATATATTTTTCTATTTAAAACATAATGATTGAAAACAAAAGCATCTTGATAAGTGATCATCAAAATTTCACGCTCTAACTTAATTTAAGCGATAAATAGATTTTGGTATTTTACTCTCTCTCATTTCTGAAGTGAAAACTTCTTTAACCGCGTTTGGCGACTTATTGGTAGGGGAAAACTTATGCGTTCGGTGTCGCGACATGGTTGAGACTGGCGAAAGGTAGCGGCCTGTGCATGAGCTACACAATTTCTTTTAATCAACTATAGTTTGAAGGTTAGAATTCCGTTGATATAAGAATAATTATATTTCACTAAAAAGTCGTTTAATAGTTGTGCAATTCGTACTAATTAAAACTTATAACATCAATCAAAAGGCATGTGCCCCCCGCCCCCAGATGGTTTTTTGTGTACTGTGGAGCATCAATTACAGTACATACTTACAGGCAAATCACATGATCATAGTTGTTAAATTATATGAATAACATAACAGAAAGAACATGAGAGAAAATCTTGTCCATTTCTGGCTGGAATAGCGAAATTTATTTGTTGCGTCCCTTTCACGCCCTTGCTAATAGCAAAGCACTGCCGAGCGATCTTTCTCCGCCTTACGCCAATTAAAGTCATATCTTCGCAGCAGGATGGCAGAAGAGCGATTGAATGAACTGGCTTTAATGCATATCCATCAAGACGTTGCGACAAAAATGAACGCTAATGATCTGGACATCTTTAGCAGAAAACTGTCTTTATTAATTTTTGTATTATCTTTTTTTTATTCACATAGACATTGCAGTTTATTTTGTATTCTTCAAACCGACTTATGTACAAAAGGAAAGTGTAATGCCGCGGATGAGAGGAATGTTTTCTCTCAATTGGAGTTGACCCAGGCGACCCTGTTCGTTCCATCATTTCCTTTTACAGCGGAGATGTTTCCCTGATAAGTTGCGGTGTACCTCCTCACTTTCCATCCCAGCTACCTCTACCGCCCTTACAAATTGACCAATCATAAAACTGTTATGATCCGGGCATCGGCTGATTTCTCTGCATTGTGGTAGGTACGGTCTTTTTAGGTTGCTCCCGTACTTACTTAAGTGAACTGTGGGTAAGTTAAATTAATAAAAGGATGATTTCGGATTACTAGACTATTTATTAAACACTTCACAATCTTGATCAGCACTTAGTTCTGCAACATCTTAATGACACTCCCAAATCATTGTTTTAAAACATAAATTCATGTTATGGCCTTCTTTACAAGACTTCTTCCGAGGCAATATCCCTTTTTCTAGGGAGATGATACTGCTTCGATCTATGCTTTCGCATGATCCTATATTTGCCTCATGTTTTATAAAGTTCACAAATGAACAAAAAAGGCGGGAAACAGTGAAACCCTAACAAACGTCAAAAGATTACAAGACTGTTATATCCTTCCATCTTATCAGTAATGTCGCTTGTATAAAAGCAAAGCACCCAAATTTTCAATAAAATAGACCATATAAGTATAATTGGGTTATTGGGTATATCAAAATGTTTTTTGATTATTCAATTTTCTATATTCATTTTAATAATATTTAATCTACAATAACATAAACACTTAAATATGTTTCAGAAATAATGCAGGAAATTATACAATTTTATATTTTTAGCAATTCACAACCATTTTAATTATTGTGTAATTGAATGCATGCTTTATTGTTTCATAATATTATGTTGATTAGACTTTTTATTGCAAGATATCCCTTTTTAATGAACATGGCTACATTAAAAATTTTTGTTGCAGGAGAAAAGCCTTATGAGTGTACTTGGGAAGGTTGTACTTGGAAATTTGCTCGCTCTGATGAACTCACTCGACACTTCAGAAAACACACAGGACAAAAACCATTTAAGTGTCATCTATGCCAACGATCCTTCTCGAGATCGGATCATCTTTCCCTACACATGAAGCGACATTAGCCTATTTATATCTCATGCTTTCTAAAGTACAAATCATTGTAAGAAAAATTTTAAAAATGAAGCGTGAAGAACAACATACCTAATGAACAAATTGTGTCATAGCACAATACTTGCTGCATTTCGTCTACTTTTTTTTAGTGCTACGATATAAACATATTTTATTAAGTCCTATTTTTTTATCTTACAAAGATCCAAATTAACAAGAATTGCTAGCTGGACAAATCAAGATAGCTGTTGCTGTTCCAAAAGAGTTGGAAGTTTTATATTTTCCAAAAAGAAAAAAAATTGACAAACCTGTTGTGTTCTTTATTTATTAAAGAATTACTTTTAGTTCAATGGCCTCATTGAATTTAATTCTTAGACTTAGTAACTTTTAATCCTATAAAATTTTAGGTTGTTCTTGTTTTATATCCCAAGCTCGGAATTCATTATCAAAGTCTTTGTTTAATCTCATCTAACTAAACTGTAAACTTGACATATTTGTTTTAACAGTCAAGTTAGATTATCCATTTTATTCTTCTAAAGAGATTAATTTACAAGTTTAAAATCTTAATCATAAATTTAGTTCTTTAGCATAATTTTAAGCAGCAAAATAATTTAATTTTATTGCTTTATTGGTGCATTTTATTTGCTATAAAGTACTCCATTTTATGAAGTTATTTAATAGTTTAATAGACAGTAAATATAATTCAAGTATAGTTTAAGTTATAAAGGGATTCTTGGGTATTAATTATTATATTTACTGTACAGAAATCATGTGAATATTGTGATTATGTAAATAAATAAATTTTTATCGGAAAGGAAGAGAAGCAATGTTCAGTAATATAAATGTTTGATATTGTTAAAGATTTGTTATGTTATTTGTTTTATGTATATTTTTATATATTTATAACAGATTAAATTTATTAATAGTATTTAAGGAGCTAATACCAATGTCAAAACAGGGCATTAAACTAAAATTAATACTTTAAAAGTATTTTGAAATCTTCTTCATATTTTTAAAACAAAATAAATTATTATTCAATATAAAAATTAAAAAAAAAAAAGTCTTCTAAGGATAGTTAAAATATACAAACAACAATATATCAGCTTGAATTAACAATGAGGAAGGAGCACAAAAATATATCCATTCAAGAAGTTAATAATCCACTTTAGGGATGGTGGAAAAATTTATAATGATATAATCAATTTTAAAAAGTATTAGCGTATAATTTTTGTGTCTTGGTGCTCAATTTTCTTTCGTGAACATTTTCACTCATAATGAAAACTTTCATGAACTCATAAAAATTATGATTGTCTTAATAAAGATATGTTAGTAGTCAGAAGTCAGATAACTATAAAAATAATTTTGAAAAATGGAATTTGATAGTTTTGGTTTTCTGCTAAAAATAGTTACAAGAATCGATATTCACTTTTTGCCAAATAATCAAGAGTAAGGAATTATCTTTCATTTTATATTTTTTTAAAACAACAATAATAAGCTCATGATATTGAATGAAAAACCAATTTTTATTTGTTGTAGCACCATTTGAAAAAACAGTATGTTCCATGAAAATGAAGCCTCCATTTATTTTGTATTTTGTCATGTGCAGAAGAAATTACAAATTAGATAAATTCAAATTTCTTGATCATATTTTACTGTATTTTATATTACATTGGATTTCATCAATAGTGATAATTTACTAATAATAATATGCTATTTACAATAAGCTATCTGAAGCTAGAATCTCAGTTAGTACTTCTTTTATTTTGGTTATTAATTTCAAGTGATTAATCAAAAAAAGTACAGCTTTGAATCCTTAATGCTAGGGAAAATAACACAAACTCATTTTTAGAAAAATATTTTTAACTTACAATATAAAAATTAGCAGCTCAAGTGTGGACTGTCACTCCTGATTAGACATGCATACTGTATTTTTTCATTTATTTAAAGTCGAAACAATGCTTTTAACAAATTTGATTAATTCCACCTATTTGCATACATTCAGTAACTTCTTTTTCTTCTCTTTAGAAGTTAAAAATCAGAAATTGCATTAAAACTTTAAGGCTAGCCACTTTTTGTTTTTAAGAAGATTGGTTCTTCAAAGCATTAAATAAAATATACTTGTAATAAATAAAAGATGCTGAGAAAAAGAGACCATTTTTTTCGAATTTGAGGTATCAGTGCTACCTGTTGGGGCTAAAAGAAAGCTTTCCATACAACTCATTCATTTGGTAAAATAAATACAATTCTTGACATTAAAGTCAAAAGAATTAAAAATCTTTCTTTGTTGATTTTATTGAGCAAAACTAAACATATAAAATAGGGCTCAGATCTTTTTTACCAGTTCCCTTCATATAGTTGTAAAAATATGTAAATGAATGAAGAGAGATAGATTAACCTTAATTTTTGGTTCTGAATAAGTTTTTACTACACATTTGCAGTAACCATGTCATATGTTTAAAATCATTATTTTCAGCTCTTCTAATGCATGAACAAGAGGAATGATGTGAGCACCTAACAATTAAATGATTTCTGAACTTTTAACTCAAATTTGTAATATAGTTTCAAGGAAATTAATACTGAATTTAAAACTGCAAACGCATTATCTGTAATATAGTAGATTTCTAGTTATGACATTGTTACTGCAAAGGAGTCTGAATTTAAAGAAATAAACAAAGTCTTTATTTATTTAAATAAAAAGATTCAATCTATAGAAAATATTGATAACAAGAAGTATGTTATTTAGAGATCAGTCATTAATATGACATTTTCTCATAAAACTACTATTACTAATTAAATATTAGAACTTAAATAATTTTACCATCCCAAATTTACTGTTGCTTATATCATAAGTAGATTAAGTATTTCTATCTGTATAAAAAATAATGTCATACTCAGCATTTGAAAATAAATTTACCTTTAGAAGGCTTGTGGCAGAGTCAAACTATTCATGGTAAAAAATGATTTAATCAAATTTCTTCTCTGTGATAGCTATCTGGCCTAAATGTCATAAAATGGTGCTCAACTCCACAGGGTTTTTAAACACACTTTGGTGTTAAAGAAATTACAGGCTATCTTCAAAATGTATAAGTAGTTTTAAATTTATCAATATTCACTCTGAATGAATTTTCGATTAATATTTAGATTTTTTTTTTAATTAATAACATTTGACACTACTATTTTAGAGGCTTACACAATCTGAGTTTTCCATCTCTTTATTTTAAGGAAACTAACAATTAATTACAGATTAGTAGCTGTAAATAAACAATAATAAATTACCAATTTTTTTTTAGTATAAGAAACGGTCATTGACCACTGTGCAATATTTGATTTGCACTGAATAATCTTGTTCAAAGGCACTTTCTATTGTGATTCACTAATAAGTTATTTAAGATGTAAATAGAAGTAAATCAAAAACTTAGGAATATTGTATATGTTGTAGAATATGAAATATTGTTTCCTATTAAAGAATCTATTTTCAAAAAGCACATGAGCTGTTATACAACAAAATCATTCCATTTCTTATCTTTAAATATAGTACTAATAACTATTATTTTTATCTTGAGGAATGTTGTAAATGTTACCATATTTTTTCTTTCAAATTATAGATGTGTGGATGTATTATTTTTAGAAAGATATTTAAATAAATCATATATGTTTTATAAAAGTGTTAATTATTATTCCTACTATTAACTATTTCTAAACTATTAACCATTGAACCTTGCTTCCCTCATTAAATTGTTAACCTAGCTTCCCCATCCAGATATAATCTGCTATTTAATATGTAAATGCCTCTCCCATAAACCACTCTCCACAAAAGAACCTATGATCTCCACAAACAACCATTAAAAAAAAGTGTCAATCCTAGTCCTTCTAGATTTTTCCAAAGCCTTTGACACAGTAGACCACAATATCCTTCTCACCAAGCTATGTAACTTTCCTATATCCAACTGTGCTCTGGGATGGTATAAATCCTTCCTCTCTGATCTCTCACAATACGTAGTGGTCCTTGGTCAACCTCCATCCATGACCCTACTCCTGTCGAGAGGTGTCCCTCAGAATTCATCTCTATCCCCAACCCTATTCGACAATTTACATAAATTACCTTCCACTCCCATTACCATGTCTTTTATATTACCTACCCTTTTCATTTTCAGACCTACTGCTAGCCATGGAAATAATCCAAGAGGATCTGATTCAAATAAATCAGTTGGCAATATATAAGTTAACGTTTAATACAGACAAGCCCAAGGCAACAGTAACCATATCAAACCATTTCCCACATTCCAACCATTATTCTAAATAATAATCCTATCAAATTCTATACAAACATCAGAAATCTGGGAATCATTTATAACCAAACCCTCTCCTGTAAAAACCATATTTCTGCAATATCTTGTAAATTCTCCAACTTAGAGCATCTGAATAACCTTCATCACCAATTCCCATTTGAAATCCAGAGACTTCTAGTTACATAAGTAATTTCCATTTGGATTGTTGCTGTAGGTGTTTCTAAAATCACAAGAAAAACTAAAATGGTTGATCAATTGCTTTGCATGTTTTTCTAATAAATTAGCCATAGATGGACCCTAAGAGATCTACAGACCCACTTCCAGCTCACCCAGGCTCAATAAAGGGGGTACCCTTAATTAGGGGTGTGTGGTTGAATGTGATCTCAGACAATCACCACCCTGCACAACTGTTGTCTCTTCCGCGTACTAAACCCAAGACCCTTCATGAGTTGTAGTGGTACAGGTTGTTAAACTTAAAACATCGGTTCACTCATGTGTCACCTGTTTTTGGCTCACAGATCTATATAAAATGCAGTATCGAACGACAGCTTCTGACAGAGCTATCCTTATCCAATCCTCGTTCCATTCCATTTGTAACTCCAATAATCTTCTGATCTTCAAATCATGTATATTTAACCACCTCATATCCATATAATACCAAAAAATATATTTTTTTTTTATACCCACTACAATGTTCACCTTCAATGCCACTTTAACTAAGTTCACATATTCCATTCAATAAACTGAGGAGAGAAAAAGTTATTTTTGAGTATGATTAAGAAAAAAAAAGTTATAATATAGTAAAAAATTACTGAAAAAAAAAACAGAATATCTAGGCTCAAACAAAAGAAATAATTAAGAGAGGTTCTTTAAATTGAATTCTGTTATTCATGATTTGTAAATAGAAACCAAATAGTGTAGTCAAAGAAGGCTTTTTACATGAACAAATATTACTTTTCATAAACAATATTTTTATTCCAAAAATAATTAGCAACAAATATATTTTACATGTAATATTTGCTTTACATATCAATATTTTTTCTACATTTATTCACCAACTGCTCAAAAATAAAAACTCAGGGTAAAATAGTAATACATCAATATATACATAAAACTTTATAAGATTTGGTATTTTGTATGAAATGAAAATCATTTAACAATGTTAACTTTTCTTAAAATCACATAGATAATTCTATTTTTGCAACAATAATACATATTGTTTATACCTCCTATGATAGTTCAACAGAATTTCGAATGATTGATTCATAAAACCACAAACCAATCATAATAAATACGAAAGATAAAAACAATAATAAAAGTTACTTTCCTGCTAAAATAATTTAAAATGAGCAGTTGAAACAGAAACTATTTTAAAACATAACAACTTCATATAAAAAAATTGATAAACTTATCAAGTTCGGTTCAGTTCTTAGTAATACATAAGAATTCTCAATTTAACATAAATTTTGTAAAAAAAAATTTAGATTTTAAATGATTTAATGGGACATAAAAATATTAAATCTACAAAACAATAAAAAAATAAATATATATGTATTGATTGAAAATTTAACATGGCACTTCTTGAGATTATTTTTTTCATTTTGGCAGTCAAAATATGAATTTCCAATTATCTTTCAATGCGCATTCATCACGCCAAGCTCTGCAAGCTATAAAATAAAAAGGTAGGTCATAAGTTATATTGAAATAATCTATCCTTATATTAGACAATGTACAATATATATATATATATAATATGTTTTAAATTTACTTAAGAAAATCTATACCTCTTTTTCCTCATCAACTTCATCTTCGGTGTCAGAGTGATAAGGAGTATTCGCAGAAGGAGAGGGTGGCTCAGAATATGGTCTGGGATATTTGAAGCCTCTCATTTTATCTTCTTCTTCGAGGGATGGAATATCATCATAAACTTTTTGAAATGCTTTTTGTCTAGCTTGTCGGTAATACTGCAATATAAAATAAAAATAAGAACAAGATTGTACTGAAACTTTTTCCTTGAAATAAGATTGTGAAATTCTCTCAAGAGTTCCTTGAATTAATAAAACAGCTCTTGACTATTACGATGATACAAACGAGTCAATATATACTGTATGCTCTTTAAAAAAATAAAATAAATGATCGCTCAAGAAACAATTTATAATTTTTAGATCCATCCTTTTTTGCACTGATGTATTGAAGTTCAATAAAGATTTTATTGCTTTATATTTTGCGAATGACAGCCATTTTTTGTTCAGTTATAAGTCTGCAAGCATGTGCAGCTTTCTAATTTGCTAAACATTGGATAGCCCTAGGCCTTTCAAATAAACTGAATTGTGATCAGTATATTCTGGCATGCAAATCAAAGACCACTTCGTCTAGCTAATATAATTGCACAATTTAGGCCAAAAATACTGAGAATGGAATATTGTTCCCTCTTTACTTTAAGGGATGACCAGCAATTTTTTATATATTTTTTCAATTCTCATTTAATAAATTTGGATAAATATAGTACATATTTTGTTTTAGATTAGTAGACTAGAATATACTAACAGAATTCAGTTTATTTGAATGGCCTAGAACAATCCAATGTTAATCAATAAGGAAAACATCAAATGTTTGCAAACTGTTATAAGACTTGAAAAATTGAAAGAAAAATGGCTGCTATTTGCAACCCATTTACAATGATAGTTTTAACAAATATTTGTTAACTAGCAAACCATCAAGGATTGGAGACCTAGTTCTACTAAGTATGATTTTTTTCTGAGGAGATTAAGCAAAGGTTTATATATTTTTTCTGCACAGAATGGTCTGGCCCTAATAATTGATACATCTAAAGATAGGTTAAAAATAAGCAGGTGTGTAATGTTTTAATTATTTATCTATATGAATTATTTAATGACTCACAACTCCAAGACTTCTCCAATCAAGCAAGTCACTAAGCCTTTCTGTACGATTTCTCTGGATTATCCTCTGCCGCCTGGTAAACTTGGTAAAATTATACATATATCTAGCGAGTTGTTTGATCGAATCCTCCACAGCCATGAATCGTCTATCAACTATATAAATACCATAGGACTGAGGGTCAGAGACATGCTGTTCCATAAAGCAGCCGAAACCTATAAATAAATAAAATGATATAAATATAAACATCCTATAAATAAATAAAATCATTTTATTTATTTATACAGGAACAATTAACAGACCAGATAAATTTTTAAGTAATACAATTATCATTTACAACTTATAAGATTCAATACTTTTTTTTTCATTTTTGAATAAATCATATATTGATGTGCGAGTAACTATATGCATATATAAGTTTTTAAGTTTATAAGTACTCAACTGCTTATTACAAAGGTTTTTTCCGGCTCTTGATATTAGTCAATAAATATAAAACTTCGGTTTTATTGAAAGAATAACGTTTTTGTATCTTATTCATTTCAGATCAGATAATGCGCAGACATTTTACATAAATAAAATGAACATACCTGACAAATTGGTAGTAATAGAAGGAATTCCCATAACTGTGCATTCAGCTGGTGTATATCCCCATGGTTCATAATAACTAGGGAAAACACCAAGATGGCATCCTCGTACAAATTCTTCATAATCCAATGAAAACAAAGGGTTTGTAGAATTAAGGAATTCTGGATGAAATACAACCTAAACATTTTTAAATTGGATGTATCTAAAGATTTATTTAATTTACCTATTAGAGGATAGGAAAAGTTAAATCTAATAAAAATAATCTTTACTAAGAGATATAGTTAAGTGTGCACAGTTTGGCCAATAATATTACTTTAAATCATAAGCTATAAATAAATATACATAAAAATATTCATGCAATCAGGAATAAAGAAAGTAAAAATATAACTGATATTTAAAGAAAACTAGTGAGAATCCTAAATAAATAGAAATGGATGAAGAATACCAAAAATTGTAAGCTATTAGTTCAACGTGATCTGGATCATCATGGAGAGAGTAAAATATCTTAAAGATATTAAGAATATTATAAGGCATAAAATAAAAAAGTCAAAACTGTCAGAAATATGCTTTGATAAAGGAAATGATATATTACGGGAGTAATTGGAAAAATATGCTTAGTAAAGCTCAGATTTCATAGATTATACAAAATCAGTAGAGATGACGTGGAGAAGAAGAGCATATTGGTAATAACATAAAAATAAAAAATGCTTTCATTAAAGAGACAATAATCTGTATTATAGTGGGCAGGTACTCCAAAACCACTCACCTTAACCCTATCGTGAACTGTATTAAAAAGCTGACATCTCCGTACAGCACTCAAAACAGGATCGTTCCAGTCATCAACAACATTGTGTGTAGTAACTGGAGGAAGACCATATCTTTGCAGGGCAAATAAACAACGCTTCATTTTCATTTTATCTTCTTTGGTTAATAGTTCTTTCTCCTCTGGCATTCGTCCACTGAAATAATAATATGTTTATTACAAACTTAAAATGGATTATCCTCATTCCCAATCAGAATATAGTTCTTTGAATTTCTAAAAATAATTTTAATATTTTTTATTTCCCCAGTTCTCCAAATTATTATTAGTAGTACTTCATTACTTATTAATATCCTTAACAATAAATTATTTTCAACTTCTCTAATTATTTAGTTCTTATCCACATCTCTGATTTAATTTTGGCCCATGCTTATAAGGCAAAAGGGTCATAAGTTTAGTCTAAAATATCGGCTAAGATTGCCTAGCACGGCAATGCACCCTGGTAATGCATTTTATCAACATAAATTGTTTAAAAATATATATAAATGCAATTTAAAGAATAGCTTTAAATAATGTATGATAATTATTCAATTTTTTATTATTCATTTCTCACTGATAAATATACATAAAGCACATAATGAATCATGAAGAATTCTTACCTCAAACAAATTTCATACAGCCTCTTCCCGATTTTTGATTGGATACCATTTAAAGTATCTCTTAAACTCTTCGTAACAGCATGACCTCTTAATGTTTCAACATTAAAGTTATTTGTTTTAGCTGGAAATATTAAAAACGCAACAACTGTGACCTCCGAATGTGATTCCTGAAATAAGCAAGAAAGTAAACTTTAACATTTGCCTATAGTAATTGTAATAATAGACAATAGGTCCCCACCTATCACCCCTAATATGGAGCCATGATAGCATAACTTTTAGAGGATGTGACAGAAGATACAATATTTCCACGGGAGTTGGATGTTCAACAACCCCAACGCTGGTGTTTAACGTTTAATATACATAATATATTATATAATAATAATAATATACATTATAAAGTTATATTATATAATATTATAATTTATAATAATAAAGAAACACCGGAAGTAATTGGTATAATTTTATTTAGGGAAAACTTGTATTTCCAATTTTCAAGTAGGTTATATGAACTCAGTAAAGTATAATAGTTCAGCAAGTTTTGAACTTTCAACAATGCTTTAATTTACTGGTACAGGGTCATCAAGCAGTTTATAATGTAAATAATATGTTGTAATTAAAATAAACTTGTAAGTACACAGGCCAGATCTGGCCAATAAGCCATAGTTTGGAGACTTGCTTAATGTAATTATGTTCACCACATGAATTTTTGGAATTATCAACCATTTTTAGAAAAATATTGAATGCCAGGCATTAATAATCACAATAGTTATACTTAAAGTTATTATTTTTCAAACTTATGAGCTTCTTTGTGAAGAAACCTGTGATGCATGATGGTGAATGGAGGCTTTGAAATAATAAAAGATTTTAATTATACAATTCAGATAATTCTTAATCTAATGATATGCAATCTCAAACATAATTACCAAGATGCCTGTTAGAAATGGTTATAAATATATCCCCTTACGAACACCAAGCAGTTACCCAGATTAGGCAAAAAACATTTAAAGCGCCTACAATTAATATTAAAATTTACAAGATGCAATCACTGGCAAATAAATTCATTGATTAACGCTTAGATTAGTAAACACACAAAACATATGTAATCTGTCTAAAAACTTAACTGTATGATCCATCCATAAGACCAGTTAACAAAAAATAAATAATGAAATAGTGTTGAAAAAAACAAAAACTACTATGGGTGAAAATAGACACAAACATTTTACTTGGTTGTTTTTTCTCAACTTTTTTTCAAGTTCAAAGTTTTTTCAGGCCCTTGAGGGCAAATTGATAAATATTCGACACTTTGGGATATTATTGCTCTCATACCCTACCAGAGAAAAACAGGCCTTAAATGAATTTACAGGAAATAGTAGTGGACATTTACTTGGACATAAAATAATTAACATGTTATAATTAGACAAAAGACAATGTTAATACAAAAACTATACTAAAGAATTGATGATGACATATGTTGCACCACATAACCCAAGTATAAATAACTGTACTGCATGATAACGTTCATAGTCTACTACTAAGACTCATTCAGACATAAAAATACATGACACCTCACCAAAATATAGTTTTTAATGTATTGACTGAAACTAAAGAAAATGAAAAAACTTCAATTAGAAAGCTAATTAAAATTTTGGCCGAAGTAAAAAACAATAAAATCAAAGTTTTATTTATTTTAAGGGCAGTCTAGTCAACATTCAAAAATGTTGTGAAATAATACAAAAATTTATATAATACCTGCCAGATTAAGGCACTGTTTTATTTTTAAATTGATTCTCCAAACAGTAATATATCCACAAAATGATCTATATGCCATCATCATCATACTCTTTTCCTCTTCTACCGCTGTGCAGTGTGAGGATCCTTCTTATAGAGCCTGGACCAAGTATCTCTTTCCTGAACCAGTTCTCTTCTTCGGTTCCAGTCCAATCCTCTCCTCCCGAAAACATCCCTTACGCTGTCTTCCCAGGATATGTGGGGCCTTCCTCTGGGCCTTTTTCCTTCTGTGCAGATCTCGTAGGTCTTCCTGGCGATTCTATCTGGCTCCATCCTAAGTAGATGTCCAAACCACCTTAATTTATGTTCCTCCAGGATAGTCTCTCTTAATCTCTCTTAATATCTGGTTTAATATCGAGATTAGCCCATATTGTGGTGTTCCGTATCTTCGAACACATTCTCTCAATCTCAACGAGTTTTCCTTTCCACTTTTCGCAGGTACCTCATTTCCAAAGCTTGTATTTGACTTCTGTGCTTTGAGGTTAAGGTCTACGATTCTGAAGAGTAAGATAGGATAGGAAGGAAGGTCGATTTATAGACGGCCATTTTGGTCTGCCTTGTCACCTCTCTTCTTCCCAGGAACCCCCGTCAGACCATATTAAACATTTTCCCCACTGCTCCAATTCTTTGCACCACTTCTTCGTCAATGTATCCACTTCCGTTGAGATGAGCACCGAGATATTTAAAACTCTCAACTTGTTCCAATCTCTGTCCTTTAACCCTTAGTACTCTCATTATTCTTCGGGGTTTCTTCCCCATTCTCATGCATGTAGTCTCTCTAATAATTTTCACGTTTATTATCCATAATTCCTCTTGTAGTACATTTATGTTTTGTTAGAGGTCTCGATCATTGGCAGCTAGTAAAACGATGTCGTCAGCAAAGGACAACAGGGAAAATTTGATGGGGTGAAGGTTTCTGTATCCCAGCTGGAATTTTTTCATTATCAACTTTGCCCTCCTTAGTGCCAAGTCCAAAACCATAGTGAAGAGTAATGGGCTTAGGCTACAGCCCTAGCGGACACCCAATGTTGTCTCAAATTCTTGTGAGCTGTGATTTCCGGTTCTAATCACATTCCCCATCTTTTTATAGAGATTCATCACAGCCAGGGTTGTTCCACAGTCTATACCCCTTTCAGACATTGCCCGCTCTATATCTTCTTTCTTTACTCTGTCGAAAGCCATCTGGAGGTCCACAAAGCAGATGGAGAGCTCCTTATATTTTTCAACAATCTTTTCTGTAATTTGTCTCATCGTAAAAATGAGATCCTGAGTGCTTCTCTGATTCCTGAAGCCAAATTGTTCCTTTCCCAGCTGGCAATTGACTATCCTTCTCACTCTAGTTTCCAGGATTCTAGAGTAGACTTTGGCAGGCAAACTGACAAGGGATATCCCCCGATGGTCACTGCACTCCTGATTGTCTCCCTTCTTGTGGATGGGCACGATCACTGCTACTTCACAGTCCCTGGGGATCCGTTTCTCCTTCCAGACCAGGTTCAAAAGATGGAGGAAGATCTCTTGGCCTTTGTTGCCCATGTAGTTTATCATTTCTGGAGTGTTTCATCCACTCCTGCTGCTTTCCCTAGTCTTACTTTCCCAATGCCATCTTGAAGTTCCTCTCCCCTGATGAAGTCATCCTCAATCCAGACCTCTTCTGCATCTTTCTGAGTCACACTCGGCTCAATGTCTCTTGCTTCCAGTTGATTTTTGAAGTATTCTCTCCATCTTTCCATTATATGCTCCTCACGCCAGATGATGTTTCCCATTCTATCTCTGATTCCTTTTAGGGAAGTTGGCCGACCCTTCCTCATTTCTTTGAGCACTCTGTAGAAGACTTTCTGGTTCTCCTTAGCATTTTCTTCCAGCTTCCGTCAAAAATCCTCCCAAGATCTTCTTTTCACTTGGATGACAGGCAGTTTTGGCTTCCTTTCTCTGGGTTTTGTATGCCTGATAGGCAGTCAGGGTTTTCTGGCTCAGATAGTTCTTCCAAGCTACTTTCTTATCTTGGATCGGCTTCTTCACGCCTTCCGACCACCAGTCGGTTCTCTTGATGCTTGACCCAACTCTTTTCTCACCGCAGACCAAATTTTCTGCATCCAGGAGGATGATCTACATGTACATGATAATTAATTCAAACCTATGCCACTGGGGTTATTATAGAGAGATTATAATAAAAAAGAGTGTCCTAGTAACAAAAAAAAATAGGCTGAACAATAGTTTATTTTTCTTAAGGTATGAGCCATTTCCTTTTTCCTTTAAGTCCAAAGACAAGAAATAATTCCCCAATTATGACAGTTTTCAAATTCCATACAAAACTTTCAAGGCAAGGAAATGGGAATCTTCAGTGTCCAACATACTAGTCAGTGACCATATAAGATTATAACAAAAGGATAGAAATAGATTAAACGAATTACAGAGTTAATTTCTCTGTTTAATTTTTTTTTTAAATCATATTCTATTCTTCTCAAGCATAGAGGCAACCATTCCTCGCTTCTCATGAATCATATTCTATTCTATTAACATGTGTTAGTAAACAAACATTCTTTTGTGCTTGTTAGTAAAGACATGCCTCAAAAGCAATTATTAAGTTAATGATAATTCACGCAATCTCAATCCTAATGCAATTTTCCTTATCCATTTTTTAAAAATCATTTTACCTTCAGATAATGATTGAGTCTAGCTAAACTCTCAATAAAAATATCAGCCCCTTTATTATTAAATTCATAACGCCCAGCAGTAAAAAAATACAATGTTTTGTCCAAATCAAAATCATAATGTCTGAAATAAGAAAAAGAGATGGAAATTCATCTATATATATATATATAAAATGGCAGAAATTGCTATAAAATAATGGAATTTTAATTGACACTTAGTAAAAATAATCATTAGTGTATAGCGAAAACTGGCTGTTGAAAAAAAATAATTAAGCATAAATATACAATGAAATTTTAAAATGTTATCATAATATTATTAGTATACATAATCAATAATGTATCTGCATTTTTTAAGCATAAGTAAAGGGTTACATTGTGTCTCCATGCATCAAGTGAAATATTAAATTGAATGGATTGAAAAAAATAAAGACGATGATAAATGAAAAATTCAGTAGACCCTTGTGGGGAATGAGACATGAAACTATACATCTATGCTATAGAAAAGAAGAAAACTTAAACTTAATAAAATAAAACTAAATTAAAAGATGCTTTTATAAAAATAAAAAAAAGTTTGGTTCAATATTTAAACATCAAAGCCACAACATTAATAAAGATCACTCACTAACTTGAAACCATCTCCCATTAGTAGGTTATTTATTGATGACTGTCCAGGTGGATCAACATCAAATATTCCACAGTCATCCCGAAAAACACCAAGTAACAATGAATTAATAGCAGACCAAATTTCTATTGCAAATTCTAATTAATTTATGAAACCAATTAAATTGTACAAACATATTATTCATATACTTCATCCAGTCATCATGTATGGTGGGGAAGCGTGGACTCTATCCAAGCAGCAAGAGAAATTACTGAATAGCTGGGAGAAAAAGATTCCTAGCAGAGTATATTATTCAACCAAGGAAGGAAATCGTTTTCGCATAAAAAAGAATAAAAAATTTAAGGACTTATATGGAGAACCTGACATAGTTACTTGTATTAAAAAAGCAAGATTAAGATGGTTTGGGCACGTACACAGAATGGAGAAAGAGGAAGAGGCAGACCTAGAATGTGATGACTGGATGATGTGGAAGCAGACCATAAGCTCCAAGGAGTAAGAACATGGAGAAGAGCCGCGGAAGATCGGTCAAAGTGGATGAAAATTGTCGAAGAGGCCAAGGTTCTCCATGAACCATAGCTCTGTGTGAAGATGAGATAATATTATTCATATACCATATTATTATTATTATTATTAAAAGAAAATATAAACTGATGGATATTTTTCGAATGCCTATGAGCAAATATAGACATTGAACTTAAAGTATGCAACAGAAATGTAAGCTATTCAGCATAGACGACTAAGAACTTATTTATAAAATGTTAGCAACTCTTTTGAACGAAGTATTTTCAAGCACAGTGCTTCTGCTGGTCAGACAGCAAACAGATTAACCCCTTTACGCTCGGTTTTTTTTTCACAAAAATGTAACCAAAAACATCAGGTTTTTTTATGTTGTATTTAAAAAGTTTATATTTTTTTTTATATATCATTTTTGGTTTATACTTTTTTGATTTGTTGTGTATAATAAGAACATGTCGAAACCTGCGAGCGTTGCTTGTATAAAATCATTAACCGGTTAAATTAAATTATTAAACAAAAATCCAGGATCCACTGTAATTTTATTTGTAGTTATTGTAAAGAAAGTAATGAATTTAATCATTTAAAAATGTTACTAATAAATAGTAAAATGTTAGTAAAAAATAGTAGTTAAAGATTTAAAAAGGTGTATATTTACCCATAAAAGTGTCCACGAACAAATTCATGAATCTTATCTTTAGCCATTGCATGAAGGTTTTGAAATTCATGAAGAGCGGAAAACTTAATAACATTCAGACCATTTGGTGTAATGACATCCGGTTTCTTTTTTAATAAATGTTCCACCTATGACAAGTAAAAAAACTAAATAAATAAACGAGATAGTTAGGTAAAATATGGAATTTACTTTTTTTGCTTTTCTATATAAATTTAAAAATAAAATAAAATATTACACAAACCAATTTATTTAGCTATTCATTATCCAGGAAAAATAAATTTTTTCAATGATAATAATTTTTACGAGCTGAAGTAGTTAAAAAATGTGATCATATAATAGGAAAACAAAAGAAGAAAAATAGTTATTTATGCACCTAGGGACTAAAGAAGATCATCATTCCATGTTGTTGGTTTTTGTATTTATTAATTTAATTTAATAAATACAAATAAGTGTAAATATTAACAGATATGATAGGAAAGAGGACTCAGGTCAGACATTAGATTTAATTCTAATCAGTGAATGCCACGCTACGAGGAATCTTATCTGTCCATTTCCTTCATTTCTTTGCCCACCAGTCGTCTCTGTTCAGGATAAAAAAAAAAAACCTGTAACACTACGACCCGTGAACGAGTCTGGGGGTTCAGTACATGGTTGAGACTGTACTGTTTCATGGACAACGGTTCTGCAAGGAGGTGACTTGTCCTAGGCCACGCTCAACCGCCAGGTTTTTCCCCCTTATTATGGGTACCCTATTTTTATAATATTTTATAGAGGCTGGGTGAGCCTCAGGAGGGTTCTAGATCCTATATGATCCATCTCCAGCTGCAAACAGACTAAATAAAAGTAACTGCCCGCAGCGGGATTTGAACCAGGATTTCCGGCATGGCAACTCAGTCCTCAACCACTGAGCCCCTCCGCTCCCTCTCTGTTCAGGATAATACAAGGGTTATTCAGAAAGTAAGGAACGTTTCCACCTGATGCCGCCAAACACACGCCAATAGCGTATACATTGGTGTGCTCGTGCTCGGCACCTCAGTCAGCGCCATCTCCGCACTACTCCTTATTTTTATATTCAAATTTGAAATGTGTGCTGCAATCCAAAATCCCGCCAGGTGTGAGGTGCGGTCTGTGATTCGTTTTTTGTTGGCAAAAAACTTAACACCAATAGAAATTGATGGGGACCTGTGTGAAGTGTGAGGGAACAACCTAATGAGTGACAGTTTTGTCAGGAAGTGGTGCATTCAGTTTTAAAATGGCCAAACAAACGTTCACGATGAAGAGAAGAGGGGACGTCCAAGCATTGTGACTGACAAAGTCGAAAAGATTCAATGAAACCGCTGTTTTACAATAACTGAGCTTTCTCTATGTTTCCCACAAGTTTCATGGACTTTATTGTTTGAAATTGTTTCACAGAAGCTAGGCTACCACAAATTTTGTGCAAGATGGGTGACAAAAATGCTTACAGATCACCATAAAGAACAACGAAGGGGGGCAACTTTGATGTTTTTTGAGGCCTACCACAGTCATGGTGATGCACTACTGGATCAAATATTGCTTTTGCATGCCCGACCTCACAAGGCAAACCGTATGCAAGAACTCTTGAACTCGTTCAACTGGGAAGTTTTTCCTCATCCCCCCTACAGTCCTGATCTTGCTCCAAGTGATTTTCACTTTTTCCCGAAAATGAAGACCTGGCTAGCAACACAGCATTTTGACGACGATGAGGAGCTCCAGGTACGCGCCACTAAGTGGCTGAGGTCACAGGAGGCAGAAATCAATGACGCAGGAATTTCAAAGCTTGTCCACCGCCTATGATAAGTGCCTGAATTTGAATGGTGATTATGTTGAAAAGTAGTATTTTAGTCTCTCTTTCACATGTATATAATAAAATGTTTTTCTTGTACTTGTTTTTTTTTTTAATTCCAAAACGTTCCTTACTTTCTGAATAGCGCTCGTAATGTTATTATTGGAACATAATAACAGCAAATTACCCTGATAATTAGAACAGACTGGCAACTTGATATGTTTCACAGCGGCTGTTCTTAAGAGGGAAGGGATGATTATAATTTGAGGATATGTAAACCAACACTTATTAAAATATAAATTATTAAAAAACATATAAAAAAAAAAAAATTACCTCAAGTCCAGTAACATCTGAAACTGTTGTAACAACATTAGCCAAGTGTGTTGCTGCTCGTTCCAAACAGTATCTGTGATAAATCTGCCTTTTACCTGCTTCCTCATCAACATTAAACTAAAAACCAGAGATCAAAATTATAATTGAAATTTTTAAAAATCATATCTAATCCTGGAAGAAAATAGGAATCTGACTATTGTTAATAAATCAAAAATGTGAGGAAAATGCATTTGGTCATGTTATGAAATAAGATAAAAGATACAAATCAGAATGTGGGAATTCATACCACATAGTAAGATTAATTATCTATAAATGTGGCTTTATTTAACCTTTTTAAAGAACACTCATTATATACTACAATTCAATGCAATGACAGTAATTAAAAGAACGGCAGGTTATAAGCACTGCTACCAGGGCTACCAGTGTTGCCGCCACAAGAATAACAAACTAAGAAATACTTACACTAGGTAAATTATTGTAGAAGTCTGTTTTGCCAGCACATAAATATCGACCAAGAAGAGTCGCATGGGTCGTAAATATCGTAGCTATTTCTATTTTCCTTGTCCTTGCTGCTATTAGACCAGCACCAGCTTGCCATTCATGAAAATGGGCTAAAATCTTAGGCTGAGAGTCTGATAATTCTTCAGCTGCTCTTTTAAACTAAAGAAAAAGAAGAAGAGGTAGAGAAAAAATAATTAAAGTAATAATCAGTGCAAAAAAACACTATTTTTGTTTACTTCATATTCACTTTTACCTTAAACAACTCCAACTACAAATATATAAATATTATAGATTTGAAAAAACAGCTCAAAAGTAACAAATTACATCCATGAAAGCCCATTGAATTGACATAAGAGGAGTTGGGTAGACAAGCAACTCAAGTCATCTGAACTTTAATGACAGTGTAAATATATCCATCAAAGGGGCTCCCGAACCAATGGCAGAGAACTATGTGATCATTTCTGAATCAATAGTGTTTAGGGATCAATGGTGTTAACCGCTGTTTATGAAGACTGCTAGTTGACATCCTTCAAGCTTGAAGAATTTAAGATGTCTCAGTAAACTCCACCAATTGACCAATCTATTGATTTTACTTTCACCAGAAATATACAAGTATTGTGCAGTAAATATTTATGTAAAATTAAAACAAGGTAACTATTAATTTATTTCGTTGTTTTTTTTCTGACAAAAGAAAATGTTTTGATCACTAATAAAAGTGATCAAAAGGTCTTCTTAAGTGGAGTGATGCCAAAATGATAAGATTTTTATTATGAAAGAGATTAGATCGATATATATCTTGAGATAAGCAAGGTTCGTATTAAAGTTGTGATAAAATACACACAAGTGATAAAAGCTTAGCAAGTTTTTATTGTCGAGTGAAGATAAAATAATGTGAATGGTTGGAATTTAAAGAGAAAAAGGCAGAGGTCCATTGATTAAAAAAAAACATTGGAAAAATGTTAACGAAAATTTCCAGCTCTAAAAAAAAACTCAGTGAGATATTTACATAGCCATTTCTCAGTAAGGGTCATCAAATTTCATTTAAGTTCTCTTGATATTATCTATATATATAAAAATGAATGTATGTGTGTTTGTCCTTTAAGCATTACTACAATCATCCGATCGTCATGAAACTTTGGGATGTTGTTCAGTACACTCTAGGGAAGGTTTCTACTAACTTTTTTTTTTGGGGGGGGGGATTTGAAATTTTTTTTTTTAAATTTCTAGAAAAAAATAATTATTTGTCACAAATCAAGTTATTTCTTTCGTAATCAAATCAATAATAAAGGGAGAATAGGAACAAATTTCGTACGAAAAAAATAAATATTTGTGAAGAGAAATTTGAATAAAAATTTTGATGACAGTGAAGTGTGAAGGAAGGCACGATTGAGACATGTTAAGAAATTAAGTTTGAACACCAATATGCGTGTTCAATTGCAAAATGATGCATCAGCCAACATTTTCGCAAGGCAATTAATTGCTGGATATTGGGAATGGAAAGATGGCAATCGACAAATCAACACAATGTATCACATTGCCAACGAACTTTTGTAAAATGACGAATTAATTGGAGGGGTTTTCCCAAATATCGCCCAGAATTACAAAAACCATCAGTGACTCAGTTCGCGTGCTATATTACCAGCTACGAATAACGACGTCAATGTCATCAATTTTAGCATTCAGAATCGAATACCAGGTGAAGCAACAACTCTCGCATCGGAAAACCTTCAGATTTATTCGTTTACACACCAGTAGGAAAAACAAAAAATATTGTGTATCCAAAAGCACTTGAGTAAATAAAGAAAATTGATTTTTATATATAAAAATGATTGTGAATAAGAAAAACGATATATTACAAGTGAATTTCCTATCGCAGCAACGCGCGACGGGTCAGCTAGATACAACAAGAGCAGAAACTGTACATTATGCTACAAATGTTTTTAAAACTCTTAAATATAAATGCTACCACTGAATACTGTTTTATTTAAACTACCTTTTTATCATACTGGCATAAATTGGGAAGAAATTTCTGTTAAGTAACATCCTTCCACCTTATAGCCTTCTATGTACATTTTAACTTACGATACACCGGAAGTTCTATTCGATAAGATCACTTTTTTTTCAAGAAAATAAATGAAAGAAAAAGTGGAGGTGAGAACAAATCGGAAATATAAATTATTTTGAATCCAATTATAAATGTTATTTTCGATTCAAAGAATATGTTCTAGAAAATCTCAGCTTCACTTATTTTTTCTAAATCAAGCAATTAAAGATAACCTAAGAGCGATTAAGGGAAATATTAACAATCAATTTATTAAGCAAAAAATGTTCTGAATACACTATCCAAAGGGTATAGCCAGATAAGAAGGTAAAAAATGCCCCAGGCGATATTTGGAACAAAAAAATTGGATCTTATTTCCCATAAAAAATAATGAAGATTCCCAAATTTTTAACTCCAAATATTAAAATTCACCCTAAAAAAATAAAACTTAAAAAATCGTTTTTTCTTCATAACTTTGTCAATTATTAACGTAGATTCCTTTTTTTTTAATTAAAAGGTTTTTTTTAACTTTACAACTGAATATTTTTAAAAACATTCTAGGCACCAATTTCAAATGAACGGGAAACGTTTACAATTTTAAAAATACAATAAAAAAAATCCTTTTCCTCGACAAAAAAATATAAGTTGAAGGAATGATAGAACAATTACTATGAATTATTTCAGATTTTTTAATTTTTTGCAACGCTGTTAAAAATTTCCTATCGCAGCAACGCGCGACGGGTCAGCTAGTTAATTAAATATAATCAGTAATTAAATCACCTGTCAATAAAGTAAATAAACACTTTTTTTCATTAGCTTACTGTTTAAAAAAGCATAGTTTGAATGTGCTTGCAAATAATTATATAGACTAAAAATCCAAGATATATAATGATAAGAAATAAAAGTCTCATCAAGCTGGGACAATTTTAGTAGTTTAGATGTATGCTAAAGAACAAAATGGTATTAAATGAAAAAATATATTTCCAAAATAATTCAATTCAAGTAAATATTACATAAAAATATAATAATCAATTTAGACAGAAAAAAAACAAACAGTTTTTGTGTTCGGCATAATATAATCTTAGAATGAAAATAAAATAAATACGTACTGCATAAATATTATCTCAAATAATGATATTGATATATATATAATGATAAAAACAAAACAAGAAATTTATAATTACCTCACCAAGAAATGTAGCAACCATGTACCCAAGAATTAAGGCATCATTAGTTTCAATATCAGGTTGAGGAATACCAATTTTGGTACTAGACCATAATTCCTGTTTAAATTCATCTAGTTTCCATGACGCTGAACCAATATCAAATAAAATAACTTGAGGATTGCCCTCGACAAGCCAAGTACCACAGTGCACCTAAAAAAATATGTATTAATTAAATAGGGTTATGTGTATGAAACATTGGCAGAAAATAAAATAGGTTTTTCTTAAATGTGTAAAATTCATTGACTGCACCTCCTCCCTTTCAATTTTCAACATTGCTAAAGATACATCCAGTCAACCATTCCCTCTTTGATATAAATATGTATATATCATATTTATAAAAATAGTATGAAAATTCCAAGTGCTGTGAAAAAGTAGAAGGAAATATAAGGAGAATAGAGAGTTTTGAAGAAAGGGCCAACTCGTACTATTGTGATACAAAAGTCAATATAGTGTGTAGCATAAGACCATTACCCATGGAGATCAGTTACTTTAATCAATGCTCGACAAAGATTTTGCAGCTTCAAAGGCATGCTGTCAATTCCTTGATTGAGAAAACTTCAATGGACAGCATTAGACAGCAACAATAACTTCTCTCGGGAGTAAGTCAGACTTATGTAAAATCTGTTGCCATATGTTATAAATGGTGATATAATTTATAATAAAACTTACTGTTATCATCAGTTAATCAAATTATTATCTTTGAAATTGTGTCTCCCAAGAAAACAATATTCTGAAAATAAACGGATCATTTTCACTGGCAGCCTTCAAATTAATATTAGATACCAATATTTATCACAATATGTCCTTGCCTCAAAAATGCTACCAACCCTGAATTATAACTTCTTTTTTTTAAACATATTTAATAATTATTACATGACAGATTAGAAGCAGAGTATCATCTTTGTTATATCTAGTTCAATCTCTTAAACTAAGTATAATTCTCCTTGGTCACCTTATAGCTTCGACTTGGCCTGTAAGACACCTTGATGAGGTGGACAAGATTATAATTACAATACAACTAGTATTATAACAATTATAATATTAAGATGGTCTTATTGCTTTGTTTTACTAATTGATTCTTATTTTCATCAAATATCAATTTATTGGCTGGCTGACTGTTACTAGTAGTTTATATTATAGGAATGGAAATGAATATTTATATATTTGACCATAATGATTTGTTTACCTTATATCCCAGGTCCCTTGTTCTAGACACTGCTAGCTGCAAGGGAGAACCCATAGGAAATTCCACTTCTTCAACTTCAGTCCTTGCAGAAGATTCGTTGTAAGGTCCGATTAAAACAAACTGGTTTCCTAATTCTTCAGTTGTGATCCATGCTTTGGATCTGATAACTGTATATATGCCACCAACTAAAATAATACGACATTAAATTATTCTTAAAAATTTACAACCTCAGCAGCTAATCATAATGTTAAATATTATAGAATAAAAAAATATGTATTAAGTAATTAATGACTATTAAATATCATTTTATTAATGATAAGTCAGAAAAAAAAAGAATAAATGGAATGGTTATATCGTATTTTTCCAAAATATTTCTTTTATTTTATGTAAATTTTTTCTATTAAAAGTGTGTTCCAGCTTAGAATAGTTTGATCAAAATCAACATTGTATATACATTGCAAACTTTGAACAGTTTTTTAGGGTTTAAGAATCCTTTTCTACTAACAACCAGTAGCTTATAGTTACTTCAATTAATTATTACTTCCTAACACTTGTTTGTGAGGAAGTTATTATAATCGAGCGAAGCTTTGAAATGTACACTTCTCAACGTTTCATAACCCTTGAGTCCAAAATGCATTTTTGGCCATTAGCCCGTTTATACCGAAATTATCACGTGACTGATTTTGAAGCAACAAAAAAATTTATGGCAATTATAAAACCTGCACATAACCCCAGAAAACAATTTTTTTTTCTACTACTATAAAAGTAATTGTGAATGATAATAAAATGATCTACAAAGCTATAAAAAAAAATTTTAAAAATCAGATTAACATAAACAAAATTGTATTAAGAGCGGTGAAGTTCTTGGACAAGTAGAAATGACTAGAAATGAGGCATGGTTTGAAATGAATGTCAGGAGGCCACAGAGCAGAAGAACATTGCATACCGTCTTATGGTGCAACAGAGACCTACGCGAAACTCTGTGGAAGAGTATAGGATCAGGAGAAGAGAAGAGAAGCGTGTCCACAGGAGAAAAAAAGAAAATGGGAGAAGGATCGACTAGAGGACATAGAACAATTCAGACACCAAGGTGAAATAAGGAAGTTCTTTCAGCTAGTGAATAAAAGTCGAGCTCCTTTCAAGCCCTTGGTGAGTGCCTGCAAAGATGTGGATGTTTCGCTTATCACAGACAGAAGCGATATTCTCAGAAGATGGAGGAATCACTTTGACACCCTATTGAATGAGGGGGAGATTCAGGAAGGAATGCACGAGGCGACAATCCAAGAGGGAGACCTGGAACCACCTGATGACGAAGAGATTGCTGAGGCTATTGAAAACTTAAAAAACAACAAGGCCCCAGGTAAGGATAACAAGGCCAGCTGAACTGTTTAAGCATGGTGGAAATGAACTTAGAAGATTTCTTCACAATCTTATTCTGGACATCTGGGAAGCAGAGGAAATCCCTGGAGATTGGTGTAAAACCGCAATTATCCCCATCCATAAGAAGGGAGACATCCTTGAATGTGGCAACTACCGTGGCATCTCACTTTTGTCCAGTGCATACAAGATACTCTCAAGAATTCTCTTCCATAGGCTCCTTCCTTTGCGGAGAGAGAAATTGGACCATACCAAGCCGGCTTCAGGAAAGGAAAGGCCACCACCAACCAGATATTTTCTCTCCAGACTATTCTTGAAAAAACGAGGGAACACTCAATCCCAACCCACCACTTTTTCATTGATTTTAAGGGAGCCTATGATAGCGTATTAAGAGACGGGCTATTCAAGGCCATAATAGAGATAGGTGTTCCAGCAAAATTAGTTCGCCTCGTTAAAGCAACAATGAGAAGGGTGCAATGCATGGTAAAGATTCAGGGAGATGTATCTGAGTGCTTCACGACACATAAGGGACATAGACAGGGTGATTCCCTGGCATGCTTCCTATTTAACTTTGCATTAGAGATTGCAGTGAGGAGATCTGGAGTGTAAGTGGGAGGCACCATTATCAACAAGACTACACAAATCCTGGGCTTTGCCGACGATGTAGATATTATAGGTAGGTCATTGGTAGCCATGAGGGAGGCTTTTATTGCGCTTAAAGAAGCCGCAGCAAAGATTGGTCTGGTTGTAAACCAGGATAAAACAAAATACATGATGGCGGGGTGTCGAGGCGCAGCGAGAAGAGGAGCTGAGGTCCAAATTGGAGAATTTATATTTCAACGGGTAGATGAATTTGTCAACCTAGGGACGCTTGTAAATCCAAACAATGATATGCAGCTGGAGATAGACAGAAGATTAGTGGCTGCTAACAGGTGTTATATTGCAAGCACATGAAGAGCAAATCTCTGTCCAGAAGGACTAAATTACAGCTCTACAAGACACTAATAAGGCCTGTCGTCACCTATGGCTCCGAATATTGGACACTATCCAAGAATCAAGAGCTGGCTTTACTGACGTTCGAGTGGCGCATCCTCTGAAGAATATTTGGTCCAGTGTGTATAAATCAAGAATGGAGACTAAGGCCCAATGCGGAGCTCCAAATGTTGTACCAAGAAGCCGACCTGGTCAGATTTATAAAAGTGGGGATATTACATTGGGCTGGACATGTGGCGAGGATGACCAAATTTCTAAGAAGCTCCTCAACGAACAGATTCATGGAACAAGACCAGTTGGACGTCAGATTGCATTGGGCAGACGGAGTCACTGCAGCTCACTGGTATATCCTTGGGATAAGGAATTGGAAGGCGGCTGCTCTGAGCAGGGATGGCTGGTGGCGTCTGTTGCAGGAGGCCTTGACCCCCCGCGGGTTGTAGTGGCATTAAAGAAGAAGAAGAAAATTGTATTAAACTTTGCATCCAAACCAATAAAGTTAAGCAAATGAACAGACCAGATATATTTTGACTTTAAAGGTCAAGATTAATTACCTAATTAATTTCATTTTATGGTTTAGATGTTACTATGCATTCTCGAGTTCTTATTGACCAAAATGTGCTATGGTGACAACATCTGATCCTACTATAGTAAAAAGTAATCAGGACTAAAAAAAAAAAAACTGTATATTTTTCTTTTCTTCCCCTATACCTTGTTCAATGTAAGATTTTAATCTTTAGTTCTGTATAAATTGTCTTGCAATAAATCTATATTTAGAACATTTTGATTGTTATAGCTTACCCAGTTCTATTTAAAAACTTTCTATCTAAAAAGCTTAGATATTTAGAAACAAAAAAAGGAAAAACTGCTAGGAAAAAGGTTCTTCTCTAAAGCAGAAAAAACAACTAATTTTGAATGCATCTAATTTTCAATTTTTATAGTTTATAGTTACTTTCAAGAATCAATTTATATTAGATTTCCTGTTACATTTAAAATTGTTGCCTCCAACAAGGATAATTAATTAATTTTACTAGCCAACATCACAATAGAGGGTATGTAATTACTGATTCATTTATGCGAGAAAATTGAATAGTAATATCACAACTGAAGAAGACTTTTAAATTTAAGGTTGAAAATTACGTGGACAGTAATAATCAATCAATAATTTTAAATTCAACAAGAACAACCACATTAGGTCAAATAATCTAAAGCAAAGACTGTTGGCCATGTAGGTCAAAAATTTTTATATTTTAATTCTCAGATAACACTATTATCAATAAAAACCATGCCTATCAATACTGAAGGGCAATATGTTTCTTTTGTAATAATAAAATATAAATACTATTTGATAACATAAAATTTAATTAATTCCAACCAGAAATTAATTGAAAGAAAATGAAATTAAAATTAATTTTTATTCACACTATAAATAGTCTGTTTTTTATTTTTTTTATGAACACAAAAGTTATCTCAAGCAAAAATATTTAGAAAAACTTTGAATACTGGTAAAATTTTATTTTTAGCTGAAATCAGGAAAGACATCTTATTAAATTATAAATTCATATATTTAAAATATAGATAATATGCAAAGTGGTTTATAAAAAGTAAATCAATTATACATTAATATATTACATAATTATTTTATGAATTAAAATCAAAATTTTTCATCAATAAAAACAGATATTAATCTTATCAATCAAAATTCAAGGTTAACCATTACAATACGCTACAACTCAAAGATTTACAAGATAGTAAAAAACAATTTTAACATCCTAGATATATAAGCAATATTTCAACTTTACGATATTTATGATTTATTATAATAACTTGTTTGAAATTACTTACCTATTCATTTATCTAAGTGTACCTTTTCCTCATGAATTAAAATTATTTACACTTCCAGAGGTAAATTTTCAAAAGATTCAAACTAGATTTCAAAACGATGCGGATAAGATATTAATAACCATTTAACACAATTATTATTTTTAATATTAGGAAGCAAAATTACAAATTAAAACATGAATCTAAGATAGTAACTGGAAATATTTAGTTGAATCAAATCAACTATCTAACATTTATTTTTAAACATAAAATATGTAAACAAAACAAAAACAAGTGCTTAAGTCAGGATGCCGTCAATATAAATTTACAATTCTATTAGCCAACATTTCTGCCGAGACTTGTGTCATCATCAGGGCTGGTTGCTCAAAAAGAACTGTAATGCGCAACAAGAATTGATGAAAGCTCACAAGTTTCGGAAGTAACTACAGCTCATAGAATAGTAAATTCACAAAGACATTGATAAATTGATTTCTGACTATTCATTCCACAAATAGGTCATAGCCAACAAGCAGACATGTAAATGTACACATAAAAACAGCATACCTTTGTTAGCAACTTCCCAGGCAATTTCAAATGTCCACCTGTTACCTTCCGATGCTGAGATACCTCTATCCAATCCAGCAAATAAATCATGACCACTTTCGACTCTAAAAAATTTTCTACTCATAGACATCCTAAAAAAGGCATATAAATTATTATGATTTTCATATTAAAAAAGAATAAGGAAATAAATATTCAGGATTTTTAAAATAAAGATCTAATATAAATATTAGTGATTGACAGAACTCCTTCAATGAAACAATTGATTTAATAAGTAGAAAAATATTCAGGGTAGGCCAAATTAACAATTGACATTTAAAAACAATACACATTACAGCATTGACCATGATTATAGTAAGGTTAAAATATATAAGAACGAATTTTCAAGCACTTACCTGATTGCCAAGGGGTGTATGTATGTTCAAGAACTAAAAATTAGGATATACTACACTTTAAATAAAGAAAAAGAGTGGGACATGTGTAGCTAGTGTGAATTGAAGGTCAATTACTGATTATGTCTTTACAAAAACAATTTCCTAAAATCTGATACGGAATTTCAACTTTTTTTTTTTTTAAATCAGACGATAGGAGGAGGTAATTATAGATTACTGTTACTGTCACAAGGGCTTACATCGACAGCATTAATCAAAAAATCGTTTCCAATTTTTTATTTATAGTTCTTTCAAAACCCCATCAGCTTTATTTGTATATGATTACTGTCGATGAGTTTAAAAATAAAAACCATCTTCTTTAGGTATCTATTATTAACTATTATTAATCAAGCCTTTGTCTAAGCAGTACGATTTCAATTGCAATAAAAAAAAATATGAATCTAATCTAAAATAATAAAATCTTATTTTAGAATTAAAGATTATTAAAACTTGTGAATGCGCTGCTTTGAGCCCCCCCCCCTCCGTTACCATTAACACTATCCTTTCGTTAATTAATTATTACTCTATGTTTCATATAAAACGAAGAAATAGGTTAAATAAAACTTTCAGAGACTTTTACGGGTTTATTTTTCCCATGTTAATATTATTTCCACTTTTCTAATTACTCATGAACATACTTATGCGTTAATTTTATCCAATATTTCCTACAAAGGGTTGAAGCTTTAATCAATAATTAATCTGTTTTTATTGTTGAAACCACAATACAGTGGTTTTTATGTTACAATTTAATTCATAGCACAAAAGGAACATTTTTTTGTTTTTTATTTCGATTCAAAAGTATTGTGGGATAGGCTAAACCCTCCACACGCGGTGTGATCACAACCGAAAACAAACTCCTTCACAGGTGGTCAATCACTTTTGCTACACCCCCAAGTGAACCGTTGTACAATAATTCATATCAGTTTCTTTGTATTTTCTAAAATAGCTTTAGATTTCGTAATTAGTACTTGCAAAGGAAATTGTAAAACTTCGCAAATCATATTGCCTTTCAGGTATAACTGTGCTGTCCCAATTAAATTTATTTCACTAAAAATGTTCATAAAAATTATCTAGTGTTTACTTATCTGTTCTAGTTAGTGCAGTGTTCATTATAAATCACCCTGAAGCTTTGTGACTGAGGTGAAAATTGTTCAAAGATATGTGAAGCTGTTGTATGAAGTTGTATGGTTAACTTAAAATAATTAAATGTTTGATTGTCTCACCATTAATACACCCATGGTTCTAGAAAGATGTCACGAAGTGATAAAGGTCGAACACCAAGTTTTGTAAGTATTGAAGGTATTTACTTAGTTGGGGACATTTATATTTGGAATAGATTTAGTCAAGTCTTATTTTATTGTATAAAACATTACTGGATATATTTAATACCTGTTTGATATCAAGTTTATTATATGTGTTTGTATCAGTCTATTCACTTTTAAAGCTATTCAGGACAATTAATTTCATTTCTACTTTCACATTTGTGCTTTTTTTATTGTTATTATTTAAAATGTGATGTATATTGGCTGTAGTTTTGCTTAGCAATATATTTTTTTAAGTGGCCTGAATTTTGCAATCTTATTCCCAAGATTTTGAAACATTGTTAATTTTATTACAAATTGCCATAAACCACAAAATTGATGCTTCTTCTCCTTGACACATTTGTTGCTAATATTAACTCTTGTGTGTTATACCAACATTTGTTTTTAGATATCTCTTAAATTAGATTGTAGTGGGTGGACAGATGACATTCGTGCTTAAAAATATATTCATTTTTAATTCAAGGAGTGACATTAAGTTTTTTTGCTTTTGAAGGAAAAGTTATTTTGCTTTATTGTTTAAGCTGCACAATCATTCAAAAGAATTTCTTTATCAGGAGGGAAAGTGTTCATAGTTTTGTTTCTTTTTCAAGACTATTTAGATCAGTGTTACATATTTCGTTGAATGTATTTGATTTTCCTTTTTACATACTTTTGATTAGAAACATTTAATTATAAGCTCTTGTCATTCCTCAAATAGTAAAGACGAGATATGTTAGATTCAGGTTGCTAAATTGTATTTATATTTAAATTTCACTATGATATGGATAAATATATTTATTTTTATAACGAGTAGCTCTTGGTGCTTGTGTGCTAAGTGAATTTTTCCTAGTTAGTTTGTTATTTTTATTTGTCGTGATTGTATACATTGTAACTACTAAATTGATAAAGATCTTGATATGAAATTATGTACATTTTGTGATTAAGAAAAATGTTATATTAATAAAAAGAAAACACAATTTATTACATTTATTTATTTTTTAATAAATTATTAATATGTTGCTATGTTTAAACTAACGATTGTTATTATATGTTGTTCTATGTTTGTTTTGGAGTTGTTTTTTTCTCCTAATTGTCTTTTGGATATTGACTGAATAAGTAGTGAAAGAATTTTGAATGAACAGCCTTGAAGAATGATGTCATTCTCATGTTGAGATCAATCTGATGTCATAATTTATTAAATTTATTTGTAAATGGATGTAAAAATGATGTTATTTTAAAGGAAAATTTTTGTTTTTATTTTTAATAAATATGTTAAATTAATTTTTATCTACACCATAGAATATTTGGGTTTTCTTTTATTAAGTAAAATTCATTGTTTGTTTGTGTGCTGCAGATTGAGAAGGATTTTAAGAAAGTTTTTATAATACTGATATGTCATTTTGAGGGCAAATATTTTCTTTGGGTAAATCCTTTGAAAATTTGAGATCCATTTTTTTTGTTAGGTATAAATGTAGTTATCTATTGATAATATTGGACGAACCCTGTAGCTTATCTGAGGTTTTCTTATCAGTTAGGTGTTTTTAGAAACAATCATATTACCTGTAAAGCATGTTTTTTACCTGACCTTTTCTGTTTCTTGTTTTATTTATAATGAAATCAACGAAGCATACAACTTTGGCTTTAGCTGTTGCTGTCAATGATACTGTGAGATTTTATTTATCATGATCTATTTGTTTCTTTTCTCTTAATAGTAATTTGTCTCCATGAATACATTAGTATTTTCTGTTTGGTAACAATTGTCCTAGTTTATGTGTAGATTTGTTGTTATCTGTATGATAACTAACTATGATGCTTTTAAGGGAATAACATCTAAATTTGAATAAATATATAAGTCTTTTACAAAATGTATTGAGTTTAAAAAAATCAAATAAAATATTTATAATTTGTGTACAATTTAGTAAATTTTAATTAATTATTTAGAGCCATTTTGGGTTGATTAATTTTTTTTTTTTTTAATAGAAAATTGTAAAGCATTTAATTTCTTATATTTTTAAAATAGCAAATTTTCAATTTTTGGAGTAACAAAAAAGAAATCCGTATATTTATTTTCTTTACTAATATTTTTAATGAATACTCATTACATTGCTGCATTCAGTAACTTCCTATCTTAATATTAATACTTTTTTCAATGTTTTAAATTAATAATTTAAATATCTTATTATTCTGTAATTAAATTTGTATATATATATGAATATAATATGTATATATTATTTACAAATGAAATAATAATATAACAATGAAAGTAAAAGCGATGTGTATACAAACAAATTGGGAATACACCAGGGAATAAATTTATTAAAAATATTGTAAGGAAAGTGAATAAATAAAAATTAGTTAAGAAATATTCTAAACTAAAAGTAAATAAAATTGAAGTAATGAAAGATATTATGTTAGAAGTTTATTAAATCCGACTCACAGTATAGGATTAAGTAGTAGTGTCAGCAAGAACCTAGGACAGACTTCAAAATTAATTGAATTATACCTCAAATATAGCTTACTTGAGGAAACATTGGTGGTAAATATTCTTTTAAAAAAATGATGAAGGTATACAATTATATTAGTAAATTTAATTACAGAATAATAAGATATTTAAATTATTAATTTAAAACATTGAAAAAAGTATTAGTATTAAGATAGGAAGATATTGAATGCAGCAACGTAATGAGTATTCATTAAAAATATTAGTAAAGAAAATAAATAAAAACAACCATATCAGAATGATGGACTATTGAAGTAAAAATTAAAAGATGAGTAAAATATTAAAAACAATAATTATGTTTATCGGTTGATAAAGTAAATTTGTTACTCACTTTGAGGCTAACATGGTATCAGATTTAAGATGAATCAGAACATATTATGAAAAAAACATTTTTTAGTGTCACAAATGTGGATTAAAAGCATAACTTAAAATAAGGAGTGATTTAAAGGTTAGGTATAATTTATAATTTGGTTGCATAAATTGTAAAAAGTGGTATATTTATTTCAGGGTTTATAGTTTTTCAAATGATTTTTCCCTTCTATTGTGTTAGCATTAATGGATTACTTTTTAAAAAGGGGAGAAAACCTCACTCAGCTTCTATTGGAGATTTGTAGTTTATTATTATTTTTATAATAAACCGTAAGCTATTTAATCTTAATTTTTTCAGTAAAGGTTAGGTATATGTAGAAAAGATCTCTTAAGCATTGTAGGTAGATCAAAAATTATTTGTTAATAAATAGACTTTTTATTTTCTAGTAGTTGCATTTTTATCAAGATATTTTGACTTTGACTTTTGTTGTTGCAATTTACAACAACTTTTTCTTTTTTTCTTAGCTCGATGGCCTTTTTGGGCGCCCATCGAAAAAGGAAAGTATGCGGGTCACTCCAGGGTCTGGGTACAAGCCCAGACCACATTCTGAAGGTGACCTATCAGAGCAAGACATTCAAGAGAAAATAATAGAGGACCTTGATGAAATAGCACTTAATAAAAAGTTGGAAGAAATATTGGTATATATTTGTGTTGTTATAGTTGCATTTAATAATGATTTATTGTTTAATGTGTTATTTCCAGATCTTTTCTAATATATATTCATTCAAGTAAGGAAGAAATTAGTTGACTGTAGGTACTATAATAGGATGTAATTAGTTGGGGGTGCAGTCAAGAAAACACACAAAAATAGGTGAAACTATTGTATTTTATGTGCCGACGTTTCGACCTACTGTGTAGGCCATCTTCAGGGCCAATAGGAGTGGCTGCTCGGGCAGAAAGTAACTGACCACAGTTACTATATATATATATATATATATATATATATACTATATATATATATATATATAGTTGGTCAGTTACTTTCTGCCCGAGCAGCCACTCCTATTGGCCCTGAAGATGGCCTACACAGTAGGTCGAAACGTCGGCACATAAAATACAATAGTTTCACCTATTTTTGCGTGTTTTCTTGACTGCACCCCCAACTAATTACATCCTATTATATTCATTCAAAATTTCAACCAAAGTTTAATTGCAGGTTTCATTATTTTGAGTTATTCTTGAATGAGCTCCCAATAATTACAAAAGACTCATATACATGACAATCATTAGACACATCTGGACTTATAGAGTATAGCTTTGGGGCTACAATAAGCCTTTGAATTCCTCTTGTACTCAATCCTTACAATCCAGAATCCTTCTTAAAATCCTCAGTGTTCCTTACTTTGCTATGAACAAAGTTTACCTTAATGCCCAAATCCAATATCAATCTTTTCATAAAAAACTTTATTCTCATTCAAACCTAACATCCTCTTCAATTCCTGATAATCCTCCGAGGTGTCGGAAAAGAAGATGGCCTCATGGACCTAAGTTGAACTTATTTGAATACTATCACTGGGTAGTTTCTCTACTTGTCTTTATTCAAGCCAATATGTACCATTCCTCCCATTAACTTGTTGTATTGTTATAATACAGTTGTAAGTTTCAATGAATAAATTATTTTTTAAAAATTCTTGAATGAAAATGATTCATAATATCAACAAAATTGTAATTTTTTTACTATAATTGTTAGGTTAGAATGGTTTTCAATATTTCATATTTGAAAATTTATTGTTATTATTATGTATTAATAGTTGACCAAATGTGAAATGAAGAAGGAAATATGACTAAGATTGAGAGCTGTGTCTGTTCTGTCATAGAATATAGAGCCCTGATGACCTGCATTGTGGGTCAAAATATTGGCTACAAATTAATATTTTTTTCCTTCTTGATTCATTATTATTGTTCAAATAAATATATATGAACCTTTACTTATCAGTTCAGCGATGGTTTCCAAATTTCCAAATATTGGTTGTGCTAATTATAATATTTATGTTTTTAATTTTAATTTTAGAATGACATGAATCTTTCTGAAGAAAAAAAATCTGAAGTAAGGAACCTTCCAATAGCTAGTAAACAGAAGATGCTAGTCAATCATTATAAGGTATTTTTTTTTTCAATTTTGTAGAATCAATAACATAAAGTAATATTTTGTATAAATATTCAATCGAGTTTCAATTTCATTAAAAATTCTCTTATGGTTTATACCTTAATTATAGTTAATTTTTATAAAAAGTTCTCTTTTGTTTAGTATTGTTGTGTAGTTAATATTATTTATTTTATTTATTAATTATGATCTACCTCAATTAAATTTAATTTGATTGTTTGTTAAAATTGGCATACTTTCTTATTTGACTCGCTAATTACTAATATTTAAATAAATTTTAATGTTTGATTTTATTTCCTAAGTTAATTCTTTTAAAATAGTTTTATTGTAAAATATTTACAATTTCTTATAGTTACTCTCACAAATATTTTTAATTTATAAAAAAAAAACTTTAGAGCTCCATAAATTAAAATTTTCATCTTATTAAATATTTGGTAAATAATTTTTTCAATATATTTAGGATAGAAATAATTTGGACAAACCTGCGGATTTCATCCATTATTTGTATCTGAGTGACTTAAGTTTGAATAAACTATACACATGTGTTGCATCTCTTAAAGTGTCACTAACCAACAATCCCGTTAGTTGGGTACAAGAATTTGGAAGTGAAGGCCTAAAAGCAGTTCTTCATACTTTGAATCGATGTTATTCAAACAAGTAGGTAGTATTTGAAGATTTTCAGTAATTTACCCTTTTAATTGTGGCTCTTGTTTTGTTTTTTTTAGAAATATTTCTCCTTATTTGAGAAATTTTCAGTTAAGTGATGTTTTTTTATGTATTATAGGCTCATCATTTTCTATTTTGTATTATTTATTTTCTTTGATGGAACTTCATGCATGATTTGAAATAAATTATAAACTAATTTATTTGTTGGTAACAAAACAGAAGATGTTAACAAGTATAAAATATAGCAATATAAACATTGAGTAAGTTAAAAATTAATATTAACCCCTTTACGCTCGGGTTTAATTCCACAAAAATGTAACCCAAAGCATAAGGTTTTTTATATTGTATTTAAAAAATTAAATTTTTTTTTTGATTTGATTACATACAGTTATGTAATATGAACATGCACGGGAGCGCTGCTCGTTTAAAATCATTAACCGGTTAGCTTTTTTATGCAAACTTATATTCTAATTATTGTATTTAGAGTATTACTTGAAATGTTTATCTGGTTACTCCTACTTCCGTTATTTAATAGTCCTTTAAACTGAATTTTTAGGTAATATTTGATATTCCTAAACACTTTAATTCTGATGTTCTTAACATAGTTTTGTTATATTCTTACCAAGTTTTTTCTTGTTTCTTTTATAGTGATCGAAACCATGATCGCATTCAGTATGAATGTCTTCGATGTATTAAAGCGATTATGAATAATACAGTGGGTTTAAAGGAAGTTTTCCGACAAAATGAAGCTCTGGTAATGGTTGCAAGATCCCTTGAGGCTTCTAGACCTCTCATAATGCTTGAGGCTGTAAAAATTCTTGCTGCAGTATGTCTTGTACCACCAGATGGTCATGGTAAAGTTCTTGAAGCAATCACAATCAATGGGGAACTAAAAGAAATCGAGAGATTTTCCCCAATAGTTGCTGGCCTCCAAACAAAGAGTAATGATACTCTTCGGGTAAGCTTCTGTTATATTTTGTTTACATTTTTAAACAAAATAAATATTTTTTTATATATTAGTTTCTTTTTCTTTTTTAGGTTGCCTGCTTGCAACTGATAAATGCAATTATTTCAACTCCTGATGAAGTTGATTTTAAAATACATCTACGTAATGAAATGATGAGAGTTGGTCTATTTGATTTGTTGGATGTATGTTTTTTTTAATGCTTTTATCATTCAATTAGTAATCTTTCTAAACCTGTTGGCTCTAAAATACTTATTCGATTCGATTTAATAGGTTTTAGAGAAAGATGCTAGTGAAGATCTGAATTTGACGCTTCAATTAAAAGTTTTTAATGACCAAAAAGAAGATGATTTTTACGAATTTTCTCAGCGTTTTGACAATTTAAGGCTAGAATTTGATGATATCAACGAATGTTTTGAAGTTCTTAAGAATTTTGTTATGGATACACCATCAGAACCATATTTTCTTTCAATTCTTCAACATCTATTATTTATAAGAGATGATAGTCTCATTAGGTATGTTTAATTAAAACCTTGACTATTTGGTACCAAGCAGTATTGTTTTGAAAAAAAAAAATAAAAAGTCTAAAAATCTGTTCCAACGATCGGAATGAACATGGACCAGATAAAAAAGGTTTTACTGTACTAAAATTGATGGGAAACTGATTTCATTATTATTTTCAGGCCTGCTTATTATAAGCTCATAGAAGAATGTGTTTCCCAAATAGTTCTAAACAAAGCTGGAACTGATCCTGATTTCAGAGGCAGAAATTTTCAAATAGACGTGCAAAATTTATTAGAAAATTTAGCAGGTGAAGAAATGAGCAATATTTTTAGAAATATTTAATAAGTATATGAATTGTACCAGGTGATTTTCACAAGCCTCTTTTTAAGCAAACTTTAAACCGTTAAGAGAGTTCTGTAGAGACTGAAACATAGGACAAGGTCCGGGGTGTGGGGTGTATGGTAGATGAATCAAACTTCCCTGCTAAGCTCTCTCAATTTTTTCCTAGTCACTGAATATATTTGTAGTCTAGCTGTTTCTTTTGATCACCTGCTTCAATCGCATTAGTTGTTGACAGTAGAGAGTCAAATTAATGGTTTAGCCAGGTTTGAGCGGGTCATGATGAACAATTCCTTTCAAATGCCATCAAATACTCAGCATTACTTTCTTTGGCTATATATGGGCTTTGCAACTGTTTGTGAAGCTTCTCAGGGTTTCGATCATGATCTTTTTGTCATCTGCTACGTAATCCAATTTTTATTGGCCATAATCATTTGTTTTATAAGGCTCGATTTTGTTTCGTTTCAGTTATGATTCACAAATGGAAACTCAGTCCATTAAATTTTTCACTGTTAATTCATGTTAAAATAAACTATCTTGCTTCTTTTGATATCCAATGTTATGCAAATGGTTCATAACTGTTTTGTGGTCAATATTTAGTTCTGTAGCTATAGAGATGAAATATGACAGTCTACCTCGATTTTTTCAATGATCAGGGCAAAGTTCATCTTTGCATCGAAATTTGCTAAATGAAAACGAGCAAACCAATTTTGGCACTCGTGTTTACTTAAGCACTTATCACTATGAACACCACACAATTCCCATTAGGCCTGCGTTACATTTTTCTTTTTCCCTAGTAAAAAAGCAATATATGATAAAAATGACCTACTGGAATCTCCATTTTCAAAGTATAATAACTTTTCACTGAGAAAACTAATGACTCTATCTTAATATTTAGAATGTTCTATGTACGTTTACCTTTCAAAGCCCCTACAATATGGCTTCATTGAATAAGCATTACTAGAGATAGAGCCACCTATGGGGGAAAACCCGAAATTACCTTCTCAGCAACCTTTTATATGATTTTTCACTTTGATAAAATAAAAAGTTTCACTTACAATAACTTATTTTCATTCTAGAAAAATCAAAAAATGAAGATGAAGAAAGAATAAAGGGTCTTTTGAGGCAGATCGAAGAGCTTTCTGCCAAACAGCAAGAAAAAGAAGCTGAGCTTGCACTTGCTAAAAAAACTATTCAAGAGTACCAGACCAGTGGAGTGGTAAAAGTGCGTATTGTATTTTAATTTTAATTTCAATTTCCCGACCTTGATTGAGTGTTGTATTATCAGATAGTATTATTGGCCAACTTTAAACTAATAGATTTGTAATATCAATAATACAATATTATTTCAGGTTAATGGTAGCAATGGTAAAGCACCACCGCCGCCTCCAATGCCTGGTTTTGGCATACCTCCCCCTCCGCCGATGGCTGGTGGTCCACCTCCTCCTCCTATGCCCGGCGGTATGGGACCTCCTCCTCCTCCAATGCCTGGTTTTGCTGGTAAAATTAGTCGATTAATCTGACCATTATTTAGTTATCTTAAAGTGAATAAATATTATTAATCTTGAGTGTGAAGAACATTTAGAAATGACCTTTACCTGGCCTAGACTGTGATTTTACAGTTGGGTTCTTTTTGATAATGAGAAAAAAGAAACGCTTCCCTTGATACATTGTAACCATCATATTATAAATTTACAACAAAAAAAATTTTAATTCTGAGTTAGCAACTCTATTTATATTTAATTGATGTAGTAGCCTTTTCATTTAATTCTATTTAATCAACTTATTAAATTATTCTTATCCAACTATCAGTAAATTTATTTATTTGGTGAGACAAATAATTTTTTTAAATTAAAAAACAAACAAACTGGTAAATGTTTCTATCTATCTTCATTAAATTTCAGGTTCAGGGCCACCACCTCCTCCTCCTCCATTTGGAATGGGCCCTCCTATGCCTCCTCCATTCGGTGCGGCACCTTTAGCAAAGCAACCTGAAATCCTGCCTCATGGCCTCAAACCAAAGAAAAAGTGGAATGTTGAAGGAATTAAAAGAGCAAACTGGAAAACGGTAGGTTTGATTTGATTTTAGTCTAATTATTCATTAATTTCTTCGTTCCATTGAAAGTAGCTAAATTATTGTGGATTTTTTTTTTTTTTTTTTTTGTAGATTTTACCTCAAAAATTAAGTGAAAAATCTTTTTGGGTTAAAGTTCAAGAGGAACAGCTCGCCTCACCTGATATACTTGATGGTTTGGCTGCTAAGTTCTCCTCTAAACCACCTACAAAGAAGAATGAAGATGTTGTGGATAGGTAAGGTTTGATTAATTATTTGAGATAAATAGATAGAATGAGCAGACCGTTAATAATGAATAAAAGAGTTATTATAAGGTGTGAGATGCAATTTCCTTTATTTACAGCTTTATATATGCTAATTTGGAGTGATGCTTACTTAAAAATTACTTTATTTAGTTCCAAAATAATTTGTTGTTAAATGAACTTCACCTATGCCATTTCACTATATGTTGTATGGTTTAGTTTTAAGGTGCACTATATTAATTTTTTTTTAATCACCTAAGTAAATGTTAAAACTTGGATAATTAAGATTCACCAGTATTGAATAAATTATATTTATCCTATAGATTCCATTGATAACAGCTTGTAATTCTGGGGTTGGTTATATCTACGATGACTGCAAGCTAAATTTGGACATGCTTATATTTTTAAGATTGCATTTGGAATCAAGTGCCTGATTTCAGACTTACCATTGCACAGTGTATAAATAAAGTTTTCAAGAGCAGTAGTAGGTCTTAATCATTTTCATCATAAATTAACTTACTCGCTTATTTTCAATTCTTATTAAAAATATATTTTGCAATGGCATCATTGTTGATCCCTTTATGTTTTATCATATAGTAGTTAAATTTTACTTTTTGATCAAGGCACTTTCTTGAATATGAATTCTTTAACTTGTGTTTAAAAAAATAATTAAGAAATCAATAATAAATACAGTATACAATTCAAAATAATGAAAATGAGTTTATTTAGTAGAGAGGTATTCTTATACTTTATTGTAGTTGATTTATACCTTCTTAAAACTTCCTCTTAAACTAAATTAGCAAATTTCTTATATTATATTCATTTTTTTTTTTTACTTTAGATCTGGAACTTTAAAAAAAGTGAAATCGCTCCAAGTGTTGGACAGCAAAGCTGCACAAAATCTTTCAATATTACTAGGTGGATGCTTGAAGCACTTAACCTATGCTGATGTAAAACGTTATATTTTGAATTGTGATACTACTGTCTTGACTGAAAATATTCTTGAGAGTTTGATTTCTTATCTACCACCGCCCGAACAGCTTAAAAGACTGACAGAACTAAAGGTTGACTATAATGAGTTGACTGAGGCTGAACAGTTTGCATTAACAGTAAGTGATGTTTTATTTTTTGTTGATCATGCATGTTTCTTGGCCTTACCGAATTATAGTGTATTCAAATTTTTTTTTTGGAATGATTATTGAGTTTTTAATTATACATCATGTATATAAACTCTTTTATTAATTAGATAATTAATAGTTACATTAACGATTATTTATATTCTTAATATTAAATTTACAAAACCTTATTGTTTTTAGTTCTTATATATTAAAAGTTCTTTAGATAGTTTTATGTGTTTTTCCATCGTTGTAAAAACAGACTCATAGATGTTCTTTAAAAAACCTGTACTATACAATCCTTCAAAGGTCTTGTTTACAGTTTTTGGTAAGGACTGTACTATTGATAAGCCAATGGTTGTGCTTGAAGGTAATTTGGATGAAATCATTCTTCTTTTTCCCTAATAATCAATTTCTTCATCAATGACGTCTGGGAGATGTCTCTCATTTCATGTGCCGTCGTAGACTTGCTGAGATGTCAGGAACGGATTCCTGTAAACCCTGTTGAGTACATAATTAAATTATTCAATTATTTCATTTCAATTCTGTTAGTTTGTGAAATGCTCAAGATGCTCTCCCTTCTCTTCTTCTCAAAAGTACTGATAGCCAAATCTAATCGCACTCCAATAAATTTTTAAAAAAGCACAACATAATTAGTGTAGCAGTTATCTTCTGTTTATGTTATTTATTTTTTTGAGATTCTTATAAATATAATTTACATTTTCAGCTTGCAGAAATCAAGAGATTGCTTCCTAAGCTAAAATCAATGAAGTTCAGAATACATCACCCAGAAATGGTTCAGGATATTAAACCAGTAATATATTAATTTTTATTTTGAAGTTGAGTGCTCTTTAAAAGAAATTTTGTGAAACAAAGGAATTCATTTTTTCAGGATATTGTTGCTGGTACAACAGCTTGTGAAGAAGTTAAAAAGAGTAGAAAATTTGCTAAAATATTAGAATTGATACTGCTAATGGGTAATTACATGAACAGTGGATCAAGAAATGGGCAGGCCTATGCTTTTGAAATAAGTTTCTTACCTAAGGTATAATTGCAATATATATTATACACTGCTATTTATTTGTTTGTTGTTGTGAATAGCTACTCAATGATACCAGCTGAATGGAATCTGTTTTTCCCCAATTTTGATAGAAATAATCATGGATATTAACCTATTATTTTCATGAGATGTTAAAATAATGGTGGGTGGTCATAAAGGATGTTCTGTATTAAATGAGAAATATTGCTTGTTTGACTTTTAATGTTTTTTTCAATTATTTTTTCCTCATTAAAGCTTTTATTAAATATGATTATATTTGATCCCATTTTTTTCTTGGAAGTCATTGTTTAGTAGTTATTCAAAAAATATCCAGTTTCTATAAATATAAATGTCATCCACATGAAAAAAAAAATTAAAAATCAGTTCAATTTTTTCATGGTTTTCTTGTAATTAACCTCAATGAATTATGATTTATGTCAAAACTATTTTTCTTTTAGTTGTCAGGTACTAAAGATTTGGAAAACAAAATGACACTTATGCATTATTTAGCCGATACAATTGAAAAGAAATTTCCTGAGTTATTAACATTTGGTGATGAATTAATGCACGTTGACAGAGCAGCAAGAGTCTCAGTAGATTCTATTCAAAAATCTCTGAGAATAATGGAGAATAACCTGAAGAATCTGGAAACAGATCTCGCAAACAACCGGATACCGCAGAATGAGGATGATAAGTTTGCTGAAGTCATGGGTGTATCCTTTCACTTAACTAATTTAATTATGATAATTGTTTAAGAACATAAAAACTTTCAATGAAATCAAGTTTCATATTTTCCTTTCCAAGACATTATTGTTTGTCTTATGCACTGCTTTACTAAATCTCCTCACTACTTTACTTCTCTCTTCTCTTATTACTTTAGTAGCTTTAATTTTATATATTTAATATTAGAGCTCTCAAAAGATTAGGAAAACTGTATTTTTAGCAACATGAGTTCTCTTATGTTTATTGTGGCACCCGCTAGTAAAACATGTTGACAATACAATCTATTTTTAATATCCAACCTTATACATCTTACACATAAGTTCTTAAAGATAAACACTGTTTTTCTCTCATAGCTTGCTTATTGTTTTTTTTTTCAATTATAATATTGTTCCACATTCTACACAAAGAGAACCATCATTACTTCAGCTTTATAATGTTATATTTTGAGTATGGCAATTACTACTTAGTCAGTGAGTGAGTGTTTTGTTTCTGTTATAATGTTATTATACCATAGAAAAAAAAAAACCTGTACCACTACAACCCGTGAATGGGTCTGGGGTTCAGTACATGGTAGAGACTGTACTGTTTCATGGAGAACAGTTCTGCAAGGAGGCGACTTGTCCCAGGTCACGCTCAACTGCCAGGTTTTCCCCCTTATTTTGGTACCCTATTTTTATAATATTTTATAGTCTGGGTGAGCCCTAGGAGGGTCCTAAATCCTATATGATCTATCTCCGGCTGCAAACAGACTAAATAAAAGTCTTGTTCGCAGCGGGATTTGAACCAGGATTTCCGGCATGGCAACTCAGTGCTCTACCACTGAGCCACTCCGCTCTCATTATACCATAAAAAGTTTAATTATATTTCAATCTTTTACCTGTAGTTTTGGAATTATTCAATGATCTAGGACCTGCACAAAGAATAACAGAAAATTATTAGGTGAAAGGACATTCAATTGTATTGATATTACCATTATGGAGCCTACAGGTTCATTGAGCCATTGATTATTATTATACCAATAAGCCCTCTATCATTGTATGAAGAAACTATGAGATAATGAAAAAAATATATATTCTTAATTCACAATTCTTTCTACTTCATGGCTGCATAGCATATGTAGATTTATTCTGTACTTATTACTAAAAATTTCCTTAATATATCCTTTAGGATTTTTCAAAACAAGCAAAAAAAGAATGTGCTGTTTTGAATAGTATGTTTAACAAACTCGAAACACTGTATTCTGATATTGCTGAGTATTACTCTTTCGAAAAGCAAAAATACACCTTAGAAGAGTTCTTCTCAGATCTGAAAAAATTCATGGATGGCTTTTATGTAAGTGTTTTTTGTTTATTTTAAACATTTAGATGTTAAATACTATTTAATATTATATTAGTAAATAGTAATATAAATATATATCTTAGAGTCTAAATTCATTGTTTCTGTATGAAGCTTTCCTTATTAAGAATTAATCCAGGTTTCAACCTAAAAATGGTTTTTAGATTTTAGAAAAATAATTAACTGATCCTCCACTATTAACTGTTAATGTATATACAATTAAAGTATAACCATCCCATACCAATATAGTCAGGGGTTTTTAATTTTTTTTTTAAATGCTCAATTTAAAATATTTATGACACTAATGAAATATGAACATTTTAGCAAGCTTACAAGGAAAATGTCATGTCTCGTGAAGCTGAAGAAAAAGCAAGGAGAGCTAAAGAAGCAAGAGAAAAGGCTGAAGTGGAAAAAGCAGAAAGAGCTGCAAGAAAGAGGGCGTTGGTGGATATGAGTGCGACTCAGACTCAAGAAGGTGTAATGGACAGTCTTCTGGAGGCTCTCCAGACTGGATCTGCATTCTCCAGAGATCAGAAGCGGAAAAGAGGTGGTCCACGGCCAGTTGGAGGTTAGTTTTCTTATTAACTTTTTGGCTGAATGAATTTTTATAAATGCTTTAGTATTTTAATAAAATTTGTTTATTTTATAAAATAAAAATCAATTTTTCGAGTGCTCCGTATTTTAGTTTCCTAATGAATCGGTGTAAAAAATTGTGTTTTTTTTATTTCTAGCTGAAAGGCGGGCCCAACTAAACCGGAGTAGATCGCGGACAGGTCTCGTTAGTAGGGAATTAGCAAGGTATATTTTTATTAATATAATTTATAACAAATTAATTTATTACATCAATCTGATACAATTAATCTATTGTACTATTTGCAGTGAAATCATTGGATCAGCGTAAATCAACGAATTAAGTATCACCATAAGACATGAATTTTATCGATAATTGGTATCCAATTAAGCCTAATAAAATAATCTAGAATTATATGTTTTTTATTGAATTTTCTACTTAATATGCTTTTGTTTTATTTTTACAATTTTCTTTTTCTATAATGAAATTCGTTTTAACAGGGCTGTAATTTATGTAAAAAGAGAAAGTGATGTCTAACCATGGCAGTAGGGTTATTTAATATTTATTGTTACTTGTATTTATTGTAAATAAGATGTTGATAAATATACATAGTATTAAATATATTTATATATCAAAAGAAAAGAGTATGAAATAAATATTTATTTATTATAAATTCTGTTAATAGCAAGATGTTATATATATGTTTTATATAACCATACCAGTGTAAATGTGATGTTATATTTTGTAATTGTAGAAATTTATAGTTTCTTCAGTCAAGAAAGAATTCAGGAAAGTTCAGTCTACTTAGGCAGTATTTTTTTACAAATTCATAAACATAAGTAATTATAAAAAGATAATATATTGGGCATAATTTAAAATTATTTATTGATCTTAAAAAAAAAGTATGTGATCAGAAGGTAATAAAATAATAAATAAACTTCTACCTTCATTGATTTTATATATTTAGATAACATAAAATTTATGCTATCTATAAACATTCAAACAATAACATATAGTATTTTTATTTAATTATTTTTTATGATTACGCCAATCTAAAATCACTGTTTCAAAGTTAGTATTTTTAAAACAATGAGAATATAACTTAAAAGTATATATTCTGTGAATATTGAAGGTCCTCAGGAAAATAAAAATTCTAACTATAAGGTATATTTACATTCCGATATTAAAAATAACAAAAACATTATTTGTATTTTTAAAATTGCTCATGCCCTCAAGCACAAAATCAAATTTTAAATTGCTCAAAGTATTATATAATTTTTTATGTGAATACCTTTTCTGATTTATTTTTTTAATTATTTCTAAACCTTTGTAAATGTGATGATTGTATTGTAAACAAAATATTATATATATTAAAATTTAATTTTTTTAAGAACTTCTCTTTTTTTAAATTTAATCCTCTTATCTTATTTACTCCTAAACCATTTATGGAGTGTAATAAATAAAATTTTAATTTGACAGCATGTAAAGGGAGCTAAATCCATTAAATTATCATTCTTCCTAATCTAAATTGCTTTTTTAAATAAAACCATGTCAAACTTGCTCACTTCTTATGGATTTTAAAATAACCATAAGACTATTAAATGTTTAAATTCAGACTGTAGAAGAGCCTTAGACTTCCATGTCTTTCCTGACAAATATTTTTATTGAGTTAACATAATTCTAATGAACTATAATGCGAACAACCCCTGATTGGTGTTTAACAAAATTATCTTCTTAGCTTTAATAGGTGGTCCCGACTACCTCGGTTATTCCCAATACAGAGAACATCCTCTCATAAGGCAGACAAGTAGGAATTTCAGGGGGGTTCATAGAGTTGTGTTTGTTTCTAGAATTTTAAGATTTTTTCTAACCCTGGTTTAAAATATTTTTCATTGTAAGTTGTTTATAGGAGTAATCGCAAAAAAATAAGATAATATTCTTTTTTTAATAGTTTCCATTATCCTTTTCATGTGCTGGTATAGTTCACTGTTTTCTCAGATTGGCCAATATTAGAATTCTCAAGATTTTTCTTTCTTTTGCTACTAAATTTTCAATTGAATCTTTTCTGTTCTGTCTAAACAGTCTACTGCATGTAGAGTTTCTACGTTGTTGGAAACAATAATGCTGTCTATAAATCTTTAGATCATAAGCTTTTTTAAGCCAACAAAAGTGACTGAAAGTTCCTTATTTCACAGTTGTTGATACCAAGTCTTAAGATCCGATCTGTTTTGCAAATGATCAAATTTTCCTTATCCATCTTTCTTCAAGTTTTTACGGGTCCCTATTTTAAGGCCCCAACTAACTCACTTGAACTTTAAAGAAATAAATATATATGAAAAACAATAACAATGAACATAAACTGAGTAGGGAATTCTGACTTTTCAGTAAGCATGGAGCCCCGCTGTCATTATTGGTCAGTTAGTCCATTGGATTAAGCTGGAAACCAAAGAATTTCCACCTACCATTACTTGGGATCTCTGTGTTTGTTTGGGCTAATTTTATTTTATTACACCTTATAGAATTGTGTTTAACTGAAGTGCAGCAACTTAAATGTTAGATTGCGCCAATGTGACCAGTGAAACCATTTGGTTTGGCCAAGGTAAGCCTGCATTAAGGTGAATAAGTTTTTAAAAATTGAAAATATTAGGCTTTGTAACCGACTCTGTAATAACCTCAAGCAAATTCCTAAATTTTGTAAATACATTTTTTGTCCCATATCTTTTTAGAAAATATTTATCGAGTGTTGAATTTAATAATTTGATAGTAAATATCCTATGTTTAGAACAATTATGTAACAAGTGATTATTACAAATTCAGTTAAAGTTATTAAATTCAGGATGGAAATCTCTAATACAATACTATTGATGATTGGTGAATTATAGAAATAAGGGTGATTTACATTTATTTATAAAATGTAAAACATAGTAGACAGAATAAATATTTAAAGGCAATACAGAATAATTAATTTTTTTTTACAAAGTTCAATTACACACATTTAATATAAATCAAATTAACAAAAAATAATTATATAATAATATCTATTTCAATGTGAGGAACAGCAGGCCCTCTCGCCAGCATTCTGACAAGCAGCTATCTTATCCGATGACTGCAAAGAAAGAAAATTCATATCACAATATTAAATTTTATAGCAATAAAATATGAATTTATTAAGTGGAGGAAAAATTAAACAGAGTCGAGGTCAAAATTAATTCTCAAATAGTAACTAAATATTTAATAGCTTTTGACCCTCATTCCAGGTCTTCATGAAGGCTAAATAAACATGATATAGGAAATATATAAATAGTAATAAAAACAATAATAAGGCTTAGCGAACCCGAAGGTTCGAAGCCAATACCAGCAATCTCTGCTTACACACTTCCGTCCAAGGACCACTACACAAACCCGAATCTGCCAGATCACTCCTAACACAATCTTCCCACCTGCGCCTCGGTCTACCCCTAATACGCTTCCCAGTGGGCACAGCGTTTATCAACGTTTTCCGAATTGGTTCGTTACTAAGCCCAGCAACTTTACAGGCCCATCTTAATCTTCGTGATGTTATCACTTGAATAATATTAACTGGGTGCATGATTCCTGATTCCGTGTTGTATAATCTCTTAAATTCTCCAGTATATATAAAAAATAAATATATATAAAAAAATAATTGGATATTTATAGATACAAATATTTTTAAGAACTATCCTGTAAAAGTGATATTATAGTTATTACTGTACAAATATTTTTTTTAAATAAAGCCTGTTAATTTATATAATCTTACTCTTCAATTTAATGTAAATCATTTCCCTTACAAAAATGAAATATATAAAAGCTTGATATATCATTATTTTTAATACTCTATCGAACTAATTTTCCAAAATAGTTGAAAATGATCCCAAATTGAAACTGCATCCCTTATAAAGGATATGATATAGAAAGATCCATGTGGACCATTTTCTTTGTTTTGTTCTAGATTTCTAGTACCTATTCCATTTCAATATTGTACATTGATTCCTCATTCCCTGCAGCTTTATAATTTTTTTTATTATGGTTAACTTTTTTTTGTTTATTAGTAAATACTTAAGCTAACAAGATATTAGTAAAAAGTTTACTGAGCATCAGATTGAATCCATGAAAATCTTAACAGGGTTTAGTAGAAAAAAAAATGAAGAGACTTGTTTTAAAAGTATTAGCATCAAGCCTCAAATTAGAATACCTACATGAAATATCAATGAGTTCACTGATAAACATCTAGTAATGAATTCACTTATTCATCCTTAAGTCTTTGAGAAAAGAGTGGATCTAAAGTTCTCAGGATACCCTTTTCAAATTCTTCTTCAGAGAATCTATCTACAGATGATCTGAAATAAATACAATAATCAAACATAAAAATTGTAAGTAAAATAATTATAATTGGCTTTTTAATCTCAGTTATATTCAATTTACCAATACCATATAAAATTATGACTGCCAACATACTCGTGTATAAAAATATAATGAACTTAGTAGACAATCTTCAAAGTAACATGATATAATTAAAATGAATATAAATTAAATATGAATGAGAATTTTCTATTTTATTGATTACAATAAAAATAATGGACAGATTATTTGCAACAGAGAGAGATAGAGAGTTTAGAAACACTTTTACAAAAAAACATAAAGACCAGCATTACAACACAATGATTAAGAGGCAAACTAGTTAATATCATACAACATAAGAACTTAAATAAGGGGGCGACCTGAGGTCTAGTGGTTAGTGTAACAAACTACTAAGCCCAACATCGCGGGTTCGTAGCCCAGCAGGTGGCCCTAGGATTTTTTAAATAGAGTAAAAAATCCTTAGTTACGCTATCCTTCGGGAGGGATGTTAAAAACGGGGGTTCTAAGCCTGTACGATGTCAAGTACTCATTAAAAATCCCTATCCTAATTAAACCAGAATAGGCAAAATTTAGAGTTCCCACTGTAGCATCGTTCGATTAGCCATAGCAGCATAAAGTGACATTAAATGAACAAACAGAACTTAAATAAATATTGTTTCCTTAAAGAAATCTCTTAAATTTTCAAAATCAACAAATCTTTGTCTTTGGTCATGAATCAACAAAATAGCCTATGACTCATAAAGAAATGAATTAAAATCAGTTTTCAAAAGTATAGGAATCTTTTTTTATACAAATGCTTACAAATAATATGGTCACAAAACATTTCCAATTAGGTTCAACGAAAGATTAACATATATTAATATATACCTAGCAGCTTCTCTGATTTTATTTCTAGCTTGAGGTGACATTTTAATAATGGCTGCCAAAGCTCTGGCATATTCATGCTCATCAGATGCTAAGAAACCATTCCGACTTCCTTCAGATTCCTCTATGATATCAGCCTTAGGACCACCAGATCTATGTGCAACCATAATCTGTCCAGCTGCCATGCATTCAACAATTGCTAAAATAAAAATAGTAAACATTAAATAAAATACAAATCTTAATTCTCTTCAATACTCTGTTCTAATGCTAATTTAAATTAGATACATAATTTAAGTGTAATGTCGAATAGGAATACACTAATCAACATAGAAAAGTGGAACTTAGTTTTACTTTTGCTTGTTAAACCACTGAATTTAAATACAAGGGTCTAGATTTAATTAATTTATAACTATGTTATTAGCCATATGCTTGATAAATATTTTAATTCTAAGGAACCCACACATAGACCAAAAAAACAAAACAATAAAGCAATAAAGCACATACTTTTATAAAGTATATAAATCAATAGTAAAACAAATGTGATATCAACAATGTGTGGCGGTCAAAACAAAATGAAATAGAATATAACAACTTATTTGTGGTTTACATTTGGACCCATATTACATGTCTTATCAGGGTTTTAGACAAAAATGCTAAGTAATCTCATAAAAAAAAATTAGTAATGATTATATAGAAAACTAAAATTATGAGTAAGCGAACAACATTTAGGGAAATAATTGTTACTACAACAAACAGTACATATTAATCTACTGTAAAATAATAATTGGCAATTAGATAAAATAATTAGGGTAATAACATAGACCACAGAAAAAATGACAATATAGAATAGCAGTTAAAAAGAACGAGCCTTAATATTTGATAATGAACCGGATAAGGTTTTGGAAAATTGCTCTGATACAAACTAAAAATGTATATATTATTTGTTTTCTAGATCACATGTTATTATATATATGTAAGTTATTTCCCTGTCCTTCAACATTCATCTTTAACCTAATCCAGTTTACCATGAAATCAATATTTTATTATGACTGTATTTCACTATATATCTCATTTCAATTCTAAATTTTCAATATATTTAAATATGTTTAAAACTTTTATTTCCTGTATGTTCAGTTCCATTTGGTTTTAATGTTTTATTAAATCCTTTATTTCTTATTGTACTTTTGTGGGGCCCGTTGAACCATTTTTGTAATTTTCTTTAAGGTTTCTCATTATTTTCTCCTTTCTGTTCTTCCAGGATCCCCATTGTTCTCTGTCTGATCTTCATTTTCGTTTTTCTTCTGAAAATAAACTTTTTGTTTTTTCGCTTTTATCGATCTTTGGTAAGACTACTATTTCTATTTTTCAATTTATTTACTTGATTTGACTTACTAAGCCTTCCAGAGTTATTTTGAATTCTTTATTTATTTATTGGCTTTTTAATTTTTCATTAGTAAATACAGGGTAACCTGTAATTAGTGGCGGAGCCGTTAAGGTGTGATAGTATTGGGCAATTCCAGTCGATATTACTATGAGACCTACTGTCCTAAAGTTAACCCTTTCCAAGATATTCCTACTTAAAGAATTTTACAAAAAAATCCTATTTAAAATCATAAAATAGCTATAAATCCTAAAAATTGGTCTTTCTGGCCCATTTTTTTGTTTGTTTTGCAACAAAGATATTCTAAGTAAGGAATTTTAATAGTCAAATCTTCGTAAGTGTTGGTATCTTACGCAAAAATCGTTAAACAAAAACATTAAATGAAAAAAAATACGGTGACTGCCTCAAAAACGTCGATTTACTCAAAAAAGTCTCCCTAAAATATTACATACATAATAATTAAAAAACATCCAGGCTTCATTACCTTTCAAATGAAGTATTAAAATAAAAAATCCATTAAGAAACCACGAAGATATGATCAATGGAAAATGGAAGACCAGGGTAGAGCCCGAGAACAAAGGGCTCGGACGCAGGAGTTGAGGACAGGAGTTGAGCGCCTTGCTTTGCCCCTACCTGCCTCAGTCCGCTCTTAGGGGTTTACTGTGTTCAGATGTGCTCACTTAGCTTACTTGCTCTCAGATTGGATTTTTCCTATACTTTTATGATTGATTCTTTTCCAACGACCTTGTATTCTGTGATTCCTTACAATTTGGCTGCTGTGTGACTGATTGTCGGGTTAATCTGACTAACAATGGCTAATAGAGAAAGAAGAATACCGTAAAATAGTATCGAAGAATAAGCAGATATTACGAATACAGTGCTGAGCTTCAATTACAAAATCAATCACAGAAAACAGGGCACAGTCCAGGGTCGTCGGAAAAAAATCAATCACAAAAGTCCACGAAAAAGCCAAGTCGTTAGAAATATCCAATCTGAGAGCAAGTAAGCTAAGAGACCACATCCGAACACAGTAAACTCATAAAAGCGGACTGAGGCAGGGAGGGGCAAAGCAAGGTGCTCGACTCCTGCGTCGGAGCCCTTTGTTCTCGGGAGCCTTTCTACCTGGTTTTTCCATTTTCCATTGATCATATCTTCGTCATTTCTTAACCAATTTTTTATTTTAATACCTCATTTGAAAGGCAATGAAACGTAGATGTTTTTTAATTATTATATATGTAATATTTTAGGGGGACTTTTTTGAGTAAATCGACGGGAAAAAAATGGGCCAGAAAGACCAACTTTTAGGATTTATAGATATTTTAAGATTTTATATAGGATTTTTTTGTAAAATTCTTTAAGTAGGGATATCTTGGAAAGGGGTAACTTTAGGACAGTAGGTCTCATAGTGATATCGAACTAATTACAGGTCACCCTGGATATGTTATTTAAATTTTAGTGTACTTTTTACCTTTATTACTTTAATCTTTGTTTTTAGCCCTGATAAATAGCTGCAATGTGAATCGCAGATAGACCGCCACATAGTTCAGTATAAAACTCAGATGAAATTTAACACCATTTCTTACCTATTCCAAAATGCTCATTCCACATGGCATGAAGGCCAATGACACTGGATAATAATTCCTTTTTAAGTTCATCATATGGTACATTGACCTGTAATGGATTTCAACTCAATGAGTAAAACGTAATGGTGCTAAATGGATTTAAGTTGTGATATGGATTGTTATTTCAAAGTTTTGTAATAAAGGTATTGTATTGCATTTTGACAACAAAAGTATATATATATATATGTTATTTTATTAGTTATTGATTTTATTAATTTTTAAATATTTTTATTTGAGAAGAAAAGATTATGTCCAGGACCGGGACTCGAACCCGGGTCGTCCAGATCGCTAGTCTGGAACTCTACCAATTGAGCTATCCTGGCTGTATCAGGCTCGCTCCCCAGAGAGCAAATATTTAAAAATTAATAAAATCAATAACTAATAAAATAACATAAATATTATTATAATTATAATGACGTAAGTCAACAAGATCCAAATTAAATAAATGTTCAAAGAACATTCTTCCCCTCGTATACATCGCTAATTGCGAGAACGCGGGGACATGGGATCAGTGAAAAGAAAGGATATGACCATGACTGGGGAACGAGCCTGGTACAGCCAGGATAGCTCAATTGGTAGAGTTCCAGACTAGCGATCTGGACGACCCGGGTTCGAGCCCCGGTCCTGGACATATCTTTTCTTCTCAAATAAAAATATTTAAAAAATATATATATATATATATATATGATCTAGAGATATTCATCTGGATCTGTTTTCTAGATCAAGGAGATGATTGTACCTTATAAATTTTTTTAATATATGACTTTTGATGCTTTTATTTATACGACCCGTTAAAAAAAACAGTATTATTTAAAGAGCTTCATGCATAAAGATTATTAGAGTGAAGTGAAGTAACTTTTTATCTGAGATGAATTCCGAAAAAAAAGACATAAAATAAGAGATCAGCTAACCATAATTTTTTTTTCATTAGAATACACATTTGCCTCACATACAAGTTTATCTCACTTCATCTTAATTTATGTTGAAAGTATGATAAAACTAGCAGGAGAGTCTGGAAAAATCAAAGAGAAAGTGCTTATCTTGTAGCTATGCCTCAATGTCTTCTAATAGATTTGAGTCAATTTTTTTACCATAAGTAAAACCGTTCTGAGAAGTTCCCTTATCAACCAACATACAATAAGTAAAGTAAGGAGGCATTCAAATAAATAAATAATTATATATTATCACCCACTATGTGACAAAGTAAAAAAAAGAAACACTTAAAGAGCAATTTAAAAAAAATATTGACTTCAAAATTGTAAAACAAGAAGCACTAAAATGAGAGGAAGAAAAAACACCAACTAAAAATAACAAGTAACTATAAAAATAAACCATTCTTCCAAGTGTATACATCGCGAAATTGCGATAACACGGTGATATAAGATCGGTGAAGAGAACGGATTTGTCCTGACTGAGAGGCAACCCCTGGTAGCTCAAATGGTAAGAGAGGCAGATGACCCGGGTTCGAATCCCGGCCAGGGCCAAGTCTTTCAATATAAAAATAAATGAATATATTCAAAATATTAATTAAAATATTGTCATCCACATTATAAAACAATACAACTCCACTTTTTCTAGATTATGTATTTTGAATTAATTTAAGTAATTCTTAGATAGATAATCTGAAAAAATTGAATTTTTAATGAGCAAAGATGATTTTTGTATTCTCGAAAGCTTATTTGGTATTCTTTCACAATTAAACCGTACATTCAATGAACGAATTCACCCAATTAATTTACAAAAATAAACTACACTAAATGGAGTTACAAGGTTTTCAAATTAGGGTGACTATTCAAATATTCAACGTATACAATTAACAGTACAATCACTTTATATTTGTTGATGTTGGTGTAAAGCTCCTGCACAGCTCTTTCATTTCAACAGTTACATTCTTCCCTTAAATGTCCCAAATCAAATAAGTCTTAACGCATTACAGATTAGTAATTCATCAAGAGCTTTTACACGGAAGATTAAACCTTATCCTAATATATTTTTAACAAAATGAATAACTTAATAATTAAAACTAAAGCATTATGACATGACATAACACCAGCATCAAAAAAATTTTTTTTTATTATTTCCAAAAAAGATTTAATTAAAAAAAAATCACAAAATAAACTATATATACTTGGTGCAAGATATTCTACATTAAAAGTTGAAAATAAATATCTAATTATGCATCTGAAGTTTTATATTTCAATAAGTTTAATGTATCATAAAAACATACCAAAGTCAGTATTTCCTAATAAGCAATAGCATAGTAAAACTAAGAACAAGCAATCTATTGGACTCCTAAATCCAAGCAAATAATGTCAAATTACCTTAAATTTAACATTATTGTCGATTGCGAGGTGTTTACACAAATCTTGCATATCTTTCACAAGAATATGATCCTCATTGTGCCGACAGGAACCGATAAACACCAATTTTACCTTAAAAAAAAATAGTTTGGGTAGTATAACTTTTTTGAAAAGAACAGTGTTATTATTCATCTATAGAAACATATATAAACTCATAAGAGGAAAAAATAGAAACAGTAAATGAGAAATACATGAATATGACAGTGCATGATTACAAATCTGAAACTCACAAACCAAGTTGAACAAACTCTAGCAAGGGAGAGCTATGGATGTGCCATGACCAATTTCAATAAAAAAAATGTATTGAGTCTATACGGTATCCAGTGATAAGGAATAAAAAATATTAAATCATAATTAAAGGATTTCAAGGATGTACACTGAAAAATTTGAGATACTTTTCATCAATTTGATGGAATTTGAATTTGATATATCCCATGACTCTGCATACAGAAAATAAATTTAGAATAACAACAAAATGAATTCCCATTTTTTTTTCAAAAATAAAACCATAGAGTATTAGATAATTATATAATGCATCAATGTGTTAATGTTAAACCAAAGATATAACATGTACAACAAATCAATCAGGATTAAAATTTTAAAGTTATTATTAATTTGAGGCTAAGCTGTAGACATTATTTAAATTTGTAGATCAATTATTAAAGTTTGTTCGATTAAGATGATAGAAATATAAAACTTATTTTAATTATTTAAAATTATAAAAGTTAGTGAGTTAATATAGCCTACCTTTTCAAAAATGTTTTCAGGAAGTAGGCTTCTCAACTCAAAGATTGCCTGGAGTTGCAGAGGATGATCTTTCTCAGGGCGATACTGACCAACTGATACGATTTTGATTTCTCCCCCTTCATCTAAAATAAAATACAAAAGGCTGATTTTATACAACGTAAAAGTTTATTTATAACATGATTTGATCAATCACTTATTAATTACTTAGTTGTATCTGGTTTCTTTTGATAATATATAATATGATTTAACCAATCAGATTCTTCTCAGGTACCTTCTGAATATAACTATTGTTTTTACATTTCTGCCATTATCCGGGTGAAAAAAAAAAGGTTAAAATTCGCTCATCAACCATTTTTACAAAATGAAGGATTGTTTCACTAACTTTATAATATTATAAATAATATTTAACAATATAAATATAATATAATAATTGTATAATAAACTATTTTAAGCAAATTATATTCTTTTGAGTTTTATTTTGAGCAAAAAACCATCAGCTAATAATAATTATTTCTTACCTTTAAAAAAAGTGTCCTTATAGTAATATTATTCCTTAATAGAAGAAATTTTATATCAAGCCAATATAAATCATAAATTAATTATTAATTTTCAACAAAATGCATAAATATTAACAATTGATTTTAACATTTATCAAAAACCATGAGCGCATTTCATTTATTTATTTATTTTTATTTAAAAAAATTATAATTTGACTTGATTAAAAAATGAATTTAACTCTTCAGAAAGTTAGCTGTCCAAAAATTAATTCAATCTAAGCAGCAATCTATCATAAAAGTTCCCAATTAGAGAGAGGGAAACAGGTCATTTACTCATTAAAATCTTAAGTATACAAAAATGCTGGGGAAGAAAAAATTACAAAAATAAATGTATTGCTCACTTATATCTGGGGCCATAGGAGATGACTTCAGAGACACAGTATCACAAGGAGGATATATTCGATGAGTGGATAAACTACAATTCCACAAACTATTTATATGATCTTCAGTCCAAGATGAATTTACCATTATTGTATCAGCAAAACTTCCACAAAAACTATACAGCTAAAAATTAAATCAATGAAATTATTGAATAGTAAATACAAAAATTAGTACATAAACTAATGTAAAATCTTATAAATGAAATATAAAATTGTATATAAAATAATGAATGATGATTTTTTTTTTTTATCTTGTAAAAGTATAATAAACTTCTTATTTATTTTGAATTAGAAGGACCAACAATATAATTTGGAAGACTGTTAGAAAAACTTAAAATAGATAATACTTTGACTATAGATAATCAATTCTTAAAATAGATAATTTAACATAATAAAGAAAAGTTGTTCTATGTAGGCTGGTTTTGCTCATTTCACGTTAGGTTGAAAAGATGTGGAAAATTCTTTTAGTTCTTGTGTTAACTACGAGATAACTAAATCTGAAAAGTATAAAAGCTTTTAACCTTGGGGCGACTTTCCTTTACTTTTGAAACTTTTGGACAACTGAAGTGTTAAGCTCCAAACAGTCTCATAGAATGCAAATTTAAAAACTTCATCTTTCTAAATTTTGAACTACAGAAGAAATGGACCCACTGTTCCCTGGTCATTGACCCAGAGGTACCCCTGTATTTCGTTCTGAACTGTATACATAATGTTTTCGGCAAAAGCAGCTTTGCCTAAGCACTCAATTTCATAAAGTTGTGCTTATATTGTCCATCAAAAACGTGCTTGGATTTTATAAATGGTGGTAACTTTTGATATTTTTTAAGTTATCAATTAAAGATTCAATTTACTCTTCCTTTTAATTTTTTAAAAACTGTTTTGAACTTTTCAATTATACGGATATCGCCAATAAAAAAAATCTAAATATTTAAAAATGGTCAAGCTACCCTCTTTGTATCACTTCATAGGCCCATCAATGATTTCTTCAGAAAGGTCAATACTTAATAATAATATTCTGATAGGTTTAAGAATGTTTACTCTTAGAGATCTACCTCTCTATCAATGTATTCACATTATTATCATTGTCTCTTTCAAGAGATTTCCCAAATTTCTACCATGCTCTATAATTATTTTTCATTTATTAGCCCAAAACATTAATTTTTTTTCTGGATCTGTAGAATTCTAGTACCTTCCAATAGGTACTATTTTATTTTTCTGCCTACTTATGTACCAATTCAGGTATTATCATTTTAAATGCTTCCAAAGATGAACAAACCAACCGCTTTAATTTTTATTAGGTCATTTCACATAGATTCACACAGAAGAAGAAATTATGCCATGGATGACTCTGTAAGCAGACTGAACCCTGTTGAGGCTATCTAAGGACAAGTTTTAAGGAAAGATGTCGAGAGAGCAGAGTAGAAGATTAGAAAGCAACTGGTCATGATAGAATCTTTCCTGAATTACCAGCAGATTCTGCATACCTTTTATCAGAAGGTACGGGCAGCAATAAGATCCCTGAGGATGAGAAATCAATGTATCAGTGCAAAGAAGGGAATCCTAGTGAGTTTTATACCTTTAGATCAATAAGCCAGTAGTAATGTATAGCAGTGAGACATGGACTCTGACCATGGAAAATTTCTGTTTTGGGAGAAAAGAGTCCTAAGAAAATATCTTTGGACCTGTCAAAGAAGAGCACGCACAGGGAGAGATTCAGAAGCAATGCCAAATTAATGGAATTGTATGGTTTGCCTGATATCCTTGTGTTATTACTAAGAGAGCTAGGATGATTAGGGCACATAGAAAGAATGTAGCTCTACAGGCCCAAGTCCACCCGTAGGAAAAAGAAAAAGGGGTAGACCCACGCGTCGGTGGATAGACAACTTGTAGAAAGATATAAGGATGGAAATAAGAAATCAGAGGAGCATCACTCGAGACTGGTAGGTAGCGGCCAAAAGGGAGTGAGATGAAAGCAAATAAGTATTTAATGTTTCTGAACCTCAGAGTGGACTATGATTCAGTATGAGCATTAAAAGATTTAAATATAGTCATGGGGATTCCTAGGATACCAAGAAGAAACACATTTCTTTTGTAATAACAAGGAGCTAGAGATTGTTAATGATATCTTATCTTTAAGTAGAATTAAGTAAGGAAGAAAATAGTTGGGGGGTGCAGTCAAATAAAAACACTAAATAAGTGGTTACTTATTTAATTATGTGCCGACGTTTCAACCCACTTTGTGGGTCATCTTCAGGGCTGTAGCAGCAGGAGGCTGGAGCAAGACTAGGGCTAGTTAGGCTAAGTAGAATAGTTAGTAACTCTGCCACTATAGTCGAAGAAGTGTCAAACATAGTAATAATCGAAAGTTCCAGAGTTAGAACCAGGACATTAAAGAATGAGTACATAACCAGATTGGGAACAGAAAAAGGAAAGCTAACTCTCAGAGAACTTATCCTGCAGACATAAAATCAAGAGGGCTGGTTCTGTTGGAGATAGTCTCTTCTATGATGATAGCCATTAGGAAGAAGAAATGGAAGAAAAACAATAAAAAGTAAAATTTAAAAAACCTCAAAATCAATCAAAAAAATTATCAATAAAAATAAAAAATGCTCAAAAAATTGTATAAGATCAATCAATCAACACTGGCTCTACAGCCCAGTACGGGTCTTGGCCGCATCAAGGCGCCGCCTCCACTCTTCTCTGTCCTGTGCCAAGGTCCTCCAAGCTCTGGATCCAACAATGCTACCTGCATCTTTCTCGACCTCGTCTACCCATCTTAATCGTGGCCGTCCGTGTTTCCTTTTTCCGTCAAAATACCCAAATACCAGTCTCTTATGAGTAGCGTTGTCCTCCATTCTGGCCACATGTCCAGCCCATCTAAGCCTAGCTATTCTTATAAACTGAACCACGTCTAGCTCCTGATACATCCGATATATCTCTGCATTCTGCCTGAGTCTAAATTGATCGCCAACTCTAACTGCTCCATATATCATAAGATGTATTACTTCAAATTGAAAATATAAGAGTTACAATTAAACCGGAATGGCTAGTTTGGTTTGTAACCTTTCTTAAAATCTACATAACATTTTTTAACATTTAAAAAAACATTAATGAATTTCTTTAAACTATATAGAACTTGTAAAAAATTAACAGTGCATAAAACATACCCAAGAAAATATTCGGTAGTAAATTAGCTTAGCAGAAGATAAAATAGGGTTCCGAGCAATAACAGCCTTGTTATTGTGAGCCATGTTTCTTAAAGTCACGCGTTTAACCATATCTTTTGTAATAATTGGGTAATGAATATAGCAGGCTGTTGTGCATTTACCAATGTACGAGAACAGGAATAGAGTGAATGAGTACCCCATACTATCAATATATAGATCTAGAACCAAAAATCAGATATTCATACAGGAAAATATAAATAAATCAATAGATAAATTCATGAAATGTGTTTCTTTAAGATATAGAAAGTATTCACCTGGAAGATAAGAAAATAGAGCTTCAAACCCCAGGATGATAGATCCTATTGACTGTCCTAATAAAGTGAAGTATGGATATCTAGGAGCCTCTACCCAATGTCGTTTGTGAAGATAAATAAATTCAATATCCTTTTTCAATGTAATGTTGAAAGTTTTAGAAACTTTATTTAAAATTTCATTTGGAGATGCAATGAGATCACCAGTATATATAGCAACTTTGACATTAGGATACCTATAATTTTAAATACAGCTAGATATTGTTTTAATATTATTTAACCATAACATTCTATTGGTATTTAACTAAATACACTAAGTAATCTCGATATTTCACCTATCCTGAATAGCACGTACACAACACCATAGGACTCTTTCACCTCCTCCTCCAGCATTGCAGTATGGGTGAAAAAATGCAACCCTTAATGAATTATCATCATTTTTTATTTGTTTCCTCTTATTAATAAAGTGCTGAAATTAAAAATAAGCTACTGTTTTATAATTATTTCTAAAAAGTGGCTATACATTTTTAAAGAAAAAATAATGAATACCACCTTTCTTAAAAAGTATATTATCAGAATTGGAAATATTCCGATGCAACCAAGCAAAACCAAAAACAACCAAACTATACTCATCATGTTTGTTTTTAAAGCAGATCAAGGTTCTTTAAAATTGGAGGTGGAGAATAATAAGAGAATAGCAGTTGAATCATTAATAATACAAGAAGAGGACTTGAAGTGCTCTTTGAACCAACTGGCATGGAATCTACAACTGTGTCAACGCTACAATCAGTGATAACCTCTCTCAGTTATCAATACATTACAAGGAGACCTGAAAGGAGTTTGAAAATACTGCAGTGGGCAAAGGGTTTTTTATAGTTTTGCTATAATTAATATTGTAGTTGTAACTGATCAACTACAATCAATATTCAACATTTTTATCTTTAATTGTTCAAACTGAATTGAACAAAGTCCTCCCTCTCTTTTTGGATTATTTTCAAAAGTGGCAATGGAGTTTTCTACTTATGAAGACAGATTTTTTGATGTGGCATTAAAAGCAAGATACTACTTTTAAGGAATTTGTTAGAAAGCAAATGACAAACTCCAAAAATAATTATTATTGTTACTTTTGGCTCATTTGTATTACAAAATAATGTTAGGTGTTAGATTGTTATTGATCTTAAAGCCTTGCAGATGTTAGAAAGTAATATGGAAGAAAATGGTCCGGTTGGAGGTCAGAGAAATATTTTCTTAAATAGGGTTGAAGTATTTATTTAAAAGCCAAGGTTTGGACCAACATTACCGGTCTTCAGGACTCTCACCACAGGAAAAACACCGATTTTTGAGTTGTGTCACTTTAGAAGTACTAGTGCGATTTAGTAGTTAGTGTTAATTATTGTGACATATACAATTTATCATACTCATATAAAACTGTTTACTTTTATTTGAGTAGAGAAGGAGAAGAATTGGTTCTGTCACGATAGCTTCCTCCAAAAAACTTTCTCTGAATCCACCCTCACTGTGGGGACGATGTTAATTAGTTCGAAGATAATTAATTCTGTTTAAAAAAAACAAACGGAAAACCCCGAAATATCACTTTGTAACGGAACCAAATTTTACAATTTTAGGATACACCATGATCTTATTTCCTCAATAACTAAGAGAAATCTGTTAACGTTAGTATGGTTAGATATCAGAAAGCCTCAAAACAATGCAACTAAATCGGAATTGAATCTATTGAACTGGAATATACGTTGGTATATCCTGCAATTCATCCCTGGGAGTTATCGGCCTCGCCAGAAACCATAGAGCAGGCCTATTGGCCAAGGAGCATTCTTGGAGTTATCAATTCAATTGTGCTCGCAGCCTTGAAAAAGTAAAACCCATAAACAAAGCCGCCATCAACCAACGATGGATCGGAAGACGTCCACTTTATGTCCCTGGAGATGGCATCCACATACTTAATATACGTGAACAAATCCTCATTCCCACTTGCGAACGGGATGCAACAGGCTCATCCACTCTGAGAATGGGGGGAAGGTGAATAAAATACAGACCACATCCTCCAGACACGCACTACCTTCTGTAAGCAAAGGAAGTTGGTGTGGTAACCGACTGAAGTGCGGAAAAAGCAATATGGAAGTCAGACCACTGAATTCCTCATTTTAACCCCTGAACTACCCATCTAAGACAAGACCGAAGAAGATATACCGTAATGTGTGCTGTGATATTGGATGGTATCCGGATCAAATTCACACGCTCACTGCGCCTATTTATCCGATTTTTTTAAAACGGAAAAGTATGATAAGAAGTGGTACAATGCCGTGTGTATTTTGAATTTTTCTAGTAACTTGTAATTATCTATTTTTAAACTGAATTTCTCATATTGCTTCTTTGTTACCTAATTTTATTGAATCAATTAACATTATTGGCATAGGTAATTGGTAACCCCATCGCTCATTCATCAAACTCCAATCAGCCACTAGTCCTTCGAGTAGGGGAGACAATTATTCTGACCCCCATATAGTACACTTTATACATCAAACTAAATACAATCCACACTTATAGACAAAGGTCACTGAGAGTACATTCCCTAGGTAGCCGTTCCGGTTAGGGTGCAAGTCTGAAGGTTTGAAGGAGGCAGCTCTACCATAAGGCTAGGATATGGAGGGTCAATAACCCAACTACCCGAAATTTATAGTGTTAAGAGACCACATAGAAGAATAACCAAAAATCTCCAAAAGGTACAACACATTATTCTCCTTCAGAGATTGAGAACCAACGCAGAACGAGAGCTCGGCCCTTATCATTGTGGCTTACGGGGACGGAAATATACCTCCAATCAGATATTACCTGTAAGTCAAATTCTTGTAGAAAGCAGAGAATATCAGGCCCCATCTGTTGTTGGTCTACAATGCGGCTTACGATAGTCTCAATAAACCGCTACTTTACAAGGTAAGAAATGTACTTAATATTCCAAGACAGCTCAACCAACTTACACAGCTGACGATGATAGATGTTGAATGTACTCACTGAGCCGTTTGCTCACAAAAGAAAAGGATATTCAAAAACTTAGTGTTGAAGATTTTGTCAATCTCAGCTCACAGGTTAACGTGGATAACGACGTTCCAGCAGATATAAGAAGGATAATAATGATTTCGAACAGCTTCTTTGGATTGAGACACCTCTTCCGAAGCTATAATCTCACGTAAACTGCAAACTTGAGATTATGTGAGAACCTTATCCGCCCCCTCTTTTTGTACGGGTTGGAGATTTGTACCTTCTCAAAGCCGAATGAGCAAAGGCTTCTTGTGGTTGATTGTAAAATTCTATGCCGAATCTATGTCCCAGTGAAAATAGGCGACGGCTGGAAACCGAGAAATAACTTGGACCTTTACGTATTTACAAAGGAGCCGGGTATTATCATCATGCCAGGACATGCTGGCAGAATGAATAAACAAAGTATTCCTAGAAAAATGGTTACCGATCAACTTTATGGATAGAGAAGCATCGGAAGACCGAAACTGTGGCGATGAGACAGAGCTGGGAATAGAACTAGAAGACTTCTTGGTGTGCGAATTGGATTGCGGTTGCACAAAGTAGAGAGATATGGTGAAAGCTGTTGGAAGAAGCACTAACTCACTTATAGGTCTGTTGCACCATTGATACTCAATTCACGGTGCAATGTTTACAAAATCGAATATATAAACAATTTTATTAGAATTACTACCTCTGAATTAAAACAACAGAATTCTACAGATTGTCTTGTACATTTGACAAGATTCAATAGGGGGATTGGTTGTATTAAGAAACAAGATTGTAAATAACAGAACTGTTTTTTTTCTTCAAAATATTGTCAGCAATGGTGAAAATATTGTATTATTCGTTCACAAAGGATATATGTAGTCCAATTGTTTTTGGTTTTTTTATGTGTTAACAAAAATTTACATATTCAATTTAATTTAAAAAAGTAATACTATTTTAATTGAAGATAAATAAATAGGGCATGGCTGTAATTAGAAAAGTAACAAGGAATCGCTATGTAAATTTTGAATTTATTTATTTTTTCAAATTACAAACATTCACTTCAGAACCCATAATTTGCTGAATGTTTTAAAAGTAATAATTTAATACAATTATACAGTTTGTATTCAATTTTAGGATCGAGCATGCACGATGTTAGTATGGTTGGGTATCAGAAGGTATCAAATCAATCATCACTTATCCAAAAAAGGAAAACAGCAATTAGACGGGTAATGAAAATTGTGTGAGAGGACGATTGAGGTGTAGAAGCATCAATCCAAACGGTCTCAGAGCTCGATACAACTTTCTGTTGCAAAGATGTTACCTACAGGTCGTATAGATAATAAGCTATATTTCTTAGCTTGACTAAAAAAGAGCGGCACTAGTTGTGTATCCATAACTTGTATTATCTCCGTGATATTCATTCTTGGCTTCTAGCACAAATTGAAGGTGTTTTCTATATATCTTTTTTTTATTTTTTAAATTTAATTTATTGATATTTACAACTATAATATTATTATTAATAACAAGTAAATCTGCTGATATGTACATTATGACATGAAAAACACTTGTGGAAAAACTACCCATCGGTAGCACTCCAATAAAGTTCTATGGTCTCGAGGCCATCTTCTTTTCAGAAGCCTCGGAGGGTTATCAGGAATAGTATGGGAAGCAAGTTGAGAGACTAGCGGATTCAAGTGTGTATGGAGCTTGTCATGGAAGGATAGGTATCTAGTTCGGGCCAAATCAGTAACATATGGGATATTAAGATCATGATGGATGAGTTTGTTTGTGACATAATAAGGAGCATTGAGGATTTTACGAAGGACTTTGGATTGTAAGGATTGGATACGAGATGAATTGGATTTTTAGTAGAGCCCCAAAGCTCAACTCTGTATGTCCAAATAGGTATGATAACTGTCATGTAAATGAGTCTTTTGTAATAAATTGGGATCTTAGAGCGTTTGTCCAGTAAGTGTTGAAGTAGGCGAAAACGTCGAGCAGTTTCTTGTCTTTTCAGTCTTGTATGAGGATTCCAAGTGAGAAGTTTGTCCAGATGGAGGTCCTATCTGTTCGACAGGGTTCAGTGGAATATTATTAAAGGATACAGTAGGGCAGGAATTCGTAGGTTTACGACGAAGGGTGAAGGTAATTTGGTGGGATTTGTTAGGATTTATTTTAATTCTCCAATTTTGACACCATTCTTAACTGTTTGAGATATGGGATTGAAGAGATTGGGATGCAACAAATGGATCCTTATTTACTGATAACACACATGTGTCATCAGCGTACGTAGTGAGGACAGTGCTTGGATGGGTTGGGATGTCAGCTGTATATATCGTGTGTAGGATGGGACCCAGGATACTACCTTGATCAATATATCTAGATCAAAACTTTCGCAACGAACATGGTTTGATTGTCTCTGTTTTCATCCTGATACTGTCGCGATTACATGTTCACGATCTGATCCACATTCTGCTGCACGATATGGTATCACATGTTTGTGAATACAGCGATATATATATTTATGAATAAATTTTTGTTTTAATGTGGTTCTTTTTATTATTCGGTATTCATTCTATCTAATTTAAAGCTAACCGCTGTAATATTTGGAGAACCAAAGAACTACCGAAATTTTGAAGCAGAATTGAAAATAAATCCTTACATATAATTCATTTTTACTTACTTCATGGCAAAGGCGGATTTAGGCACTTGCCCCCCAGACGGTTTTTTGTGTACCTCCTGTGGAGATTCCACAGTATATACTTACGACGCTGAAGTATATAAAGAAGACATTCCTTGTTTGTTAGCTTTGAAGGGAGAGCTAAAAATTTGAGAACGGATGAGAGAAAATATCCCAATATCTCCAGCAGATGCTTACAAAAGAGCAACGGTGCTGCCAAATATTAGAACTCTTTGTCAATTGCTGGGCATGTTTCCAGTGACTACTAGCACTCCCGAGCGATCTTTCTCCACCTTACGCCGATTAAAGTCATATCTTCGAAGCAGGATGATAAAATACTGGACTGGCTTTAATGCGTATCCATCAAGACATTGCGACAAAAATTAACGCTAAATAAGTGCTGGACATCTTTAGCAGGAAACATAAAAGATAACTAAATGTCTTTATTAAATATGTAATTTTTCTATTATTTTGATATTTTAATAAAACTTTGAAACCTTTCTATAAATACTGCAAGTTTATTTCTAACAGTTATTGTTGATTTTTTTGCCAGTCCACCCGTTGTGCCCCCCACCAGAAAAAAATCCTGGATCCGCCCTTGCTTCATGGAAAATTTTGTCGAAATCAAACGATGCTTTGGGTCATTAACACGTAAAAAAGAGTCAAACGAAATGCCCAAGTTCTTGTTGAATCAGGACCTGGCCAATGCTTTGATAACTAGAGAAATAATCTTAAATTTTTCTGTGTTCTTGAATAAAGGCTTTTCTGGTGTTGATTAAAACACATTAATTATTTTACACGATCTTTATTTTATTTTCAAATTTTGACTTTTTTCTACTTTGACACTATATACTCTTTGGGTTGCGGCAGATAAGCTATCTCGACTGAGTTGCGTACACTTCTTTCTCTATCTTATTTGCAGATTTATAATTTTTATTTTTTGGAAATGACAGATTCCCTTTGTTGATTTTTAGTAATCCTAATATTATATTTTAATAGCTTTCATCATGCTTTCGTTAACGTACTATGTTTTAATCCTTGGCCTTTTCAATTACATGATTCCAACAAGTAAGTATTTTAAAATGTTAAAAGAAAAGCTCTTGCTTTAGTTTCCCTGACCAGGGATATTATTAAGATTATTCACAACTAGGCTATTTAGGTATGTATGTTATTTAATGTTAGCAAGTCATATTTTCACTCAATATACAGATGCTGAAGAAGAAAATTGCACTGACTTTCTGGGAAATGTAATCTCCCATGGATTGTTATATGTACCTGGTCCAAATGTGTGCTCATTATGTGTATGTTATCACAAAGAACCGAAATGGTGCAAAACAATTTATTGTGATGGTCCACCATATGTGAGTTTTTATCTGCATCTGCTTGTTTATGATCTCTATTGCAATGGAATTCTAACCAGCCTTATCACTATCTTGAAACTTAAAATTTTATAAATTGATAGTTGAGTACTGTTACATTTTTAAATGCTTATGGGTATGTTTGTCTGCAAGAACTCAGCTAAAAACTCTTGGATTGACTATTAATACTTTTTTCTAAGTGTAAATAAAATTGATCTAATCTTCCATATTGTTATTGTTCATTCTATATTATCGTTTTAGGTGATTTTTGTTTGCTTTTATCACTATCGATTCAGATTATCACCAACATTAGTTGAATTTTATTTTCTGGTTGAAATAGTATTTCTCATATCAAATTGTATGATTTTGTTTCTGTTTCACTTTAACTTTTCAGTTTTCTTTTTAAACAATGTTGGATTATTTATATTATTGTTTTTAATCTGACATTTGATTTTTTTTAAAGTATTGAAACTTAAATAAAGTCAAGTAATTAGTGGAAAACAACATTAATTGTTTTATCTACATTAAAATACTGTTACAAATTCACAATAGAATATACCATTCTATTGTGGTAGGTGACCACAAGCCTTGATGATTAGGACATATTAAAGAATTCATTAGACCTAAATTTAGTAATTGGAGAATATCTAAATTTAGGATTTGTTGCGGGGCTTGTACATATTAATATTGAGGGTATCAGTTCAAGTTAAGTCCCAACAAGTTTTAACTTTTCATTTGTTTCCTTTTTAATATTCTCAAAATTAAAAATAATTTTATTACTCACTATATATGTATAGTAAAAATTACTGATTCTATATAGTAACTATTACTGAATGTATATGGATTAAAGAACCGACTTGCATATACAGTTTAGGTTGTATCACCATCTATACTTCAAAATGTTTGTTGAAACGTTCATTTATTGATGAAATGATTAACAAAATGTACACATTTATCATAATTACACTCTTTTTTTAAAACAAAAACTCACGATTATTTATATTTTTGAAAATTTTAAAAACATATTCTAACCAGAGTGGCTAGTTTGAGATTTATTCTTTGGGTCTAGGGGAAAATCATTATATAACTATCCCTGAAGGTTACAGGTATCCAATCCCGGCAATACCCTAACTCAGAAGAAATAGATCTTGAAGTTAGATCAATATATACAAATTATTGAAAATATTACTACTTCAAGTAGATAAAGTTTACAGTTATCTTTTCTATTAACTTCCATTTGTGCAAGAAATAAACAAAATCCCAATTAATCCTTATCGATTGAGGTCAGGCCTTTATTTTCATTTTAATTATTACTGTTTTAATTAGATTGTTGACTTCTGCTCCCTCAGAAGATAAACTAATCCTCTATAGAATCTTTTTATTTTTCGTCATTAATGTCATTAGTTAATTACTGCTGTAGGTAAAACTTCTACGAAACACCATAACTTGAAAGGAATAATAATAACAAGTAATTATAATCCCAATGAATACGAATTTCACAGTCGAATACAAATAACATTTGAGATGAGTTTAGCTACTTTTAGATAGATTCGGTGATTGGCTTTAGCCAACACTGATAATGTGACTGCACTTTAAAGTTGTACAATAATTAATGTTAATCATCATAAGTCAAAATTATAGCTACTTAAACTTTTTCATTTAGCTCACTTAAGTTCTGTAACACTCTTTATACTGGGTCTGTTTGAATTATTTTGTGTTTACTTTTTGAATATTTCGTTATAATTTTAGTTCCAACAAATTAATTAAGATTTATTAATTTGTAAAAAAATTAATTTCGCATGATATCTGTTATATGATATTAGAAAAAACATCTTGATTTGGTCATCAATGTTTCCAAATTTTTGTGGTCTTCAGGGTGCAATTTTTATACATAATGTAATGTTTAAACTGATCGATATTCATCGTACTATTGTACACATTTTTGTAAATATGTTACTGTTGTTTATTATTACATTCAAAATATTCATTTCTCTCTCAATGCCCTTATTGGTATACATTTACTTTGTTTATTATTAATTATTACATCTTAAATATTTTTTTGTGGGATGTGACTACTTGCTGTCCTAAAACAAATTATGGTAGATGACGTTACAAGTGTCGACAACTGTGTGAAGATGTTTTTTCTAATAATAACAAAAAATGTTACATGAAGTTTCTTTCACAAATTCATAAATCATGTTAAAAATTGATCTTCTCTTACAGTTGTAAATGATATAATATTTTTTTTTTATATTTATATTTTTTTGTACCACTATTCTTTTTTAATTGTTATAAAGTAAGTCAAGATTATGGCTTATTTAATACAAATTTTTATTTGGTGAAGATCTTTTTTTAATTCTGATTCCAAGTTGTAAATAATGGGTATGGGTTATTCAGATATTTTCTTACCTAGTTCAGATATTATAGTACCAATTGGGATGTTCACCATCAATATTTATGCATGGTTTTTCTCTTAAAGTTTCAGTTGTGTATTAATAAATGTTCAAGTGGTACTTACCGTATGTTTGAGTAGTTCTTGTACTTTTAGATTTCGCATTTTTGGTTTTGTAAAATGCTATTTTTTATTTTGATTTTTTTAACAATTTTTATTAATGAGATGTAAGATGGAAAATATCTCGGAATAAGATTTTAGATTAATACTGTAATGTACAAATTAATACTGGCAACTGGCATATGAATATTAAGTATTATTTTAAATAGAAAATGTTCTTTTAAAATTAGAAATAGAATTTGACACTATAAGTAGTGGTGCTTTGTTATAACCTTAACAATTTTTTTAGCACTTAATTGCTTCAACATACACATAGCATGTATTAGTTTAGCTTGCAAATAAGAAATATTGCATTCTTTAATCTACTATGAATTTAAAAATATATTGTTTAATATTGAAAATAAAATATTTAACTGTTAGATTCACCCTTAAATTGGGCCTCTAGCAGACCTTGTTAGTGTTATTAAGAAAATAACTCTTTACCAATTCAATATTTCCCCAACCAATGACGGTTTTATTTGGTCTTATTTAATGAATCTGTCTGTGTGTTGATGCAGAAATTATCTCTTCAATGTTCAAAGACATTTTGAGTTTTGTAAGTAATATTACAATTTTTAATTGTTACTTACCCCAAAACATGCCAAAGTATGTTTAATCCAATTATTTTGGATTATCCTTAGGGATCATTCCTGTTAAAATTGTTATACTGGCTGTTGTTTTAGTCATTTCCCTTAATTATTTTGCTTTAATTAAATTTAATTAGGTTTTGTACTTATAACCTAAATTATGTTGGCGTGAAGAAAAGTATATACAAAAAAAAGCCTTGGATAAGTAACAAACTAATAATTCTTCAAGAGTTATTACTTTTTATAATTTAAAATAAAATGAACCACCTTATCTAAAAATAAGAAACTTTCAACTTTTAGACATTAAATTCCCACTTTAATTGTCTAATTTGATTTAGCCTTTAAATTTGTATTTCTATTATCTTGCCTCAATAGTATCTAATATTGGATGCCACATTCATAGTTATTTTTAATATCATTATGGAATTTTTGAAATAGAAAGAAAGATTTAGATGTTATAACTTTTAAAAATTAAATTAAATATATATATATGAGAATTCACTATAAAAATCATACTAGTCAAAAAAATTAGTTCTCCCAGAAACTTTGCACTTATGTGGTAATTTTGATTAAGATAATTTTATAAATTTACATTTTTGAAAAATATTAAGAAAAGAAGAATTGCATTGAAATATTTATTTTATTTCATTTGTTTTATAGAAAAAATGCTCAAAATTCCTGACAGGTGTAAGGTGCTGTGAATTTGAATGTATTGATGAAACAGAAGAATGGGATGAGTTTGTTAATGGGTTCAACTTTAATGCAAGTAATAGAGTTACTGCAGAGTTCATGTTTTTGGTGCTGGGATTGGCTATTTTTTACATTAACTGAAAACGTTTTATTATTTTTTTTATGACATATTTTAAACACAATATATTCATAAGACATAACATTCCTTCCTTCAAAATTTAATGTATGAATAAAGCTGATTGGAAATTAGTTGAAGCTGACTATTCTCTTTCTATTTTATTAATATGTATAGAATGTTGCCTTATTAGTGCCTACACGAGCTTCCCAGTTCTGTTGGTTTTATTCATTCTTTTAAAATAATTTCTTATCTCTAATGTATATTTAGTAAAGTTTCATTGATTTTTATTTTAGTATTTTTGTGTGTATATATATGTATATGTATATATATATATATATATATATATATATATATATATATATATATATATATATATATATACATACTCACATAAACATTCATTTTTATAATTTTTTTCTTCCAAATGATCCATGAAGCATTAGTGATTTTTCAAATGTGTATCCAAGATGCAAAGTTTGATCCCAGGGAAAAATTAATTGATTTCAATATTTATTTTTATAATTAAGTTTTCACTCATTATCTTTGTTTTCTTATCGGGTGCTGATTTTACTGTAATGAACCAGACAGTGAAGTAGTCTGTTTAAGACAATAATTAGTGTTTGTGATGTTTTTTTTTAAACATCTTTTAAAAATAGAGGGTTTTTACTGTGGGATCAATTAACATTATTATGCTAACAGATTTTTTTCCTTTTTCATATTGAAAATGAATTTGGCTTTGAAGAAAGATTTTTCTTACATTTTTCCCTCTTGTATCTTCCAATTACTCATATAGAAGTTAACGTATATTGAATTTTTGTGATGGTTTTGGTAGATTGCCAGGTGATCGGTCTAACTGACTTTTAAAAAAACAACAAAGAGTTAAGCTTTTACTGGCTATGTTCCTGAACATGTGGGCCATCGTGAAGACAGGCAGTGTAAAGAAAATATATGTCTTAGTAATTGAGTGCCAGTTTGTGCCAAAATTTCATCGGCTTGTTATAAAAATGTGACTCTTTGTCTTAATTTATAAAGTCATTTTGACCTTACAGGATAAAACACATTTATACCTGATTAATCTTTAAATATCTATTCTGTCAACCAACGTATCATTAGTTTAAGTTATAAAATAAGTAGATGACACGGGTTTAGTTGCTTCATTCATAAATTATAGAAGGTATAATCTCATGACTCTATTGTAGATAATAGAGAGGTTAATAGAAATCATGAGTAAATATTAAGTATATAAAAATATATAATATAGGTGTAGTATACTTCTACTGTGGTAAAGATTTTATTTTTAATAGTTGTAACAGCCTTTTAGATTCAAAATTTAATTGTAATTTAGTTATTTTATTAAAAAAATAGCTTATTTATAGCTCTGTTACTAATAGTGAATAATGGCATTATTTTCTTGAAAGGTATAGGTATATAGTTCACTAGTAAATTGTAAGTCCAAATTAATATACTATGTAAGTGCACTTCGTTATAATTTTTAAAAGTAATTAACAAAAGAAAATCCTCAGCCAGTTGTAAATTATAGTAGTTGTAATATTAGTGTTTTGACATTTTAACAGTTTATGTTATCTTGTTTTTGAACTTATTTTCTTTAGGTTATTTGTTTTTGAATTTATTTACTTCATGTACTTTAATGAAAATGGGTTATTCGTTTAGGTTATCAATTTTTTGAAGCAAGTGTGAATGTTGAGAACTACTGGATTGATTCCCACTGACCAAAGTCATCTTTCATTAGCTGGATCTGAGCCAGCATAGGCTATGACTTGGTTAGCTGGATCTGAGCCAGCATAGGCTATGACTTGGTTAGCTGGATCTGAGCCAGCATAGGCTATGACTTGGTTAGCTGGATCTGAGCCAGCATAGGCTATGACTTGGTTAGCTGGATCTGAGCCAGCATAGGCTATGACTTGGTTAGCTGGATCTGAGCCAGCATAGGCTATGACTTGGTTAGCTGGATCTGAGCCAGCATAGGCTATGACTTGGTTAGCTGGATCTGAGCCAGCATAGGCTATGACTTGGTTAGCTGGATCTGAGCCAGCATAGGCTATGACTTGGTTAGCTGGATCTGAGCCAGCATAGGCTATGACTTGGTTAGCTGGATCTGAGCCAGCATAGGCTATGACTTGGTTAGCTGGTTTGCTGCACTGTCATGGTCAACTTATTTTATTTAGTTTGACCTTGTTTTTAGGATTCTCTGCATTTTTTTTTTTTTTTTAGAGAAATCAATATAGACATCAGAAAATAATACTTATTCTGCATTATAAATCAACTTTTTAAAACTGATTCTAATTTCATCATTATCTTGGGTTTTCCCGTAATTTTATGTATTAAGGGCAATGTTTCATTTCTTGCCCAGACATTATATCTTTCCATTGTATTGTGTTAAACAATTCAGCATCAAATAGTTCTGATTTAAATTACTACCAGTAAAAAAAGTATAAGTAATATTTTTTATATTACAGCAACAAATATTTATTTGATAATTATTTTTCATTAAGTACAAAAATTAAAAGTAGACATATTGATAACAAGCTCTATCCATTTCACTTTTTACTTTCTTGTCCAGTTTTTTATTATTTATTTTCCAAGCAGTTTTAAAATGAAATAAGTTTTAATACCAAATCCGCCAACCTTAAAACACTAGAAGCAATTTTGATTTTAAACTGATTTCCAGAACTATCTTTCCAATCACTGATCGTTTCAGGGTTTTTGATCATACATGGAGCATTAATTAAATTTTTGTTGTCTTTGGGACGTTTTTCATTTTTGTAATTTTGCCACTAGTTTGTCCTCTTTTTAGTTTATTATAAATTAATGAAAATTAAATGATTCTTAGGATTTTATTTGAGGAAAAGGGATTGGGTTCATATAAATTCAGTAGAACTAAAAAATAAATAAAAAAGTACAGGCAAACTAATTCTGCTAAACTATTTCCTCTGTGCATTTTATTGCGTTGTATTTTTTTGGGTGACTGAATTTTCTGTCAAATTGTTTCATCTGGTCAGACTGTATTTTTTGAATGGCTGAATATGCTATCGATGTCAGAAAAAGTAATTTGCTGGTTTTTGGACTAATCTGGTTAATCAGCGAGAGCTAAAATCTTGTAATACTCAGTCAAGAGATTTGTGTTAGCTGTAATGCAACAACTTCATTACTGTTCAATACCAATTTTTAATTAAAATTTGATCATTATAATTTAAATTATCTACATTGGAATAAAAAGTCGTGCCAATTTCAGTAACAATATTTGTTTCAGACCAATTTATTGAAAATAGGTAGTTATAATTCATTGTGGTTGTTATACCTGCTGGCTCTTCTTGGGGGTTAAACACAGATCATATGTCTGCTAACTTGTAGTTGCGCCGTTTTGATATTGTTCTATGTAGGTTAATGTTATAGTTCCCTTGATCTCGCATTCCTGTTTATTAGAGTAATAAATTCTTCTTATTTGTTTCTTGAAAATTATTTTTCCTTGTGTTCTCTTTTCGTAGTTGACTTTGCAAGTTGATGATGTTGAAATTGAGTCTTATTTCGAATTGAGAGCAATATAAAATTAGATCCTAATTTAACAGGTTTTTATGTGACGTTTATTAAATATGAAAATGTGGGAGGTCGAAACGTCCTTTAGCTGCGATTGTGATTTACTTATTAGCATAAGTTGTAATCTTAAGTCAACCAAAATTAAGATTTAAACACTGAAAGCAATGTCTTTTTTTATTTTTATTTAATGGAAGCAATATTTTCTTCAAGCTGGCACATGACCTGTCATTATTGTATTGATGAATATGACTAACTGTGACTCCATGAAAATTTCTTTTATTTCTCTGATATTGTAAATTTAGTATATATATATCATACCTTAAAAATAATTTATATTTTATATAATTTTTTATGTGTTAAAGGGACCTTGCCATTAAGAATATTCATCATAAATATCTAAGCAGTCAAATAATAAAATTTTACTATGCCAAAATAAGTAGAATTAAGCTAAAATCCACATATTTTTGTTTAAAATATGTATAGTTAGTCCATAAATTAATTTCATGTTTTTTTAGGTGGCTATTGATAAGCTGTTATTTTGAGTGAATACTTTTCTATATATCTATTGTGATTAATGAATAAAATGATCATTTAATGTAAATATTAATTAATGCCAAATTTCTATATGGTATGTTATTTCTAAAATCTGTTTATTGGCACAATAAATAGTTTATGGTTTTGTACAAAAAAAAGAAGAAAAAAAATGCATTTTTTCAAAATTATTTTTTAATTTGTTTGTTTGTGTTGCTGGGGAAAAAAGTCTGATTTTTTCCCTTTATTTTGAAGATTCATTTTTTGTTTTCAGCTAGTTCCCTATAGCTCAACTAGAGTTTAGATCATCATCAAACTGCCATGCACATATGCTTTAGTTTTTCCAGGTTAAAACTCTCCTTTAAAATTTAATAAGGCTGGCTCTTATATGATAGTCGAACTGATATTCATGTTGATGATAGTCATGCAGAAACCGAACTAACCTAATTTTTTTTTTACTAAGATCCATTGGCAGATCCAAAAGGTGGAAGGTAAAGGGGATATTTCCTCTTCTGAAATCATCATAGAAAAAAATAAAATAATAATAAGGCTTAGCGAACCTTAAGGATCGATGCCGATACCACCAATTTCTGCTCACACATTTCCGTCCACGGACTACTACCCAAACCCAAATCTGCCAGATCACTCTTAACACAATCTTCTCAACTACGCTTCTGTCTACCTCTCAGGCACTTCCCAGTCGGTAGAGGACTTATTAACATTTTAGAAATTCCTTTGTTACTAAGTCCAGAAACTGTACATAGAAAAATAATATAGCAAATTTTAAGTATGACTATTATTACCACTACTCTTTAACAATTGCAATAAATTGTCATTGGCAGAGAAGTTTTCTTCACTTATGTAATAAAATCAATTATGAAAAATAAAAATAGTAATTTACATATTTTCTATTTTCTCATGAACTTAGTTGTTATTTCCTCCAGATTATTGAACGTCCACTATTTTCTATTTTCTATTCAGGAATAAAATAAGCTAAAAATGATGACTATCTTTTGATAGATTTTATGTAGCCTATAAAAATTATACAGGAAGACTTCTTTTCATTCTTATAACTTTTTTACTGATTTAAATAAAATTAGTGTGTATTTAAAATCTCTGTTTTGTTATTTTTTAAACTTGACAAAAAGTTGTAAGGTTACTGAACTCTTATAAATAGAATAAAAACCAAAATCAAAATAGTTATAATTGTTTCATTTGTCATTGTATCGGTCATCCATTCCTGGGATAGTAAAAACCAAAATCTGTCAACCCCTTCTGACTCAGGATAAAAAAAATGTAAGGCGTAATTGTGCTTTGCTCCATAGTTAACCCAGATTCTGTGGTCATCATGTAAAGGTGGAGGTGTGATCTATCTGGTAGAGAGGGTTAAGGGGTATTTGTCCTGGGCTGCAAGTTTGGAGTAAAATTTCTTTATAAAATTTTGTTCCCCCTTTATTGCCCTTATCAAGTAAAAGCTTATGTTGAGAAATTATATTTATTTAAAATTATAATTTCTGTAGTGATGATTGTTTTTGACTTTTGAGGGGCGCGAAAAGTGGCTAGATCAGACTTGTAAAAATCCTTGTTCCCTGATAAAACCCTTCCTTCCCAATAAAACTGCCTCTGGATCGACCTCTGCTAAGAACTAGTAACAATATCCATTGTACAGGGTATCCATGTAGAAACAAATTCACTGTAATTTTATAATTACAGTTTGTACTTTTATTTAAAAAAAAATAAAGAAATTTTTTAACTGCTGATTACATAATATCCTCTTTATATGTAAAAAAAAATAGAACTTTAATTTTATTTTTTTGTAATTTCACTTAAATAGGATAATTTTGGACTCTTATTTATCTATATTAATAGATAGCTCTTAGTTGTTTGACTGATGTTATCAATTGTAATAATTTCATTTGCAGAATTCTAGTCCAAAATTTATAGGTTATAGAATTTTGAAAGGCGCTTAATTTTACAAAATATTGGAAACATATTGAGAACTGTCTAGAATTTTTGATGGATATCAATATATTATAATGATTACTTTAAATATTTTGTTATCTAAAATATATCTAGAACATATTTTTTTTATATATTAATAAATTAATTATATACTAATAAACTTGATCGATAATGTGATAGATTATGCTTTACTAACAATTAAATGAATGAATCAATCATTTGTTATTTTTTGTCTCCTTCCTTAACTATTCACCTTGATCCTCATTTTATTTGACAAAAATGTTAATATCTAGTCATTTTTACATTTGTAATATTTAATGAAATATGAGTTCATATTTGTGGTAACTGTTATTAATTGACGTTTTATGAAATATATCCTTTCTTAAACTTTTATTTTATCTAACAAAAGTATTAATGATACAGATTAATCATTACTATTCACATTCTAACAATTGTAATAGACTAAAATGCTATTACTTCTGTGGCTTCAATGTATTTTAAACTGATTATATTTACCAATTATATATAAATATATAAATTAGATAGATGTATAAATATAATTATATATATATATATATATATATATATAACTTGATTATATATATATATATATATATATATATATATATATATATATATATATATATATATATATATATATATATATATATAAAATCAAGTTTCATACTTTTTATTTATTTTTTCTATTTCTATTTTTATTATGTTTTGTCACTCTTGATTACTTCATGATTTGTATTCTTATGTAGCCTTCTGGCCAGATGAATATTATGTTTATTTTATTTGTTCATTATTGTTATTCTATAGGGACTTGGTCCCAGAATAAAGTTTGTTTTCTATTCTATTCTGTACTGTATATTTTTTTTGTACTGTATATTCATATGTACTGTAACATTTATTTTTGACCATACATCTCTACCTGGACCATTTTCTGCTCCATGATATATATTTTGTATTTTAAATGATCCTAGGCTAAGACTTAAGGTGTTCTAATCAAAGAGATGTTCAATGAACGTTCTTCCTCATGTATACATCGCAAAATTGCGAGAACACGAACGTGAAGAGAATGGATTTGTCCTGACTTTGAGGCGACCCCTGGTAGCTCAACTGGTAAGAGCGCTGCCACGGAGAGGCGGATGACCTTGGTTCGAATTCCGGCCAGGGCAAATCATTTCTCTTCGAAATAAAAATATTTAAAAATTAAAACAATTAATAAAAAAATTATAAAAAAGTTAATATTTTATCAATGTCAGTTATTATTTTTATAAGAAGGGCATTTTTTATGCATATAAGATGATATTTAATAAATGGGATTCTATCCTAGGATATACAATTATCAGAAACAGAGAACATATGTGCTTAATAGTCTTATTATCCATAAGAAAAAAACATCTAAAAAAAAATCAGCCTAGTGTCAACCCCCACCTATCAAACTAGCCCTGAAGAAGACCTGCAATGTAGATCCAAACTTTGGCTTACCGATAAAAAGTTCTCCCTCAGAGAATTTTCTTGACCTCTACCCGGACCATTTTCTTCCTCTTAAGAAAAAACATATACGTTCTGGGCTAATCTTTCACTCTGCTTCCTTACACAGTTATAACCAAGAATTAAAAGATATAACAAAGGAACATTAGATAATAATATGACTATGAATTTTATCTTGATGAGCCTTGGTGGCTAAGAGTGCCAGGTATATGTGGCAACCTCTTGGTTGCTTATGGCCTGGCCTGGCTATAACATTTATGTGGCAGATCCATGGAATAAATTTTGACCTTCCCACTCTGGTAAATAAGGTGAGTAACATACAAGAATAATCTGCCATTTCCCAAAGAGTAAGAAAGCGCATCAAGATAAGGAGTGGTTGCTTTCCAAGCTCAAAATGTTTTTTTCACACTTTACAGCAATGAATTATCGGACAGTGTAAACTAAAGTTCCGCAGGGCAGTTGAACTGGTACCATTACCCTTCAATATCTTGACATCTTAAATCTCACAAGACCTACTATACGGTAATGGTTTATTTTATCATACATTGTGTAAATATAATTATAAGCCATTAAATGTTCATATTTGATTTATTTATGTACAAACATTTTATAAATCTAAATAATATGAAACAGTAAAATAGTAACAATAAATAACATCATCAATACAATGACCTAAAGGTAAGGCTTTCATGTATCGAGTCATAAATAATTGTTACAAATCAACTGATATAAATTATTTATTACAAAAATAGTTAATCTGATCTGATAAGTTATTTTTCTGTTATATAAAGAAGGAACTTTATCACATAAAGTTACAATTTGATTTTAAGGAATTCCTGATTTATTGGAACCATTAGTTGCTTTCTAAAGAAAAAAAAAATGATCTCACTAATATTCATTCTTTGACATTAATTATAGTAGGATTATCACTTATCAAAGCTGTTCTTTCGCCTTCTACCACATTTCCAATGACCCAAGCATCACAACCTAATAAAATTTTGAATTTTTCGCAAAACGCTTCAGCGGCTTCCCTTGGTAAACATATTAGTAAGCCACCTGAGGTTTCAATATTTTTACCATCTTCTAAATGAAACTGGTTATTAAGCAGTCGATCCACATTAATCATTTTATTTATTACTGGAAGAGAGTGAAATTTAAATTGCACCAGATTTTTTTGATGTCTTGCTAAGTTCTTAGCATGTCCCAGTAAACCAAAACCTGTAACATCAGTCGCAGCATGAGCACTGAACTCATGCATCAAAATTGCAGCAATTTTATTAAGTTGAACCATCGATCTAACAGCCCTTTGAAAAGCCCATTTCGCTTCATCTTTTGTAATAACAGTACCAATATTTTTCCATTTGCTTTCATTTTCAAGCCAGGAATAAATCATAGTTGCTGCTTGAGTTCCCAGAGGTTTTGTTAAAACTATGACATCACCAACAGTAGCATTATCAGGCATTATTATTTCTGAAATTTCACAAACAGATGTTGCTGTTCCTCCAATAATACAGCAAGCACTAATTCTGGTATCTCCTCCTGAAACTTGACTACCTGCTTCTTGTGCAGTGATTTTAAACCCTTCAACTATTAATGGAATCACAGCCTCTCTTTCTTTCTCATCCATATTATCAGGGACTCCAAGGATCATCATCATGTTATCACAACAGGTGACACCGATGGCGTATAAATCACTCAAGACATTAGCACAAGCAATCTGCCCCATAATAAATGGATCATCGATTAAAGGGTAAAAAAAATCAGTTGTCTGCACCAAAGCTAAATTGTTTCTAATAGGAATGATAGATGAATCTAAGCCTACACCAATTTTATGAAACGTTGGTTGTTTGGGTCCTGATTCCTGATCTCCGCTTCCTTCTTTTAAACATTTTTGAGCTTCATTTTTTTCCTCTGATTTAAGTCCCATCAAGATGTTGTCTAAAACAACTTGTGGGACTTTGCAACCTCATCCTCGAAGGGTTGAATATTTAGTTAACTGGAACTTAAAAGGTTTAGTTGGATCTAATTCCACTGTTGAATCCTTTTTCAGGTTATCATTTGTTTTTGACATGATCTAAAAAAATAAAAGGATCAAGATAAAAATGATTATTATAATTACTACCAGTACTAGGATAAATATAATAAAATCGTTAACTTTAACTTTCAAATTAATTTACTGTAATAACTATTTCCTTTAGGCATATAACAACCATAGCAAAATCACTGTAATAATATTTCTTTTTTATTACAAATTAAATGAATTTTGTGTTTTAAAAGTTAAAACCCATGCAATAAAATAAATAACATATGGTGATACGTTTGTTGTCATGTTCTTAAATTAAATAAAATAATTTATTAGACATGGCTTAAAAAAGAATATATATTGATTCTTCATTGATTAATCAATAAAAGAATATGCTAAGTTTTTATCAGGAAATGCTGATCCTTAAAAAAAATAACAAAGTTAAAAATAAAATAAATTTATTAATTACTTACTTATTATTTATTTATATAACTTAAAAATTACTGTAATAGTACTTAGACAATATGTACTAAAGAACAACTTAGCGAAACAGTGATAAGATGAAATGTGTGTTGTTGACCAACAATTGGATCTAAACAGGTTACTGATAACTATGGAACAGTGGTGGGGTCGAATAACGGTGCAGTTTAGTGATGGGCTAAATAGTGAAATGGCAATAATTTGTTTGGTAAATGTAATAACTTATGCCTCTAAATCTATACAGATATAGGAATTCTTAAATATTTTATTTAAAAAAGTCCTATTCCATTAGGGACTGTATGGGAGATACATCATTCTTTTTTATATCTTTTTAAACTATGGAATATTTTTTTTAATTATATTTAACTGTAAATTAACAAAATTTATTAATTTTTTCAAGATCTTTAATAAGTAGGTAATCATAAATTAATTTCATCACTGTTTCGCATAATCAAAAGTCTTAATTTCAATTAAAAGTGGCTCTGAAAAACGTTACAACAAAATGATCAAGATAACGTGGATTGCAACTCTGATTTCACTCTTCCATTATAACGCCTAGAACGACAGTTATAATGTTGAAGAACATAATTATTGCTGATAACGCCTCTACCTTCACCTGTTATTGAAATCGCGTCGACGCGGTGTTTCGTTATTGGTGAGTGAAAGAGTTATTTCAATCAGGTGCTCATTCTGGTAACACGTTATCACGATGAGCGCTATTTCCCAGTAGCACGTTATCTTTGACTGTGACGTTATTTCGAAACTACCACTAGCGCAGTCTACGATAATGTCCTACTGGAAAATAGTGCTCATCCTGATAACCTGTTACCAGAATGAGCACGTGATTGAAATAACTCTTTCACTCACCAATAACGAAACACCGCGTCGACGCGATTTCAATAACAGTTGAAGGTAGAGGCGTTATCATCTTAAGCGCAATAACTATGTTCTTCAACGTTATAACTGTCGTTCTAGGCGTTATAGTAGAAGAGTGAAATCAGAGTTGCAATCCACGTTATCTTGATCATTTTGTTGTAACGTTTTTCAGAGCCATTTTTAATTGAAATTAAGACTTTTGATTATGCGAAACAGTGATGAAATTAATTTATAATTAATGATTAAAGATTTTGAAAAAATAATTAATTTTGTTAATTTACACTATCGGTGTGAATTTATATGGTGTCTGCGATACAAAGAGGATCTTTTTCTTCAGTAATTTTGTCAGAACTGTACTACTTTTCGGGAATTAAAAGAAGTTGTTAATACCTAAATATAAATGTTTACATGATGGATTGAATTGGTGAGGGGGTGCAGTCAATGATAACACAAAAATAAGCAGAACTTATTTTTTCAACGTTTCGGCCTACGGTGTAGTCCATCTTCAGGGCAATAGAGGGTGCCTCGGCTGTGGTGACTTGCCAAACTCTATTTGCCCAGAAGGTGACCTACACCGTAGGCCGAAACTTTGGCACATTTAAAAAATACTTTCTGCTTATTTTTGTGTTATCATTGACTGCTCCCCCTGACCAATTCAATCCATCATTAGAATTATCCAGTCAACTATTTTCCATTCAAACATAAATGTTTACGTCGGCACTTAATTAAATAAGTATCCACTTATTTAGTGTTTTATTTGACTGCACCCCCAACTATTTTCTTCCATAAATGTTTACAGTTCATATGTTATTTTTATTATCGTTATTTTAAGGTAACTATGATTACTGATAATAACTGGCGGGCACGAAAAAGACAAGGTAAGTTTTACTCTAAATCGTTGCTCGGAATATTGTCATATTTCATTCTTAAGCTCAACGTAGAACTCAGTTTTTAGACCGGGGTATAAGCTTAAGTATTCAACGGTGAGGAAGGATAGACATAAATAAATAAGATGTAAAATGTTTTGTCTTTTTAACAAAATAATGGAATTGTCAATTCACATATCCTAATTTGGTATGTTTCTTTACTATTAAATCATATGCAATCGTTACATTTAATAAGTCATATGGTATACAAATATTAAAACATACGGAGATACTACATTAACACCTGTAAGGCCGGATTCTTGAAATTGTGATTACATGGTTATAACATATGTACAATATATAAAAAAAGTACAAAAACACGCATTTAAACAAAATACATGTAAGTGGAATTTTGTTTAGCTTTTGAAATGTTTATTACGGTTAATATTCGTTATTTATTTATTACATAATTTAAATAGATTATAAAATGCAATTTTACATTCACGACAATAAGGGATGAAACATTATGGGATTTTCATCTTAAAACTTAAAATTCTAATTCTACAATGATGGTTTGGTAAATTGTGGAGAGTTTGAAAATAATTTCTGTTTCCATTTTATATTCACAGCAAGAAAAATAATTTATTTTACAAACCATTGTGAAAAACTCTGTTTTGTAAAATGAGTTTGGTTTTAAGTAATAATTATGTTAAAATGTAGGCTGGCTTAGTGAAACTTCTGAAAAGTGGGGTACAAGCCTAAAGCCCATTTTGCAATAATATTAATATGTTCTACTCGTTTTAGATCTTGATGGTAACGATGATGTACTGAAGTAAATGTGCCTACTTTAGGACTTATACTTGTGATATTTCAATTAACCACAATTAAATGATAAAAGGGAAGATCATTTTGCATTATAAATACTTGCAACCATAATTTCATTTTATTTATTAAAAATAAAAGATTCAAATCAAATATTAGACAGTTATAATTATATCCTATAACATTTGAAAACTTATGATTAAATTTAAATTCAGATTTGAACCAAAACATAAAATTGACTTCGACATTACTTTTTCGAGAAGAAGAAAAAAAAAATATCACTGGAAGAATGGAAATTTGGAAGTCGATTTAACATTATAGTGAGCTGGATTACAATTAAGTACCGTTTTAAACCTCAGTTCATCGTAGTTAATCTTATAACTAGTTTTGATGATGTCTATTATAAAAATATTGACATTTAAGGGTGCCCAATTTATAGAGGCTAGGAAAACAGGCAAAAAAACATCTACATATACCGTTTCTATCGATGTATTTTTCCATCCTTCGTTGTCAGTAAAATAAAAATTAATGATTAGGAAATTATTAATGACTGTTTAAAGGTTACTATAAATTTATCTTCAGCCTATGAATCATGGTTGTATCCCTCAATAATGTTCTGGTCGAAAACAAAACTTTTTCTCCGACATGGAATGGAGTGACTTGCCCATTTATTACCTACCATGTCATAAACGGATCTTCAAATATACACAGGCCGATATGGATCAAGGGTGTCCTTGATTTAGACCGTAAGTGAATTATCTCATTGTAAGTTAATTGTTAATTTCAAAAATATGAATTGTTATTCATAAACTTGTTTTTTTCGTAGGAAGAAACGAACTCAAAAGCCTTGTGAGGCTAAGTGGGTAGCTAAATGTCTACTTGTTCCTCAAACCTCAAAACTAAATAAAGATAAGTTGATTAGCCCTCCAGATCAGCAGTAATTTTCTATTCTTTTGAAAAATAATCCATAAAGTAAATTCTTACGATTAGTCAGGCCATCGAAATACACACAATCATTCCTTAGCTAATCTTCAAGACTGTTTACCTCCATGTTCTCCTGTATGGTTCAGAGAGTTGGGTGTTAACTGACCGACTCTGTAGTCGAATTATCGCTGCGGTAATGAAGTACCTGCGAAGAACATCTGGAAAAACTAGAAGGGACCACATAAGAAATGAATGTATTAGAGGAGAGCTCAATATGTGGTCGATCATGGAAACAATAGAAAAGAAGCATCTAAAGTGGTTCGGGCACGTCTGTAGAACGGAAAGACATAGGGACCCTCTCAAGGCAATGGAGTACGGTCCATCTGGAAGGAGAGCAAGTGGACGCCCCAGAACGGTGTTTCTTGATCAGATAGAACGAATAGGGAAATCCAGGGGCAAAACGATGGATGGAATGAAAAAGCTCGCGGTTAATCGGGAGGATTGGGAGGCCTGGCTAAGGGTGGAAGAAAAAGAAGAAGAAGATTCTTTAGCAGCCAAGTCATAAGAAATCGATTTCACTGAACTAAATAAAAAAAAAACATTGTAAACCATTTTTAGTTTATTTATAAATAATCATCTTGTATATTAAGCGTTTTATCGCAGGTACGCCAGTGAATTTTTATCGGACTTGATGAATTTGACATCATCTGGTGCTACAAGAAAGGTTTTTGCTAATGAATTTGGACTACCTGAGGAGGAAGTAGCTCTGTTTAAGTAACAGCATGGTAAAAGCGTAACACGTCTTACTTCTTGGATTATGATTTATAATTAATCAATAGTTTTTATTTAATATTTTAATAATGGACCGCTGAAAAAAAAAACCACTATATTTTTTGGAGATTTGACATTGAAGAATGGTCTTTGGAACTCTTAATGATGGCCTCTATTATGTTTCAAAATGGTGGCCAATAGATGTTTCAATACACCTATATCTATGTTATTTAGAAACTTGTTTTATTAATTTCCTGATAAACCTATGTGTAAGGAAACAACCCCTCCTCTATATCGATAAAGATAAATTTATGTTTACAAATTACAACACAAATCCTTTGATTAATAGATAATAAAATTCTGTTGATTAGTTTCCAATAATGAATTATTGATAAAAAAATAAATCATGTAACTCAAATAAGCTTTTCAGGATTTAGAGTTAGTTTGACAGATTTTTGAAGTTAAAAAATTGACCCAAAAATTTCAAATGATATTACATCAAACTAAGTTGATACGTAAACATAATTAGAATTATCTTCATCTATTTGATCCCAAATAAAACCATTTTTACTTTTCAGAGAAGCGGTCCAGCTAATGAGCAAGCTAAGAGCCCCTCGAATACGAAAGAAGAATGATGGTATCGTAAATACAAACGCCAAGTGTTCTTGGTTGAAAGAATACAAAAGAATAATGAAAGCGAAACTTGATGATTGTGCAGCAACAGTAATGTCCCCCAGACGTAATATGAGAACTCGCTATATAGCTGCAACATTTCTAAAACATTTTTGTATCTTAACTGGGGAGTACTGCAACTTAAATAACCCAAAAAATAGAGTACAAAGGATACAGGTGTATGTTGCCGACCGAATCGCTCTTTGTTTAGTAAATGTAATGGTGGAGACTGATAAAGAAATTTGTAAAGATTATATTAAAAAAACAGAGTTGGATATGGAACTTGAACAAAATATGGAGGATGATTGCAAAGAAGGATTGGATGAAGGAAATGCGAAATTACAAAATCCAATAAAGACTACATCTCTTGATAAGAATGAAAAAGAAAAACAGGATATGAAGAATAAAGAAGACTGTAGGAAAAAATAGGCCGCAAGGAAAATCCAGGTGAAAAGAAAAAATCAAGCGACATAATCAAACAAAAGAAAAAGAAAAAAACAGAAGATAAAAAGAATCCAGATGATAAGAAAACAACAGACAATATGAAGAAATCAGATGATTTGAAAAAAACAGACGATAAGAAAAACCCAGAGAATATGGAGAAACCAGATCATAAGAATAAAACAGACAATTAAAAGAAACTAGCTGTTAAGAAAAAAACAGACGATGAGGATAAACCAGATGATAAGGAAAAACCAGACAATAAAAAGAAACCAAGTGATTAGGAAAAAACAGACTATAAGAAGAAACCAGATGATAAGAAAAAACCAAACCATCAGAAAAATACTAACGATAAGAAGAAACCAGGTGATAACAAAAAGACAAACGGTAAGGACAAACCAGATAATAATAAAGAGACATTTGATGTTGAAAAACCAATAGATCTGGAAAAACCAGGCGATACGAAAAAACCAAATGATAAGACAAAACCAGCCCATAAAAAAGAAGGAACACATGAAAAAACGATTCTGATAAGATAAAATTAGAAGCAGATAAAAATTTTGTTAATAATAATAATGAGGCTGAATATTGTACGTAGATAGTAGATAGTAAGGAAGATGAAAAAGTGGAGAATGGTGAGAATAAAATAGGAAAAGAAGGAAAAGATAAGATAGAAGATGATAATAAAGTAGAGAAGTGGAAAAGGGTGAGGGAATTGAAGAAGTGAAGACAGAAGGTGATGAAGAAAGTGAAGAAGTAGCTGAAAGTGAGGAAGATAAAGGAAAAAAAAGGTAAAGGAAAAATACAAGACGATAAGGATAAAGAAAAAATTGAGAACGGTGAAGCAGGAAAAGAAGAAGAAGTAAAGGCAGTAGATGGTAAGGATAATGAAATTGTTAGTGAAGTTGAGAAAGATAAAGAAAAAGTAAAGGCAGAAGATGATAAGGGGAATGAATATGTTAAGACAGTTGAGGAAGATAAAGAAAAAGAAGGAAAACTAAATATAGAAGATGGTAAGGATAATGAAAAAGTTAAGAAAGTTGAGAAAGATAAAGAAAAAGAAGAAAAACTAAAAATAGGAGATGGCAAGGATAATGAAAACATTAAGAAAGTTGAGAAAGATAAAGGAAAAGAAGAACAAGCAAAGGCAGTAGATGGTAAGGATAATGAAAAAGTTAAGAAAGTTGAGAAAGATAAGGAAAACTAAATACAGACGATGACGAGGGAAGTAAAAAAGTAGAGAATGGTGAAGATGATAGATCAAAAGAACAAGAAGTTTCAGAACAAGATCCATTAGATATTATAGAATAAATGATACACGATTCCAAAACATCACAAGAGCAGACACCAGGTGAGAAAAATTTATCTGAGATTATCAAAGAACAAATTAAAGAGAGTTGTACTACTGAAGATGAACCGGCTGTAGCAGACGCTAGTGATGCGATCAAGTTGGATCGTAGATGAATTAGTAAAGGCTAAGAATGAAATCGCAGAAGATGCATCAGAGGCTAACACTACATATTATATCGCAAGATCTAATGGCGAATGTTTTTATTACATCAGGAAGGTTAGTGATAAAGAAGCCTGCGCCGCTACGAAGTCACCGCGATATGAAAAGATTGCCGTTATCTCCGATTCAATTTGTAACATTCCCACCAACCGGTGGCTCAATAAAATCTGCGAAGGAGATGAAGGAATGGGCTAAATGTTCAGCGAGTGCTGTTGATCTCGCAGAAATATCAGCGTCTTGGAAAGACAGGACTTGCGAGGAAGCAGAAATCAGAGCCAAATGTGGCCAGACGGGATTCCAGAATGGGAAAAGTTTAAAAGGAAAACTCAATTGAGTTCTGATGAATTAAGACGAAAAAAAAGTTTGTTGAAAATGTTGCTAGTAGGTGGAAGGCAAAGCAACAAAACTCGTAATCATGAATGGACTCAGTGACCATGTTCGTCTTTTGTTATATATCCGTATTGTTAAGACTATTAAATTATTTATAAAAAATTTAATTTTGAATGTAATAACGTGAAATCATGTATTTAGACGATAACGTTTTAAAATATTGTTATATCTTTAAACATAATGATAAGCACCAAGATAACTAGAAGCTAAGTATAAACACACCCTACAAAGGCTCTACCACTCCAATGGCGTCCATGTCAACAACTGCCGAACAATGGCAAATGTTATTTGCGAAAGGGCCAACGAGGGGAGGGTAGTTAACGGATACAACCGATATATTGTAGAAATATCAAGAAATTACGATGACGAGCGTAATCGGGATGTTACGGGATGTTAAAATATTTAAACTGAGGTGCAATAGGTTGAAGATTTGTAAACTTTATCTACAACTTTAAATCTCAGCGGTGTTTATCCCGACACGATCTAAAGTCAGAAATGGGGATAATTTCCTGTTTCAAATTTAAGAGCTTACAGACCAGGATTAGTTTGGGAATATCTCTAAAGTTAGCTCTAACCCTGGGTTTTACTGAAGTACTTTTAAATTTGGTATTATGTACTAATAGTTTTAATTATAATCTTTAATATAATTATATAGCACTTTCAATATTTTTATTAATTATTTTCTCACTCCTTCGTTCTACGTCAGGCGATTTATTATTATTTTTTCTTCGTTTTTTTTCTCCAATAAGCAATCATACAAATGTGTATCCTATTCAAGTTATTTATATATAAAATATTGTTTATACTATTGATATATAAGCAGCCGCTATCGTTATTATTAGAAGATGTATATCCGACGAGCAATAAGTCTTGTGAAAAATAATGTTAAATCATATCAGTTCAAGAAATTCCACTCAATCTTACAGCTATTCCCTCGATCTCCAAGGCATCTAGATTTCCTAACCATTTTATAGGTGTCAGAGGCCTAGGCACCATTTTACAAAATAATATTGTCTTAAGGCGATTTTGTGTATCTTTTGTAATGAAAACACAATCAAATAATTTTATTATTCAAGACTGGGAAAAAATTTGGTTTCATTGCTTCAAAAAATCGTTATTTAATGTTTTTAAAGGTTAAAATTTGTTTGCAAACTCAGGGTAATTTGGTTGACTCAAGCCAATTTTTACTTTTCAAGCTAATTTTGGACTTTAAAACTTTTATTTTAATGACCTTAAAATTAATAATAAGTAAATACAAGAAATAAGCATTAAACCATAATTTATTTAAATACAAAGAAATTATTGACATATTTACATGACATTTTTTTTAAATTCAATAAGTACTCTTTATTATTATAAATCTCTTTTAAAGGACAAAAATATATTCTTATTTAATATATATATATATATATATATATATTTGAAAGCCTTAGTAGATATACAAAAATATTCCAGTTTGGGCTGACAATTTTCTAAAACTAACCTATACAAATAATAAATAAAACTTTTGTTTTTATTGTAACAAACACAAAACAAAACTGAAACACTGAAATACATTTCCGATAATTCACATCATCCGTTGTAGGACAAATCACGTCTCAGGTCCCACAATGATTTCGAAACCTCGGGGACGACTCATAAGAAAGCCTGACCATACAAGTGTGACTAGAAAATCCTGTAGTCTCTGAAACGTGAATGTCGAGAGAAGAATTAACTTCTTTGATTGATGGTTAGGAATAGAACATGCGTTAAATGTGGATTTGTTAGTGTCTAATTTTACTTCTAATTAAATTCTATTTGCCTACCTGAAGCCTCTTTTTGTGAGATTCATATTCCCTCATAACACGTGAAACATGAGGCCTGTTCCTACAGGAGTTTTAACTATCGCCAAACGCAAATCAGAACATATCTAGAATGGTTTGTATTTTTTTCTTAATCGAAGCACGAATAGTAATCGTATTATGATGAATCATAAGTTCATTAAACACCAGTACACCTGGTTAACATACAGATGGATGCTTTCTTATTTTTTTTACAAATATCATAATTATAGTAACATTACATCACACAAGCAACAAAACACAAAACACAATATACATGTAAGTAAATTTTTAAAATTATTTAATGCTTATAGTTAATGAATTAGTTATTAAAATATTTATTTAAAGTAGAATCAATTGTACTAGTAATATTTATATATTGAAAGAATTAATAGTGTACCCAAAATTGAAAAAAATTATCATAAAAACTTAAACATTACAATTTTAAAGAAAACTTAGATACGCAATGCATCAGATGCGTTGGTTATTTATGCCATCATCTCACGCATGTACGCCAAGGTTTTTTTTCTTTAGTATGATCAATTTTATATAATTTTTAAATATTGGACGCTAGTAATGAACTCAAACAAAAGACAGCTATGATATACATAGGACAGTTATTATTTCTTTATTATCTATAATCCGTAAGAAGTTGACAACTTTGCTGGGTAATGCAAGCCCTAATCTATCACATATATACCCTTCCAGCTTTGTGGCAAATCGTAAGATTGCCACAAAATACTGACTTGTGCGTGTAGGTCTAAAAAATGGAAAAAGAATGATAATCCGAGGGGTACATTATAAATTCTACGTACATTTTATGGTGCATACGAGATTGTACAGTAATATATAGGTGGGATGTATTGCTGACTGGCAGTATGCCCGATTTTCTGCGGGAGTTATTACAAATTTTTGTCACTTATCAAATTAATTATCTCTTAATTTCAAATATGATATTAAGGGAGATTTATGTTTAGATTAAAAAATAAAATTGAAGCAAGTTGAAAAGACCTTACTTTGATTATAATAAACAAACAAAACAAAATTTTAACAACAAACTCATAGTAAAGCTTGGAGTACAATGGATCTGAAGGAAATGATGTGCGGACAGAAAGGAGAGCCTTCAAACCGTTCTTAGTAGGTACAAGGATTCTGATGAAAATAAATTCCTGGACCGTTTTGTACTTAACCATTATGGTACTACTGTAATATCCTCAGCGCAAGATTTGAAGTATTTCGAACTAGACTAAATCAATTTAAATTTCCATCTAAGGTGGAAACAAATTATTTTTCGGCTGTATTGAGTGTTTTATAGCCTCAAATAAGTTCACATAAACATGCTATTTAGATAAAACAGGTTAGTACAAAAAGAAAACCCATTAGCCAAATCTACTATTACTAATATAGAACTTCCAGTAATGGTAGATTATTCTACGACAAAAAAAATCAGTCAATGATCTTTAGGTATGCATAATTTGCAGTGGTTCTGGAGAAGGCAATCAGCATGCCGCGGTGAAATTACAAATCCCGTGGCGAATCCCATTAATGCAATAACATGACAGAAAAAAAAATATCAGAAGTAATCGAAGTAGTGAAGCACCCAGAAAATTTCGACAGAGAAGATGGATATAAATTAAGCAAATTATGGCTTACAAACATAAAATTGGTTAAGAATAAATCGAAAAATCTGAAAGAGGAGACCATCCAGTCGAAGCCCAGCCAATCAGAAGCATCCAGTCAGATCTCTGAAAGAATAATCTCCGCCCCCGGACCCGAGTAGGTATAAATACGGAAGGATAAAAATGCATTTTCAGTCAGATTAAGCCCTGAAGAAGCAGCAGGTCTAGCGAAACGTTGGCGAAGAATTTGACGAAACGGTCGAAACCAGAGAAACATTTGATGTTTGGATTAATTTATACAAACGTTATTACTCCAACTGTTTTGAAATGTGAACGGTAATTTGAAACAAGTACAACGTCTTAATGTCTTAAAAAAAAATTGAAGTATTATGTAGAATATAGGATCCGGAAACTGGAGAATCCAGGAGGTTGTTGAATTGCTAACCGTGCACCGGGTGTATCTAATGTAGTATTAGTATTGAATAGAATGAGATGACCTGAGTAAAGAAAGAATCCGTGAAAATTTATTAGTCTAGTAAACTTTTGAGGGGTAGGTAAATAAATCGATTGAGGGCGATCTTAGAAATTTGGTCATCTAGGGGTGGAACTTGAGCCTTTGGGGTCGCTAGGCATTTTATTTTTAATATTACAGTTTTTTTATTTCAATATCACATTGTCTGATAATTACAAAGTTACTGAACTTGAAAAATGATAGCTACTAATTCATAGTGCCTTACATATTGAGATTTCCTGGTGTCGATAAGCTAAAATTATGAATATTTAATTGCTGCTCTTGCATAACGCACCTATGAGGCCAATATGGGTCTATATATCAATATAAAATATTAACATTTTCTTTTTGTTTTTTTAGATTAAAAAATACATAAACATCTCAATATCAATAAAACATGCAGAAAACTGAAAAAAAAGTTGAAGACATGGCCAAAGTAAGTGAGACTTCACTACCTAAAAGTTATATGGATTGAAAAGATTTACTTTTTTTTTCTAATAATACATTCATTTATGATTGAAACGTTAAATTAATTTTCAGCCAACTGGATCTACGGGTAAAACTGAACCAGAACCGAACAATGTCGACAACATGCTTGGTTTCGATGACCGTAAATGGGACGAATTGCCATTGAATTATATTCCATGCCACAAGCGGGTGTACAGTTACCCGAAGACCGAGAGGTTCCAGCTGGATCCGTAAGTTTTTTTTAATATACTAAAATAAAAATAAATAAAAAATTGAATTATATATAGTTTTTCTTATGCAGGCCTTTGCGAGAAGGAAAACCTGGTGATCCGAACAAGTTAGCAAAATGCCTAATGGTTGCTCAAACTTCACAAGATCCTTTGATACTACCGACAGAGCCAGAGTATGCTATACAATTTGTTGATATTTCATTAGTTTAGGATAACATGTGATATGATTTTGTTAGAAAGTCATAAAATATAAAAAAGACAAAACTAGCATATTTGGTCTTGACAGCAGAAAACACAATCAGGTGTAACTCAAAATTTAAAGTTACAACCCTACTTGTGATTGAACTTTTAACAATAGAAAACTAAACTAAAAAATTTCTTATCTTTTGAGTGGCTTAAATATTACATGATATACATACATACTAACATACATACATACATACATAACATGAAATCTGTTTGGTTTCATTATATAAAGAGCTTGTGCAGAACTTTTGGGTATTAATAAGTAGCACAGAACCAGAATCTTCTCGGGGTAAAATATATCTCCCTGCTTTTGTTGGGCATCACCTCTCACCTCAGTTGGGCATATTTTAAAAAAATTTCTTTAGTGGATTTGGTATTTTAAAAAATCCTTTTTTTTTTTTTTTTAATGCATGTAAATATTAGAAACATACAAAAAATATATATCTGCAGCCCGGGGTGGGCCTTGGCTTCCTTAAAAATTTTGTCTTCTCTATCTTCTGACGTTCTGCTCCCATTTATTTTCGCCTGATACTTCAAGATCCTCTTTAACATCTAGTATCCCCCGCCTACGTGGTCGGCCAATTCTTTTGCCAATAATAGCACCCTCCAGTAGTTTTCTCGGTACTCTTCTATCAGGCATTCTTATTATAAGGTCTAACCATTCTACACATCGTGCCGTGATGAATTGTACCGCACATATTGACAAACAATACTAAAGATTTTTAATTTAAAATAATGCTTGGAAATTAAATATAAGATGGGTATAATTACCAGTAGAGATTTTTAAATATTAGTATTCAGATTTAGTTTATTTAATGGTTTATTAACTTCAAGTTTTTAAAGGATTATGCCAAAATCTTAATCTAAGTAAAATAATTAAAAAGTATTTTGAAATAATCTAAAATCACTGTATCTATAAATAATGTTCCATTGAACCTATATATAATTTTATAATTGCACTATAGTTTAGTAAAATTTCTTTTATTGTAGTTTTCCATTTCTTAAAACTTAAAAATTTAGCAGCATGTATATTAAAATTTCTTATTGATTCAGCTCGTGCTAACTACAAATTTATATTTTGTTGTAGGTATGCTCGTGAATTCTTAACAAAGGTGGCAAAAGTGATACCAAGCAAACTTTCAAGGGAAATGATGGTTAAAGAATTCGGATTGTTTGATAAGTAAGTTACTTAATTTTGAAAAAAATATGTATTATTGTTTGATATAAATATCTTTTTTAGACATTTATTGAAATTATTTTTGTTGTGTTTTATTGAAATTGTGTTGGAGTACTTGGAGTGGAACTCCATCGTTTTTTTTATAATGGTGCAGGTATAACCATTATATTTCTCCCCAATACAAGAAATACTTTTTTAACATAACTTGTTTAAGATAACCTTATTAAGAAATGTATTACTTAATAAAAGTATCAGAAACGGTACGTGTTAAAACGGATAGAAGTTTCAATGATAAGCAACAAGATTTAATTTTACTTGGTTTATGTAAATTTTTTATAAAAAATCAGATGAAATCCAAAAACAAGACAAATAAAATTTTCGGTAGATCAAAGACTAAGGTTGCATAGTTAGTAAATAACTATACACTGGTAATGAAACAATTATTTTTAAGAGAAAGTTCCGTAAGTCATTGTCATGACACCTTCATTTCTATAAAAACCGGATCCCAGCAGGAAGACACGTAAATTATATGATTTCATCCCCCATTATAGTGTAACACCCCAATGCTGCCCGCACTACCGCCAGGCAATTCAAGCTGAAGTAAGTCGAAATACGACCAAGAACTAAATATCATAGATAAATAACCAAGGGTCGACGATGGTTGACAACCTCACAATAGTTATCCCACAGTATAGTGTCCATTATTTAAGATGAAATGTTGGTAATAACAAATCTTTAATTTCTGAGACTATACATTAATTTTAATTCCTAATTGCTACTTTTCGATTTATTTTCAATAATCCTTTTTAATTGTTATTTAATTTTCAGAGAAGCTGATAGATTCATAGATAAGCTAAGAGCTCCGAAAAAAAAAGGTGGCGCAATAAATTTACTTGCGAAGAAAATTTGGTTGGATGAATACAAGAGAACAATGAGCGTGAAAATCGTAGATTATTTAGCAACGGTAATGTCATCAAGGCGTACCAAGAGAACTCGATACATTGCAGAAACTCTACTTCACCATTTTTGTGATTTAACGGGTGAATCCTGCAACTTAAACAACCCGCGAAATAGAGTACAGCGAATTCAAGTATATATTGCAGACAGAATTGCTATTTGGTTAGCAGATATAATGGCCAAGACAGATAAAGAAATTTGTAAAAAATATGTTGAAAAAGCACAGGTGGATTTAGATAAAAAACAAAATAAACCGGATGAAAAGAAGGAACAAAAGGCGAAAGATAAAAAACCTACAAAAAGGAAACCCATTGCAAAAAATAAAAACGAAGGAGAAAGTAAGAAAAAAAAGGACGGGGAGGAAGCAAATAAGAAAGCGGAAGCTGATAAGAAAAAAAAAGATGAGGAAAAGAAGAAAGAAGCCGATAAGAAGAAAAAAGAAGCAGATAACGAGAAGAAAAAAGCGGATAAAAAAAAAGAAGCTGACAAGAAGAAGAAGAAAGAAGCGGATACGAAAAAAGAAAGTGAAAAGAAAAAAAAAGATGAAAAGAAAAAAGAAGCTGAAAAGAAAAAAGAAACTGAAAAGAAAAAAGAAGGTGACAAGAAAAAAAAAACTGAGAAGAAAAAAGATGCTACTAAGAAGGAGGCTGAAAAAAAAGAATCCGAGAAGAAAAAAGAAACTGAGAAGAAAAAAGAAGCTGAAAAGAAAAAAGAAGATGAGAAGAAAAAAGAAACCGATAAGAAAAAGGATGCAAAGAAGAAAAAAGAAACCGATAAGAAAAAAGAAGCTGAGAAGAAAAAAGAACCCGATGTTAAGAAAGCAGCCGATAAGAAAAAAGAAGCTGAGAAGAAAAAAGAAGCTGAGAAGAAAAAAGAAGATGAAAAGAAAAAAGAAGCTGAGAAGAAAAAAGAAGTTGAGAAGAAAGAAGAAAGCGATAAGGAAAAAGAAGCTGAGAAGAAACAAGAAAGCGATAAGGAGAAAGAAGCTGATAAGAAAGAAGCTGAAAAGATAGAAGCTGAAAAGAAAGAAGCTGAAAAGAAAGAAGCTGAAGAGAAAGAAGCTGAAAAGAAAGAAGCTGAAAAGAAAGAAGAAAGCGATAAGGAAAAAGAAGCTCAAAAGACAGAAGAAAGCGATAAGGAGACAGTAGATCAAAAGAAAGAAGAAAGTGATAAGGAGAAAGAAGCTGAGAAGAAAGAAGAAATCGATAAGGAGAAAGTAGCTGAGAAGAAAGAAGAAAGCGATAAGGAGAAAGAAGCTGAGAAGAAAGAAGAAAGCGAGATGCAGAAAGAAGCTGAGAAGAAAGAAGAAAGCGATAAGGAGAAGCATGAGGAAAAAATGGAGGATAGTAAGGAGATTGATGAAGTGAAGGCGAAAGAAGATGAACATGGAAAAGGAACTGGTGATCCGTTGGATGCTATAGACACAATAATTCCAAGTACTAAACCATCTGAACCACCATCACAGGAAGAGGAGCAAGTTGCTACGATTCTCCAAGAAGAAATTAAAAGTGAATTAGGGGACAAAGTAGATGCTAAAGAAGAGCAAGTTATAGAGGACATAAGTGGGAAACTTTCTGGATGGGTCGTTGACTCATTAGAAAAAGGAAAAAAAGAATTAGAGGAAAAGCGACCATCCGCAATGGTTACGTATTACATCACCCGATCTAAAGACGGCTGTTATTACAATGTCAGGAGAATAGACGACAGGGAAGCATGTGCCGTCGCCAATTCATCGCGTTTGGAAAGGGTAGCGATCATTTCGGAATCCATTTGTAACACGCCCTCCACACTTGGGCCAATGAAGAGTGCAAAGGAGATGAAAGAGTGGGCGAAATGGGCTGCAAATGTTGTCAATCTGGCTGAAAAATGGGCGTCTTGGATAGATAAGACTTGTGAGGAAGCGGAAACTAAAGCTAAGAGTGGTAAGGAAGGAGACGCTGATTGGGAAAAGTTCAAAAGAGTCACTCAATCGCGAGCTGAAGAATTGAGACGAAACAAAAGATATATCAAGGACTCAGCAAATACATGGAAGAAGAAGTACAACCAAAGCCGATAAGCATTAGTACGCACGTGGCCGTCTTTCTTCGTTTCAGTGTTGTTAAAAATATTAAAGTACTTATAGTTTTATACTGTATTTATTATGAATCTTTTAATATATTTTCAGAAGCGTCGACTGCTCTTCTTAGATTTTTTGAATTAATATTGTATCTTTTAAATACATCAGCGTACACATATACAAATGTCTTCATCTAAATTCAAATATTAATTTTTACTTCATTACACAATTTCTATTGGAAAAAGTTAGAAAATGATTTGAAAAATATGAACAGTTTATAACCCATCCATCTTTAAATTATAGATTAGGCGTAATCGCTCAATTAACTCATTTTGGACGAAATTTGACACAACCACTTATTCACTGGAGAAATAACTTAACGACTAGGTGCATATTTATTTGTAAATAAAGAAGGTCTTCAATCAATTTTAACCAGCTTCTCATTAATCTACTGTAGCCTCTAAATTCACTCACTAATGAATTATCCGGGGGAAGCTCGTCAGGGAGGCCCAGATCCTGCAAGGACTGTTGCGCCCAGCAGTTAGTAATGAATTTTCCTGGCTGGGTGAGCTCCAGGAGGGTCCTAGATTCCATAGCATACATCTCCTGCAAACAGGCTGCCAAGAAGCGGGATTCGAACCCCAGTCCTTCGGTACGGCAATTTTATTGTGGAACAATAAACCTTTGTAAACTATAATTTTATAGTAATTAATTTTATTTTAGTTGTTACTAATTTTTATAGTTTTTACTAATTTCTTTTCAAATGAATATATAATTTTATAATAGGATGTTGATAGTTGGGGGTGCAGTCAAGAAAACTTTTCTTTCTTTTGTTTTCTTGACTGCACCCCCAACTATCAACATCCTATTATAGTACCCACAGTCAACTATTTCTTTCTCACATATAATTTTATAGTTTTCTGAGTTCTAAATAGATTTTTTTTTTCAATTAGGAATAAATTTACTAGTGGAATGCTTTCTGGTTCTTGAATATCACAAATTTTAAAACATATATGGTTTTTGTTAGACATTGGACACGCTTATAAATTTCCAAGTAAAATTGAAAGGGACTATGAACGGGTTCTGTAATCAGTCTAGAATGGTGATGATGGATTCCCGGGGCTTTTGATAACAACCTCAACTTTCCGAATCAGCAATAGAAATATTTGAAAAAAATATTTTTCGGTTTCTTGGTTACTTAAACATATGGGTCCTAGATAACCTCATAACCTTCAAAAGTTCGTTTATATCTCACAAAATACACGGAAGTAAACTTCAAAATTTATACATCATAAAGTAAGTATTATAAATATTTTCGTAAGTAATTGTAAAAAAATGTATAACCTAGGCTGGTCCCATTTTAAAGAAACACATTTTTAAAATTTAGAACCGCTAATCAAAAACGCTCTTTTCTTGTTTAAAATTTAGGATGGTTTACTTCTTTGGTTAATCCTATTTTTTAAATGTGATTTGGTATTGAGGTTTGTCCTAATAACCTTTTCTAGCCTGAGTAAGAACCAAGACTTCTTCCAATGAACTGATTTAATAATGATGTAATATAGCATAACAGCCTACTAAGCCAAAGATCACGGGTTCGTCGCAGGTAGCCCTGGGATTTTAAAGGGAGTAAAAATTGGTTATTCCGTCCTTCGGAAGGGAAACGTCCGTTTAACGAAACGGGGGTCCCGAGCCTTTACGATGTCAGGTACTCCTTCAAAATCCCTATCCTAATTAAGTCTCAACATTTAAAGTCGTTATTAATGCTCCCACTATAGCATCGTCCGATTAGCCATAGTAGCATAAAAGTGACGTTAAATTAACAAAATAAATGATATAATGCAGAGTAACAATATTCTAAATCTTTTTTAAACATATTGTCCCCTTTACAGTGTTTTGATTTCCAAAACCCTAAAAAGAAGAATTCGTATCGTCTATAAAAATAGAATGTATCCAATTGAAAAAAAAACAACACACGTATTTTGTGTTTTCGATCTACGGTGATTCATTTTAGGATTTAAGATTGATATAAAATTTATATAGTGACATCTATAAGGCATTCTACCCCATATAATGACATAGGTAGACTACGTTTGACGATACGTGCTGATTTTGAGTGTACAAGGCATTCCTTTTATTTTCTAATTTTCGAAAAAAATTTATGATCATTGATGATGTTCATGATTTCCTATGTTTATTTTTCATTTTTTATAGCATTATAATATATTTTCTAGGCAGAAATATTACAAAAATTAGAAAAAAAAACACCATGAAGACATCACGTAGAAGCACTACCTCCTCTAGCACGACGCTATCAGAAGCACAAGCTCCCTGTTATTATGAATGTCCACACAAACACTTCCGAGCACCCTTGCTTGACAGGTCACAGCTGAATCCGAAGGATCACATTGCACTGCTAGCCACTCCTAGAGGGTATTTAAATTTTAAAATCATTTAAACCTTATAATATTTATATTTATTAGATAGACCTTAAATTAAAAAAAAAAATCCAGATTCTTTTCTTATTAAAAATGCCTTTTTGCTGTGTAAATTCCTTTTTTCAGGTGTTTATTTATTTCTCTAAGGTAAACCTACTGTTATTGAACCACTACGATGGTAAAAACGTTCAGAGCTTCTCTGTTGATACTTGTTGTGGTAACTGATTTTTTTTGTCACTCAACAACTCATCTTCGAATCAATGCCACTTCCTTTTTCATAGTAACTTAGCCGATATTTGGTTGTTATGGTATCTGTCCACATAACTTGCCACTGATAACGCCTTGGTTACTAATTACATATAATTTACTAAAGCTCGTTTTACAAAAGATGGAATACATTTTGAATTTATGCACCTACATTGAAAATTCGTATTCTATGGAATCGTTTAAATGATCAGAGTTTTGATTTGAGATAACTTTCATGTTAAATATACGCAAACCCGCAATGATCCTTTTTCATTATATTATAATTATTATTAGCCTATATAAAGAAAAGGGAGGGGAGTGGCTCAGTGGTAGAGCACTGAGTTGCCGTGCCGGATATCCTGGTTCAAATCCCGCTGCAGGAAAAGGAAAGACTTTTATTTAGTCTGTTTGTAGCCGGAGATGGATCATATGGGATCTAGGACCCTCCTTGGGCTCATCCAGCCCCTATAAAATGATATAAAAATAGGGTACCCATAATAAGGTGGAAAAACCTGGTGGTTGAGCGAGAATTAGGACAAATCACCTCCCTGCAGAACCGTTGTCCATGAAACAGTACAGTCTCTATACCATGTACTGAACCCCAGACAGGCTCATGGGCTGTAGTGGTAATGGTTTTTTTTTTTATATAAAGAAAGTATATTATCTTATAGGCAATCAGGATTATGGCCTTCCTTCGTAGCTTTTCTTTTCTGTAAGATAGAGCATATTAGGTTCGTGTTTCAAGCCTCTGCTAATATTTTCTTGGTCTAATATTTCCTACATTAGTTTCAATTCCTTGGTTGTTGCTGGTCCTCTCTATCTTCTGTTTAAAGAGTCTTTTACCTAATTATTTGTAGAATGAAAATATCATGAGGCAACCATAAAGGAGGATTCAGAAGAGGATAAATTATAGTGCAACATATTTCAACTCTAAGACAGATACCCGAAAACGATGGGAAATAAGAGAAGAAGACCTAATTTGGCGACTTTAATGCAGCCTACGATAATGTCGTCAGAAACACTGGATTTCATATTAAACACTGGATCTTCCATGTAGTCTAAGGAAGATCTGGCTTGAGCTGTATATACTCCAGATATAGTGATTAAACGAAAGCGTGTATAAGCGATCTTAAATAAATAATATTATTCACTATTTATTTATTATTTACTCTACTATATAAATATTGATATTTTTTAGGATGAAAAATCCTATTGTCCTTTCAAAGTGCCACTCTTGTTTTTAAAACTGTTAATATTTGTCATTTCAATATAATTATTGGGACATCATCAAATGATTTCAAATTTGTATTTGTATTCTGTCTTTAAGATGATTCAAGTATAATAATCATTATATTTAGAATATAACTGCAGTTACATTGATTTTGATTAACTAACATTTTTTTAATTACAGGTACAGATGGGCTGGAGGTTTCCCACCCAATTACTCTGGCCCAAAACCATTTTCGCTCCTAAAGCCAACAAGAAAGAAATATCAGGCTGATCAGAAAAAACTTGAAGAAGCCGAACAAAGGTTGCAATTGAAGAATCAATATAAGAAATTATAAATAATAATTACAATATATCTGATATATTATTAAAAAAACAACGTTAACTTCCAAAACAGAGGAGGGAGCGTTCGGCACATTTGCCAAAAGCGATAGAGGACAAATATGAAATTCTAGTTTTAGTTATGTAAATACTAATGACCTCTGATTTTTTTTGCATTAATTCAGTCGGAACTGAAATGATTTAGTGGTATGAGATGATCTTATCTACTTCCAATATATTACTTTAGAATATTTCACCATCGATAAAATAATTAAATATATAGATATATATACATCATTTCCATAAAATAGGTAAATTGTCGAAAATAATCACTACAATGAATACTTCCAATTACTTATCAGTGGAAATAACAATTTTATTTAAGCTCTTTTTATAAGTAGCAAAGAAAAGTTTTTTTGGAATAGTTCAAAGTTATGAAAAATTGGCTCTCTTGAACAAATACAAAAATGTGGTGTCTTTTACCTCCGGGATACAGACATACATAATAAATAATGATATTGCTAATTTTGTGGTATTTACTTCGCCTTGCATTTTTATATTATCTTTCCAATAAACTGCATTCTTACTTATTATAAATTATTTTTTTACTGGAGTGAAATTTAATTAAAGAATTTAGAAAAGAGTGGGTAATAATGGGTATCTGTTCCGCAGGTTGTCGCCTCAGGCTGAGTTACAAGTTTTAACTGTTTACTCGTTTCATTCTTAATATTTTTCCAAAAATACAAGTTATCGTGAGCTTTAGTATGGGTAATGAGTAGATTTCGATTTTATTTCATCAAGATTTCGAAGTATAGATGGTGTATATTTGTTGAAACGTTCATTTCTAGATGAAATAATTACCGAAATATAGAAATTTCCCATAATTACATTATCTTTTCCATACTGAAACTCAAGATTATTTTTATTTTCGAGAATATTAAAAAGGAAACGAATGGAAAGTTAAAATTTGTTGTTACCCCACTCGAAGCGACAACCTAGCAGAACAGTTACCGGGAATAATTCTTATTAAATTAATTGAATTCTACTTCCGAAAAAAAAACATTCCAATTTTTTTTAATTTCAAATAGTAGGTTATATTACGTTCTAGAAATAAATATTAAGTTCGAGTAATTTTAAAATAGTATTTTTTATATGATAGCAATAACAATAGGACTAACAGAAGGTACAGTGTATATCAAGGTGATTAGAGCTGTAGTCGACTGACGTTCAGTTTGCTGCTTGTAGTTCTACTGCATCTTCATTTATCTTGTCTATTGATCTGGTCTTTGGCTTCCTGCGTGGCCACTAGCCGACTATCGTGACATGCATTGGTGTATAGTGGCGACCCGGTGGATTACATCGTGTTACATAGTTCGCATGTTATCCTTATACATTCATTACATGAGATTTCGATTGGTCAGTTTATGTAAACAATTCTTTATTGATCCTTTCTCTCAATGAATTTAGAATTAGAACCCATATTTTTTAGGCCACCATCATTCAGAGAATATTTCTATTCTGCTTTTCAGGGTGCTGTTTAGAGTTCTGTAAAAATTTATTTAGGATCGAATAAGTAGAAAAAAGAATATGAACGATATTGAAATGGCTAGATTGTGTGAGTGGCGATACAAAATCACTAGTCTCTAGGAATTGATGGGTAGCCGCTCAAGATGGCTGGCTTATCCAGTGATGGATTATACCACTTAAGATGGTGATTTTAAGAGATGTGGTCTCACAGTTGAATGTCAGATATGCTTTATTACGACATTGCACACCCTTGATTTGAGAATTATTGAGATTTTTTATTACATTTCGTACTGTCCATCTCTGATGGTTCATCGTTAGCTGTTAGGCTTACAGATGTTGTCAGTTGATGCAGTTTACTTTCATTCATGAACGAATCGTATAAGCTTAGTATCGTATAATTGGTTTTATGCTCATTTAGTTGTAAGCTACTTGATCAGCTTCTCTCATCAGAGACGCTCAATAACCTGTTCATTATTTAGAATTAGTTCATGCATTCGTCACGTGGTCGGTAGCGGGATTGCTCAGTGTTAGAGCGCTGAGTTGCCGTGCCGAAGGTTCAAATCCGGCTGAGGCAGATCATTTATTCAATCTTTTAACAGCCAGAGATAGACCCTGTGGGACCTGGAGACTCTCCTGGGGCTCACCCAGCCTCTATAATGTGGGCTCCCTTAGTTGGAAGATAATATGGCAAATCACCTACCGTCTCTACCACATACTGAACTCAAGACTTTTCATTGGCTGTAGTGGTACAGGTTCTTTTTTTTTTGTCGTATGCATCTCTCCTTTTTCCATTGTTTTTTTTCTCAAAGGTATGGTAGTTTTCCATTATCATTACATTTTAATGGTCATTATTTTAAATGCAATCGGAAGAAGTTTTATGTCTTCTTATTAATTAACGAATTCATACATGGAATTCTTTAGTATATTAGGCTTGTATTCCAATCCGGTTTGCTTTCCTTATCCATTTTATGGATTAGTTCTAATTAAAGCCTGATTGTATTTTGTTATTCTATCCTCTCTTTCTTGGTACCTAAGTAATGTTCTCATGTATTTCCGACTTAGCATTATTACCGAATTCCGATCAGCCTTCATGAAAGTTAATCCTTGTACTTTCATCAATATCAATGGCTTAAATTTTTATTCTTTCATTATTAATTATTTTTCTTAAAACTATATAGTTTTGGTTTCCAGCAACTCGGGAACTTTAAATCTAGGTTAGAGATGTGGTTCTATAGTTGGAGGCTGTTAAAACCATTACGTTCAGATTTTGCACATTAAATAGCTAGCTGCATTAAGAGTGGGCGCTAACTATTTACTATATTTGTTTTAATGACGCGAAAACAATATATCTCTCAATACATTTAAGATTTTCATTTGAAAAGCTTTTTAATGAACTTTTGGCTTGGGTTAAATTGGGTGCAATTCTTTCATGACTATTTCTGTGAAGGAATGACTTTTTCTGAGACTCAAAAGGGAATGTAGATAATGATAAATTCAAGGGCTAAGTTAACTAATCAGTTAAGTTCATTCTAATAGTTAATTTGATACTATTCTCATAAAAATTGCATAAAACAAAAAGAAAAATAATCTTAAGAAAATCTATGTAATTATACTAGCTTTTGTCCACGGCTTCGCTCGCGTGGTGTTTGGTCTGCCACATAAAGTTTCGTGACTGATCATCCGAAATTTCATACGCCTAACTTCAAAAGTGACGAATTCCATAGAATCTTTGAACCCCTATTATATTAAGGGGGGAGACCCTTCGGGGTGGAAGTTTCCAAATTCCTCTCTTAGTCCTCATTGAAGCTATACAAAGTACCTATCTGCGAATCTCAAGATCCTAAGTTCAGTGGCTTCCGCTGTGCGTTGACCGCTGGGTATGTTAGTCAATCAGGTTACAGTTTTATATAAACTTCGCATATATGGTGTGTGTTGATAAAAAGTACCCCATGTCCTTCCCCAGGCTTCAAAGTCGTGAAACATACATTGACACTGATTAACAAACGGGATGGACAGAAGTTTACTGTCGTTCATGTCAGTAAAGGATCAGAGTACGCAATAGTATTGAAAAGGATTACTTAGTATAATGGTTTCACTTGTCGTACGGCAGCAGCGAGAAGTAAACTTTCTTTTTTTTTTTTTTTTTTTTTTTTTTTTCCTTAGCCCCTTTGGGTTTGAAGATTTCTATGTAGAATTGAAGATATGACGGAGAGGTATCTCTTGTACTGTACGATGTACATTTTAAGAGGAGGATGAGAAGGTGGAAGGTTCTAATTTATTCATTTCTATTTTTAACTTTAGATTTTTCCGGTGATGGGGGTCACCGTGTCCTTTTCCTTTTGTTTGTTGATTTTATTAATTTCTCAGTTCAGGCTGAGACTTTGTACGTGATCTTGCCACGTTTGTGGCCGTCCTGCTGGGGTGAGTGTCCGAAAAAGAGGGTTAGTACAGTATTTCAGGCTGTCGAAAAATTTAATGTGTCTACGTTTAATGAAGTCTGTCGGTATGTCGAGAGTAGTGTGTAGAAGGTAAGTTTTTGTTTTGTTTAATGTTGTGTGTCTCACTATGCGTTGCAGTACGCCATTCTGAAACTGTTGGAGCTTTTTTGCTGTTGCCGGCGTGATGTTACCTAATAGTGGTGCTCCGTAAAGGAGTGCCGGTCTTAGGATGCTCTTGTAGATGGTCAACTTGAGGCGGAGGGATAAGTTAGGAGATGTAAGCAGGTGGTTAAGTCTGTAAGACTTGGTCCTAACCGATCTAAGTTTCTTCCTACAGTGGTAGGCTAGTTTAAGGTGCCGGTCAAGGGTGACACCTAAGTAGACTATGCTGCTCGCTGGTCTGTTTTCACGTCCCGCTACCCTATAGACCTTAGGGAGAGGGCGGCGCTTTTTCCCCTGAAAGGAAAAAATTATGCAGTCCGTCTTTTTAGGATTCACTGTGATGTTGAGTCCTTCTAGTTTCTGTGTGATGCTCGCACAGACCTCCTCCGCCTGCCGTAGAGCTCTCTCTGCGCTGATCGAGGTGCTGTAGATCGCTATGTCGTCGGCATAGGCAGCTACAGTAGCTTTTTTGTAGTTGGCTCCAACAGTTTCAGCTGTGTATATTGAGAAAAGTATTGGAGATAGCACAGACCCCTGAGGAACTCCGCAGGTGAATGCGATGGCTTCCGATGATGTTTCGCCGATACGAACTGCTATCGTTCGCTGTTGAAGAAACGACCGTAGGATCGAGTAGAGCTGTTCCGGAAATTCGTTGTCCTGTAGTGTCTTGCATAATAGGTTATGGGAGACTGAGTCGAACGCTTCCGTGCAGTCTATGGAGATCATAGCGGTCGCTTCGTTCTTGGCGGTGCACTGGCTCACTTCCGCATGGATCTTCGCCAGGTGATGATCCGGACAGAGGCCGGCCTGGTAGGCGGTTTGCTCCGGTGGGATGAGTGCTGTCTCTGAGCAATACGCCTTGAGATAATTGAGGACAATTTTCTCAAAGACTTTCCCCAGATGCGGAAGCAAGCTGATGGGCCTGTAGTCCGCTGGCTGTGATCCTGACTTCAACGGCTTGAGTAGAGGAAAAAGAATAAAAAAGGAAAGTGAACTATGTTACTTGATTTGTTTTGTTCAGCAAAAATATGTAGATTTTGCGAGTAAGAAACACGTGAGCAAGCATACAAACCTTGCCTCCATTATGCACCCTCTTAGGGGTAGAGTTTCGGAATATCCTTTCTTATCGGATGCCTAGGTCATACAAAGAACACACCCTCCACGTTTCAGGTCTCTACGATCAGCGGTTTAGGCTGTGCGTTGATCCGTCAGTCATTCAGGACAAAACTTTTTATATGTTTAGATAATAAATTTATTAGTATTTTAGTTTTATCCATTTCATATTAATTTCTTTTAGGTACATGGAGCAGTTCGTATCCCAGATATTTCCTCTGATGTCTCCAGAAATGGTTTTACGTTTAAAAAGAATGTTAGTTGTTGAATTCGGAATGACACCCAAGTAAGTATTATGTAGATGTTTAGAATTTTTTTTCAGTAGGCACATTCATAACCTCCCAGACATAAATTTCTTGCAGGAGCACAGACAGGGATTTCTTGAGAGAGTCACCAAACCTCACAATAATGCGACCATGGTTTCCATGGTGTAGCGGTAGGCTGCCCATTGCTCCATAACCAGTCTCTTTGTGTCCAATTCACCAATTTCCCTCCCTCCGACGTATATTCGTGTCCAAGGGCAGTGATAAATCTAGTTAATATATATATAATTAAGTTACAAAAAACTAAAAAGGCTCTTGTCATCAACAGTTCCTCAGACAAATATACTTCAAACACCTTGGGACTCTCAATGGATTTGGAATCTAATGATCTCAATTGTTTTATTATGTGCGAATTTTTCTTGGAATACTAATCTTCACGCTGGATATGTAGAATTTTCTCTCTGTACTTGATAAAACTGTGGTTTTCGATTGTATATCTGAATAAAATCATAAGATTGTAATAGTGTTTAGTCGCAGAACTTAATGTTATTTGATTTAATATACAGAAATTCAATTATAATCGCCATTTATATGCGAATAATCAAGAAAAGTCCCGATCTATCGAGCTGTTTAGCAGTAATATTTAAGGTCATTTTCTTATCAGGTTGCCAGTTCCTTTTTCCTTATTCAAATGTAAGACCTTCATCGTCCCTACAAAATAGAGAGTTATTTAAAAACATCAAAAGTCCCTCTGAGATCTTGACAAAATTAATTTTCGAATATCTTATTGCTTTTAAAACCAATATGAAATTAAAAAGTATATTGATATTGAAAGACCATGCGCAGACGTAAGCTATCAGTATTCTACTCAAACATGTTTACGACCTCCTTTTACATAAAACATATTACATAAATAAAACTAAACCAACATTTTCTCGTTGACTTGGTATATGTTGTATTAAATGGTATATAGAATTAATATATGGTTTGCTATCCTCTAGAAAAATCTTTTTTTTTTGTTTATTTTTTTTTACCAATGACCATAATTCTTAATTACTTTCACATTTATAAGAAAAAGTATTTCTTAATTAGAACAAATCCTGATATGAAAATATTAGAATATTTTAAAGAAAAGATAGGGTCCTAGAATTAAAACTTGTGAAGTTCAAAGTGGATTTTTTTTTCTTGAAACTTTTCACTACCAATCACAAAATAATCGATAAAATATCTGCATTCAAGTCCGAAGTACATGTCATGTCTCTTAATACTTAAGTAACAGCGTAAGTAGCTGATGTTGATTCTTAACAATTATTAAGCAACAAACATATTTAAATATGTAGCAATGAATGTCCTTATAACTACATTCTAAGTCAATGAAATTATGGCCGTATTACAAGGTTTTGTAACTAATAATTCTTTTTAAAAAAATATATTTATTTTTACAGGAAAGCTGAAGAATTCATTAAAACCCAAAATTCCCCCTCCAAAAAAAATAGAAAAAACAAAGCAAACAAATGTTATGAAATTGACGCGAATGTCAAAGGACACTGGTTAAAAGAATTTGAAAGATTGCTAACAGCTAAAATGACTGATTACCTAGTTTCGATGTTCTGTGCGAGGCGCTCCAAGAAAGTTGAGGCTATTGCTCAAAATGTATTAAATCAAATTGGTGATATAACTGGAGAATTGTGTGGTCTGGATGATCCTCGAAATCAGGTCCAAGGAATTCAAGTGTTTTTGGCAGAAAGATTTGCTGTATGGTTGGCAACTTTACTAGATAAGGCGGATAACAAAGTTTGTGAAGAATATAGTAAGTGGCCAACCCGAGGACCAGAAGAAAAGAAGTCGTCAAGTATATCATCAACAGAATTGGCTGAAGAACCAACCAAAGAAGAGGAAAAAATTGAGAAAGTTGAAGATCTAACAAAAGAACAAGAAGATCAGAAACCGAAAGAAGCAGAGGAATTAAAAGGAACTGAGGAAAAAGAACAAGAAGGCCAAGAACCTAAGCAAGAAGAGGAAAAACCGAAGGAAGTAGAAGAACTAAAGGAGGAAAGTGTGAAAGGCCCCGAAGAGGAAAAACCGAAAGAGGTAGAGGAGAAACCGAAAGAGGCGGAGGAAAAGTCGAAAGAAGAAGAGGATAAATTGAAAGACGGAGAGGGAAAACAGACAACGGAAGAGGAAAAACAAAAGGAACTTGAAGAACAAAAACTAAAGGAAGAAGAAGAAAAAAAAAAGGAAATTGAAGAACAAAAAGAAGAAGATGAACGAAAAAAAGAACTTGAAGAACAAAAATTAAAAGAAGAAGAAGAAGAAAAAAGAAAAAAAGAACTTGAAGAGCAAAAACTAAAAGAAGAGGAAGAACGAAAAAAGGAACTTGAAGCACAACAAAAGCAAAAGGAAGAAGAAGAACAAAAGAAGGAACTTGAAGAACAAAAACAAAAAGAAGAAGAAGAAAAAAGAATAAAAGAAGTTGAAGATCAAAAACTAAAAGAAGAGGAAGATCGAAAAAAGGAACTTGAAGAACAAAAGAAAAAAGAAGAAGAAGAACGAAATAAGGAACTTGAAGAACAAAAACAAAAAGAAGAAGAAGAAAGAAAAAAAGAACTTGAAGAACAAATTCTAAAAGAAGAAGAACAGGAAAAGGAACTTGAAGAACAAATATTAGAGGAAGAAGAGAAACATGAAGCAGAAACGGGGAAAGAGGAAGACGACTTTGAAGCAAAAGAGGAAGAGAAGGGGGAGGAGGAAAAGAAGACGGAAGATAAAGGTGGTATAGATGAATCTGCTACTGGAGACAAATCAGGAAAAGACGTAATTGAGGAAATAAAAGATGCGGCTAAAGAAACGGATGCTAAAAGTGTTGAGGGTGGCCCAGAAAAATCAATGGGGGATGCCAAGATTCCAGAAGACCGTGATGAAGCATCGGCACCACAACTTGGCACGTCAAAAGGAGCATACCGCATTAGAAAAGACAATAAAGGATGTTTCTACGAAGTACAGAAAATAGATCAAAAAGAAATATGCGACCGGACTAAAATCGCTAGAAAAAAGAGAATAGCTATGGTTCCAAAGTCTATTTGTGCACGCCCTAAAACTTCGAAATTAATTAAGACTTCCAAAGATATAAAGAACTGGTCGAAGTGGGCTACCGATGTTGCGAACTTTGTTGAAAATTGGTCAGATTGGATAGTGAAAACCACCAAAGAGATGGAAGCACACGTAGGAGACGAACAACCCAGTGGTTACAGAGAATTTAAGGAAAAAACTGAAAGAGGAGTTTTGGAGCTTAAAAGAAACAAAAAGTATATAAAAGAATCGTCTAAAGGTTGGAAAAAGAAATTAAACATCGAGATATAAAACTTTGGAAATCGTTGAAAATTGTTCCGCTGTTTCTAATAAACATGTTTCCTTTCATTAAAATATTTCATGGTTGAAAATCGTGATTGCTTTACAATAATTATAGAAATAGCATCTTTTCAGGTTTTTAAAGATTTTTTTTACAATCTACTATGAAAGTTTATAAGTCCTTATGTTTATAATTGAAAATACAAGGAATTTGTGGCGACTTTTTAGGTAGTGATCAAATTTAGTGAGGATTTTTATTAATTTATATTCGTTGTAAGGGATTGAATGTACTTGCATGTCTTATAAATCTCTTAGGATGAAAATTATAGAATTGGGGTTAAGAAAGATTTTTAGCCCAGCAAAAATAAAATAGATTGAATACCGTGTCCAAATTAAGGAGTTTGATAATAATACAATTAATATCGCTCTATTATACAAAACAGTTGTTACTAACTATTTGATCATTTATTTTACATATTTAAAGTAATTACAATTAAACATGATAAGAGTAATGTGAATTAATGCACTAAAGGAATAAAGACTTGAAATTTCGTTTTCTTTCCTTCTTAAATTTAAATGAAAATTAATATTACAGAAAACATGTAAAATACAGTAACACAATTTGAGCTACGAAAAGCACAAAAAAAATGAACAGATGTATAATTTGTGAAATGGAGATTGGTCCGCCATTGGGTGTACAGGGAGTAACCCCCTAGTTTTATTAAATATTATAATAATTATAATATTATTATAATTAATCTAATAATAAATACAATTATTGAATAGGTTTCAAAAGTTCGAATTTCAGACGATTCGAATTTAAAAAAAAATTTAATTTAATTTGAAATATTATATAATAATTATGTGTATAGAGTTGTTACTTAAAGTGTTGTGATAAGAAACTTTATTTATTATCTTTCTTACGATTAAATGTAGTTATGATTCCTTAAAATATTGTTACACTACAGTAAAAGGAGGGAAACGTGAATAATCTACACAAATAAGTGTACAAAAACTTGTGTCACCAGTAAATATTCATAAATAGGGATTATGAATACACACAAGTGAATGTAATTTATTTGGCATGAATTTAATCTTTTTGCCAAAACTTGTCAATAGAGAGACGTCGTATCAGTGAAAGAACAGGATTTGCTAGTCTTAAGGGTATTCAGTAGAGCTGTAAAAAATTACAAGAATGCCTATTCAGATCTTATATAGGAATAAATCCCATTCACAGAATTGCAGTACGAACAATTATATAAAGCCAAATAAACTTAAACAGTACTTTGTTCCAAATCTAGAATTTTTTAATTTGTGTAGTTCAGGGAGGTGGTAGATCTTGTTTTAATATTTTAAACTTTTCAGGACCAGTAAAGTGCAAGGAATCTCTAAATTAAAGAACACGCCATTAATACTATTTATTATTCATTAATAATTATAATAGAAAAAATGAGGATTGTTAACGCTTTTTATATGCGCGTACTGTTATTATAATTTTTTTTTTGTCATTACAGGAAAGCAGATGAGTTCATTGCTAAACAAGCCAAAACAGATGAGTTCATCGGTGAACAAACCAAAGCAGATTATTCTAAAGATTCAAAATTAATTAACAGAATGGATAAGAGTGTTAAGTTGTTTTGGTTGAACGAATTTGAGAGATTGCTCAAAGCTAAAATAACTGATTACATTGTTTCAATGATGTGTGCACGACGTTCGGAGCATACAGAAAAAATAGCGGAATCGGTGCTGTCCCATTTTTGTGATATCACGGGTGAACAATGTCATTTAGGTGATCCAAAGAATAATATGCAAAGATTACAAGTATTTATGGCCGAGAGATTTGCCGTTTGGTTAGCGAACTTACTAGTGAAAGCTGATAAAGTAATGTGTGAAGAAATTGAAAAGAAGAGTGAAGAAATTGCAAAACGGCCATCTTTAGATACGCAGACCCCATCTGAAATAGAAATGCAAGAAGAAAAAGAACATGAAGATCAGGAAAAAATGCAGGTGGAAGATGAAACACGGAAGGAAGAGGAACATGAAAAGCAAAGTCTTGAAGAGGAAGAGAAGCTTGAAAAAGAAATGCTTGAAGAGGAAGAAGAACTTGCAAATCAAAAGCTTAAAGAGGAAGAAGAGCTTGAAAAACAAAGGCTTAAAGAGCAAGAAGAGCTTGAAAGACAAGAGGAAGAAGACCGCCAAAAGAAGCTTGAAGAAGAAAAAAGTATGGATAAGACCATAAGCGGTGAGAATGAAGAAGAACAAGAAACAAAAACTGTCGACGAAGAAATAAAAGGTGAAGAAAAAGAAAAAGCAGGTGTAGAAGAAAAATCTGTTGAAGAAGAAAAACCCGGTGAAGATGAAAAAGAAAAGGGCGAGGAACAGGAAGAAGTTGAGGACAGTACGAAAGTAGTGGAAGAAGAAAAGACCGATGAAATAGAAAAACCTGATGAAAAGGAAAAATCCGTTGAAGAAGAAATTGTTGCGGATGAGGAGAAAGAGGTAGGAGAAAAAATTGACGAGGAAGATCGGACAGAGGGTGAGACAGACATTAAAGAAGAAGAAATAGCTGGTGAGGAAGAAATCATCGGTGAGGCGGAAAAGGGTGATGAAGAAGGCATTGACAAACCGATTTGGGCAGAAACTGATGAATTCGATGCCGTTTTCGAAGAAGAAGAAGAAGAGGAGGAGGATCGGCTTGAAATGGAAAAATCAGGTGAACTAGAAGACGTTCATGAAGGCTTAGAAGAAGAACACATCGAAGAGGATGTGAAATCCGAGGAACCTACCGAACCATTAAGCGTAATTGAAGAATGGATAGAAGAAACGGAACCAGTGGAATCTGATAAACAGGAAGCCATAAGTGAATTGCTAGAGAAGGAGGTAAAAGAATCTTTGGGAGATGTTACTCCACAAGAGGAGGAAGCAATAAAGGAAGTAATAAAAAAAACATCAACCTTAGTCGACCAGCTTACAACAGAAGCAAAAGAGCAGCTTGAGGCACAGCAAATAGAATTACTTCCCTCCCCACCTTCACCACTTCCTACACAAGGGCCTACCACATATTTAATAAAAAAGGATACAGAAAGGTGTTTTTTGAAGGTACAACAAGTCGAACAGAAAAAAGTGCGTGATTTGACTAAAGTCACTCGCACAAGGAAAGTCGGCCTCTTGCCAGAGTCAATCTGCAAACGTCCGAAAAATGAAAAACCTATTAAAAAACATACAGAAATAAAAGATTGGGCTAAATGGGCAGCAGATGTTGTAAATTTCGCTGAAAAATGGTCAACATGGATAAGCAATACTAGCGAGGAAACCAAGAAGAGAATTGAAAATGCGGATGATAAAGATAATTGGCATAAATTCAAGAATAAGGCTGAAAGGGATGCTATAGAATTGAGAAGGAACAAGAAATATGTTTCTCAAACATCCAAGGCTTGGAAAGAAAAGTTAACCAAAGTTAACTAATCTTCACCAACTTAAATTTTGTGATTGACATGTTTCGTACATTCGTCGCTTTTATTTATCTGAACGTTTCAATTGGTTTTTATTTGAAAATTGTGAAGAGTCTGTGTCATTTAAGATTATTGTTTTTAATAAATATAGTACATGGTCTCAGTAAATTCTTTATATTTTATCAATGTTATATTATATTATATTATATTATATTATACTATATTCTTCAGTATAGAGGTTTCTAGGGGCATAAATAAGTTAGGTTAAATGATCCAAATTTTGGTTAGATATTTTTCTTAATGTTCTTTATGTGATTGTTGTCCCCTTTCGGCTTCAAAAACATCAAATGCGTCTTAAATTTTTCCAGTAAGAAATCATAATGCATACAATTATATGCCTTCAACAGCTAGCCATGAACAGTGAATTTAAATTTTATTTTATCTGTTATTAGTTTTCAAATTTTGGGTAAATTTTTTTCTTTTCAAAGTTTTGTTTCGCCTTTCTTACAAATAACTCTTGATTTGTTCATAAGATTTTCTTCATTTCAATCTTCTATTTAAATATTTCCGTCTCTGTATACGTGACTGTAGAGTTCTTATGTATTTTGGCAGTACTGAGTGTTAACTGTTAAACGATAATTCAACGGTCTATACTTATATAATACTAGCTGTCCCGGCAGACGTTCTGCCCTATTTCCCTAAAACAAAGGGCTACAATGTTTGTATCCATATATTAGACTTATGCTTTCGCTGCATTTTTATAAGTACTAATTTAAAAAAAAAATGGTAGTACTTTTCAAACAAAATACTAAAACATACTAAATAATTATGCCTACTGTATTGAGTAATAAACCGCTTTGAGAATGGAATCAGTTATACTTAAAACTTACCGTGTTATTCTTAACGTAACAAAATTATAATAATCTAATGAAAACAAAAAAGAATCTAATTACTTGATACTAACAAAAACTATATCTGAATAACTAAAAGTACAATCCTATAACTAAACAAACAAAAAAACAAACAATTCTAATACGTGGCGGTCCTGCTTACCTACTGCAATATACTCCTGTATACTATGTTACTTGATTTGTTTCGTTCAGCGAAAATATGTAGATTTTGCGAGTAAGAAACACGTGAGGAAGATACTCAGGGGGGGAGCCCTTTAGCGATGCTAACAATATCAATAACAATTAATATAAATTAAATAATAATAATAATAAATTATTAGGAAGCACAACTTAAGGAGTATGTCATGGAGCACTTCACCGGTATTATCTGCGATTACAAGGCTTGACCATGAATATACGGGACTAAACTTGCTTCGAGAGGACCTAACTGAACAGAGCCTTACTGAGTCTTGGAAATGTAAACAACTTCACGTCAGATTTTACAACGCCTTAAAAACTTCTGGAATAAATTTAGCAGCATTTGTCCAATGGTTGAAAAATGGAAGTATGTTTCCAGAGACGGAAGGATTATTTTTAGCTATACAAGATCAAGTAATGGCAACTCGTTCGTATAGGAAGTATATTTTACAAGAGGGCATTGATGATAAGTGTCGTCTTTGCAAATCTACAAATGAATCCATACAACATGTGACCTCTGGCTGTCAGGTACTAGTGGGAAAAGAAAACCTTCAAAGACACAATAATGCAGCGAAGGTCATTCATCAAGCAGTTGCTAAAAGTTGTGATCTGATTAAAGATCACCAACCTTTCTACAGATATCATCCTGAAGCATTATTAGAAAGTGGTAATGTTAAATTGTATTGGGACCCTACGATGATAACAGACCACCATATATCTCACAACAGACCTGACATCGTGCTTATTGACAAGGCAGCAAAGAAAGCAGAGATTATTGAGATAGGAGATCATTCCAATGATAACGTGCGAAAAACAATAAGAGAAAAAAATCGGAAATACCAGGAGATTAGCGAAGAGTTGAAGCATCTTTATAGACTGGTGAAGGTTGAAGTACTACCGATTGTAGTTTCTACGAATGGCCTTATTCCAGAGGAAACACTTAAATCCTTGAATTAAACAAGGAAGTTGAACTACTACAAAAAGCAGTGTTATTAGGTACCGCTATTATTGTACGACAATTTTTAAATGTCGATAAATAAGACGATTAAGCTTGACCATGGTCCGGTTAACCCATGTCAACCAGCGGTGCTGAGAAGAAAAGCAGATATAAATAATAATTTAAATTAAATAAACGCGATTACCTACTGATCATATGTTGGAGGTAATATTGAGAATGTGTTATATCCAAGTACTTTTTAGTAATGAAATATTTATATTATGACCAAATTACACAAAATCATTATAAATTGTAGCCTATGTGTTATTCCGATGTATAATGTATATTACTGTAAAGTTTTATCCAAATCCGTTCTGTATTTATCGCGTGAAAGAGTAACAAACATACATCCTCACATACTTTCGCATTTATAATATTAGTAGGTAACTGCGCCTGTGGAGTTAGCTCGCTAGACTCTACTGCCGGTCCCAAGCCCGGATAAAGCAGGAGGGGTAACACGGGGGTTTTGACAGCCCACCTGTTGTAAAAAAACTATCTTCTTATGAACGCTCATTCATCAAGCCTCGGAAATCGGATGGAATCACGGAAACAACATGGATCTCGGAAATGGACTATAAAAATTGGAACATGGAACGTACGTATACTCTACAGAGCAGGAGCCTTGGAGGAACTCAGAATTCAGGCCAAGAAAAGTAACCAGGATATAATAGCAGTACAGGAAGCAAGGTGGCTATGGAAATGTACCGGGAAAGGAGTTCACATTTTTCTACAGCGGAGCAAACGACAGACATGAGCTTGGGACAGGATTCCTTGTATCTAAGAAGATAAAGAATCAATACTGGACTTCCTGCCGTGTGATGAACGGATACGCAAGCCTAGGGTGAGATGACGCTTTCACAATATCAGCATTGTGAATGCTCACGCCGTGATAGAAGACAAATGCAAAGAAGAATTCTTCGAAAAGTTAGAACTGGTGTATAACTCCTGTCCAGCATATGACCTTAAAATTGTTCTGGAAGATAGGAAAAGAAACCGAATTTAAACCCACCATTGGAAAATATAGCCCACATAATGTAACAAACGATACTGGCAAACGCATGATAAACTTTGCAGCTTCCAAGTCACTCATGGTTATGAGCACTATGTTCCCGCATAAACCCCAACATAAATAAACCTGCCTGTCACCAAATGGCAACACTGCGAATCAGATTAATCAGGCGCTAGTGTCAAGCAGGTTCTTTAACAGCATCAACGATGTGAGATCGTATAGATGCCCTGACATAAGTTCAAACCATTAACTCGTCGTAACGAAGCTTAAGGAACGAATAAAATGCCTTCCGAAAAATCAAGCAAGGAAAACAAAGGCATGGAATCTAGATTTTTTTTATCTCTAAGATGAAGAGAAGTCAAAAAAGCTCAAATGGTAGTGACAACGAGAATTAACAATTTGCCAGAAGTAGAAGGTTTAAACAAAAACGCGAATCACAGATGGGTCGAAATTAAAGGCTGTCTAAAAGAGGCTGCTGAGAGAAAATGTGGGCAGGCAGAAAAACGTTCCAGAAACACATAAATGACAGAAATTCGAAAAGGCAAAGATGGCTAGCTAGGAATACACGGAGCACATTTAGAGAATAATCCAATGACAGAAAATGGGTAAAGAAACTAGTTATTGCAATAAAGCAAATTTCGCTTAGGAACGAGATCCAAGAACTGGAGGATGCGAGACAGAACAATAACACTAGGAAGTTCTTCCAGAAAGTGCAAGTAATAAAAAGAAAAGGGACGAATCCGGCTTTAGCTATAAGGGACGATGAAGGAAACCTAAATATCCTTCCTGACGATGTCCTGGACAGATGTAAAATCTACTTCTGCAACGTGCTGAATTCAGGAACGGAAAGAGTTCCTATATCCGGAATAGAAGGAAGAGCAAGCCAGGAACCTGGCGACAAGCACATCCCGCCAGATGTGGAGGATGTTGGGGAAATAGTGGAAAAAATGAAGAACTGGTAAGCATCCGGAATAGATGGTCTCCCCGCGGAGCTGTTCAAAAATGCCGGCAGCGAGCTAGAAAAAGAACTCCACGAGCTCATAGCGCAGATCTGGGAGGAAGAAACAATATCCAAGGATTGGGGCGAAGGCATCATAGTACCAGTGTACAAGAGAAAAGGCGACCCCTCACTGTGCTGTAAACACAGAGGAATAACACTGCTCTGCACGGCATACAAGGTGTTCTCAATAGCAGTATATAATCGACTTCTGCCATATGTGGAGAGGATAATGGGGGATTACCAAGGAGGCTTTAGAAGTAACAGGTCGACTACTGATATGGACCTTAAAAAATATCTGCGAGAAAATGAAGGAGTGCGACCAGACAATGTGGATGCTGTTCATAGATTTTAAATCAGCAAATGACTCAATTATAAGGGAAGAATTTTTTAGAGTCATGCAGGAGATGGATATCCCTGGGAAACTAATAAGACTCGTTCAGTGCACGATGAAAAATACATGCTGTTGGGTAAGCATTGGAGGGGGACTGTCGGAACAGTTTTAAATAAAAAATGGTCTAAGACAAGAAGATCCTCTTGCCCATTTACTATTCAACATTGCCCTGCAGGCAGTTATGGAAAGAGCAGGATTACTTGGAGGCGGGAATATTTTTAATCGACTAACACAGGTACTCGCCTATACAGATGACGTGGTAATTATTGGAAGGACATTATACAGTATTAAGGATAACCTGCAAAGGCTTGAGTCGGAAGCAGAAAAGTTAGGGTTAAAAATAAATGAGGAAAAAACGAAAATGATGGTGATGAGAAGAGGAAGGGAAAATCGGCTAATTCGCCGGCAACAACACTACGTGATGGGAACACATACCTTCGAGGTGGTGAACAGCTTCCAATACCTTGGCTCTGTCATCAACGACATACTAGATGAAACAGAAGAAATCAGAAGAAGAGTACTGGCTGGGAATCGCGCATACTTTGCCATTGCCAGTTTGATGAAAAGCAATAGTGTCGACCTCAAAACTAAGATTACTCTCTATAAATCGCTGATTCGGCCAATAGTGACATATGCTTGCGAGATATGGACCCTAAACAAGAAGGATGCACATCTTGTGGATCGATTCGAAAGGCGTATCTTCAGACGCATCGTAGGGCCCGTCCAGGAAAACTGTGTATTGCGCAGAAGAAAAAACAGAGTTAGATGAACACTATAATGACATGACGATCTCCTCTTTTGCCAGGTTACAGAGGATGGAGTGGCTGGGTCACTTGCTGAGAATGGGAGAAAAAAGAACTGTTAGAAGAGTTTACCTTTACTTACTCAGGGGCAGGTGGAATAATAGCGTCCTGGGAGATCTCAAGAAACTGAGAATAAGTTCCTCACATGCACAAGACCGAAGGAGATGGAGCTTGGGGATTGAGCAGGCCAAGGATCGCTTTAAGCATCTGTCGCGCCACTAAAAGAAGAAGAAGAATATTAGTGGGATATATAAATTTTTATTTGAGCAAATAACTGTGAAATATCGGAAAGATCTTTCCTTATTTTGAGAATATCGAAAGAGTACCATATTCTTCTAATATCGAAAGAATGTGCTACCAAATCGATATATAATTTTTTCTTTTAATTAAATTCCCTTATATTTCTACCGACAAAATATCGAAACTAATTTCTGATATATCATAAAGAGGAAAAAAAAAAAAAAGGCCATTCACTTGTCCATACCGATATTGAAGGTCGGACGTTTTCCTGACGATCGAATGTTCGTTGCTATTATACGAACTTTCCTTGTAAACGACTAAAAAAATCTTCCGATATCACGTGATATCGATATGTTTCTTTCGATATTACCGGAATATCGATACTTTGTTCCGATTTATCGCATTTATGGCATCGACATTTTTGGGTATCGGCAGAACCCTAATCCCTAGAATGAATCAGCTGTCAAAAGTTGATGCACACAACGCCATCTACTGGTAATACCGGAACCCGCATTTGAAATCATGTTCGTTTTTATTGTGACAAAAAAAAATTGCTACAAAAACAATTGTCACGCAAATTTGGTGGAAAAAAAATTGCCACAACGTAACGTAAACATAAACGTCATCTATCATGAAGATGGCTTTGTAAAATCGCTCCATACAAAATGTTTGGGAAAATGAATTTTCATAATTTTTTGGGGGGATTTTCCGGGAATTTTCTTGGGTATTCTTCTTTTTTTGGCCGGAGACCAGTCCGCATTGGTGTGAATCATCGAAATCGGTCCAGGCGTTCTTGAATTATAAGCGTAGTAACTAACGTCACTCTTTTTAATATATTTAGATAATTGGGAGACATTTAAAAAAAAATACTATAAGGGCTATGATTCACTGTGTAATGAATTTGAAAACATATGTTAATTGTAAATATGGAGCTATCTAATATAAATAAGATTGTAACGATTAATTTTCTCGGAATAACATGAATTATACCCTACAGCTTCACAGTAACAACCGAACTTACCCAGTACCTCGTGGCCTTCATGATCTGATGGCGGATATTGCACGAGAGGTAAATTTGATAATCTGAAACCCACAGTTTACCAAATCTATGTCTTAGTTACGAGTCCATATATCTCATGAAAAGTTACTGCAATGACACTTGAGTTTTGACTATCTTGAAGTAGTGCCGCCAGCATTGTTTTCCAATCTTCTGCTCTGTCTCCTGAATAACCTATCAGGTTACTTCATTTACTTTATAGCAGGTTCGAATCAGAATAACCCATGAAGATTGCTGATACCACGGTTCTCAAATCAGCACAGCCTTCCTAAGTTGTTTCTAGAGAAATTTGATGAATTACCTATTTTTCTTTATCATCCTCACATGCTATTTCTAAGGTCGAGGAATCTGTACCCAGTTCATTCACTCTTCCTGGTCTCTGCTTAACCGTTTCATTTCGTCGAGGGATTTTCCTCTTTACTTCTTATTAGCTGAATGAATTCCTGATAAGAAACTCTGTGACGCCATCACGGTTTGTTCCCTAAAGGTCGAGCTTCTAATAGCTTTGTAGGGCTCATAACTATCATCATTCATGTGGCAGATATGCCCAAACCCCTCGGTTTGTGTGTTTTCAAAAGTGGTTTTTGAGTTCAGCTGCTTTCTTATACATTGTCGACTGTAATGTCTGTTCAACATAGTCCAGCCTTTTCCGCTATAAGTGAGAATAGTCAGGCAAACAAATCAATATATGTGCACCTTGGTCTTCTTATCCACTTTACGGTTGCCAAGGATACTGTTAGTAATCTTGTAGTTTGTCTGTTTTGCTTTGGGTATTTTGTTCGAAATCTCAGCATCAACCTTACCAAAGTTACTAATTACATTCCTTAAGTAGGTGCATTCTTTCATCAAATTAACAACCTTCACATTGTATTCCAATTCGACATCTATCTCTTCTCTAGCCATAACTAGCACTTTATTCTTGGAGGCATTTATTTGAATATCTTTCCTGAGCAACTCTTCTTTCCATTCAACGAGTGCTTGCCCTAGTTTCATCTATGTATTGGCTAAAAAATGTATGCCTTACAAGTATGGAATTCAATCTTTAGAAACAGAGAAGTCGGCCAATACACAAAGCTACACAGCTCAAGTTTGTATACCTCCTAGTTCTTTATGGAGTTGAGAGATAGGTTCTAATAGAAAAACTGCAAAGCAATTCAGATGGGGTTCATGCAAAGACTGAGAGCAGAATAATCAAGAAAAGATTGCATTAGGGAATTAAGGAAGAGAGGAAAGTCCAATAGACAATCCCAAAACAGAAAATACTAGAAAACCGACTTCTAAGATTATTTGGACACCTATGCCACATGGATCAGCATAGACAAAAAATGGAGTTGAAACCACTGGATTGGCATTATATTTCTTAATATATATCAATATGCATTTACTTCTGGTAAATTAAAAAACAAAATTTTATTTAAACTTCTAAATAAGGAATTGAAAAGTATAAACTTGGGCTTTCAAAACGTAGTTCTTGCTATTTTGTGATTTTTTTCTTAAATGTTCAAACAAATATTTTAAATTCCTTTTAAGTGTACTTTTCTTATAAAAAATTTCTCTACTTTAACTTCCATAGTAGACTTTAAATAATATATTTGGAACTTGTAAACGTAATTGGAAATAAAAAAAAGTTAATTGTATCAGTTGGCCAAGGGAGCTATAACTTCAAATTACCGAAGACATTCAACCTTTGTATTTTTTTATTTAACATAGTTTATTACTATTTTTTATTTGTTTTAGTAAACTTCAGTAAAATGGCTTAAATAATATTTGGGAATAGTGTTTGTTTCACTGTTGTGATTCCTTTTTATTGAAATTATTTTTAATGAGAAAAAGGATAAAATGATAAACCAGATATTGTAATTATAAGTAAAATATCGTTGGTGTGAACCAGATTTTGTAATAATTTGAAAAATGATTTCTTTACACAGTTTTCACAGTTTGGTACTAAACCCATACATTCATACTATTAACACTTTTGTATTAATTAATGTTTACTGATGTAGGTTCTGAGGCATAAACCAATGCAAATAGAAAAGTTTATATATAAATACCTTGACTCACTGATGAAAATAAAAAGAGTTGCAAAAGGTAGGCTTATTTTTTTTTCTAATGATATTCCTAACTTATACATTAAAATGTACTCAAACCAACACAACATCGATAAAATTGTATTTAATAATGAGAAGTGATTTAAAATAAAATCATTAACAATTTAGGTAACAACAGAACTAAAATATTTTTCTTAAATTCATTTAATCAATACTAAAATAACTTTATTTTCAACTTTTCCAAAATATTTAGAATTTTATATAAATTTGATTTCATCTTTGTATTAATTAAACTCCTTTTAATTTTTTTAAGGATACAAATCAAAGTCAATTGAGCTATTCAAAATCATTTTACAACTAATTGGTCACCAGTTTTAATTTTGGTCATTGCAAGTTTAAAGGAAATTATGTACATTTTCCACACAGCAAATCTTTCCGATCCTTCTGAATCCAAAATTAATGAGATAAAAATCTTCAATGAAATGTCTCAATCAATAATAAACAAGCAATAGCTGAAATATGTGCTATTGTCATTAAGAGATAAATCAATAAAATGGCTAACTTGTAATTTATAACTTTTACCAATTTAGTTTAAAATAATATACAATTATATTATAGTATCATATTATTATTATAGCATTCTCCACATGATGTTATAGGCCGTCATTGCTACAAATTTGACTTGTTATAACCCATCAGATACTCATTTTCCAGAAACACTTCACATGTACTTCTTTTTTTAATGTATGATTTAATTAATAGTTCAAAAATTTTAAAAATAAACCATCTATCAGGTGTTGCACCAGAAGTAGACAAGACTATTTATACTGGAGCGAAAAAAACAAAAATGCTTCATGATTTAGGATTAACTCTAGATCAAGCAGACAATGCAGCAGCAAGATTGCAGGTACAAAATAATGAAAATAATAATAATCTGATATGGAGTGAAAAAAGGTAATTGATAATTGTCTTTCATTTCAATGGCTTTCTTTACTAAGCTAAAATTAGAATTAACAGGGACATCTTCAGGGTAAACAAGAATTTGAGCAATTTTACAGTAATTAGAGCTTACAAGGTGAAGAAGGAATGATGGAGGATATGACAACCTATTTTAATTATTTATTTTTGGTGATATATCTTCAAAAACTAGTACTTTTCGAAAAAATATTTATACTTATTTCAACAATTGTTTATTTTAATTGTTTTCAGCCTTTGCTATTCATGTTGTCAAAAACCAGTCATATTTAATATAATATTAAGAAAAAAATATTGCTGATTGAACTAAACCAAAATATGTTTCCAGTAAAGTAAGCCAGAAATAAGAAAAAAAATAAGAGTATAGAAGTCATTTCAATATCCGTGTTTGCTAAAGCTCTTAAAAATTTTCATGCAAATAAAATAAAGAAAATGAAGTTTTAGGACTTGATTTTGTTGGAGAGATGTTGCTAATGATTGTTACTTACATAAGCATTTATAAATCCTAGATTAAACAACAATTATTTATATATTTATAGAATAAACAACAAATAACAATTATTTTTCTTCTTTTCTTTTGCGCTTTTTCCTTTACAAGTGAGAAAAACTAGTCAAAAAGTAGAGTAGTGCTGAACTTTATCATATAGATTAGATACATCAATATACTACTTCACATAATATTTATTGCTCTATGAAGGTCTGAGGTAATTATAAAGTCCAAAAGTCAGGAGAAGGAGAAGTTTATAATGACAAAATTACATAATTGGGACGTGTTTAGTGTTTAGCATAACAACATACTAAGCCCAAAATCGCGGGTTTGCAGCCCAGCAGGTGGCCCTCGGAAGGGACGTAAAATGAGGGCTCCAAGCCTGCACGATGTCAGGTACTCGCTAAAAACCCCTTTCCTAATTAAACCTGGATAGACAAAAATGAACAAATTACATAAAAAAAGTTTTTCTTTAGCTTTCTTTGCCATTTATGAAATAAGAATGAAGTCAAAGTTGCCCTCATAAAATAGCATGCCACACTTTCTGCCATGATATACTGCTCAAAACCCATCATGTTTATTATGGGATCGTTAAAGGGAAATTAGAATTGTTAATTACTATCAATGGAAGCTGCTCAGCACAGCTCCAAGTTGCAACAGGCTAACTGAGAACAAATACCATGATATTCTGCCAATGGGAACTTAATATGTGGATTAATATGCTATTCATATGTTTTCAGCTGCGTACCACTTATCAGCTACGAGACGTCACATAGTATGATGAAAAACTAGTCATAAGCTTATTTTTCAAAATTTCTTCTACAACCAATATACTTTCGAACTATCTAAGAGATCCATCTTATATCATAGGAATGATTGAATTGATAAAATTTTTCATCTACTTATTAAGTATAATAAGTATACTAAAAAGCCGAAAATATTACCAATCAAAATGATGATTTTTTAAGAATGTGAAATTCATTTTATGATATTCATCCCTTGGTCAAATTGCTTTAAATTTCAAAGTTCATAAGTTTATATGTCTAACGAAACTTATCAGTTTATCTTAATCTATCTTCTCCTCACTTTTTTATTCATTATATGAAAATTATTAATTTCTGATTCAGTCATATATCTTCTTTTTGGTCACAATTAGTTTATACTAAATCTCAGTACACTAGGTTGAAATATATTGTAATATACTTACAATTACAATAATTTACTAAATATCTGTATGAATTATGGATAAGTATATATGTTGACTGATGATTAAAATTAGTTATGACATATGTAAGAATTTTTCATACAGTGTTTAATTCATTTTTTCTTTAATAGGCTCTAGTCAGAGGACACATGGCAAGGAAACATTTTAAGGATCTCATTGATAAAAAAGGTAATCTATATCTCTTAAACCTATGCTCATTTTGTCTCCATTTAGATATGAATAATTACTTGTAATATTGGAAAGAAACATTTAAAATAATACTGTTGATTTGTATAGATTCTGTTAAAGTCAGCCTTCATGATGTTTCTTATATGACATCCAAAATACTGAAAAAATATAATCTAACAGCAGCTCAAGCAAATACCATTTGCACTAAGATTCAGGTAATAATCTTTTCTTCATTACAAATTAATAACCGTATTGATACCGAGTAGTCATGATAATTGATACCTATTTATTAACTATTTAATAGGAAAAAATCTATAAATTAAAAAACAAAACAATTCTGTGGAGAAAAAAAATGAAAACATTAAAAAAAGATTGATATAAATAATAATAGGACCGGAATAAAAAGAAGTGGGCTCAAGCTGCAACCCTGTCTTATACCAAGTCTGGTTATGAACTCTTTGGAGTAACAATTGGATGTCCTCACTACATTTTGGGTGTTCCTGTAGAGGCTCATAATTGCCAGCATTAGTCCTTTTTTAATGCCTCTCTCTGTTGAAGCCTTGTGGATGTCCTCTTTCTTTATTTTGTCAAATGGTTTTGTGAGGTCTATGAAGCACACGGTTAACTCCTTGCATTATTCTATTATTTTTTCTATGATCTGTCTCTTGGAGAAGATCAAATCTTGTGTGCTCCTGTTTTTTCTAAAACCATATTGTTCCTCCTGGAGCTGTGGGTCCACTTTTTGCCTTAGCCTTTTCTCCAAGATCTTGGAGTAAGTATATTTTACTAGGAATGCTTAAGAGAGAAATGCCCTGATGATTCCGACACTCTTTATTGTCACCTTTTTTGAATATAGGGAATAAAGTTGCCACTTCCCAGACCTTTGGGATCCTCTTATTTTTCCAAACCAAATTTAGCAGGTGAAGCAATATTTTGTTGCATCTTTCTCCCATATGCTTAAGCATTTGTGGGGTTATATCGTCTTGTCCTGCTGCCTTTCCAAGCTTCATTGTAGAAATAGCCTCCTCGAGTTTTATTCTGGTTCTCCCACTTCTTTTTATTCTGGTCCTTGATTCTGCTATATCTCAGGCCAAAGCCCGGATGAGAAGTTTCCATCTGGGACTTAGATACTTGAATAAAGTTACCTACTCCTTGATGGCCTTTGCTGATGATATGGTAGTCCTTGCCAACAACGATAAAGACCTAATATACAATGTCACGGCTCTTCAAGATGAACTAGAGAAGATCAATATGGAAATAAACCCTGACAAAACAAAGGTTATGAGAATTGGCAGGATGCCTCACCAAAAAATGAGACTCATAAGAATTAAGGGCAAGCCCATCGAACAGGTGAGAACCTTTAAATATCTGGGACCACACCTTGATGAGAATGGAGTCATGGACAATGAAATCCGGGAGAGGGTCAACTCATCTGGTAAATTGTTCCATGCACTTAATAAAAGGTTCCTGAATAAAAGAGAAGTATCCAAGGACACAAAATTGAGGGTATATAAATCTACTTTTCTCCCCATATTAACATACTCCTCGGAATCTTGGGCGTTGACCACCAAACATAAAAGTAGGATCCAGGCTTCAGAAATGAGATTCCTTAGGAAGATAGAGGGGAAAACAAGACGAGACCGAATTCGCAACTCAATCATTAGATCAAGCCTCGGAGTGGACCCTGCGGAAAAAGTCATTGAAGAAAACAGTCTAAGATGGTTTGGACATGTTTTAAGAATGGAAAATAACAGGCTGGCCAAGATGACATACGAGGCTAAAGTTGAAGGAAGAAGGTCCAGAGGAAGACCCCGACATACCTGGGAAGATGGTATTAAGGAAAGCTTCGCAAAGAGAAGTCTGCAATGGAATAGAAGGAGAGAAATGGTAGAGGATCGTATGGTGAGTCCAGGCTATACAGAAAGAAAACTCACACTGCAGAGCGGTAGAGAGGAACGACTATGATGATGATGATAAACAATAATAACCCTTCTCACTTTTCTAGAGATTGATGCTAGAGTTTATGTAGATAGGAATTTAACATAGTTTGAATATAATTGCTTTAAATTTGGTTTTACTTTAAAATGTTTGAATTACAACAAATTGGTTTTGTAAAATATTGATAACTTCATATATTATTTTAGGCAGCTTTTAGAGGATGGCTGGTGAGGAGGAAATCAATTTGTGAGTATTTAAAAAAAATATATATCTTTAAGGAATTTTAAATTTTGTATAAACAATTAAATTTTTATCCCATTTTTTATATTACTGAGATATTTTTGAATTGTAGTGAATGGATTGAGAAGGATATACAATAAAGGGAACCTCCTATCTCGAGCTTTTATTTTCTTTCTTCACTACTGTAGTAACTCTATTTGGGAGTGCTTACAATCTACTCACTTACCTTACAGCTAAGGCAACATAGTGATGTTACTTGGGTTGGTAAACATATGTTGCTAGCAGTGTAACCTCAAGAAGCAGGCACACACCATTGCACAAGAGACTGTCTTCTGTATGGACATTGGAAAGGGTTAGCATGTCCTTAATTAAATGCCATATAAACAGATGATTATAAACACCCTTACTATTCAAGCAAGGCTTACTTGGGGACTAAGGAGATAAGAAGATACTAAATATTTTCAAAGAAGTTTCTATAATCCCAAAGTTACTATACGCAATACTGTTTCAGAATCAAAAGCTAAGAAACAAGGTAATGTTAACAAACCAGAATGGTATATAAGACTAATGGAGATTAAAATTAGCAATGCCTTTAAAACCAAGTTCTGGGGGTTCTGTTTCCAATGCATAAAAAATAATAAAACTGACTGAAACATACAAAATAAAAAATTGAAGAAAAAACAATTTGGGAAACTATAGTTACACCACCAGCAAACCTATATAGCACATGGAATAAAATTGAAACTCAGACAGAATTGTGGAGATTCAGCCAGAACATATGGAAGGAAATAAAACACTGAGTGAGCATTTACCAACCAAAAAACACTTAAAAAAGGTTCACACCTCCCCCTTAGGACTGACTGCTTACTAATGTGTGCAGAGCATGTTTTATTGTACTACCAGTGTGTGTTTGGTCTCCGGCCGAATTGGGTGTCTTTAATAAATAATTTTTAAATTTTAAATAAAGTAAATAATGAAAGTAACTTTAGAAAAGTAAGTAAGGCCTATTTGAAGATATTTCAGAATATTTAATAGCACAATAAAATATTTTTTTTTAGGATATGACAATATTTTTCATTCATGTATATATGCTTATGCTTATTAGTTTTGTTTAAAACACAATTTTTTCATAACAATTATTATTATTTTAGGCAATGTTCCTTCCCATGAATCTTGGAGACATGATTGGCTTTGGAAGGAATTCCAAATGTCACCATCTGAGGTCAAGGCAGTTACTCGTACAGAGAAAAAATCCCATTCCAAGGGTGATGAGTTATTGTTTCAGCCTAGAAGGTGAGGGGGTTTTATACGTAGGTATTTAAAATTATATCTATTTGAATTAATGATATTTATTAATTATGTTATTCCCTTAACTTTCAAATATAGTATTTACAACTTAAATAAATAAAATTGCTTTTATGTGGATGATTTTTAATGTTACTTAGGTCAATTGAAATCGATCACATCAAGTTTATGAGAGCATTTAAAGGAGAACTGGCTGATTATGATGACAAGTCAGATACATCTAGTATCGGCGATACAACTCCATCAGAAGGTATTTGTACAATTCTGTTTGTTTTATATTTTATCTTATTTCAGCAATACTTCATTCTCTAATTAAGTTCCCATTAAAAAGTAATAAGTTACAATCAAAGATGTCTAGTTAATTAATATTTTAAATAAACATTTTCAGAAGAATCAGAAGAAAAACAAATAGAACCAGAAGAAAAACAGATTGAACCAGAAGAAGAAAAAGTTCCTGAGATACCACAGGTGTGCTACTCATTTAGACTCTCAATAATAAAAAAATCATTTCACAAATTCATTTTTAAGGATTTGCTTCATAATTAACCCTTAACTTATAAAATTTTTACCCAGTATTTCTGACGTGGGTTCCTGATTGTTGAATAGGCTTTTTTCTATAAGTATGTAATCTAGGAGATGTATAAGTTATATAAGTATGTATTTATTTATATGACAAAAAAATTAAAAAAAAAAGGTACTGGAGTGGGGAGCGACATGTTACAACTTGCATGGAAGGAAGGAAGACAAGTGTACCACCAACAGGTCTACCCAGACCCCACTTCAGTGATTAAGGATTAAAAAAATTACAATCATAACCTAATTTGTGATAGGGCCAAGACAAGAATAAATAACACTCGAAATCGCTGGAAAAAAGAAATTATTTGCAAACCAGAAAAATTCATGGAGTCATGGATGTTTATCTTGTCTGTTTCTTTAAATTTCTTAGAGTCTTTTATTTTATAAATATATTAGGTTTATGTTATATTAAATGTTGGTCAGTCTTTAGAGTTCAATATTGTAAAAATTATCTATAATACTTTCTTGAAATAGTAATAAGTTAAAGCATATAATTATAATTCTTAATCTGAACCTTTATAAAAGATACAAGAGCTACCATTTAGGTTTTTGCATTTATGAAAGTAGAAATGAATACTGTTCAACCTAACGTAATTTGATGGTATTCTTTACTTTTATATTGGATTGCTGATCATTTATTCAAGGGCCACTCAGTAATGCATGTGAAGCTAGGTTTATCATGGAACAGAGTAGTCATTCAGAAGAGAAATATACATTGGATACATCACATGTCTTAATTTAGAAAAAGAGTCCCACAAAACAAAAAAAATCGTATTTTACAAGAGAACTATTTGGAGTTTGTCTGTTCAATTTAATCCCTGATAGGCATCTACTTGTTGATATATCAACACATTTTCTATGCCAACACTACTTTTTGTATGAAAACGTTAATCTTAATTTTTTAAATAATTATAGAAAAATTTACTGATAAATACTCGTCAATGTTATAATAGAAATAACAATTCCTTTCTGAAAAAAAAACTAGAGTGCAATAATTTCAACAGCTTTAATGATGACCTTTATAGTTATATTAACTTGATAACCTTATATATCTGTGGCACCTGTGCATAGTGGGCTAAGTCGAATTTTGTGAATTTCGAGCTATCTACATCACCAGAATCGTAATTATTTTTCTCTTTCCTTACGTCTAACGGGCTAAGTGTTCCGTCCATCGCAATGAAGGATATTCCTTTGTGAATTGTGGGCTGATACTCCAAACTTGAACTTTTACTTGTGAAAAGTGAGTTAAGTTTACTAAGCCCTTTTTGCACAAAAGGACAAGCTACATACTTAGTGAAATGTGGGCTATGTCATTGCTTGTTTGAAGACAGGTCGTTTTGCACAAGTATAATTTTTTTTTTTCAAATGAGGCACTTGGGCCATTAGACACCAACACCGGATGCAAATTTGCCTAGAACATGTTATTGATTTCTTTTTTCTAAGTATTCCTTGCAGTCCCATCTAATTAATTTTTCTTAAAATTTCCTTCCTCCCAAAATGGAATGCCCAGGCTTCGAATTTATAAATTATTATCTTAGTATCTTGCATGTTGCGATTGTGTTCACACTTACAATGTTTTCAAAACGTACTCAATTGATAATGCAAATGGCTGAAGGAACAGCAAATGACCAATCAAATATTGCTTCTCCTGGTAAGTTCCTTTACACTATTGCGTTTTGTTTTATTGTGTAACTATTTCAACAGTTTATATTTGAAGATTTTCACAGAAGGCTGAACTATATTGCGGGACTTCTAAACTTTCAAGAGCCTAACAGACCAAGATCACCGGGCAAGAGATAGATCTCGGTTGAATATAATGTTGAAATTGACGGCACACGGAGATTTGCCGGAAATGCTTTTTAAACCTTTTTGGAGAAACTAAACGATTCATTTCGACTGCTGTAAAGAATAAACAACATTCTTTATCAGGAATCGTATGCCTGTCTGTATCACTATTTCAATTCCAAACTTGATCCTTCTGTGAAGTCAGTAACTATGTACTCGGACTCTTGCCCGGGGCAAAATAAAAACCGTCATATTGCATCTATATGCTGGGTAGCCCTTCAAAATTCGAATGCACTACAACAGATAAATCACAACTTTTTAGTACCTGGCCATATGCACATGGAGTGCAACACCTCCCATGCATTAATTGGGAAGAAACAAAAATCTTTCAATGGTTGGGCTCAATTAATCCGGGACACTGGAAAGAAAAAGAAATTTATTGTTATAGAGATGGAGAGTTCCAACTTTTATAATTTTCCGTCCCGTTTAAAAATCACCTTAGTTAATAAAAAATAGATAATGAAAAGGGCACTATGCATTGGGGGAAGGCAAGATGGTTTAACTATAACAAATTAGAGCCACCAATCAGATATGTTGAATCACTTCCGATAGGGGCAGAAAAGAAGAAAAATCTGTTAGATCTTCTTCCCTACATAAGTCCAGCATCTAGACGATTCTATGAAGAGCTGACATCCTACATCTAAGGAGCATGTGTACCCAGAATTAGCCGAAGAAGACGAATGGAAGAAAATTATAAGTGATTTTTTTTCAATATTTTAAAAACTAGCAATAAAATAATTATTTTTTCTTTAGGCATGCTGTGTATGTTATTTTATTTTCTATTATTTTCTTTTATAAAAGTATAAAAAATGTCATAAAAATAAATTTTTGAAAAAGGAAAAACAATATTTAATGTATACCTAATTTTTATGAACTCTTAAAATTATTTAAGCACTTGGCTTTCAGAGGTCAATCACGTTAACATTAATCACTTAGCCTGTTTCACACAAAATCCATAAGTGTAATACGGGGTAAGAGTTCGATTTTTTTGGAATGATTAGTATTAAATATAAGAATATTGGCAAGAATTGAAACATACCTTACCAAAATTAATAGAAATGTACTATCAAGAGTTTAAACGCCACAAATTTGAATTTTTTTAACAGGACGATTTAGGAAAAAATCTCAAACATTCAATTCAGTTTTCCTAAAATCGCAATTTTCACTCTAGCCCACTATGCACAGGTACCACAGATATATTAACTAGATAACCTTTTAGAATGACAGTTTCTAGACCTGATTATCTATATAGTTCTGATAGTGCTTTATGGGTAATTAAAATGTTAGTGTTTATAGTTTTATTCTGATACCAAATTAAAATGATAATAATTTTATATTTTATGGAATTTGAATTATTATTTAGTTCTCATTATTTTTTTCTTCATTTTATATACAATTATGTAAGCTTTTATTATTCATAAGGTCATTGAAGAGAATATTCATGAAACGGAAGAAATGGTGGAGGAAGGCCAGGAAGAGCAGGAAGAATTTATGGAGGAATCTCCTAATAAAACTGTAAATTTTTTTATTTAACGTTACCATTTGATAACTACTTGATAACCATTAATTTTTATAATTGCTATTTGTGTAATTTATTTATTGCTGATTATTATATAATACCAATATTAAAATTACAATTCGTTTTCATCATTAGGTACTGGTACGGGGTAAGAGTTCGATTTTTTTGGAACGATTAGTATTAAATATAAGAATATTGGCAAGAATTGAAACATACCTTACCAACATTAATAGAAATGTACTATCAAGAGTTTAAACGCCACAAATTTGAATTTTTTTAACAGGACGATTTAGGAAAAAATCTCAAACATTCAATTCAGTTTTCCTAACATCGCAATTTTCACTCTAGCCCACTATGCACAGGTACCACAGATATATTAACTAGATAACCTTTTAGAATGACAGTTTCTAGACCTGATTATCTATATAGTTCTGATAGTGCTTTATGGGTAATTAAAATGTTAGTGTTTATAGTTTTATTCTGATACCAAATTAAAATGATAATAATTTTATATTTTATGGAATTTGAATTATTATTTAGTTCTCATTATTTTTTTCTTCATTTTATATACAATTATGTAAGCTTTTATTATTCTTAAGGTCATTGAAGAGAATATTCACGAAAAGGAAGAAATGGTGGAGGAAGGCCAGGAAGAGCAGGAAGAATTTATGGAGGAATCTCCTAATAAAACTGTAAATTTTTTTATTTAACATTACCATTTGATAACTACTTGATAACCATTAATTTTTATAATTGCTATTTGTGTAATTTATTTATTGCTGATTATTATATAATACCAATATTAAAATTACAATTCGTTTTCATCATTAGGTACTGGTCCTGATAAGGGTCAAACGAAATTCTCAAATTAGGACTAAATTAACAAGATACATAAATAAATAAATATATATATATATATATATATATATTGGCTGGAAGTATTTAACTTTAAAAACAGGAATTTGAAATATTTAAAAATAGTAAACTGCTTTTATAATAATAAAAAATGTTGGTTATACATTACATAAAGAGTCACAAGTAAAAATAAGTAAAATTAATTACAGTGATAGATGCAGTAAAACTTATAAAAACTGGAGCATACAAATAAATAAGTAGACAATAAGTTATGTCATGATAGTTCAGAGTGTGAAGATGTTTGATTAAACAACAATTAAATATATTGATAATTCATAAAATAAATTACATTTTTTTAAAGATTTTTATAAAAAATATAAAAAGTAAATAATAAAAAAAAATATTTTAAATAAAGTTATTAACAAGAAATACATTAATAATAAAAATAATTATAGTAAAAATTTAAAGTTGGGAACGGAAAATAGATAAAATAAATAACTAAAAAGGGTAAATGTTTGCTGTAACCCATTCAGTTAAGAATGTCACGCTTAGATCACACATTCCCATCTAATTAAAAAACTACCACTCCCCGGGGCTATAGTATAACAGCATCCTAAAAACAAAACATATTTCCGAGGGATATAATCAACATATGCAAATGATGGATAGAATAGATCTGAACCTACATTTATCTAAGGCATCGAATGACAATGTAACTACTCTCACATTTGTCCTAGATCACGCTCAACCCACTGTATTAAATTGTACATTAAGTTATAATTTTCATTTCAGAGTTTAACAAACCTTTCAATAGAACCTAGCGGTGAATCAGAATACAAACCTGAAATAATTGAAAAATTAGAGAAGGAAAAATTACCAGAAGTATATGAAGAGGATACTGAAGGGAGGGTATGTTTTTAATTCTGGCCGTACCATTATGTCTTGTTATTTTTGAAATAAATATTATTATAAATTAAGATATTAAATATTGAAATCAATGATAATGACAGTAATTGCGCTGATATGCATTTTTTCTTGTTTAAACATATTCCAGATTTGGTAGTAGAACAAAATGGATTAAATAACTACCATATGTCGTATTTTTACAGTTGAAACCATACACTGATCTGTTCACTAAATATAAAAGTTGTAATTAACATTTAAGTGATCATATTGCTCAAAGTTTTTATTCAAACAAAAACATCGTTTATCTTGAATAAATATTTCATTTTGAAGATTTTGGCATCCTATGGTGTCATGGATTCAGTAATTAGTAAGAACAGACTGCTTCAGGACCAACTTCTATGTTAGGGTCACACTCGTTTGACGGATTTTCTTCAAATATAGATTACCCACTTTTTAGATGCTGGGTGTGCCCCAGGACGGTTTCCCCTCCCTATGGTCAATCAACAGCCTTTGTAGCAAAATAAATAACTACTTACCACAATCGGGTTTGGACCCAGGGCATAGAAAAGTAGGAACACAATGCCTTACTCACTGATTTATACCACTCTCCATCATAATATATTTGCTTTATATCATCATATATCACCATCATTTATATGCGGTTTTGTTTTTAAATTAGAACAATGTTATTTTGCTTAAAGGTTGAAAAACTAAAAAAGTATTGGAAAATTATTTCTTAATCGTAATTTGTCTCATTTATTGAATAATACAGTCCCCAACTCCTAAAGACTCCCGATATGTAAATAAATTAATTGTTTAAAAAAAAATGGGCAATCAACTACTTTACTATCTTTATAACTATATATTATTCTTTATGAGTTTGTAATTATAAGTTTTTTTTTTTTTTTTTTTATTTAATTCAATGATATTTACAACTATAATGGTATTATATCAAGTAAATGTGCAAAAATGTAGAATATGACATGAAAACACTTGTGGAGAAACTACCCATCGATAGCACTCCATAATTATAAGTTTAAACATACTTTACAGGAATTCCTCAGTGAATCAGAACATGGCGAAGAAAAAGTTGACGAAGAACAGGAATATATTATGAGTGAATATGAACCATTCGTTGAAGAGGTAAATTATGTTGTTTGTTTTTTTATTCATTTTTCGTCACTTTATGTTACTATGGCTAATCGTATGATAACACAGTGGGAGTCCTTAATTTTGGCTATCCAACCATATTTAGGATAGTGTTCTTTAATAAGTACTGGTGGTCAGGTACTTGGAAATTATCAATGATGAAAGGAATGACCCAAAGCCAAATAGCCTCTTTAAAACTTGTTTAGTTGTTCAATATCTAATACTAAATACAATAAAGTTTGTAATTTTGTGAGGTCTTTATTATTGACATGGATTCCATTATTTTACCATCCATATCAAGCATCTTTTAATCTATTATAGTTCATATATTGTAGAAACTCTCTTAATGTGGGAAATTGATAAGAAAAATCTAAAACATTTTCACTCATTTTATGACTCCATTCACATTATCCCATATCATCAATTTGGTTTACACCTGTCTCCATCTAATACTTATTGATGTAATTAGGTGGTGAATTTTAAGTAATTTGCATTGGAATTATAGCTATACTATATTATATGACAACATGCCATTTCCTTTGAAAAATGATGTCGAAATTAGAGAGACAATTCCAAGCTAATCACCTGAACCCTAAATCAAAGGTTCTGTTTTCAAGCTTTCTGCATCCTTAATTGTGTACAACTAGATACTGTTGAGGTTTATCTCTGAATTCATTAATAGCCGGCTCATATAAGAATCTTATATAATAAATGATAATATATTGCTTTTCAATTTTGACTTTTTCAACCCTTGACTAATTCTCAAAAATTTGTTTTATTTATTACATAAAGCACATATCAGGTCATTACATATTATCCATATCAAAATACCATAATATCTGAAATTTGTACTTTGATAAATTATTTTGGAATAAGTTTATAATATATAATTTATTATTATATAGTCATAATTTATAAAACAGAAGTTAGTGAAGTTTGCTGATTTTTATTTATTTCCTTTTTTTTTTTTTTGTTAGTTTGTAAAATGTACCATTAGTACATTTATAGGTAAGAACTAGGTTATTTCAATTTTTGATTTATTGATTAAATGCAATTAAAAAAAAAATTAACAGGAACAGGAAGTTTTCGCAACAAGCAATATTGATAACGTAGGTCCTGAAGAAGTGGAATTCTATTTTGATAATAAATTTGGAGATGTAAGTTGTTATTTTACAAATTTTAATTTGAAGTTGTATTTTATTTTTATTTCATATAGTTTTGAATTATTAATATCTTAGGTAAACATAATTTAATTAAGATGAATTATAACAATAATTTTATTACATTGACAACTTTGTGATTATATCAGAATTAAAAATTAAATTAACTTTAAAGTTGTACCAAAAGTTATTGTTATTCATCAGTTAATTATTTAGAAGGGGTTCGATAGCTGGTTATTTTTTAAACTATTAATAGATATGAAAAAAATAATAAAAGGAAAATTCTTGTAGGATAGTTAATGTGATCCAATATTTTTAAACAAGAATCAGCTGTTTTTGAAATATAATCTAAAAAGAAAAATAAGATATTTTCCTTATCCCATTTTTGTCCCCATTTTTCTAGATCCCAGAGTGTTTAGTATATTTTTCTCTAAACTAGTCTGAATAAAGCCCTGAAGCCAGTCCTATACATTTTACATTTTAGACTCTTAGCAATCTTTGGTTACCAAAATTCTTATAATAAATTCATAATTTTTTTATTTACTACAGTTTTCTGTTGTAGGTACTTCATATTATAAAACAAATCTTTATTAGTACATAATATTCAATTGGCAACAAAAAATATTCTTCTTAGTCATGCATAAATCTATATGATATTTTTCAGGTTGAGGAAATAGAACCTGAGGAGATTAATGAAGAGGAATGAGAATACTAATAAAATGAACTAAGAAATATAGATAATTTGTTTTCAACTTTTGTTTTTATAACAAGGCTCCATCCTGAAAAAGATGGGCAAAAAAACACATGATTATTACTTTTCATATCTCTTCTCTAATTCTATTTATCAAACTTTGAAAAACTAACATGCAATTAGATGATGCTGATAATTTGTAGTTTTACAATCAATTAATTAATAGTCCAATGAAATAGTAGTTTGAAAAATAGAGACTTTTGAAAAAAAATGGCTCCTTTAAAAGATTTATTATCTTAGGATCGGCCTCAGTTAAGAAATCAACAGTTCAAGTACGCTTATTTTGGAGTTAGGATAGTCTAGGAGCTTCTAGGTATTTTTATTTGGAAAGTTTTGGAGAATTCGTAGTTGCCTATAAAATAATGGTCAGCATACTGTTACAACGGATTTATCCTTACCATAAAAATATAATAAAGGGGACCATCAAAAAATAAATATATACAATGGGCTAAGTCTTGTAATACAGAAAAGAGAGATAGTTCTTACTTGTTAGAACTTTTACCACCTCTTTTCCTCCGTTGATCATTTCATCATATCCTGTAGCTCTGCCAGTCTTGATATTTTCTAAAGGTTTTTCTGCTATCTCCTCCGAGACAGTTTCCTCTTTATTTTCCTGCCTTTCTGGGCTTATCGCCTCATTGGGCTATTTACGGAGAAAATGTTTTTAAAATGTCTTTCCGCTACTTATTGTTCTCAGTTTTGAGTACTGCGAAGTGTCTGATATGTATTCCAACCTCTTTCTTGCTGTTCACATCTGCTATAACTTCATGATTCCACCATTTAGAGTGTTTTCCTTTATTAATTATTTTCTTCGATTTACATATAGTAATAGTATTTGTTAATAGCTTCTGTCAACCCTTTCCAAGTCCAATATCCCAATCAATGCCTCTTTATCTTTCTGCCAGGACTTTGGTATACTCTTCTCACTTTCAGCCTGTTTCTACAGTTTGTTATTGCAACAGCTACAGCTTTATCATAGGACTTGGCATATTGCCTGCATTCCCTCAAAATGCATGTGTTGGCTACTAACTACATATTATTTGTGCTGATTTTGATTTCTCTGATTACTTATATGTCAGTAAAATGTCTTCTTAAGTCCATATCATGGAGGATATTAGTAGATGCATGTTTTGTAAACTAGGATTGTATGTTTGACAGCGTAAAACTACATTGGTCATCAAAACAGTTCAACCAATGAATAGTTTCCTGTGAGTAGGTTTTATGCAGTTGTCACCCGGTTCAAACCTTGCTTGGCAATAATAATTGATCATAAGGATTGATAATAGTGTAATATTTATTTAAAGAAACAAGATTAAAACTTAATACTTAGATAGATATCTTCAAGTATCACGGTTCTAGACTCATTAAGAAAAAAATAAAGTAAAAAATCGTAGAGTAATGGTTAAAGGCTTAAATTAAAGCTGACATTTTATTGGTTATAAAAATAAAATATATTTTACAGTGTGAGAGATACCATTTATAAAGCTCTGTATAATTTCTTTGACAGCGATAAAAATGTCGGTGCGAGTGTTTTGAGGTGTTGTTTACCTTGTTACATTCTCAATGTAATTATTATCACAGCAATAATTGTCGCGTGAGAAAATGCTATTTGCTAGCACGGTATTATTTAACGGCATCATAAAGAGCAAAATATTAGCTCGGGTCTTAAGAGTGTAGTTTGAAGTTTATAGAGACCGTATTTTAACATTTATATTTAGATAGAAAGTGCGTGTTTGACCCTCGAAAGGTGTCTCGTTATTCGGATAATATCTTATGATGATTCCGCTCTTCTTTTTCCCCAACCGCTTTGAAGAATAGAGAAGGATCCTCTGCAGTAGGGTGCAGGAGTAAAAAAAAAAAAAAAAAAAAATTGCTCTGAATATACTATTGAGAAATATGCTATACAATATTTCTTCTGATTATTTTATAGTATGTCCATTCTAGAATCTAAAACAATATATTATAAGAACAAATGAATGTATACAGACCTATAATTAATTAATACTTCGGGGAGCGGAGTGGCTTAGTGGTAGAGCGCTGAGTGCCGTATCTAAGATCCTGGGTTCAAATCCCGCTGCTGGCTTTTATTTAATCCATTAGCGCCCGGAGATGGATTCTATGGGATCTAGGACCCTCCTGGGGCTCACCCCGCCACTATAAAGTGGGTAATCAAAATAGGGGGGAAATAGGGAGTTGAACGTGACCAAGGACAAACACCTCCCTCCACAACCTTCGTCCAAGATACAGTACAGCCTCTACCTCGTACTGAACCCAAGAAACTTCATGGGTTGTAGTGGTATAGGTTTTTTGTTTTACAATTAACTAGCTTTTGCGTGGAATTTGCTCTGCCACATAAACTTTCGTGGCAGATCATTTTAAATAAATAATTTAATTTTTTTTAACTATAAGTTACTCGTACATCCGAAATTTCAGATGTCTAACTTCAAAACTGACGGAAACCCTTGGGAGTGGGATTGTCCAAATTCCTTTCCTAGTGCTCATTTAATATATACAAAGAACCTATCTGGGAATTTAAAGAGGAATTTAGTTCAGTGGTTTCTTAGTCAATCAGGTTACAATTTTATATAAACTTCGCCTGTGTGGTGTGTTGATAAAAAGTAGCCTATGTCCTTCCCTAGGCTTGAGATTATCCCTATCAAATTTCATCACAGACTGATCAGCACAGCCTTGAAACATACATTGACACTGATAAACAAACGGGACGAACAGAAGTTTACTGTTGTTCGTGCCAATAAAGGATTAGTATGCAATGTTATTGAATTTATTAAAAAGGATTACTTATTATAACGGTTTCACTTGTCATACGGCGGCAGCGAGAATTGAACTATGTTAATTGATTTGTTTTGTTCAGTGAAAATATTAAGATTTTGCGAAGAAACAGTGAGCAAGCATACAAACTTTGCTCCCCCCTTTTTCACCCCCTTAGGGATAGAATTTCGGGAAATCCTTTCTTATCGGATGCCTACGTCATATAAAGAACACACCCTCCAAGTTTAAGGTCTCTATGATCAGCGGTTTAGGCTATGCGTTGATCCCTCACGCAATTTGTATGTATAGATTAATTTTCAATGGTCATAACTTAACTCCTAAATTTCAGAAAGTAAGAGAAATTGTGTACATAAATAGAGGCGTTCTCTCAGCAAACAGGTGCTATTTCTTACTTTACAAAAAACTCTCATAGCAGAGCTCTGTCTAGGGTTGCAAAGCTTTGAATTAAATAAACGCCGGCCCACCCAGTCCTTCCCTATATTTCAGAAATATGGGTAATGACCGAAACAATTGATTTGTCGCTCCTGAAGTTGTCCTCCAATATGTATTAACCAAGCCTAGCAAGGAAGGACAAATAACGATTTAAAAAACTTTTACAAAAATGTAAATATCATACAGGTCATTGAACCAGCCAAATTACAATGGACTTTCACTTAATAAGGATAAATCCTGAAGAAATTCCAGTGAGGGAGTGTATTGAACCAGGACAGTTGGTTACTAAGATGAGAAGATTCCGTAGCAACTGATGCCAGGTTTCTGAAGGCGGCAGCTCTTGAACGAGGAAACTGGGAAAGGCCTTGTTTCAACTTGGGACATAGCGACAATAAAGAACATTATATTCAATATTATTTGATAATACCTACAGAGAACATTCGTGTTTTCATTAAAAAATAATAAATATTTGTTATTAACCACAGACAAAATAATTAGGTAAGGCATAATTAAAATAGAAGAATTTAAACGACGGATCCAATTTTTAAATTTTTTGCTGTATTTTTTATTTTATTTATTTTTACAGATAACATTATTGTAAATAGTATAGTAAAAATTAGGGTTGTTAAACAGGAAAAACAGAAGCAGTGTGGCTTATTGGTAGAGCGCTGAGTAGCCGAGCCGAAGGTTCCCGGGTCAATTCAAATCCCCCTGCGGCAGATACTTTATTTAATCTGTTTACTTCCGAGGATGAATCCTGAGGGATCTTAAGACCCTCCTGGGGCTCACCCAGCCTCTTAAGATGCTCTAAAGAGGCACCCTTAATAGGGGAAACCTGGTGGTTGAGCTTGATCTCGGACAAATCAACTCTTTGCCCAACCGTTGTCTTAGAAACTATACAGTCTCTTTCACGTACTGAAACCAAAATCCTTCATGGGTTCTAGTGGTACAGATATTTTATTTATTTTTAAAATTTAAGCTTAGCTTTAAGAAAAATTTAGTTTTCATTAGAAATTTTCTAAAAGATTGAAATCTGTTGATTTTATCTTAGGTCATTATTCCCATAAAACTTATGGACTCAAAAGAGAACTTTATTAAAAAAAAAAAAAAAAGATGTTGGTAATAGAATATCAGATATGTCGTACCTGAATTTAAAAACTTTAATCAATGCAATTGCTACTGAAACCATTTCTCGAAAATGCCAATTTTGTGTTATGTCGTTGTTCTTTTAAAGGAGCGATATCTTTTTAAAAATATTATCTATAAACTTTTTTTTTTTATATGTATCGTTCCTTAAAAAGAACTACCGCATAACTAAAAAATGATAAAGGTTAAGATGGTCATTTAATGCTACCATCTCTTCTTTCGTTATCATGCTTTCGAGAAATTGATCTTAGTTACCTAAAAAATACCTGCACCACTACAATCCTTGAAGGTTCCAGGGTTCATAACATGGTAGAAACTGTACTTTTTCTTGGAAAACGGTTGTGCAGGGATGTGATTTGTCCGAAATCACGCTCAATGATTTTCATCTTATCTTGGTACTCACTTTATACAGGCTGGGTGAGCCACAGGAGGGTCCTGAATCCAATAGGATCCAAATCCGGCTGTTAACAGATTGAATAAAATAATTTCATAAAGAAATAAGAAAATAATACCACAGTAATGGACATATTACTGATAATCATCCATCAATTTTGATAGGTACGTTTATTCCACTATGGAATAATTAATGAATCATATATTTCATTAAAATTGTAAAATTTCAAGAGGGGAAAGTTTTTTATAGTCTGCAGTTTATTGAAAAACGGCATAGAACCATCTTTAAACATACAACTTGCACCGTTAATTAAATACGTTTCCGTATTTAATCTATGAGTAGAATTCGAGGAAAATAATTTGGCTTTATCTGTTCCTCAGTGGGGAAAGCTCAACTTCTCTCATAAAGCACCCTTATCTTTCCGAATCTGGCTATCAGGCCTGAATAATTCGCCGTTATCAGCCGGCTGGGTAGAGGGAGTGCGTTATAAAACCGGGCCAGATGTTGGTGTGTGGTTTCATGAATAGCGCTACAATAACTCAGCTGATTTGGCATAGCTGTTAAATAGCGAGAATTGTGACTTGTTAAGGAGCGCTGAGGGCGGGGAAGGTAATTGAATATGGCTGATATACCGCCCCCCGTCACACCAAGCTCTATCTCGAAGGCGGCACTTTTTGGAGGCGGCTGTTATATATAGCCAGCCTAGCGCACGGCATAGATCGCCCGGATACCTACAACTCACGCCTGGGTTAGCCAAACTCAGGCCTGGTTTATTTTGTATTTATTTTCTTTAATACTGATTTTATTTGAAATAAATCTCATAATCGATATTTGTCATATTGCAATATCCTAGTGATAATCTGATAATCTTTACTGATATTGGAGAAATACAGTAATACAGCCATATTCTTCTTTATATGATCTCTTTTGGTCACGTAGGTTGCAGAATTATTGGGTTGCCCGGAAAATAATGCAGGATTTTATGTCTTCTTTAAAATAAACCTCCAAATAGTAAACTCTTTATGTTTCTTGGACCTTTAACTTTTATAAATAAAGTACTTATTAATCCTCTTTCAAACGAAAATGTTTGTTTACTTCTGTAACATTTTGCAACTTGGTAGTAATTCAGTCTTCACTAAAAAAAAAATTATTGGACAATGGTTGTGCAGGGAGGTGATTTGTCCTAGAACTCGCTCAACCGCTAGAATTTTGCCTCTATTTTAGTTACCCACTTTATAGAGGCTGGGCGAGCCCCAGGAAGGTTCTAGATCTCATAGGCAGCTCAGCTCTCTACCACTGAGCTTGTCCATATTATTACACTACTACTAATTATTTAAGCTATCCAATGTTCTCCGTAAAATTTCTAACACTTTTTATCTCATTAATAAAATAATATATTTTTTTTATGCTATAAAAAAAAGAAAGAATCCATTCGTTTGTCTTTTTTTGGCTCTTAGAGCAGAGAACAATGAGAAAAATGTTACTGAATAGTTCAAAACAATGTTTCTCGGCCAAAAATAACACAGGTCTGCGATGAAAAAATTGTAGCATATTTAACTAGTGGGTTTGACAGTATTGTTTGTGCTGATTACGGAAAAAATAATGAAAAATTTTCATCACCCCTAGATAAGTCACAAATTTCACCTGAAAATTTCTTATTTTCAGAGGTCTGCTCTCTCCCCAATCTTACTGTCTGCTAGACGTCGTGAGGAATAAAGTGAGCCGTGATTTTGATCCAGGTACCAATGACCCTAAACTTCTCTCTCAAACTTAAACTATTTAGTAGGAGATCTGGGCCTCCCAAAGGATTCAGCGGAAGTTTTAGGGTCTAGACTTAAAGAAAGATATCTGTTAGCCTTCGGTATTTCATTTTTATCAATTTAGAGAAAAAGAAATTCGTCCCTTTTTTTACACAAGAGGGTGACCTAGTTTTCTTTAACAATGTATCTGGAATCATGGAAATGTTCAAAATCACGTATGCACCAGAGGAATGGAGACTTTTCATCGATTCATCAAAAAGGAGTTTAAAAGTTGTACTTCTTCACAAAGGTAACCGATATGCTTCTGTGCCTGTTGGACACTCAGTCCATTTGAAAGAATTATACGAATAAGCTCGGCTACTCTGACCATAAATGGACCATTTGTGGGGATTTGAAAGTTATTTCCATGTTACTAGGTCAACAAAGTGGTTACACCAAGTTTCCATGTTTCCTCTGTGGATGGGATAGCCGTGATGGGAAACAACACTATCTTAAGCAGACGTGGCCAATCAGAAAGGCTATTATTCCCGGAGTTAAAAATGTTGAAAGACAAAGTTTAGTGGATCCTAAAAAGATCTTACTTCCACCACTTCATATCAAATTGGGGCTAATGAAACAGTTTGTGAAAGCATTACCCAAGGAAGGAGAGTGTTTCAAGTATCTTTGTGAACAGATTCCAGGTATATCCAATGGTAATCTGAAAGAGGGAGTCTTTGTTGGGCCCGGCATCAGAAAACTTTCAACAGATGAAAGCTTTGTCATATATGGCAATGGAAGAAAGAAATGCCTGGAATTCATTTAAACTTTTTGTAACAGACTTTCTTGGAAACATAAAAGACCCAAACTACAAAACTCTGGTTTCTGAATTGTTACAAAACTACAAAATGTTGGGCTGCAACCTGAGTGTCAAAGTTCATTTCCTTCACTCAAATCTGGACTGGATGTTTACGTGTAATATGGGTGATCCAACCAGAAAATCTTGGGGCTGTAAGTGAGGTACAAGGGGGACGTTTCCATCAAGATATAAGAGAAATGGAGTGCAGATACCAAGGTGGATGGAATTTCAACATCATGGCAGACTACTGGATGTTAAAAAGGAAAAATTCATAAGACAGCCGAAAAAGGACCAAAAGAAGCTTTGATGGAAAAAGAAAATGTTTCTACAAAGACTTATAATAACTTTACAACACTATAATTAATTACACGTGCATCACTTTTATGCTCATTTTACCTAGGTATCGTCATTTGTTTTTGCTTTTACTTCATGATAAAATAATAAAAACAAATTCAAAATTTTCCTTTTTTTATACTTTTTCCAACAACATTAACTTTATTTTGTAGACAAGCCTTACAGAATTATCTTTACGTGATAGAAAAAAATGTCATCTTTGAAATTAGCGCAAAAAACTAGATAAAGATCAGTAAGTAAATCAAAACAATTTAAAAAAAGTTTTTTTTCAGACCGAATTTTATTATAATAATAAAATATAGAACGCATGGTAAATTTTATTACAATCTCTTGAACCTTTTTGAGCTGCAGGTAGTAGAATAAATGTTTTTTCAGCTATTTCTTAGACAATAGTGTAAAGGGTTCTTGATCCACTATATGGGCACAACAGGTCCCAACTCTGCTTAACATCGATCCATTCCAGAGATGATTTGGGATAAGACAAAAACAAAGGAACAGAGATTCCTCTTCCCCTAAAAAAAACCGCTTACATTTTAATATGTTCACAGTAAAATTGCAAAAATAAATAACATTCATATTTAGAAAATAGAAACAAAGTAGATACATCTTTGTAGGGATTCAGGTTATGACTAAATTATATTTAATATTATGATAACATAGACTCAATATCATAGTTTGAGACGAGAGAGGAAGGCAGTTCATCTCATACCTTCAATAATATTGCTTCAATTATATTTCTTTGATAATATTGACTGTGCAAAGCGGGCTTTAGTGAAGACTCCAGGCGCGCATTCCGGAAAATAACGTTGCTCTGGTAAAGGGAAAATTTCGTTGATAGTAGGAATAAGAGTAAAATAGATTAAAAAATGCCTAATATTTAAAATAAAATACGTAAAACTTATTTACATATATGCTTTATGTTGTTTTATTACTTTTCATTTAAAAGATATATTTTTTATCATATATATTATCATTAATAGAATGATACAGAATAAAATAATCGTTTATTGCTACAATTTATGCTTTCAGTATCGCCTTTTGATTAGAAGTTAACCTTAAAAACATAAGGAGGTAAGAAAATAATGGATATAATACTAATAATAATCCATAAAATAAAATAGATACATTTATTCCACTTCCAATACCTCTTTGCTTCCCAACACAATCATTTAATTAATTAAATAAACTTTCTAATGTTCTCTGTTCATTTTCTAACAATTTTTATCCTATTGATCAAAAAATACAATTATATTTTATTATATATTTATATTAAATAGCCAACGTAGTTCACATATTACATCACGAATCTACCGACTGACTGTGATCGAATGCTGATAGCTGCAAAATTTTAAAAATTAGCTTTTACACATTTTTCAGTAGTTTAGCCAACCAATTTAGTCAACCAGTCCGGTTATAAACCTAAGTTTCAAAATCATAAAGAATTTGCTTGACCAACCGATCGAAAAATGGAAAAAAAAATCAATTTTTGAAATCCGGAGTTATCGGCTTTTGATCCTGAACGCCTTATATATATTCTGTTGACTACGAACCTAAAATAAAATATTGATCGGTAAAACGAAGGGATTTCTCCTCATTAATACCTTTGTGATTTTCATAATAATATATTAAACCCACCTAACCAGGCCTAAAAAACAAGAGCATCGATCTATCTTTCCTTCTTAGAAACATATATTTAGAAAAATCTAATTTTTAATATATTCAATCCTCCACTACACAAACCACAAAACAGCGGTCGAAGAAAAATATGACGAAGTGGCTTCAGATCTTTTTTTTTAATGTTGTTTGTTTTATGGAATCCTGGAAGTGATTTGGCTTTGAGATATTTTTCAATTTAATGAGCCCTAAGACCAGTTGAAAATAAAAAATTTCTCACTTTGTATTGGTTACATTTTTCTTACCACTACTTCTTAATCTTGAATTGAAACCTAATGTTGTATTTTGCGATTGTATAACTAAATGTTTTGTTTTCAATGCACTACAGGTTTTTTTTTCATATATTCAAATTTTATGCAAGGGGGCGTGAGAGGCTTTCATTTGAATAGGGGGAGGCGTGGTACAAAAAAACGTTGGGAACCACTGACTTAGGTAATAGCGTCGCGAAGATTAAAATGGCCTTGTAAAGATGTTGGGCTTGGTAACGAAAGAATCCCTAAAAAGGCAATAAACGTTGTGCCGACTATTAAACATCTGAGGCTTAGATGGGAGGATTTCATTATGAGTTTTGGGGGATTTGGGTTTGGGTAGTCGAAAGTGGACAGAAATTTATAAGCAGATATTGGTGGTATCGGCATAGAGCCTTCAGGTTTGCTAAGCCTTATTATTATTAAAACAAGAAAATTAATTATGTCGTAAGGAGGAGCTAATGAAGATTTATAAATGTGTTATTTTTTCTTAGACTCTTGAAACTATTGTTTGATATTTTTAAACAATGCCTTCGACTTTTGTTTTATGTTTTATCTGTTGAGAAATCATTGATCAGTGAATTTCTGAGGAAATATAATATGACAGGGGTCAACGAGGTAGGGGAAATACTGGGCACGTAGGGAGGCCGGGTAGAACGTCACCGTCGGATATAATAAACACGTCGCTACACGGCCAACCGTTCTCTCCCTTCGGGTAAAAACTGCGAAAAGTGCCTTATCTATAGTTGTGTCTAAATAAAGTAAATCGCTTCATTTGCTTTATTTTGTATTAAAAAAATATACTGCCATTCCTCGAAGTTATTAACACATCACTTTGTACACTGCCATGAGAAAGAGTATAGGTAAATACAAATAAAGTGGATCCATTCCCGATCTAGTCAATTAGATCAGCTCTACATGTGAGTATTTAGCTTAGATTTTATTGTTTAAATTATATTTATGTAGGTATTGATTAATACCGCGCTTGAAGGTTTGGCTTGTAGATAAGATCAAGTAAACTTATGATAGGACTATAGCCAGAATAAAGATCAAAAAGAGAAGAAACACCGAAACGTAAAATTGGAAAGGAGCTTGCGATTCCAAATTATTAAGAACGTTCATGTTTTAAACTTAATATGACCCAATAAGTCTGTTGAGGCGGTGAACTAGATAAATATTAAATCCTCAATACATATTGAGGCCTTACCTCGAGTGTTGGAAACACAAGAACCCCGTCCAAGTATTGACAGCATTGTATAATCCACCTATTCTTCTGTCGACACAACACAGTAGGGAGTTAGAAAAAATATCGGTGTACTGAATGGAATTATTTCAGCTTCAATGGTTGCTAGTCATTAATGTTAGTATCCCTTAAGAATGCACAATTTAGTTTCATTCAGAGACATGTCCAGTAGGTTTGTTTATTTATTTAACGTTACTTTATGGTCCTATAGCTAATCGGGCGACGATGCTACAGTGGGAATCGTCAATTTTCCCTCACCAGATATAGTTAGGAAAGGGATCTGAAATGCGTAGCTGACATCGCACAGGCTGGGACCTCCATTTTACGTCCCTTCCGAAGGACGCTGTAACCAAGAATTTTGGTGTTCGGTTGGTTTTTGCGTTTGAACTGCGAAATGGAGTTCTTTAGGAAGGATTCATAATGAGTGGGCTGACTAATTTAGTGAGTAGTAGAGATTTAAAATCACAAAGAAAGAAAAGTTTTCTTGTAGGTCCGTTTTGTGGCCTCGTTTAAACCGAACCAGCGGAAAATTCAACATGTCCTCGAATTCATATGACTTAATTAAATGTTTGTAGTTTATTATGAAATGAAATTAAATGGAATATTTAAACGAAATTAATGGAATACTTGAGAAGGAAAGTTACATTTATTTCCTGGTAAGAAAAAGAAAGAAAGAAACGAATAAGAATGAGGGTAGAATGGACTTTTGTCATTAGGTCTAACCGGTTTAAGACCTCAATGATGATTTCTGGATATCTCCTTTGAATGAGGTAGTGATTGCCTATTTTTATTAAGCTTTAAGAATGCTGGGGGTGGAGTAGCTCAGTGGTAGAGCACTGAGTTGCTATGCCGAAAATCCTGGTTCAAATCCCGCTGCTGGCAAGACTTATTTAATCTGTTAGTGATCGGAGATAGATCATATAGGATCTAGGACCCTCCTGGGGCTCTCCCAGCCTCTATAAAGGGGGGAGAACCTGGTGGTTGAGCGTGATCTAGGACAAATCACCTCCACAACCGTTGTCCATAAAGCAGTGCAATCTCCGTGTACTGACCCCAGACCAGTTCACGATTTTTTTTTTTTTAAAGAATGCTGGAGCTCGTTTTTTAGTGATCACGACTTTTTAGTTATCGAGAATTTTGAAGATCACTAAAACTTTTTACTCTAAGTTAGCCAGCTGCTTCAGTCATCACCCTATCACATAATTTTATTAACGTCTAACTTTCACTTTAGGAGAGGTAGTACTTGTTTTTAGGACAAGTTTCCAAAGCCTAAGATACTGCCTTTTAGCACTTTCGCTAGTGTTAAAGTGCTTTCTTCTTCTGGCCATTCACTATAGAAATTATAGCAATTTATACATGTTAATAGTTAAATTTGATCTTGGTTTATTGATAGTTCTATAAAACAAAACAAATTTAATTCGCCAAGATTATGGGTGATTCCATAGTAGTCAACTTTAATAATAATAAGTAATAAGTATAACATAACAACTGAAAATAAAACAATTATATTTAAAATTTATAAATTTTCCTTTGAATCATCAAATAAAAACTATAGAAGTGACTGTGCGCCAAGTGTATACATTTTTTTTCGGATCACGTTATAACTTTGTTTTCCCTTATTATGCTGGAGTTTTCTCTGCCTCCAATAATCACTCATGCGTTCACTGGCACGTTTCTTTCCCTGATCCTCTGTCGAGATTCATCCAGCCTTCTCTGGTCTATCTTCATCCTGAAAACCCCAGATTTTTCACTCGGTTTCCAAATTCAATTCCTTCTAGCATGTGAGACTCTGTAATGTCCAATTTTTCAAAATCCTTTTAATACTTTAGTCCACGTTGTTGTAGTCTTCTTTTTCCATAATAGTCAAATATTTGCTTTTTAACCTTTATTTGATCATTCTTTACGGACGTCCGAGGAATATCAGCTTCCTCTTCCGCCTAGTATCTGAAATTCTTTCCATTTTTTTGAAGATTTCTTTGTCACTTCGCAGTTTTCATCCGACTTCATTATAAAAGTATTATGAAATAAATAAGCACTGTAGATATTTGAACATTATATTAAATAGATAACAATTACCACACTTGAACATAAACATCAATTAAAGGTTATAAATATGTACATTAGTATATCAACTGCTGGAATCTTCTGGCCAGGGGTGGTTGCTATGGATACTCCCAGTGTTGACTGTATTAGGAATATGACAATCCTCCTCCTAATAAGAAATCACTCACAAGACATCCGGTATAGTACCGGATCCCCATAACGTTCAATAGGTCTATGAGTGCAGACAGAGAGGAACTTGAGGTACACTATAGAGTTGTGGTGGTGCTGGATCAAATGTCACTGTCTTATTTTTAACTAATGAAGAACGAAGTTGATTAATATGTCGTTTGATAATTCTTCCAGAATCAAGTTTCACAAGATAGTGACGAGTTCCCAGTTTCTTGAGAATTCCACCAAAGTGCCATATTGGTGAATTATTGACATAGACTCTTACTTGGATTCTCTCTCCCTCGAATAGTGAACTGATGTGTGATGGTTTACTTGTGGGCTGTGGATGATAAGGAAACAAAGAGTCAAGTCCTTATCTTCCTATGTTGGTACAATTCAGCAGGTGTGTTACCACAAGCAAGGGGTGTAGCACGATAACGGAGTAGAATTTGCTGTAATTTAAAGTTTAATGGAGTAGAGTCTTTTGATAAGCTTTGAGACTATACTTTAGAGTCTGTATATTTCTTTCAACCAGTCCGTTGGTCGCAGGATGCCCTGGAGCAATATGATTCTAACCGATAACCAATATAAACTTTAATGAGGAACATCATCATCATGCTTTAAAAGTTAGAAGATTAGATAAATTGTAATTTACATTGAATTTTGATCTGTTAAGTATAAAATTCGGATCGTTGATATATATTTCGTAGACAATATTTCCTTGGTTGACTCTCCAAATTCGCTCAACTTTGTCCCAGAATAAAATTATTTCTATAATATTAAAGTCTTTATTTATTCTGGGACTAGTCTCTTCAGAATAACAATACAGGTATTAATTTAGAGATTAGAGATTACAAATAATTCCATAAGTGAGAAAGAATTAAAAAAAAATAATGGAAAAAACGTAATGGAAAAACAATATTTAAAAAAACAGATCAGAAGAAGAGAAAGAAACAAAATAGAAGTAAGGTAACAATAATTATGTAAGAGAAACAATTGATAGTTACATATCGCCGCTCCGGAAGTATAATGACACAACTGGAAAAATTGAAATTTTACAGTTCAAGCAAAAGAAAAATAATTCCAATTTGTCCTAATAGAATGGCCTATAGATACGGTTTAATTCTTCTATTAGAGTAGTTTATAAACATGGTGGGTTATTATTGCAAATTTTAAGTTATTTCAATTTATAAAATAACTAATACCAGTATCACAGTAACCAGTGCAATGTAAATACGTCATTGTTCTTCTGAAAATGCATCACAAATTTTACACTTTTGTCGTTATAGGAGTAAGGAAAACAAGTAAAAATATGAAGAAAAGTTTATTTGAACAAAAATCATCAAAATAGTATGAAAAGTATAAATCGATTTAACAAAAAAATTATAGAAAAATTATCAAAAATGAATTACAAAAATTACAGAAAAACCTGTTCCAAAATTATTTAAGACTGCCATAAAAGGGTTTTTAGAAAAAGGGAATAATATTATTGTTCATCAGACTAATTTAGTCTTTTAACTTGTTTTCTGGAACGGAAATCTTCCTGGTGTAAGCAGGTATTAAAGAAAGGCTTTCTTGAGCATTTGATTTCCTTTTTTTTAATTTGACCTGTTTCCAATCTTCTTCCTTAAAACTATTTTTATACTGAAAAATATCACCCCCCTTTTCAAAACTAATTTGTTTTATTTAAGAAACCTTAAAAAAGTTTCCCTCTGTATCCTTCATAAAATTAAAGGCCATCTTGTCAGAAAGTGACTTAAAATCAAAGAAATCATTATAACCCAGAGCTTCTAGAGAGCTCTTCAATGTGCAGGTATACTCCAGTGGCAATTTCATTGGTTCCTCGTTTACCTAATCCCTCATGCCAAAAATAGCAGTTAGTTTTTGACGTTATAATTTCGGTTAGCTGAGAAAAAAAAAACACAAGTCAGTTAGTTGCTTTATTTGATAATTATTAATGGTGCTTGATAGAACTTACTATGAAGTTGAAGCAGTTTAGTTGCGACTCGTAAAAAAATGCTGATGTTTACCCCATCGGGACAGGTAGCACAGCTTGGAAATCACAACTGAACAAATGAGTCGTTATTCTACCGGAGGGAAAGGTAAATAAGCATGCAGGTTATAACGACCGATCTTCCCTCCAGTGGCGAATTTCGTAAATACAATTATGTCGATTTACAAACATCTAGTAAATGCATTTATGAGCCCGCCAAGACAAAAAAGTGAATTTCACAAAATTTTGCAGTTGTGTCATTATACTTCCGGAGCTGCGATATATATCAAATTTAATACCAAGCAAACAACAAAAAATAATAAAGACAAATTCAAACAATACCATCAGTGATTTACACTTATTTTAAAAAAACATCCATCAAAATGAGTGAACAGCCACATTAGAAGAAAATATATATTATTTATACATACACACACATATATTATATATATCGTCGCTTTATATATATCTACAACTTTTGGTGAAAATGAGTCAGCAATGGTAACACATTCTACAGGTTCAATTACACACTATTAAAAAAAGCTTTCAATGTAAGGAAGTGGTGTAATTAGCAATTAAAAGATAATCGATGTACATAATATAATGTAACATATGGCGCGGTTTTTTCTCTCTCCTGTAAAATCGCCCAAAGTGTAGGCAGGCAGTATTGCTTTAACAGCAACGATATTTGGGTTAGTGAGTTATTGAAGAGATGAAGCTCTGTTATTGGAATTTTCTGTTTATTGTAAATAACTCGGAACTGGTCTGTGGTCAATTGAAATAAATCTACCGCCCCGGTGAATGGACGGTTAAGTCGAATTTTCTTCAAAATGAGATGTTTCTTGAACTTAAGGGAGTGGAATCGTGTTATTTACGTAGTGAATATGGAGCTAAGTCGGGCATTGGCTTGCAATGGAGTTGTATATAAGCAACAACTGCGAGAATGACACGATTCCGCTCTCCTGGATACAATTAACTTACTCTGGACAAAATTCGACTTAATGGCTTATTCACCAGAGCTACAGATATATACGAAAATATTTATATGACGCTATTTACTATAATGCTTTTAGTTGATTAGTACTGGAGTTTCTGATTTGGTACGCGGCAGGAAGAAAATGGAAATATCCAACGAAAGGATAACAGTAAAATAAAGGGGGGAATTGTTTCATTGGGAATAACGTCAGCTAAAACCAAAATTGACGAGGAGTATAGCCTGACATAAAATAAATTGAGAGGAGAGGACCGCGATTTAGCGAGGATATTGTGCTCCCGCTTAGCCCCATCCTTACGACTTCAGGTGTCAGGATCGTAAACCCGAGGGGGAGGAGAGAGAGAAAGGGTTTAGTGTCCTCCGCCTGGAGAGAGCTTTTCAATCAATAAGTATAGCTGAGCCTCGGCTGGAAATACAAGGGGACAGTCTAGGGCCGGCTTTTATCCCTATGAAACTATAACGCTCTCTGTCCCTTCCAGGGAAAGGACCTCTAAATTATTATTTGAATTTATAAATTTCTGAATACACGTTACTGTCAAGGAATTGTATTATATAGCATTCCAAAATAATATAACGTATTAGATATTTATTTTAAAAATATATTATATATTTAAATACAATACTTCTATCAAACACGGATTAAAATTATAATTAAAATATACATTAATGCTCAATACAGACTAAAAAAAAAACCTGTACCACTACGACCCATGAAGGGCCTTGGGTTCATTACGTTGTATTGATACGTCCCCCTATCAAGAGTACCCAAGAGACTGGTTGAGCCCCCGGAGGTCCTCCAGATTCCAGAGGATCCATCACATTAGCAGACGGAATCGAATTAGAACTCGGAACCATCATGATAACAACTAAGTTCTCTACTACTGAGCCATCCGTTCCTTCAACACTGAGCAGTCTATTGCATTACAGTGTTCAACTTCGCACTCACAGCTGAAATATTAAAAAAAACGATCATGAATTACATTTATTTCTGTGTAACGAGCATCACTTATTGCTTATTTCATATTAGTGAAAAAATACATTTTTATAAATATAAGTACTAGGTAGTATTAATTAAGAAAAAATTGGACAGTCGATTTTTAGGACTATTCATGTCTCTCTAACTATTTTTTAGTTCTCATTGTTTGACAATAAGAGGCCAAAACTGTGATCATTTTTGAGGGATGTACCAAGCAAAATCTGTAAATAGGTAATTAAGAATATCTAGGAATTTTAAACCATTTCTAATTACTCATAAAAATATTTACTGAACGTCAGTTTATAATGGAAATATGTTAATTATTCGATAATTTACTAATTAGAGTTAACTGAAGGTAGCCTTTTTTCCTCCCCAAAGTAAAGGAGAGAGTATTAATGAGACAATTTAGATGGCCGAAGGCACAGCGGGGGGGGGGGGGCGGTGGGAGGGGGGATGTATACAGTTTCGAAGGGCCAGCGTTTAATTGGCAACGACCAACTTACCCTCGGCCTTCTCTTGGTTAGTTGGTGCAATCCACCTCCTTGGAATAAATAATTTCCTTAAACCTATTTTAAATGTAAAATAATTAGTTTGCATCAGCTGCAACTATGATCGTAGGATATGCAATGGTATCTTGAATTGAGATAAGTCCTATCGATAGGAATAATTAAAAATTCGATTTAAGATTCATCGATTTCGGCAAAGTTGCTGAAGGAAGAGTACACAAAATAAAAAGTGCAGGCTTATACCTAAAACCCCGGTGTATAATTGGTTAAGTCTAATTTTCTCCAAAATGTGTTTCTTGTACTTAAGTAAGCGGGATCGAGTTATTTTCGTAGTGAATGAGGGGCTAAGTAAGGCATTGGCTTGAAAAGGAGATGTAATATAACTCTCCTTGCTTTAATATTAATATAAAAAATACATGTATGTCGGCAACGGTCTGGTCCCTCAGAAGATAGCATAGATCAACCCTATGAACACACACCAAAGTATGCGGGAGTTTACACACTTCTAATCATTTATAAGCTCTTCCAATAATTTATCCTTGATATAAAAATGAGAATTACAGGTATAACTTAGGTATTTTTTGGTATAATTGAATACAGGAAGAGCAGCTTGATCTCAATGAAAACAAAAACCAGACTATATAAGACTTTACTTCGCCCGGTCCTAACATATGCCTCCCAGACGTGGAAACTGTCAAAAATCGCCGAAAAAGTCTCCTAGCTTTCGAAAGAAAAATATTACGAAGAATTTTTCAAAAGAGAGCTATAGGCATGGAGAAAGCGGAATAATATGGACCTTTACGAGTAAGCGAAAATTGTGCGGGCAGTTAAGCTTAGGAGGTTGGCTGAGCATATTATTAGAATGAAGCAATCCTGGAAACCGCATACTTTGGAGTGTGTTCATAGGGTCGATCTATGCTATCTTCTGAGGGACCAGACTGTTGCCGATTTTTTATATTAATATTAAACATATACCTTACGTAGGAATGACCTTACCCCGGGGTACTACAATTGGGAATCGTGTTGTGGTCTTCCAGGATGATTGGAGGTGGATATTATTGGTAAAGAAACAAAATCTATTTCAGAGATAAACAATTAAAAACTGATAGGCCATTCTTAATCTGAAAGATTTGGAATCTTAAGATTTATTTTTTAATAATCATTCAGAGAATATATGAAGACTGTACCTCTGCAAATCACTCAGTTATGATTCGGACAGCGGAAAATTCGTGACGGAGGGCCGTAAGCCGTTGGCTAGGCATGTTTTCCTCCCGTGGTGCTGATATATTGCTCTAATTACACGTCTGAGGTCCTCAGAACCACTGGGGCGGAGCCTTCCTCCTCCATTAGTAAATCAACCAAATCTCAGATAATACACCAGATAAGATCAGTTATTCTGAACTCTATACATCAATCCTAATCATTTCCAATCCGTTTATAATCAACAGGAGTATTCAATTGATTTGAAGCAGTTAACATTATCGATCCGGTATATCTAACGTTTGAAGAATTTATGAAGATTTTGGTAATACGGATAGTTGAAAAATCGATAACTTAAAAAAAAAATAGGTTTTTTAGTTTATGAACTTTTTATGAATCTTCAGCTAAAAAGTTAAGAGGCATTTTATCAATAATAATAAAAGACTTAGCCGTAGGCTCGTTACTGGTACCACCAATAGCTGCTACAAACTACCCTGCACGAATTGCCGACCTAACAAAAATCCCGAATCCGTTAAATCACCCATCCTCAGGCATTTACTACTTGGTTCAGAACGTGGGAACGCTGATGAATTCAGAATGAGTTCATGCTATCGAAATAAGGTCAATAATTGAGATAGGAAGAGTATAATTTAATAGTAAGGAGAAATTTCTCATTTGTAATGAGTTGCCTATTTTCTTTGAAAGTAAGACTGATGAAATAATATGCATTCCATGCACTGCTGCAGAGCGCGAAACACATGTACAATGAAACACTCATGAACAAAATTGAAGCATTTGGGATGTAGTGGTACCACCAAATTTTCCGAATTTCATGGACCGACCACATAACTGACACAGAAGTCCTATGTCGGTCGGAAAAGATCAAGAAATCACAATTAGTACAGAAAAGCGGAAATTAGAATACCATGACGTAATTATGCGAAATAATAAATGCCATTAACTGGAGTTAGGATGCAGGGATTGGCAGTAGGAGGGGTGCAGGAAATAGGAGGCTCTGCTGGCTGCATAATTTAAGACAATGTTTTGGACCGAAAACTGTACAAATATTTAGAAAACCCCAAACAAAACTAAACGCCATGTTAATGGCCGAATGGATAAGAAACAGGAAGAAGAAGGGATTTGTTGTTTATTAAGCCCTAAACCTCGATTTGTTGTTTATTAAGCCCTATACCTCAACTTAACAAGCCCAACTCGAACTTTGCAATGCTATCACTTCAAAAATTTTTACTGAGTGCGTACTCTGAATGGAGTTATCTCCTAAATGTCCCGGTGGATTCATCCTTTTCCAGACTTGCAAAACATTTTGATTTGTTAGACTAAGATGTTGTTGATAAGATGATCCTTTATCGAAAAAGATCTGGTTTCATATCCGTATATTGTACAAAATATGGAAAGATAATAGTTAATATTCCATTCATCAAGTGTTGCTTTCTGATTTGGACCTTGTAGTCAAATTCTTTGCCGATGTTTAGCTGGCCACGCTCCAAGCTTCCTCAAGGCTTAATTTGAGACTGAAAATGTTCTTCTCAGCTTCGGTATCTATAGCTTCTGGGTCCGTGGGTGGAGCCTATTCCTCCAATCACCTGATTGGCTGGGTTCCGACCTTGTGGTCTCTGATTGGTTGGATGTCAATTGGCTGACTTCTGATTGGTTTGCCTTTTCTTTCATGTTTTATGGTTTCGTTTTTGCCACAGGTATGTTTGGGAGCCACAATTTGCTTAATTTAATACCATCTTCTTTTTAAATTTTTCGAGGTGCTTTACTATTTCGATTGTTTCCATTATCTTTTTTTCTGTTGTGTTACTACACTTTTTGCCAACTCTTGTTTTGTCAAACACAATACCATGGTTGGTATTCACAAAATTTTCTGCCATTGCTGATGACGTGCTATCCATTTTTTTAACGCTTCTAATATGTTCTACAAGTCTTGTACATATTAGCCTTCCAGTTTGCCCAATGTACTCCTTCCCACAGGAAGATGGAATGCTGTGGGTTCCTGAGGTCTTAGGCCCAAGTCATCTTTTACACGACGCGGTACCTGATTTATTTTTCTTTCAGCGGTATAACTTGTCCTTATTTTGTAATTCTTTAAGATTTCCGCTATTTTCTCTGTAGTGGCCTTAACATATGGATTCATACCTATCTTTATTCCTTCCCTATTTTCCTCTGTTTTGTGATGTTTTGTTTTCTGGGTTTTTTAAAATTCTCTTTTAATAGTTTCTTCTCTTCTTTCTCCAATTGCGTCGGTTCAGAATTCCTCATGGCTCTTTTCATTAGTGTTGTTATTACTCCATGTTTTTGTACAGGATGGTGATGTGAGGAGGCATCAAATATATATGGGTCAGTTTTCTGTATACCGCGTAACCCAACCGATTTTCTTTTTTCTCTATTTTCACGTCCAGGGACGGGATACTTCCTTCTGATTCAGTTTCCATGGCGAACTAAATATTCTCATGGATGCTGTTTATGTAGTTGAAGAAATCTTTTAAGGTCTCTATACCATGTGGCCAAATAACAGATGTGATAACGCACTTTTAGTAGGCTCATAGTCGTTTTCAGTTTTATACAGTATCATTTATTGATCAGTATGGAAACATCTCTTTTGAAAAGGACAAATAAACTTGAAAATTCTCCAATGGGAATATCAAACCGGTTTCACAATAACCCATCCATGGATGGCTGAATTGGCCAATTGAAAATCCACTGACCCCGAGGACACAAGGCCTAATATGATTATGCTTATTAGCTGTTACATACAGCAGTAATGGTCGTTGTAATTAGCGCTTTGAGCACGGCTGTGGATGAATGGTTTCGGATGAGGAATTTGATTTGAGAACTTGTAACAAAGTTTCCCTCCCTAACAGGTTTACATTACGTCTTAGCTAATCGCATCTTCCTTTTCCTGCAACTCCTAGTTCTGGATTGTGCTCTGTCAGCTTTCTCTACAACCTCGGCTATACGCGAACAAATACCATTTAGAAGCTAACATGATCAACGCTCACTATATTTGACAATGAACAAAATGATGAATATGAAGTAATAGTAACGCCAAGTTGTAAACAAATTCTTTCCTTTTTTAACTTTTATATTCCCAAAATACTTATAAAATAAAAGTAAAACAACCGTTAGTCTACAATTTATCAACCAAAGTTATAATTTTTAACTTTTATGAAATGTTGTATGAAATCTTAGACCCAGTGAAAACAACAGAAGTATGGAAAATTAAGATCTACCGATGATACAGGGGAAAAGAAAACAGAGCTTTTTTGACATGTTTTCAGAACGGATGATTCCATATTAATGAAAAGAAAATTTAAGAATCAATGGAAGAAAAGTCAACTGCTAGCTGGATTCAGGAAGTTAAGAAGTAGCAGAGTGAAAGTATGTAACAATATTATAAGGAACGGAAGAGAAAAAACAGGATTGGAAGAATTTAAATTGACACGCAGTAGGTCTCATCGAAATGAAGAAGATGGAATGGTGAAACAAAGACAGACTACAACCTCGCAACAAATACCATTTAGAAGCCCGACCAGAAAAACAAATCCCGACCAGAAAAACAAATCCCGACCAGAAAAGACCAAACTATATTAAACCAGATCAGACCAAACAATACAAGACAAGACAAGGTAAGAACGAGGCGAGGAAATATAATCCGAGGAAATTTTTTCAGAGGAAATACAATCAGAGGAAATTAAAGTCAAGGAAATACAATACAACAAAAGTCAAGGAAATACAATAAAAACTATGGAAATAAAAGATAGGCCAGGACGAGAGAAGCTAATCAAGGACAAGACAATCCAAGAAAATAATATACACGAAAATCCAAGAGAATATAATACAATCCAAGAGTTATAAGATAAGGATCATACGATGGTTTCCTGACCCAGGAAACACTATGTTTTGTAAACATTGCAATTATGACATTGCTTATTAAGGACTTCAGAGTCTCAGGAAAACTAGGATACTTCCTGGGCCCAGGTGCATTCCCTCCCACATCTCCAATCCGTATACATGTAGCTCTAGAATTAAGAGATTTTGTCTAGAGTTAGTTGCCTATAGATCACTTAGACTTGTAATGTAATTTGTACTTTTTCTTAATAAAGTGCTATTAAAGACTGACTCTCTTTCGACTCCGATAACTCAAGGAAATAATTGGGAATTCAATCCGAGAAAATACAAGGCAAGGGGATACAATCTCAGGAAGCCAATGAAATACAAGACGTGCCCAAACAAGACAAGGCAATTGAATACTATGCAAGGAAATAAATTGAAATTCAAGGATATACTGTACTATAAAAGCTAAGATATTACAAGGATATTCAATCCGAGGAATTAAAATTAAAGGGGAATACATTCTAGACAAGAGAATACAAAAAATAATAGTCAAGGAAATGTAACAAAAGGGATGAGAACGGAATAAAATCCGAGGAAATATAAGTCATGACAAGGCCAGGAAATATAATCTGAGGAAATATAACCAAGAGAAATATAAGTCATGGAAATACAATACAATAAAATGCAAGGAAATGCACTGAAATAATATAAAAGGCAAGGAATGCACTATAATACAATAAAAGCCAAGGAAATACAAGATAAAACAAAACAAGAAAGGACAAGACAAGGAAATAAAATTCAAGGAGTTAGATGCAGAATGAAAAAATGGTCCAACCTATCCAATAGTCTATGAAAGGTTATTTATTTTATTCTTAATGTTTTATATAAAATCTTACCAATATTAACTAAGAAACACTGATGATTGCAATGGCGATAACCGCTCCAAAATTTGGAGTGTGTAACATAATCGCTTTTAGCGGGAAAGGGGGGGGGCAGGGAGGGCAAAGGAGCCTGTTGTCGCTATCTAGCAACTTGAACTTAAATTAGTCAGTTAATTTAATAGATTTCTGCACCAGCTTCTCCTAAGTTGTTTTGGTTTATCGTGTGGTTGTGTGGTTAGTCAAACGTGAAAATTAGCAGATTATAACATCAGCAGAGTATAACATGCAAGTTCTATCATCTGTTTTCTATCAAGCATCCGCCCTTGAGGAATATATGTAAAACAAATTAAAGTAATTCTTCAGCTCATTACAGAGGGCATTTAAAACAATAAAATAAAAATATGGTTCTCGTCATCTTTGTAAGGAATAGGGATATGTTTACAGCTCCGGTCAATAAATGGTTAAGTCGAAACCCCTGCGTCATGATCTCAGAGCTACAATAAAACCACAATACACTTTTCGTAGTGAATTAGGAGTTAAGTCAGGCTATTGCTTGAATTACAACTCCATTTCAGTGGTTAGCATAACAATCTAATAATCCCAAGCTCGCGGGTTGGTATACCTTGGTTATGCCGTCCTTCGGGAGGGACGTTAAAACGAGAGTCCCGAGCCTGTACGATGTCAGGTACTTGTTAAAAATCCCTAGCCTAATGAAACCTGAATAGGCAAAATTTATAGCATCGTCCGATTAGCCATAGCAGCATAAAGTGAGGTAAAAATAAACGAACAACCAAACAACTCCATTTCAGGCCAAAAATTAAGAGAATGACACGATTCCGTTTCCCTGAGTACTATTAACTCTGGACGAAATTCGAATTCACCACTTTTCACCAGGGGTGCTGATATTTGATTTTCGATGAATAAAATATTACATTTTGAAGATTTTTCGTTTTATTTTGACAGATGGAAATACAATTGCAAAGATTAAGTGGTATAATTTCACAGAAATACTGATTTTTAATCAAGGATCGGTCGTCTAATAAAGTCAATGCACCCATGGACAAAGGGACCCCCAAAGTGCAGTGAATTTAGATTTTACTGAATTAAGTAATGTTAATATCTAGTTATGTGAAAAGGAATACAAAAAGTGATGCGTTCAAGTTCAAAAGCGGATAACTTCATAATCTCAAAAATTGACTTTTTCACATTTCTCGATTGCTTAGGCAAGCAATTTTATGCTAGCAAAACTTCAGGATCAGAACCGGATGAAAACCTTGAAAAAAGGTTGCCAGAAGCGAAAAATGTTTAAAAATTCAATTTTTGAAATTTCGGAGTTATACGTTTTTGATCCTGAACGCCTCAAGTCATTAGTATGCGTACACAGGAAAGTGTTGTACTGAAGAAAAGGTGGAAATATTTAACCAGCGAATTCGGAAAACTGAAGAGACTTATTTTGAGGATCTAATACTATTGTTAATAAGCAGTTTCCCGAATAAAAGAAACATTTACTTTATATTTCAAAGCATCTCAGCCTGGTAAGTTAGCAAATAAAATCCTAAGTAAAAATATAAATAAAGTATAAAATTTATATTATATGTTGTTTCTGAGGCTGGGTAGATTTCTTAAAAATATTCTTAATTGATTAAATAGTGAAAGAATACTCCTAAAGCCCGTTTTCAGGTTTCAGATCTCTACCTATAATTTAGATTGCAATTGAAATTACAACACATATGAACGTTCAGCTAAGGAGTGTTAGTTTATAGTTTTTTACTTAGCGTTATGAGGTTTTTATCAACCCGTTTTTTACGGTTATTGCAAATAAGTAACGAATACTGCTCATATTTAACGTCAATTCAGATTCCAACATTTTCTTGAATATATAAGCTTGTTATCTTAGGTATATAGTTAAGCTAAAAGTTAAATATGACAGTGCTTTCGATAGGTAATGTACCTGTACTTAACTATTGTGGATTATGATACTATTTACTACGTTTTTGAGAAAGATACGAAGTTTGCTTCCATTTTCTGGTGGATAAGATATTAAAAAAAAATAAATAAAAAGTAGAATTAGTGTATTTCAGTTTCGAATTTTGTGTGGGAAGATGTTCGAGTTGAATTAAAACAAGTTTTAAATGTTCATTCGTTTCCTTTTTAATTTTCTCCAAAAATATAAATTATCGTTATATTTAGCATGGAAAAGAGAATTTAATTATGGGAAATTTGTAGATTTCCGTAACCATTTCATCGAAAAATAAACATTTCAACTAATATTTCGAAGGATATATGATATATGTTTGTTGAAACGTTCATTTCTTGATGAAATGATTACCGAAATACACACATTTTCCATAATTACATTCTCTTTTCCATACCAAAGCTCACGATTGTTATGGAGAATATAAAAAAGGTAGCAAATGAAAAGTTAAAACTTGTTGTGGCTCAACTCGAAGCGACAACCTACGGAATAATTACCCTTTTTTGTTTTTTTGTTGAACAGGACAAAATATCCTCTGCCAGTTAGTCTTGTTTTTATATTTTTCCTTTTAAGATTATGAGAGATTTCTACTGTACTTGGGATGAGGGCAAGAATAATTAACATATTTAATTTAATAATTACATTACCTAAATATTGAGAGAAGCTACGTTTACCGGAAGCACTACGCTGACACTTAGCAGAAATGAGATTAAATTAATAGCATTTGAGACATTGGAGAGGGTTAGGAATACAAGGCCTTAGGCCAACCAATCACGGTTCTACATTAAGGCGTACTTGGTGGCTGAGATATTGCCGCACAGTATGAATGGTATTGCTAATGGTATAACAAATACCACTTTCTACGAACATCCAACTGCGTTAGATCCTCGAGGTTAAAAAAGGGTCGAAAACGTAAAAGATGAAGAATTACTTTAGTGTTGAATAGTGTATAATTTAAATGGCTAATATAAAGATATAAACCAACTATAATACTAACGATTCCCTACTCTCTACATATTAGAAGTAGTCAATATATACAAATAAAAAAAGTGCGGATGTAAAGAATGTCTACCACATGTTGAGAACAAGGAAGCAATGCCATAATATCTTTTTGGGTAAATTGGCAAACTATCACACTCATAGTCTAGCCCAAAGAGAGATAGGGAATTAAGTAAATTTTATTAATCCTTAGAATGAAATGGTGTTTCCTAGGTTGAAAAATCTTATTCAATATTATTATCTAATTTCTAAAAAATTTTTATTGGTTAAATCAATGAATTTGTATGCGGAGTAAAGCAATTAATGAATTATCGTAGCATAAATAGGGTAAAAGTCGGAAAGGTTTTATCTCCTACTTCATAGATATATCTATACTTCTTATGTTTAATTAGCGAAGATATCCAGAGGCTAAGGTTTATCTAATCTAGCTATCTCAGTTCTAAAATTTTAATTAAAACCGAAACCTCTCTCTTTTTTTTAATCAACAACAAACTGGAGAGCAATATTCTACAATCTGCAACACTTAATGACAATAAGTCTTAGAGATCTATGACCACATCAACCATATATAGATTATTTACACACTCCCAAATTGATCTGAGAATAGTATTGTAAATTAGTAGTTTGTTTTCGATTAGGAGTTGGGAAGTTTTGCTTAGTGTTCTGTTTAGTTGGCTGAATCTTTTTTTTAGTTTTTGTCTTTTAAGTCTTGTATGTGGGTTCCACACGAGTCTTTTATCTAAGGTGAAACCGAGGTATAACGCTGTGTAGTGTCTGGGTAAAGTAATACCATTAAATTGAACTGGTGGACAGGAGCTGGATAAAAAGTAAAAATTACATGTGTCCATTTCGATTCGTTAACTTTTATACTTCTTTGTCACCACCATTTTTCAATCTGGGAGCAGACGTTGGATGCAGTAGCTGTTCGACACATCTCTAGAAGGCTTATATCAAATTGGAGTGTTAAAAGGATGCTTGGATCTAACCGAGAATCCAGGAGAAAAAAATGTCTCAAAATAAAAATGCCAAGTATATGAAGATTTCGCATTACTTTAATAAAATATTTCAACTGGTTTTCGACTTTGAATTATAAACAATGCATGCTAGACGGAAAATCATATAAAAATATCACCATTTAAAGAGCCACTGAAAAACAATCTAGATAAAAATATTATGACATTTAATGAAAAGGAATTCTGTATATAGAATTGTAAAAAAAAGTTCAGAAACACAATATACTTTTTTTCCTTTTCTGACTCAAAATTCATAATATTAAGTAATTGGGAAAGAAATAAGTGGAAGTTTAGAAGAGATCTGCTTAAAAATGTAGAGAAACGATCAGAAATAAAATTAAATAAATTGAAATTATTTTAATTGAACCTTATACCTTAACATGCTGATGGATGTTCAATTACATTTCACACTTGGGTCTTTGACACGAAATTCCATATAATATTGTCATGGACATAGGCAAACGTAGTATGCACTACATTACAATCACCATCAGGTGCAATCACATTTAACTTCAATCACAGTGCATTAGTAAATTACAGAATCTTCAAAGAGTTATACCATTTTGAGAAAATGTACAAAAACATATATCTTCTTCCTGCTTTGCGATGTTATAGTTTTAATTCTAATCGTAGAAAACTTTTTGCCTAAATATTATTAAGACTTCCAAAAGCATTGCGAAGTTTTTGAAGTCTACTTTATATGGAGTAGAGTTTTAATGTCACAGGATGAAACATTTGTTGAAAGAAAAGAAGTTATAAAAATAAAGATTCCAAGGAACGAAGGCACGGTCTCCCCTTTTCATGAGCAGAGCACACATAGTGTGTGTGAGGGGGAGGTAAAGACATCATTGACAGAGTTTGTTTGAGTGAGCCGAGATGATAATGTAAGTGCATAGTGGTAATAAGGTTACAGAAAATACAAGTTATTGACTGAAAATTTAGAAAACCATCCTTTGCGAAATCGGATGCGGTTTTGGGGGAAGGGAGTTTCTCATTCTGACTGAGGGTCGTGGGTGGCATTATTAGAACCAGTCATTCCAGGGTCAAATGAAGATAAAAATCCGAAATGTAGGTTATTTTATAAATTGTCAGACTTCTTTTAGTGATAAAGGAATCAGGGCAGGATTAGTTATTGCTATCAATGTGTGCAAATGGGTCAATAAACACATATTAATTTCAAAAGAATTATTATTTAATTAAAATATTAATAGATTTTTTAAAGGTTTGTAACGATTAAAAATGAAAAGTTATTATTTTTTTATGCCGATTCCTAAGTAGGAGAAGCGCCACACATATGCTCCTAAAGAATGAGGGTCGATTGGGAATGAAAATTCACTCCGACCAATTATCCTAGAGGCCCATTTTTCCTCTCGAAACCGAGGCACCAGTAACCTGATTACATTTATCGCTCATATAAAATGTAGGAGAGCCTGTGTACGCAGGAGATAAACTGTTGGGCTGTTGGTGGGCTAGTTTTAAACTTTAACCCTGGGAGATACGTGAATAATGGATCTGGTGGGATGTGTTTGAGGCTCTCATCTCGTAATAGGCGCCCGTCCTGTTGTCCCTTATCCGCTCCTCTAATATTCATCGATTTTCAACTCCACCAACTCCTATTCATCTGATAATCCCGCGTCGAGTTGTTACAGAATCGTCAACTACCCTTCGGTTTTCCCTCAGTGCATGAATTCGAAAAATAGTCTGTCGGAGCTTTAATGGACTAAATGGTTTACTCCGCTGGGATTAGAGAACAATTTGTTTAGAATATAGATTGCGATTTATCATCACCACTTGAATGAATTATTCTGTGCTAGCTTTGTTCATTGGATATCAGAAGAAATATTTTATTTCATTGGATAAATTTTGTTGAGTAATTACACACAATATAAAATTTCTAAGTAACTAACTTTTCCTCAATAATTCTTGTACGACCGATTTTTTACTTTATTATTATTATTTTTTTTGTAGGATTTAGATCATGCACTTAGTGCATCATGCAACTTATTTATACATACATATATATATATATATATATATATATATATATATATATATATATATATAAATTTAAAAATACAAAAACCTGTACCTCTACAACCCGTGAAGGGTCTTGGCAAGTGAGATATGTTGTAGTAGGTGCCGAATAACCTGTGCAATACTGAGCATAGTTACCCGACCATAAACAGAGAAATGTACTGTATTAATCTATTTAAGTGATTGGCTTACCTTTTGTATATATAATACAAATACATTTAGATATTAAAAAAATATTATTGATTATAAATTAAATTAAATATTTTTTACTTTCAATGATAGCTAATGTTAATGATAGCCAATGATAGGAAATGTGGGAGACCCGGGTTTGAATCCCGACCCCGGGCATATCTTTTCTCTTAAAAAATAAAAATATTTAAAATTATAACAATTTATAAATAAAATAAAATAAATTATAATAATATATAATGACGTAAGTCAACAATATCCTAATTAAAGTAATGCTCAATGAACAACCTTCTCCTTGTATGCATCGCAAATTACGAGAACACAGGGATATGGGGTCAGTGAAGAGAATGGATATGTCTGACCGAGGTACGAACCAGGATAGCTCACCCGGGTTCGAATCCCGGCCCTGGGCATATCTTTTCTCTTCAAAAATAAATAAAAATAACTAAATAACTCTAATTTAACTATTTTAATTATATTAAAATGGAAATGGTGGACTGGATAATTCTAAGAATAGTGTAAAACAGTGAAGGATAGCAGTTGAACTCTTCATATTTCTGACCTAAGGAATCATTGGCCGAAACGTAGGCACAATAAAATAAGTTATGCTAAGTTAGTTCAATTCATTGACAACACCTCCTGAACACTTTACACTATTTTAATTATAGTTGATTTTACTAATAAATAATTATATTTAATTTCGATACTTGACAACCTTAATATCAGTGACTGTAGGTTTATCGGGGAGCAACTATTTTTTTTTTTTTAAATCGCTACAAATACCAATCGGATTTTTCCATTTATGCATCATATCTAACCATAAATGATTGGTATTTCGTCGTTGTAAAGCAAATACATTCACATATACATTACCTCCAGCGTATTGTTTTATTAATCTCCCTTGCCATATAATGTAATTAATAGTTTCTGTTAGTCGAAAAAAAAAAAATGATGAAAGTTCAAGTACCGGTTACTTATTCGGATCCCCTCCCAAAATAAAAAACAAAAATTAAAAAAGAGGGAAAATGAATATTCACCAGACTCATTAGGACTCCTGTGGAATAATTGGAAAATTCAAATATAAAATACAGCCTGCTGGTTCTAATTTATGGCGCTGGTTCCCTGTTTGCATATCGATAAGCACTGGGGATTATCAACTTTATCTGTCTAAATAAAATTCCAAAGAATAATTATAAGCCTGAGTGAAAACAGAAAGGAAAGAGACTCAGATTTTCATTCACCGACTTAATTAGATTAAATATTCTTCGCAAAAGTCAACTTCTTTTACAATTTTTTTCCCCGGCCCTCTTAGAGAAGGGATGGAAATTTCTGTGCTGTAGATTTATTTTGTGTCCGAATTATAACTCATCATATCTTTTCTTATCAAGGTTTTAATTGATACTCTTACGAATCCTAGAACTGCCGAAGGAGAACAAACAACGAAGTTTACTCAATGTACAACGAATCAGATGTTGTTTACTCCTTAAAAATTAGAAGATTGCGAAGGGCTGTTCATGTGACTTGAATGGAGGCCATTCAGAACCTCTCTACTCCACGAGAGGGAGGCTGAAACTGAGGTTGTCGGATGGTGGAGAGAGACGCGAGGTATATCCTGGGAGTCAGATGCTGGATGACAGCTGCGAAAAACAGAGACGACTGGAAGAATCGGGTAGAAGAGGCCAGGACTCGTCACCGAGTTGTAGCGCCGTATAATAATAATAATAATAATAATAATGATGAATTATAGAGTTAAATCAAAGTTGACCTGAAAATATATTGGCAAAATCTTTAACAAAAATGTTAGAATGCTCAACTCTTCAATGAGCAATACGTACTTGCAATAGTTATCCCTTGAGCTAAGAAAAAGAAAGGACCACTGCGACATTCCGCTTGAAAAGAAGACTTTTTTCTTCAGTAATTGCAATTAAAATTTTATTTTTATATTATACTTTGCTGTATTTTTTATTATGGCCTATATTTGTCTTAGAAAATGGTATATTCACTACCATGTACTGAACCCTTCTAAGAGTAGTGTAAAATGGTCAGGGGGTGCAGTCAATGACAAAATAAGTCATTCTTATCAGTTGCAGTTTGGAATCTTCATATCTTAGGATATAGATAAAGATAGCCTAAATCTTAGGCCGAAAAACATGGGTTATTGTGGTACAGGTTTAATTTAATATTTTTTTAATATAGCAGAGGAAGCCCTGCTGAATTGTTGTGCCACTGATGAGAATGATATTTTTTTAAATGCAGATTCGATATTAATGACAAATACATCCTTGTATTGCGTGACAATTTTAAGTTTAAATCCATTCAATAAAACATTTTTAGCCATTGATTCATAGTTAGATAGACGTGCAAGAAAGTCTTGGGTGTCCACATCATGTATTTTATCGTGGTGTTGTGTGTACTATCTGAATTCTTTAGGGAATTTTTGGGTTCCCTCATTGAGAACGGAAAACTGTAGTATAAAACAGGATACTGAATGATGTTTAGAAATCGAAGTAGTGTTTTTCTTTAGTCTTTCATAATAGTAAGTTTCCAAAATAAACAGTGGCATATTCCATATAGACGTAACATAAAATGACAATGAAACATGGCATAAAAACCAATGAAACATTCGGTATAAACTTCTCATACAATATATTAACTGAAGTTGAACATTTGATATAAACTTCTCATACAATTTATCAACCGGAGTCGAAAATGCGGTAACATAGCCTGGGACTGCTCAAACCTGCATTGTTACCCTGCCTATGACGTTTTTTGTGTACAACCGAAATTTCATGTATTGTTTTACAGGGTTGACAACGGTCCATGTTGGCTTTTTTACAGGTGTCAATGAACCATGGGGATGCAGTTGTTGGCATTTTCATTAGGAATTCAGTATTGATTTTCAAATTATATCCTTTTTAAAAACAAGGTAATTCGATTTTAAACTCAAAGTGCGCTGTCAACGGTTCATTTAGTCGAAGTTATGTCAAAATAGAAACTTGGATTTTTAAATATCTGCAAATATCCGAATATTTCATTAAAAATGAGGAAATAATGTCCATTTCAAAACTACTGGGGTGTTTTTCAAACGCATAGGACTTAAAGTACTGAGGTTGAAGTTCAGCGCCAGGCACAGGATCTGAAATCAACAAATCGTCGGTAATAAATCTGGATAAAGCTTATCTAGGCCTTAGTCACCTTGAGGAACAATATGGAAATTGGAAAAGTTGAAACTTGTGTTGTTCCACTATCTCCCTTTAGTCTAGTTTCTATATGGCTCTAAGGTCTCTTATCGGATTTAGATTTGTTTATCAAAATGACCTGAGGATAACTGCAATGGTAAGAAACAAATAAATAAATAAATCAAGGTGGTGAGAGACCAAGGGTTACAAAGGTGAAGAATTATTGCCAAAAATCCAAGAGATTAACAGTAGATCCATACAAAAATTATGAAAAGTTCAAACTTTAGTATTACTATATTTTCGATGTGAAAACTTATTTAGTCTCGTTTAGCGAATTTTGGTAGGGGAAAAATCATGGATTCGCGTCACCGACATGCTCGATATCCTCGTGACGTATCACGCGAGCATGGCGACACCTAGCGGCCTGTTATACGATTTGTTTTGATGTTCTTTAATTTAAATACTAGAATTCCCTTGATAAATGAATAATAATATTTAATTAAAGTCGTTTAATAGTTGTGCAAATGATACTAATAACAACTTAAACATCAATAACGAGTTGAAATTTTCATTTTCCCCTAAATGAGTTCATTTTTCATAGTTAAAAGTCTTTTATGAAATTATTGTGAAGTAGAAATCTAAGTATCGTTGAACGATCATAATAATGCTAAACATGAAAATAAATTTCATGAACATATGTAAATACATTTTCAAGTTATCTATACATATAAAATTCAGGACAGACACAAAAATAAAAAACGGGAAGTGGAATAAGAAACAAATAAACCAAAGTACAACAGATACTAAAAAAATGGACGAAAACGTATACTTAGATATATTGGAATGAAATATTTTTTCTTGTAATAACTAATTCATTTATTTTCCATAATTAAATATTTCGAAAATATGACTGCTATTGTCATTTAGTAAAGTTAAAAAATGGTCTGAGTGCCAATAACCTGGAATCAGTCAGTTAGTGTTTCTTCAATGTCAGGCACTTGATAATGTAAAAAGTTTGGTCTAGGTGTTCAACCAATGATTACACTGTTCTGCACGAAAATCCTCCTTCAAACCAAAACATGCTTTCTTACTGTTATCAGATGTGCTGAACACGAATTTGAAGTCAGATGTTGTCTATCACGCACAGTTTCCTGAGAAATTCTAGTTTTTTATCCAAAAAGGTGAGTTTTTTGTGGATTTGACGAATTTTTTTCGGCATCAAAACATAGTGAAAAAAAATTCAAAAACCCGATGATTTTGAGCGCAATGAAGTATATTTGAACGAAAAAAAATTAATGGGAATATTACAAGTGGTTAAAGAAATATGGCTAAAAGGGTTTTTTTTCAGTTTTTGAGCTTGAGGCAGGGATTTGGTCTCTACCTGGATCTTTAGGGGAATGACCCTCCTTTATCTTTTATGGTCTTTTATGGTGGTACCCTTTTCATTCAAATCCTTACCTGCCCCCCTTTCACCCTCAATACCCCAACTCCCCCCCCCTCCCACTCAGCCCCTATCTTGTCACTATTTTCTTCTAGGATTTGATCAGTACTCTCGAGGCTTTCGCTAAACTCACTTAGTTGGATATTCAGTTGTGCTATCATTGTTTTTGGATCAGTTCACTCTTTCTCTGTAATGTCACGACAGTGTAAAAATAAGCCTGTTTCCTTTTGCTATGTTTGTGGTGAAGTCACATTCAAGTCCACTCAGAAACCTGTGACTCCGCTGGTGAAGAATGCATACGAGTTATACTTTGGATGTAAAGTAAGTGATCAGGACAAATCATGGGCTCCTAAAATGTGCTGTAGTTCATGGTCACGTTCTCTGAGTGGTTGGCTAAATGGGACACATAATTCAATGCCATTTGCAGTTCCCATGATTTGGCGAGAACCTACAAATCACGTGATCGATTGCTATTTTTGCATGACCACAATCAAAGGTTTCTCGTTCAAGAGCAAAAAGAAAATTGTTTATTCCAACATCCCCTCTGCCATGAGACCAGCTCCACATGATGCCTCCATGACCATCCCACCAAATCCGAGTAAGTTCCGTCTTAGTTCTGAGGAGTGCAGCGATGTTGTTGCGTAGAATATTCGCTCCGAAGAATAGCGAGCTCATGGGACAATTTGTATTTTTCAAATCACGAAATTGTAGCGAGATAATGAATTGATGAGAAATCATCACGACAATTGAAATGGGTTTGAAAACTTATTTGGCTTCATAACGAATCACACCCAAAAGTTAGTAATAGGTAACGTTCGCAAGGTAGCCCGAGGTATAATTTGGGAGGCAATCCACTGAAGATTATTAGTACAAGTAAGAATGTAATACTATCATGTATAATTATTATTATTGACAAATAATAATCGTATAATTTGCAGTTTTAATAAATGTTGTTAAGCAGATATCTCAGTCTATGGTTTGGTGGGTTACTGATATCATATTAATTATGTTAAAAGCCGTAAATCGACTCTGTTGGATCTAATGGAGGTAATAATACTTCAGGACTCAGGAGGAGGAGTTTCATGACTCACTAATGGAACACATGACACAATTTTCTGACCAGGGATAAATTCACGTTTAGGTCATGATTTTGTAACATAGTGAGACCTATCTCTGCTGTCCCAGAGGCAGAAAAAACAGCAAAACTTGATGAACCCATGTAGCAAACCAAGCAATAAAGCAATGACCTTTATTACTGACCACAGATATTCCATTCATATTTTCCATATTGTATTTCCTCTAAAATTAGTTTCATGTTTTGATATGTCTCTTTCATATCAGCTACATGCGCTACAGATATTGATGGAAGTTCATTGGCAGCACAGTCTTCAAACTAAGTTTAGTCGAATCTATAAATACTCGCCACTGCCGATGATGAAGCCCAAGAGTTTCCATAACTGAAAAATATCTCTACAAAACACAATACCATTTTCTTCAGAGAAGCAGTCCTTGAAATCACAATGAGAGCCACGATGACTACATATTCTTACTTCTTTTTGGAGTAGATTCCACCCTTTGAGTCTGGAAATTAAACCTTCAGCTTGCTGTTAAGACAGATTTTTTTTTTTTTTAAATTATTTTATTGAATTGTACAACTGTAATATTATACATCTAGTACAAAGGCTGTATGAATAAATAAATGCATGAAAGGACGTGCAGAGGCACTACCCAATGGCAGCACTCTAATTAGATTTCTATTATAGAAGGTCTCGAGGCCATCTTCTCTTCAGACGCCTAGGAGGATTGTCCGGGATGGAATTGGAACCAAGGATGGAAACTAGTGGGTTTGGATGGGCCTGGAGTTTATTATGGAATGATAGGTATCTGGAATGGGCTAAATCGGTAACATATGGAACGTTCAGGTCATTATGGATGGTTTTATTTGTGACAAAATAAGGAGCGTTTAGGATTTTGCGAAGGATTTTGGATTGCAAGGATTGAATACGAGAGGAATTTGATGGTTAGGAGGAGCCCCTTAGTTCAATTCCGTAAGTCCATATAGGTCTTATAACAGTAACATAAATAAGTCTTTTGTAATTGATTTGAAGCTTTGAGCGTTTGTCTAGTATGTGTTGAAGTAGTCGGAAGCGTCGAGCTGTTTCTTGTCTTTTCAGTCTTGTGTGAGGGTTCCAAGTTAGACGTTTGTCTAAGTTGAGTCCTAGGTAGCGGATCTGTTCAACAGGGATAAGTGGAGTACTATTAAAGGATACAGTAGGACAGGAAGTCAAGGGTTTTCGGCGAAGGGTAAAGGTAATTTGATGGGACTTTTTGGAATTGATTTTAATTCTCCAATTCCGACACCATTCTTCGAGGCTTGATAAATGTGATTGAAGGGATTGGGATGCAATATATGGGTCGTTATTAACTGATAACACGCATGTGTCATCAGCATAGGTGGAGATGAAGGTGTTAGGATGGGTTGGGATGTCAGCTGTATATACCGTGTAGAGGATAGGACCGAGGATGCTACCTTGAGGAACACCAGCAGACTGGGAATAGAGAGGAGAGTAGGAACCATTATGATTTACTTTAAATGTTCTGCCAGCTAGAAAGGAGCGAATGATCAAAAAGTATGTAGGAGGAAGGAATTGTCGGATTTTGTAAAGGAGACCTGGGTGCCATACTCGATCAAAAGCCTGTTCTACATCGAGAAAGGCTCCCGTGCAATACAATCTACGCTCCAATGCTGAGGAGACAACATCCACAACACGATGGCATTGCTGGATAGTGGAGTGGGATGTTCGGAAACCAAACTGGTGGTCTGGGATTATGTGGTTACTATCTAGGATGGGATAAGACAGATTTAAATCCCGAATCAGGTCATTAAGGTCTTTCTGATTGTTAAAGTATGGTTCTGATGAATTGGAATAGGCTTTATATGTAGGATCATTTTTATTGCCATCTGAAGCATTTTCAGCTTCAGTTAGGTCAGATTCAGAGTTATCACCTAAGGTCCTATCTGCATATACTGGTACAGGGAACTGTTGATTGTGTAAGACAGGTCTTATTGCAAATTCTCATACTTAGCTGTAAGTTTTGTTTTAGATGTGATTCCTTTAATATTTGTCAAACAGAAATAACAATCACTTAAGTAATCTTTCGGTTCCCTCCAAATCATGGGCATTCCAAAGGGCATACGATGACCATTTTTTTACCCGATCAGCAATCTAACACAGGAAACACAGCATGTTATTATGACATCCAAAATAAAGTTGATAACACTTCTTTACGATTGGTGCCAACTTTCGCCTCTGAGACCAGAAGGTCAGCTCACCACAAATATAACAGAAACTGTCTACATGATTTATACACACTTTCTTGGAATGATGAAAAAACAAAGCACTAAAACACTACATGCACAATACACTTCTGAATAGAAAGCAAGGAAATATTTCATTACTGAACAAACTCACAGTTAGCTCAATACTGACACATCACAATGCCAGATGGACAGGTCTGACCATGTCCAAACATGAATAAACCATGTTTTATGATGCTTCAGCATAATATTACAAATAAAATTTCCTTAAATACAGCTTGGATAAAATCGCTACATATGAGGTAAAGGTTCCTATGGCAGGTAAAAAAAACAACGCTAAAATAAGATTTTAAAAAGTAGCTGTCACAAAAAAACTCTGCCTGATGGAAAAATTCTGACTACATATCTCAATTTTAGTATGAACAACTGCACTAGATTCACTAATCAGATTTCTTGTGAAGAAAACCTTGTCAAGCAGTGTTATTAAGGGGAATCTTTTGGTAGCGCGTGATTTCGTCAAAATCTCTTTTAAGGACAACCTTTGACTTGTACTATACAGTCCTTACCATGTACTTAACCCCCTTTATGGGATGTAGAAGCACAGTTTGTTTCTTAATACTGCTATAATTCCTCAAATCAACCTTGATTGTGTTAAAATCTCTGGAAACTGGATAAGATTATTTGGATACCAAGACAGACTAAGATATACTCGACCAAGGGCCTATCTCGGACCACCATTTCATCTTGTGAGAAGGACACTCCCTTTCTTGAAGCCACCCTATTCACCCAACGCCAAGATCCCTGTAAACTATTTGTCTGCCTAAGTGGTTTCCCACCTTGGCTCGACAAGGAACACACATCACCCTCTTTATATCTTTCGGATTGTAAAGTAGCAGTACCTAGATATGGAAATAATTTGGTCAATTTAAAATACTACATTAGCTCTCGAATTTCGTTCATCAATCAATATCTTAAGTATTATAAGGCTAGTAGTTTACAAAAGGTCTCCCTTTGATACGGGAGGGGGGGAGTGCAGTAGGTGATAACCAGCGCCGTCTACATTTCTCTACCGGAACTTTCCCCCTCCCCGAACAGTGTTTGGATTAGTAAGAATTATCTCCACAAAATTATTTTTCTGCATTTTTGCATTTCTTTCGACTAATTAAGTATTGTAATTATAAAAAATTGTTTGTTTTTAATTAATTATCAAGTGAATTTAAGAGGATTGCTAGGATAATAATTAGAAAATTAAAAAATATATATGCATACTTAAGACCATCAACAATCAACACTGGCTCTACAACCCAGTACGGGTCTAGGCCGCATCAAGGCGTCGCCTCCACTCTTCTCTGTCCTGTGCCAAGGTCCTCCAAGCTCTGGATCCAACAATGCTACAGGCATCCTTCTCGACCTCGTCTGCCAATCTCAGTCGTGGCCGTTCACGTTTCATTTTTCCGTCAACGTACCCAAATATCAGTCTCTTATGAGCAGCGTTGTCCTCCATTCTGGCCACATGTCCAGCCCATCTAAGCCTAGCTATTCTTATATACTGAACCGCGTCTAGCTCCTGATACATCCGATATTTCTCTGCATTCTGCCTGAGTCTAAATTGATCGCCAAGTCTATCTGCTCCATAGATCCTTCTTAATATTTTTCTTTCGAAGAGCAGTAAACTATTGGCATCTGCCCTGGACACAGGCCAGGTTTCCGATTCGTAAGTTATAACAGGCCTCATCATTGTCTTGTAAAGTATCACCTTGGCTCTTGTTGATATCAGATGGCTTCTTAAAATTTTTCCCATCCCAAAATAACATTTATTAGCGGTCAAAATTCTTCTTTGAACTTCTGCTCCAGTTGAGTTATCCGCTTTGACCAAAGAGCCAAGGTAGACAAAACTGTCGACACTTTCAAACGTGTAGGAGCCAAACGTGATAGAAGGTGTTGGTTGCCTTGAAGTGCTAGCAAGCATATATTTGGTCTTTGCCTGATTCACTTGAAGACCCGTTCGCCGTCCAGCTTTCTCCAAAGCAAGAAACGCTTGCTGTAAATCCCTCTGTGTTCTTCCGACTATATCTATATCATCCGCGTAGGCCGTTATTTGGATGGACTTAGTCAGAATCGTACCAGTGACTTGTAACCCTGAGTCTCTTATGAACTTTTCAAGTGCAAAATTGAATAACAAGCACGAGAGTCCATCCCTTTGTCTCAGACCCCTAGTTATCCTGAATACTTCAGAGATGTCATTTTGGATCTTGACCTGGCTTCTCGAATCCCTCATCAGCAATTCCACAAGGCTTATCAATTCTCTGGGGACATTCATTTCTTCCATGCCTTGATATAGTTTCCCCCTGAAGATTCTGTCATAGGCATTGCTGAAATCCACAAAAAGGTGGTGGGTCGTTATATTGTACTCTCTGGTCCTTTCCGTAAGAATTCTCAGGGCAAATATTTGATCAATACCAAGATCTACCATTTGTAAAGCCGCATTGGTACATTCCTATCTCTCTTTGGGCATGGGGGAGTAGTCTTTGGTACGCCACATTGGAGAGGACTTTGTAGGCAGAGCTAAGGAGTGTTGTGCCACGATAGTTATCACAATGCATCTAGTCTCCTTTCTTGTGAAGAGGGAGGATAAGGCCAATGCACCAGTCACGCGGAAGAGCTTTGTTTAACCAAATACTATGAAGAAGATCTCGGATCACCTTTATCACTTCATTTCCACTAGTCTTCAGAAGTTCAGCTGGTATGACATCACATCCTGGCGCTCGATTGTTCCTAAGCTTCCGAATCGCACCCTCGATTTCCTCATCATCTGGTGGGTCAAGAAGCTCACACTCTTAATACTTAAGACCATATAAAATAATAAAACTGATAAAAATCCATATTTATTCTGGGAAGTTTCTTTAGAATATTGATGCGGGACAAAAAATTTAAACTATCATGTCTTAGAGTAGAATACAATTACAATTTAATTAGTACATGAAAATAAAAAAATAATAAATATAAATTAGGAATTACCTCGCAATAACGAATTAAATGAAAGAAAAAATATAAATACCATAACAATAATTATAAAGAAAGAAAACTATTAATAATTACAGATATACAAATTTTATGGAAAACAAAATAATTTAAGAACGTAAAACATAAGACTATAATTATTTTAAAAATAAGTGTGTTTTTTTTTTTTTTCTGGGTAGGGGAAAAATCTTTCATAAGACGAAGTGTAATAACACAACAGTGTGAGATTCCTACTCACTAAAAAACCACCTCCCAATTCTCCTTTTACACATCCCATGGAACAGCCGTCAAGCATTACTTCGTGGGGAAAAATAAGTGTGTGTGTGTGTGTGTGTGTATACATATATACTACTATATATATTATATATTATACCAAATATTATAGTGTCCTCTCTAATGTTTTCATAATTAATTTTGGTCGAAAGAAACTCAAAGAGATAAGAGTTTCTTTCTTCCTTTGGGTGCAATATTTATATACAGAATAAACTATCATTAAAAATTAGTTTAATAATAATAGTTGATTTTATTTAAGTATTATGGAAATGGTCTAGGTGGAGGTCAGAAAATATTCTTTTTAACCTCTTTAACTTCAAAAACTGCAAAATTGCGAGAACATGGGAATATAGGATCGGTGAAGAGAATGGATTTGTCTGGCCGTGTTGCGAGCCAGGTTAGCTCAGTTGGTTAGAGAGGGTTCGAATCCTGACCTGAATCCTTGTTTTCAGTATTTAGGAAAGAAGTTTCCAAAAGTCACATCAGAAAAATTAAAGCTGACATATTTGTTGGTTGGAAAAGCACTGGAGCAATTAACAGCCGCAGAAGTGAGATACCTGAGGAGAGTGGCTGGCCGAACCAGAAGAGTAGCGGTTGAAATTAGGCAGCTGAAATGGTTTGGCTACCTTTGCCGTCCGAATGCAGGAACATCGGTACCCGAGAAAGTTCTTTGAAGCTAGGCCAACTTGAAGACGTCCCTAGGGCAGACCTAGGCGAAAACGGACTGACCACATCTCCAAGCTGGGACAAGGCCTGAATGCCATGAAGACCCTGGCCAGGAACCGGGATGCGTCGCTGACATGGACGGAGGCACCTCCACGCTGAAAGGCACAAGGAGGAAGATGAAGAAGTTTATAAATAAAATGATGAAGGTTAAAAATAAAACGAAATTGGCAAATAACACATACATATTCGGACGAATAATTAAGAATGAATGGTTCGAATGTTGAATAATATTAAATTATAAACATGCTAATTAAAATTATAAAAAATATATTTATTTATAAATTATAAATTAAAAACAAGTATAAAATAGCTCATTTAAGTAAGATAATTTTAAAAGTGACAGCATACTTCTCGATGGGCAAATGAGACAGTCTGAGCCCTCTGCTCTTCATCATATTCATGAATATAAAATAAATATGTAAGAGAAGAACAGCAAGTGTATCGATTGGTTATTGGGAAGACTCCAGGGGACGACAAAGATGGGGGGTCCAGAGAAAAATGCAGATCCTGGGATAGAACAACTCGAAGCAGAATGGAACTTGGAGGAAGTAAAAGAAGAAGAAAATACTTACCTAGGAGATAGGCAGGATTCCAAACCACCCATGAGGTTCTGCCTGTGGTTTCGTTACCCATTTTTTATAGTGGATGGTTCGCATCACTGAATCCAGTAGCAGGAATGGCTGCCTGCTATGAAATCAGTTTTGCCCTATTAAACCACTTCAGTCCCTGCTCCCACGTCATCAATCCGTCGAGAACACCATGAATTCTTTGGAAAAGGAAGCCTAGCTAAGCCTCAAGTCTGTGGTGGAAGGATTTCTAGGCAATAACTAGGAGCCCAATTACCGAAATTTGGTGGAACGCTTGCTGAAAACTTTCCAGAACCTCGGCTGCCTCATTAGGGTAATGTTTCATTTTCTTCATTCTCACATTGACTATTTCCCCCAAAATTTAGGGGATTACATTGAAGAACAAGAAGGTTCCACCAGGATATAAAAGTGATCGAGCAACGATACCAAGAGAAGTGGAATACCACCATGATGGCAGATTACTGTTGGAACCTAACAAAGGGAGTAAGGAAGTTAAATTATCTACAAACAAAAGACTTTACCACTCCTTTGTCAAAACTGTGGCATTATATGGTTCAGAAACATGGGCCATCACTACCAACTTGTTTTTATTTGGAACAGGTGGAGGAGCGGATTTTGCTATATATTTGGCGTTGAAGTTAACAATAATACTGTTGGTTCCTTGCGTGGTTTTCTTTTACCTTGTCAAGCCACATATATTCCTTTCGGCACTGGAGATAACACGCTGGCTGGAAGATTGATATTCATATCTTGTAGTATAAATTTAGATCATGTGGGTATTGCAGAAGCTGTGTCTCTCACCTCCAAGTGAAGGTGAAAGAACATCCAGAAGGTCAAGAAAAAGAAAATTCTATAGTGACTAATTTGTACTTCACTACTTGTTCATAAATATGTTCTTATACCCGTTTACTCTATAAACTTTAAAAATGATAAATTGAAAGATAATTTATACTTAAGTTAGCCTACAACGTTGATATTGCTTATTCTCCAATATCAAAGTTGTAAGTTAATAGGCATCATTTTTTTTTTGTGAAAAGTTACCCCTCGGGGTAACTAAATAATATATGAAATATATATGAAGTAAGAAAAGACTTTACCACTCATTTGGGATAAATAACACAAACTTTGAAAAAATTGACATTGGCCCTGTTAGAACCAAGCCACTGAATTATAAGAATTATTAAATATATTTTTTCCTCCCAAAATGTACGTAATTAAAAGAGAAGCAGAAGGATAGGGGATAGGGACAAAATGACATACTAATTATAAAATCAGTCACAAAATCTATATTTATTATTAATAATATTAAACACTTGAGTCAAACGACATAGTGTAAAGGAAATTGAATTTGGAGATGAGGTGGATTTTTTTACGAGACCTGGTAGTGGTGAAAGTGGATGTAACAAAAGCGGTAAGGTTATTCATGTGGTCATGGGTAAGGTGACTGGATAAAAATTGGGTGAGGGCTGGAATACGTAGATTTAGAAAGTGGATTTGCTGTATATTCTCCCGTATTTTGAGATTAAGTAAAGATTTTTTAAATTTAAATGAAAAATTATGTAACTTGGGATTTAGGGATTTAGATGTGGTGAAGTGATTAAGGGCATTGGTTATGAAATTTGGAAAAACGGAGTTGGATCGGCATTTTAGGAGGAAAATACGTTGTTCCAGGTGATGAGCCAAATGTTTGTGCAAGGAGCACAGGCGGTTAATGTGAGATTTTAGGTTTGGAAATGAAGATTTTATAGATGAGAAAGATAAATTTTGGGGGGGGGGTAGTTAAGGTGAGAGGAGGGGAGGCATTTCCATCATAGTTTGGAAAGTTATGACGATTTGAAGAGATATAATGAGAAGAGAGAGCAGAAGAGTGGCGCTGTGGTGAGGAAGCTGATGTAGGATGTGATCTTGAAGAAGAGCGTTGTTGCGGAGAGTGCGACGAAGGCTGGTGATGGCTAGAAGACGCGAGACTAGAGGTGTGATGTCGAGGCGAGTAGGTAGAACCTGGGTGATGTCGTGAAGCAGAAGGATCGATATGAAGAGGTCGAGAAGTAGTAGGTAGAGGATTATGGTCTTGAATACCGGTATTGTGAAGAGAAGATATAGAAGAAAAGTTCTGTTTTTGGCCCCGTTTTTTGTGGTTCATGTTATTTATGTAAGAAAGAAATTAGTTGACTGTAGGTACTATAATAGGATGTAATTAGTTGGGGGTGCAGTCAAGAAAACACGCAAAAATAGGTGAAACTATTTTATTTTAAGTGCCGACGTTTTATTACTCCTAAACGATCATCCTATCACGATTACCTCCTCTGTGAAAAACCTAGGCATCACCATCGACCAAAACCTTTCTTGGAAATCCCACATCACCCAGATATCCCGACGGTCAAGTAGTTCCCTGAAATTGTTCCATCGTTCTCGTCATCTCCTTACACAATCTTCCCGTAAGCTACTCGTATCTTCTCTCATCTTCCCCCACTTTGACTATTGCAGCGTGGTATATGGAGGCCTCTCTAAAATGCTTGAAGACAGATTAAAGAGAATAATGAACTGCTCTCTAAGATTTGTGGTTGGTACTCCGAAGCGATCGCGCGTCTCCCACCTCTATGATGAGTTAAAGTGGCTCTTCCCTCCCTTCCGAAGACAATATTTCCTCTGTTCATTCTTATACCAATCCTTTCACTCTCAACACCCTTCATATATCTACAGTCTCCTCCAATTCAAATCCTCAGTTCAACACCATAAAACAAGATTCCGCCTTTCTGATCTCTATATACGCTCACTCAGAACTAAAGCATTCGAACGTTCCTTTCTCGCCCGCTCCACCACAGTGTGGAACTTAATCCCTCCTAATATCTGTCATACTCCCTCTCTATCATTATTCAAATCCTTGCTGTTTCAACACCTCTTAGCTTCCCTAAAGGTTAGTCATTTGCTTAGAATGTAATGTATAAAAGAACTCATTGAGTTATTTAGATCTTTGAATTTTGCTTTTTGAAAAGCTGTACATCATGTAAAGAAATTATTGCATGCTAGCTCATGCATCTAATAAAAGCTATGGATTTATCTATTTTCTGTAACTTCTTAATATCCTGTCAAAATCTGTACTGTTTATTTACTTACTATTAATTTTGTTTATATATTTCTTTTTAAATTGTTTTCGGTCATGTTTTACACGCTTTATGATTTGTAACATTTAGCCTTTTGGCCAGATAAATATTATGGGGTTTTTTCCAGCTCATATCTGTTATTCTAAAGGCCCTTAGTCCCAGAATAAAGTTACTTTTCTATTCTATTCTATTCTAAAATTAATTATCTTATTCTTGTGGTCCTTCGTTGCGAAGGCACCTGCAAGTATTGCCTACATGGTTTAATGTTGAGAAAAATCATTTAAAAATGACGAGGGGAATAATAAAACCAACACTTTTCTTTTCCCATACAAACCACTAATAAATAATATATATAAATAAAAATGAATCACCAAATTTTGGCTAAGAGAACGGCTCGACCTATCCGGCTAATTTTGTTTCCCTTTTTTTTAAGGGCACAGAAGGTTCTTATAGAGAGAGAAAAATCATTTAAAAATAAACGGGGGAGGAAAATAACAAAAAGAACATTCCAAAAGTATTTATGTTAACTTACATTAGACTAAATGATCTTTTTATGCGTTGAAATTCTTTTGATAGAAAGAATTATTCATTAAAAAAAAAAATCACCTTAAAATTATAGGAAGGAAATAGTTGGGGGTGCAGTAAAAAAAAAAACACAGCAAATAAGTTGAAACCTATTATATTATATGTATGACGACGTTTGTCTAGTGGCTGCAGAAGGTAACTGGTAAGGTAGCCACTCCTATTGGCCCTGAAGATGACCTACACAGTAGGTCGAAACGTCGGCACACATATAACAACTCACATGGTTTCAACTTATTTGCTGTGTTTTTTTGACTGCACCCCCAACTATTTCCTTCCTATATTAGTACCTACCAGTCAATGTATTTCTTTCCTACACCTTAAAATTAATTTAATTAAAAGAATTACCTGAACATATGGTAGTTCCGCCATATCTCGAAATTCTTCTTTTCTTATTTGTTCTTTTGTTCTTTATTCTTCTTTCTTCATTCTTTTCTTCTTCGAAATTCTTGGTTCTTCTTGAATTTTCTTGAAAAATTGCTTCTTATATTATAGAGGTTTGGACATTTACTGAGGCAATGCAATTTTTAAAAATCTTATTTCGTATTATTTCCTAGTAAGTGTTGAATATTAAAAATCAGCAATTGTTGAATAAAAAAAACACCTTAAAATTAATTTAATTAAAAGAATTACCTGAACATATGGTAGTTCCGCCATTTCTCGAAATTCTTTCGTATTTTCTTTGTTCTTTTGTTCTTTGTTCTTCTTTCTTCTTTGTTCTTCTCGAAATTCTTTGTTGTTCTTGAAAAATTGCTTGTTATATTTTAGAGGTTTGGACATTTATTGAGGTAACGAAATTTTGTAAAATCTTGTATCTATTTCCTATAAATCTTGGTATGATTTCCTAGCAACTGCTGAATTTGTTGTAATGTTTTAATATTTTGTGATTGAGTTTTATTATGAAACATAAATTAGGTATAATAAAATCAATTACCTTTTTGTGGTTGGGGTTGTATGAAAATTCAAATATACTTATGCATAATTTTCAAATTAGTTTTGGGAACAGATGAAGTTATCAAAAAAAGTATGTATTTAAATTTAAGTATTTAATCTCTACTATAATGTAAATATTAGAAAAAACCCGATCGACTAACGGAAGGAACCGATGAATCACGAGTGGACCCTAGTGGCTACTATATAACGCCGCGGGTTAGCTGACCATCTTCAGTCTCAATTAAGCCTTGAGGAAGTCAGCAGCGTGTCTGGCGAAACGTTGGCAGAAAATTCACCGACACGGTCTAAACCAGAAGAAACAACTGAAGTTTTTTGTATAATAATATTTTTTTCGTTTTTTCCACCCGGACCATTTTCTTTCACATAATAATAATTGTTTTGAAGATTTTGCAAAATCAAGCCCCAGAGGTGCGCAATGAGGGATGAAAGTTTTTATGGGACTTACATCGTTTGTAAAGCGAGTACCTTGAAATTTTTGTTGATATTGGTTGGCTATAGCTGAACCGAATTTAAGCCTATTATTATGTACAAAATTCTAAATGCAACAACTCTTCATTTATAAAAAAATATATTTTATCACTTCTACCTTCAAGCCAATCCTATATATCCGACACCGTTGAGAGGAAAAAATATCATATTAATATAATAGACAATTAAACCATACCTCTATTAATCAATGGACGTGTTTAATAAGTTTTTTGTTATCAAAAGATAAGTGCACTTTGTCTAAGTGTAGTATAAGCTCCCTTTGTTGGCCCCTCAACTGTTGATGGTGACAATATCCCCCACCCCGTGTTTTTTAATATCCACCTAAATCTGTTTTTCTTTCAGAATTGGAACTTTCTTAAAAGAGAATTTATCAAGTTAGCGAACAACACGAATTGATGCCCTGGGAACCGAGAATCAAACGGATAGTCCCACTTCGGGACTGTGGTTGCATCTTCTTCACCTTCTTGAGGTGGTTGTTTTCCGTAAATGTTATTATGGCAGTAGACTTGGTAGTTTTTTCAGCAGGTCCAGAGGTGAGGCTGTATAATATGTTACTTATGCTATATTTTTACAATGATGCCAACTCATGTACATGTTGTATTTTTATCCTAGATATTCTTCGGTCACAAAGAATCTAGCGGAGAAAGGAAAATAATACCTAAAGCAGAGCGACCGAAAGTGATGAATTTTTTGACACTTTGGAACTTCGAAGGAATTTTAAAATATTCGCCATTGTTTTACGGTTATTGCAACAATGAAAATGAAAACAATGGCTTTTATAAAAAGCTACCTTTGATATACTTCATGGTGTCCCTCGGCGTTTATGGTTACAGTTTTGTAGCCATACTGCGCAAGTATACTGCCACATCTTAATTATGTCTTCAATAAATAAATACAATAAATAATTTTCAATTGACTTTTAGGATGGCAGTGAATTCCAAGCAGAGCAAACTATCAGAAAAAGATGATGATTGCATATTCACATGGAAAATATTTACTAGCTTTTTATGATTGGGAATCCAGAAACGGCACATAACAGGACTTCTTCCATAATTTTAGGTTTCAAGGAAGCCCTTTTAGAAGAAGCTGAGAATACACGTGAGAAGGAAGAAAGTTTGTAATGTCATGCATATTTAATTGTTAATCATAATTTAGGGCGATGTGGTATCTTGTGAGATATTTGTCTGGTAAGAAATGCCTCCGAATCCCCTCTACGATGAGTAACTTACCAATTGCGTTTAATGAGTAACATAACAGAACGTGATGAACTACTTCATAGCATTCATTATTTAGTCACTGCGGAATTTTTACGTTTTCCCAATTGAAGTTTTTCCGATTGCATATATTCCGCTCGCTGTCAGAATTTATGATATAAGCAGTAGGATCTAGGACCTACTGGGCTCACCCAGCTATTATAAAGTGAGTACCCAAATTAAGGGGTGAAATCTGGTGGTTTAGCGTGATCTAGGACGAATGGTGATTTGTTCGACGATTGAACGGTTGTGCAAGGGAGGTGTCCCTTGCACAACCGTTTCCCAAGAAACAGTACAGCCTCTACCATGTAATGAGCCGCAGACCCTTCATGGGGTGTAGTGGTACAGGTTTTTTTATAAGATAAGATGAAACAGCTAGTGAAAAAATCAGAAACTCCCAGATCTTGCTCACCATAGGGAGAAAGCAAATAGTTTTAAAATTAATATAGTTTCTTAATATTACGGTACCATCCCATTAAAATTTATCGAAACATTTCAATTAACAGTTTCCTATCCATAAAAACACCAAAATATAATCAAATGATTTTTCCCGTCTCAATTGTGGGTAAACTTCATCCCGCTTCCATAATTTTAAACTTATCTTAATTGTAATATTTAATAAGAACATATTAATGGGAGATTTTCAGTTGGAAATTACTATCTATAAGGATATTTAGACATTTCAACGTAATATGGCTCCTAGCATCTTTCGTGTACGCAGTGATTAAAGTTGTTAGACGGTCTGAAGAAAGCAGTCAAAAAGATGCAAAGAACTGGTGGCAACAAAACGAAGTGACTGTAGTGATAACACTCATTGGAACTGTTTACCCAATCATTTTCGATGGAATTAGTTATCTTGAAAAGTAGCATCCCAGAAAAGCACTCAGACTCCAGCTTGCGAGGTAAGTAAAGTAAGGCTCAAGGGTTCAAAATACCAAGAGTAAACATGTGGTGTAATCGCAACTTCTTGAATTTGGAATATGTTTATAATTTTTCCATATAAGTTTGTTGCCATACTAAAATTTTGAGTCATAAGGAGAAAATGTTTTATCAGTTTTTTAATTTGTTACATAATTATGGTATTAAACTTACTAAATCTATACTCATTCATTTTCGCTACTTTTTCAGTGATTCACGGAAAATTAAGTACCTGTTTTCTTTTCGTATCTTATGCACCATAATTTATTATGACTCGGATAGATTAAACTGTTTTTGTTTTAGTCAACGAAACTTAGCGAGCTCAAAAAGAATTTGACTAAAATAATTACCAACATTACGAAAACAAAATCAAAAGCTAATACCATAGCAGCCAAGTCCAGTTCAACTACGGAGTCACTTGTTGCTGCATTGATTTTAGCAAATGCAACTACACCTTCTAGTTTTATCGGGACTTCAACAGATTTCAATCCTGACGATTTGAATAATAACACTGTTCTGCACGAAAATCCCCCTTCAAACCAAAACATGCTTTCTTACTGTTATCAGATGTGCTGAACACGAATGTGAAGTCAGATTTTGTTTATCAAGCACAGTTTCCTGATAAATTCTAGTTTTTTATCCAAAAAGGTGAGTTTTTTGTGGATTTGACGATTTTTTTTTCGGCATCAAAACATAGTGAAAAAAAATTCAAAAACCCGATGATTTTGAGCGCAATGAAGTATATTTGAACGAAAAAAATTTGATGGGAATATTACAAGTGGTAAAAGAAATATGGCTAAAAGTGTTTTTTTTCAGTTTTTGAGCTTGAGGCAGGGATTTGGTCTCTACCTGGATCTTTAGGGGAATGACCCTCCTTTATCTTTTATGGTCTTTTATGGTGGTACCCTTTTCATTCAAATCCTTGCCTGCCCCCCTTTCACCCTCAATACCCCAACTCCCCCCCCCCTCCCACTCAGCCCCTATCTTGTCTTTTTTCTTCTAGGATTTGATCAGTACTCTCGAGGATTTCGCTAAACTCACTTAGTTGGATATTCAGTTGTGCTATCATTGTTTTTGGAACAGTTCACTTTTTCTCTGTAATGTCACGACAGTGTATAAATAAGCCTGATTCCTTTTGCTATGTTTGTGGTGAAGTCACATTCAAGTCCACTCAGAAACCTGTGACTCCGCTGGTGAAGAAGGCATACGAGTTATACTTTGGATGTAAAGTAAGTGATCAGGACAAATCATGGGCTCCTAAAATATGCTGTAGTTCATGCTCACGTTCTCTGAGTGGTTGGCTAAATGGGACACATAAGTCAATGCCATTTGCAGTTCCCATGATATGGCGAGAGCCTACAAATCACGTGACCGATTGCTATTTTTGCATGACCACAATCAAAGGTTTCTCGTTCAAGAGCAAAAAGAAAATTGTTTATCCCAACATCCACTCTGCCATGAGACCAGCTCCACATGATGCCTCCATGCCCATCCCACCAAATCCGAGTAAGTTCCATCTTAGTTCTGAGGAGTGCAGCGATTCTGAAAGCGTTTCACCTCAACCTGAAACCAGTCAACAAGAAGAAATTTCAAGTTCGTCCAGCCCCTCTGAAACTCAGCCACAGCTCATTTTCGATTGAATGATCTTGTTCGTGATTTAGATCTCCCAAAATCAAAAGCTCAGTTGCTTGGGTCAAGGTTGCAACAATGGAATCTCTTGGAAGGAGGCGTGAATATATCTAATAAATAGGATATTAAATAGGATTCAATTAATTATATTTTATCGTTGAAAAAGAAAAAAAATCTGTTATAATAAAGAAAATAATTTTCAAATACAATTTTTCATTTTTTCAAGCGGTCATCACAAATCAGAGGGTGATAGAATTTTTCTGAGTTCAGATTCGGACTCAGCACACCTGAAAACATGAGAAACAGGCAAAATTGTTCAAGGGAGGGGAGAAAAGTTTTTTTTTGCAGAACAGTGTTATTGATGGACGTGATGTGTGTGCTCGATTTTGAGTCTTGGACTTCTTATGGTTTGCTATTTTGGATTGACGTTCTGTAGGGCAGTGCTATATGTCTAGTCCATTCAGAGTTTGTTGTCTGTTGTGTTGATCCTGTTTATCTGTCTTTCGTTCGTTACTTGAGATTCGACAAGCGAAGACAGGTCCACTGAAGGCATTGCATGCAATCGGATCCAGGGATCAATGAAGAATCATTAGCCGCTTAATTAGCTTTGAAATTGCCACGTACATATATAAGTAGTGTCTTTGTATAAATCTTTACAATTTTTCAACTTATATTAGGTCAACTATGGGGTTGGGTTATAGACATATTTCTTAATATTACACTCAGTAGAGAGGACAATTTTTTTTTCTCTATCCATAAATTGTCTCCCTAAATCGAAGGCAAATTGACGTCAGTTCTGAAGTAAGTGAATTACAGAGACTAGTTTTTAGTTGGGTGATGGAATGATCGACAATTGCTGCGGCTCCCACGACGCTGTTACTTATGCATCCCCTCTATATCTAGCCAAAAAAACATTAAGCACATTTTAGTCACTGGCAAGCCTTCAGTTGTGATATAACTTTTGTTTTATCTTAGCAGTAAGAATGTGCTAAGTTGGGGCTAATTAATTCGAAAAAATTGAGAAATTTTGCAGGTCAATGAGAGCGAGATTGATCCGTATCCGTTGATCGAATTATTATTTATCTACTTGTTGGTTTAATATTTATTTTGTTTAATGTTATTCGTTCATTACATAATCTTTCCCTCTTCCACATTTTAAGGTAATTTCGCAATATATCGTAATCTGATTTAATTTTTTTTTTCTTTAAATTTAATGTCAGATTTCAAAAATTATGTTTATATAGTCCAAAGTGAGCTTCACTAATTCTTTTTTAATTATTGTATTCTCCACAACTATCATACTACATGATACTACCTTATCAGCGTAATAGTCCAATAAATTGCATGAGGAATAAAGGTCATTTTCAGAATTGCTTTATTATACAAAACAAACTGAATCCCTTTCATAACGGGTGAACGATATAACCTACATTTTTGTGAATATCTGAAGATTGTAAGATCTGTAGCAGACGTATGTAGATAGTAGAACAGTTCCAAAAGACAAAGTACATGTTGGACCGGAAAGTATAATGTTCAGGAGATTTAGACAAAAAGAGTACAATCCTTTAGGAGACCAAAAGAAAAGCAATCTGATAAAAGTATGCTGACATATTTATTTCTCCACCGGCTGTTAAAAGTTCACCTACTTCAGGTTCAGTCAGTTCTCCAAAAACGGCGGTAGATATGTAAAGATTCACCTTGCATGAAGAAATAATAAGTCAAACCCTGTACCACTACAACCCATGAAGAGTATTGGATTCAGTAGGTGGTAGAGACTGCACTGCTTCTTGGTCAACGGTTGTGCAGGGAGGTGATTTGTCCTAAATCACGCTCAACCGCTAAATTTCCCTCCCCCTCGTTTGGGTGCCCACTATATAGAGGCTGGGTGAGCCCCAGGAGTAGGGTCTCAGGTCCCAGAAGATCCTTCCCCGGCTGCTAACAGATTAAATAAAATACGTCAACAGCCGGATTTGACGTTGGGACCTTCGGCACGACAGCTCAACGCTCTACCACTGAGTCACTAAATTAATTAATTAACATTAATATAATAATAATCCATCTAATGTACTCGTGTGTTTAAAAAGCCTTAATTTCCTGAAAGAGTAAGCTATATCCCTATGGACAGGATGTTTAGAATAGGTAACAAACCAACTTGATTGTGAGTTTTGTTTGAAATATCATTAATGCTTCTCCTTCATTGTCGTTCCTGACATAGCCCAAATTGCCATTACGCCGTGAATTGTTTCTCGAGCTATCCATATTCAAGATGCTTCCTGTTTATGTCGCGCTTGGAAAATTGCACTTTTACCTGCTTTACAATAAAGCTAATTGATACGAGTGCTTTTCATCAAATCTAATCATGCTCTCAATATTGTGCAAGTCCGGCTATTACAAACAAACATGACAAGTGTTCGCTGAAAATTCAAAAACAACTTTTTTTCCGAAAAGGATCCCACTCACAAGGGGAGAGGCAGATATATAACGACCGAGGCGTCGGCCAGTCTCAACCTGAATGAAGAATAGACTGGAATTTTGCCAGCATTGCATTAAAGTCTCTTTAGGTGTGTCCTCATTTGATCACAGGAAGGTAGTGTCTCCTGCCTGAGTGTCGATAACTTAGTATTCCTCCAATTTACTCAGGGTTTATTTTTTGATAAGAACTTCTTTCACAGAATGACAAATAAAGCCTCTAAAAGTACTTTCAAGAAAATTTATATCCAGGCTCGATGACTCAATAAAAAGAATTCTAGAATTCCAATAACAATAATGCATATCAAGTATATTTTTTTAGTAGACCTTTCAGGCTAGCTCTAAAACGCGCCATCTAAGTTGTAGGAAATAATTATTTCTAAAACTTAAAAAAAAAGTTCGGAATAATTGAAACAATAAGTATTAGTGATTTTCGAACAAACAAACTATATACATTATTTACACACTGCCCTAGGGACTCCGAGCGCAGTTCAACCCTTCACGCGTGGAGAACAAAACGGACCACAGGAGATCCCAGCGCTTCTTTTCCAGCCGCATCACTGTTGAGATTAGAGGACACTGGATAAGAACACTATAGCCGCAGACGCAGGAAAATTATAGGTACTCAATTGAAATGATATTAAACTCACTACAAAACAGAAACACGATAGTCTAATAAGGACATGTAATAGATAAGATATCTCCAGGTTAATTGCGCTGTTTTTAAGAACTGTTCAAGTGTTATTAGTTTTTAAATAACTGAATTAAATATAAGTTATAGTAAATTATTTTAATGCGTGAGAGCCGGTTTCGAATCCCGGCCAGGACAAATCTTTTCTCTTCAAAATAAAAATATTTAATAAATTATAATAATTTATAAACTGTATGTTAAACTTATACACACAAATATTCATTTGAAAGTTACATAAATTGCCTAAAGTACCTTACTAGCTGAGATTTTTAATGTCATGCTGCTAATGTTAATAAGATTGGATTAGAAAAATATGTCTTTTTAACGAATTCTATATTTTATAGGTCATAGTTAGCCGCTAAATATAAGTTTTTAGTATCTTCTATTGCCATACTAGTTTCCTTCATGCATTCCTCTTTTAAGCATTCCTTCCCCTTCGCCCTTGCACCAGTTTCTTCTATCGCAACTCGTCTTCAATTTTCTCTGCAGCCTCTATTCCAAAAGGTGTTTAGGCCAAAGTCTCTCTTCCATTTTATTTTGTTTTAGGCGGGTTTCATTATTTGAAAAATGTTGAAGCTGGGATACTTAAAAAGACTATTTCACCTCAATTTTCTAGGGCTAGAAGTCTTGTTTACTGACACTTTTTCTCTTGAATTTTCTATGAATTAGTTAAATAGAAGAACGATATATGTTTATATTTGTATTTATATATTTTATAATGACACTGTTTTAATCGATTGTTTTGCATTTGTTTAACGATTTTTTTTTTTAATTAGTTGTTTTTCTTTTCTAAATGTTAATCGGTCGAGCCAGTCTCCATCTCCAAGACCCCTCGCTACCATGCTCTCCTCGACATCCCGCAAGCATCTCTTGTTGGGTCGCCCTCTTTTTCTTGTTTCTATTTATCGATCCTCCTACATTAATTATAGCGGACGTACCATTTTAGTATTTTTGTATCTATTGTATATAGGATACTTTTCCTGCACTACTCAGTTTCCTGATAGTACTGTTAAGGACGTGTTGAATTCTGGAAATGGAAATAAAAAGTCTCCATGGCCAACAACTTGTCTTATCCCTTTTTCATTAATTTTCGTGCAGGTACTTCACAGTACCAAAATTATGCTACAATTTTTTTTATTGGTTATACTTTCATTTTCTAATGGCCATTTTTTTTCCGTCGCTACAACTTCCTAGAAGCATAAACTGAGCTTCAGGTTTCATAACCCACAAGGTGTCAACTTCGTCGATAGTCGTCTTAGCTATTACGACAGTAGCCTTAGATCGTATAGACAGTTTATACCGTGTTTTTCTTTGTTACCTTCCAGCCTCCAGTATATTCTGGAAGAATTTTTCTCATTATATGCTTCTAAAGCAATGGACACCAAGTCAGATTAGATTGCATTTATATTTTTGATCCACAAACCGTTATATATTTTTTTCATTCGATAAGGCCCGTCTCATATAAATGTTAAAAAGAAGTGGGGACCGTGGATATCGCTGTTTAAAGTATTTTTATGGTTAAATGTAAACTTTAATAAAAAATTAAAATTTTAATAATCTAATTCAAGTCACTAATTTATCAAGAAATTTGTATTGAAAGCTTTTTCAATACCTTCCTGTAATATGTTTTAAAGGTTCATTTAGATCTCAGCTCCCTCTCTACCTTTTTCCAGTGCCGTATCGTTATGACTGATATCTTTACCCTTTAATTATATTAAAAAGCAAGTTGCTATGTAATTTGTTTTTCCTCCGTTTTTGTTTATAAATACACGCAGACGGTGGAGTTGATTGAATAAAATCGGATATAAAAGAAAAAAGAAACTTTTTTTAAAAATTAAATAGAGAGATTTCCATAAAGGCATTAGTGGAGAAAGATTCAAAAGCTTGAACTAGCTCTTTAATTCACCAACGAATAAAATGGAATCTTCTATCAGTATGGATTTATTTATAGGATATAGCTGTTCGAAGAGACCCGAAGAAAATAAGATTAGTCCCAAAGCTTAAAACAAGGGGTTTAAAACAACTCTCTTTAAGATTTAGCAGAATCTTACATCTACCTACATGCCATGTCAAACAGCAAGTATTAGCAGTATTGCTAACCTATCCAATTTTAGCAATCTGAACCATGGATAATTGAAAATCCAAAAAGTATTCATAATATTATGTACTATGATTTGGTACACTAAAACAATCTAATAAAAAAACAATGTTTTTAGGAGAATATTTAACAGTGGTTTTAATTTGAAAAATGTCCAATAATACCCAAAAGAGACTAAGGATGTTTTAAAAATTTATAGTAATCGTTAGCTGTGTAATTAAGGCTAACGGAATTCTGAATCTAATATTAATTGTTACATAATATTAGATTTTAATGAACTTTAACGAGAAGCTCTCATGGGTTAATGAACAGATGAAAGTGATATAATAAAGGTATCGGATACGAATCGATATTTTAACCCGAAAAGGTTATTAGTGGATTTAAAAAATCAAAAAAAGACCAAAATGTATAATTCATAACTATGAATTAGTTCTGTTTTATGTTTCGGAAATTATGGATTCACGAGTAGGTATGTGCAAGCGCACCGGGATCTGAAAGCCCATCAGAAAACTTGGTTTTGGTCCCGTGACCAGAGACGTTATGGTGAAACATTTGAATAAAAATCTCGACCTAACTTAATCTTGTTAACATGTTAAAAAAAGCAAAAGCCAATCTAGAAAAAATTAAAAAAAGGAACTCAATGTTAAGGTAAACGTAAAATTGAGAACTGAAAGTAATGTTAGCAAAGTAAATATCACCCCCCCCCCAAGTAGAAATCATAAAGGGAATGATGAAATCATATTATAGTTTATTGATGTTATATGAGCTATAAGGATGAAGAAGTCACCCATTCAATTATGTAACTTCACAGATCTTTGATTATATTTAATGAAATGATGAACAGTTTGAGGATCATTTAGAGAGCTTTATTTGTTGGCTTTTCTGCAAAAGAAAGAAGACAATCAATATCATTAAATGAAAATTGAACTTCAATACCAGTTTTAAGGTCTATCAATTTATTTTCGATAGACTAACTAAGAGATAGAAATAGTGAAATCTGTTTTCGTTTACTAACTAATTTGTAATATCAGTATGACATCGATCAATGTAACACGTTACCAGATAAAAAATATATACGTTAATTAACCGTTGGCAAGGCTATATACTACTATAAAAAATGAGAAGGAAATATAACCGTTAGGTAGGTTACTTACAATAAAGTTTCCCACATGAAGTTAGTTTATTTTCCTGGCCTATGAGTAGTTCATGTATTACAAGCGCTAACATTTGGCAAACCGTTAATAATCTCCATCTGCAGAAAAACAAAAAAGACGTTTTTAAATAACAAAATGGCGCCTGGTGCACTCGACCATCATAGTTAGGGTAACAGTTCCTTCGACAACTTCGAACTGCTTCGAACCTCAAATTTGGCAGAAAAACAAAACTGGGTCGGTAGGAAATCGATATCGACATCGGGCACACTCAGGCACTGCAATTATACCTGAAACCTGATTGCTTTTAGAAATCTGTCAGCCAGTCTCCCCCTTTTTCACCCAAATCTTGTATACATTTTATAGGATACGGTTTCCTGATTTTCTTCTGACTGCAATGCACAATTTTATGTATAGGGTCTGCTAAAATAGTCTTTTTGTAGTAAATTGATAGCGATTTGATTAATTCAATATTGATGTAATGGATAAACAACGAGCAAATTATTTTCGTCCCCATATTAAGTATGTAGATCAGTATTCTATATTTGGTCTTTATGAATGATGTTCTAGATCTCTTCGATTGGGATGGTATTTTATTAATCGATTCTGAAGGACTAGATTATTTGTTTCTACTAAAATGGATAATAATAACTGTGTTCTCATGTAGTTTTGCATTATAACAATATTAACTAGTCTTGAAATTCTTTTATGTCTATTTATCGCCTACCCTAAAGGACAGAAGGTGGTCTTAGAAAACATTTAGAGTTGATAGTTAAGTTATAATCATAGAGTGTATAAAATAATATTATGTGCATAATATTAATATACATACACATTAGGTAATTGAGTCCTTGATATCACATTAAATAAAAGTCATTTTACATTTAAATGTAAAATGCTTTCAAAATCACGAACCTTCTAAGCTAATTTATACTGTTGGGTAAGTGCTGAGTTGAAAAGCTTCGAGTTATACTTGTTTTTCTTCCTTGTTTGCATGACCAAACTCCACTATTGTTCATATCGTTCATCTATAACTTTATTAGCGAATCTGGTCTTCTGTGCAAAAAAACTAAGCTATAATTTCGCGAAACGGTACACTTCCATTCAGATTAGCGGCGAAGTAGGGAATATTTTATGATTTACAAGATTTTTTGTTTCTTTTCTATTGTTATCTAATATTTTTTATGATTTATGACACGTGAGATACATTACTGTGTTAATATTTAAATAGGTGCAACGTATTTTATTTTGGTTATTAAAATATACAAGTCTTTGAACAGACATTTTTTATCGAGTCATTTTTATCAATAGTTTAGTAGTGTGATGTAGATTCCGATATTTTAAATATTACCCTTATTGCTCTGCTTGGTACATATATTTGGATATCAATATAATTCAGATGAAATATGTGAAAATAACTCGTAATACAACAAAATAACTAAGTTAAGTTAAATCAAGAGTTAAAGTGCTTAAAGAAAATAAAAAGAAATAAAGTGCTTTCAAAGAAGTCCAAAGTAAGTTACTTATACCCATTAATAACTAATAAATATATCGAAATAGTATTTCTAAAGTGACATCAAGTCAAAAACCTACAATTTTGGAAAAAGAGATTTATCAGTGAGCTTGGAATAGCATTAGGACACTACTAAGAGCGACACAAGTGCCTGGCAGACAAAGTCTGGAGCTAAGGTTGATACAGTTTTGATGAGTGATAAAGAAATATTTACCGATTTCTTTAATGGTCATAACTCACCACCGAAAACCCACCGATTTTTGAGGTGTGTAACTTTTGAAAGACTAGTGAAATATGGGTGAATTCATACAAAAATGCTATGTTTTGCATGTTTATTTTTCCCTGATCGAATTCATACCGATATACTCATTGTACATTATCCAATAGAATTAAGTCATATAAATTGAAAAATGATCACAAAACATAATCACAAAAACGGATACCATTTTTGCGTTTTTCCTTGTGTTTTGTATGTTAAGAACGAAAATTTATATTCTTTAAAAATATCAGCTTTTCTCCCTATCCGATCTTCGACAATTTCTTCAGTATTTGCAATATTTTTACTGATGTTTATTGGAGCTGTTATGTATGAACAAACCTGTTTAATACCTAATTCAGAATATTAAATTGCAAAGTTGTCTTGAAATAAATAATGTGGGACATTAGGTAATAGGGGTTATCTTTGGTGTAGTGGTGAGTAGAATAACCTTCTGTTCCCCAGGTCGTTGGTTCGCTAATGGCGTTAGGGTATTTTATAGGGAGGAAATAATCCTTAGTCACACCGTTCTTCGGAGCGGACGTAAAATGACGGAACTAAGCCTGTTACTCGTTAAAGATCTGTATCCTAATTATAATTGCACAGACAATGTTTAGGATTCCCACTTTATTATCGCCTGATTAGCCATAAATTCATAAAGTGACGTTAAATAAATAAAACATAAATAAATATGATTTGGTTATTATTAGTACTGTGATTGAAAACTATTTAGTCCTCAATATAAAGCTTTTGGGAACACTATTGATTATGAACTTTTCCTCTTTTTATGTCAATGGATATCCTCGGTATTCTTGTTGACAGATGTATTTAAAAATTTATTAGTAATTTATCAAGATTGCTGGCGGTGAAACATTTCTTAGAGTATATAAATGGTAAATAATTATCTAATAAAATATTATAAATACCGTATTATTAATTTTCATTAAGTTTATTTATTGTAGTTTTCAGTGCTTGCTCCTATACCTTAAAGGTCCGTATACCGTTATTATTTTTGCATACATACATAAATGTATTGTCTAATATTTGAGTGTTATAAATCATTTGGTTAGCTTGAGATTGCATCAGATTTAGGGTGCAGTCATAAATTGTATATGTCGAAGATTCATTTTCTAGGTATTTCATTATTTGATGTCTTTCTTATTATCTTAATATTTAACTTACGCTTAGAATTTCAAAATCAGCTAGTTATTTCAACATTATCTATAATATAATGTTATGAAAATATTTCTTCCAAAGGATTTTCCAAAATAACTGATGTTTTAAGAAATTGTTTTAGGTTATAATAAATGATTATACTGTAACTGAAGAAAATATAATAAAATAGGAACACGGACTTGCCTAGATTGCGATTATACACCTTAACTTCATGATTTTAACGATGGTACTTGGTTAAAAAAAATAAAGATTTAAAATGATATAAGGAATCTCAACTCGATAAGGATAATACAGAACACATAAATAATTATTTAAAGCAAAATATAGGCTATCACAAACATCATAAATGAAACAAATTCGAAATGTATATATTCCCTCTTTCTTATTTTTCAATGATTCATCACAGGGATTCTCTAGTTCAAAAGAAGAGGGATACGGGACCTAGAGATTTTTTTCTCTCTCATTTCATGAATTTTTAATAACCTCATGCCAGAGAAAACTCCACAGGGAATACTCTTAATCATGGCTGCTAACTTATTTTCCTACATCAACGATTTCCTTGATTACATCCAGAATTATAACTTCAATTCATTAATAATTTAAAAAGATTCAGGATAAATTAAGTAGATCATTTGCTATGTTGAAAGCAACATGATTACGTTAGTTTTAATTTTTAAATATTTCTTTCATGGTAAATTTTTTTAAACGTAATTTTATAGGATATTATAACTAAAGGTTTTGATTCAACTCATTACAATTCAATATTTCATTGGATAAAAATGATCACTATTCAACATTATAATAAATAATAACTAAAGCATGTCTTATTATTTTTTTTTTTTGTAAAAATATATACATTCTTTGTATTTCTATCTTTTTTCATTTCCTAATGACCTTTATTATTCTTATATTCCACACATAGGTATACTGTTATCATAAAATAAATTATACCTATGCTAAAATAAAAGTTCTATTTCTTTCGTTAATAAATTATTCTGGATGTTTTAAACAATTTCAAACTGATCAGGTTTAATAATGTCTGGTTGAAGCAGTCCACTTATTCAGTAATCAATAGTCTTCTAAAACTGTCACTTTTTTCTGGAACTTCAAAACAGGAGCAAATCATGATGCAATTATTATAAAGTAAGATCATACATTAACGTAGCACTCGAAAAATTAGACAGAGATTCGTACTTATACTGACTTATTCGTCAGAGTTTGGGCTTATAACCCCCTCCCCTTAAAAAAAACAATTATTAGGAAACCTGTACAAAAAACAGACTTGTAGCGCCGGAAAGAAGAAGAAGAAATTTGGAGATAACCCTACTTCAGTGTCTATACATGTACAAAAGAAATGGAGTCTTTACCGATAATAGCAGAATATAAGGATGCAACTTTCAATTATTTCTGCTTTTTGATTGCAATACTTATTCCAAAATATGTATAATATTGTTTTAAGTATGCTAATACTTTGGAAAACACTACTATTTCTTCTGGATTTTTATTTTCTACAGCTGCAGTTGCCAGTCACTCAAGATATATCGAAACATATCTGATGGGAAGACGCATATGAAAAGTGAATGTTACATATGTAATATAAGTCGACGTTACTTCAATCCATTTATTGTTGTTCGATTTTAAATTTATGTCTATCCATATATCTATCAATTCATCATTGTAGATGTATTTTCCTTTCTACCATGAATGAAAACTAATTCCATTGAGTCTCTTAACATACAAGAATTTCACTAACACGGACATTTTAGGCATCTCTTAATCGAAATTTGACATTCGATAATGCATGAGTACATGTTTATATAACGCAGTAGTATTCCTAAGGTTACATAGGCCAAAATCTACATTTAAAAAAAGAAAAGAAAAAACTATCAGTAACCTTGTAATAGCATTAGGACACTAACAGTGGCACATGTGCTTAGGTTTTTACAGTTTTTTTGAGTGATTAAAAGATATTTACCCATTTTTTTCCTGATCATAAACTCACCACCGAAAAAATAGCGATTTTTGGGTTGTGTAACTTTAGACATACTAGGGCGATATGTCAACAATTATTTCACTAAATATATTCAATCTGATACAAATATATAAAACAAAAAAGGAATTTGGAAATATTTTAACAAAATATTGAATATTGGATTAGTATATTTTCACGCGTAAATGATTCAAATGAAATATCCACATTTTTTTTTTCAGAGACCTGGGAATGCTAGGAAACTAAATTTAATTCAAGGTAAAATTCAATAACGGATTTCAGTGTAGCTGGTGTATAGAACAAACAGATGAAAGATATTTTCAATTTGGGATTGGCTGCAAGGGAAAGGAAAATGGATGTGGGTCGGTAGATGCTATATTGTGCATTTGGGAACAGTCCCCGGCCCAAACCCATTTATAGATTAAATACTGATTTGATTGCAGGCATTTTCGTTTCGTATTAAAAGCTCCTATATAGGATTAGGTTTTATAAAAACTCATAAACAATTATAGTTTAATCCTTGTTTGTATGTATATGTTTGAATTTTATAATATAAACCCAATAATACATTTATAAACGATAATAGAATTCAGATAAAGAAAAAACATAAATTTTAAAAATCAGTAATGAAATTGAAAAAGCATTAATCTTATATTTCTGACTTAGGTTATTAATGCCTTCCTCATACCGTCCTATCTCTCTTCTACCGTGCATGGGTAAAATCCTAGAAAAACTCATCCTCAAACGATTGTACCCCATCCTTGATGCAAATCATGTAATACCAGATCACCAGTTTGGATTCCGAGCATCCCACTCCACTATTCAGCAATGTCATCGTGTGGTGGATGTGGTCTCCTCTGCATTAGAACGTGGATCATATTGCTCGGGCGTCTTTCTTGACGTGGAACAGGCTTTCGACCGAGTCTGGCATCCGGGCTTGCTCTACAAACTCCGTAAATTCCTACCTCATACCTACTTTCTCATCCTTCAATCCTATCTCACAAATAGAACTTTCCAGGTAAACCATAATAATGTCCTTTCATCCCTCTTCTCCCAATCTGCTGGTGTTCCTCAAGGTAGTATCCTTGGCCCAATCCTTTATACAGTTTATACAGCTGGCATCCCAACTCATCCTAACCACGTATGCTGATGATACATGTGTATTATCAGTCAACACCAACCCAGTTATTGCATCCCAAAGGCTCCAATCCCATATCACTGATCTTGAAGAATGGTGTCAAAACTGGAGAATTAAAATAAATTCTCAAAAATCCCATCAAATCACTTTTACCTTACGTCGTAAACCAATGACTTCCTGCCCTTCAGTATCCTTTAATAATACCCCACTGGTGCAGGTAGAACAGATCCGATACTTAGGGTTGCACCTCGACAAACGATTAACCTGGAATCCTCATACTAGACTGAAAAGACAAGAAACTGCTCGACGTTTCAGGCTACTTCAACACTTACTAGACAAACGCTCTAACCTCCCGATTAACTACAAAAGACTCATCTACATGACCATCATAAGACCTATTTGGACTTACGGAGTAGAGCTTTGGGGCTCCACTAAGCCATCGAATTCCTGCCGTATCCAATCCCTACAGTCCAAAATCCTTCGTAAAATCCTCAACGCTCCTTATTTTGTTAAAAATACCGTCATCCATAACGACCTTAATGTCCCATTTGTTGCTGATTTGGCCCGAACCCGGTATCTTTCCTTTCATAACAAACTTCATTCCCACTCAAACCCTCTAGTTTCAAACCTAGCTTCCTCTTCGATTCCCGATAATCCCCCGAGGCGTCTGAAAAGAAGATGGCCACGTGACCTTCTTAGTTGAACTAGTGATTTGAGTACTACCAGTGGGTAGTTTCTCAACTTGCCATTACTCATGTCATTTTGTATCACATAGCCTATTTACTGGATGTATTTTTTTTTTATACAGTTGTAAATATCAATAAATAAATTTAAAAAAAAAGAAAGATTATTAATGAATAAATAATATAATAACAGAGATAGTTGTTTAGCTATAATTTATTTTATAAAGCTATACAAAATATTTGGATAGAATACTGAAGTTGAATCTTCTACTTTAACCATTTTAAATTCCCTTAAAACACAGATGATTCACAAGAAATATATTTACTTAATCTCTTCCTCTCTACCGCTTTAAGCTGTGTGAGGAGCCTGCTTATAGAGCTTGATCCATATGTCTCTATCCTCAACCAACAACTTTCTCCTTCTCCAGTCCAGGCCTTTCCTGTCAAATTCTTCCTCAACCCCCAGGTTCCTCCAGGCCTTCCCTAAGGTCTTCCACCTTCCACATTAGTCTCGTTTGTGGCTTTAGCTAAACGATCATCAGCCATACCTGAGACATGTCCGAACTATCTCATTCTATGTTCCTCAACGATGTCTGGTGCTGGTCGTGATATACGATAAGACTCGGCAGATAATGTGGAAGACAAGGGCCACAGCATTACTGAAGGATAGGGTGACTCTGTCACTTAATGGATTAGGAAGAATAGGGGGTGCATTCTGGGGCCTCAGGTACCCGGGAACTATGACCATTTACAAAGGCGTGGTCTTGGGTATCCTGAGGTACGCATCCCCTGCGTGGAGCCGTAACCTCACGCAGCAGCAGAAGAGGAGGCTGGCGACCATCCAGAGACTGGCTCTGCTGAGAGTCTCTAAGGACTATGGGCCAGTGTCACATGAGGCGGTGCAGGTGGTGACCGGAGCGATGCCCCTGGACCACGTCCTCAGGGAGGACACCTTGAAATATGAGGTGAAGAGGCAGGGGCTGGCGGCCTTCCCGGAGGGACTCCGAGAGATGATCGGCGAGACCCCCAACAGATGGAAGAAGGTTGTTAGGGAGGACTCGATAGACGAGTGGAACGGACGGTGGGTGGGAAGCCAGAAGGGCTCAACCTTGAGGAAGTTCTTCCCCGCCGTCCAGTCGATGTTGGCGACGACATGGGTCCTCCCGGACTACTGGGTCTCGCAGATGTTGAGAGGACATGGCGGGTTCCGGGGAAAGCTAAGCGAGCATAAGAGAGAAATCGACCCCCGTTGCCCTGCCTGTAGAGTCCCTGAGACAGCGGAGCATGTTATTGTTTCCTGCACCGCGATGGAATGCCAGGTTGTCGCGAAAATCCGGGATCTTCGCCCTCGCCGAGGAGGACTTCCCCCGTTTGATGGAGGAAGGGAACTATCCCTTCTTCAAGGAGTTTGTCTACGAGTTGTTTTTTTTTTTTTTTTTTTTTTTTCCCTTACCTGCCAGAATGGCATACAGGGTTTGTCTCCAGTGGGGGTACACCACTGGAGACACTGTTTCGGGATTTTTTTTATTCTGTTTTTTATAATTTATTCATAAAAAAAAAAATCCGCTGGAACTATGGTGTAGCCCGGTGCACGGTTGTGCACCTTAGAGCTACACCTTATCCTTCCCGCCGTCTTCTTCCTTTTTCATCCTCAGCCAACCTCAGTCCGGTGGTCTTCCCGGTGCCGGTCTCCTCCTGGTGATCAGGAAGTGGGCTGGACCTACAGCCTCCTTCCATCCGTATACGTATTCCCTGAACCTTGCGTAGTTAACCTCCTCCACAAGCTCAGGGAACACGTCCTCGGTGATGTTATATATCCCGGTTTGCGTGGATAACCTCGCGCGCAGGGCGTCGTATGCGGTGCATGATGCTACTACATGCTCGGCAGTTTCCGGAACTCCACATCTGGGGCAGTTTGGGTCCAGGCCATATCCGTGCTGGCTCAGCTTCCATCTGAACCCGCCGTGCCCCGTGAGGATCTGTGACATCCAGTAATCAGGAAGGACCCATTTGGCTCTTAATCTTGACTCGACGGTGGGGAAGTACTTCCTAAGGGTGCTCCCTTTTTCGGATGCCACCCACCGTCCATTCCACTCCGCCAATGAGTCCCTCCTGAGCTCTTCCTGCCATCTGCTCGGGTTTCCCCGGATCTTCTCCTGGATTCGCTCCGGAAGAGCTGCCAAGCCTCTTCTCTTAACATCGTGCTTTGTAGCATCTTCACCCAGCAGGAGGTCAACAGGCATACCTCCCGCCAGGATCTGCACCGCCTCGTGGGAAGTTGTGCGGTACGCCCTGGTCACTCGTAGCAGAGCCGTTCTCTGTGCCGCTGCCAGCTTCCTTCTCTGCCGCTGTGAGAGGTTCACGCCCCAGAAGGGAGACGCGTACCTCAGGATACCCAAGGTAACTCCTTTATTTATGGGCCTCAGGTACCCAGTCATGCTGACTGGGTACCTGAGGCCCCAAAAGGCTCCGCCAATCCGACTAAGGCCGTTCATTGTCTTGCTCACCCTTGTCGCCAGGTGGTCCAAGTGAGGGGTCACATCCAGGTGTCTTCCTATCCTTACTCCGAGGTAGGTGACCACCTCACTTGCCCGAATCCTATCCTCGTTTACACGGAATGTGATAGGGTGAGCTCTATCTGTTTTTCCGCGCAATAGAACGGCCTGTGTCTTGGCGGCTGCCATCCTCAGCGTGTTCCTCTCACACCAGGCTCCTACCAAGCTGGCACATCTCTCCGCTTCCACTGTGATCCCGGCTCTGCTATTCGCGTAGACTATCGTTGCGAGGTCATCCACATACGCCGTGGCAGGGAACCGCTCTTCCTCAAGGACGCCGAGCAACTCGTCGAAAACAAGCTTCCACATGGCCGGTCCTAAGACCGAACCCTGTGGGCATCCTCGCTCCACCCTGTCCTCATACCTGTGGTAGCTACCCCGCACCGTGACTCGTCTATCCTCGAGGTAGCTCTTCACCAGGGCGAAGATATTGCTCGGCGCCTCGAAGTGGTCGGGCCTGCGCATTTCACCATTGGCAGGGTCCGGCCCCTCGGCGAGCCACGAAAAGTGGAGGCACCAGATGAGGAGCCAGACGGGGACCCCCCCTACCCGGAGGAGAGAGATGGAGGTGAGGACCGGACGGATGTGGACTGGCCGGATGACCGGACGGATGCGGCAGACCAGTAGGGCTGGACGGCATCCGGACGGATTAAGACCGGCCAGGAGGCCTAAAGGTGCTGAACCAACAGTAAGGTGCACATCTGTGGACTGGAAAGCACCACAGATAAAAAATTTAATGTACCCGGAAAATAAATGGTACCCCCCATATAGTGTATAATTTTTTTTTCTAATGTAAATAAAGATAGAAAAAAAAAGTTGATTTATTGACAGTGGCGGGCGTGCGTAAACCCAACGCATCAACCTGTCACTGCCGAGAACCCCGTATGCCAGCACTGGCAGGAAGGGGGCCAAAAAAAAGAAGTGACGTTAGCATTCCACCAAGGAAGACTAATCATCGGGGGATTAATGAAAACGGAAATATTATTGGGTGGGAATGAGGAAAACGGTCGAAGAGATTGTGAGGGAATGCGCTATTTGCCATATCGCGATGTCTGACCGCCACCCCCCGTTGGGTTACCGGATTATCCCGGATCTGCAGATCGATACCTTCAGGTGGAGGGATTACAAGTAAGTAACAATAGTAAACATCTTCAGCAAAAAAGCAATGGCCCACCCGGTGAAAGAGACGCCCTGAGAACGTGGTTTCAAAGAGTGCCGGGATGGATTGCCAGACCATAGTTATGTATTGTTGTTTGTAATGTTTCAGTTTTAGGTGGAATATAGCAGTGTAATTTTATTTGTATTCTTATTTTTGTCTTATTTTTGGTTATAGTTTGTTGTTATAACTTTATAAAGTTATAAACCCGCGGAGCCAATGTTTATTGCTACTTGGGCTGCCGAGTTTCCAAGTTTTAACTCATAGAAAAGATACTTCTGTAAGAAAAGATGCTCCAGAAACTGTAATCACCTGAATGCTGATAATTCTGGTACTGATATCACCCCCCTCTTTATTCATATTAATGAAAATTGAAATATACAAAATGTAATAATAAAATGTTCTGTCCATTTTTAATAGGTAAAAACAACAGTAATATGACAGAAACACAAAATGAAATTCAATAAACAATAAAGAAATTTAAATAAACAAAACAAACAAGACAAAATTACTAAAAAACAATTTAATAACGAAAAAAAAAAAAAATGAGACCAGCGATAAGGATAGATGATTAGAAGAGTTTATACGAAATAAGAAGGTAATTTTAATGAATAGGGTCGAATACCGAGTACCGAAAAACATTAAACGAAAATCACTTGTTCCATGGCCTTATTATTTAAATAGTGTTCCTTCAATTATAATGATATTCAATATTGTCAAAAAAGAGAGGATTAATGTATAGCTCATTACTATCTGCAAACCTATACATAGTAATCAATAAAAGTCCCCCGATTCTACCTTGAAATTTTGATATAATAAAATCAGACATTTTATGGGAAACGACGCAATGTTAATACTTTTAAACATGTTTGCAACATATTAAGGAAGAGTGTCGAAAACTGAGCTACGAGTTATGATAATTTTATGCACTGCATCGAAGGGGGTCATGATGAGTTTTGATATATTTGTAGAAAGAAGCAGGAGCCTAGGTATATTTCACTTCTTGGACAAGACGAGCTGTCCGCTGCAGGCGTCTCTTGTCACCGGCACTACTGTTCATCCGCTCTTGTTCAGTCGTTACCCTTCGAAAAAGTGTCAAGTAAAAATAATCTACTGGTTTCGTATAATATTTTCATTCCTATGAAGTTTTTACAAACAAGACAGGACCATGCATGTTCATCTCCCCCACCTGTCCAATGAAGACCTGCTCATGCATGTGCTATGTTTCTACTCTTAAATAGATTTGGGATGCTAGAGTATCATTTAGGATGATTATTCAAATTATTATTTCTATGCCTTAGTCTTAATTGGATTCGATTCCAGAGGTTTGTTCTTGTGTTTACCTATTTACTCATCTATTATACCTACAATATGTTATTCATAAATAAATAGTGCATCTGGGGAAGGTAAGCACCAAAAGAATTATAATAAGTATAGTTTATTAATTAAATTTAAAATAAGATTAAGGTTTCTTGCTCGAGAGCGTCCTCCTTCTTCGGGATCTGTTCCCGAGAGTTCCTTTTCCAGTGAAGTCTGCGACCCCCACCTTTTCTTATCTTTACAGTCACCTTGACCATAAGGGGACCATAGGGAACACCCTTCTACCTGCGAGACCTACTTCTCGCAAACCAACATTGTACTTTGGGCAAATCCCATTCTCTTTCATGATGCCGACGGTACAATACATAGCACATGTTCCTGATCCCCACCTATATTCCTTTCCAATCGAAGATGTAAAAATTATCGCTAAGGAGGCTAGAGGGACATGATTATGCATTTGATGAAATCAGCGAAATTTGTGTAGTTAGTTGGAAAGATTACTCCGTAGTCACTGTAGCATGTAATAATTTTGGCCCAGAGCCAATAAAAAAAGCAAAACGCTACAATAGAAAAAGGAAACAAGAAGAGATTGTACCCCAACCTAATATAATCTGTCAGTACAACAATATCATGGGGGAGTAGACTTGCGTGATAAAAATCCGTGAAAAAAAATGGTGGTGGGCTCTGTTTATTAATACAATTGACAGTGCTGCGATAAATGCTTGGAAAATTTATAATAGAGCAAATGAGAGCAAGATCCCGTTGCGGGTTTTTAAATCATATATTGTAAGGAACTTGTTGCAATTTGAGTGACAAGGCCCGATAGCCAGATCTATCAATGGACAACCGAGAAGAGGAAGACCAACTGTGAACAAGGTGGTAGATGAAGTGAGAAAGGACAAATTCGGACAGAGATGAGACAAGACAAAGGTGTAGAGTGTGTGAAAGCCAAACTATGTATAGATGTGAGAGGTGTAATGTTAAATTACACCCAGATTGTTTTAAATCATACCATAAATAAAAAATGAAAACTGTGATTTTTTTGTGAAAATAAAGTGCAAATTGTAATTTATTATTTCTTTGAAGGAGTTTATAATTTAAACGATTGTAATAAAAGTTTTCATGAGACAGTATTATTGAATCGTTTATAAACATATCACCTTACCTATCTCTAAAAAAATATTTAAAAAAAGTATAAATATATATATTGTACTCTACAGGCCAATGTTGTATGAGCACATTTTCTATCGCTATTATGGCTGTGCAAAAATATTTTTTTTATTTTAATTTTAATTAAACTACCCTAAAAATATTTCTTTGGAAAAAAATCCACCGTAAATGGGTTAAAGTATTTTGGTTTGTGTCAAAAGTAAAAACAATAAATGGCTTAAGGAATACCAAACTGGATTTTATTTCATTAAAGATAATGCCTACTACTACAATAATTATACATTGTTTGTTTCCTGGGGTTTTGAGGGCGTAGAACATCTAGGTCATCAACGCCCGTTGGTTATTAAGCTATGGTTTACTCACTTACTTCTTCCTATGGTTACCCACCTATCCGGGCGCGCCCAGGACCGAAGGGGGCCGACATTAGTACAATCCACTAATGTTTACAATCCACTATTCATGGAAAAGTCCAAATCCTCTCAGGTCCTCGGAGCTAACATGCTCTGTGGGACAAGTGGCGCCTCCATAGCCCCCAGCACCAGCCCCCCGAAGCCCAGGACACTCTCCCCCCCAGGACGACGCGGGCCCGCACCAGTGAGCTTCGTTTCAGTCTATGTATAGATTATATATCTACTTTGCTGTAATAGATAATTAGTGATGATAACGACACTTAGTTATTTACTGGAAATTAAGTTGGAACAAGGTGTGTAGTACATATACACACCAACGCATTCATATACATATAAACATACACACAGATATACATGTATATGTATACATTCATAACATATATACATGTATATATATATATATATATTTCACATCAAATGGTGGTCATCAGTTTACACTTGGTAATGAATTTAATGACCGCATCTATTGTGGATTTGTCATCTCAGAGCCATTGAGATATTATAAGGTAACCCGAGTTGCTGTAACACAGTTCGGTAATAACGGCATTCTTCAAATATGTGTCTATTGGTCAGAATACCATTGCATTTTGGACATTTCGGAGGGGCTTCTCTTGTCATGAGATAAACATGGGTGAGTCGACTATGGCCTATCCTGAGGCGAGTAATTACCACTTCTTCACGGCGTTTGCTACGGTTGGAGGTAGTCCATGGGTTTACGCATTTCTTAATATATTTTAATTTATTGGGTGGACTTTCGTCCCACATTGATTGGCATCTATTTTTTATACACTCCTTTAGAGGCAGTGCAAGCTCTGGGCCAGTTAAGATAGCTGTGCCTCTTCCCGGGAGGGACAGTGCTTCTCTGGCAGGTTTGACGGCCATCTCATTTCCTATGATGCCTACATGACCTGGAGCCCAGACGAACTGGACCATCTAGCATTATTAGGTATTCGTGAATGCGATGAATGATCGGGTGGTTTGAGTACATATCATTCAATCCTTGGAGAGCACTAATTGAGTCGGATACTATAGTTATATTATCCATTGCTATGTCTGTCATGCAAAAGTAGAGAGCGGATACGATGGCATTTAATTCAGCTGAATAGACATTACAAAGATGGTGTAATTTTCACTTGTATTATACATAGTATATTTAATTTAATTATTAAATATAAATCTACTTTATGTTTTAAGCTCAAATAAAATTCTATTTGAAGTAGGACGGAATTGGCAGCCCAAAGCCCACTTAATCTGCATTTCGACGAGCACTAAGCTATGACTATTGACCTTTGACCAACTTTAAACACTCTCACCCACGTGGCCAGCCTTATCAAATAAAACTAATTCTAATTTATGTTTATAATTTTACTTCACCGTTATGCTTGCTAAGCATGCGGTTATGTGAGATCAGTTCATTTAAGACATTCAGTGGAGATGTCAGTTTAGCGGTAAGCATCAGAGCTAATCAGAGGTAATCAGGCTCACGCATCAGCATTACTGAAGATGCTCTCAATAACATAAGCTTAACACAACTCTGCTCTGCCATAGAGCTTCTTTGCTATGCTAAAGGTTCCATGTTCAAACCCGGCTGTGTCAGATGATTTATGAAATATGTTAAGAGCCGCAGATCGAGCTGTGGGAACTAAAGACACTCCCGGGGCTCACCCAGCCTCTATAAAGTGGGAAAAACCTGAATTTGATCTCTAACCGAATACCTCCCTGCACAAACATTATCTTAAAAACGGTAAAAGTTTTACCATGTACTGTATCCAAGACCTTTTTGGGTTGTAGTAGTACATTTTTATTTATAAACGAGGCCTTTGGTTTCAAAATCGGGTACATTCATTTTTTTCCAAAAATATTTTTCTTTATTTTTTATAAGTTTTTAATGCCAGAAATGCTATATTAGATGTGCTTTTCAAAATAAATACCAAACGATTCCATTTCCTATCAAAAGTGGTTACATCCAATCTTTATTTCTAATCCAAAAATTATATGAAGTTGATACTTTATTGAAAACAAATTATGGGGAAGACTGGAGAGCAATTTATATCCTGGCATTTTACAAAGGGGTCACATACCATAATGTGTCACCTGTCCAAGATGATAATCGTATTACTAATACTGAAGTCAGGTACATCCAATACATTTTTTATATTAAATGAAATTTAATAAAAGAGATCATAAAAAATTGTCATTAATTATTGTTTGAAGTATTGTTGCAAAATAACGAAAACTAATTAAAACAATTTGTTAAATCGATTATTTTTTAAAATTGAATCATTTTTGAATAGTCCTGAAAAAGTTTTTGAAAAAGTATCTAACACACTTTGAAACCACGGCTCACATACATTTGTTCTTTCCCAAAATTGTCGTTTAACACATATTATAACCTCTGAATTTTTACCACCCAATTATACAAACCCAAAAAAATGGCAACATATCTAATTTTATTATTTCGAAAATATATTCACTTTTTCTACAAAATAAAGTTATCAATCCATGACCTATTAGCTTATCAAATTACTTCATACTTAATAGTGTATTAGGGAGAGGAGTGGCTCAGTGGTAGAGTACTGAGCTGCCATGCCGGAAATCCTGGTTCAAATCCCGCTGCAGGCCATGATTTTTATTTAATCTGTTTGCAGCGGGAGATGGATCATATAGGATCTAGGACCCTCCTGGGGCACACCCAGCCTCTATAAAATATTATAAAAATAGGGTACCCAAAATAAGGGGGAAAAATCTGGCGGTTGAGCGTGACCTAGGACAAGTCACCTCCTTGCAGAACCGTTGTCCGTGAAACAGTACAGTCTCTACCATGTACTGAACCCCAGACCCTTCATGGGTTGTAGTGGTACAGGTTTTTTTTTTTTAATAGTGTATTAGCCTTACTAACGTATTTCATCGCTACTTTTTCTGATACAACGTTGCAGTCTTATAAGGATTCGGCACTAAATAACCTATTGCATTGAAAAATATGTTTAGGCTTAAATTGTTAGACTAATGGAACTTATTTATTAATTATATAAAAAATAAGCGATGTACATACAGCCCTATTCAATTATACCATTATATTATTTATTATATTTAATTCATCTATTATTATATGTTTTTGTTTATATTTTTTAAATATTTATGAATTATACAATTTTTTTCACAGTTTTGGTTCAAATATAAATCTCATGATGTGCTTGTTATTATTAAGAGTTAGTACAAACAAACGTGCCATAGGTAATTATCTGTAGATGGTCCAAAGATGGTTGAAAAGAAAAGAAAGGAGGAAAAATGAAACGGTAAAATAATATTCAAGCAAAAAGTGTCAAGTTAAGATCATCACAATATCTCATGGTAATAAATTCCTGCTTAGTTCTTCAGCTCGCTTTAAATTTATTAAAATATATGTAAATCAGCCTAAACTTCATTCTGTCATATAATAAGTAACGAAGAGTTTATGTTTGTAACAGACCCGGCTATATACCATAGGTCTTTGTTGAATTTTACTGATTATTCTTACTTAAAGGCCTATGTTGTAGATGTAAAACTTTTGTTGTACAAAAGGTTCTGATGTTTGCTATTATTATTTTCTAGTGATCCTTTTCGAAAAGCCTTAACTCTCAGAGGTTTAAATGAAAAATTGAAGAACAAGAGAAAGAAAAAAAAAAGCATATATGAGAAAAAAGTTAAGCATACATGACGCAGCAGCGTAGTCAGCGCAAACAACAGGTACAGAAATGCAAATAACTCACCAAGCTATTTCCTGTCGAGGCCAAACAGGGCCTTGAGGATAGCTAGAAGTATATGGTAACCAATAAATTACTATCAGACGGACATATATTTAAGAAATCGACTATTGAACTGTCATGACAAATAGAAGAATATATAAAAAAAAATCATAATCTAACTAAGATGTCAGCAGTCCTTAGAAAGAAACAAGATTTTGGGCGGTTATAGAGCAAGAAGATTTTGGGTTCAGTACATGGTTGACTGAACTCTTTCTAGGAGAACGGTTGTGCAGGGAGGTAATTGATCCGAAATCACACTCAACCTTCATGTTTTCTCCCAATAAATTGTACCCAACCTGGGGGGGGGAGACAAGTTGAAAATAAAAAAATCTCACTTATTATCGGTTATTTTTCTCTTACCAGTAATTCTTTATCTTAAATTGGAAGTTATGATGTTGTTTCTTGTGATAGTAAAACTAAATGTTTTGGTTTTAATGTAATACGTGTTTTTTTTTCATACAAGCCGTATAAATTTTGAGCAAAGCGGCGTGGGAGACTTTCATTTGAAAAAGGGAGGCATGCTACAAAAAGGTTGGAAACACTGTTGTAGACGCTGGGTGAGTCTTGTTGGAGGAGTATTATCAGCTCTGATTATAATTTTATGATTACCAGATCGTATAAGATCCAGTATCATCCGGTATCGTAGTTTCAAATAATGAAATCAATTGATTTTGTTAATGAAACAAAGTTTGTAATTGTTCTACAATCAACTCCTCACTAAACTGTTATTTGTACAACGCTGATCAATTTCTTCTGTATTGCCCATTTATTCCATTTGCAGGAATTTATAGTCGCCATCTGTCAGCGGCAACAAGGAACCTGTTTTATGATATATTTGGCCTTGTATCAGAAAATTAAACAGAAAAGTTTTATTTTTACACAAAACTTATAATAAAATAATATGATAGGGACTGGACCCTTATAAACTTTTACTAACAACTGACGCGCCTTTGTTTTGCTTTGATTGACGTCAAATGTTTGACAGCTGGGAACAGAGTGGTATATATGGGAAAAGAAAATTGTTGTTTTTATTATTCCCTCGTAATTTTTACGGTTTTTCTGTCAATAAGAACCTTCTTTGCACCTTAAAAAAATATATGAAAAAAAATTAGCCGAATTGGTGTTATGCGGTTAGCAAGGAAATGGCGATTCAGTTTTATTATATAAAAGATATAGCAAAGATTCCGGTTAGTTATTAAATGATAGGAACCGAACTCGGAATCTATTAGGCCTATAGAGCTGCTACTGTTGGGCTCAAATTGTAGCAAATTTGATCTAGGTTAAAAATGGTTATCTATGTTTTTTTTTTTTTCAAAAACGCACCGATTAGGAAATACAGGCCAAAAACTGAAATAAATCCGAAAATGTCAAGGTTTTTTGGCCACCGAAGGTTTCCCTCGTAAATTTTACGGTTATTCTGTCGAATAACAACCTTCTTTGCGCCTTAAAAAAAATATGAAAAAAAAATTAGCCGAATTGGTCGAGCCGTTCTTGAGTTTTGCGGTCAGGAAGGAAATTTTTTTTATTCATTAACAAATTGAAAAAAAAGAATACTATGAAACTATTAAAACAATTGAATTATTAAACTAATATAAATTTACAGTAAAAATATTCTAGAGATTATAACCTAAGCCTAACTAATTGCTAAAATAATATAAGATATTGCTTATACTAAATAACTTTACTATTTACATAAATTGGTACAGATACAATAAAATTACAGTAGATTTTACAATTAAAAATTAAAAGCTTACAGTCCTCTGATCCCACCAACCGTAAAATCCTCCAAATATGTAGAACTGACACACATCGAAAAACTTTATTACACCCGCGAGTTCTTTGCGGTCTGTCACAGTTCAGTGACGCTCTAGTTTGACAAGGTAACTACTTACTCAAAAGGTGGCTGCCGGTGGTATTTATAGGTCCGTCGAACGTTCTAGACGAAGGGGGGTGGGGGCCGGACCCTTCTCGGCCCTTTGCTCTACCTGTTTTTCCCCTTCTGACCGTAACAATATATATATATATATATATATATATATATATATATATATATATATATATATATATATATATACTATATGATACATATAATATAATGAAGGATAAAATATGGCCAGAGACACAGCCTGTAATAACACCAAATACGAAAAACTTACTATAGGCCATCTTCAGGGCAAATAAAGGAGAAGCGGTTGTGGAATTGTCAACTATATCTGGTCAAGTCGACTATATCTGGACTATAACTATATCTGGTCGACTCCAGTTGACCACATATTGTTGGCAGTTCACATACCCGCCTCTTCTTTAATTTGCCCTGAAGATGGCCTTTAAGTAAGTTTTTCTTATTTGGTGTTATTATTGACTGCACCACCTAACCATATTTTATCCTTCATTTGAATCTTCCAGTCAACTATTTTCCTCTCTAACATAAAATAAATATAAATTGACACGTGTAAGATGCTACATACTTGTGCTTCAGTCAGTTCTTTAAAATTAGCTTTTAGTAAATACATTAAATAACAGGCTAGTTTAAATATAAATTGAAACGTGTAAGATTTAATGCATAAGTGGTACTTATATAGATAATATATGATATATATATATATATATAATAAATCATATAGATGATATATGGGTCCTGGTAAGGACAATGAGATAATTTATTACATCGGTCCTTAAGTATTGTATTAAGTTTCAATTTAATGCGATGTTTTGAAGCGGCCGAAAATCGACAAACAGACGAATCTAAAAGATTTTTTTCTGTTAAAGCGGGGTTTTTAAGTTCCGCTAAACATTATTTTTTTTAATATACAAATATGGTGATGAACTATTTCAAATAGCTATAAAATAAATATTAAGATAGGACCAATCGAATATCAGTGTTGCTAAAAGAAAATTCTAACTAATCGCCTCACCAAGTAGATGCCCTAAGGTTTATTTATCCAGGTGCTTGTTCCCCTTCGAGGTGCTCTTCCTTAAAGGAAAGGAGAGCAGACAAAGCAGCGGTGATAACTTCTAACCGACAATACGGCCACTTACTTTTCTCAAAGAGGCGTTTTATACAAGGCTACCCATCGGGATAGAAAGGAGGTGGATATATATAAGGGAGTATCTCATAGGTAGGAGGAACAAGGTTGTTCTATATTCATGTAAAAAGGCTGGGAGGTGGAACAGTGGTTAGGTCGGGCTCGCTACCGCGGTTTCATAAAGATTGATGAAACCGCGCGACCTCTTGAGGGGAGGCAAGGAAGCACACTCGACTGGAGGAAGAAATCTCATCAGGTTCAACCGGAGCCGGGTAATCATGTTTATTAGGGAGTCCTCCTTATTGCCCTAGCCTCTGCCTTTCTTTTATATAGAGATAAATTACGGAGATGAACCCTTGTGAAAATTTGTTTTTTAGAACTTTGAATAAGGTGCCGGCTATGAAAATGAATCTCCCCTTTTCAGCTTTGTCGTCCTTGTTAAGTAGTGTATTCCTGCCTACTGGTGTACCAATAAATGTATCCATATAAATATATTAGCTGGTTATGCGTGTTTTAAACAGTTATATTTATTTTGGGATGCCAGGATAATCATTTATGATAGTTACTTAATTTTAATTTAATTGGAAAATAGTTGGAGCATCGATAATTCTAATGATGGATTTAATTGTTTACAGGGTATAGTCAAAGATGACACAAAATATGAAAAACTGCTAACGTTTCGGCCTATAACCTTATATAATTTTTTAATACTTATTATAATTGTAATTTTACTGATCACATGGTAATCATTATATTTCCCATCCCAATCATATAACACATTAGATATAAAATTTTATAATATAATATAAAATTTAGATATCATTAATTACCTATAATTTAACTATGTATTCCATTCTTATAACGTCTCAGCTAGTAAAATATTTATCTTACTATAAATATCTTATAGTTATTTTATATTTCTATCCCAGACCTGAAGATGTCCCACATTTAAGGCCGAAACGTTGGAACAATAAAATAAGGTTTTCTTATTTTGTGTTATCATTGACAACACCCCCCAGACCAATTTAATCCATTACTCAATTTATCATTTCTTTAAATGTCCTGACTTTATTCTGAATTGGATTCTTTTCCAGATATTGGTTCTGTGTTTGCAAACTAACTAACCAGTCAATATAATATCCTATTAGTAATAATCGTAATAATAGATGTATGGTAAGAACAACATCAAGAGAGAATGACGAGGTGCACTTTGGAATGGAACGCCGATTATATCGTAGTTCTCGGAAGTAATGAAAGGGATATCGAGAGACTCGCTATGGCGCTGATGAGAGAAGCAGACCAAATCGGTCTGCTTCTCGGCAATACAGGTAATTGATGGAAAAACAAAATACATGATAGTAAGCCGTAAAGCCCACCCCAGAAACAGCATCTGCGTGGATCGCAAATCGTTCCCGAAAGTAGACAACTTCAAATACCTTGGCTCCACAATAACCTCAACGAATGACCTATTAACTGATATAGACCAGCTTATAACAAGTGCAAACATAGCATTCTTCGCTCTTTCAAGGCTATTGAAATCCCGAAGCATCTCAGGAAATTTAAAATTAAGGGTGTACAATGCTGTAAGAAAACCGATTCTGATATACGGGTGTGAAACGTGGGCTCTCACGGACAGCTCTCAAAGCAGAATCGAGAGATATGAAAGGAATACTTCGCATGATAACCGGAGCGGTATGAGAGTCTACACACATGGAGGAGAAGGACCAATAAGGAATTGCTCCCGGAAACTAGGGAGTCAATATCTCACGATATGAAAGCAAGAAGATTAAGATGGGTGGGGCATGTAGCTCGAAGTAATCCGTCCGGACGCCTCTAAACAACTATGAATGCCACAATAGTTGGCAAGATACCACGTGGGAGGCCAAAGACCAGATGGATATTTAGGGTCAAGAATTTTTCTTCAAGTCAAATCCTGGACCACCTCTCTTTTGTGTTTCTTGAACCCCCTCTCTAAAGGGTCTTGCTACCTGTCTATGTGACCTAATTCTTATAACCGTCATTTTTAACTATTCTTATTTTCTACATTTATATCAACTTATTACTTCCTCCACTTTCTAAATCGACGTGTCTTTTTCTAATAATAATGGCTTGTACAATAACTAGCAATATATTGTTTGCCGGTTTAATCAATTACCGTCAATTTATACAGCAATGGCTTAGCTGATGATGTTACAGTGGGAGCGGGTAAATCATGGCATCATGCTTTCTGACAGTGATATTTATTTTCCTTTGGTTATATAGCATTCAATATGTTCATTTATATGTTTATGCAAATAACAGACCTTAAAGATGCAGACCTTTAGTTTTAAATAATTGTTACTTGCATCGCTATCTCTTGTAGAAGAATACAGGAAAGCAACATTCATACATAATTGTGAAATGTATAAATTCTCAATCGATATTTCCAATTAAACCCATAATTAAAAATGTGGTTATTTCATCATAGTTTTAATATAAAAAATATTGTATTTCAAACAAAGAATGCGTTATGATATTATTTTTTCATTAATATAGAATTATTTTTAAATAACTATGTTTATAATATGAAACTGTTGACTTCTATCATTCATTCAATCATGTTGAAAAGTAGTGTTTTCATGATAAATAAATAGCTTAATGGAATAACTTATTTATATTATACGCACCTGCATCCATTTTTGGCTTGATAATCAAATAAGTAATAATAATTTAATTTAATTATACAAAGAACTTTATTTTATTTTTACAGGAGATTACACAAACCAGGGTATAGTAAAAGTTGAAAGACGAAGTCCAATTGATGTAACTCTGTGATACATTACTTTGGAAGGTTAATACTTGGAATACCTAGTTAGAATACTCTTCAGTACATAAAAATTAAAATATTTCAGATTAAAGACATTACTGAAAATTAAAAAAATAAATAAAACTTCATAAAATAATCGATCCAAATATAAAAACGAAATGGAAAGTTAATGTTCTTCAAGTTGATTCTTTTTTGAAAGTTCTGAAACTTTTATCATTTAATAGATGCAAAATGGCCACCCATTAATGTCCTAATTGGATTTGATACTTCTCTGAATTATTAAATTTAATTTCGGAAAGTATTTTGTTTATTTCTTCTTATAAAAAAATATTTCATAACGATTACATTCATATAAAACTATTAAGTACTTAATTAAAAAAATATATATTTTAGTGTACAATTATATGATTCTTAAAGAATGGTGATAGTTTCGGTATATAACATGTTGCCTATATTTAACACTTTATTCCAATTAATACTCATAAGATTTTTTTTCCAAATTCTACTTAAGGTTAAAAATACTCAGTCCTACTAATTCAACAAAATCTGTTATCTAGATATTATAAGGCAAGCATTTTTTTTTGTCTAACAGGTGTTGAAGTGAAAATAGACCTATCAATGGACAGTTATTTTAGATCAATCTTACACAGTATACAAATTATATACATATTTTTCTGTTTAGGGGGGTTTACCCATTCCCGTGATTATCCCTCGAACAATTACATTTTGTTATTTTTACTTTGTAAAGCTTAAGTCGGCTATTCCTTTGTAGTAAATCAAGCAATGGCTACTGCGAAAAACAATTATTATATTACTTTTAGTGTCAGCACACAAGATTTTAATAAAGCTTGTCCAAAGGTATCATCTAATAGTCATTGACTAGCGACAGGTGTACTTTTTTCAGAACCAGGAAACTACGTTTCTCTATGAAGTTCTGCGTTATCCGATATCTATTAGACTGGTTTTGATTCAGTTTTTTCCCCGCGATATTAGTTATACAGGACCGATTTTGTTGTTTTATATTTTCCCTGGTAGAGTTTGAGACTGATGAAGCACATTGAAGCACATTGAGCATCCTGCCTGTCATAGTGACTGCGAAACAGCCGAAAAACATTTATATTATGTCATCAATATAAATGATGCGTTGTAATGACTTTCCTAAAATCTCCTTAAAACCTACGAAAAATTTTGATTTAATACACTGAAAAACTTTAGTTTTGGAAACTTCAATTATAAACTTATTAGAGAAAAAAAAGGAATGTAGGTACGAAATGCCTAAAATTGTCAAACCCATAAAATTGCGTTTCAATACTGTCTATATAGCCTCATATCGATGATCTTGTGGTTGTTTGAAAGGAGACACAATCTTTCTTTCTTAAATAAATATGGACAGCTATTACATTATCTTAAATAGTCTGAGTAAAAAAAAATTATACGAAATTGAAGTTTTTGCTAACAATGTTGGCTCTAAAAGACGTAAAAACAACACGACTAGAACAAACTGGTAAGTTTACAAAGGTTTCTCTAATGATAAATTGAGTTGGCCAACAGGTGCAGTCAACGATAACACAAAAATAAGTAGAACTTATTGTTTTAATTGTGCCAAAGTTTCGGCCTACGGTGTAGGCCATCTTCAGTGCGAATACTGGGTGTGGTGACTTGTCAAACTAACACTTGTCAACTGAACTATCTTGACAGAACTATGTAAGTCACCACACCCACTATTGGCCCTATTTGTCATGCACATTATAAACCATTGTGGTAGCTTAATTTTTTTTTGTAAGAATAAATGCTTCAGATTTGCTGCGATTGATTTTTAATTTCCAGTTTTTGCAATATTTGTTACTTAAATTATATTATTTTTCGTAAATTTGTGTTTTTCTATTTTTTATTTCTTAATTTATTTTTTTGTTTCTTAATAAGTTTTGTTTTGACCGATCAACTAATGTCGGTAAGGAGATGGGTATAAAGCTGTTATATCCACATATAACGACCTCATTACTATCGGATGAGATGGGAAATCGGATATGATCAGATTTGGGGATAAGCTGAGCCAGTATGTAGGAAGTTAGAGGTTGAGCAGTTAAACCGACTATTGGATAGAAAACATTGGATGATAAGAGTTAACTAGGGAAGGAATTTATATATGATGTATTTATGTATAAATCCAATATTCCAGACGATTTCAAAGGCCTATTCTAGGTCTAATAAAAGAACTACTTTTTTGTTGTCGTTAAAAAAGTACTTTGCTTAATTATTTCAAGCATGCGAGGGAAGCAAGTTGATTAATGAATGTATGTGAATGAATAAATGTGTGTTATTTATTATAAACATGTATATATAGGCTGGCCAAATTTATTTTCCGAGAATTTTAGGTAGTATCTCCCAGTAAGGTGATTGGTCTTTCGTTTGAAATGTTGCCCGATTTTTTGTATCATGTCCCTTGCTTTATATTTTTCCAGACGTTAAAAAATATCTTAATCGTAATATGGAAGCATATACCTTTTGTAAAAGTAAAATGTATTTCCTACTAAAAGATTTAATTATCAATAATATCACCTAAAACTGTATTTTGTTTTATTTCGGCGTATAATTAGAATTTCAGAATAAATATGTAACTAGTATACATATTTTTGAGTTCACTGCTATTTAGAGATTTTGAAACGATGTTATAAAATTTTATAATATTGATATAAATGAAGTGATCATGAAATGATGGGCACCACTAACTCTACTTAGCTACTTATGAGATATTTAAAACTTAAGTGCACGAGCTTAAAAATAAAATAACCATTAATCGGTCAAATAAAACAGTCTTTCTTTTAAAATGAATATATTTAATGTTCCGTCAATCAGCATCTTTTGATCGGGAAGAACAAGGTAAAACAAGTTTTGTTTCTTTAAAACAATTGAATATAGATGGATCATAAATCTTAAAACAATATTTTTTTGAAGTTTCTAAAGTGTTTATCTTCAAGATAGGTATCATAGAGGAATACAGCTGTGATCATTTGTAATATTTCGATATCTATAGCGGTTTTGAAAATGTTTTAATTTTGTACCGCATCTTTGTAAGTACTTTGATGGTTGTATAGAAGTTTTAGACTTAGATACTTAGAATACAAAAAAAAAAAATATAAAGGAGATTTTTTAAAAATTGTTTTAATCGTTTTCTCAATTATAATTTTCAAGGCGCGTTTGAACATAAGTTACACAATCCATCATTAATTTCTTTTACTCCAAAGAATTTCCCTTCAGGAAAGTAACTGTAGCTAGAATATAAAAGGGGCTTTATGGATGCGGGAAAACTCCGAATTGCTGCGTTTAAAAAGTTCTAAGAGGGAGCTATATTGTTAGCAGAGATTATATGGGTCTTCGGCCACACGTCTCAGACATTTTGTGGTTAATCGAATATAAGTAGTTTCGGTTTTACACGAAACTAACTTCAGAGCCCTTCTGTTGGCAAAATTCCCTTTCAAACAAACGAATAATAATTAAGACTCTCTCTTTTGTTTTTATAATTCAAAGTAACTGTAAACTGAAATTGTATAAATTACGTATTAAGGGGATCAATATTGGTCTCATATTAATAACCGTATTATAATGAATATATAAATATATTAAGAGTATAAATATATAACTAATCTTTCAAAATAAAATATTAAAAATCGTAAAGTTTTATTTGCCTTCCATGCCGTTTGCCAACTTGAATGAATATTAAAATAAATTCCACAAAAATAAGCCTAGTATAAATAAATAATTACAACTTATATCTGTACAATAATTTTAAAGAGATATGCTCTTCTTACATGCTAAAGGAAATGGTAAAGTTTTATTTGCTTTCATGCCTTTTGGGAACACGAAATTATTATAACAATTAATTATACAAAAATGAGCCTAGTATTTTAAATACATAATTACAACTTATATCTCTACAATACTTTCAACCAGATGTATAACATTTGCTCTTGTTACATGTTAAAGGCAAAAAGGACGCTAATAGACGGTCATTACAAGGATTTCAGTTGCAATTACACAGGCCAACGATGAAAAAACTTTTGTACTGAAAATACCTTATCCCTATAGTTTTTAGGGAGCTGAATCCAAATATGATATTAAAAAAGCTATATCACTCAAAATTTTTTCACATTTTATAGTTAAATTTATTAAACTAAGCGATTTTTAAAGAATTGAACAGCTTTAATAGTTAAAATAAATAACTGAAAAACTAGGTCTATTGGTATGGATGAAGCTGATTCTTTTTTCTGTTAACAGCTGATGTTTTGTTTCCTGTCAACCTAACCTCACTTTCACGCATGCTCAGTACGATTTCTAATCGCGGTTGTATAAACTCTGCTGACAGTTTTTGCTATATTTTTTGTGAGTTTGTGATTACAAAACACCAAAGAGACATTACAGACTTTGTCAAAAAGGTTTATCTATCATACTTTGGAACTAAACTTGGTGATCAGGATAAATCTTGGGGCCGGCATAAGGTATGTTATGTATGTGTCAAAGATCTAATAATATGGTCTAAAAAGGAAAAAAAAATCCTTCAAATTTGGTGTTCCTATGATATGGAGGGAGCCAAGAAATCATTCCGAAGATTGCTACTTTTGCAGTGTAGATATTACTGGTCATAACTCAAAAACAAGAAGGTAATAAGCTACCCCAACCTTCCATCCGCCATCCAACAGTGTAGATTTACCGGTCCCTGAACCACCAGATGATTTAAATTATATTCCAACGGAATTATTTTCTGATGTACAATCGGAGTTAGATGAACTCCACTCGTTCTTTCTCTTTCCTATACTCTGTTACCCGGGCTTGATAGGAGAAGATTAAAAAGACAATGGCCAAGAGACCTGCTCAAGAACTATCGGTCATTTCCAAAACTTGATGTTCCTGTAAATCAAAAAGAAAAAAAAAACACTTAAAGATCAAATTTGCTGGATGTGAAGGCAAAAAAAAAAGAATGGAAAAGGAAATAAAAAAAAAGAATAAGTATTTAGTAAAACGAAAATTATGTATGTACTATACAAGGGAAAATAATTGGAGAGATTGTGAATGGAACATTGTGAGTTTTAAGGAAAAGCTGCTGTGAAGGTCTTGAATTTTCTTCCTTAAAAGTTACTTAGTAGCCCGAGGAAGGCCCTTGTCATTACCTGATCAATGAACAGATTAAGATGAAACTTCTGATAGGTCCTCTTCTTACCATCTAATTACTTCATTCATTTTATGGTTCAACTTAGAAATAAGTTCTTTATTAACTTTCTTGTAGTTGCACTATTTCATTAAATGAACACTATTTAATTTGTATCTCTCTCTCAAAAAAATTTAAAAGTGTTTGTTTTTTTCGCTTACTCTTGGAGGTCATTTAGAGCTCGCCATATTAACAAAGTATTAGGATTAGGAGGGAGTGGAGTCGCTCAGTGGTACAGCACTGAGTTGCCATGCCGAAAATCCTGGTTCAAAGATGGCAAATGCCTGGATCAAGAAGGCAAGACTTTTCTTTAGTCTATTAGCAACCGGAGATGGACCATATAGAATATAGGACCGTCCTGGCTTGCTAAGAAAAATGAAAAGGGTTAATGATCCAAATGTAGACCGAATAGGTCAGTCGAACAACAAAACATGAAAACATGAAACGAAAACAAAAAATGAAAGTTTTAAGTATGGACCTCCATGGCCGGATTGACAAAACAATAATGACTGACTCCTATAAGGAAAGTCCGTACGGTACTCTTGCCGAGACAACAGAAATGTAATTAGCGACTTTGGCTAAAAAAGAAAAGGCTTGATGTAGCTGTCTCCGTCACATTTGTTTCCGGCAACATCACTATTATACAAAACAAATATAGCTATTACATAGCGTATTAAATAATTTATTTTCAATGATATTAAAAGTAATAAAATTATTAAATAATTGAAAACAAATATATTAAACATGGCCATACAAATTATTTGTAATTTCAAACTGAGTGGCCGTAATACCTGGCGTCGAAAATCTCGATGAGTAATCTTAGAAGGCGATTTTTTATAAACTTCTTTTTAAAGCAATGTGAGCGCGTTAGATAATTTATGGAATAAGTGGAATTTCATTATAGTTTATATTATTTTACCAATATCATTATAAAATTATAGTAGAAATCGTGAAAATTTGTGTGGTTGGGAAAATAAAAAGATTGTAAAAAGAAAATTGTGAACATATGAAAAATTGCGACTATTGCAAAACATTGTAAATATAAGAAAAATAGAAAGTATGTAAAAATAGGAAGTTGCATAAATACAATTTTTCAATTTTAGCTATTTTCCCTATTTCAGCAATTATAAATTTTCCTCGTTAACTTTTTTACTATCGAACTAAAAGTGAAAAATAATTATTTAAACAAATCTAAATTATTCCAACATCGGTTTTGATTTTCGATTAAAAACAAAAATTGTTTTATGTAAAATTATGTTACATTTTTACAAGAATAGATGGTTAAAGGTTTAGTAGTCTAGTAGAACTATTTTCAGGGGCTTGTGTAGTTAATGCTTATAATTACTGCAATAGCATCTGTTGGGTATTTCAAATTATGTAACTAGATGTATATATGTAGTGGCGTTGGGAGTTGACGGCCCCTTCGCCCGGTCTTAGTACCGCAGTCAGCCACTGGCCCTCCAGGTTGGGAGAACAGTACTTTGACATTCACCCATCTACACTCAAAACAGCACACTACAACACCACGCATTACAGACCAAGGTCAATAGCAGTAGTCACCCTAGGGTCACCTCCCCTAGCTAGCCGCCCCGGATGGGGGAGCATGTCAGGATGTTCCGAGGAGGCAGCCCCTCCACCTGACTTAGGGGCAGAATATGGGATAATAACCCACCCCCCTTTAATTAAACTAACTTTATTCTGAAACCTCAAAGAGATAACGCCGGATTGATTCATGGTAAAAGACCCGGAAACCGTCATAAGGACTTAGTAATTGGACATTGGAATGTTTTAACCTTAATGGAACTGGAGGACTACAAGCCCTCTTGAAACAAATTGACAGATACAGTTTTAACCTCACTGCGATCCAGGAAGTTCGTTGGACTGGGGCAGGAATTCTGGAGAAAAAGTACCACAAGGTCTAGTACAGCTGCCACAGTAAAAACCGTACTCTTGGTACCGGATTTGTTGTAAGAAGGAAAATAAGAGACCGAGTCATGGATTATGGGCCTAAAGGCTCTGTAGACTAAGGCTCAAAGCTCTCTTTTATAATATCAGTATGATTAATTACCCCACAGAAGAATCTGCCGAGGAGGAAAAAGAAGATTTCTACGATGGATTAGAGAGAGAAATCGACAGGTGGTCTCGAAGTGATATAAAAATACTGCTAGGAGACTTCAATTCTAAGGTCGGTCAAGAAGAAATATATCGTCCTACAATTGGGAAGTGGAGCCTCCATGAAGAAAGCAATGAGAATGGAAAGCGATTAATTAATTTTCCCTCTCATGGATTTGGTAATTGGGAGTATCTTTCCAGGCAAAAGGATTCATAAAAACACATGGAGATCTCCAGATGGTAAAACTTTCAACCAAATTGAGCATATTCTTATATCGTCTCGCCACAAATCCAACCTCATCAGCAGTAGAACAATTCGGGGCGCTAACATGGATTCAGATCATTTCTTGGTAATTTCCAGAATAAGAGCTAGAATCTCCAATAGCCACATAGTAAGGAGGAAAGTCAGTAAACAAATTAATGTTAATAAGTTGAAGGACCCCGAAACTCGTCAAAAATATAAGGAACAGTTAAGCCACCAGATGAACAGTATAACAAATGTTATGGACAATGATCCTGAACTGGAAGAGGAATGGAGGATCCTGAAAGAAGCTATAACGAGGGCCCCAGAAAAGGAGTTAGGAAATGAATTGAGAAAAATAAGAGATGACTGGTTTGATTTAGAATGCCAAGCAGCAACGGGTGCTAAAAACCGAGCCTACAAATCAATGGACCACAGGATACTTACCAGGCTAGCATCGGAAGAATACAGAACCTTGCGGCAGGTGGAGAAGAAGCTTCATAAAAAGAAGAAGAAAATTTGGGAAAGGAATTGTACAGACAACAAGAACTATTATCAATAGAAGTGTCCAGATACCGGGCTTTGCAGACGATATTGATACAGTTGCAAGATCGAAAGCTTAGCTGAGTAGCGTTTTTCTGGCAATAAAACAGGCGGCTTCGCTGTAGGGCCTTGAGGAGTATGAGGCCAAACGAAGTACATGGTAGTGAGGCCGACGGAGCTCAGCTAGGTGGAAGTCATTTAGAAATAGGCCGTTACAAATTTGAAAAAGTGCAGGAGTTCACCTACCTCGGATACCTCGTAACATCGACCAACAACATGTCCAAAGAAATAGCAAAACGGATTGCGGCATGAAACCGTTGCTATTTTGGCTTGAGTAGGCAGATCAGGAGCTATCTACTCACGAGGCAGAGTAAAGTACGGTTATATAAATCGTTGATTAGACCGGTGTTAACCTATGCCTCACAATCATGGACGACGACAAAGGCTGATGAGAATAACCTCCTTATATTCGAAAGGAAAATTTTGCGACGTATATACGGCTTCATAAAAGAAGGAGAAGCTTGGAGGAGACGATGGAGTTATACGCCCTGTATAAAGACTTGAACGTCGTCGACTTCATAAAACTAGAAAGATTAAGTTGGGCCGGGCATGTGATTCGGATGAAGGAAGGTGAAATACCTAAAAGAGTCCTTGAGGATAGGATTGACCGTACCAGAAGGATAGGCAGACCCAGACTGAGATGGATGGATAGTGTGGCGACTGACTCCAGGCTATTGGCACTAGACTAGGCACACCGAACTGGAGAGCAGCAGCAATGGACCGAGCTGGATGGCGGAAGCTCCAGGATTGCTGATTGTATTGGCTTAGGTAGAGAGAGAGAAGTGGGCGAGGGAGAGATAGGAAGTAATATTGTGATTAGTGAGCCTTGCCGTATCTTGCACTGGAAAGGCATCCTCCTCAACGGCCTTTGCAAACCAGAAAGCTGCCGATTTGCCTGCGTCACGAGAGGACATTCCCGTAGAAGACAGCAGCGCCATGTGTTAAAGACTGGTGTTAGATCAAAGTATCGTACAAGATTAGGCTTCTCTCTCTCTCTTTCTCGATTAAAATTTAAGTACAGTTTTCTTTGTTATTTAATAATTTTAATTTAATTATTTGTTCTAAAGAGGTTTTTTGTATCTTACTTTAAATGTATCTTCCTTAATTTACTTTTAAATGTATTTTTGGAGTTGAGCTTTGGGGCTCTACTAAACCATCCAATTCATCTCGTATCCAATCCTTACAATCCAAAATCCTTCGTAAAATCCTCAATGCTCCTTATTATGTCACAAACAAACTCATCAATCATGATCTTAATATCCCATATGTTACTGATTTGGCCCAAACTAGATACCTATCCTTCCATGACAAGCTCCATACACACTTGAACCCGCTAGTCTCTCAACTTGCTTCCCATACTATTCCTGATAACCCTCCGAGGCGTCTGAAAAGAAGATGGCCTCGAGATCATCTACTATTGAACTTTATTGGAGTGCTACCTATGGGTAGTTTCTCCACAAGTGTTTTTCACGTCATATTGTACATATTAGCACATTTACTTGTTTTAATAGCATTATAGTTGTAAATATCATTAAATTAAATTAAAAAAAAAATGTATTTTATTGATTTCAATTTAGTTTTTGTTTAGTTTCAATTTCAATGATTAAAATCAATTGTTTTTAGTTAAAAAATCTTGTAAATTAAATTAGCTCTAGTTAAAATTCTATGAAAATAAATTATTTTTCTGTTCTCAGATTATTACTATAATTTATTTATTATTTATTTTGTGTGTGTTTTATTTTGGTTAACAGGAAACGACCATTATTTCGGCGTCATTATCGGGCGCTCGGAGAGTTCACTATTATATTTTCAGTGCACCATTCACAGTTTAACTACAACGTTAGATTAATTTTTTTTTTTAACTTTTATTAATATAATATATTATCCCATCATCAGTACAAATAAACTACGTATTACTAAAAGTAGTGACAACGGGAAATAGTGGAATGTAAAAATTTCTTTCACTACTATCAAGGAGGGAGCATATTAATATAATAGCGTGCTAATAGAATATACTGGATTTCACTGAGGCGCAAGGTGACCTTATGAAGGATCTGATAAGGGTCATTAAATCGGCTTTACATCAAAATGTCATTAGTCAATGGAGAGACAAGTTTAAACAAACGGCTTGGAAATAGTCACTAATGTCCTCTATCTCTTCCTTACTCGTCTGCGGCTGTGGGTATGGAGGTATTTTCGCTTTTGTATCATAAAGTCATAGGAATTTATGTACGCGTATATATACGTACATACAAATTAGCTATTTTCGGAATTGATATAACATAATGCGGTGCCAAAGATTATTTCTTACTTCACGAACCATTAGCATGGAATCAGTTTCAGGTAAAACTCGACAGAATAATCAAATAATCAAATTGCTTTCAATGCATTACTAAGTACTAAGTTAACGTGAATGATTTGGTTTCTACTGACATTATCTCCCTGCTTAGCATCTTTTCTTGGATAGTTGTTCAGAAAAAAACGTTTTTTTCAGTACATTCCATTATGTAGTTATTAAGGTTTTATATACGAGTGTGGTCTGAAAAGTTTCTGCCGATCATCGCCAAAGGTCACCAAATGGTGCTAGACGACCGCCGAATTGAAGTGAGAGAGATAACAGAGGTTATGAACATGTCAAAAGAACGTGTTTGTTACATATTAAATCAACATTTAGATATGAGAAAGCTGTCCGCACATTGGGTGCCGCGTTTGCTCGAATGAACATTTCCAACGCTCTGTTAGCTAAGTTTAGGTGCAATAAATCCAAGTTTTGCCGCCGATTAATTACTGTAGATGAAACTTGGATTCACCATTATATGCCCGAAACAAACAGTGGACTGCAAAGGGGGAACCGGCTCCAAAAAAAGCAAAAAACTGTTTTCTCGGCTGGGAAAATGATGGTGACTGTTTTTTGGGATAGTCATAGAGTTATTTTAATCCTTTATCTTCAAAAAGGAAAAACCATTACAGGAGCATACTACGCACCATTACTTGACAAACTGAAGGCAGAACTTGCGGGAAAACGGCCACATTTGCAGAAAAAGTAAATCCTGTCTCACACCTCAGCGGTTACCATGGTGAAAATCCACGAATTACGGTCTGAACTGCTAGACCCTCCGCCTTACTCACCAGATCTAGCCCCAAGCGACTTCTTTTTGTTCTCTCATCTAAAAATTGCGCTCGGAGGAGATTTTCGTCATATGAAGAGGCAATCACCTTCGCGAACAATTATTGTGGAGAGAAAAACGCCGAGTACTTTTTGGACGGGTTACAGAGATGGGAGCATTTCTTGAGACTCATAGTTGTGAATTTCAAGATACGTAGAATAGAACCTTGTTAGAACTCAGAATTAGCTGACATACAACATATTGCAAGTTTTATAAACTATCATAATAGCGCTTTAGATCTCCTTGGTCTCCAGGGTTATCAATTGTAATCTTTAGGATTTCTTTGCAACCTTTCTCCTTCCTTATTTTGTGGTATTGTCTATGTGTTAGTTGAGCAAATTTGACTAATGTTACAGAAGTAGTTATTGTACATGTTAGATGATGTAAATAGGGTAGCGACATGAGTTGAATAGCCAGAGCTAGATGTAGCCAAGCAGTAGGCCAGCTCGCCTTTGATATGCCACTGATTACGGCCTAATCGCTAACACTAGCCGTATCCTTTGATCTAGGCCCGTGTCGATACAACTGGCGTCATCATCCTCTCTAATAAGCTATAAAATCAAAATGTATTGATTTAAAATGGAAAAATATAAAGTAATATAGATATATTTTATTCAGGAAGCATACTGCATGTAATTTACCTGAACAAATAAATGAAAGGCCGAACCTGAGTTGGAAATTTTAACATGCATTCATAACGGTTATATAAAGGATAACTAAAATATAATATTCTATAACAAAAGCCTGGATTTTGTTCATATACAAATTTACAAAAGAAAAATTATTTATTTTCTTTATTGAGCTTCGAGGTTACCGTTTTGATGTCGGTTGATATTATACTTTTTTCCCTAAAACCATTGACTATAAATTTCTTCTATCATGCATTTACTAATTTTTCATTAGTACAGTATCTAACTTATTATTCTCTGGATTTTAATATTTTTATCAGCAGTTCAAATACAGGAATGGATTAAAATGATGTAGTAAGATCAAATAGGTGTGCCACTTGACTTATCTACAGTGTATCACGAATATAAATATACAATATACCACAGAAAAGTCATTGTTACTGATACACTTATTTGACCGACCTGATTTAGGTTCTTAAATATACTACCTCGAATATTTTTAGTCATACTATTTTTATCCGTAGTATGCAGCGAGCTTTTACTCCTATGACAAGTAATCTTATACAAAAGTTAAAGAATTTGACTCCAAATTCAAGTACTTCTCTTGTGAAAAGAACACGGATGTCATTTTGTTTACTGTGTTAGCATCTAGTTTATCCTCTCTCTTAATTATTACGACGAACCAAAATTGTGCGGGGAGAAGAGTAGAGTTATGCCCATTTCTTGCAGCCCAGTTGTTTTAGGCTTTAACGAACCCGATTTTGTTAATAACGAAAACATTTTATTTTGGTGACTTCTGAGGCCCAAGGCTGTCTACGAATTATTTATTATACGACAAAAGTGGCAGGGGCTGAGTCAAACTGGACAGATTAAATATCTTACAAAAGAATCTGGTGGCGACTGTTTTGTCACGCGACCTTCATAATGGTTATATAATCTTGGCCAAACCGATGACGGATGAAGTACAAACATTTTTTATATGTTTTAGTTTATATCTACAGCCCCGACGAATGAGTGGCTAAGTCGAATTTTCTTCAACATTAATTTCCTCAACTTAGGTAAGCGTAATCATGTTATTTTCGCAGTTAAAAAGGAGGTCAAGCTTGAAATGGGGATTGGCTTGAAAAGGAGTTATTGATTATATTAAAACTCCATTTCAAACCAAAAACTAGGAGAATGTGACGATTACGCTTAGCTCAATGCAGTTAACTCTCTCAGGACAAAATTCGGCTTAACAACTTTTTCACTGGAGTTCCAGATATAATATTTTCCAGTTCCTAATAGTAAGGTATCTTTCATTTTATTTTCATGTTTTTTATATAGAAAGTTGAGGATATTTGCCAATTTTATATTATAACCATTGTTATGTACCAAAAAAGGACAGCTGGATCACATATTATTTCAAACAACAACATAGTCAAAGGAATTTTTGCTCCCAACAGCACAACATCCAGAGAATAATAAACATATGGAAGTTTCTGGATTAACAAAACATTAAAAGGAGAATTCAAGCCTCCTGAAAACAAAAATAAAATAACTGACCAATTCAAAGCTTATCTCCTGTTTCCATTTAGTGACTCACCTGGGAGTTCATTTTCAGCCCGTTCATGACGAATAGGGACGCTTAATCATCTGGAAAACTCCATCGAATTGTTACTTTGAGGGAATGAGGGTCTTCAGCATGTCAAATCACTCAACAGTTAAACATAGGACTAAGCAATGGATGGAAATAAATGGTCAATCTTATAAGTGCCTAAAAGAGGAACTAGAACTTATCCGCCGATCTAACTATAATCTAACTCTCAGTTACCATGTTCTCTCATATCCCGAGAAGGCTTCTAGGCTATCTCACTACAATGGAAGTAGGATTGGCCAAATTTTATAGGAATCAAAAACTTCGAATTTCATTTAAATTAATTTACAAGTAATTAATATTATAACTTTAAAGAATGGTTGTGGATAAGATTGTTTTTGAACTATTTTAATATAAGTTAATATTACTTGAATTCCTGCAGTTGTTGATATTTTTTTTACAGTTTAAACCTATAAACAAATTAATTACTCTACCTGAAATAAATATTATATTATAATTTCACGATAAGTTTTTATTTTATTTTTTATTATTTATTATTTATTTATTTTATTTTATTCCCTAGTCAATCTTGTATTGTTACATAAATCTTTTACATAAAATCCCTATACCAAAGTTATAAAGGTGTCATGTTGACAACTATACTTAAACTCTTAGTTTATTAAATTTTACAACTTCTAATAAACAAATTTGTACAGGAATCTTGAAATCATTTTTTTATGCAGTATTTTTTTTATTTAATTTTTTCTATTTTTCAATAGGGCTAGTTTCATAGTTAATATTTAAAAGTTTAATGACATTGTATGATGCATTCTTTCATTTCCACTACTAAGTGCTTGCATTTGATGCATGTAGGTATTAGGTTTCCTCATTTATGTTTTTTTTTTTAATAATCAATCATGATGATTTTCTTAATAATCTTGAATGCAGAAAATAATTCATCCAGAACTGGTTTAATTTTCTTCCAGATTTTCTTATTAGACCATTTACATTCTCCTAAGAAATAACCATTTCTGGCTGTCCATCATTCATTACACTAAAATTATTTGATCCTAAAATAAAATAGTCTTCACAACTGCTGTTTACTAAAAACATCAGCAATATGAAAAAAGTGAAAGTAGAATCAGCATGAGAATTTTAAATGAAATTTAGTTAAATTGATCTTTTTATTTGATTTTGATTGATTTTCCTGTCTATATCATGCTGAGGAATAAGAGAAACAAAATCTTGATTTCTAGTGTATCTACTCACAAGACTTCCTAATCATTCTCATACACATTTACTTGGATAATTCGTTCCTACCTAAATTATAAACTATATTAAACCAAATCAATTCAAACCAAAAAAAAAATGTGTGGTTTTAAAAGTTTTCCTATTCTATCTCTGATCGTTTGATACAAGTTTCTTTTGATATATTTATTCCGCGATTCAATTAAAAAATACATAAATATCCAGCTTAACATTTTGCGATTTCATGCTAGTGGTAGGAAAGTAAAATTTTTTTATTATTAAATAGTAAAATAAAGAAACTAATCATAAAATCGCGAGAAATATTGAACCTTCGTTATATAATATTAACAAATAATTATAAACCTTAAAGCAGTTATAATTACAACTAAAAGTAATCGTAATATCATCATAATCATCATCACAGTAATGAGAATACAGAGATTATTTATTTCCGATTCCATAACTGCTCCAAATATTAAAAATATATTTCACCATTTTACATCGCCCAAGAATCTTGAATCTTGAATTATTGGTCGATAACAAACCACCGCTCAATCGCTCAAAGATTAAACATGATATCTGGCCAAACTCCGGTTCTATTGAAATGGATCCAGATGAGAGGATTAGTGATAGCTTAGTCAAGACGCTTCGGTTTAGTTTGATCTCTAATTGTAGTCCTTGTGCTGCTTCTCTACTATCGGTGTATGTTTTAGTAGATTTTGGGTTCCTTCAAGCATTTAAAATCTTAAACCTTTCTTCTATCCCTTTCCAAGCTTGCTTTGCCCTATTTGTTTTGAAATACTAACGATCCTTTCTTCATAATTTTTTATAAAATGGTCCTACCCACCATAAAGAGATTCATAATAGAATATGCTAACATTAAGAATCATTGATCAATAAGAACATAGTTGGTTATCTATTATTTCTGGGACATTTATGTTTTGCCACTTAATAAGAAAAGAACTTCTGCATGTTTCATTTTTATTCAATGATTATATAGAAAATGCACTTTGAGTTAGAATATTATGATGTTGAAAGATTAAGTTATAAAAACCGAACTTGGGAACTAGTAAAGACTAATTGTCTCTAAGGAAATAATTAAATAATCTAAATGTTTAAAGATAATCAATATTATTGCACATATCATGTAATGTAAAGTTGGACAATGACTAAGCTGATTGAGCATGATCTTCTAGTCTTTGAAAGAAAGAGCCTCCGAATAATCTTCGGTGGAGTATATCGCGATGGAAACTGGCGAAGGAGAACACACAACGAAGTTTACTCAATGTACAACGAAGCAGATGTTGTTTACTCCTTAAAAATTAGAAGACTGCGATGGGCTGGTCATGTGGCTTGAATGGAGGATGAGGCCATTCTTAAAAATGCTTTAACAAAACCTCCGTACGGCACGAGAAGAGGGGAAAGACCGAAGCTGATGTTGTCGGATGGTGTGGAGAGAGACGCAAGGGTTATCCTGGGAGTCAGATGCTAGATGACAGCTGCGTAAAACAGAGACGACTGGAAGAAGCTGGTAGAAGAGGCCAGGGCTCGTCACAGAGTTGTAGCGCCGTAGAATAATAATAATCATGTAATGTGCACGCATAAAGATGTTTTAGATTACGAGCAAGTTGATAATATATATTCCATAGTTATCAAATACTGTCTACATCATACGTATATTGTCTATCCTATCGTGGTCATTTATTAATATTTTAGGCTACTGCTAGTAAAGCATTTGTAATTAATGTTTTGGTAGTGTTTAGAATGTACAAATAATTTCTAAACAAACAGCCATAAGAAATATGTGCCTCGGACCTTGTGTATACAAATATATAAATATACTAGTGTATGGTATATATACTACACTAGACTTATAATTTTATAAGGACGTATGTGATTTGAGTAAGAGTAGTAATGAAGAGGCATGTATATGTAATAAATATAAATATATGAGGTGTCTCATTTCAAACCCAGTTAAATCGATTTTTGAAAATTTTTCACGAGGGTAAAAAAACTCGAAGAGTTTAATTTCTCCCAAGTATATAAACATAGACAAATCAAATTAATATCTTTAATACTCTGTTAAATGACATAACTGTCAAAAAATTTATAATTTTTAATTGGACCATCAGAATTCTGGGAAATTTCGTTTTTTGCTTGTATCTAACTGGATTCGGAGTGAATGACCATTTTAAATCACCAGTTGTTTATACAATTTTGACGTTGAAGCCTAGATTCATAATACATTTTACATTTGATTTACCGGCTCGGAGCTGTACGATTCTGGCCGTAGAAAGATTTCAGCCAATATTTTCAATATTTGAAAAGAATTGGATTTGCCGGGGTTTGGAATGAGACGTCTCATATGGTACAGTTAAGGCAAATGTCAACAGAAATAGTAGTAGATTTTATTTAATCGTTCAGCGTATGCAATACCAAGTAGTAAATAAAGTTAAAATCTGTTGTGTTTGACTTTTAGTCTAACACAACGCTGTGGCAGCATTCGTTAAATTATTGAAAACATCGTTTGAAAGCGACTTAGAATATACTATTAAGTATACTATCTAATATGATATAACATACTATCTAAGTTCACATATCTAATATAATATAATATTCTATCTAAGTTCACATATCATATTGTAATCTCATAACTGCAATTCGTAAAAAAAATAAATAATAATTGGGTGAATATCACATTATGTAAGTGCTAATATCATGTCCGATTGGTATATTTCATGCTAAAAGTAGACAAGCCATTTTAAACTATGCAGAATCTTAAAATATAAGTCTTGAAAAATATGTTCTTTTGAAAAAAAATCCTTTAAAAGGACCTTTAAAGCCCGCAACAGCTTGATTTTCTCTCCCCTGCCATGTTACAGAAGAACTCCAATGTAAACAAACACAGTCTCATTCCGATTTCTTTTCAACAGTCGACACAAAAAAATCATCAAATGTTTAAATAAAAATAACGAGTTGGTTTTTCTGAAGTTCTCTATCCTGGTTCCATTTTTTCATCTTTGGAAATGTGATACCCTCATATTTTCCAAAACTTGAAAACTCAACATGGAACTTTTTTGAAGCTGGCCATGGCAAAGGTGCTCCAGACGGAATTGGAGGCACAGTAAAAAGAACTGCTGACAGACTGGTAGCCCAGGGTCATAAAATGGGTTCTTTTGAAGTTCTGTTTGATGCTTTAAAGGAACACCTCAGAAGTATTTCTGTTTACAAAGTAGAGGATCATGAAACAAAAATCACATACTTTGGACAAAAAGAAAGCTATACCTTTCAAAGAAACTATGCAAGTTCAACAGGTGAGCCATGTCAAGATCGTCAAGATAGACCAGTTACACTTACTATAAAGTCCATGGGCTGCTTTCTTTGTGATAGAAATGAGAAGACATGTAAACATTCACATACATAACATACTTGAATCCGTGCAGTACCCAAATATCAGCATAGACATACTTTTAGTCACAACTCAACCCCAAAGATCTGTTGAGAATATATTCTTAATTCTTTCCTTACAACCTTCCTGCAGTTTACAAGACTCAAACTCCACTGAAAGAAACTGGCACAATATCCGAAATAGATCATGTGTATTGGTTAAATTCAATTCTAAGACAACTGAATACAGAAATGTATGTATCGTTCTTGGTAAAGACGAACAAGATGGTGAAATTTCATTACAAGGGTTACGACTGTTTGACCAAAAGGGACAAGAATTTGATAACAAAGAAGGGGATGAATCTACAGTTGAATTTGAATCTATAATAGATATATTACCTGATCCGGACATTGAGTACAAACAGAGACTACTTGTTTACAAGTAAATTTTTGACAGAGGGTATCTTTAATTCTTAGAGAACTAAATGACTTGTCGAAAAATTAACCATTTCACACTGATATTTTTTTTGGTAATTTCTGTTTCTTCAAAATACCATTTTTTCTGATGTTCACCCATTTAATATTTCTTGGCTAGGATAAAAAAAAAAATCAAAAGAATTCTTTCATTTCCTTTGAACATTACATCGGAGCGGTGAGAAACTCGCTTCCACGAAACTACCAATTATACTTATAACTACAACTATATTAAAGGTTACAAATATCACGTTTGGCCTACCTTACCTACTGTTAGCTACTTAATCCTACCAAGAAGAAGAAGGATGATGAAAATGGAAGAAATAGATGACGTAGAACGGCCTGAGAGGCTAGGGCAATTACTGTTTTGATTTACGCCAGAGTTGGGCAGAGTTGGGCCTTAGATAAGGTGGTGATAGCGGCTCTAAGTTTCTATGCTTTGTCTTCCCTCGACTCCCATCAAACTGCAACTTCGGGGTCTGTCTCGTTCGAAAGAAGTTGCGGAGCAGATAGTCCCGAATTAATTGCAAACACTTCCTCGGATTTTATAAATGGTATCAATACCTCATTAATTTTAATGCATTGAGGCTATTAATAAACTAATAGTTAAGACGTATTAGTTAAGAAACTGTTTAATCAGCTGCTATTATACTATAAAATCCCTAAGCATGAATACAAAATCCTATAGAACTAGAGCTCAAAAAATATTCAATCTTAAAATGCAGCCCAAACTAATTGGAAATGAATTAGGTATAAATAATATTTATAATAATAATAATGAAATGCTTATAAATCTGGAAGGATCTATGTTGATACCTCCAAATGGGTATTAACAAATTTCCTTCCACGGATTACCGCCCAAACATAAGTCCTTATGATCATTCTAAACGCAATCCTCCCACCTGCGCCTAGATTCGAATCTCGGACGTTTACCCTCCCGCTCAGCGCTGATTATTAATTTTATAAATGATAGTTATCTGTCATAGGAGACAAAAAAGGGTAGTGAAATCGAACAAACATAAGGGAATCGTAAAATCAAAGATTACAAAATGTTTTTTTGGCAAAAATAACTTTTAAAAATCATTGATATCAAACAAAACATAAGAAATTGGAAGAATAGATCTATTGAAGTCAATATTATTTTATTATTATAGGCGTTCCAACATGGGTTGCCTCAACCTATCAGAGCAGAGCTCCACATCTCTCGATGCACCCAATCATCTTCCTGAAGAACCCTACCGGCCATCTCTCCTGGACTCCCACACCCACCACCTCCTTCTGGGCGGTCCGCGTCCTCTCCTCCCATGTGGAACCCAATCCAGCACTCGGTTCGCCCAACATTCAAATGACATTATCTTCACATGGCCGTACCATCTAGGGCGGCGTGTCTCGATTCTTTCATTTGTTGATATATTCACATCCATCCTCTGTCGAATCTCTTCGTTTCTTAGTCGTCCTGGTGACACGGAGACACCTCCTCAAGAAATCCATTTCAACCGCCTGCACCTTTGAGTACAGACGGGAGCTCATAGTCCAGGTTTCCGAAGAATAAGTCAGGATAGATTCGACAAAGGTTTTGAAAATACGGCGTTTATTTTCCTTAGACATCTCTGTGTTCAAAAGGACCGGATTTAGCATTCTAGTAGCTTTTCGGGCTTACTCCACCTTTTTCCTGACGTCTTACTCCGACGACCCGGTAGTGTCCAAAAAAGATCCCAGGTACTTAAATATATTTACTTTCTTACAGGCCCCCCTGTCCACCAGAAGGGCATTTGTATAGGAATTCCGCCAAACTTTTCTGTCACCCTTCTAATATATTGATGAAATGTAGCCAGCCCTCAGGTCATCCGGGATATCACTCCCCCTGAGGACAAGGTTGATCACCTGCGTCAAAAGGGTTACCAGTTTCGCGCTACCAGCTTTCAGGAGCTCCATAGCAATTCCGCCCGGTCCCGGATAAGTGCCAGTCTTCGCCTTTGACAGGGCCCGCTGAACATCACTGTCCTCCACTTCTACCGGTTCCTCTGCTTCTTCATGTTCAGTGTCATGTTTCTGGGACGCTAACTGAGGACTATTTTCGCTTAGAAGGGTTCTGTAATGATTCTCCCACTCCTTTATTAATATATTAAATATTTTTAATATAAACATTTTTCGTCAATATTGTATATTTAAATTAAAATAAAAAGCTTCTTATAAAACCCAAACGTAATCAATTAAAATCAAGAACATTCAGGTTCCGTAATTAAAATACTTAAGTAATATACAAACAAATTTTAATCAGTGGTAATGATAAAGTTTCATGAAATAACTATATATACTCTATTTTTATTTATTGTTCTTTTGATGGTGAATATTTTTAAATATTTTTATTTTGAATAGAAAAGATTTGTCCTGGCCGGGATTCGAACCTGGATCGTCTGCATCTCTAGTGCGAACCTGGTTAGAGCACTGCACTAGAGATGCAGACTACCCGGGTTCGAATCCCGGCCAGGACAAATCTTTTCCCTTCAAAATAAAAATATTTATATATAAACTCTCATTGGAATGTACCTTTTGTACTAAATTTATAGCTTTTCTATTTGTGCCTCTTAATAATCAAAAGCAAAATCAAAATTAAATTAGGTTAGTTCCACTTGCTGTTTTTGTTTTTTCCCTTAGAGCCCCAGAAAGTCAATATTAAACTCTATTTCTACGAAGTTATTTACAGCCTAGATTACTGTACTCCTACTTCAGTGTCTTTTGATATATTTGGCTATTTTCAAGAGAAATAGGGCCTTACAAAATCAAAACGAATATTACAAATTGTTCTTTAGTTAAAACAACAAATTGTTAAAAGTTGATTCGATCCCGATCCTAATGTGAGGAAATCGCTACTCTTTATGTCGTAATATATTGTCCTGCTTCCACTTCCATACACCAAAATAATCATCTCCGGTTAGCTTGCATACTAATTTCCTTTCCAATTCCAATGATAAGTCCTATCTGGACAACTTATTTTTATCTCTACTCCTCTTATCATCAAATTTGTCAGGTCCGACACTAGGATCTGTTCAATATCGATTTCACATATAACCTTTTTTTTCTCTTCACAGGTCTCTGTATCCATTATTTCCACTTATAGAGTCGGTGATATGGGGTTGGAGGAGATAAGGTGTTATATCATATATCTGATCTTCTCCAATTTTATGTTACCAATATCAGCTTTCCGCATGAAAAGTAATGGTTTATCACATGCTTTGGATGATTACCCGTAAAAATATTTTACCATGTTTCCCACTTGTCAGATAACCAATTTTTACTCTAAAACACTCATACACACATCCAGACGCAGTTATCTCATCTCATATTCATCCATTATTACTATGGTTGTGAGGTGTATAGTGACCACTCAGGGAGTATAAAATGTGGATGTTTCTTCCCTCTTTCAGTAGATAGTATTTTCTGGCACATCTCTTTACCATATCAATAATACATGCTCTTCCTACGTCTTCGACTTCCTAAAATTAAAGCCCTCAATCACTCTCCGCTCACAAGATCTCCTTTATACCCCCATCCATTGATATCCATCTTTTTGAACCGTTTGTGATAGATAAGTAGGTATACAAATACATTTTCATCATGATATAATATTTATGTTAAGTTCTTTACTTAATGTATTTTCTCTGTTTGTTATTGTTTTATTAGGAAATCGTTTTTAATGTTTATTAAATACAACTAACTTACAAGAATTATTTTTCAATTATTCAAAATGCACATTTTAATATGTAAGATTTCAGTCGGTATAAGAAACTTTTATCGTTTTAATGTAGAATTTTTCTATTACAAATATAGAATTTGTCTGCTGGTGTCGATGTGACATAACGGAATAAAATTAATATTTATACCGCTATTAGAAGCATTTAAAAAAACCTGTACTACTACAACCGTGAACGGGTTTGGGGATCAGTACATGGTAGAGACTGTATGGCTTCATGGACAAAGGTTGTACAGGGAGGTGATTTGTCCTAGATCACCCTCAACCGCCAGATTTTTTCCCCTAGAAGCATTTAAGTTAAATTAATTTTGTTGTTATTTAAAATATATGTTTATCTTTTCAGTGGTAGAGAAATTCCAATGATGTAGTTTGGTTATTAATTATTCATAACGGTTGTTAAATCTCTAATATATATGAACAATAAAATAACCAGTTTCAATCCTTAAATAATATAGTGAGGACCTAGGGCGTGACAGAGCCCACATTCAATAGAAGCTTTCCTGAGCCTATAGCTGTTAGTGACTGAGAGACAAGTCCGATTTCATTTTGGCCTAGTGCACTTAGACCGTAGAGAAATCTTTGGTGTGGTCTCAGGAGGATTCGAAGTCTTCTTTTGTTATAAAAGTTCTTTGGAAAAAAATCTCCATCTAAAAATATTGAGTAAGCAGTTCTAAATTCTAGTGCTATAGTTTTTCTACTGTATAACTTAGAAAAATCCCTTAATTATTTAAATTAGATACTATATTAATTTAGTTTAAGTGACTGATGGGCACTTAATAACCTTATTGAACTCCGAATGGAGTTCGAAAAACAGCCCTAGGAGGGAAATGTGTGTGTGCCCTGTTTTCTGTGATTTCCTGCTTTGTGCTTGCGTGTGACTGATTGTCAGGTTAATCTGACTAACCATAGCTGATAGAGAAAGAAGAATATCGTTTAGTATCGAAGAATACGCAGATATTAAGAATACGCTGCTGAGGTTCAATTAAAAAAATCAATGACAAAACAGGGCAGAGTCTAGGGTCGTCGGAAAAGAATTAATCACAAAAGTCCAGGAAAAACCCAAGTCGTTAGAAAAATCCAATCTGAGAGCAAGTAAGCTTAGATAGCAGTTCCGAAAACAGTAAACCCGTAAGAGCGGACTGAGGCAGGGAGGGCCAAAGCAAGGTGCTCGACTCCTGTCCACTCCTGTTCTCGACACCAGCGTCAGATCCCTTTGCTCTCTGGAGCCTTTTTCTTCTCGGACTCTTCCCGGGTTTTCCATTTTCCATTGATCATATCTTCGTGATTTCCTCACCGATTTTTGGTTTTAGTACCTCATTTGAAAGATAATTAAACGTAGATGTTTTTTAATTATTATGTATGTACTAATTTAGGGGGACTTTTTTGAGTAAATCGACGTTTTAGAGGCAGTCAACGTATTTTTTTTTAATAGAAATGATTTGCCCCCAGCCGAGATTCGAACCCGGATCTCCACCTCACCATGGCAACGCTCTAACCATTAGAGCCAACGGGGTCGCTCCTTACCTAGGACAACTCTGTTCTCTTCACCGATCCCATTTCCCCGGTGTTCTCGCAATTTTGCGATGCATACACGAGGAAGAACATTTATTGAACATTACTTATTATTTTAGGATCTTTTTGACATACGTCATTATATTATTTATAATTTATTATAATGTTTTAATCATTGCTTTATTTTTTAAATATTTTTATTTTGAAGTGAAAGGATTTGTCTCCAGCCGGTATTCGAATCCGGATCTCCGCCTCACCGTGGCAACGCTCTATCCATTAGACCCACCGGGGTCGCTCCCTACCTAGGACGAATTTGTCCTAAATGAAAAGATTTGGGCTCAAATCTTTTTTCTTCAAAATAAAAATATTTAAAAATTAAAGCAATGATTAAAAAATTATAAATAATATAATGACATATGTCAAAAATATCCTAAAATTAAAAGTAATGTTCAATGGACATTCTTCCTCGTGTTTATATCGCAAAATTGCGAGAAAACGGGGGATATGGGATTGGTGAAGAGAACAGATTTTTTCTAGGTAGGGAACGACCCCGGTGGCTCAAATGGTTTAAATAAAAATATTTAAAAATTAAAGCAATGATTAAAAAATTATAATATCTTTTTTTTCATTTAATGTTTTTGTTTAACGATTTGCGCGTAAGATACCGACAATTACGAAGATTTGACTATTAACATTTCTTATTTAGAATATCTTTGTTGTAAAACAAAAAAAAATGGGCCTGAAAGACCAATTTTTAGGATTTATAGCTATTTTAAGTTTTAAAATACGATTTTTTTGTAAAATTCTTTAAGTTGGAATATCTTGGAAAGGGTTAACTTTAAGACAGTAGTTCTCATAGTAAGATCGACTGGAATTGCCCCATAATATAACCCCTTAACAGCTCCGCCACTAATTACAGGTCACCCTGTATAATGGGTGCCATTTATTGGGAGAAAACCAGGCAGCTGGGTGTGATCTCGTTTAAATCACATCTCTGTACAACCGTTGGTTTAAAAACAGAAGAGTCTCTATCATGTACTGAACCGAAGAAGAACTTTCATGGGTTGTAGTGGTACTTAGGGGCATTACATAAGTATGATGCTATCTTCTCTAAACATCAAGTGATAGCTAGTTCACAGTTTCAAGCAATTATGAATAAATAGAAAAAACTGTTTCTTTCAGCAAATAAAACCCGCTTTATGTTTAACATTACGATGTTCCTAGTTATGTAGGTAATCTTTTATCTGGCACTATAAGGAAATTTAAAGTCAGATTAATTAAAAGAATCATCATTGGGCGATTTGTGACTATGATACTAAATCTTTAATAATCGTAAATCGGCTCAGTCGTTCAATTCTCGAAAGGAAAACCTGAGGCAAACCAAAGGACACATGGATATTTTTAGATTGTATATTTCGGCTTTATAGGTAAAAATTATAAACTTTTCATCCATGGTGGATTACAAGGGTTCATTATAAAATATAAATAACCAGAAATAATTAAATGAGTCCATAAAAGCGCTCTTAAGTTCTTTTTAAGTTATTAAGAGGCATGATATAAAATATTTTCTGATCGGCATCAAGGAAATTTATTTATATAATAATAGAGTATTCATACAATATAACAGTAAATGAAATTCTATTCAAGTCATTTTCGGCTTACAAGCATTTTTTATAAACATAGATGATGCTTTTCTAAATTCGAGGACAAAGAGGTAGTATACAAGGAGATTCCGAGGATTATAAGAAGAGAGGTAGATTAAAGAATTTAGGTTCTTCCTTTTTTATTAATATCGGAGAGAGGGAGAAAATCGTATAACCGTAACTCGAGATAAGAGGATTAAGTAGGGGCTGGAGAATAAACCCAAACCTCCGGCCCCTCGGGTTGCCTTGATAGTTCAAAACAATAAAATAATGCTTTCTTCGCTCACAACGGGGGCCACTTATTCAAAATAATCTTGAAATTGGAACCAGATCTTCATGTATTATATCAGATAATTTATTTAATTTGTTAACACCCTGGGATGGATCCTAAGGGATATGGAGAGGCTCACCCAGCCAGTTCTATAAAGTAGGTATCATGATGGTGAGCGTGATCTAGGACTAAACAATCACTTCATGCCCAACCGTTGTCCTTGTATAGTATATCTCTACCACGTACTGGACCCATGACCCTTTGAACTGGCCTTGCTTTGTATCACTTTTTACTGCTACTGGAAACGAATGATAGAGATACCAGAGTTCAACTATTATTATTATTGTTACTTATTCTTGGATATATGCAACCTGATTTATTGATATAGGATTATACTTATTTTATGTTTGAGTAACCACATTAACCACCTTTTTATAAGTTTTATTTATATCACCATCACAGAAAGCACTCAAAATCACAATGTGCGCATATATCTGTAAAAAGTAAGAATGGAGGAAAGTCGTGTTCCATAAAAGTTATTTTTCAAAATTTGGGTAGATACTGGATTTTCCTTTATCTGATACAAGTGATACTGATACTTTTCTGTATCTGATACTTTCACTTGATACTTTTGTATCAATTGATACTTTTACTAGTCATGGGTAGATACTGGATTTTCCTGTATCTGAATGCAAGTGGTACTGTTACTTTTCCTTGATACTTTTGTAGTTGAATACAGATATCCCGACTCTTACTCTTCTAAGACGCTACACAGAACCCTTTCTTGGGGCATCAGTTTTTGTTATAATTTTTAAAGGAAAAAGAGTTATTCACCGAAATTATAACTGCACAAGGCATAAAATGATTAAAATCAGGGTTTTTATTGGTTAATTATTTTTTGAAAGCTATGGAATCGAACAATAAAAAATAGACTTTAACCCTACCTCAAACCTTTGCTAGTCACGCTCCAAGACACGTAAAATTCGGGTTGTAATACAAAATTTCTCTGTCCGCTGCCGCACGATATACTTTTAAAACGCTATAGCTGTTTTTTGTTGTTTTTTTTGCATCTGATTTCAATCATTTATGTCAATTGCCTTTACTTTATGGTATAAATATATCCATTAATGAACCCATATTTGCCCGGACATAGGTCGATGTTTTTTTGCGAAAGTTGCTCGTGAAAAATCATATATCATTTCATATATCTCGGAAAATATTATTTCAACCACCCTTTACTGTTAACTAATTTCATAGTTTATTTTCGTTTCTACATATGTGATAAGTGACTAATTACAGATTGTATTGATAATAAGTGAAAACTTGTTCACTATTATTTTTACTTATTTATTTATTAATACTAAGGGGAGATGCGGCGAAATTGGTCTTTCGCCTGTAATCAAATCAGGGGAGCTTAAATCAGTGGTTGACTATTGCTTATTATTTATTTATTTATTATTAAAAGGACCGTGACTAATAGTAGATAATAATTTATTTAAATCCGTGAGATGATGTAATTTTATTGGCAAAATGAACTTGGTTTGTTTTGGCGGTAGGGATGGGTAAGGTTGTATCAATCTGATTGTATCAATCTGACCGTATCTGATACTTGTATCAATTGATACAAAAGTATCAGGTACATTTCGATTGTATCTGATGCTTCTATCAACTACTTTTTAGTATCAGATACAAAGTATAAGATTGATACAACCTTACCCATCCCTAAAAGAAACAGAAAATTACTATATAAATCATTGCAGTACCAAGAAAGAATTACAGAATTTTTAGTAATGTAAAGAAATACAGAGAGTAAGATAAAGATGAAATAGAATTATGTATGAATACAGAATGAATGTATAAAATTAATAATAAGGTAAAGAAATACAGATAAATTATGAAATGACTAGAGAAAAAAAGTAAAGTGTAAGGAACATTGTGTAATAATTGGTAAGACATAATAAGAATGGAAAACATAGTTAAATTACAGTTAATGATATAAAAAATGTAACTTTTAAAGTATTGAAAAGTTATAAATATAAATATGAATTTATATTAACACAAATTGTGATTTTTTTTTAGTTTATAGAAGAATTGTATTGAAAGTAATGATAAAAAATAGGGGATGCCAAAAGAATGATGATAAAATGATCAATAATAATAATGATAAACAATGATGAAAAAATGTAGAAATGGAAGAATGAAAATTGTATAGATAAAAAAAAATGATATTAATTCCTTCACACCCGTTTCTCCATTCTCCAATAATGCCATTCATTATATTTTGTAATAGAATCATAAGCATTTCTTCTCATCTCAACTGTTTTTAATCTTCTTCATGTATTATTATTGTATTACACAATAATAATACATTCAAACATAATATCATAATTTTTTTTATTTTTTTTTTATCTATACAATTTTCATTCTTCCATTTCTACATTTTTTTATCATTGTTTATCATTATTATTATTGATCATTTTATCATCATTATTTTGGCATCCACTATTTTTTTATCATTACTTTCAATACAATTCTTCTATAAACTAAAAAAAAAATCACAATTTGTGTTAATATAAATTCATATTTATATAACTTTTCAATACTTAAACATTTTTTATATCATTAACTGTAATTTAACTATGTTTTCCATGCTTATTATGTCTCACCAGTTTTACATAATGTACCTTACTCTTTACTTTTTCTCACTAGTTATTTCATAATTTATCTTCATCATCATCATCACCACTGGCACTACAACCCGATACGGGTCTTCGGCGCATCAGGGAGCTTCTTTGCGTCGGCTTCGACCTCCATAATTTATCTGTAATAGAGATGTAGTGTTAACAGCGTATGCTCAGAGTTACATGAATGAACCATCTCAAAAAAAAACATACTAGAACGAATCCACGAGCCCCTCGATATATTGGATAGCATTATAAGGTATAAATTGGCGTATTTTGGTTATCTGATGCGTAATGAAAATTACCGCCTACTCCAGTAAATCAAACGGGGGAAGATTGAAGGAAAGGTAGGTCCAGGTCGCAGGGATCACACCTGGTTGAGAACCTCAGGCTATGGACAGGATTAACATCGGTAGAAATATAGCGGTAAGTAAAGTAAAATTGGTAGTTATAAAATTCCTATCCTCTTTGGATGTAGGCGATTACATCCAAAGAGGATAGGGATTTATTGAAGAAGAAGAATGTTTTAATTAAGCACTGATACCGTAGTCATGTTTCTTCGGGATATATCATTGTGCAAAGTATGAAATTTGAATATAATAATTATATAATGGAGGTGGAGAGGAAGAAGTAGCAGGACAATGACTGCTGTCCTCTTCTGTGTTCTAGCGCTCTCCTTAATTGAGGTTACTTATAACAGTAATAAGTTGGTTTGTAAGCATTTCTTTGCGTATGATCTTCCCTATTCGGGTACTGATTGAGCAATTAAAAATCTTTCGCCTCGGGTGAAGGAAATGCCATGATTATTACCACTCAATCCTCTTTCATGAAATATTCAGCTGCGCAAGTCTGTTTTTTTCCTTTACAAGCTACCGTGACTCCTCACGAGATCCAGTGCAAGATTGCCCACGAAGGAGTTATAACGACCAATTATCAGGCATATCCTCATCCGGGATACACTAGATTTTTTCGGCCAATAAAAGCACAAGATTTACTATTTGAATAAAGTACATTGTCCATGCGTGCTTTGGAGCAATACGACAGTGTCTCCAGCCTCTTTCGGAACAATAATAGATCTAGGACACGCTAAGTGGCTGCTTGTAAAATATCACCTTACCCTTAAATTAGCGACTTGGCGTGCTAAAAAACGTTGAAAACGAAGGTAATGTATGCAAATTTGCCATTTTTTTAACCTGTTACGACATATTGGAACATATACATTAATTTGAACTCAACCTTAATTGATAACATTAGTAGACATAATTTAAAAAAATAATTTTATGGTATTATTAGAAATTATAAAGGCTCAGTGGCTCAGTGGTAGAGCACTGAGTTGCCATGGCGAAGGTCCAGAGTTCAAATCCCACAAATCACCTCTCTGCACAACCATTGTACAAGAAACAGTACAGTCTCGACTATGTACTGACCCGAAGACCATTCAAATTGGAAATTATAAAACTAAGCCACAGGTCTATTAAATATTCGGAAATAACTAATAAGCCATAAATTAGCTAATGGCACATGTGATGGGTAGGTCAGAAATAATACAAACTCGCTTCAAAAGTCTAAATAAACCAAACAAAGATATTCCAACCCACCAGGACAGTTCAATATTTTATTTGAAAAAGCAATCATTTGGTTACAATAAAAGTTTGTTGGTATTAATATTCCAGAACCAAATTTCCGCTTCGCTAATAATAAAATTATGATATTAGTTAAATCTTCTTCTTCTTCCTCTTTGTACCTTTCAGTGTGGAGGTGCTTCTGTCCATGCCAGCCACGCATCCCTGTCCCTGGCTAGCGCCTTCATGGCATTCAGGTCTTGTCCTCTTTGCTGCCCCAGCTTGGAGATGTGGGGGTCCGTCCATGTTAGAATAGGTCTGCCCTAGGGATGTCTCCCAGTTTGTCTAGGTTCTTGGGTCACGATCTTCCTGGATTCGGGAAAGGTGGCCAAATCATTTCAGCTCCCTCTTTTTAATCGCTTCTTTTACAGCTGAAACTCCTGAGGTGAGGTCCTCTAGTATTCGCCGATTTCTGATGAGATCACTTTTGGTTCGGCCAGCCACTCTCCTCAGGTATCTCATTTTATCGGCTGTTACTCTGCTCCGGGCTTTTCCAATGGGACCCAGCTTTCATTTCCATAGAAAAGAGTAGGTAGGTATATAGTCATGAAATTGAGCAGCTTCACGTTTTTGTCCACCTCCTTCTTTCCAGCAATCCTGTGGCGTAATTGGTAGTGGAGATTATTTCCTTTTCTGATCCGGTTGGAAACCTCCTCATCAATCTTTCTATTTCTGCTGATGACTTTACCTAGGTAGGTGTATTCCCCAGTCTTCTCTAAGGTTTCTCCTCTGCATCGGATCTCCACATTTTCTTCATTTCGTCCTATACACACAACCTTGCTCTCACTTGCATCATTCATTTTTATCCGGCTCAGCTTCCCCCACTATGATTGCTTCCTGCGGGATTTCTGAGGACGTCATCTCCAAAAACCATAGCTTGAGCAAGGGTTGTCCTCGTATTCTACTTCCCAACAACTGTCCGTGCTGTTCTCCATTTGCATATTTTTAAGATTTCGTCCATGAATATGATGAACAGTAGAGGGCTAAGGCTGTCTCCTTGTTTTAATCCTTTTTTCATTTTGAAATGTTCGGATTCCTTTTCATTTATTCTTACTTAGTATTGTGGTAAGTGGATTTTCGATATTAGTTATATAAATATTCCATAATTTTAAATTAATGAAGCTTACAGTGTCTATTTTCCACACAGCTTGTTAAGTCCAGCAATGCTTTGTGGTCCCGAAACTTCAAGTTCATAGAACTGGACTAAATCCAGAAGAAATAAGACGACAAAGTGTCGTGTTAGGCAAAATTGCTTGAATAATGTGAAAAAGTCCATTTTTGAAATTTCGGAGGTATCTGCTTTTGATCTTGAACGCCCCAAATATATCATACCAAATTATTTTTATATATTTGATTGTATTATAGAATAAAGTTTAATTATTCTAAAAATAAGGAATTTTAAAATATACGAAATCAATTAACTGCTCAACGTTTCAACGATCATCGAATTGAGACAGAAAAATACTCCATAAAAAATCACATAAAAGTACAACATTAAAAAAAAAAATGCACTGCATTAACTGGATATATCTTTCCAAGTTATTCTAATAAGCAATCAAATTATCTTAGACTAACAATAATTACATTTTATTTTTTGATTACAAATGCAAAGTATCGAAAGAGATAAATACCATTTTCAGAAGTATGAAAGAACTGTTTCAAGATTCATTCAAAATAATTGCGAATTGTCAAACGTATTTAACCTAAGGAATGTACAATGCATGGTTTCGTTCCTTATATTTATAAATTATTTTAATGTTAGAATTAAGAAATATTTCACTCACTCACTCCCTCCTTGGCACTACGGCCCTACAAGGACCTGGGCCTCACCCACCACTGCCTGCCAATCATTTCGGTCCATAGCAAGTCTTCTCCAATGTCTGATTCCCATCTGGTGAAGATCGGCCTCCACATCATCTAGCCATCTCGCACGGGCCCTTCCTTTGGGTATTCTACCATCGAGCTTCCCAAACAACAACCTTCTGGGCATTTTTGTTTTCGGCATCCTCATCACATGGCCCAACCATCTCAATCTAGCTCTTTTTATGAAAGAAACTAAGTCTGGCTCTCCGTAAAGAGTTCGAAATTCTGCGTTAGTACGGATCCTCCATGTTCCCTGGTCATACTGCGGCGGATTTATTGACCCATCTATGACCAGGGAACATGGAGGATTTTTATCTCCCAGAGATTCACCATTCTTTCTGCTTTTGTAAAAATATTTACCCATTTTAAATAAATTATACTTTTATAATTGATTGTTAAATAAATTCACCGAGAGAATTTATTTATAAATAGTCCTTACATTTATAAATTTTATATCAATTATCGATTCTAAAACCAAGGCTATATAGATAGAAAACGTAAAATGAGTTACATTGACTAATTTTTTTTTAATAAGTCAATGGTACGATTTACATCGCTCTCTGTACAGAATCTGATAAAAATTGTATTGGTTATATTACAATCAAGTTCTTTCTCCAGATTTTTCTCATTTACTCATTCCTCACTACAAAGAATGTTGCAGTTTAAGTCGCTCTCTAAAAGAGTGTAAATACAAATATACAAAACCATAGTAAGATCGGTAGTTATGTAAGGATACAACAAATGTTCCCTAAGCAAAAAATCAGACCTTATGGTCAACTCATGGGAAAGGAAAATATTAAGAAGAATATGGGGCGGTGTGGCCGAAAATGGGGTGTGAAGAATAAGAAATGAGGAGCGGATGGAGTTGTATGGGGAGCCGGATATGGTTGATAAAGAAAGCCAGACTTAGACAGATGGGACATGTGGAAAGAATGTCAGACCACAGGATGCCAAAGAGAATGCTCTATGAGAAACCAGACGGCAAATGAATCGGAGGAAGGCCTCTTATCAGATGACTGGGCGATGTGGAGAAGGACTTAAAGTTGTTCGGTCTACTAGGCTGGAGGAAAATAGCGCAGGTCGGAGAGATTGGTTGGCTGTGGTGGAGGAGGCCCGGGTTCTTGCAGGACTGTAGAGCCACAATAATAACAATAATATAAATTACAATAAAGTTGAATGATTCAAGAAACAAAGAATTTGCCCAAATATTCCTAATTAACAAACTGGTCAACGCTTCAACAATTGTCGCTTCCTATAAAATTGTAATATACTAGAAAGTGCACATTAACTGGAGATGCCTTTCCAGGTTATTTCAATAATCACTCAAATTATTACAGCCTAACAATAATTACTATTCAATTTTTGGTAGGTTGTGGTATGTTCTTAGCCCAAACATAAGACAGCGATATTCTACTATTAGAGTATTGCCTTTAAGTATTTTCTGCTGTAAACTATAATTATGTCCGAAAACCTAAATATGACAAATTATTCAATTAAGAACAATTGGTCGAATCAGCTACTGAAACGGACAACGGAAACCATGATCTCTTTTCAGTTGCTGACCGCGACTCATTTGGGAGGAGGCGCTAATAAAGGTAATTGTGGAGATCAAAGTGGCCTCTATATCGGGCAACCTGATCTGTAAACATTTGTTAGCGAAGAGGACAATGGCGATTGGCCCCGGAGTCCCTTTGGTCGCCCCGGATTGGCTCTAATCAGCCAATGCCTGCTCCCCTTTCAAAGCCCCACCCCTCGCCCTAATTAAACCCCTCTTGACCATTAATGCCAATGGTGTTTGGTCTTACTAATTTTTTGATTGACGGTGCTATAATCACCTGATAAACAAATAAACGATAAGCAATGGCAGTAGTTGCTCATCTGTTTGTATAGTTCTGTGTGCATTAGTGTGAGTGAATTCTGTGAGACAGTTCAATTTACGATTATCATGGGAGACACCACAAATTTATTCACTTTTGCAGAGCAAACAGACATGCTTTTAACTTATGGCGAGATACATAGAAATGATGCTGCTGCTGTTCAAGATGAAATACTCGATGCTGTTCAGTTATCTTCTACTACGAGTACCAGAAGATTGTCACGTCGCACAGTGGAACGAACCAACGCATTTGTTGGACATTGGACCAATTCTCAAATAACAAAATTTGTCCTTTATTTTGATTTTAAATTATACTTTATACTTCATCTCAACAAAATCCATAGATAAATTAATTGTGAAATCAAATCTTATATAAAAAATTCTGAATTGAAATATAAATTTTTCTAAAAACTCATATTTTTAAAGCAATCCACTGTTTGAGGTAATGCCTTAAATTAATCGTGCACCTACTGGAAAACAGCTCATCCATAATATGATATTTTAGGCAAATAAAACTTGGGATTATTTCAAACGTCTAGGGTTTTTTGGTGAAAATTGGGGGATAAAACTAAAAAAATTAATTGCGAAAATCGCTTAAAATCGCCCGAAAAACTACCTTCACAGTAAATAACTAGAAGGTTTGAAGTTTTTTTTCCATTAGTCGGATTCTGCTACTAGCTGCTATTTTCCGAGAAAATGATTTTTTCTTTTTCTTAAAAATTAATTTAAAATAATTTCTGTTGATATTGGCGTCTAATTTACGCAAGTTTTCTGTTGTTTACCAATGTTTATTTACATTCATTTATCTGAATAATCGTTATCTAACATAATAGTATTAACTATGATACTCAGTTTGTGTATGGTTTTTGAACGACATAGGTGCAATGGTTCCTACAACAAATCGTCAAGTTTTTAATTTTTTTCAATTTAATCATATATGTTTTAAAGATTATGACCTGGCATTGGAAGCATGGATTAATTCGTTTGTATTGGAACAAATTTCAAATACCGCAAAGTTCTGCTTACGGGAAAAATTAAGAAAATTCAGTGGTAGCTTGTACTCTCGCTGGATTTAGTCCCACAGGAATATCAATTATTTTCTGGAGAAGCATGAAAACTGGTTGAATTTGGATTTCATTGTTCCTGAAGATGTTAGCCAGGACCTACCTTCATCGTCATCATCAAAAGCCGCAAGTATACCATCTCGTTCTCAATCATTCGAACAATTATCCGATAGACAAAGACGGAGAAAAACGGAAAGTTTTAGAAAATGTTCAGATGATATGTTTGCTTTTGTCATGAAAAAAAGATTCAAATCTGATGACGTAGATTATATTGTCAATTTTATTAGGGAGCACCCCGAACATGTACTGAATGTCAAACAATTTTGTGAAAACCTTTTAAAACCAAAAGATCAAGAGAACGAAAAAGCATTAGCATATATGCAGCCGCTGATTTTACGAAGTTTCAGTACAATGCCGTCAGAAATAATGCGAAAGCATTAGGATATACATCATTTTACCCCAGCTACTATCAGATCCAAAAATAAAAAAAAAACTGTTATCCCCCAGAAGAATCCATATCGGTTAGTGAAACTGGAGCAAATATCGTATTGCAAAATTTACTTGACCATACTTCTTCCCGGATTTTACAATTCGTGGGTAGCGAAATAGGGAATGATAATTTTCGTAGTTTAACGTTAAACATTAAATGGGGATGTGATGGGGCGGGTAACCAATCACAATATAAACAACGTTATTCTTCATCTGAAACTTTCAGCGATGATTCGGCAATTTTGATCGCCTGTTTAGTACCGATTAGTTTGATAAATTCTGAGAATAATCAAATAGTCTGGCAAAATGAATGCCCTTCATCGACTCGACTTTGTAGGCCTATTTCTTTTAATTGTACGAGAGAAACAGATGAAACTGTAACGTCTTTAGTTCGAGACATTCAGACACAAATTGATAATTTACTTCCCTATATAAATGACAAAATTTCAATCAATTATAGAATGTTATTAACTATGGTTGATGGCAAAATATGTAATATTTTAACTGAAACTTCTTCAGCTATGAGGTGTTTCTTGTGCAATGCAACACCTAAAGAAATGAACAATTTAAAAATTATTACAAAAAAGGAAATAGTTAATGACGAGTATTACTCATTTGGGTTGTCCCCTTTGCATTGTTTGATCAGGTGTTTTGAGTGTTTAATTCACATCTCTTACCGACTAGATTTCTAGTCCTGGAGTGCAAAAACAACAGAGCAAAAGGAGTTACTTGCAAGGAAAAAAAATCAAGTTCAACATGATTTTAAAATTCAGTTAGGACTTTGTGTAGATCACGTAAGACAAGGTTTTGGTACAAGCAATGATGGAAATACTGCAAGGAAATTTTTTGCCTCCCCAGAAACTTCATCAGCTATAACAGGGGTTGACGAAAATCTAATTAGACGCTTTGCAATAATATTACAAGTTATTTCGTCTGGGTCAATTATAAACCTTGATAACTTTGAAGCCTACACGAAAAAGACAGCACGATTATATCTATCTCTATATGGCTGGTATTATATGCCAGTCACCGTGGACAAGCTGCTCATGCACGGAACGCTGATAGCCAAAAATGCTATTGTACCTATTGGACAATTGTCAGAAGATGCTCAAGAAGCTAATCACAAGTTATTCCGAAATTTCAGAGTGTTTCATGCCAGAAAATCATCGAGGCAATCAAACAATAGAGATGTTTTAAATAATTTGTTAATAAATTCGGATCCTTTAATTTCAACTCTTAGACCGAAAATAATAAACATTAAACGTGATTTATTACCAGAAGCACAATCACTAATTGTTACATAGAATATAGAAAAACAAATCCTAATTAAAATTTTTGGTTTATGGTTAATTTTGGTTTAATTCTGATCGTTATTTAAATAAAACCATTTTATATAGGCACCTACATTTATTATAATTTTGATTTATCAATTGTACCTAGTATATTAACTAACAAAAGTAATTATCAATTATTATATTAATTTTTTTTAATAATTAAATTTTCGGTTTGTTAATTTTTCCTTTGTATAACTTTATTTAATACCTATGTATCTGTCTTTCCATAGAATACTGTATAGTACTATTCTCGTAGTAAATATGTACAATACATGGTACAATGTTAGATAATAAATTATCTAACATCGAAATATCAAATAGGGAACTTTTACATGTTTCCCCTAAAAGATCTGATCCTGTTCATCATATAATTAAATAGTGCATTGAAAAAGCTTTAAAACCGTAGCAATAGCCTTATTCTAGGAGAACCAGAAGCGGAGATATTAATGAATGTCCAGTCCTCCCTAACGCTCGTTCCACTGTGCGTCGTTTCGATGTTTCCTCTACCAGCGTATTGTGAACTTTACGCGAACAATTGTATCCATTTCTCGTATTGAGTAGGCAAGGTTTAGAACCACAAGATTATAACTAGCGCAGAAATTTCTCCCAGTGGTTAATTGGAAAATGCACCAGAGATCCTAACTTCCCGAACTGCATTTTGGTTACTGATGAATCTTGCTTTACAAGAAACGGGGTTGTTTATTTAGGAAATACATATTCTTGGGCTGAAGAAAACCCTCATACGACTGCTGTTAGACATTAAACATCATACCTTTTCTTTAAATGTCTGGTGTGGTCTTCCAGGCGACACCATCATCGGCGTTCTTAATGCCACCTAGGCTGTGAGGTATATCTTATTTGCATTTTTTGCAAAATAATCTTCATTAACTGCTAGAAGATATTCCGCTAGGCATTAGGCAAAGGCTTTATGCATGACGGTGCTCCAGCTCACTTTTCTCATAGTGTCGCTGGTTATCTAAATGCAGCTTATGGAGACTGATGGGTTGGTCGAAACGGACCTGTTAAATGGCCACCAAGATCTCCGGATTTAACGCTATTAGATTATTATAGGCTGGCTGAAGTCTATGGATTATTCTGCGGCAGTTGGCACGCAAGAAGAGCTAAGAAATCGGATCGTGGAAGCCGCAGTAACTATCAACCACCATCCTGATGCTATACGAAGAGCATGGGTTCGTTGTGCAGAATGTTGAGATATATGTTAATATGAACTTTTTTGTTTATTTTGTGTCAGAGAACACATACCTAAAATAGTGCCGTGCGATTCCGAAAAACCCTGTATATCTATATTTTTTCTTGTAAATAAGCTGATAATGATAAAGTTATGTAACTATTGCTATCTTTTTTTTTTTGTAAACGTATTCAAATAAATACGTTTTTTATGTATTTATAGAAATACAGTTTTTATGTCTCTTTTATACGAGTAATATGAGTCTAAAGGCAAGGAAAAATAGTAGTAATATCGCACTTTTGATCAAAGTATGACTTGCCAAAAAACGTATTTTGAAAGGGAAGTTTAAAGGAAATAGGAAAAGTGTAATCCTTAGTATATATTTTGGTGAATGGCATGAAAAGGGGAAATAGTGAAAAGGAATGAGAAAAATGAATATTCATAAATTTAAAATTGTTATGTACATATGTCCAATATGGATTGATGAGTATGCTTTGTGGTATGGCAATCCAATGTAGTTAGACAGCATTGCTGTAACAATAAGGCATTCCTCTCTCTTATTTATGTTGTAACATCTACAGATAAACGCATCTTATCCGTATAACATAATGAATGCAACAACGAGCCCACCTCGAGACGTCACTGTTCGCGCCTGGCCAGAAAAAACGCTGTGTGAAAGTAAAATTGAGCTAAAAATAAAGTAAGCTGTCATCTATACACTTTATATTATACGAAGATTCGTGGAGGAGTCTGTAGTTTACTAATTTGAGAAATAATTCATAAGACTCATTTTCTTTGAAACCTTAACAAATGTATAATCAAATTGAAAATACTTTATTGGTAAAAATAATGTTAATACATTAGTGGAAAAATTCCAACTAAAAACCTTAAGTCTCTAAACTAAAGCAGGTAATTGAAAATACCTGTCCAATATTTCGCCTATTCAGGTATCCTCAGGGCAGAAAGAGAATAACAGTAAAGCAAAACATGACATATCATGTACCCAAAAAAACACATCCCACCACCTCCAAGACTCAAATGCAACTACTGAATCATAGGGAGGGTTACTAGATTCCCAGCTGGCTAAGGTTAGATAAAAACAGCTGATAAATACTCCAGAATTTGAAATATCAATATACACTCACCAAACCCCAAAAAACACAACACGAAAAAAAAAATAATATTAACAAACAACACAAGAACAGAAGACAAAAAAACATATGAAAGGAAAAAAGAAAACCAGTGGACTTATAGTTATTCTACAAAATATGTATTGAGAAAGGAAAAGGTCGACAGAGACATTAAATAAATGTTAATACATTTATTTGGAATTTTTCCACTAATGTATTAACACCTATTTAATGTCTTAGTTGACCTTTCCCTTTTTCGATAAAAATAATATTTTCACCATTCAGAGGAATTAACATACCTATAATCTCAACTGTTATAACCTTTATTATCCATCTTTAAGGCATAAAACTACAATTTTCGTTTCTATTACAACAAATATTGATGGTTTCACTTTAAAATAACAATAATAATCTTAGTGAATCTGAAGGGAGTACTGTAGCCCTATCGTAGTGCGCTGGGTTGCTGCTCATTGTGGTAGATGAACTATAGACCCTCCAAGGGCCCACCAAGTCTCTATATTGAGGGTACCCTCAATTAGGGTCAATAACTGGCAGTTGAGCATGATCTTGGACATATTACCTCACTAATACTGTACTACGGTTTACATACAGTACCATCTCCACCATCTACTGAACCGAAGATTCTTCATGAGTTGTTGTCGCATAGATTTTTTTAATAGTAAATCCGGAAGAACTTCGCTATTATTATTAGCCTTCATGTTCACACACCCTACTTGGAACAACGTTAAATCAAACTCTCATCTACCATCTATTAAATCTAGATAACAAAAGTTCATCAGTCGATTCAATGCTTGAGCTACAACTAACTTGAGCAATGTCTTCATTGAAATTCGTTTGAATCGTATTTTTATTCAACAATACTGCTCACCAACACTTCCATAAAGACATATTTATGGACATTATTGGTTGAGAGTAAAATAAATAAAAAATTGTTTTATAAAAAAGTATCATAGTTTTTACTAGTACCTTTTTGTGCAAACTACTAGAGATGAGAAGTACGTGAACGAACTATCATTGAACTAGATCCGGAAAATGAACTATAAGGAGCCTCTCTGTTTTGGCGAACTATAGTTCGGACGATGCAACAGTGGGAGCTCTAAATTTTGCCTATCCAGGTTTAATTAGAATAGGGACTTTTAACGAGTACCTGACATCGTACAGGCTCGGGACCCACGTTTAACGTTCCTCCCGAAGAACAGCATAACTAAGGATTTTTTACTCACTTAAAAAAATCCTAGTGCCACCTGCCGGGCTACGAACCCGCGATCTTGGGTTTAGTACTTTGTTACGCTAACCACTAGACCACAGGTGACCGTAAGAACATTCGTTCTCGTGTATACATCGCAAAACTTGCGAGAACACGGGGACATGGGATCAGATAAGAGAAAAAATTTGTCCCCGGCTGGTATCGACTCCGGTAGCTTAGTTGGTAGAGTCCTGTCACGGTAAGACAGAGGACCCAAGTTCGAATCCCGGCCGGGGGCATATCTTTTCTCTTATAAAAATATTTAAAATTAAAACAAATAACTAATAAATTATAAAAGATTATTTATTTTATTTGCGAATAACTCGAAAAAGCTATCTTTTATAAGCAATACCATATATCTACAGCCTCGATGAATAACTCGATAAGTCTAAATTTCTCCAAAATGTGTTTCTTGTACTTAAGTAAGTGGAATCGAGTTATTTTCGTAGTGAATAAGGGGCTAAGTAAGAGATTGGCTTGAAAAGGAGTTATTGCTGATATTACAACTCCATTTCAAGTCAAAAATTACGAGAATGGTACGATTCCGGTTATCTGAAAGCAGTTATCTCTCTCTGGACAAAATCCGACTTAACCACTTATTCACCGGGGCTGTAGATATATGCTTGTCAATTGAAAAAAAAAGTAGACTCCATGCGTAATAAAACAGATAATATGTGTAAACCGAAAAACGTCGGTACGAAAACAAAAACGAAATTGAGTTTTTTTTGTTTACAAGAAATGTATAAAATACTAATATTTTCGAAAACACAGCTAATTGAACCACCGTAGCATTCAATCATAATTTTTACCTCTGCTTGTTGTTCAGAGGTATATCAGAACATTTAGAGATTAAAATTACGCGTTCTTGATGCTGTGCGTTGTATGGGTATACCTTCGCAAACCTATTCTCATCTGAATACACTAATATCAAACCCAGAGTTCAGGTTAGTACTTCTACCCCATCTAAAACAGTAACTTTGGATTCTTCTGTTGTTCTTACATCATCATCATCATTCGTGGAGCTACAACTCCTGTAGAGTCAAGGCCTCCTGCAGCTTGGTTCGCCAGTCTTCTCTATTGGTTGCCACTGCTCTCCAATTACGAATTCCCAAGATGGACCTGGCATCCTCCGCCACTCCATCGATCCATCGGAGCCGAGGTCTTCCCACTCTTCTTGTCCCATAAATCCTTTCGTCTAGGACCATTTTAGGAATCTCATCCTGGGTCATTCTAATTATATGACCCGCCCATCAAAGCCGGCCTACTTTTATTACCCTTAAAATATCTGGGCTCTTGTAGAGTCTTGCTAGCTCAGCGTTCGTCCTTATCCTCCATATCCCATTGGTGCAAACTGGGCCATAAATTCTCCTCAAAATTTTCCTCTCGAACCTTAGGAGAAGGGCTTCCTGAGAACTGGGTAATGTCCAGCATTCGGAGGCAAAAGCGAGAACTGGTCTTACTAGGGTCTTATACAAATGCACCTTCGTGTTTTTGGAAATAGCCCTGCTTCTAAAATGCTTCAGTAACCCGAAATAGCATTTATTTGAGGACATAATTCTCCGATGGATTTCTGCTTTTATATCATTATCCGCGTTTAAATGTGAACGAAGTTACACAAACTCTTTCTCCCTTTCAAATGTGAAGCATCCAGTCATAAAATCCGACTGTTCGTGCACATCCAGTTGTGAGCCTGCATGCATAAATTTTGTTTTTGATTCATTTAAATCTAAACCCAAACTAGCCGCTGCTGTCTGGAGACTGATAAAACCATTTTCTAAATCTGTAGGGGTTCTTGCAACAATAGCTATGTCATCGGCGAAGGCCAAAATCATAGAAGATCTATTGAATATAGTTCCCCCAATTTGTATTCCAGATTTCCGCACTGCACTTTCAAGAGCCAAATTGAAGAGAAGGCATGCAAGGCAATCACCCTGTCTCAGCCCTTTGTGAGTTTCGAAGCTTTCAGTCAGGTCACCTTGAACGCGCACTGTGCATTGTACCTTCTTCATCGTAGCCCTAATCAGTCGTATCAGCTTCGGTGGTATTCCCATTTCCAGCAGCTCCTTGTACAGCTCGTTCCTCTTTATACTATCATAGGCCATTCGGAAGTCAATGAACAGGTGGTGTGTGTGGATATTATACTCCCTGCACCTCTCCAGAATGCTTCTAATGCAGAATATCTGATCCATGGTAGACTTTCCTCTCACGAAGCCCGTCTGGTACTTTCCTGTATTCTGCTCGGCAAAAGGAAGCAATTTTTTATAAAGTATTCGAGAGAACACCTTATATGTACATGGTAAGAGGGATATACCACGATAATTATGGCAATCAAGCACATCCCCCTTCTTGTAAATCGGGCATATAACTGCTTTGCGCCACTCACAAGGGATTTCCTCCATCCTCCAGATATCCATTATTATATTATAGAGGACTTTGACTAATTCTTCTCCTCCATACTTAAACTGTTGTTCTTACGGATAGTGATTATTTATTTGATGAATGCTGGATAGGGTTCCTAATGTCCTGTTATATCAGACATAAAAGAGTGTGATCTGATCTTTAATATTAGTCTCAATTGTTTGATGTTAGTCTTTAATCTTAAATTGGGATAAAAAATATATCCAAATGGAAGAATAGGTAAAAGCCATCTCTTTAACCTACTGTTCGTCGACGACCAGGATGCTGATGATTCCAGACTATTAGGATGAAAACCCAACAAAACTTCCTACAAAATAAAGAATTAAGGAGATTGGGATGGTATTGGACTCTAAGGTCATCTCAGAAGAATGAGTGAGGAACAATTATTTTAAATCTAAGTTTCCATTGGAATGCTGGTAGGAAAAACCCGGAAAAGATAGATGGAAGAAGTTGAGGAAAGTATGCATGGTCATGGTTTGAGGGAAGGTGATGTTCAAGGTAGAAGGAAACGGGAAAACGAGATAAAAAAAATATTTAGTGGAAGGAAAACTTAATCTGAAGAAATCCCTAAGAAAAAAATGTGTGTATTATAATTATTATTATCATATTGGCACTACAACTCCCAAAGCGAGTCCTGGCCACCTCTAGCACCAATCACCTACTATTATATTGCTGGCTGTTGTCATCCACCTGTTAATTCCAGCTTTCTTCCCATCATTCGCTACGCAATTCGTCCATCTTAATCATGTCGACCGCTCTATGTCCTCGGAACTCCAACCATCCTTGGAGTGGGACTTATTGCCATTCTAGCGAAATGATCTGCTCACCAAAGACGATTTAATTTTATCACTGTGATGTATATAAAAATATATATTGTGTCTTATATATTATTAAATACTTCACCGGACTGGAAACGGCAATAGCATACTCGTAAATGTTTCAAAAATGTTAATTGGGGTTAATATATTTGTCGCGTATAAGAGTGTGAATTGTGACTTGAGAAACAATCGCCATGACGTATGACGATTCAGCTGGCCAAAAATTTAATTAGAATAGTTTTCGCCTTCCTCCAGCGTACTTTACTGGGATTCTTACGCGGAAGTTTAGGGCAAAGATATTCGTTGCGGGAATGGCCGAACGCTGATTTACAGCCCTTGAAGACAAAAGCCTTTTGAGAAGGGCAGAGGTTTATGGTCCAAGGGTCAGCTCTTGTATTCTCTAATTTGTGAGAAATATCGGGAGGAGGAGGATCCTCTAAATAACGTCTTATTCTGCCTGCCAATAACTGGCCTTAGAGGCACAATGGTCCACTATATCAACTTCTTCAGGTAACTTTGATGGAGTAATAATGAGCCCCATTTGGGAGGATTTCAGAAAATAATGAAAAAAATTATTATATTTATTTAAATCGATTGATTTCGGTTTTATTATTATTAATTTATAAGCTGTTTAAACGCATTAGCAATTGAATAATTAAAAACTAAAAACAATTGACCAAGGTAATGTTGCAAATTGGTCCTTTCCTACCAATATCCAATCATGGTTCAGCATAATACCGACAAAAATTAATGAGGTATTAATTTTGTTTCAATGCTATCTTGGGCAACATACAAACATCTAAAACGATAAGTGTATTTGCTACAATGATTCGTAACTAATAGATATTCTTACTCATTGTAGACTAGTCATCACACGTAATTTTTTTTCTAACTAAATATTATTTTGATGTTAGAATTAAGAAATATTTACCCATTATAAATAAGTTATACTTTAATAATTTATTGTTAAATAAATTCACCGTGACAATTTATTTATAAATAGTGTTGGTCAATATATTTCTTGATCCCAAAATTGGCATTAAATTTAATTAATAAGTTATACTTTAATAATTTATTGTTAAATAAATTCACCGTGACAATTTATTTATAAATAGTGTTGGTCAATATATTTCTTGATCCCAAAATTGGCATTAAATTTAATTAATAAGTTATACTTTAATAATTTATTGTTAAATAAATTCACCGTGACAATTTATTTATAAATAGTGTTGGTCAATATATTTCTTGATCCCAAAATTGGCATTAAATTTAATTAATAAGTTATACTTTAATAATTTATTGTTAAATAAATTCACCGTGACAATTTATTTATAAATAGTGTTGGTCAATATATTTCTTGATCCCAAAATTGACATTAAATTTAATTAATAGCACGATGATGCTGAGATGACTTTCTCTGTCATAAATTGAACTTACAAATCGGAAAAGTGCGTTTGGAAACATTAGTTGACTGAGTCACCCAACCACCACGTGATATACCCATTGATGTCTGTCGAACTTGACCCTTTCAATGTCACTGATGTACTTAAGAAAGCTCTATATTTTTCTTTTTTTCTCTCCAAGTGTCTTCGAGAAACCTTACGAACCACTCTGGAAGTGTTTGGCCGGACTAAATTAGCTCCGACTAGTGATCCTTCTGTAGATTTCTGAAAGACCTCATTTTGAGTATTGTGCTTACAAACGCATAATAAAGCTTTTTAAAGTCTCAGAACTGTGCTCTCAAACTACGGCAATCCAGCCTCTTCCTCTGCTCATACAGTAAACAATAATTCGTCTTACCCTCATTGACAGTAATGGCAAATATTCTACCTTCCTGTCGCTGAAGCGCATGCGTATTACCTGAACCGTGATACTAAGCCGAATGCATCTAGTTTAGATGTTTGGTCTGCGCACTCCCCACTCCACTGCGAAATAAAATAAACCAAATGAAACCAGTCCGATCTCTCTGTCTCACACAGGGTTTCCTTATATTGAGGTTTCCTTCAACCAAAACATTTCCTTTGTTTTTCCATTTTCTTCTATCTTGTACATCTTCATCCTTCAGATCACGACCGTACATACTTTCTAGAATACCTTATATCCATCTTTTTCATGGTCTTTCTCCCTGTTTATTCCTCTCAGCTCTGTAATTTAGAATAAATCGGGTAATCTTTCTCCATAATTCTTCTGAGATGACCATACCATTCCATTTGTGGTAGAAAGGTTTTGAATTAGAGATACAAATAAACGATGAAAATATTGGTTTCTAAATTTAATTAGCAATCATTTAAGAAAATACTGCTTTTGTTGTAAAATTGCTAGTGAATATGGGGGAGGTAAATTTACTTCTTAGAAAAATTATATCTAGGCGTGACAGGATACCCAATACCGTAGCTCAAGAGATAATGATAATAATATCATTCTAGAAAAATTCACCATCATACGATTAGAGTAGTTTGGGCATCTACTAATGATGGAAGAATACCAAAAATTACTCTGCACTGGTGCCCTGAAGGAAGAAAAAGAAGTGGCTCCCAAGAATATCATGGATTAATCAAGATCAGGAAGACATGGCAGAATATGGTCTCAGGAAAGCATGGAAAAAAGTACTGTCGTAAAATTTGGTTGGAGAAAGCCTCAACTTTGGGGGAACTCTCTCTCTTAAAAAAAGGAAAACAAATTCCGAATTGATTTGGACGAACCTGGTGAGGTTGTTAGGAAAAAATATGAAGAATCAATTAGCAAGACATGAAATAATAAAATTTTTAAGTGTGAACTAAAAACTATACCAGCTTCGAATCTGTTACTTCCTCTCGATTAAGCTCGTTGTCTATTCCGAAAGTTGTAACATGATCAGAAGTGGTCAATACGAAAAAAACAACTTATTTACTTTAGTTTTGGAATAATTTAATTTCTTTACATTTGAACCTGCCCTCATGGAAAGGTATGTGGGTTGATCGGCTTACAAAAATCGTCTTTAGGTAAATTCTTTTTAGTTTTTAACAACAATCAATAAATTAATTGCTTCATTCTAGGAATTTCAATTTTTGATTATCTGTATAGGTAAATGGAATTTGTATTATATATATGGGATTAGGGAAATGTATGATCCGAGTTAACCCGACAGTTCTTCCCACAACTATTCCAAATAGTCCAATGGCTGGAGGTATTGGGATTTGATATGAAGAGGGGTGCTGTGAACTTGGCATGTTTCATCATCCTGTGTTATGTTAGGTAATATATCCTGGATATATTGTATATTACAATTGTGGTTTAATTTAATTGATCATAGCTAACCGATTCCTGACAGCTAATGTTGGAATATCTATCAAGTCGAATTTCATAATGATATTAATTACCAACGTTTACTTCCTATATTAATCACAATCATCGAAAAAGTATTATCTGTGTCGTAAATTCCGCTAGCTATAAACAAATAACTGATTTCAATTTCTTTTTCAGTTTTTTTATTAAGAGGTCCTATCAATCGCTCAAAAAGCATGTATATACTGTTTTATTTAAATTCTGTGGTCTCCTTTATCCTTGGTGTTCGTGATGAATACTGCTTCAACAACAAGATCCATTTTGCTTTACTCGCCCATAATAACGAAGGATGACCTGAAAGTAAAGTTACAAAGGCCCTGTGAGACGTATAATTTTTTTTTTATTGTTTGCACCACTGCAGTGTACACATTTTTCTAACGATTATAACAAACCGTCGAACGCATCTGGTTGATGTGAAAACGTCGTTGCAGCAGACAGTTCGTCCCTCCACCGACAGCGGAGGTGAGATATGCTAAGTCATATCTAGATTCACGGAAGGTGAACATTTTCTTGACTCAGTTATCACCGGATAAGAAACGTGAGGACGACTATACTCCTGAGTCAAAACGGCAGTCTCAAAAGAGCCGGCATACCCATTCACTATGAACCAAAATATTCAATGTACCGTTTTCAAAGAGGAAAATCATGTCGTCTCTCTTTTGGGACCAGAAACGAATCTTTTTTGGTCGATTTTATGCCCTAAGAAACCACTATCAATGCTGCAGTATACTGTGAAAGGTAAAAAAAAATAAATACAAATGGAGAGGAATGCTGACTCGTGGTGTGTCTATCGTTCATGACAAAGCCGGACTCCATATCGCTTGGTTCACTCAGAACCTGCTTGTCTTATTTGGATGGGATATTGTGAATCACAAACGCTACTCTCCGGACCTGCCACCATCAGATCACCACATTTCTATAAATTAAAGGATTTTGGGTGGGAAACAATGATAAATGACGAGGTCGAAAAATGGTTTTGGGTGGTTTAGCGTAATGTATTCGACGAAGGTATATAAAACCTTGTCTCCAGGCTTCAAAATTTTTGAAATTCAAAATATTGACCTCAACGGTGAATGTATAGAGAAATAAACATAATTTTTCACAACAAAACGCAGTATTTCCGACTTCTTGGAAAAAAGCCTTTGTCCATCTTATAAAATAAACCTCTACCCCAATATCTCCCAAAGACTACCGGCCATCTCCTTACTTTTCAACCTTTTCAAACCTCTCGAAAGAATAGTCCAGTCTCAAACAACAAATTTTCTAAAACAATCCAAACTCCTTGATCCACTTCAATCAGGTTTTCGTCCTGGTTTATCTACACAATCTGTCCTTACTAAAATCACCACTGACATACATACAGCCATGAACAACTAACTTTGGTAATCCTACTTGGCTTTTCTAAAGCTTTCGATTCCTTGGAGCATTCTATCCTTTTTCCCAAACCAAAGTCATTGTCCTTTTAGTACAGCTCTGTTCCATGGTTCCGATCCTTCCTCTCTGACAGGTCCCAAGCAGTTTCCATTCCCAATGAAGCCCTTCCCTCTTTCCTCACTCGATCCTCAGGTGTGGCACAGGGCTCAAGTATCTCTCCTCTCCTTTTTAACTGTTACATCAACGATCTTCCTAAATCTGTTCACCACTGTTCCTACCATCTATATGCTGACGACTTCCAAATCTATTTATCCTCTCCTCCTTCAGAGCTATTATTTGCGTTCGCCAGTATTATGCAAGGCCTAGATAGGATCTGTTCCTGGGCAAAGCTGAACAGTTTGGAAGTGAACGCAATGAAAACTCAGGCCATTGTTCTAGGTTCCAATTCCCTCCTTACAGCTATCCCCACCCTCCCAACATTAATCCTAAACAACCACCCCATCAGTTTCAACTCCTCTATAAAAACTATAGACCAAAACCTTTCCTGGAAACCCCATATCACCCAAATATCCCGACAGTCAATTAGTTCCCTGAAATTATACCATCGATCTCACCATCTCCTTACACAGTCTACCTGTAAGCTTCTCGTGTCATCCCTCACCTCCCCCCCCCCTTTGACTACTGTAGTGTGGTATACGGGGGCTTTTCGAAAATGCTTGAGGACCGTTTAAAGCGAATAATGAACTGCGCTATAAGATTTACCGGTACTCCGAGGCGATCCCGGGTGTCACATCACTATGTTGAGTTAAAGTGTCTCATCCCTCCCATTCGTAGACAATACTTCCTTAGTGCTTTTCTATCCCAATCCATTAACTCGCAGCACCCTTCGTAAATCTACAGTATCCTCCAATTCGTTTCTTCCTCGCTCCTCCACTCATTAAAACCTTACTTTTCCAACATCTCTTTACAACCCGAAAAGATGCTCTCTAAGCAGGTCAATCATCTAGTTAAATAAATTAGTATTGAATAATCGATTTCGATGCCTACGTGTTTTGTTAATATTTCCCAAAGAAGATATAGACTATGTAAATCCCATTCATTTATTTTATTTAGTAATTTTGTTATTAACTATTTTTTTTTTCGTTTTACCCTCGTTGGGGAACGTTGGATCGATCATTTCTTTGTGTGTGGTTCTTTTCTTAGTACCCAGTATTTCTTCATTCTTTCTGATCTTCTTTTCCTCTCTTCGTTGGAAATGATGGGTTTGGATTTTTGTGTAGATTTGTCTTGGAACCTTATGTTTTCATCTTTAGTAATTAATTTAGCTGTTCGATTAATTAGTGAATTTTCTGAAATATTTAATTGTGTTAGATCTTTCTCAGTTTCTTTAAACCAGTTGGGATTTGTTTTGCGGTTACAGAAAAAGTCAAAGATTTGTTTGGTTAATATGTTAGGGTTCATTCTGAGGAGATGACCATACAAATTTATTCACCTTTTTCGCATAGTATTTAATTTTGTTTATAATCATTTTGTTGGTATTAATATATTTATTTTCGTCAAGTAGTAAATCCTATCAAGTTTCGTACTTTTTAGTTATTTCATTTCTATTTTTATTTTTATTATGTTTTTGTCACTTTTAATTACTTCATGATTCGTATTATTATGTAGCCTTCTGGCCAGATGTAAGTTATGTTTAATTTTTTTGTTCATGATTGTTATTCTAAAGGCACTTGGTCCCAGAATAAAATTTGTTTTCTATTCTAAATTACTACATTTTCTATGAAAAAATAAGAAAAATATTTTTTTTTTACTTACTACATTTTCCATATCAACGTTTCAATTATGGATAATGTCAACTCTAGCGCAAAATTATTCCAAAAACATTCTCATAAATGCAAAGTTCGAGATCTGTTCTTCTCATTACTGAGCTAATGACATCTATTATTTTTTTTCTTCTGAAAACCACATTCTGCATTAAATCTTTTTAAAAAGTTAGTACCCTCAGGAAAAGAGGGGAGGGGGAGAATTAAATTCGGTAGTTTTAAAAAAGTGAATTACCAACTTATTTCCTCTTTAGAGGGTGCCCCCGAGAGGAGCTTCCTACCCCAGGTACCGACATCATTCTCAAAATCTGATTAGTCACTTCCAACCACTTTCATGAAAATGTATTTTGTCTCCTCCAAATTTTTATTAACTTTTTTTTTCAGGAAGGAAAAGAGGGGAAAAAAAGAAAAGAAATATATTTCGCATTCCCCTCTTCGAATTTCGTTAGGATTAAGTGTTCCTCGTTCTATACGATTTTTTTGTCTGATTATAAGATTTTTCGTCATCAACAACATTGTCTGATTTATAACTGGTTTATATATTGTATATTGTATTATACATATTATTTTTCAGTGAGGCATGAAACAATATCAAATATCCTTCTTATTTTTTGTGTTCTTTGCCATTGCTATAGAAGAGGTACCTCAACCCAGAGCAGCCATCCCCTCGCCATCGGTTCCTACTAAGCTGCCTCATCTCTTGTAGAGTTTTGCCTCACTTCCCTCCAATTCGCTGAATATATTCTTATAATGGATCGAATCGGTCGGGGGTTGCAGTTAAAGATAACACAAATAAGTCGTTGGAAAGGGACCGGATCAGGAATGAACTCATAAGAGAAGAGATGAAATATGAAACTATCAAACAGCACCCACTACTGCCCTGGAGATAGCCTACATCTTAGGCCAAAACGCTGGCAGATTAAAATAAGTTTTGCTTATTTTTTGTTATCTTAGAGTGCACCCAATTCAATCCATTATTAGAATTATCGAGTCAACTATTTTCCACTCAAACATGAATATATTCTTGTTAGTAAAGTCTGGGATGGTCTCTAGGGCTCCTTCTAGTGAGTCTAGCATCAATGAGATTTTTTGACTCTCTCTCCCTTCCTCCAACAAACGTGGCCAAACCACATTAGCTGTTGGCTTTTTAAGGAACCCCTTTTCGTTCTTCTCTAATCCTCTCATTCCTGATGTGGTCTTCATGGTCTTTCCAACGGCTCTTCACAGGAATTTCATTTCAGCAGCTGTCATGCTGCTAGCTTGTTTGCCCGGTATAACCCAGCTTCACTTCCATAAATGAGGGTTGTGAGGTTAATTGATCGTATCCTTATCGACATCGCTAAGCCCAATTATACAGTTGGAGTTAGGACAGTAAACTTGGTTGGCTTTGGATATCATATTTGCTACTTCTGGGCCAATCATTTCAATGTTGTTAATGATTATCCCCAAATAGTTAAATTCTGGTACAACTTTAAGTACCTACCATTTACAGATCAGCTGGAAGCCTTCTAACTGATCCTCTCTTGGACAGGAGGTGTCTCCTTGCCTCACACATATCATTATGGTAAAAGGCTTGGAACTTGCTTATCACATTTTGGTACCGAATGCCCAATGCCCCCGGATGATTATTAAAAAGTATCTAAACCATTTTGTATTTTTTCATTTATTAGTATGATTCCAAATTGCAGGATCTTTCAGTACTTACAGCCTTGTTAGTAGTCTTATTTTATTAGTCACTAGTTACTTTTAATGAGAATCAAATGATACCTGACATGTATTTTTGGAAAATGTGAATAAAGAGTCGAATATAGGAAACTTTTTGAAAAGATTTAATGCAGAATGTGGTTTTCAGAAGAAAAAAAATAATAGATGTCATTAGCTCAGTAATGAGAAGAACAGATCTCGAACTTTGCATTTATGAGAATGTTTATGGAATAATTTTGCACTAGAGGTGACATTATCCATAATTGAAACGTTGATATGGAAAATGTAGTACGTAAAAAAAAAAAATTTTTCTTATTTTCTCATAGAAAATGTAGTAATTTAGAATAGAATAGAAAACAAATTTTATTCTGGGACCAAGCGCCTTAAGAATAACAATCATGAACAAAAAAAATAAACATAACATACATCTGGCCAGAAGGCTACATTAACACATCCCTCCCTCTAATTCTTAAAATCTGAAATTTGAAAAATTGTTGTTGGCTTCTTTATTCATGCGAGTTGATTTACTGAGTTGGTCCTCTTGACAAGTGCTTGGGAAAGTGTCAGAACGACTGGCTTGAGTCTCCTCAGTAGGCTCCAAAGTTGCTTCATTAGACACCGGTGCTGATGATGGTTGTGCAATACTGGAACAGGACGGCAGACACACTAGTGCAGGAGAAAACCCATGGATTTGATCCACATACCTGATCCAGTGTCTATTCAATGATGGTACAAAATCTTGGCGTTCTAGATAGATAGTTCTAGGTCCATCTAGGTTCTAGATCCATTTGACATCAGATGCCGGAAACCATTTTCCCCCAGAATGCCGATAGTTTCGGACATAAGCTGAACTTCCTTCTTGATAGGAATCAGTAGGCACGATAAGCCCATCAACCGCTAAACAATTGTGTCAGCTGTGAAGTGGTGATAGATCTGTCGCTACATCCGGCAGAAACTTTGACAGGAAATTTACTACTCCTAAAAGCGCTGGGGTTCCTCAACATAATTTGGTACTGGGGCTTCCAAAATTGCACGAGCCTTGTCATCGGTTGAATGCAAACCCTGAGCATCTATTCTGAATCAAAGATTCTGGATTGAGCTCTTCCCGAACTCACATTTCTTCAATAGAAACCGTGAGTCCTGCTTCTCGAAGCTTTTCTAGTTCTTTGAATACTCTAGTCCGCAACTCTTCAATATTTCGGGCTCCTATTAAGACGTTGTCAACCATGACTGATGTACTTTCCAATCCTGAGAGCAAACATCCATAGCCTTCTGAAATTTGCTCAGAGCTGAAGCAATGTCAGAAGGCAAACGAGTGAACCGAAACAAACCTTTCTGTGTCGATATTGTGAGGATGTCACGTGATTCTTCATCAACCTCAGACTGCTGATAAGCATACGAAAGGTCGACTTTGTCAAAAATTGAACAATCCTGTACTCGTTGAAAAACGTCCTTCCCATGGGGATGTGGGTGTTGATCAATGAGAAGGTGGGGATTTACTGTCAATTTGTAATCCACACATATTCGAATCGACACATCTACCTTCAATACTGGAACAATTGGCGACCCCCATGGGCTGTAGTCAATTGGCTCGAGAACTCTATCATGAACAATGTACCCATTGGTCGCTCACTGCATTAACACCAGATTGCATGGCAAATGGCACCGGTCTTACAGAGAAAACTCTCGTAACTGACCAACGATTACTCCTTCACTCATCTTTAGAAGTGTGTTTTCCTTTGAGCAATATTACTTCAAACAATTTAAAAAAAAAAAAACACTCACCCTGCGACTTCTAGTCCTCAGTTTACCATTTATCTATTAAGTCCTCGTCGCCATATTTGTAATGTCTTAACAACACAAAAGAAACTCAGTATTTAACTCTAGAAAAACATTTATTAATTACAGCGTAACCATTTAAATACAGAAACAAAAACATGTGTCAGTAACCAAATAAAACCTATGTTATCACTTATAATCGATGTCCAAAATACCACAGTCTTCTAACCTTTGGTTTCCCCAGGATATTTTCTTTCACCTTAGTACACCATTTTCCTCTCTCCTTTTAGCACAGTGTTTTGAAATTGCTGTTGCGATGTGCCATTGTACAGTGACTTTATTCTCTTGCTTCTTTTCTTCATTTATCGACCCTCAATCTTCATCAAACTATGACGTGTTCCTTGAATATTTTTTGTCTCCTAGTAGTTTCAGATTCTCACTCACCATTACTTCATTGCTAGAAGAGAGCAATATTAAAGAACAAGAGACAAAGCAGTACTTTAATGACAACGTATTCTATTTCATTTCTTCTCCGTTATGTAACTGGAAACGACCATTACTTTAAGGAAAAACTGTACATGAAAAATTTCCTTACTCTATTTATTTCAATAAAGAAAGAATAAAGATTTTATCCTTTTAGCGACGATCTTAACAACATTAAATGGCCCCCCATGTAGATATCTAATAGAAACGAATACATTAACCTTTGCTATCTTTAGGATGAAGCGATGTGTTAGAAGACCAAAAGGAGGGAGATCATTAGCAACCCTCCACCCGACGAATAAGGTAGAAATCCCATCCGCCAATCGCTAGTGAACTCTGACCTCTCCTGGCAAAGAGGATTTGAAGCCCTTTAGGCCGATCGTTAGTGATGGCTCACATTCCCTACCATCCGCCACTGTATCTCTTATTCTCCATAGCCTCTAGTTAATTCTGTTCCCTGTTCTGTAGTAGGAAGGAAGGTGAAGAACAACAAGAGCACATCTTTATTTAAAAAATAAAACTCTACTATATTCTAATAAAAATACACTCAACTACTAACAATAAGAATTATCCTAAAGGCATTAATAAAATAAAAACTGCAATTTTAAACCAAATTCACCATCAGCAATTAAATGACTATTAAAAATAATAACTATAATTTAAAGTGAGATTCGCCATCCCATGGGTTTAGTGATCGAAACGATACCGAAGATAGAAGAAAAATAAAGTATTTAATTGTCATACATGGTTCACTCTATCAAAAACTGAACTACCATCCGCATGAAGCTACACCTCAAATCTAGTCAGACTACAGAAAAACAGAGACTCCTTCCTACCTTGACAGTTCAGTTTATCTTCCTTCCAATCGTGCCACGACCCTACTCGAGGAGTACTGGTCTTCAACTCTGCCTTATTGGCGGAAAACAAAGACTCTTAAAAAGCCTCATTCCTGCTAGCATCAACATTTTCAATCTCATTGCCGTGATGTACCTCTAGCGGGCGGAGTTGGCTAATTTATTTTTCTTCCCTGAGTAAAATTGAGAAATCCATTACTAATTGCCGGTGACGTTTACAGAAATAGCTATGTGAAATGATTTATAAGCACGTCTAGACCACATATGAGAGCCTTAACAATATAATTTCTTAATCTAAATTACAGTTTCATTTATTTTTATTTTTAGTTTATTACATTTGTTTACCTTTTTAAGATTATTCTACTTGGAAATAATTATTTTTACTAAGAATAATAATTATTCTTTACTAAGATATCTAAGTGTGATTTTCCCATAATTTTTTTTACAAGTTCAAACTCGGCCCGAAAACTACCCAAAAGGCAAGAATTATCAATGAAGTCTGGGACAAAGACAGTATAAGTGGGTGCACTGTTCAATCAGAAAGTGGTGGTTCCAGAAATTTCGACAGGGAGACTTGAACTTTGAAGACAAAGTTCCCGTGGAAGAAGTTCTGTTCAACGACGGTTTCAGATATTTCGAGGAGACGTGAGCCTTGAAAGCAAAGAAGGCCGCGGAAGAAGTTCTGTTCAACTGTGGTTTCAGATATTTCGAGAGAGAGACTTGAGCCTTGAAGACAAAGAAGGCCGTGGAAGAAGTTCTGTTCAACGACGGTTTCAGATATTTCAAGAAGGAGACTGGAACCTTTCAGACAAAGAAGGCCTTGGAAGAAGTTCTGCCCTTGATCACGATATTCTCCGAGCTTTCATAGAAGAAAGCTGTTCGAGAACTGGGAGGGAAACTCGATGAATGCACGACCGTTGATGACCACCTCAAGGTGGGCGAAAACTCTTGAAGGTTGACAGTTTCTTCCACGGCCTTCTTTTTCTTCATAGGTCAAGTCTCTCTCTCGAAAACTCTGGAACCAACTTTCAATAGTGCACTCCCTTCACCCCAGGCTTCTTAGATATTACAAAAAGTCCAACAAAAATAAAAAAGTTTACTATTAGAAGGCGTATTTTAAAGAACATATAAAATTATGCATTATTTCCGAACATCCCACAGATTGCTTAAACTTTACCCTCCCGAAATAAAGAAATCAAACTATGACTAAATAGCAAATGAAATATTTACGAGCACCTCCTATTACGTGGTGTAATGATATCTATAAATAACAATTTTAATCGAGAGATAACATATTGGCACCCTCTCTAAACTTGAAGTTTTGGGCTTCAAGATATCTTTTAGAAATCAAATGCCCAGTAAAAAAATGAAATAAATACACCGTTTGCTTTTCCTTTCCCCAATTAAATGCTTTTCTGTGAAAAGAAAAATCTCTGCCATTTCATCTCCTGTTTACGTACTCTGTCCATTTTTTATCTTACTTCTTTTGATAAGGTTCTTTTCAGAACTGGCTCAGTTTTCGCCAATGAGGACACACATAAAGTATCCACTCCATAAATTACTGCTGGTCTAATAAAATACTTTTAATTTCGTTAAGGTTAACATGGGATTTCGTAAATGTTAATGCTATCAAGACTCATTAAAATTTGTTTAGTTATTTGAATTATTGGAAAACGTTACTTTTTTTGAAAAGTTGCTAATGCTCATTAGAATGATAAAACAATTGTCTGGAATTTAAACAATATAAAAAAATCCATTCCGTTCTGCCGGTGATCCTCAAGGCAGTATCTTCGGCCCAATCTTCTACACAGTTCATACAGCTGACAGATCCTAATACTATCCTTACTACGTATACTGACGATACTTGTCTATTATCAGTCAACACTAATCCAATTGTTGCACCCTCAAGTGTAAAGGATAGAAGAATATGTTCTTCAATCCTTTATTCTTGAGGAATTCTACCAAATTTGAAGAATTAAAATAAATTCCCACAGAACCTATCAAATCACCTTAATACTCCGCCGTAAACCAATGACTTTTGTCCTCTAGTATCGTCTAATATCCCACTGATTTTTGTAGAACAGATCCGATACTTAGGGCTACATCTTGACAAACGTATTACTTAAAATCCTCAGAGGAGACTGAAAAGATAAGAACATGCACGCCGTTTTAGGCTACAATGAATAAAATTGGCCCTAAGCTCCTAGACCTATTTAGACTTAAGAAGTAGTGCTTTTGGGCTCCACTAATTCCTCCCGTATACAACCCATACAATCAAAAAATTCTCCGTAAACTCCTCAGCGCTTCTTACTTTGTTACGAATAAAACAATCCAGTTACTAATGCATAACTTAATGGTAAAGTGCAGGATATAACATCGTAAATTTCAATAAATTAAAAAAGGAGTGTGAGTGGGAATGCATGTTGCTTTAGAAATTAATACATTAGGAATAGTTTGTATTAAATGTCTTGATTTACATAATATACATTAATTAATGTATTTTAAACAATATTAATCCAGAACATGGTTTAAAAATAATACATGAAATACATAGATCACTGATTATTTACCTTATACAATATATTTTGAAAATATACTTCTTGTAAAATTTGTGATTCTGAACTTGTCGATAATACAAAACTTAAATTAATACAAATGAGTCTATCAACCTAAAAAATAGTGAAGGCCATTTTGAAGGTGACGTGTTTGTACAAAACCAAGTTCCTACAAACGGTTATGGGTGGTAGTATATTATAATTTTCGAGTTTGAATTAATTTTAGCAATATAATACATTTGATCGCGGCGGAGTATAAATATGATTCACATAAAAGCAGTTAATAATTAAATTCCCAATGTTTGGTATCAGTTTTATAATGAAAGGGACAGTTGAAAATTTACAACTGTTTCTTAAATCGGGGAAGAGATAATTTCTATTAAAATCTAATTCCAATTTTTAAAAAAAACACTTCATGTAATCATGTAATAAATTTCAATTTCATTATTTAAGGCTAACCATTTTCGATGACGTATTAGAGTTTTTGTGTCCCGTCTGGGAGCGGAGTGGCTCATAGATGCCAAGTGCAGTGGCGCTGAGTTGCCAGGGTGAAGTTCCTGGGTTCAAATCCCGCTAGCTGGCAAACTTTTATTAACTCTGTAAACGTCCAGAGATGGATCCTATGGGAGGATCTAGGAATCTCCTGGGGCTCATCCAGATTCTATAAAAGGGGCGACTGAAATAAGAGGAGAAATCTGAATCTAGAACACATCACCTACCTGCACAACCATTGTCCAAGAAACAGTACAGTCTCTACCGTGTACCGACCTCCAAAGATTTTAACGAGTTGTAGTGGTATAGGAATATTACTCAGGTCCAAGGCCTAGAAACATAGTTACTAATCTCCTTACGGAGTCATTTGTGAATCACCAAAAAAGTGAAATTTTCGAGGTTTATTTTTTGCCAAAATTTCCCTCGAGGTCAACTTTTTAAAACTCCCACCTCTCCGTTTAGAATCCAATCACCTCCTATAATGATAATCGTAAAATGGAAATGACTCAAAGAGACAAGTTCCATTCTCCATGAAAAGATTTTGATTTCGTTAAATAAATCCAGGATTCAAACTAATATCCACAGCAAAGAATTGTGATAATGTTTTTTTATTTGTGAATTTTTACAGTTTTGTTTGTGGTTCATTACAGTGTAAATACTCCAGAAATTTATCAATTTGTTCATAACTTATATTTACCAATTTTTACAGACCCTTCACAGGTTGTAGTGGTACTGGTTATTCATTATTTACGTCACATTCGTCACATAAAAAAATACTGAAGATGGGTCAGACGGTTATATAAACTGAAATTTCAATATCGATCAAAATGAAATCAAAATTTTCACGATCCTAAAATATTTTTTACTGCTTACAATAAAGTAAAAAATGGCTAATCGTGATTTGATGAAACATCGTAGCGGCCTTAATATTTATCGTTTTAATCTGTGAAATTAATCGCTCCACAACATTCGAAGTACATTGGCTACACTCTTTGGATGAACTCTGTTCAAATCTTTTTTTTATCTGGCAGTAGATTACCTAGGCCGAGGTAATAAACCGTCTTTTTATACCTTCCCACTCCCTCCCTTTCGATTTGTTTCCGCTAATTGCTTCGTAATTAGGAAACAACAGAATTTTCCTCTTTTCCCCGCTATTTACTTTTTTTTCGCACCCTTTTTTTTTTATCCAACTTCACGACCCCGGAGAAATGGTAAGTAAAATTAAAGGGGAAAAAATACAATAGCAACACCATCGGAGAACAAGTCTCCGGGGCACTGTTAGATTAAACTGTTCTTTCTGTCCCTATAAAAACAGAGCTCGGCTCCCGTATTCCCGATAATTGTCCGTCACTTTGAAAATACTTCTTTATTTTACCTTGCAATCATTGCCAATATTTCATGGAATGGTTGGAAACTGAAATAATAGAAATAGCCAAATAAGATTTAGTTGGTCGGTAAAAAGAGAGAGATGGGCTACTCAAAGCTAATTTTGTTCCTGAGATTTTCAATCCTCTTTTGGTAATGTCTTCTTCTTTTCGGACAGCACAAAGAACAGAAGGATTAAGGAGGAAACCGACTTTTCTGGTGCTTTATAAGTATTACAATCAACAAAATAAAGCATCTTAAGGATTTATTTTTTATATTATCTGGCACTGTGGTATATTGAGTTGGGTATTCAGCGAAATTTGATTTAAACCAGAATTATCAAACGTTGGACGACTAGTAAGATATATAGATTTATTGAGTTATTAAACAGATATAATTTGGATATACACGGGGCATTCTTATGAACTAACTAGTTGACTTATGCTATTGACTATCGTTAGATATTAACTCATCGACTACGGATTTAGAGACTACCTACATAATAGTAATAATAGTATTTATTTATATGTATTTACAGATTGAAATTCCTCATTATTTACAATGTTTATATACAACATTATGTATTTACATGTAGACCTTCTCTTTCGGGAGATTAGAGTCTTTGGACGGAGACTAGCCGAACCTTACAGATGAAGTTGCTGGCATATACTCTTGCATAGTTCTCTATCTCGCGCTGATCGCGTCCAGAGAGAGCTAATAGCACATCTTCTTGAATCGCTTGCGATGACGGCCTCTGCGTCTCTTCCTATCGCGCGGGATCCACTCGGCGGCTCGCCTAGCCCAGCTGTCTTCACCCAGTCTCATCACATGGCCTGCCCAGTTCCAATTCATTCTTCTGGCGTAGGTGACGGCGTCGGTGACCATGTTGTGCTTTCTTATTCGGCGTGAATTCATTTTTTCCTTCAATGAAATTTCCAGCATTATTCTTTCCATATTGCGTTGAAAGGTAGTTATTTTCCTCTCTAAGGAATTAGTAAGTGACTATGTCTGGCAACCATTGCACAGGACCGGGATCATGCAGCTCTTGAAAACGGTCGTTTAATATCTTATTTCTGGACGGCCTTAAATACTTCCAAGGCTCCAAAATCTCTTCCATGCCTTGCCGACTCTTGATTCTATTTCTATTTTACTTCTCTTTTCGAACGAGATGATTTGTCCCAGGTATCTAACTTCTTTAGAGATCTTCATATCTGGGAGTTTGTGACTGATATTATTGGAGGGTCCGTTGGTCATGATTACTGTTTTTGTGGATTCAATATCAACCCGTGGTTCGAACTTTTCTCTTTCAGCTGGTTGATCATTGTAATTAGTTCATCCTCAGAGCTTGCAATCAAAACTACGTCATCCGCAAATTTCAATTGCTTAATTTTTATTCCGGCGAGAGAAATCTCTTTGTCATGCCAGTCTAAAGCTTGTAAAATTCTTTCTACTTCTGCGAGGAAGATTGTCGGTGATAGGGAATCGCCTTGCCTGACTCCTTTCCTGATCGGAAATATTTTTCCTCTTCTTACTGTTTCTATGTATCCCTTGCTTTCGATGTACATATTTTCTATTATTTGAACGACCGATATTAGAACACATATGAGTGGACAAGGCATACGTTCAAATAATAGAGACTACCTACAACTATCTATAAACATACATATATACTGCGCAAAAATGAATAGGGAATTGGTAATATTGTCGTATATACTTCACCTAGCATTTATATTATTATAAATTTAATAACTACATTAATATTTAATGTAGTATAAATTCTAATAAATATTAATGCTTTTTATAATAAAAATAATATTAAACTGGGAGGCATAGTAAATACAACAAAATTAGTGGTATCATTATTCATTTTCGCTCAGTTTAAGTAAACTATCTACTACATCCTACCTTTTCTTCCTAATTTTAGATCCGATATACTTTTATAATAAGAGGTGAGGACAAGGAAGTTTACATTGCTGACAGCACGGAAGCATTGATGAAACGTCCTTGTTACAAATCCAATTTAAAAACAATTTACTTCAGTGTCGTTGCCATAATTACTCTGCCATGAAATAGCAACAGGCAAAAAGAAAATGAACAGTCGATTAGTAGTATTGATAAAGGGGGTAATTTATTTTAAATTGTTACTTGTTAGTTATTATAATTGATAGAGATAATTCAAGTACTACCATAATCATTATACGAGCTCAGTTGATTGGTGTTATATCAAAAGTTATCCGAAAATATTTAGAAATTATTCAATTTATTTCATAAATCAGTCGTAAATCGTCCCCCTATCATAGAGATATTATAAATAACAATTTCAATAAATATCTGCTCTTCCTCTCTCCCTCTGAGATGGCCGATAATAATTTTCCAAAAGTGGATAGATATATTACCATCATAACTTGTTTCCCTTTTTTCCTCGGGGACGTAAGATAGTAGTAGAGGAGGAGGTATTTTACTGGCTTTAGAAGACTTCAGCCAACTTTCATTAAAGTCTTCTCAACAGTATTAAACTACCGTTTAAACTACATTTATGGAAATTAACGTTGTATCAATATTTATATTTCATATTGTTGCTCTGAAGCTCGTTGTTTGTATAAATAAATTGCAAATAAAATAATGTTAAATGCCCAAATTCAGTCGATATCTTCTTCCCAATTCTAATCAAGTATTTTTTCATCAGCTCCCTTGAAAATATTTTGTTTATGTTTTGATATTATTTCTTTTTGTTTCATTATCACTTAATGCCTTTAACTTTTAACTTTAATTTTCAACTACCTAGCAATATGAAAAACGAGCCGCATTTCATTTAAACCGATTTCGTTATATCCAATTAAAATTGCATTTACTCAAAATCATGATAATAAATCCCTACTGCAAAGATACCATTTTAAGTGGTTTCTAGGTTTATATAGTTCATAAAATATAAAATAATCATATAAGTAATAGTACATACCATCTAGTTACGAGAAATATTAACTACGATTCAAATATTTTGAAATTGATCTATTTGAATTTTTTTTCTAACGTGAGATCTTAAGGTATAGGGCTAAAGTAAATTTTAATTAAAAAAATTTTAATGGACTATTAAATAAAAAAAGGCTCATTTACATGAATTAATATTTTTATATAAATCTACATGGTAATGTATAAGAAATGAAATTAATGTTGAGAAAACATTAGGGATAGAAACTAGCAGAGTTATAAAAACAAAACAATAAAATTCATTTTATTCGGGATGTTAAAAAATATCAATCAACACTGGCTCTACAACCCAGTACGGGTCTTGGCCGCATCAAGGCGTCGCCTCCACTCTTCTCTGTCCTGTGCCAAGGTCTTCCAAGCTCTGGATCCAACAATGCTACCTGCGTCCTTCTCGACCTCGTCTACCCATCTTAATCGTGGCCGTCCACGTTTCCTTTTTCCGTCAACGTACCCAAATAGCAGCCTCTTATGAGTAGCGTTGTCCTCCATTCTGGCCACATGTCCAGCCCATCTAAGCCTAGCTATTCTTATAAACTGAACCACGTCTAGCTCCTGATACATCCGATATATCTCTACATTCTGCCTGAGTCTAAATTGATCGCCAACTCTAACTGCTCCATATATCCTTCTTAATATTTTTCTGTCGAAGAGCAATAAATTATTGGTAACTGCCCTGGGCAATTTTCCCCCGATTAGCACCCATTGAATTCATTCCTCATTACTCCATGTTAATCGACAGCGTTGCTAGCGGATTTAGACTGGATGGGTTCTGTTTCTTTTTAATGGAGGCACTGCTCACTCCAGAGAGAAGAGGTTCAGAGTGACATTGAAGGCCAAAGTCAGACCTGATCACACAATTGTGGCAGAAATATATAGAATTTCTTTCCTACCCCTGAAGATGAGCTACATCTTATGGCAAAACGTCAGCACAATAAAATAAAAATAATACAAGTAATGCTTATGAGAATAAGTTATAAAATAAGTTATTATCTTTGACTGCACCGCCTGACTAATTCAATCCATCATTAGAAACTATTTTATGTAACTGAGTTACAAGAGTTACCTAGCCGCCACTCATTCTAATTGCCCTGAAGACGACCTACAAAGTAGGTCGAAACGTCGCCACAAATAAAAAATAAGTCCTAACTTATTTGGTGTTTATTTTGACTGCACCCCCGTATATTTCCATCCTCCATTTGATCTTCCAGCCAACTATTTTCCTCTCTAACGTTATTATTTATTCTTTAATTTTCATTTGCACCTGCGCTATTACGCTTACAGGTAAATTTGAACAAAGTGTTTTTTTCTTTGCTTTGCTATTGGAACACCAAGTTTTGGAATTAGAAACATCAATCGCTGGACAGGACTCTTGGCCATTGTCTTTTTAATTATATTATAGTTTGAATGTTCATGTCTTTGTGTATGATGTGATTCGAAATATACCAAGGAGCATTAACAATTGTTCTGAGAATTTTGCTCTGTGTTCTTTGTATCTTGTGTATGTGGACTTGTTTTGCTGAACCTCAAAGTTCTTCTCCATATATCCAAATAGGTTTTAGTATACGGTTATAGTTAAGTCGTTTGTTTCGTAAGTCAAGTGAAGATCTATAGTCCAAAAGATATTATAGTTGTCTCTAGCGTCTTGTCAGTTCTTGTCTTTTTAATTTTGCATGTACGTTCCATGTAAGTTTTTTATCCAAGGGCACGAAGCTTTGCAAAGGGAGAAGCTTACATGGCTCGATTTTGAATCGTTTATTCTGACTGCCATTTGTAGAAGCACTTTGCTAAATCAAATAAATGATTTTGAAAAATATTAGAAGTTAGGTTTGGATCTCTATGGGAAGAAATAATGGCTGTATCGTCAGCGAAGGTATCGATGGAGGTGCATGGGTGCTCCGGAATATCAGAAGTGTAAAGGGAATAGAGAATGGGGCTTAAAACATTGCCTAGTGGCACACCTCTGTATTGATGAAAGAAGGAGGAAATCGATGAGTTACAAATTCTTAAAAATTTAAAAAATATATAAATATACTGTTACAAAAATATAAATCTACTTACGAAAAGGGGAATTTTCATCATATGGAAGTGCGTACTTCATTGCTTCAAACGGTTACCGGAATCTTGAATTGCCCTCGTCTTCTTCAGCTACCTTCTCAATCACCCTTCACCAATTTATTTACATATTCCTAGCATTCTAAATATTGTCACATATAACAATATTTACCTTGAAAACCTAATAAACACTACCTATACTGAAGAATATTTCCAAAAAAATATTTTTTTCTACTTTAGTTACGTAGGATGATAGCTTTTCCTCCCCCATTTATGTTTGGTTTGCAATAATAATCGTCAATTCTAAACAGGTTTATTGAAGGAATAAAAGCTCCTCGCTATCATCAGCTGCAATCAAAACTTCCTTAAGGAATCGAATGATCGGAACTTTCATAACTCCCCCTGGAAGTTGTGCCGATGGTTAGGCTAAATATTAGATGAAACAACAGTATAAGAGAGTCAAGTGTCGCTAACGATCTCCTGATGGCCCAGGCCCGACAAACAAACTTCAATATTAGAAAAATTGTTTTGGCTCTTGTGACATGTTTCTTCATTGTTTCTTGGTTATGAATTTAGGTATGGATGATCTTTCGGCAACGAATCTGATTCTTTTATGAACATTAATTAATTAGTTCGATTTGGAAATTAGAACATGATAGTTATATAATGACACTTAGGAATTAAGGTAGCTAAGAGCTTGCTGTGCTGAAACCCTAATGAAAGCCCATACAGAAAGGTATGTATGAACAATCACCACTCTTTTATTTTAATTTTAACGGCACTACAACCCGATTACAGGCCTTGGCCTCTTCCAACAGCTTACTCCAAACGTCAACGTCTTGTGTCGACGCCATCCATTTCCTCACTCTGAGGATCTTTCGAGCATCTCCTGCCACACCATGTGACCACCTCAGCTTAGGTCTCCCTCTTCTTCTGTTTCCAAGAATCGAGATAGTTTGGACTACTTTTTACATTCCTTCATCCTGGAAATATGCCCTGCGTATCGTAAGCGCCTCGACTTCATTATTCTTACCACGTCAGGATCTTTGAATACTGTACCGTTGTTGGCTCGAGCGTCGCTTGCACTCATCACCGACCATTATACTTCCAAAAATACGACGGAGAACCTTTCTTTCAAAAATGAGTAGTCCCTTTTCAGTAGCTCTCGGAGTTGTCTGGCACTCAGAATCATTTAGAAGTATGGACCGAACCAATGTTTTATGAAGAGCCTGGTCGGGAAAGTATGCGCCTGCTCATTTGTTTCCTTAATCTATAATAGCATCTACTGGCGGGTGTGATTCTTCTCCTTTTTTTCTATACCGGGGTTATTGTCCTTGGTGACTACAGATCCCAGGTAGGTGAACTCTGTAATCTTTTTAAATCCAGACACGGAGATAGCAACTATCTCTACCTTGTTTGGGAATTTATTCTGTTATCATGTACCATTTCTCATTGAATTCTAATTCTAGTCTGTCCGGAGTACCTGCCAGCGCCAGAAAAGCATATTTCCACCCTTAGCTCTTGAAAAATTTCATTTGTTTTCTATATGGATACCCCATGCAATAGTTTTTTATTATAGAAGCACAATGATGGATAATCTACTATATGCTTTCAATCAGAAACTTATACATTTATGATGTCTGTAGAAATGTTAGATTTCATTTATAGATATTGATATTAGAACATACCAGAAGCTTGTAAAAATATCATAATAAACACTATAAAGTTAAAAAATATGGATTTAGGAAGGCGAAAGAGAAGGCAGACTCATCGACGTTTATCCATTCAGTCACGCAGTCTTTAATGTCTCTATCGGGCGGGTTGAGTTACAAGCGATTATGAGAACGAAAGCTAAATAAAAAAAAAATCGGTGAGCCTTCGTGATGTAAAACATTAGGCCGAACAAGGAAGAATGGTCTTAACTAGATGCCAAGTCGAGGAACTACTTTTGAAAGACGAGAACCATTTTGATAATCAACTTATTTTAGAAAACATTACAATTATTCAATTGGTAAGGTATAGTCAGAAAACAAACGCCCAGTTTCCAAATCAAATATAGTAAAAAAAAATATACTATGGAAAAAATATTTATAGATTCACATCAAAAAGAATTTGAGCTATATGAAATAATATATCGTTCAATATTTGATTAATTAAATGTTTTTCAAAAATAATGTCATGTGAGTGACTGAATTTCTCATTTTAACCCCTGAAGTGTCCATCCACGGGAAGAACGAAGAAGATGAAGTGACATTATTACAAACTTGTTTATTTATTTAATGTCACTTCGTGGTGATTTGGCTAATCGTACGATCGTACACTGGGAGTTCTAAATTTTGCCTCTACAGGTATAATAAGGATAGGAATCTTTAATGAGAACTTGGAACCGTATACACTCAGGGCCCTCATTTTACGTATCTTTCAAATGACGGCACAATTAAGAATTTTTTACTTCATTTTAAAAAGTCATAGTCTGGGCATAGTAGGTTATTACCATTACACCACAGGTCATACCTTTGTTACAACTTATACTTTGGTGGAGAATGGCTAAAACTTTTCTATGATTGCTGGTTTGTCAGTTGAATTAACTCCAGTGTAAAGAAATAAATTATTTTCCCGTTTTTCATTATCGCCTCACACTTTACTTTAAACAATCAAACTAAACATTACTGAAATTAATCATTAACTATAGTTAATTAATTACATTAAAATGAAGAAAAAGATCAAATAAAAGTTTCTCTCTCAGTTTTCAATTGTTGTTTAATCTTGAAATACCTCATCTTTTTCACGTTTGAATTGTTACTGCGTTAAAATTATAACAAGTTTGATTATTTCTTTATTACATCCTAGCTTTATACCAATAAAATTTTATTTTAACTTTTATTATCTATTTTTATAAGACATTAAAAAAAATTATTAATTTTAACGCTGCTTTCATATATAAATTGGATTTAATTTTAAATGGGCTTTAACATGAGAGCGTACAAATGGCAATGTATTGGTGAACCGTTATTATGCAACCCTTTTTATGGACATTGGTTTCTCTATAGACAAAGAAGTAAATATTAAATTTCGTCTTTTGTTTGAATTTTGCTTATAACAGCTAATTCTATTTATAACAGTTAATGATTTTAAAAAAATAAATAAAAAACCTAAGCAATTTAGGAAATCTAGGGCATGGCTGATACTGGAGAATGCCTTTCCTTCGTGCCAATAAGCCAAAATGTTCGATAAGCTGCAGTGTTCGGATACCGACTATACAGTAGGTATGCCTCTTATATACTGACATACATGAGTTTTTCTTTTTTAATTTTCCTCAGTGTTCTATAATTTAAATGTATGACATTACTATGCTAATAATAAATACCTCGTCCAAGGATTGGTGATAAATGAATTATAACTAGTTAAATAGAAGTCTAAAATATATTCCAAGTTAGGCATTAGGGGCCTAAAAAGACTTGAAAAATATATCTTCAACTATTCACCGATTTTCATCAACAGGAGAGTGAAATTTTATAACGAAAAAAATTATGGTAAAAATATATCTGTATATTTATAGAGAATACGTAAAAATATACATAATTTATTTTATTTTATTTTTTTATTAATTGTTATAATTTTAAATATTTTTATTTTGAAGAGAAAAGATATGCCCAGGGCCGGGATTCGAACCCGGGTCTCTTACATTTCCGTTGTGTTGCTCTACCAACTGAGCTATCTTCGTTAGTACCTCGGTCAGACATATACATTCTCTTCACTGATCCCATATCCCCATGTTCTCACAATTACAAGGAGAAGAATGTTCATTGGACATTACTTTAATTAGGATCTTGTTGACTTAGCTCATTATATATTATTATAATTTCTTTTATTTTATTTTTTTATTAATTGTTATAATTTTAAATATTTTTATTTTGAAGAGAAAAGATATGGCCAGTGCCGGAATTCAAACACGGGTCCCCCACATTTCCGTTGTAATCTACCAGGATAGCTCATGGTGCGTAACTCGGTCAGTCATATCCAATCTCTTGGTTAAAGTAATGTTCAATGAACATTCTTCCCCTTGTGTGCATCGCGAATTGCGAGAACACGGGGATATGGGATCAGTGAATAGAATGGATTTATCTGACCGAGGTACGAACCAGGATAGCTCAGGTGGTAGAGCACCATGACGGTAACATGGGAGACCCGGGTTCGAATCCCGGCCCTGAACATATCTTTCCTCTTCTAAATAAAAATATTTAAAAGTAAAAATATACAGCTGTGTCGGAGATCTATAGTTATAACCTAAAATACCTTTCATATACAAACCAACTAGTCTCTACCGGTTTTATTAAGAACATATCGCTCATTTTAAAGAACAATGCAATAACTCAAAAACCTAATTTTACAATAAAGGTATTTGAAAAATCCTTGTGAGTTAAAAAAAAAATAGGTATTGGTTAAGCGAAACATTTCTATAATAATAATGATATTTAAATTATTTCATTAAACAATAGAGACTTTTTAAAAGCTTGAATATTTTTTGTTTTCAACTTATGTCATTATTCCCATAAAACTTTTATTACAACTAAAGTTTGATATTACAACTCATAATAATACTTTATTTATAAAAAAAAATTGGAAATGAAACAATAGATATGTAGGTTCTGAATTAAAAAGCTACAACTAAAACAATTGGTACAGATGGAGTATAGGAGCTTTATTGTAGCAATCAAATTATTGACATGACTGTAATGCAGGCTAAAAGCATCACAAATAATGACGATTGCCCATTTAAAAAAGGAATAACAAGTAAGCTAATTAATATTTATTTTTACTAATTGTTATTTTTATGGTAATTATTTTTAAATATTTTTGTTTTGAAGAGAAAAGACTTGCCCTGGCACGCATTGTAACCCGGGTCGTCTGTTTCTCCGTAGCAGTGCTCTAAGCACTGAGCTGCCAGGGGCCGTATCCAAGTCAGACAAATCCGTTCTCTTCACCTATCCTATATTCCTGTGTTATTGCAATTTTTACGATGTATACACAGCGACGAATGTTCAGTGATTATTATTTTAATTAGGATCTTGTTGACATACGTCAAAATATATTATTTTAAATTTATTTTTATGATAATTATTTTTAAATGTAAAAACATAAAACAAAGAAAATAAATAATAATAAAAAAATTAATATTTATTGTTTGTTTTGCCAATATAAAAACCAGGACCAGTTGAATAATTCCCATCAAATCTATCCATTTCACAAAAATAAAAACAAAATACAACCGTGGAATCAAGCAGAAACCAGCTAGGAAGAAAACATATTAATAAAATATCAGAATTTACTATTTTTGTTACTGAAAAAATAAAATCTCAAACCATTTGATTATGTATTCATATGAATTTTCTACTTACTATACATTCTTGCCTGAGATGTTGACATCTTCACAACCAGAAGATCAATTACGTTAAAAATTGGTAAACGGCGAATGTTTTTATCACAAAGCACTTACCAAAGACTGATGCTTTAAACTTCATACAACTTTTAAATTTTATTATGAAGTAATAATGATTAAATTCATTTAAAATAATTAACATTTTTTTTAGATTCAAATGGACTTGTACCACTTTAAAAATAACAGCTCATTTCATTCGGTGATTTCCCTCTAAATAGATCAGGGAACTTATTCCACAAGTTGCCAGCTTGCTGGTGAGAGTAGTTAAAGTGAAGTCACATTAAGTCATTTCTACGTCACTATCTTATTAATTTTGTATTCTAATGGCCCATACACGGTCTATATTAGTAACAGTATTGGAATGACGAAAATACTGAGGAATCACCCTTCAGTATTTTTACACCATACACGATCGATATTACTGTCAGTATTTAACTCATTTTCCATATTTTGGTGTAGTGTCGACTCATGGCTATAATTTTGATTGTATCTCCATTACAATGTTTAGTATTATAATTATCTACTTTCTTTTTATTTATGTTTATTATTCTGTTATTTTTATGTAATATCATTTTTGTGAAACTTCTAACCAAACTCTCTCTGTATTTTACTAATTTAAAAATCAGAAATAAAAAAATAAAAAAACTCAGTTCACAGTTAGCTTACGATAAGAACAGTCATATTTTTCTCACGCAGTTTTATACCTACTTTTTTAATGGATAGAGCTTGTTTAGCATTTGTGATCGCCATGGCATAGGAAAAAAAAGGGTGAAGGATTGGCAATTGGACTTATCCCTGTCACCCATTTAAACTTTATCAACGAGATTTCGGTAAAGGAACAATCAGATTACTATAATTATTTTTGGATGAATGAATACATATTCAATAAATGATTAACTATGGTCTCTCCTCATATTAAAAAACAAGATACAAATATGAGGGAACGTATATGCCCAAAACAGCGGTTGGCAGTTACCTTGCTACAGCACCAGGCCGAAATTTTGAGGACTTAAAGTTTTCAACGCTAATTTCTCCATCAGCCGGAATGTGATAGAAACGGAAGCTCTCATTTAGACACTAGGAAAAAAATAATTTTTTTCCATATGCAATACACAATTTTACGTATAAAATTAAGTTCCATCCTATTGTTATAAGAAAAAAAAATGAAGTTTAAAAAAAAACATTACATAAATCATTTCTAACTTTTGAAAAATGTGGCTATGTTTTCATTATTGCATCGGAAATCAGTCGATGCGCCGCACTCAACAGCTAGAAAATAATTAGGAATGAAAGAAACGGGCATACACGATCAGTAATACTATCAGTATCCCCTCCCCTACGCCAGGTTGAACTAAGGAATGATGGAGTGAACCATCACTCATCAATTCCTTACTTCAGTACATCAGTATTGCCATTACACGATCAGTATTATTGGCAATATCTGATTAGACTGTCAGTAATACTGATCGTGTATGGGCCTCTTGTCTATGGCTTGAAAAAAATTGACTTGAAAATATGCCTCAATAAAATGAATTTACAGCTTATTAGAGAATGACTTCATGGATACCAAAAAGGGTGGGTAAACAAGGTCCTAAGGACACAAAGGGAGAAGGAAATAAACCCAAACATCCTCATAGCGAAAATAAAACTCTACTATAGTAAAAAAAAAAAAAAAATTACACCCAACAACTAATAATAATATTCCTAAAGGCATTAATAAAAATAATAATTCCTAATATAATAAATCCTGTAAGCAGTAATAATAATTACAATATAAACCAAGACCCTCTACCCTCCCATCTGTTTTGTGATCGAACGTTACAAATGAGAGAAGAAAAATAAAATATTTAATTGTGACAACTGAACTACCATCTGGCTACACCCCAAATCTAGTCAGGCTACAGAAAAATAGACTCCAACCTTGACAGTTCTTATTCCTTCCAGCCTTCAACTCTGACTTATGGGGGAAAACGCTATCAAAATGTCTCATTCCTGTAAGCATCAACATTTTCAATCTCGTTCCCGTGATGTGCTACCTAGCGGACAGAGTTGGCTAATTTCTTTCGCTCCCGTGAGTAGAATTGAGAAATCCATGACTAATTTCCGGTGGCGGTAACAGAACTGAGCACAGGAAATGATATGTAAGCACATCTCGACCACCGATGAGAACCTCAACAATATAGCTTCTTAATCTAGATTACAATTTCATTTAGTTTTAGTTTTAATACAATATGAAAAAAGTTTTCAATGATTCATTGCAGATTGATTTACCACAATTGGACTATATGGCGACAGTATATCCGATGCGGTCTTATGCGAACTGTGAGAAACTTGCTTTGGCAAATAAGAGCATTGCTGAGCTGTGTCGGGCCTCGGGCCGAGTTGGGGCAAGTTGCTCAGCGGTCAACCCTACACAAAGTGTACCAAGGTCCCATCAACCAATTCCGACCAGCGATCGATACTTTGATTTCCCATTAGCCTGATAAATTCCTTCTACTTCCTACATAAGAATTTACAAGTCCTCAGCCTGGACAAAACTCCATTAAACAAGACTTATTTCGTATATGTATGAAATGAAAAATATATTTTTAATACTTTCACAAACTTTTCTCAACGCGGCTAAAGAAATTTTCACTTCAAAAATTTCTTTGGTTTGATTACATTAATAAAAAGCTTCTTCGGGTTTCAACCGTGTCGTCAAATTCTTTACGAACGTTTCGCTAGGCATGTTGCCAGCTTCCTCACAGCATAATCTCAGACTGATTAAACCCTGTCTCAAATTAAGTTCTCAAGAAGCTAGCAGCGTGCCTAACGAAACGTTGGTATGGAATTTGACTACACGTTCGAAATTCTAAGTAATCTACCTGCATGTGGAATACATCTATTATTTGAGGCATTTGGTTCCAAAATAGGTTTTTTCAAGCTTGGTTTCAAAAAGTTTTTATTTTTATAAGTTTTTAATACCAGAGATGATGTATTAGATGTTTTGTTTTTCAAAACCGTCTAGATCCCTCAAAAATCACTACCAAAAGAATCCATTTCCTGTCAAAAATGGTTTCACCTATTACATCAAATGAAAATTTTTGATGAGTGAGAAATCAAAACTATATATTGTTTAATTATATTGATTAAAGAGATTTGTTTTTAAAAATGTTTATTTTACTTATTTTTTATCAACCATAAACTAACCAGATATCGATATCTTTTGATCAAAGTCCAATATCCACTATATTTTTTGTATTAAATGAGATTTAAAAGAGAAAAATATCATAGGAGAAAATATCATAAAAAACTTCTCAGTAATTATTGTTAGAAGTAAATTTGTACGGGGTTGATTAGACTGATTAGAAAAAAAAGATAAATAATAAAATATAATAGTAAAATAGAGTCGGTGAATTAAATGATAAAGTAAGTTACTGAAACATGTGGTTTATTAATTATAAATATAATTACAGGTTATGCTTGATTCCAATTAAAGAAAAATAAAGAAATTATCACTTATAACGTATAAAAAAGGAATGGTTAATATTTACAGAAGAGGTTGAGAAACTATTAAATATGAATTTTCAATTCGGAATGATTTTCTTATAAACAAAACGCCAACACTGGGCGACAGGGCAACATGGCGATAGAGTCTTTATCTCGAGCGGTGATGTTAAATTGTATAGTCTTTCGATGATTGAATGAAAGAGAACTTACAGTTGAAGATGGATCGTTTCCTGAGCTCCGATAGTCTTTGGCGATCTAGGGCTTTTGGAGAATATCATGAGGTGAAAGGCGAGGTTATCTTTTTGTCGAGCAGGCGATCTGTTGGTTTTTTTTGAGTCTGGATGCGAAGAGAAGTGAAGTGCGAGAGACGGAGTGGGGGAAACAAAGTCCTCTTTATTCGTCGCCATGGAAACAACTGTGAACGACACCGAGATTTAAATTTTTAATTGGAGATTGATTTGCGACTGAACAAAATTGTTAGCCAAACAATGAAGTTTAATAAAAACAATTAACAAAAGGACCATGGAGGACAATGGACCTCCAAGAAAAGTTTTTAGCTAATGACATGAATTTAAAAAAAGAGTAAAAGATGACTTGTAACTCTTCTGAGATGAAGGAAGTTCTTGATGGATTGTAAATGACAAATTAGTCAAAACGTATCCGCAAAATAAAGTTATATGCCAAAAAAACCGACTGGAAATAGGTTTTCATTAAGTGAACGAATTATTAGATAATGCAATCCAGTTTACATCCTTTCAAAAAAAAACAAAAAAAAAAAACAGTTTGTCAAGTTGAATCTTTTTTCATCAGTCCTGAAAATGGATGTTACCAGTTTTGAAACCAGACGCCTCATTTATAGTTTTCCTGAAAAATCTTATTACTAAAAAAATCAAGATATATAACGTCATGGAAACAGCATGCTTATAGCAACGGAAGCAATAATATGACTTCATATGTCGTGCACAATAATTGAAGCATTGACAGACAGTGAGAACAGGCCTAACATATTTTAAAAATTTATAGGGTAAATCGATGAATTTCGTATTACTATGTAGAGAGGATTTACAGGATGACCAACAAACGTAGGTGATTAAATACATTTTAGAGTTCCAATAGATGTGGAAAAGACTAAAGTTGATATTTCAATTTGAAAAATATAACTGATTAAAGGGCAACTGTTTTGGAATTTAGGAGACATAGTTATACCTAAGTTTTAAGTTTTGAATTCTATTGGCAGTCCTAATGACTATTTTTGTTTTTTAAATTTTTATTATCGATATAAATGAGTAACGCCACAAATTATTATTTGCTTTCGATGATTTTTTCTAGAATATATAAATGAAAAAGATAAAGTTTATAACGATGATTTTCTTTCATTTTGTAATTAAAATCGTACTTATAGAGGTTTTCTAAGAAGTTAACTTCTTATAATAATATCTCAAAATCATTAAAAGGATATGCACATTAGGGCTACGTAATCCGTAAAGGCTGAAGTTGCCCCATTCGCTACAGTAGAAGTTTCTTTGAGACACGTTGGTTGCCTGACCGCTGTGGGTGCTTACCCAGCTTTTCCTGAAGCTTAATTTCATGGTCCGCTTCAGATTTTGTAAGCCTCCTTCCACCCCTACTTACTTTGGAAAAAGTTATGTTTTGTTATTCTTACCCTTTTTCCCTTTAAAACGGAACCATATTAAAAAAAAATCTCGAAAGTAACTGACCAGTCATATTTTAGGACCACAAACGCATGGCAAGCTGTTCCCTTTGTAATATATGACTGAGTACCCATTGCTGAGAGTTGCTGTTATATTTTACTGATTTAAAAAACATATATACATTTTTTGCTTTGAATGTTACAAATGATTAACCGAAAAAAAACAAGATTATAAATGAAGACCTCAAAGCAAAACCTCGTGTATATTAAAGTGCCTGTTCTTTAAAGATTGGGTTTCCCGAAAAGTCTTTTACAGAGTTTCTACCTCATGTTAGTTAACATTAATTATGAGAATTCTTTGAAAGCTCATTATATGATGGATCTCAACCAAGAGATGTTTATAAAGGATCATACTGTGTATAAATATCTCTATAGCTAAGACACTCTCGGTAAAATACTAAATTAAGAACAAAAATAAATTATCGCTGCTTTATGTTTTATTATTATCAAACATAAATGTGAATGGAATGAAATATACAAACCATGAAGGGTTTGGGGTTCAGTGCATGGTATAAACTGTACTGATTCATGTACAACGGTTGTGCAGGGTAGTGATCCTAAATCACGCTTAACTGCCAGATTTTACCCCATTTTTTCGAGAGGCTGGGTGAGCCTTATGGGGGTCCTATATCCTATAGTGTTCATCCCCGGCCGCTAACAGAATAAATAAAAGTCTGCCAGCGAGCAGGATTTGAACCCAGGACCTTCGGTATGGCAACTCAGGGCACTACCACTGAGCAACTCCGCTCTCCTTTTTTACTGCATCACAGATACATATAAGTAGTTTATGATTAATTAATTATTATAACCAGTTTTCTATGTCCGTTATAATAACGGGGTTCACTTCTATATTGTAACTGCTAATCTAATTCTTAGAGCTCATACTACTATTGTATATTGCAATTTCATTGTTTAGTATAGCAGAGTAGGTTATAAATAAAGTTCGTATAAGAACCACACCGTGTGTAGAAACCTACGTAAGTTAAACTTTCTTAGAGAAGCCATCAATAACTAATACGCTAAGACTAGTAGTTCGTCGAGAAACGATTGCATAATTGAATAAAGCTGTTGGAGGTAATTTTAAACTCTTTGAAATTGTTTTAGCTCAAGAAAGGAAGAAGATATAAAATATAGGAACCTCTATAATTTAGTAGTTCAAAATAATCGAGTCAAAAATGGTCGATTAAAAAAAAAAAAGAAAAGAAAAAAAGCAAATTGAAGATGAATTATGATTTTAAATGGCCAGCACTCGATCTAGGATTTTCCCAATGTCTACTCATTGGTCTGTGTCACTTAAACGAAACGTTCCAATATCCTTTACATATAACATCATAATTTCACCAATACGAGGGTATTGGTGAAATAATGAAATATTTCTTCGAAACTATCTACATCTTACTAAAATCTGGGACCAGCTGAATTAAATTCCCAATATATCCGTTGAAAACCGTTTCATAATTTTAATGTTATCTTGATATTCATATTCAAAATTTTGAACAAGCTAATGAGGAAGTGACTATTGTGCTTCGAATGTTACATCCTCCGTTAGCGGTAAACACTTCAGAAATATCTAGTTTAATCAGCAAATAATATTTTGAAAAATCTCCTGTTACTGGCCATGTACTAGAACATCAAAATGTTATTTCTGCACCTTATTCCTTGGCATCAGTTCGGATTTCGGATATCTCATACTAGTATCCATCTTGGTGGCTTATAGATCTTATTATAAAAAGAAATAATGATCTTACATAAAGGAAACGATCAATAAAAGAAAGGATAAACCGCCGCTATTCATCCGCAATTGAGGCATTAAAATCCGCTGTTCTTGCCGCCTTGCAATATCTTCAAATAACTGACTCTTCGGCTTCCTTCCAGACCTGAAGCCCAAATATGTTCCTAAAATCGGCAGGAACACATGGCAGCTCAGGATGGCCTCTCCTGCTTGCACCATAGAGTTGGTCCATCATCTATTGTTTTAATAGATTCTCACTGGATATTCGTACTACTAAGAACGGAATTTAACGATTCACTGCAGTTTTGCACAACAGACTATTGTTTTAACGTTCAGTTCGACGTGAAGTAAGTAAGTGTCTAAACAGGTCGACGATAGACAAAAAATGGTCACTTAAAAAGATCAGCCTAAAATAAAGGAGTTATTGGAACAGTTTTTATTTCAAAATAAATGTACTCATATTTTAGTCAAGAGAACAGCTATTCAAAACCATTCAATTCAAAAATGGTTAAGACTCTTACACCAATCCTTTTCAATACTGTGTTACAACTATTTATTAACAAGTAGAACTCCTATCTTCTTATCTACTAAGGGGATTACGTCGTTATATCTGGAAGGTAACTAACGATAAAAGAACAGGGGCAAAGCAAGCAGATGAAATAAGGCAACAATGCATTCAAATAAATGTGGACAAAACTAATCTTAAGATATTAAGACCTCATCCTGGGTCATTCTAATTATATGACCTGCCCATCGAAGCCGGCCTACTTTTATTACCCTTAAAATATATGTGCTCTTGTAGAGTCTTGCTAGCTCAGAGTTCGTCCTTATCCTCCATATCCCATTGGTGCAAACTGGGCCATAAATTCTCCTCAAAATTTTCCTCTCGAACCTTAGGAGAAGGGCTTCCTGTGAACTGGGTAATGTCCAACATTCGGAGGCAAAAGTGAGAACAGGTCTTACTAGGGTCTTATACAAATGCACCTTCGTGTTTTGGGAAATAGCCCTGCTTCTAAAATGCTTCAGTAACCCGAAATAACATTTATTTGAGGACATAATTCTGCGATGGATTTCTGCTTTTATGTCATTATCCGCGTTCACCTGTGATCCAAGATACACAAATTCCTTCACCCTTTCAAATTTAAACCCTCCAGCCATAAAATGCGATGGTTCATGCACATTCACTTGTGGGCCTGCATGCATATATTTGGTTTTTAATTCATTGACCTCTAAACCCAATCTAGCTGATGCTATCTGGAGACTGTTAAAAGCATTTTCTAAATCTGTAGGGCTTCTTGCCACAATATATATGTCATCGGCGAAGGCCAAAATCATAGAAGATCTATTGAATATAGTTCCCCCAATTTGTATTCCAGAAAAAAATAATTGAATGATTTTATTACAAGAAGTAGAGTTATGTATTTCAGTAGATTGAAGAAAATATTTATTAATGCTTTATTGAGACTACCGACACTTAAAATAATATTTTACTTAAATATTACTTAAAATCTTAAATCAAAACTGGTAATTTTTAATTTTTAATTGGGATTCAAAATTAATTAAGAAGTTATTAAATAAGTCTTTTATGCGAGTAATGAAGGTATAAGTTTTTACATCAGAAAACAGACTTTTGCCTTTTCAAACTTTTCCCGAATCCAGAACGTCCCTATTTTGTGTCAAGAAAAAGATGAAAAAATGGGAGTTGGAAACTTTAACTTGAAAACAGGGCTTGCTGCTAAGTTTAAAGCACCTGGAACTTCTGAATTATTCCTAATGAGGGATTTGTTTTAGGTAAAATACTAATTTTAGTGACGAAATAAACATAACTTGGGTTACGTTTTAACATTTCATAGCTGTTTCTAACATACATAAATTCAAACTTGGTTTAAAAATTAGTATTAAAAATATCTATAAGTTCCGATCCTTCTCGGTTATTAATTATATGAGCTGCCATGTTTAAAAAATCTTTTAGTGATAAATAAAATCGTAGTTAAAGAATACTAAAGGTACTTGTCCCAAAATATATAAAACTTTATTATTATTATTAATATAATTAAATAAATTTAGTGTAAGGCTCTTGTATTAATAAAAAGTATTTATATTTCATGGGTATGTATCGTTTTTGCATCTTGTAGTTTATTTAGATTAATATGTATTTATAAGTATGTACAGGTTTAATAACTTATATAAGTATGACACCATTATCAAATACTTGCATATGCAACAACTTAGGATTACTGCCAATATATCAATGGAAATGAGAGGTGAATAACCAATTATAAATACATCAATTAAGTTCCAGCATTAACTCCAATCGTTTCTCGTCATCCTCCTCTATTGACGTATTAATGACTTGCACAAAACTATCAAATGACCTTTTATTTAAATATCATTAATTATTATATCAATCGAATTCTAACCTTTAAACTAAAGTTGATTAGAAATAATTGTATAACTCATGCACAGGCTCCTGTAGGTTGTGCCACTCGCCCAATACGCCACGAGCATGTCGGTGGCGTGAACCTATAAGTATTTCCTGTAACGAAAATCACTCAAAGTGGCTGTAGAATTTTCACTTCAAAAAAAATTAAATATAACTGACAGAATTTTAATGAATAAATAATATTGAGGTTTATAAAGTTGAGAAAGTTTTAAATAATGCAAATTTCCAAAACAATGTATGCTAAAGCCAGGATAACATTCTCAACGGGCAGCTTTTCACAATTAATGATGAAGACGGACTAAAGGGAATTAGACGAACGGGATGGTTTTGTTTACTGAGTGAGACAAGAGCGGTAGAGGCTCAACGGAGATAAGGAACGATTAGAGTGATTTACGAGTTACAAATGGAGGGCACTCATAACAGGAACAGATATTAGCTCCTCACTATTAGGGGATTCATTAATTTCGTAGGATCCCTTTATGAAGTTGTTCTCCGTTTCTTTCCTTTTGAATGAAATACGACTCGATTCCATGAGGATAGGGAAGCTCTGCTTCATTAGAATTTACATGGACATGTATTCCTGAAAAAAGTCCCCATTTGTATTCCTGTTCATGTAGTACAATATATACTAACGTACAAACACTTACCTGATGACCACGTGCATGTATAATAGATGTTTGTTTTACTTAACCTTAGAAATCCGAGGAAGGGCATATATCAAACAAACAGAAGTTTAACCCTCAAGCACTGGCATAGCTTTTCCTTACTGACACCTAGCCCCACGGACTACCTTATTTAAAAATGTATTAAGATAAATAAAATAATATATATAATCATTTTATTTGTTGTTATTACTTACATGAACCATATTGCATATTGCACAATAAAGGAATATTTTATCAAATTCTAGTTCAAAAAAAACAATTAAGATTATTACAGGAAATAGTAAAAATCAAAAACAACATATTTTAAAACTTGCGTATTTATAATAATTTAATTTTGATTTTAAACAATTAATGAAAATAAAAATACTTTTCAAAATTGAAATTATCAATATTCCAAGCAATTGACACACAGTTTCTTGGAACACTCCAAGTATATTGGTTTTTTACATATATCACAAAGGAAAGATGTTTTTCTATTTTTTTTTTGTATGGGCTTCTGTAACAATGCTTTCGCACATTATCTAACAAAAGGCGTTACAAACAAATCATTTGTTGTCACAAAACATCGGGCCATCAGTCCTAATAACTGTTTTGATTTGCAGGATTGTGGTTCCATAATTGTAACAGAACTAAAAAATAAAATAAAAGAATGTATAAATTCAAAAATAACAGGAAAACCCGTCAATATTTTGATAAAATTTATAAATTTAATGTATCACTGATTAATATTAACTAAAAAAATATAAAACATTAAATGAAAGCTTACCTTGAAAGAATCAAAGAAGTCGCACAAGTACTGTGGTATTGCCCGTAGGACTAGGCGTTGCTTATATTTTATGAACAAACTTTAGAACCAAACTTCCACTGTCTCATTCAATAAAACACTAGCAAGATATGATGGTACTGAGTCATACCGGGATTTACCATAATCGGTAGGGTGGGAAATTTAAGAAAATGGCTACCATTAGGTCCCGCGGACCCTCTGTCAGTACTTGAGGATTAAGAACAAAACCTTTGGTAGTTTATATTGATTTTCGTTTTACCGTTTTATTTAGTTATTATTACTATCATTAATTTTATTACAACTCAACTAATATTCTTGGCATATCCTTTTACCTTGCACAAATATATTTGAAGAGGAAGTATAAGTGGAGCAAGCGAAAGAGAACCACCGGTCTCAAGTTTGTTTAAACTTAAGGCAATCAAGTTTTTCATTTCCCTAATGCTAATGAAATCGTGAACAGATTTTTTTTAGCCACTCCGGAACTTATATTACTTATTTTACTACGGAACTTATATTAAATAAAGTCTACAAACTTTTTATTTTTACCGAAATATTGCTGGTATTTTCATTGCTTTACTTGTACTATGGGATACCGAAACAAATATTTAAAAGGAATCTTAAATATTTTGTAATATGGTAAAGTAGTTTTTTCGGTCAGTCTTAGCGACCACTCCTTCTTTCTATAGACCAGAACAGAATAGGCTAAACAAATTTTATTCTAGGTTCTTTTAGAACTACAAACATGAACAGAAAAAAAAGAATACACATTTAGCAAAAATGCTACTTTTAAATAAATCATAAGTAATTTACAAGAGTTCGAAAAAATAATTCGGGAAGAAGCACTAACTAATTTGAACAAAAGAAAACAAGAATAAAAAAATAATTGTAATGAAGTTTCGAGAAAATATACTAAACAATAAAAGCCAATACTTCCTAATCATTAATCTAAACGAATAATTATAAATGCTTAGAAAAGATCCGAATTGAGAAAATATTGGAAAAGTGTGAGTTCCAATGAGGCCAGGGAAGAAGAATGCCATACTTGTTGGGACTGAGATCTGGATGATGATGGACCAGGCAAGAAAAGAACGCTTTGGTTCTGTCTGAACGGTTATAAAGGTCGGAAAGGGTGTTGGGAGTAGATGGATTGGTATAAGAATGAACTGTGGCATATTGTCTATGGATGGATGGGAAGGTCACACTTGACTGCCTTGGGGAACCGAAGACAAATCGTAGAGAAGAATTCATTATTCGCTTCAATCTCCCCTCGAATACATTTGAAAGCCCCTCTCCCCGTATATCCACAAGAATAGTCAAAATGGGGTAAGATTTGAGATATGAGAAGCTTACGGTATGTTCTATAAGAAGATGTCGAGAGTGAAAATGATACTGTTAGGGAACTTATTGGCCGTTAGGGGATATTTGGGCAACTTAGGGATTTCCAGGAAACGGTAGGCCAATAGTGATGCCTAAGATTTTAACACATGTGAACTGAAATAACTGAAAGTGAGGGGTATGGTAATTTAGAGTTAATGTGAGGAAGGTATGGATGGATTTAAGAAGGAAATCGTAATCTATGACCATGACCTGAGTTTTCTCTACGGTTAACCCAAAATCAGGTTTGTCCATGCACTGGTTCCTATCAACGTCTTCCTGAATATTGGCGAAATCGATTAATAATTCAGAATAGCATAAATAGATTTGGAATTCGTATTACCATTTCGTATTAGGTGATTGGAAAAGAGATGAATTGTTTTAATATGATCAATGATGTAGCAGTAGAAAAGATAATGCTTAAACCTTATGTTACTCCTGAGTAAAATGAAAGTACATAGGTGTCGAATAGGAACGGTAACAGCTCGAGTCCTGTCTGAGAAAAGTTATTGAAAGAAGCAACTGTTCGAACTGGATAATGATTATAACAGAAAACTGGGTTTTAGATAAGAGGAAAAGACTTATGTTTAGGCTATTATAAAAGTCGTTCAGTATTAATTAAATCCCTGCTAAGATTTATAAATGTGTTTATTAATAAAATTTTTAAACCAACGTTTTTGATCATTAAATAAGTTACAGAATTCTCAAACTTCCGAGTCAAACCTTCAGCTATATAATAAAATAATTTATAAATAATTTACATTTCATATGTTGATACATTGTCATATGTTCTGATTTTATTTACTTCCTCCATACTAATATTTTTTTGAACCACATGAACTGTGAGTGGTTTACATACTTTGTTTAGTTTTAATAAATATATCACTATTTTTCATTGAAAATATGTATTGTATTTATATATTTTAGGGAAAAAAATATGCTATAACCCATTTGAAGTAATGGATGAAATATTTGGGGACAGTAATGGTTCCGATGTTTTAAGAGCATATGTATTTGAAATAACCTGATTACTTGATATAAAATACAGCACTTTTAATTGATGCTTACAATCATCCACGCAAAAGCGAAAATCCCAGAACTGTTGCCAAAATTGATAACGGAGTGATTGGAACCCTGGAGCCGAGGACACATCTCACGATAAACCACACCGGATTTCACTAACGACTCCTATGTATTACCTCTGATCGTAAATATGGTCCTCTCTCCCCCTCCTCCCCCCTTTCTCTCTCTTTCTGGAGGACCTAGCAATTTACTGTTACACTCCTCAGCGTAGGTTTGGAGTATTGTAACCGCTTGTTTAAAGCCACCTTTGAACTTCTAGTGGAAAAAATCTAGATCGGAAGGGAAATCCTAAAGACAAAATGTAGAGCGTAACTCTTCCTCTTTAGAAATGTGCCCTCGTCACAAGAGAGAAATGCAAAAGATACTGCGGTAGAAGTTCTTTTGTGTTTTAATGTTTATTAATTATGTGTTTTAAAGTCAATTTATATTTAATAATGTCACGTTTTGGCGTGTTTAAAGATCTTTTATAAAGAATCAATGAAAATCTGATGAATTTAAACTCATTTAACAATTTTTTAGAAATGATATACTGAATCCTTTTTCTTGGTGCTTTTAATTATAAACTGACCTTTTTTTACAGATAAGTATAATGGTAATTATTTATTTGAAAGGATAATATTTGCATCATAAAACTATTGTACAATTGCCAATTATGTTCTTATCTTATAATGAGTTATGTTCTTATCTTATTTTGATTCATTAGAACTCAATAACACTTCAATGATATTAAAATAAAAAAATGTATATTTTAGTTTTTTTTAACTGGACCTTCTTCATAATGAAATCTTTTATGTATTGCTGTGCATCGTACAAATCATATCGGGCTTTAAATGAAACATAAATATAAATTTACAAAATAAGGGGAATGACGGTTACAAAAATCAGGAACCAAATGGTCACGCAAGTAGGAAGCGATAGGACCGATGGGTGGGGATTGAGGAAAACGGTAAAAAAGAAATCCTTAACCATATTTCATTTATTATAACATAGCATTATTAAAATGGCATCCCTTGTGGGGAAAAGTGATGTAATTTCTGTATAAGTGCATGTAATTCCGCACTAACCATACGTTCATTGTTGCATTATTGATAGTTCTATAAAGGTGTTAAGTTTGATTAGTAAATTGGTAAACACTCAATCAACCACGGGGAATGAATCCAATTTTAAACAAGTAAGAAATCTAAATTAAACAATAAGTTTGAAGAATTGTCATCAATCATTACTTATGGGATCCCAAAATAAATAAATAACATAAATATCCTCTGGATTAGAAGCGGTTGGTTTAAAAACCGGTTACATCAATTAATACAATAATTAATAACAATTTTTTTATGATATTCTCTTCTTTTATATCTCGTTTGATATACTTTGATCTGAAAATATCGATATCTGGTTAGTTTATAGTTGATAAAAATAAATATATGAATAAAAATGATATTTTTAAAAACAATTTAATCAATATAAATAAACAGAATATGTACACAGTTTTGATTTTTTTATACATCAAAAATTTTCATTTGATGTAATGGATGTAATAACTTTTGTAGGAAATGGAATTTTTCGGTATTGATTTTTGAAAGATCTAGGTGGCATTGAAACAAACACATCTAATACATCATTTCTGGCATTAAAAACCTACCCAAAACTTTTTTTGAAAAATGGACCTACCTGATTTTGAAACCAAACGCCTCATTTATAAAATGGTAAATATTTATTAAGGAAGCAAAATAATTGTTTTAAAAAACAATATTAATAAATTATTTTATCTTCATGAAAAATAGCCATATCTATATACGACATATATATGATTGTTTAATCAATGTATATCAATATAAGTTGAAGTTTTTTTTTTATATGTATTTATGAATGTTCTTTTAATTTTATTTTTTGTAATTTTCAATCCAAACTCTCTGTATTTTACTAATGTAAAAATCAGAAAAGGATAAATATTCTATTCTGATTATTTCAAAAGTTCACAGACAAAGACGAGGCTAAATAAATGTAGAGCACTCACTACATTTAGCAGTGAGACTGGGAGGAGGAGGCAGCTGAGGGCAGATAAGAAAAGAGTCTGAGGATCTTTTCATGATATCCTGATAAGAAACTTTAATAACCAAGCTTCCGTTAGGGCGGAAAAGCGATTCATTTAGGATCAAAGGGAAAGTTTATAGAGTGAGCCCTTCCCCCGACCGCCGCATGGAATTGATTTAATATTAACCCGTCCTTTCTCAACAGGGCGCCCTTAAACCTCTGCGGGGTCTTCCAGCCTGAATGTATGACACTCCTATCGTGTAGTGCTTATTTAAGGGAAATTGTACGAAATTGTTTCTTTTTCTTCTTCTTCCCTTGCCTTATCCTATTTGGACATGGTAACCCCATGGAGGGATCGTTTATTAATATGAGGGCATGCTCCATGCTTAAATAAGCATATTACATGTCAATACATGTGATTTTAATGATTAAAGTTCAGTTTAGTATTATAATTACAGAATACATTTTGGTATATGTTAACAATCAAATAAATTAAAAATTTACAATTTGACTAAATTGATAATTTAAATGTAAGAATAAAATTAACATTAAATTTGTAATCAAAAATTATATAATAAAAAAAATAAAATAAAATTTATCAAATATAAAAATAAACGAAAATGAAACAAAATTAGTATTTTAAGCACTGGAAGAAGGTTTTATAATATAATTTATATAACTAAAAACATCAATGAATAAGTTATAAATATAGTACATTATGATTAGCGACAGTAATTAATAAACATTTATACAAAAAAAGTTACAATTAATTAAATGAAAAATGAGTGAATTGCTTCCTATGTCTTACAGTTTATCAATGTCTTTTATAAATGATAATAAGTCTGTTTTAAATCTAGAGACAATTATGTGTTGTGTCTCAGGCCAACTCTCAGGAATCAATTTAATTCCATGTCGGTCGTATCGTGAACAGTCATACAGTATGTGCCTGAAATAGTGGGTCTGTCCATCTTCATCACACGCGTCTGACCTTATAAAGTTAAATCGTTTCAGATACTGTTTTGTGTTTCCGTGTTCTGATAAAAATTATGTTAATTTGAAGTCTGGACTGTGTAATTGTTTTTAATTTTCGAGTGTTGGGAGATATTGGGAACTTACTGTGAGAGGGCAAGAGCTCGCTGTGGGTTGCCTCTTTGGCTAAGCGGTCTGCTCTTTCGTTGCCCTCATCCCCTGCATGTGCTTTAACCCACTCTATCATGTGCTTTAACCCACTCTATCATTACCCTCTTTCCTATATCCGTCAATTTTATCCAAGTTATTTTAATGTTTTCTGATAAAGGGTCGTGTATGTTAGTTTTTATAATCGAATGAATGATGTTATTGTTGTCAGAGTGCATGGTAATGTGCGTGTAAGTCTGTGACGGATGTTCATATAGAAATTCTACAGCCTTTAAAACAGCGCATATATATATATATATATATATATATATATATATATATATATATATATATATATATATATTTGTATATGGCCAAAAGGGTACATAATACTAGTCATAAAGTGCCAAATAATTTAAATTAATAGTACGAATGACAAAATACTAGTTAACCGAAAAGAATTAATAAATTTGTAGCAAGCAATAAAAACATGAGCTCGGATGTTATAATTTATTTACATAATTTATATCTTCTTTACAAAATAGACTAAATAATAAAATCTATTATTCAATACTGATTCATATAAGGAAATGACTAACCTGCTTCGAGACCATCTTTTAGGAGGCTTGGAGATATTGGAAAAGCAAAGACTTAAATGAAGACAATGAAGAAGCATGGCGGATGATAGAAGCGATTGAGTTCCACTCAGTGGTGGAACGAGTGAGAAAGGAACGCTCGAATGTTTTGGTTCTGTGAAAACGAGTACAGAGATTCCAATTGCGAGATCTTATTTCGTGGTGCTGGACGTCGTGTTTCCGACATCGTCCATGTGCCATAAGCAGTACAGGCAATACATCGAATTTCACCAGTCTTACTTTCAGAGGAATAGGCAGGTCATTCATTACAATCGAGCAGTTTCATGAAGCTGTTCAACAGTGTTCTTGATTTTTTAATTCTCGACCTTATTTCAACAATCTGATCCCATTTTGAATTGATCAGGGTGTTTTCCAGGTACATGTATGATTCCAAGTATTCAATTATTTGGTTCCTTGACAAAAGTTGGCATGATGGATACTCCTGTTTACTTATTCACATCAATTTAATTTTTAGGTAGCAGAAATGTAGTTGAATTTTTACATCTGTTTGGAAACTGGTCTTTTTTCACAACCCTAACAATAACTAACCAATCCTCAAAACGACGCTCCATGCAGTAACTGCAGTTCCAACAGTAATATGAAAATTGATACTTACCTGCACGTGAATTTTCGCAAATGTCAGTAACTGGCGTTAAAATTAGATATTGAAATATAGTTTTATACGACGTAACAAAATTGGAATTCGGAATGAAGAGTCATTAGAGGTTTTATTGAATACCTTATAGGGAGGAAGAGGAATTTCCCCATTAAGAATTCAGCCAGAAAATAAGAGAAAAAAAAGGAGAAGAAAAATATAAATTGAAAATTAGAAGAGGGGTCTTTTGATTTAATTATTGGGAGGTTAAGAAAGGACTATCTAGGGGTTGTTTCTCCCTCACCACCGCTCCCACTTTTGATTGTCATTAATTTGTTTTCCATTATTACCTGACTCGAGTACTTTTGTTTTTCAAGAACAAAGAGCAATAATTTTTCGTTTATAATAGCTCATTTATTACTCTTAGAATCTCTAACTACTCTAATAAGACATTTTCTAAGATTAAGGCTTCTGAGGTGCTAACAAATTATCATTTTAACTTTCTTGGCAGTAAGAATAATGACATTAAATGTACTAATAATCAATCTTACACCAAAGAGTTTACAATCAAAATGACATCAATTTTGTAACAAAAAATATAATTAACTTGTAACAAAGAAAGTCGATTTTTTTTCCTGTAAATTAGTTAATACATCAATATATTTAATTATCAATTATTTTAAAAAATATCAACTCCATCCCTAGGTTCCGTGTAAATCATGGGTATATCGATGATGCATTTTGTAATTTTATTATATATGCGTAGACGACTTTTTGTATATTACGAAATCTAGCCGAACATCTTCTAAATTTCAGATTAAGACTTGAGAATATGGAAGAATATGGCCATGACTAGAACTTTTTACAGGGTGTGATCTTGTTTAAGTTCGATTACTCCTGGTATTCACAGTCTGCAGAATTAAATGTAAATGTAAAAAATCAGCATTGATTGTATTTATTCTGATGGTGTCTGATATTAATTTATGATTTTCTTAATGTTTCCAATTATTTTTATTTTTCATCTTTTTCAAGAACTGCAACATACGTCAAAGATATGGATTGTAATCAACAGCATTTCCTGATTATTTAAACAACACCTTGTATATAAAAGCAATGATTACATTTTTATATTGGTTATTTAGCTCCCATGAAGATTTGAAAAATCGAAGGATTCAAGGTGATTTGTATTATCTTGACCTTTGAATATTGCGACGCCTATTGTATGGTTAAATAAATTTTAATAAAAACAGTACCCATCCTTTTTATCCTTAGCCCGAAAGATAACGCCCACATCCGCATATTATAAATATTTTTTTAGTACTGTAATACAGGTGTTAAATGTCACTGGAAGTTTAGTGGGAGTGTTACAACATCCCTGCCATTTCAGTCTAATTAAATTATCGTAGCACAAATTGTTTAGTAAGATAATCACTACGTTAATACTATAAAAAATCTATTAACTGAAAAGCAATGCTCGTTCTTCAGGGAAAGCTAATTTGACCCTGAAGAAGGCCTTCAATCTGGACCGATACGCTGGTTTTCAATAAGTAGACTTTTTTAAAAACAAAATTTGAGAATTACCTAGGACCCATACCCAGAACTAGTTATACTCTTATATAAACTTATCTTTAACTTTATGATAGATAGTTAATGAATGAATGGTTGTAAATGAAGGCTACACAGGGAAAACGAAATAACTCACTCATTCCTGAATGTTCAGGACAGCGAAATTCACCCGAAAACAGTATTATTATTTGTATTATAGTCCATCGGATTGCTAGTTCTTTCAATCTGAAATATAGATGTTTGAAAGGGTTGACTCGGGACCCAAACTCGGGGAAGCCACCTTGTCTAGGTTCTTCCTCAGGGACCGTTTGGATAATCTAGTTTTTTCCATTTACTGACCTTCTTGTTTATCTGTTTTGAGGCTTTTGAACTTGAGCAGCCGGTTAGGAATCCTACGGAATCCAGGACCCTCCAGGGGCTTACCAAGCCTCTATTAAGAAGATACCCAAAATAAGGGGGAGAATCTGGCCTTTGAGCATGATCAACCTTTGTTCCTAGTTGACTCCCTGCACAACCGTTGTCCGAGAAACAGTACAGTCTCTATCCTGTATTGAACTCCGGACCCTTTTAGTGTTACAGTTTTTTTTAATTTTTATCATCGTTCTTATCTTTACTTATTAAGCTGTTAATTTAAGCCACTATTAAGGAAATTATAATATATAATATATTTAATATAATAAATTTAAATGATTATAATATATTTAACGATTACGGTTTGTGGGAGCTGAAACATACTATCATGATTTACCATCGGATGCCAAGTAAAATAAAATCAATTTCTATCGACATTAGGAAAGTTAAAGAAAAATGCCGGTGAAGGGGTCTCAATAGATCCTACTTTAGCGATCCGGACTTTCTCGTTCTCGTCCTTCGTTCTCGGAGCAACTTTTTCCTGAGGCGTTGGGCGAGACAAATTGCCAGTTGCATGAGGCAGGCTCTAAGGCCGTTCAAGGCGCATTTAGAACTTTGAGGATTCATTGCCATTTGTAGGGGAAACTTTCTTGATTGTGATTTCATCTCGAGTCCAGGTTCCCATCATCCCTCTGTCGGATTGCTCGTCAGATTATTTGAAATAATACGGCTCGTTTTTAACGGATTGACAAAACATCAAGGAAAAAATAACAAATATATTTATATAATAGAATCTTATATATATACGAGTATGTATATATAAACACACACAGAACAGGATTCTTCCTATTGCAATATCTGGAATGTCCAGGTTGTTTTTCATATTGTAAAACAACTAAATTGGAAACGTAGCACATTCCAAAGCTTTTAGACAAACTTTAATATTTTATTAAATTATCTGTTATTGCTCATTTTCACGAAAGTGGTTACTTTTACTGTGTCTCTTTTATTCTCCTTCGTTTCTCACTCAATAGTGCTTTTTCCCAAACAACTAAATTTGCTGAATAAACTACATTTCTGAGGCATAAATATTATATGTGTTCAGAGTGCCCGAAGCTGATTGATAGGGAAAACTGATGACATAATTGTGCCTCGTTAGTCGCAGCAGCGGAGATACAGTAACTAAGGGGACATTTTATTGCTCAATATCTTTCTTTTGAATTTTACCGGTCATCATTCCGCTTTTGGAATATATAGAGCAATGCAGTGTATAAAAGTGGCAATCCTGCTTATTAGAAAGTTATATTAGGAAAGTAATTCCTAAGAAAAATATTCGTCCACAGATTTGTTCGATTAGTTATATCACATTAATTTTTTAGGAAAAATATTTTCAATTTGAAATGTAGGTTTAAACATGTATTGTTTTCACTTGTATTATTCATTAGTTTGGTTTTTCAATCGTGTGTATAACCTTTGAAATCGGTTAGATTGGAAGCTATAGAAAATAGTATGAACAGTCATAAAATCCTATTCATTATTCTGGCATTTTTTATTTTTTACTTCATTAATTGGCAATTCCCGTTGTTTGCCAATCGGTTTTCTAGTTTTTCATTTTTTTCCCTATCATTACTTTTTCCAAAGTTTTTAGGATTTTCCCCTTCTTATATTTCAGTTTTTTCTTAATATTATAATTTAAAAACATTTGCTGAAATTTTCAGGAACAAAAAATGCTCGGTACTTATATAGCTAGTAACAAATACACATAAACTATTTTAAAATAAATCTTTCGGTATCAAATTAATTTTCTTAATACTAAGTAGGGCAATATTTTTTTGTTTGAAATTCCATAAATTCATACTATAATATTGCATTCTAAAAAATAAAGGGAGTAAAGTAAAGAAATATAAAAACCTTCAATAAAGAGACGAGGAAAAAGATATTGACTAACAATTTATTTGTAAAAAAGTTGTTTAGTTGTTCAACCAAGAAAATGTTGGATTTTGAAAATGTGTTAGTTTGAAAATACATTTTTTTTCATTTTACGTTATTTAAAAAAAAAATTGTTATCCACACAAATTATGAATACTATTTGTTATTATACGTAATGCTTGTCCTATGCTTAAAAATAGGATTTCGGCAATTAATTTTAAGATTTCTAATTTCTATTTGATACAATTCTTGTGACTGCATGGACCTTTAGGGAACTTATATTACTAAAACCTGGATGGCAGTCTTCCACAAGTGAGTTTACACTTTCAGGTATCCAAGAGGACCCCAGTGGACTAATTACTTCACAATCTCAGACTAATCTGAACACCATCCCAGTCTGCGCTTTCATAAGGACCAGTATCACAATCTGAGGAAGGGCTGTAAAGAATCCCACCAGAGCAGACTGGGTTTGTTCGAGGCGTCGTCTGCGAAAATCACCCTTTCCCCAGGGGAAAGTACAGGCTAACATTATAAGTGATATGAAGAAAAATGAGCGTTCATCTCCATGGACAGATCCCCGGCCTTAGACTGTGTGTCTCACACACTACTACTTCGACAGGGATAAAAGGGTGAACCCATGGAAGACCATCGTAGAAAGAGTACCCTGTCCACCCACTTCAGTATGCACAGATAAGTCCTGCGAGTCTCTAAATCCACCCTCTGCCACGTCAGGAAGAAAGGAGACGGGCTCAAGGGAATCAGGCTTCACCAACTGTTGACGTCACCATAGTTATCTCTACGGCTGATGTTTCAGACATGTAAGCCTACCATTTGTTCGGCAATGTTACCAGAGCTACAACTCTTCAGAAAGCCTAGAATTCAGTAATCAACGAGGAACCCCTACAATGCCCGAGGTACATCGGCAGGAGGCACATGCAATTCTTTGATGGGGTGAAGGCCTGTGTTGATCCTCTTTCCAAAGACGTCACCAACCACCAGGCATCGGAAGTGGCTAAGCACTATACCATTGGTTGAGGCCTAGGAAAGAGGCCTAGACCCACCTGTCATTTTTAATTTTCCGCTCATATGGTTCCACTCCATTTAATATAAGACCATATAGGGTGACCTGTGGTCTAGGGGCTAGAATAACAAACTACTAAGCCCATGATAACGGGTTCGTAGCCCGGAAGGTGGCTCTAGTTCCACCTCAGTTATACCGTCCTTCGGAAGGGGCGTTAAACGTGAGTCCCGAGCCTGTACAATGTCAGGTATTCTTTAAAAATCCCTATCCTTTTTAAACCTGGATAGGCAAAATTTAGGGCTTCCAATGTAGGAATGTTCGATTAGCCATAGCAGCGTAAGGTGACGTAAAATAGACAAACAACAAGTTAATAAAAATTCGCTATGCAGGATTATGTTATGGCATGAGCGATCTGATAAAAACATATTGAGGCAATATTAGAGAATTTTCAAAGGAATTTCTTCTCCCGTACAATATTTTGAAATTTCTAAATTAGTATATTATTAAAAATTTGAGATTTTTTTTCTTGTCCCGTGCCCTTTACAATTTTTTAAAGTATAAGGTGACGTTTTAGTTTCTTAAATAATTAGTCAAATAAAATTAAAAAAAATTAGTAGCAAAGAGTTTAGAAAGATAAGTCTCATGATTAATATTATAGAAACCTGTAAAACAAATCAAAGAAGGCTAGATTTATTTTCGTTCATTTATGGAAATTAGAAAGTCTAGAATAATTTTCAACAAAGCTGATTGTGTAGAGTATTGCGAACAAATAACCGGATTGGAGAGGATCGGGGAGAGCTTTCTGCTCGAGGAAGCTATTTAGCTGTGACGGGACAATTCTTTCAGGCTGGCTTTGAAAAGAAAGAGATAGAGGAGGGGATGGTGATAGCTCTCAAGATGGAGGCGGCATCTTTATTCACAGCTCCAAAAAAAAAATACATTCCAGCGCGATTTCTAAATATTTTATTTTTTGAATTAAATCTAAACTCACACATCGTTCTTAGAAGTAGTTCTCTACTTCAAATCTTTAGGATGTAACATCACAATAAAAATATTTGTTTCAGACTTCAACAAAGTATCTGTTTTATAATCCATTCATCATTTATCTCGATTAGTCGTGCCTATGACAGCATCAAACAATCCAAACTCTTTAGGCTATGAAAGAGTTAAGAGTACCCTCAAAGTTAATTCGCCTTGTAGCAATGAAAATTAAGGAGCTCGCTACTAACACGGAAAACAAAAGTCATGCTTTATAAGACCCTGATTATGCCAGTCCTGACCTACACCTCTGAAACGTGGACTTTATCTAAGGCCAAGGAAAAAGAGCTGGCTTTTTTTTTAATGAATGCTGCTCCGCAGAGTTTTCGGATCTATTTGTGTAAATGGTCAATGGAGAAGGCAAACCAACCGAGAAGTTTACGAGATGTTTGGGGAGCCATGTGGCCAGAATGAGTGAGGAAGATCCCGCGAAGAAGCTGGTGGAGGGAAACTTTGACCGTGCCAGAGGAAGAGGAACACCAAGGCTCCGATGGGAAGATGGAATGGCACAGGATGCCAGACGCATCTTAAACGTCCGTAATTGGAGGGCAGCTGCATTAGATAGAGCCGCCTGGCGAAGGCTCCTAGAGGAGGCTAAGATCCACATAGGGTTATAAAGCCGTATTGTATTGTATTGTAAATGATTATAAGAGGCAACTTCCAGTTTCTACGAAAAGATTTTATTTTCGTTAAATATTCAAATTATTATCCACAACTAAGAATTGAGATAGTGATTTGTAGCTCTCATTAACTGTTTTTTTTGCAGCTTTGTTTGATATATTTCCTGAAAACATTAGGTTTAGAAAAGTATTTTATGCATATTTTGGTTCATGCTTGTTATTCGACGTACCTAAATAAATTATATTAAATTGGTACTAATTTATAAAATTCACATAATTTGACCTTGATTCAAGGTCATGGCCATAACAATATCCTATCAAAGGTCATTCAAGACCATTTACATGTAAGCCATAAAATTTTGTGGATCATTACTACGTAAATACTAGAGAAATTCATCAATTGTTTACATAATTTATATTAACCCATTTTTATTACAAATATCAATAGGGACGTTAGAGGGTTATTTCAGATAAAATAAACAATAAACCTTTTAAAGCTAATCCATTGACGATAAGACCACATCTATATTAAATAACTAATTCAATTTTTCTGGGTTCTCCTGCGGTCCCACAAGTGAAGGGCAGAGCTGGGCTCGGATATCCCTAGGGTAGTGTGGAACAGAAGTGTGGAAGATTCTATTATTTTGCTTTCCAATAAAGATAAAAAAAATTAAATAGTAAAACTTCTCTAACATTGCATAATGAGGAATCTTTGGCATCTGCAGGCTCATGTATATATCTACCAATATAGATCTTCATATACAATAAACCATTACTAATTTATAATCTATTAAGAATACATTTTTATTCAGTTTAATTTATTTATCAAAAAAACGCTGTAACCAGTGTATTTTGTATGGCTCAGCACAGCAATATGTAAAAAAAAAATAATAGAACAATAAAATTAATACTTATAAGTGCTAAATAACAAAAGGAATTGAAGATAACGTTAAGATATGAATACTAATAATAATAATGTATAACTGAAATAAAGATAGAGATATGAAATAAAAGCTACATTAGGAAAATGAGAATATATTAATATTAGTATGAATAGTAGATGTCAGACTGATCTATGTAGTTTTGAGTCAATTTAAAGTAAAACTGAAGTGGACATGAGTGAGGGGCTTTACATGACCGGTGGGGTGACATAACCGACCATAAGGTTTCATAGATACTGTCTAAAATATCTTGTTTTAGTAAATTATTATATATCACTTATTTTTTTTAACTACATAAGTTTACTTTTACGGAAATATTATAATGTCGAAGTTGATATAGTTTATACGGTTGGAACATCCCGCTATGCTATATTGCCTTCTCTACATCCTAAAAAGAATTATGGAGGCTTGGGCAAAAAAATTAATCATAAATGTCTGAATATTATATTCATTGAGTTCCTTCCTTTTTTGTATAAAACTATAGCAACAGTATTTCCGGGAAAAAAAAATCTATTCCAATTCAACTCATGGAGGGTATTGGGTTTAGTAAATTATGGTGGCTGTTCTATTTCTGAGCCAACGGTTGTGAAAGGAAATGATTTGGCTGAGATCTCAATCGTCAGGTATTCCCATAATTAAGGGTACCAATTTTTTAGATAATCGAAGCAGAATGTCACCCAAGATTTAAATCATGAGGCTCGGGATACAGATTGTTCAATAGAATCCCTTAAAAGGGTGTTAGCTCAAATGGTTTCATTATTCAGTCTGTTTCAGGATTCCTGTTTTTTGAGGGAACGGGACTCAAATTTTCGAGACTTGAATTACGCAAAGAGATTTCGTAGATGTTTTAAAACATTTAAATATACAAAAAGGTGTGTTAAAAGTTTTGTAATTTTTTTCTTTGAACGAACGTATGAACTTTTTCTAAATGTAGATCTAAATCCCCAACCGATTTAAAGTTCGATGCCTACATTTTTTGATGGTTAATAGTATAAATGTTGTCATTATTCATTATTGGTTAAATGGCCATATTTTTTTTATGAAATTCGTACGAAACCACCCTCTATACGCACATATGCCCATCTGCTCAAATAAATTGATTAACATTAAGGCGATGAAAATGATTAACTGCATCATAAGTAGGGAATGCAATACCGTTAAAAATTGTCGATACCGGTATTTCGGTATTTTCGCTTTTAGAACCAGTAATACCGGTAAAATACCGGTTTTAGTATTATTTTAAAAAATTTAAGCAAAATTAAAATTTACTTACTGTAGGTTATGTTATTATTTAGGGGTAGTACAAATATATGTCAAACAAAACTAAACAACAAAACATTTATTTTTAAGAATAATTTAACAAAATTAAATCCAACTTTTTTAATATATATTACATTAATTCGTACAAGTGATTATTATTTTTAATGCAACGAATCGTCGTCAAACCTCGATCTTATTTTTGTGGTTATATGTTGAACAGTCGAAAAGGCTCGTTCTGATTCCACACTTGTTGGTGGTATTGTTAACAAGTATTCATAAGCAAGCTTTAGATGCACCCCCCTAATTCCATGCTCTTCAAAAAATTGCAATTCTTTTTTAAGTATATGTTCTATTTCTAATTGAATTTTGTTTTTTCTTTGGGTTTGGAACATTCGGCATTCTTTGTTAATCACATTCTCTAATTTCTTTTTTAATGAAACAGTTGCAGTATTAATAGCGGAGAGAGATGTAACTGGTGTATCTTCATCTTCAAGATCATAATCTTCCCTGTCTGGTTCATTACTTTTAACTCCTGGGCGTTTTATAAGAGAAATCAATATTTTTGTAATAGAACCTTTTTTAAGTTTAGGACATAAGTGTGCATCCGTTTCAATTTCGTTTTGTGAAGCGTTGTGTAAATATTGCAAAACTTGAGATATGTTTGTTCGCCTTTGGATTTTCTATTCTTCAGAGGATTTATCAATTTAATACTTATTTTACTTTTGTGTTCAACAAGCGTGTCAATCATAAATTTAAACGTCACGTCTGGAACAAGAAGATTAGAATCTCTTCTACATAATGCTTCGACTGCTAATTTAATTGGTGACAATGCATCAATGATTTCAGAAATTAATAGAAACTATGTTTGATTTTAAATCAATTAATGCTTTTTGGACACAATACCGTAATTGGTAAAACCTTTCCAACATAATAGGTAAACTATTCCATCGTGTTATGACATCCAATTGAAAATTCAATTCTTTTCCAAATTGTAGTTTTACATATTTTAGTAAATATTGATCATTTTTTGTTGGAGATCTTCTGAAAATTTTAATGACACTTCTAATTTTTGTCACCAGCGGGGATAAATTAGTATAATTCAAATTTATTTCAATGTCAACAGATCCAAACTCTAGGACAACACCATCATCTGTAATCTTTTTATCTTCTTCATTGTCAGTTTCTAAGTCATTGTCATCATCTACATCACTATCACAATCGCTAGATTGGGATTCAATTGGTTCAATTTCAGCATCGACAGTCACTAAACTGGAGTTGTATTTGTAAAGGACATCTCTAACAGCTAGGTGGATGCCGTGTGCAAAGCATTACTGATGTTCGACTTCAATCAAACGTCAGAGTTTTACCATAACTGACGCACCATCTGCCGATATAGAAACAATGTCATTTGTTAGGTTGAGATCAAATTCTTGTAATTTTATTTTCAAAATCTCCAAACATTTTTCCGTTGGCACTTTTCCATGTAAAAGGGCTAGTCCAATGCTCCGTATATATCCTCAAGTAGAATGTATATCTATGTTTAAATACCTCCGACGTGTATCAACTAGCGATAATGTTCCAATACCGAAAATACCGGTATTTTTAAGGTGAATACCGGTATTAATAACGGCGAAAATTTGGACGGTATCCCGGTTTTCGGTATACCGGTATACCGGTATTGCATTCCCTAATCATAAGGATTTTTTTATGTAATTTTAACTTTTATGAGCAAAATCGTAGATAAAGATAAATACGAAAAATATAAAAAATGTTATGACCTCAATATTTGAGGAAAGTGTTATTGAACTTAATTCCAAATGACTTTTTTTTTTATCGTGGGTTAATATTTATTCCAAAAGCTTTCGCCACTAATCATTCGGCAGTATTGACATTGAGTGGCATATATCGAATCGAATTATAAACTATTCACAACTGACAATACACCCTAAATAGATATTGGAAGAGCATTTAATAAAGAATAACATATGAAGAGTAGGTTTCATTGTATGTTGAATCATTAATCTTTGTCTCTATATGGATCGCAACCTTGACCCATGGGTAGGAGTATGTATAGTGTTTGCCGTTAGCATTGTTAAAGATATCTTTTTTACTCATCCATTTATTCACACTATTTTATTACCATTTCTAATGTTTCTACTAATTGTACTATATTTTTTTAAGTACTTCATGCAACGCCTCGTTTGTTCGTTGGGCAATTTCTTGGAGTATTACTTGATTTAATATTACTAAAAGTTCTTCCTTTCCATTGCACCAATAAGTTAAATTTATATTAATGGATCACATAAAGAAATATTAATAATAAAAACACTATATATATATATCATATTTATGCCAAGTTAACAGTAAAAGCTTAAAACGCTAGTTTAGGATACAATATAAATCTTAAGTCCTTAGTATACACATCAATATACTTTAAAATACACTTTGCTGTCTTGCCTTACCAAACAAATTGCATACTTGGAGTCAACTGTGGTGTAGTGGTTAACATAATAATACCCGTGATCGCGGGTTCGCATCCGGGCATTTTTCAAGGGATTGAAAAATCCTCGGGTTTCCGTCCTTCGGATGGGACGTAAAATGAAGACTGTGCGATGTGAGGTACCCGTTAAGTATCTCTGTCCTAATTATACCTGGTTAGGCAAATTATAGGACTCCCATATTGCATCGTCCATGGTGGCTCGATGGTACAGCGTGGAGTTGCCGTGCCGAAGGTGCTGGACTCAAATCCGGCTGTGGCAGATAATGTATTTAATCTGCTAACAGCCGGGAATGGGTCCTGGGGAATCTGATGACCCTCCTAGGGCTCACCCAGCCTCTATAATGTGCTTAACCCTGATTGGGGAAAAACCTAAAGTTGAGCAAAACCTAGAGTTGGGGAAAAAGTGGCAGTTGAGCGTGATCTACAACAAATAACTTCCTTTCGCAACCTTTGTCCTACAGTACAGTCTCTAAAAATGAAATATTGGAGTAAATTACATAGTAGGTTCTATATCTAGGATCCACCAATGTCTGATATACGTCGGAGGCAACCCTGAAAGAGATATAAGACTGACCATTGCCTGGGTGAAGGTAAAGAATAGTGGTATAGACATTAGGCAGAGGGTAAGATATTTATTACAGCATATTTCCCAACCGTGTGTATTTCGTCCTAGAGGAAAGGATCGTTCGTCATAAATCCTTCTGGATACATGACCTCCTATTTCCAGGGACTTGACGAAAATCCACAGCTAGCAGGTATAAAGTTGGAATTTATCGCCGGCCGCTGTAATCATACCTGGGAGCTTGTTCATAGACTCTTCATCATCGTGCCGTCGTAAGGAGGTCTCGGGGATTTACTGGTTAATGGACTTATAGATTTATATTTTCTTCTCTGAAAGTAAAAACATAAAACTTATATATTGAACATGATAAGTATGCTATATAATAATACGTCTGGAAATACTTTGGATTACAAATGTTATATATGTGAGGAAAATTATAGTATTGGAGTTTTTGTGTGTTTATCAATTTACTGATCAGTCAACTTAATACCTTAAGTAAACTATCAATATAGTTTTTATAATATATAGTACATCTGGACTAAGGAAGGACCTGACTAATTATAATGAATATATTTGCGTATATATGTGTAAATTAAAACTTAATATCAAGGGTACATCTAGCTCACGTCTATGGGTAGCCCTTCGGCCTGGCCGCCTTCGTACTCTTCGAGAAGTACCTTCTTCAGTTCATGTTCTTCGGCTTGGGCTTCTTCAGAGGGTGCCTTTCTTGCAAGTATTGGACCCTCTTCTGAGCTTTTTACCCTTTTTATCTTACCCTCAAGAGAGGTCTCTCCCATATGTACCTACCTCCGTACGCAACCTAGTTTTTATAACCGTCATTTTTTACTATTCTTATTTTCTACATTCATATTGTAATAATAGTGGCTTGTATGATATATAGCAGATGGTTGGTACGGCCAGGGTTGCCTGGCGCGTTTATATGCTTACCTTCCTTTTGCGCCTGCTGACTCCGAGCTGTCATATCCTATGGACCTAGAACGATTTATTACCGTCCTTGAACATGACTTTACGTCAGTGGGAAGGCAGCATTGCTAGTTTGGGTACCAACCTACCTCTGTGCTCCTCTTGCGAGGAGTACACTTTGATAAGTGTACCTTATCTTGGCTCTGTCCAAATGCGTTTTAACCTTCCTCCTAACTAGTTTGTTGATTATATCCTCAGGCAGGGAAAGGAGGACACCATGGTTATGGTCCTATTGGAGCAGTTCCTGCTCCTTTCTTTGCCAATTTATTGGCCCTCTCATTCCCTGGTATTTTACAGTGTCCAGGGATCGAATATATATTGAATCTTTTGTGAACAGCTAATTCATCAAGTCTTACGCAGCATTCCTCCAGTATTCTGGATTTTGTCGCTATGTTTTTAGTGCGTTCCATGCTGCCTGGCTGTCAGTAAGAAAATTAATAACCTTATTCTTGAGGTCCTTCAGTCCATGGCTCCTGCAAGTATTGCCCATATTTCCGATTGGAAGGCCAGAGCTATATACTAACCTGTGCTCTGGCATCCCTAATACCAGAATTCCGAGCCGGCACCAAGCTCCCCTTTCGATCCGCCAGGGTAAACATTCAGACCACTGGGTTAAAGCAGTCATTCTTGCTTTTACAAATCACCAGTGTATTAACGCGGAATCTTTTGTCAAAGTTATATTTGTTCAGTATAAGGTCTGAATGCATTTTCAACTCTGCCTTTCTTTCAATCGTATCAAAGACGCTTAAGTGTCCAAAGTCTACCTTCTATTTTCACTTGCCTATAGGCAACCTTCTATCTCCAATGCCTCTGTTTCAAATAGAATGTCAAGAGGAGTTAAATTAAGTATAGTTTTAAGTGAAGGGGGAGGGGTGGATCTCATGACCCCAGTGATCATGATGCACCCAAGCCGCTGGGCCTTCTCTAACTTTAGCCAATTTTGTTGGACACCAGCTATGCATCACCAGGCTCTATTGACTGTTATGTGAAATCATTTATGATCAGCTATTCCAGTACTTATAAAAAAAGATAAGTTTTATATGTTGTTAATTATATTGCATTATTAATTTAAACGAATTGTATTTATCGTTTATGTGAATTAATTTATGTAAAAATCCTACCTGAAATTACAGACCTCTGGTTATTGATATAAGTCCAAATTATATATTTTTTAAGCCTAGAGAGAACCAAACTACAATTGAATTTTTGGATTACTTTAATTATCTTTGGGCCTACTCCAGATGAAATTTTATCATCATCTTTAGATTGAGCGTATTTTGTATAGGTGTTAGAGTAAGCGATTAGAAAACAAGACGTTATTTTGTGTTTTTGCACTTTAATTTGTTCAAATAACATTATTCTATAAATATTAAATAATAAATAATTATATCAAAATGGCATTTTTTCCAATCAGCATGGTCAAATATAATTGTATACAGATTTTTCCTTGTTATTTATTTATTAGGGTCATTAAAACACCACTTTAATGACCCTAACAGATTAATAACAAGGAAAAAATGTATAAAATTCAATCCATGTTTGATTTTACCTATTACACTGCTCTGTGATGAAAACATTTTGATTTATTATCCCTATGGTAGGAGCATACAATGTGTATTACAGAAAAGCTGTGACGTCTGTACTCTCAAAGCCTTTTTGGGAATTTGTTTCAGTATTTAAATTATATATATAAAATTAAATTGTTATCCTCATCAGCTTAATGAAGCAAGTTCCCATTGTAAGTTAATGACCTGAAGGTATAAACTTTTATTTGGATCTTATTCAAGAGACTAAACAAAGACTGCTAAATTTTGATCTGATATTTGGATGATCTGATAAAAAAAAAAATACCGTTGCTCGCTTTACCGATTAATTAACACTTAATTTAAGCGGATCAGTTTTTATCAATTCAAATAAGAGTTTTTATTTGTAAGTCAGTTATTTTAAATGATTAACATCCAATCATGAAAACATTTTTATAACTGAAATTTTCATTATTTACACACCGTATGAAAAACTAGTAAATTACAGTGTTAAACCTTTGTGTTCATACGTTTCGTAAATTTTCTAATTAACAATTGCGTAGGAAGATGAAAATGAATAAAAAAATCTGTAAGACTCCTGGAGTATATTTTTTCGTCATGTTTTTTAATAATTTATTTTCAAACATTTTTTTCTCTAGAGATATATTAGTTAAATCAGGTCAAATGTCAATAATTTAATTGAAATAATAATTAGCATATAATTATATTATTTCGTCGCTGTCAAAACCATAGCGGCTTTGTAAATTTTGGATGATTTTACAGGAGGGAAAAAAACAAAAACACGCCGAATGTAGACTAGCCAATTTTTTTCAGAACTATTGAAGAGATATAAATTAATATCAATAAATTATGCTCTGTCATGTTGCTGACCTTAATACGTGGCTTCCTTAGTGTATAATTCAAACTGTAGAATGCGTTACCGTTACTAACTCATTTTCATAAAAAGTTGTAGATAGGCGGTATTGTTTTGACAGCGACGCTTTATACCTTGTATTTATATTTAGTGAACTTATTATCATTTTTTAGTTCCTGAATTCTTAGATATTTCGTTCAACATCTTTCAATCCTTCAAAAACTTAGATAATTTGTAGTTTCAATCGTTACATAAAACAAGGCATTTAATCGTATCAAATAAAATCTTTTAGGAGAAACGAAGCGTTCAACTAATTATTGATGTTTTAAGCTATTATTATTACCAATTGCATAATTATTAAACACCCTTTTAGTTAAGTATAATTATTATTATATCAATGGATATATATAATTATCCTAACCTTTAAAATAAAGTGTATTTTACAAATTATATAATAAAGCATAGGCCTCTAGGTGTCGCCAGTCTCGCGCAATACGTCACGAGCATGTCGATGACTTGAAAGCTCAATTCTTTCCCCTACCAAAAGTCGCTAAACGCGTCTAAAGAATTTTTCACTTTAATAAGTAATCAGCTACCATAAGATTTTAATATTTAGCTCCTAACTCTTTAAATAGGACGTTTAGCTATATTGGTAAAATCAGGCTATCTGCTTTTGTAAAGTATTCACCAAAAAAAGATAATTTTCTAGTACTTCTGTATTTTCAGGTGAAACCTACTAGCACTGATCTAAAAAACAAAATGTAATTAGCATGCTTTTTTAAGACCTAAGATTTTCAGAAATTTGAACAAAAATCTTCAATTCATGAAAAATACACAATAACAATTAAAAAAAATATATATAGAAGGAACAAAGACAGGAATACTACACAGTGAAATAATATGGAAAAAAAATCTAGAGGCGTTTCATTAAGTTGCCGATTATAACTGATAATTAATTTTTTCATTAATTTTTTTGTTAGCGGTTTATAAAGGGTACTTAGTACTATCGGTCCTATTTAATTGAAAAGAAAATGAAGAATATAAATTTCTTATAATTACGAATTGAGCAAAAATACGAAATAAAATCCGTTAAGACTGGTATTTTTTTTTTGAATAATCTGATTATTCAGTTTTTTAAAGCATTGTTTGTAATTTTTAATAAAATGTGCAGGGAGTCGATTTGTCCAACATCACTTCAACTGCCAGTTTTATCCCTTATTTTGGCTACCTACTTTATAGAGGCTGGGTGAGCCCCAGGAAGGTCCTAGATCTCATAAGATCCATCTTAGTTTGCTAACAGACTAAATAAAAGTCTTGCTAGCAGCGGAATTTGAACCTGGGACCTTCGGCTTGGCAACTCAGCGCTCTACCGCTGAGCCACTCCGCTCCATCAATATATCTAAACGACCTAATTAAAGAGTTATGAGTAAATTTTTGAATTTTCATAATAGTAGTTTACTTATTCATTTAAATAATTCATCGCTAATTTTATTTCAAAGCGGAACTCTGAAGTTTTTCAAATGTCATAGAAAACCCCTTGCCTAATGTTCGGTCATAGGGCATGTAAGGTGAAAAAATAGAAACCTCCTTGCTAGACAATGCGACTCAGAGTCTATAAGATTAGTCGATCAATACAGAGTGCACACCATGTTTCTTCTTCAGGAATTTTAGCTGGAATGGCTCTTTTTCTTAACCTTTTCCTATTCTAATTTTGTAGTAAATTTCAATCCTACAATGGTCTTCAGGGTAGGCAAAAAAAAAAAGGGGCATTGTTGTTAGTGGTTGAGGAAGACCGTGGAAGGTACGGCCGTAAAAAAGGCCGCTAGGGTTGAAAGATTTGGTCCTTTTATCCAGCTGGGTGAATTCAACCTTCCTGACAATTGCTTGAATTGCAACAGTAGCCGAGCTCTGGGCTATTAGAACCGCTTTTCCTAATACCCAGCATTCTCTTCTCCCAAAGTAGCGGTAATTGTTCCCAGGCACTTCCTCCTAGTCCCGGCTAAAAAACTTCCGCTACGAATTATTTAAAGAAGAACCTATTTCTATTTTCGGAAAGTTATTGAAGTAAAAAAATCTTTAGCCGCATTTAGTTATTGTTGGATAGGGAAACAGTTTTTGGGCTCGCGTCACCGACATGTTCGACATGCTGGCGATGCGTAGCGGCCTGGATATGAGTTATACAACTTGTTTTAATCAAATTTGGCTTAATGATTAAAATTCGATTGGCATAAGAATAATAATATTTAACAAAAAGGTCGTATAATAATTCATACAAATAATAATAGCTTAAAACATCAATAACTAGTTAAAATTATCGTTTCTAGGTACTATTTCAATTGATATTTCTTATTGAGTTTGTGCAGCCAATCATATGTTTTGATTAATAATTAAACTACATAAAAAGGAAGGAAGTTATTGTTCGGAGTGCCAATGTAAGTGAAAACCAGACTAATGCTAATAGTTTAAATTTAAAAATCCTGAAATTTAAATAATTCAGACTCAGAAATTCAAAAAGAACACAGTTATTCAAAAGTCTTGAATTTTCTCTTATGTAAGCAGTTCCTCATGAATGCTGTTATTCTTTTATTTAAAAAAAAATAAATGGAGCAAACATAGATAACCATTTTTAAATGTCTTATGGATCTATAGATATGAGTATAATGGATGGACTGGGATGGATTAAAACAATGAACATAAAAATTCCATTTATTGTGAAACCGTATAGTACTATTTTGATTCATCACTTCTGAAACCTAACATGGCTTGTACGATACTTAGCCGTAATTATTGGATTGATTGAAAAATATGGAATGTATGTTTTCTTTAAAATACCTCTCCAAACCGTTTATGTTTCTTAGACTTATGTAAACAGTTCTTAATCTTCTGTAACATTTCGCTACTTAGAAACACGTCAAAGCGTGATTTTCGCATAGTTTTGTTTAACGAGTTCAAACTCGGCAGGAACAGGGGCCCAAACGGCCAGAAAAATTAACTAATTCTCGGGCGAAGGGACTATAAGTGAGTGCAATGTTTAACGGTGGTTCAAGAGATAGTGGGAAGGAGACAAGAGCCTTGAAGACAAAAAAGGCTGTGGAAGATCTTGAAGACGATGACCAACGTGAACATGCGCAGGAAGCAGTAGAACTTACGAGGGGGTTATATATCTGCAAAAAGAGACATTCCTTGAAGAGATACCGGAGTCCAAAGATGCCCTGGGAGACGCCCAACCCACAGATCTACCTGACGAAAAAACCTAGAAGTACCACTTGCTAGATAAAGATGGGTTTTAATTTCATTGATGCACGTGTTTTATGGCAATACTCTATTTACTTAAATCATTAATAGTAAATTCTCAATGTATGTATTATTATTCAAAATAATATCCATAAATTATATTTTTTTAACAATAGAAATGTGTAAATAATCCCTTCAATATCAATCACCATACATCCATTTTTACATTGCTGATAATTCAAATATTAAGTTGACTGATTGGTAAATTGGTAATCACACAATCAACCTCTGCACATACCACCAATCCACTTAAGTGTTTCGATTTGTAGGAGCTAGCTGGACAAAATTCATGTTTAAAATTCTAAAAAAAAATTATTGGAATATTGTAAACAACTGTTCAAAACCTAGAAATCTAACATTTGTTTATGCCTGGCACACTTCATCCAGTCCGGAGTAATGAATGCATAGAAATTGTATTCAAAGTTTTATCTCAACCGCACAAAATTATAATGTTACTAATTTTATATCAATCAATTGTTGATACAATTGATAACAGTACAACACTTTTTTTAAAATTCAATACACATTAATAGTACACGATTGACTTGTGTTAATTGAATTAACAAGTCCCGAAAACGAAGTCCTTTCATTTTAAAATAATCCTACCCGGTAGTTTAGAATTATTTAGGGTTATCAACTCCCTGCATAACCGTTGTACTAGAAAAAGTACAATCCTCTCAAAATACTAAGCCAAAGAAACTTCAAAGATTGCAGTGGTACATGTAAGTATTGATTATGCTCAGAAAAATGTATGTGCTGTATGATATACCCAAAAATTCAAACACAAAGGAAACGTTAACATCACCCAGTTTACAGTTAAAACCAAAAAATCAGCCAAAATTAAGTATGTTTGGTTCAGTTTATTTAAAGTTTGTTATAGGCAGTCAGATGATTACTCGGCTGTGACAATAAGTAAGCGACCTAGACGTGTTCAGTTAGACCTCAACCAGTTACCTAAATCTTTTTTTCAACTTCAAAGCTAAAAAAACAAAGAATCTCCTTTACCAAATTTAAACTAAAGTTTCACTGAAATATTGACAAGTCGTTTAGTATTTATAAATCAATAATTCTCCAGAAAAGTAATTTAGATAACTAAATTTTCGAGTCTAAAAACTTCATTGCGCCGGGATGCCGATACCGTTAATTCAGGTTTCTATCTCACTGCGTCAAATTACCAATTCGCTTACAACCCTTCGGTGGTTAGATACCACTCACTGAAACACTCACTTTTTAACTCGAGTGCACTCAAATCTGTTCACTTTAAATCTCTTTCATATTTAAAATAGTTATTAAATGTTAATCCACTTTCCGGTTGTAATTTGGCACTCCGTTGCTATAAAACTTGTAACATTGTGAATATTCTCTTAGCGTTGAGTCAATCTTGTTTTATTTTCCCTATAATTATTTTATACATTATTTGTTTTTCTGTTCTAAAATATGATTTAACTTATCCCGGGGCTATTAATCTTTTATCATCATCATATTATGTCCTCTTGAACCGCCTATGGAGTGTGAGGAGGAGTTCTGTATTGCCCTCTCCAGTTCTGCCAGTCTTCCACCAACTGGTGTGCTCTTCTGGAGTCCCTTCTTATCAAAATCCTTCCTTACCTCTTCTTCCCACTTCTTCCTATGTCGTTCTCTTCTTCGTTTTCCCTCCACTTAGGCTCGGTAGGTCTCACTGGCAATTCTGTTGCGATCCATCCTCAGGAGGTGTCCAAGCCATCTCAGTCGGTTTTCTTCTATTGCCTTGTTGGCTGGCTTAACATTTATATTCGATCTGATAGTGGTCTCCGGACTTGGACCCTTCTTGTTTTACTCTCAACATTCCAAAGAAATCTCATTTCTGCTGCTTGTAATCTGGATTGGTGCTCCTTTGTCACCGTCCATTATCCTGAAGAGTATGTGAGGATGTGGAGGAATGTTGACTTGAATAAGCCACTTTTGTTTCATTTTCTACTTCTCTGCAGTTCAATTTTCTACCTCTCATAACCCCTTCAAACATCCTGCGCGTAGCTCCGACTCGCTCGGTCATTTGCTTATCTTCTATTGTCCTCTTAGTCTGTCTGTCGGGCAGTAGTGAAATATTTAGTTGTGGGCAACGTTTCTCTTATTCGTTTTGTATAATTGTATTTCTATTATTCGTAAACAGCTACACCAAATTCAACTTAGTATTTATCATGTTTTTATTGCTACGTACTGCCTACGTGTTATTTGCTGGAGAGGAAATGGATCAACGACCCACCAGAAGTCTATTTATTAATTAGTTATTACTTGTTTCCAACCTTTCCTTGTACCCATATTTCTCTGCTGCTCTCAAAGGTTTAACAGATGAACTGTATTCATTACAATGTATAATTAGAAAAATATATAGGTTTATATCACTCTGGTTAATAACTCCCTCATTTAGGTATTGATCTGAGAGGTTAGTAATGAAAAAGGTAAGTCGGGTTTGTTTTTTTTTGTAATATTATCGGTCGAACGTTAACATACATTGCGTTATAGACCAATGTACCAAAATCATTTTTATATATTACCTTTCACGCAAAATCAAATTCTATACTTTATTTCATTATCTAACGGGCACATAAACGAGAAAGCCCTTACAACGTTATTCTGTATGTTATTAATAATTTTAAAAAGTAATTAATATGATATATTTTAGTAATTAGTATGATATATTCCACTCAATGTAAGGAGGGCTAAAATCAGGGTGATCACTTTTTGGTTTAGGGAACGGACATCATGAATAAAAACGTCTCTTTATTATTATGAATAATAAAAAGTACGATTACTGAACTTAAAATGAAAATTGACGGATTTAAAAATAAATAACATGATACAACTTCTGCGTGACAAGTTATTCAAAAACAGATGTAACTTTACACAACTTGTTAAAAGAACTAATGAGTCAGCCTTGGAATGTGTAATAGGTATAATTTAATAATCAACGCTTTACACTCCTGATTAAAATTAAAAATTTAATTCAGCCACAGCAAACGCCAGAAAGTTAAATATCATGGCGGGAAAGAGGTCTCAAGTTGAACATAAACACAGGTGGAGTGTTTGTTAACGTCTGAGGACATGAATATGTTGAGAAGATGGTGTAATTAGGGAACAGGAGTGGAAGAGGAGGTAGAGGATTTGAATCTGAATGGGAGGAGAGAGTCAGAGGAGGATTTTTAATAGAGAAGGAAGCGGCGCTCGTATTTCACAGCCCACCATCCGGCCGACCTTCTCATATCTGCCTAAACCAGGACATTAGGCCTTTTCCCTTCTAACACCTCCGCTCTTTAATACCCATATATGCATGTGTATGTATATATATATATATATATATATATGTAAGTCGTGAATTCAACAACTTAACCAAGGAGGTGAATGGAATAAAACACGTGGATGCAGTGAAGAACTTTAATTAAAAGAACATATTTACAAACTTCTAAATAACTACAGGTATCTTTAATTACAAACCTGAATTAAATTGTCAATATTCCATAATAACACAAGTAATATTAATTTAACAAATGTTAACTTCAGCGAGTCTCTCAGTAAGCAGATATCTATCATAACCTTCCTCACATCTGTGCCTAAGGTTATCTTAACAGCTGTTAAGTTTGGCGTGAATATTTAAACTTACATCCCCCCTTTTTTGGAAGAGGCCTACCGTCATCTCGATAAGAAACCAATTTGCTGACGTGAAATAAATTTGATTCTTTCTTTCTGAAACCACTGTCGATGATATACATCACTTTAGATAATTTTTCTTTTATTCTGTGAGGACCTGATCTAATCTCTTCCAATTTACCTCTATTTAGATCATTACTATACTGAATGTAAACCAAGTCACCTTCTTTATATATGATTTCCTTTACATTTTGGTCATAGTACTTCTTATTTTGTTCATGTACTTTTTTCGAGTTCTCAAAAGCTATTGATCTATTTTCTTCTAAGTTCTCTTCTTTATTTATTTCCAATTATTTTGGTAAGATTGACTTTTCAATTCCTGTTAGTAAATAATTTGGAGTAAAACTTGTTGAACTATGGATTGTAGTGTTGTATTCTTGAACACACTCTTCTGCTATAATAGTCCATGGACGTTCCTTGTCTTCATATATTTTACACCTTATTCTATTTACCAACGTTTGATTTGTTCTTTCATTTAGCCCATTTGAGAATGCACAGTCTACGGCTGTGAAAATTAAATTTATCCCTTTTGACTTCACATATTGTTTAAATTGTGTGGAGTTGATTCCAGAATATTGATCTGTTAACAAAGTTTTTATTTTGCCTTTGTTTTCCACTGTTTTTAATCATTTTATAAAGTCTTTGGCAATCTGATCTTAGATGTAGCAATGAAAGCATATCTTGTGAAGTGATCTACAATTAGGTGCAGATATTTCTTTGTACTTCTATTTCCAGTAAAACCACCAATTGTATCTAAAGATACAATTTCAAAAGGTTCTTTTGCAGGACCCAACTGTGACATGGGTGCTTTAAAACAACCTATTCTTGTCTTATTCTTAATACAAGTTTCACAAGAACGGCATGTTTGTACATATTTTTAAAATAAAATTTGGGGCCTATTATTAACGTTAATTGTTTCGTTCATGAAAGACTACATTACCTTTCTCATCCAAATAAATAAGCTTCAGTTCATCTGTTAAAGATATATCTACATTCCTATATTTATCCCGCACATTCAAACTTTTTACAACATTCTTAACAATATTGGTGGTAAACAATTGTTTATGTGCTTCACTAGTTTGTTGGTCCTGGGGAAAGCAAAAATTTTCTTCCTGATTCACCAATTGTATAGTTTTAACATTTAAAACTGTGCTCTTAGAGTTTGTTCCGGCTTCAGATATAAAATGAAATTTTACCTTTATCTTCTCCATTGTGTTGATTTGTAAGTCGTGAATTCAACAACTTAACCAAGGAGGTGAATGGAATAAAACACGTGGATGCAGTGAAGAACTGTAATTAAAAAAACATATTTACAAACTTATAAATAACTTAATAACTACAGGTATCTTTAATTACAAACCTGAATTAACACAATTGTCAATATTCCATAATAACATAAGTAATATTAATTTAACAAATGTTAACTTCAGCGAGTCTCTCAGTAAGCAGATATCTATCATAACCTTCCTCACATCTGTGCCTAAGGTTATCTTCACAGCTGTTACGTTTGGCGTGAATATTCAAGCTTACATATATTATTGTCAATTATTCCCCATTAAGAGAGGGCTAGAACTTGAATCAATCACAGCTTCACTGCTTTTCCTCTTTTGTTTATTCCGAATGCCTCTACATTAATTCCCTGTGTTTTCTCTTCCTTTCCTCTGTCTACTTTTTCGATGCTGTTTCTTTACTTGAGTCTTGTTTCACTTTTCTTTTTCCTGATCTTATTCCTGAATTGTTGTCTATTCTGTAGTCCATCTTTATAGATTTTAAATAATTCCACATCTTCTTGTGTTTCTCTCATTCAATTAGACTTTAATTTACTAGCATTGGCAATATTGAAAATTTTCTTAGTGAGCCTGCTCTCATCCATCCGACATAGGTGTCCGTAGAATTGTAGCCGTCTTTTTCTAAATTTATCTGTGATGTTTTCAGTACTTTCATAGAGTTCTTTAGTAGGTCTTTTGATCCAGATTCCATCCCGGAGATCAGCACCATAAATTTTTCTAAGAATTTTCCGTTCTTGTTTTTCGATGTCATGAATTTTTGTCATCCCTTTAATTACTGTAGTTTCTGCTGCATACAGGGCTTCAGGTAAAACAACTGTGTTGCAATGCCGTAATTTGGCATTACGAGATACTGTTTTTTTATTGTAATGATTCCAGGACAACTTGTATGCCTTCTGCAACTTGAGCACTCTTTCTGTGTTAAAAATCGTGTTCAGTCCTGTGGATTGGATGGTTTCTCCTAATTACTTGAAGTGAAAGACCTGTGATATTTTCCCATAGCGCGTTTGTAATGTTGATTTTTCTGTTGATTTAGTATCCATGAACTGTGTTTTTTTCATAGGAAATTTCAAGTCCAGTTTTACGGGAGATTTCATTCAGTTTTTCTAGTGCTAGGTTGTCCTAATCTTTGTTGTGTGTTAATATCGCTAAATCGTCTGCAAAGGCCAAGCATTTCACAGTATCTCTCTTGGTTTTCTCCTTTCCAATTTGGATGCCTTTAACATGTTTTTCCACCCTTTGATGACTTTGTCCAATATGATATTAAACATTCCGTAAATCGGGTTTCTTGCAATGCCAGAATTTTAATGCTGAATTTATCAAGCGTATTCGTCAAATGTTTTAATTTCACAGGTTTCATCAGAGTGTTCACATTGAGTGTACCGATGAAAATCTTTCGTTCGAGAAGATATTTTGTTGCAGAATGGTTGATGCACCCAAAGGAAGAAAGAAACACTTAGCTCTTAGCCTGCACGCTCGAGTACAACATTGTTTTAATATTTTTAGAATACTTATTTTCTAATCGGGCATGACCTTAAACTGCGACTTGGGTGGACGGGACTCATAGCCATAGTGAAGGCAACCTGTAATGGGGAAGGGAACCCCAAAATCAATGTCCTTACAGTTTAAAAAGTTTGATTGATGGGCGAGCCCTCTTCATCGGAAAAATTAGATTTCGCTTTCAAACCCAAAATAGAAAGACAACCTGACGGATGTAATCGGCAACGACCTAAGGCGCGGAAACGGAACATGTTTTTTTGTACATGGACTGACCAAGGTTTAAGAACCAAAAATAGGGAGGTGGAAAATGAACTGAAAAAAAGTGAGAGGACTAGAGCAGGAGTTGCAGTGGTGATTAACAAGAAATTGCCCAGGTGTATTAAGAATTATGAATGTGTAAATGAAAGGATAATTAAACTTGAAATGGCATTGTTTAGAGAAGAGGTTGTTATTTTTGGGATCAACGCTCTAACTGACTCCAAACAACTCATAAAAGGCACGTTCTTCGATAATATTTGTGACTTGATAGAGCGAACACCTGACCGTAAGATTGTTATCTGTATGGGTGACTTCAATGGACGTGTTGGCTGCAAGTTCAATGATGAGACCGTGGGACGTTTCGGAGAAGAGAAAACTAACGATAGCGGCGCAAGATTAATAAGTTTGTTCGAGCATTTAAACCTGAAAATATTAAATGGATTTTTAAAGCATAAAGAAATTCACAAATTCTCCAGGCACCAGTTCACTAAAGGCCAAAAATCAATCATAGATAATATAATACTCAAGCACACCACTAGGATAAAGGTGAATGATGATAGAGTGATGAGAGGGTGGCTCGGGTCACATTCTCTTAAAGAGTATAATAAATTTTAAACCTCACAATCTTCTTAGAAACTCCCCAGAATCCAGAGGAAATTCAGACTCTCGAAAAGAAATTCGATACTCAATTGAGAGTATGAAAATTCAAGAATCGGTAAAAGAACTGTTCCAAAACCGACTAATGGAGAAATTGAATGATGATAGAGTTTTGAATGATCAACTATATTATGAGAATATAGTAAAGTGTATACATGCCCCAACTTTAGAAGCCGTCGTAGAGGAAAGGAAAGAAGTTAGAGGGAAAAACAAACCTTAGTGGAATGAGGATGCTGTCCAAGAGAATAAAGGTTTATACAATAAATGGCTGAACTCTAAAAATGAGAAGGATCTGAGGGAATATGAAAATGCCTGTAAAAAGAAAAAAGTATTAGAAGGAAGGCGTTAGGTACCTATTGGAGAAAAACCTGCAAGTATATGGACATTTACATTGATGGGGAAAAGTCTAGTGCTCCTTGGAGGACATTGGAAGACATTGATCAAAGAGCAGCAATGGGTGAATCACTTTGAAGAATTATTATCACCATGAAGAGTTTAGATTTAGATTTAGATTAGATATTAGTTTTGATTTAGATTAGAGATCGTTTGGAATAAATACGAATGATAATAGACATGTTATTTTCGTAGTGAATAAGGGGCTAAGTAAGGCATTGGCTTGAAAAGGAGTTACAGCTTGTATTACAACTCCATGAGAATGATACGATTCCGTATCTGAAAGCAGTTACTCCCTGGACAAAATCCGACTTAACCACTTATTCACCGGGGCTGTAGATATATCCCTGGTTATTGAAAGCATTTCTTTCAGTGATAAAACAAATCTTGTAAATAAACAAACAAAGCTCGTTTACGATCGTAGTCTTATTCTTGGGGTCACTCGCCTTTAGATGTAGTTGGAGTTGAACGAAGACGACCAGCTCCGAGAAAGACTGACAAAAAAAAAAGAGTTAGGAAAGGTGAAGTGAAATCTGAAAGGCCAGATAAGAAATAATATAAGTAATATGGTATAGTCACTGAATTTGAAATAAATTATATTATACTATTATAATCTCTAATTTAACAATAAGGACAATAAAAAAACAAAACATCATTTGATAATCACCATCAAATGAACAATAAATAAATAAAAAAGTATAAAAATATAAAATTGACGAAAGTCAATGAGATCCCAATTAAAGTAATGTTCAATGAAAATTCTTCCCTGTGTATAGGTCGAAAAATTTGTGAGAACACGGGGATATAGGATCGGTGAAGAGAATGGATTTGTCTGGGTCGGATACAAGCTTTGATAACTCAGTTGTTAGAGCACCGCGCTAGAGACGCGGGCGACCCAAGTTCGAATCCCGGCCAAGACAAATCTTTTCACTTCGAACTAAAAATATTTAAAAATTAAAAAAATAATTTAAAAAGCAATTAAAGTCGGCAATATACAACGGAATATATCTTAAAGATCGATCGATATACATAAATCAATTAGTAACTATACTTCGATTTTCTGCTGAAAGTTCCTCCAAATAATTTACCCAGAACCGGACGATGGCTGAAGTAATCATTGCACGGAAATAAGACCAAATGATTATACAGTAATTTTGGTATTATGAGAATACTATGACTGGATTCAGTGTTGCGTGGAGGTTGGTTGATTTCGGAAGTTGTGGGACGAGGCCATGTCGGTGGAAAGGAGGTTCTTCTGATTGGCAAGGTGACCTGCCTTGCGGTTTAATATCAACATTAGATTTTGGATGACTCCGAGAGGTATTCCGGCTGGTTTTGGGGTATTTTTATGGATTTTTTAGCCAGAGGAATGCATGGGACAGTCTGTGACTTCGGGGATCTGAAATAAGGCTAACAGTAACTATCAGGTAGGGTCGTTCCGGGACCCCATCCTCGATTTTTAGAAACATTTAATCCGCAGTGATTTATTTTGAGCATGAAAACCGTTAGAGCTCTACTCTTCGTGTTACATATAGTCTAAGGATAAATGTCCTATACCCTAGTGAGCATAACTGTTTTTGACTTAAGGAGAGTCAAAAATACGAGCTTGAACGGTATTAGAAGGGTTAAGATAGAATGTATAGAAACACTTTCGGTGGGTCTGTTAAAGGGAATATTTCAGAAAGCGTGGGTGTGAAAGAAGGTGTTTAATGATTCATTGGATGAGTGGAACACGCCGGGAATCTTTAGAAAAAATTATGTATTCTACACTAATCCAGATTAGTGTTATGGGTCCACCCCAATTATAGATTCTCACAAATTCTGACATACCAGGGCCTACGTATTCAAAGGGAAGGGAAAGTAAATAATACAATATGCATAGTTACTGTCAACAATCAGAAATGATGTGTTTGAATTCTAAGCCTCAATTTATTCCGCAATACATTTCTGTAATAGAAGAATGTTTTTTCCTACATACAGCGTTCATCATTGATTATTTATATACAACTCCAGCAACCGTGAATTCCCTGTCAAAAGAAAATGGGAAGAGAGTGGAGGAAAAAAGTTAAAGACAAACTGGTTTAATCTTCGATGTCAATGGCCAATTCCATGCGGTAGGATGGAGCTGTTTGAACCGGATGTACTGAATCGAACCCTCCTCCCAATGATTGAATTTATTTTTATCCCGGATATATAAATGAGAATCTATATTTATTTCAATATTTTTCTTTAAGAAATAATAGTATTCTAAACCATATTGGTGGTAGCCTAATCCAAAACTTTACTGTCTTACTCCTTTGGCATTCTTCATACATAAAAAATAGAAATAAATGGGTGGATATCTGTTTTGTTAATTGGATGAAATAATTTCATACACAGATGGAGTGTGTTTTTACAGTCATGACCGATGAATGTTAGTAATCTATAGAAGTAATTTAAATCAAGTAACTTTTTCACTTCACGGATTAAAAAAAGAGATAACAAGAATAAAAAATGGGGTGAAGCTATGTCTAGGAAACGGCCGTGTGTTGTACGTGAATACGTTTACGTAATGAGTAATATTTTTTATATAAAATATTATTCAATAAAATAGAGCCAAAACTCAAAATGAAACATTAAATTTTTATTATAATATACCACAAATCAAATCAATAAAATAGAGCCAAAACTCAAAATGAAACATTAAATTTTTATTATAAGTTTCTTTAGTGAATAAAGAAAGTTTCCAATTAGTGAATAATTATGCCAATTGCTTTAAAAGGCATGTCTCTGCACTTGGTAAGAAATTTTACTTACTGGAACACAAAAAGGCAGGTATGATACCTAAACATTTTCTTGATGCACTAATCTTACTTTTTATTGTGTCTTGATAATGCCTGAATGGGCGAAACGTCGACTGTTTGTATAAGTGTTTGTATTTTACACCAGATTTGAAACATAAGGCTCTGCTTGTGGGTTTTTCCATTTGCATTATAATAAAATATTATTGTTTATGTATTTAGGGGAAAATCAAGTAAACAAAAAACTACTGTGTTAGAATATAACTTTATTAATTATGGGTCTGTTGGTTCGGTCATATGGTGTTTTATTGTTTCAATTATAAACCTCTTAAGGTCTCTGTATTTGGATTTGGCTTTTCGTCACGACATTATATACTTTTGATCATTTTTTTTTCTTCTAACGCTTTATTATGTTCACTGGCTCTACTTTACACTAATGTTTTAAATACAGTCGACAGATTTTTACCAAAGTTGACGGGTGAACCTATAAATACGTCGTAGCTCCTCATGGTCGAAAGTTATACTGAATGGAAATCTCGATGCAAAATGACCTCAAAACGCACGATGCGCCACAGTCCTGATGTATCGAAATTACTATTTGATCCTATAGGTCTAATTAAATTTTGGATGGATATGATAGATATGTAGCTGCAACACCTAACTCTATCCCCCTGATTATGTTATTCGTTTTTTTTGAATTGCCTCCCACTATGGTAGTAATTGTAAAGACGTTGTCACGTCAAAAGAAATATCACCGTGTTTAATATAGAATAGAATTTTTCGGTTTATAATTTATACAGTAATATAAATATGTATTATTTTAAGAACTTTAATATATTTAAATCTTGACACAGATTTGACGAAGGATTCCATAAATTTAAAATAAACATTACAAATATCTTTTACACACTTTTTTAATTTATGGAAGTGAATGTGATCAAAGACAGCAAAATTAAGACATATCTTTGCCTCTCGTATCTCTCAAAAATATTATTTATCCATTAATGTGTTTGCTTATCTCTTTATTTCAATATTTATTTTTTTACAATGTTAGTAATCACATTAATAGCAACCGGAATTTCTTAAGAAATCGAAATGAAACCTAACGAGCTCGTTTTAAAAAACCTTATGGACAGCGGAACTGCTGCGGGCTCCTAATTCATATACCATTGAGCGGCTGTTGCTTAATAAAGGGACCAAGAATATTAAATCAGATTTCGGGAAATAAAACAATAATAAGTAGAAATAAAGCCTTAATATTCAGAGTGGTTGATAAGTCCGCTTCAAAAAACTCAGCTGGACGTATTATGCAGATCACTAGAATTCTTAATGACTGTGCCCAACACCGAGCTAGTGAACTAATGTGGCTTTTTGACAAGTATAGGAATATGCTTGTATCATCAAGCTTAATGATGAGGATCTGGACATGGTGCAGCACCGTAGATCCCTCTCCAACCGCTCTCTGTATCCTGTGCCTCGTCAGGCAGTCATTAATGAATGCTCCAATATTGTACATCACGATATTAATTAGCAGGAAAACGGCTGTCAACGGTTTTATCTGAGCAAGGTGATGGCAAACGTACTTCTATTCTGCAACATACTTTAAATTATTTCACCATTAGGGGAGCGTTGGTAGAGCATTGAGTTGCTAAGCTGAAGTTCCCCTGGGTTCACATCCCGCTCACTGGCAGACTTTTATTTAATCTGTTAGGGGCCAGAGATAATTCCTAAGGGCTCTAGTACCATCCCGGAGCTCACCCAACCACTGTAAAGTGGGTACCCAATATAAGGGAGGAAAATATAAATTCAAATAATAGTCTAAAATAATATTATTAAAGTAGTCCCTTTGGTCGGCATAAGTGTATTATAATTATCTTGTACCTATATAGTTTACCAATTATTGGCTGGCTTCTTTATATTATATCAGATAAATGCTCGTGTGCACGCTTCAGACATTTTATTAGAGAGTATTTCCGGTTTATCTTCTTTTTCTTATTCTTTATTACATAAAATGAAAATTAGGAACTTCTCTGTAATGCTTTAACAATAATCGCTACGTTTTTGAAGGAACAGATATCCAACAGTAGAGAGTAAGCTTTTTAGGTAAGTGTTCATTGCAATCTAAGTAGCTTCCGTGGGCTTTGATTATGAACGCATTAGTTTTTTTTAAAGGAATAATTTGAAATATACTTGTACATTATCAAAGAGAATTAATTTTCTATTTCAATAATGCCTTAAATTTTACCCCATCTATTTTCGGGTTTACTAGACCAAGAGTAATTGCAATTTATATCCGAAGGCGGGTAAAGGGTGAATTATTGAATGGCGAATTGCCAATTCATTAAACCGACTGCTAATCCGGTCTTATTCGAGAAGACAAATTTGAATTCGTCATTTCATATTTATATATTTTCTGAATAACGAAAAAGAATTAATATATTTTTGTTATTGTAGATTCTTTTAATGCTTAGAAAGGAAAAGTAGAGACTTTGTCTATGACATATGGCTTTTAGATTATTTTATGAGATTTTAAGCTGTTGAAAGTAATATCTAATGTGGACAAACACCCAAACCCATTGATAGAACAAATGGCCAGGACTTCCACGCCTGAGAACACTAGGAGGAAACTAAAAAGAACGTCAATGAGGGATCTATTGTAATAGGTAATTAAATCGTACCAATTGAGAGGTACCGCTGGGTACTGTTCTTCTTCGTGGATTTCATGTCATTATGTATTATTTTCCTTTCGACCATTCTGCTGATTGTATTTTGTATTGTAATTATTCGTATTTCAGTAGTGTGAATCTATACATATTATAAAACAAAGTCCTCGGCCGCGTCTGTTCGTGTTCAACTCAATAACTACTCCACGGATTTTCATGCGGTTTTCACTAATAGATAGAGTAATTCACCAGGAAGGCATATAATTTGTCAAGGTTTTATGTAAATGGGTGGGAATATAACGATAATTTGCGGAAACAATGCATGGTGGAATATTCCTCTTTTATAGATCTACAAAAAAGTCAGTGATAGCATGTATCTATCGTTTAGGAAAGCTAACTATACCCATTTTATCTAAAAATTGATATACCCAAATTATCTAAAAAATTGACAACGTACAATGTGGTATTTGGAGAGCTATTTAGATGAGTACAGTGTTAATCCTTATTAACTTATGTACTTTAGTTACCTTATACATTTCATGGTATTACTAGAATATTTAATACCATATGATTTAAATGAGTATCTTGATTTAAATTAATATCATAAATTGATTTAAATGAATATCGCAAAAATTGTACGCACTAGAAAATAAATTCGTTTATAAAGAAATATTTTGTTTTGTTTTTATGTTTATAATATCTTCATAAGAAATTACAATAGACAGACTAATCACGTGGGCATAATATGGTGGCTAAAAATAAAAATATGGACAACATAGTACTTCCGTATACGATCGGTGGTATCGGTCGAGTTGTTAAATCGGTGTTTCTACTAGTGACCCTGGATATAATAAATATGTATATATGTCAAGAAATCAAACTAAATTATCATCTATTACAGAATACCGAAAAATTTATGCGCAAAATAATAGATCATCACTCCGAAAATCCAAAACCATTTCACCAAAATGTTTCCTTCATTGATCCTGGACCAAGAGAAAATTTCTTGCACCAGTTTCCCTCTCCAGTTCCAATCTAATACTTGCTCCTGTATTGCACAAATTTTATGGTACCAATCGTACCAATACGGCGATTGGTATTCAGCTATCTTCTTTTTCTTTCTTCTCTGTTAAGATCGAAGAAGCTTTGCCAGACCGAGCAGAACATGCTTCCTGTAGACTCACATTCTTACCTGTATCTTCATGTCCACCTTGGTTGAGCATATAAGTATTTTTTAATTTCAACACACTTTCAAATCGTTTTCTTAGGTTAAATTTTTATATTATTCGGACTTTTTCTCAAGCATTGAGGATATTAACATGATTTCGGAGGTCATGGAGTTAACAAACGATAGACAACTTGTAAGATAGATATAGATTTATTGTGGTATTGAAAGATATAACATAGAAATAGAATGATTTTATTATATGTACTACTATGAACTATTAAGTCACTAAGTTCATGGTCACAGGAGCAGTGCCCCGACCTGGCGAGACCATCAATATTGGCCCTTTAACTTTGAGACAGTAGCCCTTATTTGGGTTCAATGGTGACTGAGGATAATGCAACTGACATCGAATTAAAGAAAAGAATATGGACGGCTAATAGGTGTTACTTTGGTCTACTCAAGAAATTCTCCTCTCGCCTTCTATCACGGCAGACCAAGCTGATATGAGAACAAGCTGATTGATCATGATCTCGTAGTCTTTGAAATAAATATCTTCGGTGGAGTTTATCTAGATGGAAACTGGCGAAGGAGAACAAACAACGAAGTCTACTCAATGTACAACGAATCAGATGTTATTTACTCCTTAAAGATTAGAAGAGTGATGGTCTTGTGGCTATAATGTAAGATGAGGCCATTCCTAAAAAGTTTTTTAAATAACCTCTTTACTACACGAGAAGAAGGGGGGGGGGGCGAAGCTAAGGTGGTCGAATGGTGAGGACAGATACGCGAGGGATGACGACTGGAGGTCAGGACCTGGATGACGACTGTGCAAAACAGAGCCGACTGGCAGAAGATGGTCGAGGAAGCCTGGACTCGTCACGGAGTTGTAGTGCCATAGAGTAGTCGTAGTACTTTGAACTAGGTAGTCTTATTAACTATAGACTAACATTATGACTTTTTGACTACTCTAGAACTAACTAAGTGACTATTATCTTTACATATAAGTAATGGAGATCTGTATTGTAACCTGTGTGAGCCTCCTCGTGAAGTGGGATGGCTAGTGAGCATGTTGAACGTAATTCAATAAAGTTTTTTTGTTTTTTTTTTAAATTATTTTATTGAATTGTATAACTGTAATATATACATCTAGTACAAGGGCTGTATGAATAAATAAATGTATGAAAGGACGTGTAGAGGCACTACCCATTGGCAGCACTCTAATTACATTTCTATTATAGAAGGTCTCGAGGCCATCTTCTCTTCCATCTTCAGACGCCTAGGAGGATTGTCCGGGATGGAATTGGAACCAAGGATGGAAACTAGTGGGTTTGGATGGGCCTGGAGTTTATTATGGAATGATAGGTATCTGGAATGAGCTAAATCGGTAACATATGGAACGTTCAGGTCATTATGGATGGTTCTATTTGTGACAAAATAAGGAGCGTTTAGGATTTTACGAAGGATTTTGGATTGCAAGGATTGAATACGAGAGGAATTTGATGGTTTGGTGGAGCCCCATAGTTCAATTCCGTAAGTCCATATAGGTCTTATAACAGTAACATAAATAAGTCTTTTGTAATTGATCTGAAGCTTTGAGCGTTTGTCTAGTATGTGTTGAAGTAGTCGGAAGCGTCGAGCTGTTTCTTGTCTTTTCAGTCTTGTGTGAGGGTTCCAAGTTAGACGTTTGTCCTAGGTAGCGGATTTGTTCAACAGGGATAAGTGGAGTACTATTAAAGGATACAGGAAGTCAAGTAGGACAGGAAGTCAAGGGTTTTCGGCGAAGGGTAAAGGTAATTTGATGGTACTTTTTGGAATTGATTTTAATTCTCCAATTCCAACACCATTCTTCGAGGCTTGATAAATGTGATTGAAGGGATTGGGATGCAATATATGGGTCGTTATTAACTGATAACACACATGTGTCATCAGCATAGGTGGAGATGAAGGTGTTAGGATGGGTTGGGATGTCAGCTGTATATACTGTGTAGAGGATAGGACCGAGGATGCTACCTTGAGGAACACCAGCAGACTGGGAATAGAGAGGAGAGTAGGAACCATTATGATTTACTTTAAATGTTCTGCCAGCTAGAAAGGAGCGAATGATCAAAAAGTATGTAGGAGGAAGGAATTGTCGGATTTTGTAAAGGAGACCTGGGTGCCAGACTCGATCAAAAGCCTGTTCTACATCGAGAAAGGCTCCCGTGCAGTACAATCTACGCTCAATAAAGTTAATCTCAAATCATCCAGTTTTGTTTAGTGTAAATTAACAATTATAATCTAACTATATCATCAACTCTCTATTCTATCTCTCTCATATCTATCTATATTTTAGAGTTGGTTTATATGCATGTAAATGAAGAGGAAAGGTCAAGGAAATTTATATTGCTGACAGCAAGGAAGCATTGATGAAACTTTCTTATTACAAATCCATTCTATAAACAATTTACTTGAGGTCTTTAGGAGCTAATATGAATACGAGCATGGAATGAAGGCTACACATCTCTTTGTTCATTCTGAAAGCTTCGTATGTATTTTGCTCTCTAGAGCGCTTAATTAATAGTATACATAAAAAGGCAAGAAATCAAATTGGAACCCTGACGGGCATACTTCAGTGAGTAGTTCCAAACGAACGAGAGGATTGCGTGCTTGTTTATACCAATTTCTTTATTTTGTTGCAGAGACTACTGGTCATGTTTTTTTTTATAATAGAACGCGTTATTCTTTTTCCTTAATCTACCAAAGGTCATAATGGTAAACTATACGAGTATCCGCATGATTATATCAATGTTATATACTAAATTGAAAGCGGATTCAATAATATTTATTTATCTAATCTTCACCTCTTCTGCCCCAACGGTATGAGGACCTTTTCTGTACAGCTATCAAGGGATCACCATGAATCCCTCTCCTGTACCAATCGTCTTCTCCTTCTCCATTCCAAACCGCTTCTGTCAAAGGCCTCCTGGATTGCGTCTTCTCAAGTCTTCCTTTCGGTCTCATACCTTCCACCTTTGTGTCATTTACGGCCTTCGCCACTCTGTTTTCCGCCATTCTGGAAACATGGGCGAACCATCTCAGCTGATGTTCTTCGATAATATCCCCACCTGGCCGAAGTCCCACATTTGACCGTATCGTTACGGTTCGCGCTAGGTCTCTTCATTTCTTCCCTTCCATTCTTCTTAGATATCGCATCTCCATGTAGTTTCCTCTTGTGCTTTTTGGTTGGAGTCCAAGATTCACTTGAATAGGTGAGAATAGGTAAGGAAGTGATTTCTGAACTATTTCTTTGTGTTTTTTGACACTTCTTTTTTCCCGATGAATCCTTTCTTGAGGGAATTAAAACACCTGCTGGTAGCTTTTATTCGTTAATTTATTTCGCCATCTATCCAGCCGTGTTTGTTAAGGTGTGGACCGAGATATTTAAAATCCCTTACATGCTCTAACGTCGTGTTGTTTAGTCTTACGACTCGGTCCCCATTTCTTTATATTCTCACGGTTTTGGTTTTCCCTGTATTTATTGTCAAGTTAATCACGTCCAACTCTTCTTTTCGGATGCGTAAATTGAACAGTAGGCTTGGGATAATATTCATATCTATTATTTGACTGATATTTGTTTATGTGTTAAGGTCAAACACAAGTTCGAGGGAGAGGCATCAAGGGATGAAGTCTAATGATCTTAATGAAATGATTTATTACAACTCACATAGAGCAAAACGGTTAAACTGTTGCCGGTAGCTATCCATCTTCATATAGGAACCAACACTACCGTGTATTCACACACATTGCCTATGGATCCCCTTAGCAACGCCCTTCTAAATGAATATTTTTGAAACCCATGCCGATCAACAAATACAGTTGCCATCGATCATGACTATGAGCTATTATCAAGAAGTTGTAAAATACAGATAACTCTCATAACTTTCCTGCTTATCAATTTAAATATGTTTTCTTATCAGGTTGAACTTGACATGGATTATAACCATTTTATTTTCATAATTTAATTCTTACAGGAGGAATATTCTCTTATAAGAACCTCCCTTTCCCAAGTAATGGGTACTCTCTCTTGCTCCTTGGTTAGGGTACAAGGGGGTACACGCATCCACACCATACAAGGCAACTGGACGTAAGTACCGTCTTATTCATCCTTTTATTTAGTTAACCAATAATATTTGCAACCGTTCTCGATATTAGTATTTACTTTATCTTCCAGTTTTTACCTAATTTTTATAACTACCCCGTCTTCCTTGGAAACTGTTTCTTTGATGAGAGCATGTACTTTGTTTTATCTTCACTTATTATGAGCCCTGCCTTCCAAGCTGCATCTACACAAACAAAAAATGCCTCCAAGAGGACGTTTCGATCACCGATTAAATTAAATTAAATTTCACTGAGGATACATCCCTGTTTAACTCCTTTCTGAATCGTGAAGTCTATTGAATTACTAATTTAATAGAAATTTCTAGATTTTTTTCTCTAATAAGTGTAATAAGTATTAATCGATTCAATTCTAAAATGGAAAAATTAAAACATAATAAGTACATTAAAGGATAAAGCATACAGGAATCATTAGCAATCTAATTTATAAAGATGAGTACATTATGATGTAAATGATGTTTTGTAGGTAAGGAACTTGAAATTGATCTGCAATCTGACTCGTAATACACAGCCTTTTTTTTTCTTGTATTTTAGAATAGTTATAGTGTTTCCTAAAAATATTAGGATAAAGTAAATCTATAAGAAATATAATAAATTGCTGGCTACAATTTATCAGTTTCAGACAGCTCATTTGTCGGAATTGATTTGTTGTTAATTGGCGAGGAGGGTAGGCCGTAAAATATTTTCAGTATATTCTCTATTTTTTTCCAGAACATTTTTTTTCTCTCGTTTAATTGAGGTACGTTTCCTGCCACTCATTTATTTCGTTTTAATATTTTATGGATGTTCATTAGTGATTCGACGGTTCCTCACCATATTGACTTTTATTTTATGTACCTGGTACTCTGAAAACATTGTACAGCGGTTCAGATACAAAAAGATATCCTACTTGAGCTCTTAATTCTAAATATTGTGAAAATAATAAATTTTTATTAAATAATTACTGTTAAATGCTATGTATTTTCTTTTGAAAATTTTTGAAATTCTGTTTTCATTAACTAAATCATTTTTTTTGCATAGGCATTTTTCTAAAAACCTTTGATGGGACTGACGCAACTCTTCAGGTTAGATCGTGAACATCGAAGAGAATCCAATGAAATGCAGTTGTTTGGAATATAGGTTCCCTACAATAAGGACTTGAGCTAGTAGATGTTATGAAGCTCAAATAACTAGTATTGCTTCGAAAGCGTATTTCCTAGAAAGGAATATAAGATACGGCAGAACTAACAAAACATATTTGAATGTATAAAAGTTTTTGTCTTTTCGATTATAACAAAAATGTTTCATATTTATAAGACACATTATGATTCCATTTCTAATCATATCATAATTAATGTTTCGTTTATTTAGATTAAACCTAGCCTAATCCGATTTTGTTCATTGTATGTCGATAATCGTAAATCGTTCCTTATCAATGACTTCAATCAATTATTTAATGTTTAAAATTGAAGAATACTTTTGGTAATAATGATTTTGTTAGTGAGAACCGTTATAGTTGTTTTCACAACGTTTTGAATGATTCTACAGGTATTATAGATGGAATTTCACATATAGGTCTCGAATCATTGAGGGTATGTTTAAACCTAAGGGGGGAGGTCCTTAGGACATGATCGATTGCCGGACCTTTTTGTGATCTTTCCTTGGCCTTAATGTAATATTTCCTTATCCACCTTAATTCCCATTTGGGAATGAATGTGATAATGTAAAATTCTAAACGTTTATTGGGTTTAGTGCTTGAATTTCCTCTTTTTCTTCAATTATTTTTTAAATGTATGATGAATTAACAAATGTATGTTAAATCTAAGTTAATTAAGTTGATTGAGTTAAGGTCAAGATGAGTTTGCTTAAATTTTAAGTACTACTGGGAATTAAATCAATACATTATAATATAAATAAAGTTAAACTATTACAAAAGTGCAAATTACCATTGTAGTATAAAAATTTAGTTTTAAATCGCTAGTATATTTTTTGTATCATAGAAGTTTTAATAATAATAACAATAAGTAATTAAAATTTCAATTTATTTACTTACTTTAAGCTTAAAATTAAAGTTGATCAAATTAAACTATCTATAATACTGACATAAAATTATTCGTTGAACTATAACACTAAGTTATTAGACAGAAGGAAAGTTTCTTTTTTATTTTTTTAACTAAAGAGAATCTTTAAATCGAATTATTGATACAATTGGACATTTCTTCAGATCTACTTGGTTAACTTGCAATCAGATCTGTTGGCAAGCAGTTCTAGAACCTGTTACTTCAAGATTATTTTCTGTATATTTTCTTGGCTTTGGTCATTTTACAATCTTCATTCTATTTAGATTACCATTTTTACAATATATATATATATAATATCTATATCTATCTTATATATATATATAAACCAACTAGTTCCAAATCTAGCTACTTCTTCAATTCCAGATAATTACCAGAGGTGTCTGAAAATAAGATGACCTCCTGACCTTTTAAGTTGAAATTGTTATTTGATACTACCACTGGTACCACTGATACATCCTTAATAATCTCTCTACATACACTCCATCTGCTGTTGATGGGAAAAGGGGAAAAATAAGAGATGGAAGAGTTGGCACATCTACGGAATCAAAATGAAGCAAGGAAATTCTACGAATGTGTGAGCAATGCCCGAAAACCTTTCAAGCCCTGTGTTAATGCATGCAACCTGGGGAACCAGAAAAGATTATTAGTGCAATGGAGTGACTACTTCAGGAACCTTCTGAATGGTGAAGAGACCTCTGAGGACGGGTTGGTGACAGAAAGTCCCATCGGGGAACTTGAACCGCCCGACCTGGAAGAGGTACAGGATTCTATCTGGCACCTAAACAATAAAAAGGCACCGGGAGCAGATGAACTACCTTCTGAATTGCTAAAATATGGAGGGGAGGAAATAATTATGGGCCTGTGGCAAACGGAACAAATGCTGGAAGAATGGAATCAGACAATTATATGTCCCATACACAAGAAAGGGGATGTTTTGGATTGTCAAAACTATCGAGGCATATCCTTGCTACCTAGTGCATATACAATTTTCTCAAGGATTGTCTTCCTAAGACTTCTTCCTTTTGTAGAACATGAAATTGGACGCGACCAGGCAGGGTTCATGAGTAGCAAGGCCACCACAGACCAAATATTCTCAGAGTACAAGGCGGCCTCTCAGAAGGTTTCGGCCTCAGACAAGGTGACTGCCTGGCTTGTCTTTTGATTAATTTAGCCTTAAACAAAGGGTGCAGTCAGAATGTCGGGAATACAAATCGGAGTCACTATATTTAATAAGACTTTGCAAGGCTGTGAGGGATATATTCCTGGCTCTAACTAATGCAGCCGGTAAAATATACAAAGAAATGAACAAGAACACAGGGAAACAACCATCAAAGTAGGAAACTACACCTTTCAAAACGTGAAAGAATTTGTATATGTACCCAGATAAATGAAATGCAACCGGAAATCTAAAGAAAAATAATGGCGGATAAATAGTTGCTTTTTTTGGGTTGCAAAAGCACCTCAGAAGTAATGCCTTATCCCGGACTACAAAGATAAGAATATATAAAACCCTGATAAGGCCTATCCAAACATATGCGTGTAGGACTCTCACAAAAGCTCAAGAGCTGGCTGTCATGAGGTTTGATTGAAAAATAATAGGGAGAATCTATGGGGCAGTATTTCACAATAACACATGGAGGCAACGTACGAACTTAGAAATAACTGAACTATACAAAGATGCCGACATTATCAGGTTTATCAAGGTGAACAGGCTACAATGGGCATGACACATCACACGTATGGAAACAGATGAAGTCCCTAAAAAATTACTTCAAGAAAAAGTGCATGGAACAAGTAGGGTTGGATGACCGAGGCTCCGATGGGCGGATGGTGTGGCTGCGGACGCTCGGACCATCTTACGCATCCGTAACTGGAGAGCAGCAGCTATGAAGAGAGATGACTGGCGGAGGCCTTGTCCCCACGTGTGATGTAGAGCCATATTTTTGTATGTATGTATCATTCCTGCGATTTACTTGTTGTGTTGTTATAATAAAATTTTAAATTTCAATGAATAAATAATAAAAAATAAAAATGAAGAAATGATTGTTAGCCAAAAAACATAATGCCACATTCTAACTCTAAAGATTCGGTGTTAGTTGTATTCCTTTAATTATGTTATTATAATCGTATTGTCTCTGCAATGTTAATTTATGAGAATCCTTAGTAGTAACTTCAATCTGAAGAAAAAATATTTTTCAGAGAATAAGTCAAGAATTTTACTTTTTGACTCTAAATATAATTTACTTTTCTGTTAATTATTATGCAGCATATAAAGATTTTCTATACAATTTATTTTCAATCAGTTTTTATATAAAATAGTAAGACCTTTGAATGACAACTCTTATATAATTCATTAGTCGAAATAAACTTGACCATTAACAAAACATAGTGAAATTATGGCAGTTTCATTAAAATATTTTTTTAAATAAATAGATTTTCTTGACACTACTGAATAAATGGTGGATTGGCCAGTTAAATGGTTTTCATTCAAAAATAAAAAAAGTTCATAGATCTTATATTGACCACTAAATGAAAAGGTTTTGTCAAGCTGCATTATTTTAAGAGAAAGTGAGTAAATAGTTTAGAACAACCTTGGTTAGCATCTGGGTGTAGTTGAGAATGGATGAGTCTCATGAGAATGTTCCATTCCAGTGCTTTACTCGGGCCAGAAATAGAGCTCGCTTCTCTGGGCCTTAAACCGAGGCATTGAGCACAAGGATATGAGCAAAACTTCTCAAAAGTCTTTATATATTTTGGCTTAATACTTTGGCTTGTTTCTTAAGGAATCTAAGGTTTTAAAAATAAAATTATTTTTATTTACAACAGGAACATCCTTATCAAACTTCATCATCAAAATGACATTCATGTTCAGATGAAATCATCCTATGTGCTATTGTCAGGTTTAAGATAGAGGAACGTTTCATTTTATTTGTATTGTTTATTAAAACGCATGGACAGAAGTTATAACTGGATATTTAATTATCATTTGACGACGGTACAAAGTGACACAAGTCAAAAGCCTACATTTTCGGAATTGGAAATGAGCTTGGAATAGCATTTGGGCACTGAGAATTCCACAAGTGCCTTATGACAGACAAACTCTGAAGCTAAGATTAATACAGTTTGATGAGTGATAGAGAGATACTTACCCATTCCTCTCATGTTCTAAACTCAAAAACACTGATTTGTGTCATGTACATCTGAAATCATCTTAGAGAACAATATCCTGAAAGACACAAACAGTAATTACTGGAAGAGAAAAGAATTTCATTTGAGATTTTATCATCAGCAAAAGCGTGAGATCAAACATATGTATCAATCATTGCATATAGCAATACATTGTGAATCTGGGCACAGATAAATGCCATCCTTCCTCAATGTTACGTAAAATTATTACGTAGCAAAATTAAATTGAAAATACAAAGAAAACATTGACCGCACCTGAAAATTAAGTAACGAATGCAATGGGAAAAAATCTTAATTTTGAGCTCAACTTGGAGGTACAAAACTTTGCTTTATAAATATTATATATAATAAATATGGATCAGATGCAATGTGTTATAATAACATATATATGATCATTAATTGTATGCCACTTGCTGCTAAGGTTGATTAAGTAAAATCATTAAAACTCATTTATTATTAACTACCAGCGTTGGGTTTTATCTAAAATGTTAGGAAGAAGCAGTGACCTACAAAGGGATTTTTTTTTTTTTTTTTTTACTGACATGTCTTATTTTCTTCGTATATATAAATATAACTATGGGATGAACAATTTTCTAGAATTGAAAGCTAAATAATACAAAATAGTCTGATTCTTGGGAAGCAGGTAACGTAAATCCACGCTATCAAAAGAATTTAAAAAATACTTTATAAAAAAGAAGAGCCACGTAACATCGGGAGTGAGTAATTAGGATATTTAATGAGGGCCAGTTTAGAGAAGCTGTAAATCCATTAGTTTGGAGATAAAGAAAAAAATAAAATTAAACTCCGCTAAGTGAAATTAGAAATTGTAATTAATTGCTTTTGCGCTTTTACTTTAAACAGAGAATCGAGAATTAACGTAAAACATTTTAGTACAGTTTAAAAATGCTTTAACAGTAGTAAAATGACTTAATAAATAAGAAACTACCAACCGTAAACCCTTTTTATGGTAGTTTGATGAGTTTTTTTTTATACTTGTGTCAGTGGGAATATATTTAAACAATTAAAGTTAGTGTTAACATGAGCTTACATTTACCCATCATCTCCGGATTATCATTGGCTTTGTCTCAAACATTATGAAGGAGGTCTTTTTACGATTCCAGAGTAATCTTGGTTTTAAGAGAATCACTAATTCCAAAAAAAAAAAAGTAAAATAAACAGACAGACATCAGGACTGCCGGTAAAAATGAAAAGTCAAGACTTTGGAATAACTGTGCTCTATTTTGAATTTGAAAAATCAACTATAGTCTGAATTATTTAAATTTGAAATTTGAAAATTTTAAGTGTTAACATTAGTCTGGTTTTCAGATATGTTGACACTTCTAGCAATAATTATATACATTTTAAAGTAGTTAATTTACTAATCAAAACATTTTATGTACAGAACAAGCTCAATATAAAATATCTGTAATTATTTGAAGTAATAATTAGTTTATAGTAGTATTATTTATACCTTCATATTATATTTACATAGATTTTATATTCATTTTTATTATTGTTATCATCGTTAAATTCAACAATACATAGATAATTTGTGCTTTTAATCATTTCGTAAAACAAGATATTTAAATATTACAAATAAAACGTTTTAGGGGAATTGAAAAAAATCAACCGTTTTAAGTTAATATAAATATTAACTAATAAACGAGTTTTTAGATAAATATAGTTATTCTTATATCAATATAATAACCGACAGGTTTATCCCCTACCAAAGTCGCTAAATGCGGTTATAGAAGTTTTCACTTAAAAAACAAAGACATGAAAGAAAATGGGAACACAGAACAAATCTTTTTACATTGTTATCCTGGTAAAAATCGAAAAAAGAATAAAAGTGGGAAGTATTGAAATCCAATATTCACTAAGCTGCCCCCCCCCCCCCTCCGTCTGGTAGCAGGCTGAAAATCCCACGACTCTGGTAACATTAGCTAAAACACAATTATGAAGTTTGTTGAAACAATAGATAGAAAACAAAGAACCGTTTAAGTATTTACCAGAAGACCTCTCGTAGAACAAGGAATCTGGGCCAAGTACAAGATTGAGGTTCAGATGACCCCAGTTGTGAATAATGATTAAATACTTGTTGAACAACTAATAACCGTTGTTGTATGTACCAAATAGTTAAAGCTCTTTAAGTGTTAACACATTATTCAAGTAATTAATTCTAAATTGAGCTACCTTTGCAATGATTAAAAAATTATGTAAAAGAAACAAATTCTTAATATGCAAACTCATCTTCTAAAAGTGCTTATCCTATTTAGGTGTTGTCCATTATAACGGACGTTCTTATTATTCTGATCCTAGTACAAAACTATCGATGCTAATCCTGTCCTAACTAGCCAGGAATTATTTATATATTGCATATGGGCATAAATTAATACTAAAATTGTAGATTATTTTAGCAATAAAGATTGCTATTGCTATCATAAATAAAGCGGACAATAAAGTAAAGAGAATTCTACGATTTTCAAAATGAATTTTACAGAGCGCCCTTACTTTAGCCTTTTTACCTTAGGCCGGAGTAATGAGTTGCCTATAGAAAGTAAAGATCAAAGATAGGCCTTTTAGTGAGCATCGCCCTTTTTTCTAATTTCTCTTTGTATCCATTGTTACTTTATACCCAGTCTCTATTACCAATTTGAAATTCAAATCAATTAACTAAATGAATCGATTATACTGCGTTTAGGTTTGTTTATTTTTCGCTTTAATTACTTTTATTATATGATCTTACAATAAAAAATAAATAAATTAAAGTACTTATAATCAGAAATTAAATAGAAGAAAGAACTGACCTAATTTTTCTTAATCGATTTTTCAGGTCTGAATTAATTTGAAGAAATAGTTGCAATGCTATTAAATAGTATTAAAATCAATTGAAAACTGAAAATGAATTTCCTTCAGTGCAAAAGAAAAATAAATTTATATATTGGGATAGAGAAAACCATTTTCCAGTCATTATATATTCTTAATCCTTATAAATCATTTAAGATGTTTCGACAGCACTGTGTCATTTTCAATCCTTTTGTTAAGGCCAGATGAAGTAGTAACCTTATAAAGTATTAACAGTTTTAATCAGAAACAATTATATCATTTTTTCTTAAAAGAAAGAACATTATCGTTTCTTATTTATCACATTTTTATTTAATATAATAATTTAAACGTTTATTTCATAGTTGTTTAGAATAATTTAACTTTAAAAGGTAATTTTATTTGTTTAGTTTTAAGTGTAATATTTGTAGAAAGTGTAAAAACATATGTTATAAAAGTGAAGAGAGAAAAACAAAAGAGAGTCGATCGGCTTTTGTTCGCTCCGGCTAGACCGAGCCAGTGTGTGTTGACGCGAGCCCTTAGCCGTGCACATCGTATGCTCTCTAGGAGCCCAAAGTTGTTTTTGTGAATTTTAAGACAGTGTCGCCACGAGCCCTTAGCCGTGCACATCGTATGCTCTATAGGAGCCCAAACTTGTGTTTTGTTAATTTGAAGACAGTGTCGACGCGAGCCCTTAGCCGTGCACATCGTATGCTCTATAGGAGCCCAAACTTGTGTTTTGTTAATTTGAAGACAGTGTTGACGCGAGCCCTTAGCCGTGCACATCGTATGCTCTTTAGTAGCCCAAAGTTATTTTGTGAATTTTAAGACAGTGTTGCCACGAGCCTCTTGACGTGCACATCGTATGCTCTATAGGAGCCCAAAATTGTTTTGTGTGAATTTGAAGAAGATACTAATTTGCTGCCCACCTGCAGGTGTAATTAGTTTAAACTTCGTCATAGATTCGACCAATTCGAATTGACCCAGTCGATCATCTCAACCTCCATTGTTTCACCATCTTCGCTCGCCCTGCCGACGAAAATCCTCTGTCGTCTCAACATCCAGCTCGCCCTGCCGAGAATCTACCATCTACTGAAAACTACTTCGACAGACAGATAAGAGTTTTCATTATTATATCATAGCAATCAGAAAACCGCATAAACATTAATTATTTTGTAATAGATTTTATTTGTAATTTAATAGAGTTAAATTTAATATCGTAAGATTAAATAATATTTGTTTTCTTTTTTGTTATTAATTAGTTGTTGATAATTTAGTTAATATTAGTAACTTCATTTCTCATTATAAAATCGTTTAAATTGTTCTTTAATTTAATTAATTGTTTTTCATTCTCAAAATTATTAGTTATTTAATTTATGAAAATTATTTGATTTATGTTATTAGTTTAATAAAAGGTTACATTCAAAATGACATGCGATCTGGTATAATTGAATCAGAAATTTATTTTCCTTATCCATTTCGGAGCTCTCATCGAAAGGTCCAATAACTATTTCGAGGTTGCTCAAACATAAAATTTGGTCCTCCGGCGGCCGGATCGCACGTCGTAACTGGAACCGTTTCTAAATTGATATTATAATTTCTATTTTCTTTTACATTTCATTTTATTTGTTCTAATATTTACTCTTTATAGGCTTTGTTCGTTTTGTATCAAACAAAATAATGGCCCCTAAATCAGACCAAAGTAAAAACGAAACTAAATTATTCGATCTTGAATACGAGCTTAATTATTTATCTCGAGACATATTAGAAACGCGAACTATTGGGTCCAATATCACTACCCGACCTCAAGATGGAAATTTATTAACAGCGCGGTTATCACGGTTGGATAACACCTTTCGTACATTTTTAGAAAAAATTAAAACGGCCCACTCACTTGCCAAAATTCTTGAAGATGAATCGATTGATCGTTTCGACACCCTTCGCCTAGAAACTACAAATAATTATTACGAAGCATTATCTTTTGGAGTCGCTGGGGAGGGTGAAGTTGCCTCCAACCAATACGGAAGTGGTGACCACAGTCAGCACAGTGCCGAATCTCACATTAAATTGCCAACCATTAACCTGCCCTCTTTTAGTGGTCTTATTTCGAATTGGGTGTCCTTTAAGGACACGTATTTATCATTAATTCACAATAATGCGAATTTGAGCAATATTCAAAAGTTTCATTATCTGAAGTCAGCCTTAAAGGGTCAGGCACTTCAAACCATCTCGACAATAGAATTGACCTCCGAAGGTTACGAACAAGCATGGGATGCTTTACAAAAGAAATACGATAACAAGCGGATCCAAGCCACACACTACCTAGTCAATATGTTTAATTACAAACCTGGTGCCAAATTCGATCTACGTTCCTTAGAAAATTTCTCCGAAGTTGTTTTGGAAAGTGCAGTCGCTTTCCGAAAATTGAATCTTCCGGACCCTTCCGGATTCATATTGTTCACATATTGCATGAGGCTCCTCGATGCGAAAACTCGCGAGCGATTTGAAACAGACTTCGGATCCAAATCTGAAGTCCCAACTTTCGATGATTTCACTTCATTTATTCACCGACAATGCTTTCAGCTTCAAGCAGATTCACTAACCTCGAATTTCGGTCATAATACTCAAAGCTCGTCAGTTGGTAGGCCCCAAAATATTGCCAAACATGTTTTTATGTCAACGGGTAGTTCTAGCCCAGAAAATATTTGTCCTCTGTGTCAGGAAAAACACCGTTTATATAGATGTCCTCGTTTTCGCTCCCTAGAGCCCAAAGAACGTTTTAATAAAATGAAGCAGCTTAAGATTTGTTCTAATTGCTTGTCGCCAAACCATTATGTTGGTAAATGCACCTCTCCTAGGTCATGCTACTACTGTAAAAAACGGCATCACTCCCTTTTGCATTTTCCTACATCAACAAGTAGGTCGACAAGTGGGTCCGATAGTCAATCTTCAGATCGCATTCCCTATTTAGAGAACAACGGTAAGCTAAAAACGAATGCGTCAACAGATGAAAAATTATATATCAAAACCGACAATAACGAATCTCTGAAAGGCTCGGTTTTATCCTCGTCATCCAAAACCGATGTCTCCACCCTTTTGGGGACAGCAATGGCTAGAATAGAAGATAGTAATGGGCAGTTGGTCCCAATTCGTATTTTGATCGATAGTGGGTCACAAAGATCATTTATTTCTTCGGCTTGCGTACGAAGATTAGGACTTGGGACAAGACTTAATTCTCAGTCAATGAGGGGTTTTGGGGATAGTCCGATACAAGGAGGGAAGTACGAAACCTCGTGTGTTCTAGTGCCTAGAGATCGTAAACAGCCTCGGCTTAAAAGTAACGCTGTAATAATTTCCAAAATTACAGAAAAGGTACCCGTCTGTCCAGTACCGGTCTATATAAATGACCATTTCAAACAATACCCATTGGCGGATAACTCATTTGGGAAACCGGGTCCAGTCGATTTCCTGTTAGGAGCTGATTTGTTCGGACAAATCTTATTGGGTAAATGCGTGAGACGGGACGGATATCCTAGCGCTTTCAAAACTATTTTCGGGTGGGTCATCATGGGACCTATACGCTCTCATTCCACCGTACAAGATACATCCATTTCGCTCTTTTCATCTTGCGACCAATCGCAAGAGAGAGCATTGGAAAAACCAATTAAAATATTTCAGGAAATCGAAACTATTGCTCCAGTTGTCGAACCAAACCCTCCAAATGTTAAGGCAGAGAGACCTTTTAGTTTAACTCACACTCGGGAGTACAGCGGGCCTTACAAGGTCCAATCACCATTTAAAGAGTTTTCGCCACCAGAACTGAGTTGCTCTTATTACACTGCATTACCTCGGTTCCCAAAATTAGCGCACCGGATTAACAAAATTTCCTTATTGACAGGAAACTATTCCAAATTGGCCGACAACTACCATGTTTTGTCAACCGCTGGTAAGGGTCGATATTCATTACCACTTTTTGTATAATTGAAGACAACTCCTACGCAAAACTTCGATTGGTATTAGACGCATCGTCACCTATGGAGCTTGGATTTCTAAATGACCATTTCCTGATTGGGCCTAAGTTTCAATTGGATATTAGGCAGGCGTCCCTTAATTTCAGACGCTTTCGACTTGTTCTGCACTCGGACTTATGTCAAATGTTTTTTCAGGTAGTAGTGCATCACAATGCCTTGCCTTACTGCCAATTTCTATTTTGCAACAGTACTTCCCAACCGATTGAGGAGTATCAATTGAATAGACTCAGGCCTTCCGGGATGAATTGCACCCAATGCGCCCAGCAGCATTATTTCGAAACGGATTCCCCATCCGTTAAGATACATGTCCGTTCATCATCGCCATCCATAGATCTCCAAGGGATACTCAGGGTGGGCGGTCACTTTAGCAACAGTCCTTTGCCCAGCAATGCAAGAATTGTAACATTTCTGACTGTAATATAACCAATATTACTTCCTCAGTTCCGATACTACATTGAACATTTAGATGATTAGTTAATTTAACATTACTCTAGAATGTATCTCCACCCCACTCCCCAACTTTTGCATTCACATCAGGAACGACATGACTGGGTTGTTTGGGATATTTCAGCTTGTAGAATTATTCCACATAAAATTGTCCACAAATGCAAATTTGTCCAAAAAGGTACATTTAGTACGAACCGATATCGTTCGGAGAATTTCGTTCCTCCAATTGCCAATCTCCCTCCGTCGAGATTTGAGCAAGGAAGTCCGTATGCCATTACTACCGTAGAATATTGTGATCGTTTTCTTTTAAAATCGTTTTAGGAACCCCATGGCAATCGGCCAAATTCTGACATTTGTACGTTCACAATTGAACAGAACAGCAGTACAAAAATTTAGATCTTCAGTCACCAACGCATTAATATATTGCCTCCCTATCAATTCACACTGGGTTTGTCTCCCGACTATTGTTGAATTAAACTTCTATGCAAATATCTTTCTTTTGAATTTTTGCCCACAGACAAAAATTGGTGGGCGGTGTGTTAAGGCCAGATGAAGTAGTAACCTTATAAAGTATTAACAGTTTTAATCAGAAACAATTATATCATTTTTTCTTAAAAGAAAGAACATTATCGTTTCTTATTTATCACATTTTTATTTAATATAATAATTTAAACGTTTATTTCATAGTTGTTTAGAATAATTTAACTTTAAAAGGTAATTTTATTTGTTTAGTTTTAAGTGTAATATTTGTAGAAAGTGTAAAAACATATGTTATAAAAGTGAAGAGAGAAAAACAAAAGAGAGTCGATCGGCTTTTGTTCGCTCCGGCTAGACCGAGCCAGTGTGTGTTGACGCGAGCCCTTAGCCGTGCACATCGTATGCTCTCTAGGAGCCCAAAGTTGTTTTTGTGAATTTTAAGACAGTGTCGCCACGAGCCCTTAGCCGTGCACATCGTATGCTCTATAGGAGCCCAAACTTGTGTTTTGTTAATTTGAAGACAGTGTCGACGCGAGCCCTTAGCCGTGCACATCGTATGCTCTATAGGAGCCCAAACTTGTGTTTTGTTAATTTGAAGACAGTGTTGACGCGAGCCCTTAGCCGTGCACATCGTATGCTCTTTAGTAGCCCAAAGTTATTTTGTGAATTTTAAGACAGTGTTGCCACGAGCCTCTTGACGTGCACATCGTATGCTCTATAGGAGCCCAAAATTGTTTTGTGTGAATTTGAAGAAGATACTAATTTGCTGCCCACCTGCAGGTGTAATTAGTTTAAACTTCGTCATAGATTCGACCAATTCGAATTGACCCAGTCGATCATCTCAACCTCCATTGTTTCACCATCTTCGCTCGCCCTGCCGACGAAAATCCTCTGTCGTCTCAACATCCAGCTCGCCCTGCCGAGAATCTACCATCTACTGAAAACTACTTCGACAGACAGATAAGAGTTTTCATTATTATATCATTGCAATCAGAAAACCGCATAAACATTAATTATTTTGTAATAGATTTTATTTGTAATTTAATAGAGTTAAATTTAATATCGTAAGATTAAATAATATTTGTTTTCTTTTTTGTTATTAATTAGTTGTTGATAATTTAGTTAATATTAGTAACTTCATTTCTCATTATAAAATCGTTTAAATTGTTCTTTAATTTAATTAATTGTTTTTCATTCTCAAAATTATTAGTTATTTAATTTATGAAAATTATTTGATTTATGTTATTAGTTTAATAAAAGGTTACATTCAAAATGACATGCGATCTGGTATAATTGAATCAGAAATTTATTTTCCTTATCCATTTCGGAGCTCTCATCGAAAGGTCCAATAACTATTTCGAGGTTGCTCAAACACCTTTGTAAATTTAGTTCTCTGCATCAATACAATTCCTTTACATAACTTCATAACAGTTATAAGTCTAAAATTCTGTGGAAAACCATAATAATTATACTAAATTACATAATTTAATAATATAATAAAGTTGCCAAAATAACTAGCAACAATTTAAGTATAAATACCTCAAAGTCATATTTATAAAAAAATGAACATATATCAGATGATACCAGAAGTAGAATCAATATTCAAATTTATGGACACTCCTGAAACCCATAAAAACGGTTTACGGGACACCATTAGTAAAAACATTTTAAATTATTTAAATAGAGATAAAAATAAATTGAACAAATTCACTCAACTTATTAACAATGATATCTTAACCACAATTTTTTTTTTTTTAAATAATGACAATCTATCCATAATCAAAACAAAAACTAAAAAGTTGGCTATAATAACTAAAATAGATTATAAGAGAATGATTTTAGAGTTGATAAATAAAAAAGATACTTATAAAAGCATAAGAAATGACCCGATGCATGAACTAGATAATAAAGTGAATATTAAATATAAATTTATAAAAAAAAAGTTTAAAAGCAAACTATTTAACAAATACTATAATACCCCACGAATACATGGTTTATTTAAATTACATAAAGAAGGTTATCCATGTAGACTAATAGTCGATGGTACTAACAATCCAACAGACAACCTTGCTAAACATTTAAATAAATCCTTAAGTCACTATAATAGCTATAATGAATATGACATAAAAAATGCAATAGAATTAAAAAACAAACTAAACCATATTAAATTAAATCCAAATCACATAATTGGAAGTTTAGATGTAGTCTCTATGTTCCCTAATATACCATTAAAACTAGCATATAAACTTATAAATGAAAATTGGGATAAAATATAAAAATATAAAAAGCAAATACATTTTTTTAGAAGGTATTTAATTATTAACTCTGTACTGAAAACAGTTATTTCACATTTCAAAGCCAATTTTTTAAACAAACTACAGGATTACCAATGGGAGGCAGACTCTCCTTTAATTTATCAGGAATTGTGCTCAATTATTAAAGACAGTTTACAAAAATAAACAACCCCCCTATTTTCATGCTAAAATACATAGACGACCTGCTAATTATTGGAAATAAAAATATTTTAGAAAAATTTAGTAAAGTCCTATACGAACATAACAAAAAGATAAAATTCATACAAGAATTAGAATAAAAATTACTCATTAAATTTCTTAGATATTACTATAACAAGAAACCATAATAATAATAACCTTAAAACAAAATGGTATAAAAATGATATCACCTCAAATATATATACTACTAAATTATTGCTCAAATCACCCTAGGCATCAAATTAAAAATATAGCTTTAAATTTAATTAGGAGATCAATTAAATTAACAGACGTAGAATATTTAAAGGAAACAAAAAAACAAAATTTTAAGATCCTTCTGAATAATGCCTTTCCAATCAAACTAATAAAAGATTTATGACATAAACAAAACAATTTAATTAATAGTATAATAGACAATCACTTACCTATAAATATAATAAATAAATTAAATACCAAAGAATCTATTAATAATACAAAAATACAAAGCAATAATAATGCAATATAAATTAAACCATCTCAATCTAAAATATCTAATTTTTTCATAAAAGAAACTGATAATACAGATCCACTAATAGACAATAACAAAATTCATAAGGTAACAGAAGCACTGGATATAGATTTAAAATATAATAAAACAAGATATAATAGTGTAGCCTATATCAAGGGCTTATCCGAAAAAATGGAACCAACCTTTAAAAATTACGAAATACCAGAAATAGGGATAGCAGATGAAACAGGAAATCCAATCAGAAACATAATAAACAGCCAAAAAGACAAGCTACCAATTTTAGAAAATAAAAATTTAATATATGAACTTACTTGTAATAACTGTGAAGGGATTTACATTGGACAAACAAGTACACATTTAAAAAACAGAATTTATCATCATCAAAATAATCTCAAACCTAAAGCTAAAACGAGCACTGCATTGTCAGCATATTGTGAAAAAGAATTGCACACATTTAATTTTAACAAGCCCAAAATTTTGCATATAGAGAATACCACAATTCAAAGAAAATATTTAGAGGCTTTGTTCATAAATAATAAATTGGAGAATACAGTAAATGATAGAAAAGAGGCAGGAGAAATTAGTAAATTCTATTCTTCCATTATTTTAAGATTAAAAAAACAATAGAACACAAGATGCCTCATGCTCTATAAACAAATCAGATAGAGTAAAATAACCTGACCCTATTACCTACTAATAGATCTTATAAAATATATTTCCATGTAATAATTTATAAATTTTCATAATTTAATTAAAGGATATATAGAAATATTTAAAAGTATATGTAAAAGTACAGAATCACTAGATTGCACACATGCTTGTCAACTATATCTAAAATTCCATTGTAGTAAATTGTTAAAAAATAAATTTAAATATAATAATAACTATCTTACATTAACACGATCTTTATATCGTATCCATTTATCACGTATTTCGTCTGGTTTCGACCGTGTTGTCAAATTTTTTGCTGTCGATTCGCTGTCCATACTGCTAGGCGATACTTCCGCAGGGCTTAATATGAGAATGAAAATGTTCTTCTATATTTCGGTATTTATAGCTCTCCAGATCTTACCCTATCAGAGATTAACCGGTCGGAACCCATCCAATCAGAAAGCAGGGAATCAGACCACAGGAAGAATAGGATCCGCCTCCGGATCCGGATAGCTATAAGTATCATAGTGTAAAAGAGAATTTTCAGGCTCAGAATAAGCCCTGAGGAAGTTAGCAGTATGGCCAGCGAAACGTCGGCACAGATCTGGACGACACGGTCGAAATACAAAGATATACGTGATAGATGGATTAAAAATATTTTCTTGGTAACCATATATATTTTAATCAAAGTTTTTATTCCAAGTTAACCTTACAGTTTACTCGGTCTCTGTGCGTATTAGACTGTATAATATAATTATATATTTACGGTCGCCTAGGTATGCCCAATAAAAAAATTTCAACTTATAAGGCAAAGGAATTTAAAAGAGGGATTTTTATCGATTAGTTGTTGGATGGAATCATATAGCTCGGATGTTGAATGTTTTTCTTGTTTTTCTTTGGGGAAATTAGACAAGATTGTTCTTCGGATGGAAGGGAGATCAAAGAACCAACTTTTCGAAGTAGATTCACGAGCAATAGCTTTCAGTCGAATCTTCTTGGAGCTACTTTTGATCCTGAGAGGGTCTCCCAATCTCCTAGACGAGACCAGCATAAGTGACTTCCTCCACCTTCTTACTTCTTCTTAGTCCAACTGTCGATATATCAACTAGGCGTCTTAGCGAGGAGTCTCTGAGGGAGCTGAACGTATAATAAATATTTAAAGTTGTACATTAAGTTATTGAGATTCAGGTGCATACTCGATTAGTTTTCTTTTGGCGTTTTGATACTATATTAGTTTGCACAATCATGCCTTGTCAGTGAAAAAACAGGCGTTTTCAATTGATGACGAATGCTTATTTTGTACAAATGTCAATACGTAAGTACAATTGATGCATGAGCATCATACAGAAGTTAATTTTATAGTTTAGGTTCGTGCCTTATTTAATATAATTCATTATAAATATATTTTCTACTGTCAGGTCATAATTATAAAAATAGTCCCGAAAAGTTACAAAAAGAAAGTTTTACAAGTATACGACAGAATCTCAAGATCTGAAACTGTAACTTGTTTTATTAATTGTCACGAAAATTAGGAACCAAAGTATAAATATATATGCATTTCAATTTCTAAGGTGAATAAATGGTTGAGTCGAGTTTTCTCCTAAATGAGGTCTTATAGGAAAACAGAATAGTGTTGTTTTCGTAGTGTATAAGGAACTATATCAGAGATTTACTAAAAAAGGAGTTATATCAATGAAAGGTATGTATGATATTATTTTTATAAATACAAGTTGTTCAATGAAAAACAAAACATATTTTACTGCTTTCTCTGGTACATTTCCTTTTAACAGAGGAATCGCCATCTATCATCTGTCTAGAGTTAAAAGACAAAATTTTCGACTACGAGATAACAGGAATTGAACCAAGAACATGCGCTGTAAATGTATATAATAAATATATACATATATATAACTATTACAACATTAGCATGGTATAGAAAACTCAAGCAGGTGCCAACAGAGTTAGGAGGAAGCTAGGAACCACAAAGAAGATTGCAATACCAAGATGGAGAGATCGCAGATGTAGCCCAACCAAGTATCATATTATTTCTTAGAAATAATATAATGTTTTATTTCATTACAATCTTATCACTAACATACCGTCCACAATACCAGAGCAGGAATGTACTATGGATATTATTCTATAGAAAAATGGATATTATATATCCACTTTAACACTAGGTATTTACACTATTTAATGATAGCGATGTAAATGAACAAAATCGTTAAAAGTAATACAGTTTTTCTGAAATTTCTTTTTATTGGATAGGAATAAGTACAAAATGGCACATTAAGGGCAATAAGTATTAGTGGTTTATGAACACGTTAAAACTATATATACATATATTATTACTAGTAAAATGACACTGTTTTGTAAAATCGTAATGAATCAATGAATTAAAAAGAGGTAGGGGGAGAGACACAATATATAGTCTATTATTATCTAGTTTTTTGGTATAAAAATAAAATTTAAACATTTACGATGTACCAATTTGTGACGAAATGTTTATTTTGCACCAATGTCAATTCGTTTGTACGATTTATATATGAACATCGTACAATAGAAAATTGTATATTTAGAATCGTGTATTATTTAATATAATTCACTAAAAGTCTGTTTTGGTTATGAGATCAAGATAGCCTCGATAAGTTACCGAAAGAAAGTCTAACTAGTATACGGCTTAGTATCAAGAAATGAAAGTAAAACTTGTAAAAAAAAAAAAAAATCGACGAGAAAAATGGTCAAATTTTCTCCTAAATGAGACTCTTGTACTAAGTGAAACTGAATCGTGTTATTTGTGTAGTTAATCAGGAACTAAGTCAGACATTAGACCAAAAAAAAACTTATTGCTTGTATTACAACTCCATAGAATTATTAGTAATCAATGAACACATTCAAACTATATACATATTTACAAAAGGTAATACTAGTAAAATAATGGTGTTTTCTAAAATCGTAATCGGTAATGAATAAAAAGGAAAGGGAGACAGGACATTGGAAAATAGTCTATTATTATTTTCTTGGTAAATCGTCGGTGGAGTAGGTTCGAGAAAAGAGGGCGGAGTTTTGTGGCCGAGGTTCCAATCATAAATCTAACCTCGGCTGCCCGCTGGAATTTTCCCATTTAGTTGGCCGCCCGGGTGACCACCTTATAGCCAACCTTAAAGCCTTCCCTTCCACAAAGGACACTCTTCTTATTGCTTTGTGTCTCTGGAGCCTGGTGCTCTATGCATGGCTGCTAGGGGCATTAGCTTTTGTCAGGGTTTGTTTAATAAATATCGGTAAATATAATTCAGTAATCTTTAAAAATAGTAAAGGGCAAGGGACAAGAAAAAAATCTCAAATTTTTAATAAAATACTAAATTAAAAATTTTAAAATATCCGAGAGTACGGGGGAAGAAATTCCTTTGAAAATTCTCTAATATTGCCTCAATATGTTTTTATCAGATCGCTAAGGCCATAAAATAATCCTGCATGCCGGATTTTTATTAACTTGTCGTTTGTCCATTTAACGTCACCTTACGCTGCTATGGCTAATCGGACGATGCTACATTGGGAGCTTTAAATTTTGCCTATCTAGTTTTAGTTAGGATAGGGAATTTTAACGAGCACCTGATATCTTACAGGCTCGGGACCCCGTTTGAAGTCCCTTCCGAAGGACAGCATAACCAAGAATTTTTTACTCCCTTTAAAAAATCCAAGAGCCACCTGCCGGATTACGAACCCACGATCTTACACCACTAGACCACCGGTCGCCCGTTTTATTAACGCAATCCTATCAGAGCCGCTAGAAGTGATTTATTTGTTTTGTGTATTTATGTTTCTGTGACCAACGTCCCCATTATAGTATATAACGAGATATGAATTATAAACAAAGCCTACTGTTCAAAGTGGAAACATACCATCCCTTTTTATGTGACATTGTACATTCCAGTCCAGGTTTTGTGGACAGTATGCTAGTGGTAAAGATGATATTATAAATAAAAGGAATGTAAATTAGACATTTATAATCAAAATATTAATATGACAATATTGTTGCTTTCTTCCTTATGCTGCTGGCTGCCTGCTGAGGTATCCTTTATTAATTTAACCTACAACCCGTGATGGGTCTGGGATTCAGTACATAGCAGAGACTGTAATGTTTCTTGGACAATGGTTGTGTAGGGAGGTGATTTGCCCTGGATCACGCTCAGCCGCCAGATTCCCCTCATTTTTGGTGCCAACGTTATAGAGGCTGGGTGAGCCCCAGGAGGTTCCTAGATCCCATGGGATCCATTTCCGGCTGCTAATAGATTAAATAAAAGCTTGCCAGCAGCGGAATTTGAAACTTCGGCATGGCAGCTCTGCGTTCTACGACTGAGCCACTCTGCTCCCCAGATCGTGATATTGGAAGTTGAGGTAGTAGTATCAGCTAATATGGAAAACAGGATTGGCTAGGAGCTATAAAAGCTCTGTTCTGTTCTGTCGTAGTAGAAAACCATTTTGTTCTTAGTTTTAGGCCTAGGCATGGATAATAGAGGGGTCTGGAACTGTGACAAAGAGATACCACAGAGTAAGAAGAATATTTTTGCATTGGTCACCTGCCAACCTCTCTCTTTGGGTTCCTTAACGGAATACCTGACACCGTACAGGATCGAGAACTCCATTTCACGTCTCTTCTGAAGGACGGTATAGCTATTAGTTCACAAACTTTAAAATATTCTAAAACCACCTTCTTGGCTGCGATCTTTGACATATTAGGGAGTTATCTGGTATCTGAATGTAGGTGGATTATATATTATTGGTGGTTTGGTATTTATCTCAGAATGTATTGATCACTTTTATTGAAATAATAAAATGGTATAATTACAAACTAGTTTTTTTAACTGAATACAGATATAACAAATCATACTTATTCAGATTTCACATGATTTAGAGCATTAATTGTTCAATAAACAAAGAAGAATAGGCATTTAAAAACACAGTAACTAATTTATGAAAGGTAATGGTCAAAATTAATTATTTGTATAACGTTGATAAGGAAAAAAAACATTATAATAAAAGCAGATGTAAGACAAAAAATGTATTGCGGCTTTAAAATTATCAAAATGTAGGCACACAATGTATAGCAAATATGGCTATGATCTGAATTCTATCGGATAATGTATATGGGGTTTAACTTTTATCAAAAACCAAAAACGTACACAATAACTGAAACTTCTCATAATGTCTCGCAATTGTGGTAAAAAGGAAAATCTAATGAGCTTTTCTCTAAGCATAACTGAAGAAGCGAGGAAAAATTATTGGAAATAAAATTTAAAAAAAAAATTATTAATAACCTCAATATATTACTGAATCTTATCACATTAAATCTCAATAGCAGTCACAATTAATTAAATAGAAATCCGTCCCGCTCATGACAGAAATGGCATTAGTTTGAATCTGACTTCGGAATGTTGTCATTCACTTCTTGTTCGGGCTGGATTCCGGATTCCGGAACAATTCGCCCTCACTACCCTAACGTCTTGGCTCCAATAACTAATTTAATTAAATACTTCGTCGGTTTTTCTGAATAAAATATGTGTTCTACGTAAAAGAATAATGATTTATTTTAAAGGAAATTATTTTGTCCTCGAAATCTTATGGAATAAACATGAATATTAATAATAACCACAACCCGGGTTGCGGTCCCGGTCCTGGACATATCGTTTCTTTTCAAATAAAAATATTTAAAAATTAATAACAAATAAAATACAATAAATTATAATTATTATAATGACGTAAGTCAACAAGATCAAAATTAAAATAATGTGCAAAGAACATTCTTCCCCTCGTATACATCGCAAAATTGCGAGAACGCGGGGATCAGTAGGATCAGTGAAAAGAAAGGATGTGACCACGACCGGGAGTCGTGCTTGATTGGGCCAGGATAGCTAATATGGTAGAGTTCCAGACTAGCAATCAGGAAGACCCGGGTTCGATTCCCGGTCCTGGATATATCTTTTCTTTTCAAATAAAAATATTTATATATATTAATAGTAAACAGTTCCGGTTTATAGTTTAAAAATTTATTTTTATAAATGTTATAATTTTATATGCAAATTTACCTTTTTGTAATCACAATATTTAATTATAGATGTGGACTTTTCGAAGAGTGAATGTTAGAAAAATCAACGCCTATACCGTATAAAATTTCAAAAACTCATTAAAAATTTAAACATAAAAAAACATTATTTTTATGGTTATGTGTTGATGGAGAAAAAGTAATATAGAGTGGTTCTAAGGCCGCCGTATTCAACGAACCCCTCTACAGCTATAAAAGAGGCCTAGAAAAAGTAGGTCACGATGCCAGAAATATTTCTTCCGTAATGATTTCAACCGAAAAATATCCATTGTCTTTGCTATTCATGGAGCTAGCGCGGAGTAATGTCGAAAAGTTTTATTTCTCAAGACTTCTTTATTTAAAAGTCGAATTTAAGCAACCTGAACGAACTAAGTGCCAAAACATAGTTCATTTCTTACCGTCATTAAACATAGTTCACTTACCGTCATCGCCAAGCCAGGTGTATCAAGTTTGGTTGAACACAACAAACTGAAATGTAACTGAATTCCCTAGATCAGTTATCTATCTACAATCGTACAAAAATTTCCATCGACAGATACTGAAAAATATACAGCTTCAAAATCCTAGAAAGGGTGATTTTCAGCTGAAAAACACTGTTATTTTTCCTGAATTGTAAAAAACACAACACAACGATCATATTCAGCCTCAACAGGCAGGAAATATCTTCTAGAGAATAATACATCTTTAGAGCCCCAAATCTAGTCCCAAGGCAAGTCCACACTTCCCAATAAATACCAAATACCAATCTTCACATGAGGAAATTTCTCCTCTACATTGACCCTTATGGTTCGAATTACCACCACAAAACTTTCACCACGTTTTATCCTATCATAATACTGAAAAAAATTCTTAGTTCAAGTAGACCCTGCTCTTTCGGTTCCTCCTAACTCCTAGCCTAGCTACCTCAACTTCCATATCACGATCTGGGGAGCAGAGTACGGGGCGGAGACGGGTCCCATGAAATCTAGGACTCTCCTGGGGCTCACCCAGCCTTAAAAGTGGGTACCCAAAATAGGACAAATCACCTCCCTGCATAACATTTTCCATGAAGCAGTACTGTCTCTACCATGGAGTGAATCCCAGGCCCTTTTTTTTCTTTTACTAGTACTGCTACCACTATCACGATCTATAGAATTCAAATTCAAATTCAACCGACATAAATTCTATCCGGTTATCTTTCCTGAGCGTGTTTGAAAAACTATCAAACCATTAATTAAGGAACCCACTATCATCCTTACCGAAATTCCATGTAACCACTCACTATGAGTGTAAAGCTCTTTGTTATCATATTGATATTTACTTATCGTCTGAAAGTTGGCTCAATTATCGTACACATTAATTATTTATTCGTACACTTAAATTAATCAAAGATTAATGACCAGCTAATATCAGGATTGAATTTTTAAAACCTATTTAGGGTTTTTTTTATGCATAACTTGGTGGATAATCTTAAACGTAAATGGCTCAACTTCACAGGATTATCTCGCAAAACCCTGATTTTGAATAGTAGGAGTCTTATACTAAATTATTGATATATTTATATTTGCAGATAACGTAAATAAGAAATGCTGGCAGTTTAGCATAAATCCATTCATTATCGAAACTTTTAGGTGCTACATGACCTACAAACTCCTGTTTTTTCGATTTCCCTCGATCGATGCTCATTACACCCCTTTTTAATAAAAACGTTTTTCATGTTTTTATCAATCAAGTCACTACTTCTTTTTAAAACCTGTTGCACAAAACGCATTATAACTCATATTTTAGATATGGTGGGTTATCGACTTTTAAAGAGTCAGCCTCAATGCATTTTAAAAAAAAATAGTTATTTATTTGACAAGTGAGGAAAGTTCCACTTTATTACTCCCGAGTTAATTTTACGATGGTAATTAAACGAGGGTGTTATAAGCACTTCTTCCACGTGTTAAATACTACATTTTTCCTGCAACCATTTAAAAATTAAGAAATTAAAGGTGAAACTTTAGATTTGTTAAAACTACACAAGCGCTAGTGGGTAATGCTAATGCTAGATCTCCGAATTTCTTAAATTCGATCTAGGTGACTGTTACTTTCCCTCACTAGTGAAAGTGGTTTTCCCTCACTAGTGGGAGAAAGTAGGACTTTCCACACCGGTTTTAGTTGAGTAATGAATACCATTACTCAATGGTTGCAGGAAAAAGTCTTTTTTTTATTTGAGTTTTATTTTCCTCGTTGATTCCGGAGGTATAAACTAAGATAAAGTAGTAACACTAATAAGTATTACTAAAACAAAGTATAACAAAGTAAATATGTGAAGAATAATTTATTTAGATGGATTGTTTATTGTTGAAATCCGATCCTACCGGTATTATAAATTGTTACTGCTCTACGTAAACATATACAAAACAACCATAAGTCAAAATTAAATCTGTAGATTTTAAATTTCAATAGACCAATTCCAAAGAGAACGAATTTTGCAATAGAAACCAACAATAAGATTGACCAGCTCTACCGAGTTTGACTAAGACTTTAATGTCTTTAGAGTGAGATGTGACACGATGACAAATAATTTTATATTAAACTTCACTTTTGTTAGGGCTCGATCATTATTATTGTATAGCATCGGATGATATAAGTTACGCAGTTCCCAGAATCCTTAATTCAGGAAAGGGAAAGGACTTTTGATAGAATAACATCTTAAAGCCTCTATCATATTTCATTCCTCCTTGGCATAAAGGGGTTACTCAATATCGTAATTCAATATCTTACGGATATAAGAAAAACTGAGTAAAATGCATTATTAACTTCAAGATTGAACAGGAAAGAAAAGCAGTCCCTGTCCGACCAGTTGTTATGTATCTGGGAATTCTATTGAAAACGCCTGTCCTCAACTCTTGTTTTGTGTGAACTAGAGATAGAATTTTGGTAGGCGGGGCAATTATGAGATAGTCAAAATTAGGGGAATGCTTAGCAGTCCTCCATTAGCCAGAAGAAACACCACCTGGGCATTTGTAAACCAGTTTGATTATTGTTGAGCGTTTTTTATCTGTATTGTTTGAGCAACCTCGAGATAGTTATTGGACCTTTCGATGAGAGCTCCGAAATGGATAAGGAAAATAAATGTCTGATTCAATTATACCAGATCGCATGTCATTTTGATTGTAACCTTTTATTAAATTAATAACATAAATCAATTTTCATAAATTAAATAACTAATATTTTGAGAATGAAACCCAACAATTAATTAAATTAAAAGAACAATTTAAACGTTTTTATAATTCGAAAATGAAGTTACTAATATTAACTAAATTATAAACAACTAATTAATAACAAAAATAAAACAATTATTATTTAATCTTACGATAATAAATTTAACTCTATGAGATTACAAATAAATAAATTGGTCAAATAAATCTTTTACAAAATAATGAACGTTTATCTGGTTTTGTAGTTGAGATGATGTAATAATAAAAACTCTTATCTGTCTGTCGAAGTAGTTTCCAGTATATAGTAGACTATCGGCAGGGCGAGCTGGATGTTGAGGCAATAGAGGATTTTCGTCGGCAGGGCGAGCGAAGATGTTGAGATGAACGACTGGGTCAATTCGAATTGGTCGAATCGATGACGAATTTGAAACTAATTACACCTGCAGGTGGGCGGCAAATTAGTATCTCCTTCAAATTCACACAAAACAATTTTGGGCTCCTCTAGGGCATATGATGTGAACGGCTAAGGGCTCGCGTCAACACTGTCTGACTCGGTCTAGCCGGAGCGAACAAAAGCCGATCGACTCCGCATTTGTTTTTCTCTCTTCTTTTGTAACTTATGTTTTCAAAGTTATTACAAATATTTCACTTTATACTAAACAAATAAAATTACCTTTAAAGTTAAATAATTCTAAACAACTATGAAATAAACGTTTAAATTATTATATTAAATAAAAATGTGAAAAATAAGCAAAGATCATTCATTATCTTTGTTCTTTCTTTTACGAAAAAATGATTTAATTTTTTTATGATTAAAACTGATAATACTTTATAAGGTTACTACTTCATCTGGCCTTAACATGTATCATACATACATTAATGATTTCTCAAGTTTCCATCTCAAGTGGAGTGTTTCATACCCGTCAGTCTTTAGGAGGCATCGCCCTAATCACAGAGAAGTGAGTGATCCTCTGGTTGGTGTTTTATTTTACTACTACGTCAAATATTAGAAAATAAAATATCAGCCTTAGAAAATTAGTCTGTTTTTAACATGGTAAAGACCCCGACATTGTATTAACAGTATTCATATAGGACTATAAGAAGTTTATAGAGAACAGTGCCACCCAAAAACTAAATAACTAAACTATTTATATAAATTTGTACAAATACAATAATATTACACTATATTATCTTAGAAATTATTAAAAACAATTAAATTATTAAACTAATATCAATTTACAATAACAATATTCTACTAACTGATATCTAATTTCTAAGATAATATACAAACAATATAAGATATTGCTAATACTAAATAACTAAACAATTTATATAAATTTGTACACATACAATAATATTACACTATAGTTTACAATTACAAATTAACACTTACAGTTCGCTAATTAAAGTCCACCGACCGTAAGACTCTCCAAATATGACAAACTGACATACAGTTTATTACACTTATTACACGGCCACTAACTGTCACTGTTGCTCACTTAGCACTTACAGACTGATACTAACTGATTCGGCCGAAACAGCTGGCCTTTTTATATAGGCAAGGTAGGTCGGGGTGGGACGATTCTCGGAAGATCGAGAACCGCCTCGCCACATCCAGGCCGAACTAGAAGGGCCTCGGCAACTTCTTTGATCCCTTCCGCTTAATCCCACAGCTCGTCTAATACTCTCAGCCGGTCCTTCTTCCCTCTCTGACCGTAACTATATATATATATATATATATATATATATATTAACGTTTAAGCACCAACGGATGACAAGGATGATGAGCTGGAAGACGATTTCTATGATTGGCTAGAAAAAGTAGTAGATCTAGACCTAGGTATAAGATAAAAATAGTCATAGGAGGTTTCAATATATTCAATATATTACGGCCTATTCAAGGTAGGCCGGTACTCATATTTATTGGGAGCAAAAATCTTCATGAAACACATAATGACGATGGAGAGCGATGTATCAGTCTGGCAGGATTATCGACTAAGTAGCTCCAAAAGAAGCTAAACTGATAGATAACATGACATCATATCATCAGAGCTTTGATCAATAAAATGACAATACATGACATATGAAGCTATTGTGGAGCAGATTCTGATTCGGATCATACACCAATGTGTGAAAGGGAATTGAGAGACTCGCTAAGACATTGATAAGAGAAGCATATCTAATTGTTATTCAAGTAAATAAAGTAAAAACCAAGTAGTGATAGCCGTTAAGTACACTCCGAAAGATTTATCTGCATGAATTGTCAATAGTTTCCGATAGTAGGCACCTCGGAATCCTTTGGCGCTTCTATAAAATCCGGAAATAAGCATCTGGATGTAATACGCCAAGACGGTCACTGTACAACTATTAATGGGACGGCAGATGGCAAGAGTCCACGCTGGAGACCAAAGAGCAGATGGATAGACAGGATCAACAACGTTGCTGTGAAGCAATAGAAATAAGTGACAACAGATGGAGAAGGCTTTCAATGGTAGAGCCAACTGAAAAAAAATAATGAAAAAATATATATATTAAAACCATTTATAAATTTGGAGTTGTAAGTTTAAATTCCCGTGATTTGAAAAAACTATATCCTAACAACTAGTCAGTAGTCTCAAAAGTAAATAAACAAAATATATGGACAAAAAAGAAATATAAATAAAAAATTAAAAAAAAAAAAGTTTTAAAGGAAGTTGAGGCTAGCTTAGAGTTGGATAATACAGCGGAAAACATGGGAGAGCGTGTAAACGGACAGATCCGCTATCTTTGAAGTAGGTGTAGATAGCAATTTTGATAGAAGCCCTCAGCCCTTTCTTCTACCTTATCGCCCTTCTCTCTTATCTAGCCTCTTTGATAACAATTTTCCCTCCATTCAGTCTTGTCGTTCCTTTTCAATCCAGGCAGCCTCTCTTCTCTTCCAGATGTTGCTAAATATTCAAAGAACTATAAATATTATGATTTGATAAAAAAAGTATTTAGTGATATCACAATAATATATTTACGAATCTCAGAGCCAAGTGCGGTGTTTGAAGGGGATAAGAATGTATAAATAATTCTATTCACTTTGGGATTCCATGAGTAATTATAGATGATATTCACTCAATTTATTTATTAATGTCCTAATTTCATTCAAAATTGGATCCTTTTCCAGAGGTTGCTTGCTTGTTTACTAATTAGTCAGCTTAATACCTTAATACTAATAATTATAATGTAATAATGAATGTATAAAGAATGGGATATTATGTACGCGGTTGAATAATAAATAAATATAATTTATAGATATTCTGTTGGAGCCTATTATTACATACATCAAGAAATTATCATCGATGAAGAAGATTGCCATAAAACATGTACATATATTAAATCTAGTGTCAAGTGTGATCAGTCAAGTGTCAAGTGTGATCTTACTATAATAGGCCTGAAGATCACCTGCAGTGTGGGTCGAAACTTCGGCGTTCAATTAAACAGTTCTCCCTATATAAGAGATATTTTTGACCTCTACCCTGACAATTTTCTTCATCCTCTCTAATTTTCTTCCGCCCCTCTCCCAGCTTTGTTCCTCGGACACTCTCCCTCTTTCGTGTTTCTTGAACCTCCTACCTACCTGAGTGACCTGGTTCTTAAAACTGTCATCTTCGACTCTTCTTATTTCCAATTATCCTTTCCAAAACCAAACAGGCTCTATAGTATACATAGCACTTTCACTCTGTCGACAGCCGTCTTCACTTTAATAAGTGAAATTATCTCTCATGCTGACTTCTGAGGTCATGCCATTCTATTATTTCGATAGTATTTAATTCCTGACTGATCTTTGATAAATGCAAAGAATGTACTTAAGCCATTTAACTCTCTTAGGAACACCAGTTTGTTATCAAATACATGATAAATCGATTTTAATACCCTGGTTTTTCAAATTTTAAAAGAGTTACAAAAAAATACAAAAATTGTAGCAAGTTCATGATTTTTGTACTATATCAAGGTTTATATTCACCGTTTCACGTTTTTAAACTTTGAATTTATTCCTTTAGTAAAACTGACGTGAAACCCAATTATGTAATCCATTAAATTTGGAAAGGTTATTTTTAATGAATCTCTATTTCAAGAAGATTTTTATGCTGATATTCGACAATTGAAAATGGAGTTTCATAAAATTAAATTAAATTTTTAATTTTACATGTACTAATTAAATTCTAAATGGAAGTTTAGGGGTCACATGTAGTCCAGTGGTTAGCATATTAACCATCTATACCCCAGATCGCGGCTTCGCAGCCCGGCATTTTGTGGCCTTGGGATTATTTAGCGGGTGGAAAAAATCATTAGTTGTGCCGTCCTTCGAAAGGAACGTAAAATGGGGTTTCTGAGGCAGTACGGTGTAAGGTACTCGTTAAAGATACCATATAATAATTATATTTGGATAGGAAACTTTTAGGACTCCCAGTGTACCATCATCCAAATGGTATTAGCCATAGCAGCATAAAATGACATTAAATAAACAAACAAACAATAAAAGTTTTATTTTCTCTTTTCAGTAAGAATAATATTTAGCTTTTAAATTTTCTTTGGAAAGCTCAGCAATTTAAAGAGATTTCTCGGAGTGCACAAAACGGATAGGATTTAATTTTAGATATTTACCGCTGAGGTCGCGGAGGCAGATATTGCACGGACTGGAGCTAACCACCCCAGATAGAGCCTTCCTTCCAGCCACAGACAAATAAAAGTTATTCCCTAACAGGGCTTTTCCATTCGCCGATGCTGGAACAGTTTCCCTTCATCCCCTAAAGCTGCAGTCGGTGAGTGTGGGCTAAGGACTATCTGCAACATCACGGTTGATATACTGGGTCAGGTATAGGATATACAGGAATCGATAAGACCAATAGCTTAAAACTAAATACCATTTTTTTTTTTAGAGAGACAAGTATTACATAATTAAATATGTATTTAATCGAGTACAAATGTTTATTAATTATTATTTAATTCATATAAATATTTTACGAAAAACAAAACATGACTACAAAATTATTTATAACATGTTATACAATATTATTTAATATCTGTTACTGTTTCAGACTTCGAAGCCATTACACTATTGAGGTTGTACAATATCCGATACATATGCATACTACTATACAATTGGCTGTGTTATGCTTTTAATTTGTATTACTAAAAGTTAGCACACACTATCTAATTAATTTTTACAACACTGCTTACCATTCCATTAAAATCCCTAATGTTAATGGAAAAGTTAATTTTTCCAATCACTGGTTGTTCACTACTATAACTCTCCAAGGTAATAATAACAATAAATTCTATGACCATATTAATAATAATAATAAATACATAATTGATTCCGGAAATTACGGTGAACAGCGTATAAGAATTTGGGCTAAATTGTAATATTTGTATAAAATGGAGAAAGCAGTTTATGCTCGGAAATGGGAGTATTGTTAGAAAAATTATGAAGGTTTCAAGCCTCACCCTTGACTTATGTCCAGGTAGGTGCATTCTTCGGTAGAAGCCGAGAAAAAGAAATATGATAGTAATAATGATTATAATAGTAAACATTTATTAAGAGAAATAATACAAATCCCCTTCAGCACATATCTATTCCTGATCTTTTGAAAACCCCCAGTAAGTGATTCACGTTGAAGCGTGGATGGATAAACCTCCCATTGAAGCACTCCTAGCGAGTTTGATCTCTCTGTGGTAGATCCCTGCTCCAGAAATGTTTCAGTCTTCTACTTCAGCAAGTGAGTCATTGAATTATTGGTAGTTTTTCTTAAGTGTCAGGTAGTGTTCAAGTCTTTGTGTAATGATTTATTAGGTATGTAAAACGATATTAAAAATAACTAAAATTTCAATAATAGTACCTTGCAAAATAACTCAGTACATTTCAAGTAATACACACACAAGTGTATATATATATATATATATATATATATATATATATATATATATATATATATATATATATATATATATATATATGTGTGTGTGTGTATATATAGCAGGTATAGCTAGAGGAATCAATAAGGGCAATAACATATAACATATCAATATCTACATTTAACATAGATAATAGAATATATATAGATTTTAAAGAAATGACATATTCATCATAACGTTTTCTTAAGTCTTTTTTTTTACTTGCCTGTTTCGATAAGTCCTGCTGAATATTCATACCGATCTATTTTTAATAATGTACATTATTAAGAAATAGGACAATGGCTATACCAATATATAATTAAAACCTTCTCTTACAAGTTTTTCCTTATGAGCTTTACGTTTTCAAGGATTTTGGAAGTACTATTATTTATTGGTGATCTTAAGTTAAAAAAGAGTTAACGAGTTCATTTTATCTAGTTCAATAAAAAGAACTATTTCAAAGAAACTGCCGATTAACTTGTTTTTAAACCTAAATGTCTCTACTCGGGAATCTATAATTGTTATTTCAGGAAAGTTGAAGATCATCTGGAGGATGGAAGCAAACCGCGAAAGGTGGGAAAATAGTCTTGGAATAACGAACTGAGAAACTTTTGTTGTTGAATGGAAGAGTTTACTACCCCTGATAAGAACTTCGAATCTTCTTATTGAACTAGTTTAACTAATTAAAAAAAAAAAAGGAATAGGAATTTTATTATTTTTTAGGAATCATTAAAAGTAAGGGATTTAATTTTTCAGATCAGCTACTTACTCTTCATAAAGATTAGTAAATATTAATTAGATCATAAAAGGAAAAGTATGCTACGGTAACAATACTTACCACATGAATGTTAAATTGCCATCGTATATTCACAAAGTAGAACCATAAGCAACTAAGTTGGGAAATATGTAAATTGTTCGGGATCACAAGGCTCTTTTGATGACAGTTCTTCTTCGTATACTTTCCAAACCACTTGCCTATTCTCTGTTCTTTCAAGGCATACGAGAATGGACGTAGAGCAGAGTATTTGTACAATATAAAGGAAAGAACAATAATGAAATTATAAGCCAATAAAAAATAATTCAACCGAATAACTGTGCTGCAATAATACCTGATAATAAGAACTCAATGAACTGGAATATTTCTTTACCAAAATATTAGATATTCATGATTGCCAGTATACCTTTCTCCAGAAATTTTAATTGTCAATGATTGGTGGTTTTTTACGATCACTTAGGTCCAATAAAGATAAGAACCAATTAAAACATATATTTAACAAAAAACACACACACCTACATGGATAGATACATACATACATATATATATATATATATATATATATATATATATATATATATATATATATATATATATATAAGTGATGTGACACAAAAAATAATAAAAAGAAAAAATGAAAAGGTTGAAAATAAAACTCACTGTCCGACTTCTGAGAACATACTGATCTTTATTTTAGACTGAATCCATATATTCCAAATTATATGTTTTATTAATAACATAACGTACATACTTGTCATACCTCTTCTACAGTGTTTATGTTTTGCATTTATGGTATTAGATGTAATACTATCCTACTCCCACTCATGACTTATATATATATCTTAAATGGCAATAACAAAAAATAAAAATTATCACATTCATAATTTTTTTAATTTATAATCATTATAATTTTATTTTTTTATATTCTTGCTTCTGATTATTATCTGAATTCTTATATATGCTCCATAAATTACAGAAATTGCAATATTTTGAATGCAGTAAAGATAGTTAATAATTTAACCTTTAAGAAAAACAATAAAAATAGCCAACTGTTTTTGTTTGTGTGTGTGTGTGTGTGAAGTTGTTGTTAGCACTTTACTATAACTGGGAATAGTAAACATAGCAACTTTCATATTATTTTATTTACAATCATTATATTTTAAAATCTCCATATTGCTACTTCTGATTATTATCCTACTACTTATATATATATATATATATATATATATATATATATATATATATATATATATATATATATATACATATATATATATATACATATATATATGTATATATACATGTATCTTTATATATGTAGGGTTGTAATTTAGGAGTATATATTTGTATGTATATATACATAAATACAAATATATACTTCTAAATTACAAACATTTAACAGATGCAATAATTAAAGCTAACTGTTTAATATCAGTCTGCATAATTATAAAATATCACATATTTATTTTAGGCCTTATTTCATAATACGTTTAAAAAAATCAAGGTTTAGTATTTTCACTGACAAGGCCATCGATTCAAATGATCAGCTTCTTTTCTCTTTTTTACTAGGGCTAGTTTCCTTTTTCACAATCCTTCGAACGAAAACCTTAACTAACTTCCATATTATGAAGACGCCAGCAAGGAAAACGCCTATTATGAAAGATATAATATCAATGAGGCGTAACTGGAAGAATGATAAATTGAGAGCTTTCGGTTTAAGAACATCTGGATACTTGATCACATGTTCTATCCAGAAAACAGCTTCGTCAAGAGGTTCCACTGGCCTGTCACGGAATATTTTAGACCTCCTTGCCATTTCTTCTTTATACCTGTGGAAATTTTATAGTTTAGAATTTGATTTAGTTTATTTAAGGTGATTGCTAATTAAATTAAGTCCAGATAATATTATTATTTCCATACCTAGGTGATTTTTAATGCAAATATGAAAATAAAAGGAAAGAATGTTTCAGCGAATAGGGATGGACATTGAACCTCAAATAAAATATACCTTATGTCAAATATAAGAATTAAGTTTACTTAGTACATTGTAGTAAGCTGAACAGTGTTCATATTCCATTGTTTTCATGTTGAATAAAACTAAACAGTTATATTTGCTCAGAACGGTCGACAATGTTTAGAACAAGCTGCTAGACGATGATTAGAAGAAGCTACTAGACGATGATTAGAACAAGCTACTAGGCGATGATTAGAACAAGCTGGAAATGTTTTTATATTGATTAAAGTATTCCGGACAAATAAATTATAAAGGGAATATTGTAGCAATCTGAGATAATTTTTTTTTTTGTATATTATTTCAAGCATTGTATTCTCAAAAAATATTGGAGCGGAGTGGCTCAGTGGTAGAGGACTGAATTACCATGCCGCTGCAGGCAGGACTTTATTAAGCTGCAGCCGGAGACGGGTCATAAGGATCTAGGACCTTCCTGGGCCTAACCCAGCCCCTATAAAGTGTTATAAAAATACGGTACCCAAAAAGGGGAGATATCTTATAGGGGAGATATATATCGTGATCTAGGACAAATCACCTCCCTGCAGAAGCATTGTCCGTACAGTACAGTCTCTACCATGTACTGAACCCCAGTCCCGTTCACGCGTTGTAGTGGTACAGGTTTTTTTTTATAGTATTCATAGTGCCATCATGAATGAGTCTTATTAATAATTCATTTCTAACCATTTTCTCAAAAATATATAATAAGTAGATTATGACTGATTACTATTTTCAAAACTGTTTTGCATTCCCTAAGACTTTCAATTGCTACAACCTCATTATTTTATTGTGTAAAATTGTACAATTTCATAAACACTTTTATAAAAGTTCAAAGAAAAATTGAGATTCGCAGTAATGGTTAACTATTCCAATTTTTTTTCATTTGTTTAATTTTAAATAATCCTACAGCAATTCCATTTGTAATTTTTTTGATAGTTTTTACATCCACTAAAATATTTTTTTTAAATTTAATGTTGCTGTAATTCTTACTGAAAGATAAGAGGGCAAGTCGATGGTTTTTTTAGCTGGATGCCTTTCATGTTTTAATTAAAAATATAAACCCCACATTAGAACTTAAAATTTTCTATTACTAAGTACGGGCGATTTTATAATTGCCTAAGTTCTAATATAAGAACTGATAAAATGCAAACTGAATTATACCATGCATGAATGAAGAGCATTTAAATAAACAAATTAAATTCATTGTTTTGTAGTATATTAAAATGTTTCGTACTTTCTATTCGATAGAAGTTCCTTCACCATTCTTGATATATTATCGTAATTTATATCCTGAGCTCTCAGAATTTTTCCCATGCCTGCTTCTTCGACGAACAGAAAATTCTTATGTTGGTCTCCGAAGAAGGGTATCCCTATCACAGGAATACCGAAATGCACAGCTTCAACAAGACTCAGGTAACCTCCATGGGTAATGAAGAGAATAGTGTTCTTGTGTGCTGGAAAAAGAAAATTAACATTTTAAATTAAACAAAGATCATTGTTATCACTTAATATTATTAAATTAATGTTATATGTATAGTGATGATGTTAAAGGAAGTCATATAAGCTACATCTTTCACAAGCAATTAATACGCTATCTGATTCAATCCACCAAATACATACATACAAGTACTAAGGTATGGTCCCTGGGACCTTATGGTACCTATTTTCTGGAATATCCCACCCTTCCTATTATGGGAAATCTCCATATGACTCAGTACCTTCCTATCTTGCTAGTACCTTATTGGATGCGAAAGTGCAAGGTTGGTTCTAAAGTTTGAACACAAAATATAAACAACGCCTTTAATTTAATTAACCCCTATTATAATTTTCATTAATAGGTTTTAAATTTTTTTAAAAATCAAAATTAGATATGTAATAATTAATATGTTGTTATAAATACTGAAGTTTTAAAATATGTAGTTTTTGATTTTCCTTATTTCCTTCATTGATCTTATTTGTTATTTTTTTACTGAAACTAAAAAAGATCATATATTCGTAGATTGTGGGAAATGAATGAAGGTTTATATAAGTAATAACAAGCAATAACATGTTTAAATATTTTATTTTGTATTTATTAATTAAATCAAGTGGTCCGTGGGACCAGGTGTCAGTAATAGCGTAAAGAAAAGCTGCGTTAGTACGGGGGGGGGGGGTAAATAAAACGAAATAGAAATGAAAATAATAACAAATAAATTTAAGAAAAAGATAATTGAATAAAAAAAAAAAGCTTCTGAATAATTGCAAATCTCACTATAAAAAAAAAAAACATTAAACAAACGAAATAAACATACGGAAAGACTGCTAACTTTAAGAAAAGTAATATTTGCACACACATGCAGTTTTTACCCCTATATGTAAACTAGAATGCAAGAATCCGTGAATTCCCACATTCTGCGTCACAGGTATTGCAAGATATTGGTACTTGGAGAGTACACTTGAACCACTTAGGTAACGAATCTGGATATTACCGTAGTGCCATTTGTAAACTACAAAATGTCTCGAAGCAATTATCATTTGTTCTTACCAGGACGACATATCAAGGTCATATGGATAGTACGAGCTATGCTATAGGGGTGATGAGTGTGAGAATCTGGATGGAAACACCCAAAGACACATGAAATAGTGGTATCATGATGCCAGATCTTGTTTTTAACATATTATGGATCACTAACTATTGCTTCGAGGACTTGAGAATGAATGAATGGATACGTACAATGTTCTAATAGCACCGATTAAAGAATAGATTGAGATGGTATTACTCATTACACTCGCTTGTCCGCTATAGATTCTACACATGTTATCTATCCGGATTATAATCAATGGAATCGATACTTAATCATGGACTTATGCTGCATTAAATTGCATATTTTGCACTTGATAATCCTGACTTACATATTTTCTTCAACCAAGTTCATCATTAACTATACAAGATGTATAATTCAATATAAATCAAAATAATGTACCTAATACGTCTTGCTGAGGATACCATTTCTCCAAATAAACATTTTTCGGAAGTTTTCCATCATACGCTGCTAACTCCCACTTCATGACAACCTTTTGTGGCAACTCTTCGAATACCCTCATGAATGATTCAACAAGTGGTTTATTTGCAGGATGTGACACATTTACATTAGATCCAAGTGAAAAGAAAATCACACCGTTCACAGCACCATCCATGAATGCTTGAAGTTTCTATGAAAATAAACATGACTCGATAAAGATATGTATATATATGTAGGATAAAGTAGTTGTATGTCCAATTATACAACTTAATTGAGTATGGGCAATACAATAATACAGAAATAATGAATATATAAAGAAAGAAAATATGGCTTTCATGGCCTGAAGAATAATCCCAACACAATGTAGGCAGGTACCGTATATTACGTCGAAGTCGTGTCGATTAATTTTGTAAAACAGGGATGAAAGTCAGTGCACCTAAAAGGCAAACTACTGGTCATTACTTAACAAGACAACGTTCTAGTCCATTCTTTCTTACTCCTTGGGTTCATGGAGCCTTTCGCATAAGCACAAGGGGGAGATTCAGTGAACGGATATGGGGCTCCGCCTAGAATAATTGAGGCGTTATGAATACGAAGGCCGAACTCAATATTAGGTCATTTTCACTGTGGGGATCAGAACCGTCTGGAGAATCCGCAGGTATAGGTTTCATGTTAAGTTCTTCAGTGTAGGTCCATCGCAAAGTAGGCAGAATGATACTACGCTGCTGGCGGGAAACGGCTAAGAATCTGCCATAGGCGATCGGATACGAAGGGCGGACTCCACACCGCTCCCTAGCCCCTCCTCTTACTTCTCCCCCGCTGGATGATGGAATCCTTTGCTTAGTTTTCTCTTGATCCTTGTTCCGTGCATTTTTCATGTTTGCTATCGTGATTTTACTATGTTAAATAGGATGTAAATGACAATGTTGCATTTCCTGGTTACTCTAGAAAATTACAGAAAAAGGAGAAGACTTGGAAGTCGGCGATCGCAAAATAGAAAAGGAACTCCAGCGAAGAATACGTGTCTAGACACACGAATGTATTGGTATCATCTAGACAAATCGGTGAGCCATGTATTTGTGATTGTGTTTTCAATTCTAGGCCACGATAATAATCAACTGGTTTTTAATGCTTTTTGGGAAATAGGAAATTATGACCTACAAAATTCCTACTTATCAAAGTTTGTGATAAGCAAAGATGTTAGGTCAACAGTAAAGGGAAGGCCGAGTCGTACTTTACGGCGTATTGATGATTTTGTAGAGGTGAACAATGCGAAATACAACGTGTGTCATAAAGCATTTTATAGTTCTCAGTTTCCGACTGGAACTGTTATTTCAGACAGAAGAGGGAAAAGAGTTCAGGACGTAAACTGCCAGATGAGAAGAAGAATATAGTGAAAGAACATGTCATGTCATTCTCAACTGTGTCAAGCCATTACCTTCGGGCAATAAGACCTCATCGCAAGTACCTTTCTGTAAGTAAAAACATTCGTTCACAGTTTTCAATGTACTTGGAGTGGCTAGATGAAAATTATCCAGGAACAAAGCATTATTATCATGATAATTCAGAATTTAAAAATGGATTTAAACCTCCTGGCAGTGACGCGTGTAACTTCTGTGATACAATTGACACTAATTTAACTAATCTCAAAAAAGAGACCTGTGCCTCTACTGATGACAGAATAAAAAAATTCGAAGCAAACAAATTGTTGCATCTCGTGAAAGCGAAAGCTCCTCAATGACTACTAAAATCATTGAAAGATGATAAAGATGACGGGATTTCAGCTATCGCATTTGACCTACAACAAGCCCTCCCCACCCCCAAATTGACCAGTGGTATCCAGTTTTATAAACGTAAACTGTGGACATACAACTTCTGCATCCATAACATTAAAATAGGAGCCTCAAAAATGTACTTGTGGGACAAAACTACAGTAAGACGAGGTTCTTGTGAAATAGCGAATTGGGTTGTTCATTACTTGACAACTGTCGATGAGTGTATTATAAAGATCATAATAGCGACAACTGCTTCGGCTAAAATAAAAATTTCAATTTAGTTTTGGCCAACTTGTCTTTAATCCATAAAGGTATATTTGACGAAATCAGACATGTTATTATGACTCCTGGTAATTCCTATCTTCCATGTGACCTAGACTCTGGCCATACCAAAAAAGAGGTTTGGCATGCCAACGTGTACACCAAATATCATAATGATTTCTTCTTTAAGAAATGCGGTAAAAAAAAACCTTCACGGTAGTCACCCAAGGTATGGTTTTGAACTACTCTCTTCTTTAAACATTCACAACGAAGACACAGGTCCTAGGTGTCAAATTCAAGGGTGGTGTTACATTCGAGTTCTCCAATGAATACAAGCAGGGCCTCTACATCCACAAAACTTACAATTTTGGCGTGAAATCGGGAGTCAAACTTCAAAAAGGAAAAAGGAGCTCTTATGATCCATCCAAATTCAATTTGGCAAATATTATACTAATGCAGCTTTATGATTCTCCTCTGCCTGTGCCTCCAGCTAAAGTTAAATATGTCAGAGATCTCCTCTTGCCATATGTCCCACTTCCGCATTCCACATACTTCGAAACAATTATTCAAAATAAGCAATCACCTTTGCCCATGCCCAACGAGGAAATGGAGGATGACCAGATCGATTTTGTTGAATGAAAATTTTTCTTTTTTTTTTACTTATATCAAAAGGTTATGTACGTTTTCGAAATAATTTTTTTCACTATTTGTTTATTAAAATTTTTATATAAAATTTCATAATGTGACAAGAGAGGGGAAGTCTAATAATTTTTTTGGATTACTGATATTCAAAAATAATAAAAATAACATCAAAATCGACATCAGCTTTTTTGAGTACGCCCTTCATCTGCAACCGATAAAAAAAAAAAAATCAATTGCGTTTTTCTCGAAATCACCATTTGTTGAGTTCGCCCTTCGTATTCGCAACGCCTCAATTTATACTCAGTATTAGAAGATCAAAATCTCCATACTTAAAGAATGTGGATTGAAAGAAAAAGTATAACAAGTTAAGACACAAGGAGACTAGCAGGTTTCGAATTTTGACATTGGTAAAAAACACAAAAGATGACAAGATGGCTTCAACACCTTTGTGTTGACTTCATTGCAGACGTCGTGTAAAAATATCCTATATTAGCCTCAATTTAGGCAACAGGTTAATTTCAATTTAGTTCTGTATGAGAATTTTATGGTAATGGGATAAAATTGACATAAAGTATTTCTATCATCCTAGAATAATTTAATAATTCATAGCCATGTCTCTATAAATACTGTAGTAATCATAAAAATAAGTCCACTTAATTTGATTTGTTTAAATTAAAAAGAAAATATTGTTAATAAATTACATTTTAAAAAGCATTTTATTGTTCAAGAAAAACCAAATGCGGTATCTAATATTGGTCTCAATAATAATAATAATAATAATATTTAATTTCATGTATTGTAAAACTTCATATATATAAAATTAAATAAATTATAAAATTAGTAAACATACTATAATATAACAAGTAAATTCTTAACCAATTATTATGTAACCAACCAATGATTTTTACGTTTTATTTCTCTTTTATATCTTATTCTTAACCAATGATATTAAGTAACTGTTGGGTAATTATCTTCAATAGTTTTGCAGTGGTATACGAGTATAAGTAAAAAGTTATAGTGCTTTAAAGGATACGTGACATTGAAAACTGATACGAATATCTTGAAGAACTCAAAATACAAGGATACCAATTATTTATATCTTCCTATGACCTATACTGAAGAATCACAATGCCCCTTCCATGTTTGAGTATTAGGTCAAAATAAAGAAATATAAATGTTACTACCTTGGGCAGAGGTTTCCTGGGTGTAATTGTAACGCCAGCGACGTCCTTCCTATGGGGCGGCTTAGGGACCGGGTAACCAATGACATTGTGGCAATTCACCAAGATGAGGCTCCGGTTTGAAAGCAATTGGGTGAAAGGAGGCCTGGTCCCGTGACCTGTGTAGTTGAAATATTTGTCGACAAGTTTTCCCATCGGGTTCATGTAATGATACCCTCCAATAGTCGTCACCACATGTACGTATGTATTGTACAATCTCTCCCAGAAGTTCATGTTTTGCGTTAGCTCAGTTTTCATATCTATTTGATAGGAAGGGTTGTCAGGAAGGCCGGCCAGTTCGTTCATCCATCCAAAGTCTCCTATAGTACAATGTATATATTTAATTTTTGTTTTTGTTACATTTACAGAGATGCTATTATTTCTCTATAATCAGGTAATTAAAATAATATTTATTTTCACTAAAATGTTTTTTCAAAACATTTATGAATTCATAAGTAATAAATAATAACTAATAATAATATTTATAATTGTATTTCAATGGATAAAACTCATTTATAAGCCCTTAATGTATGCTTTTAACTATATGGAGCAAATACGCAGACGATAAATGCTTCTTTAGGAAAAAAGCGACTTAATAATGAGATGGCCTATTGGAGGAGAGGTAGCAGGGGGTCCAGGCTAAGGAGGGCTAATGCCGAAATTAGTGAGAAAATGCAAACTCAATAAAACGTCTTCTGGAGTATAGGAAAAAAATATTGGCCACTTTAATTTTCAATTGGAAAGTATAGACGGCCACGGTCAGAGGAACAAGAAGAAACTGGAAAAATGGATCAAAGAAAATGTTTGGTTGAATGAAACTTCAATCTGAGGAAACCCTTAGGGGAAAAACCAATGGAATGATCTTTAAACTGTAACCTTCAATCCGGACTTTTTAGTTCTTCTAGAAACGGAAGAGTTCTAATATTATGATATCTATTGTACCTTACCGGACTTTACTATAATAACATGTGTATTTGGAATGTGAAGGAAGTGGCCGTTGAGGTTATGCGTAGGCAGCGAGCGATGCAACTTGGAAGGGATTTACTTGTATAACTGTTAAAAGGATTTTAACATCAAAGAAGACCCACAGAAAGGGAGAAGGGGTGTGCTTGAAGAGACACGGGTGAAGGAGTAAGACACTTCTGGAAGGAGGAACAGCAGAGGTTGGCGTAAGATGGTCAATAAGATGGGACACTGACTTGGGAAACGATTGACCTACCCGTCCAAGAATTAGATATGTAACTCCTGTTATTCCAGATAAGTGTTAATTTAATTTATTTACTTAACCACCCTCAAATTCCAATCGTTATCGAAAAATACTGGTTGAAAAATTTATTTCACACTTCAAACATTGTATACGTCTAACTGTTGTAAAGAAGGGCGAATTTGTTAACATTTCAACCTTAAAAGAGATGTGAATATTTAATAATACCCGAGTTAAAAGTTTAAAAAAAAAATTACAAAATTTTGTGACAAAAAACATTAGACACTGTAACAAAAACATCATGAACGTTTTTGCGAATTGAACTAGGTAATTCTTATCATGTGCAATTGCGTTAACGATGAGTCATTAACAACGATTATGTAGAATTAAGTAAATAATCAGTGTGCAGTTTCTGAATGTTGAAGCTCGTAACTCACTATCTGAATTAATAATTATCGTTATTAATGAAACAGCCATTAATTAAAAACAGATTAAAACAAACACTCTATTAACTAACATAGCCTTGTATTTAAAGAAAATGGCTGTAATATACAAAATATTGCTGATGAGTGAAAATTATGATTAAAATTAAACTGAAAACGCGGCGTTAAAATTGTAGTTTTTTTTTTTAAGAAATATAAATTACAAAAATAACTCAACTGTCAAATAACACATCAGTACTTTGGACCAGAAGACTGCCAATTTCGAATGGATACTCAAAAAGATATACTCAATAAACTAATAATTTTATGACATTTGACTTTTGTGCTGTGAAATTTTCTACTTTGTATTGTAATTATATTTTCTGTTTACGGTTTCAGTTTTACAATATCTACTTAACTTGGTCGTGGTTATTAGCCGCATCGCTCAACCACATAATTATGTTGAGGAACTCATTCGACGTAGAACGTATGGTTTTTTTTTTAATACAATATATTTTTCCCATACAAAGAATAACAAGGGAAAAAACTAAACAATAAATTCCGATATTCAGTCACGATTTTAGATCTAGAGACTACGCGGCCCTCTTGAGAGGTGGGAACCCTACGATAATATTAGGTCTTGGCTAAAGAGGTAGACGATAAGCTTTTAATCACCTGTTGTTCCCGAATTGGATTACTCAGCAACTATTCTAATTGCAAATATTTTTTATTTTGAAGAGAAAAGATTACCAAGAACATATCACTCCTTTCTTTATTAGGATTAAGTTCCATGATGCTTTCGAAATTATTTTATTAACCGTTGGAAAAATTTTAAAAGCTTGAAACTTTTATGATTCTAATTTAGATCACTATTCCCATAAAACTTCAAGTTAAAAACGAATATCAGATATGTCATTCCTGAATTAAAGAGCTTCAAACAATGCAATTTATACTTTAAAGGCTTAACTCAAAAATGCTTAGGTTATGTCGTTTTTTTTTTTAAGCAATGATATAAATCAAGCATTAATGTTATTCTTTTTAGTTTACTCCCATTGTTTTCAGCGCTCTATTAGAACAATTATTATAATTTTTTGCCGAACTTTTTTTTTAAAGTTACCTTTTTTAAAATAATTTTCTAGGCTTTTTGTTTGTGTGACAATATCTTTGTAATAGCATTATTAGTTTCAATTAATTAGTTATTTTCTCACTAATAAACAGTCTATCTGTGCCATGAAACTAATTCATAATTCATTATAACGATATTTTGCTTTCAATAATGTAATTTATCTTTATTTTCTTTAGTATTTATTATCTAGAATCTTAAATAGATTGTCTTGTTTAAATTGTATACTGTGAAGAGAATGGATTTGTCTGACCGAACCAGGGTAGCTCAGTTGGTGGAACACCTTAACCGAAATGTAAGAGACCCGAGTTCTAATACCGGCCTTGGATAGATCTTTTTTCTTCAAAATAAAAATAATTAAAATTATAACAATTACTAAAAAAATAAATTATTCTAAGTGTAGTTTTTAAAAAAAGTTTGAATTACTTTTAACCAAAAAAAAAAAAAAACCTCAAAAAATTCTTGGTACAATTAGTGTAATGTACTACTGTTAGGTCTCATTTCTATAGGACATTTAGTACTATAGTACTTATTTATAATTATCGTTTGGTTTATTAGATTAATATGTAATTTATAATTTATGAATCATAACAATAGATGGATTATTTCAATTTTGTTATGACTAAATTTGCTATAAAAACGGATAGTGGAGGCATATTATATGATGATTATTTAACTAGCTGTCCAATGTTTTAAAGATTGGCTTCATTATACTAAACTAATTAAGATTCGAGAAAATAGAAGAACGTAACATTAAAAAAAAAGTTATGATGTTCGGCAGAAAATGATAATAATTGTTCTAATAGAGGACTGAAAACAGTGGGAATAAAGTAAGATATATTACATTAATGCTTGATTTATATCCTTTCTTTAAAAGAAGAACGACATAACTAAGCACTTTTGAGTTATGCCTTCAGTAACAATTGTATTGTTTGAAGCTCTTTAATTCAGGAACGATATATCCGATGTTCATTTTTAACTTGAAGTTTTATGGGAATAGTGACCTAAGTTAAAATCATAAAAGTTTCAAGCTTTTAAAATATTTCGGACGTTTAATAAAAGAATTTCAAAACCATCATAACAATAGGAATGTTTTGATGTTACTGTTAGTATTATCCAAATTTTTATTTTTTTTACTCACATGGAACTTAACCCTAATAAATAAAGGAACGATATGTTCTTGGTAAACTTTTATGATTCTTTTAATTCTTCCATAAATAATTTTTTTTAAATACAAATTTAACATATAAGGAAAAGTAATTTTTACCGTTCTTACCTATTGTAACGATATCAATTCCTACAGCATTGAACTTGTGTATAAAAGCAGATTGGTATTCCTGAACGAAGTAAGACTCGGACAAAAACACATCGAACTTCTCATCAGAGTGTATAAGTTTTTGGACTGTAGGATTTTCCAAAACTACTGTTGTTAAGAATAAAGAAAGTTCGAAAAATTTCTTCACATCCTGAATAACAGTTGTCCTGGTCAAGTCCGTCAAGTTTATCATTTCTATTAAAAAAACATAAAATATTAATTAGCAAGATACGTCAAAAATTAATATATTAAATGGTTAAACATATTTCCATGCTTTCAGTTCCTTACGTTGGAAGTCGGGCAGTTCACGGGAAAAATCCACCTGGACTATTCCTGGTGGAACAGTTCCTCCGTATGGGTACCCCGTGTAGTAGACCACTTCGTGCCCTCTCCTGCCCAATGCTTCCATGATTGGTCTGAAGACATAATGGTGCGATTTGGCAGCCAGCGGGAAGAAGGCCAAAATCCTGGAAGCCTCAGTGTAACCGACTAACAATAAAGGCAGTATCCAGAATTTCATTGCTCTTGTTATAAGACAAATAGAATTTTAGTATGAATCAAATAAATAATAAATAAATTGTAGAAAGCAACATAATTAATGTTTGTTTGTTTTTTTATTGTCACTTTATGCTGTTAACTCTCTCTGGATAAAATCCGACTTAACCACTTGTTCATAGGGGCTGTAAAATAATAATAAACAAACAAAGTGAATGTGAATTAAAAAAAACAATCCCATACAAAAAATTGAAAGAAATGCGTTTTCTTGAAGGTATCCTGTGACGTCATAGCTAGTCAGTGACAGTAGTTTTACTGAATTCGGGAGTTCTGACTTCTTTGGTGCTAATTGTCACAGACACATGTCCATGTTCACTAGCGGCACTGAGAAACATTGGTTCCCGTTAATGTCGAGAAACTGTCAATAAAAGGTGTAAAATGATTCAGTGTGGCGATTGGTGTAGCGATACTGATAGCTTATCGATATATTACGTTGATATATAATATAGTTCGATAGATGAGTTATAATAATCGCTACACTAAAAATATAACAGCTTATTAAAAAGTATATAACTGTAAATATAGAAGAGAATACAGTATATGAACATATATTTTCTCTGTGTATAAATAAACAAATATTCGGATGCGGACAGTGCCTGACTTCTTCAAATATAAATCGGAGTAGGCTGTTAATCAGAGATTAAAAATGAGCCCAAATAAAATTAAAAACTGCTAGTTTAATTTAAGTTACTCAGTTATATCTAACTAATTGTTTTTAGAATGCTACAAAAATATGATAAATATTAGTTATGAGCATTAAAACAAAAAAGTCGAATTAATAAAGGGGAGGGGGTTAAAATGGAAGTACCGTTGATATTTAAATATCGTAAACAATTAAAGAACTTCTTTCACTGCGTAAAATGACTTCCTTTTGGAAATGGACACAAATTTAAAGTCAACGGATTTTCCTTATTTCCCTTTGCCTCAGAACCCAGACAATAAGATTTTATTTCAAAGGAACATCAAACCTCATGTCTGAACTGCTGCCTACAGCTGCGAAATTAACGTCGGATAAATTTTGTATAAGGAGATAATTTATCATGGCATGAAGGATCATTTTTAACCATATACATATAAGAACAATATAAATAAAAATACTCTGGATTTTTGAAAAATTGTTAGATATAAAGCATTAACATAAATATCTAAGTTAAAAAATAAATATAAGTAATTATTTTATAAATATAAACACTTCTAGTTTTAGCATTCGTAGGTTTAGTTTAAGGGGAGCGGAGTGACTCGGTGGTAGAGCATTTCTTTTAGAGCGTTTTTTGTGACGAGATTTCAAAAAACCAAACTTTGCTCTCCATTGTCTGGCTTTTTTTGTTTCGCTTTTGCTCTGGTCTATTCACATTTATTTAGACTAATTATGTTTTTACATAATTAATGACAATTGAAAACAATGCTAAAACATAATAACATATTTTTTTTTTATTAGCCCTGATGATGGCCAAAATTAGGTACAATATAAATAAGTAATGCATATTTGCGTAAAATTTACTGAACGCAGTCAACAATTATTTCCAAAACTGCTTAAAAATACTATATATACATATATACTTCTTCACTTTTTAACAGTGTCAAAATATTCATTAGAACAACATATCGCAATAGTATTTCTAAAGTAACAAATCGGAAAAAAATGTTTTTTCGGTGGCGAGCTATGACCACAATAGAAATGGGTAAATATTTCATTATCAGGCTCATTAAAACTGTATCAACCTTGTCTGCCAGAAGGCACGTGTGTCACTCTAAGTGTCCTAATGCAACCCTATGTTCCCAAATATTTTTTTCCGTTGTGTAGGGTTCTGACTTATATAAATCTAAAAATACTATTGCGATATTTTAACTTTCGAAAAATATTAATGGCAACAATAATACAAGAAATTTCAAATCTTCCAAATTCTACATTGATTTGGTATGCATTAGAAAAAAAAATTAATAGTGAGGAAAATACGGAAGTTAAATATAGAACTGTTGTCCTGTATCCCGTATCCTCTAAATACGAACATTTCCACTTGTATTAAATCTTACTTCTAGCACTTTATTATGAAATATGGTCAAGTATTGACTTATTGAGGAAAAAAATTGGGATTTTTTTTATTATATTTATAAAATAAAAGTATTAGAAAGAAATATGGGCTGTAACTTAATAAAATGGAGTAATAAAGAGCAAGGATGTAGGAGCGATAGGGAAAGAGGGCAGAAGGAAAAAGATAAATGAAAAAAGAACGAACCAGGAACTCGGTCACCCTGATGTTAATTAACTGTTTATATATATATATATATATATATATATATATATATATATATATATATATATATATATATATATATATATATATATAGTCAACTATTTTCCTCTCTAACTCTGATGTTTTTTAATTTACGAATTCCAATCACTTTTTTTGTTTCAATCCAATTATTAGTATTGTTCTGTAATGAACATTGTTACTTTTAAATTGATTATAAAATAAACTTAGATTTTGCAAAATAATAATTATTTATTTATTGAAAGGAACTATACAAATGCCATTTGGCACATCGTGTACTTGTGATCTTTTCCTGACCCCCCTAACGATCTACGAGGTATCGTGGATACAGAAACCTCCTATTGAAGGCACTCATCTCGATGTAGTAGGTCCCTGAAATTGTTTGTAGTTTTTCTTGATTGTATCAGTCACGAGTGACATGTTATAGAGTGAAATTAAAGAGCCCCACACAGATTCTACAAAAATACTCAAATTTAATATTTTATGGTAGGTAAGTAAGATGTTAGAATTTTTTTTTTCAGATTCGTTTATATTATATACATATAACCGAATATATATATATAATATATTACGATAAACAATGTTGTATTTTACAATAAATTTAACTGATTTACCTGCTTCAAATAAACGTATCCCAATTCCTAAGGAGACGACAACTCCCCGTGCTGCATGAAGGTCCAGGGAATACTGTCTGAATGAATCCGCCTGCTCCCACTTCAGTAGCCTCAGCCTTGAAGCTAAATGATGTTATCAAGGAAATTATGAAGTGTCATAACACGACAACAGCATTAGACAGATATGTGGCAGTAGTTAAATAAATGATAAATGTTTTCAGTCTTCTCTTTTTTTTTTTTTAATTTACTTTTGGCATGATATAATTCATATATTGGCTAAGAGATATACTACAAATAATAGTAACACTATATGAATCTGACTATATGCAATATATGCCCCACAGACTCCTGTAGAACAAATCTAATACTTAGGATTACATCTCTACAAATGTTTAACTTGGAATCCTCGCACTAGGCTGAAAAGACTAACCCTGCTAATAATATATCACTAGAAGGAACTGCTCGCCGTTTCATGCTACTTCAACATTTACTAGGCAATGGCTCTAAGCTCCTAATTAATTACAAAAGACTCATATACATGACTATCATAAGAACTATATGGACTTACGGAGTAGAGCTTTGGGGCTCCACAAACCCATGGAATTCCTCTCTTATTTAATCCTTACGATATAAAATCCTTCGTAAGTACCTCAACCCTCCTTACTTTGGTACGAACAAAGTAATCCATAACGGCCTTAATATCCCATTTGTTTCTGATTTGCAAACTTCATTTCATGACAAACTTTATTCCAACTCAAACCCACTAGTTTCAAACTCGGCAACCTCTTCAATCCGTGATAATCCTCCGAGGCATCTGAAAAGAAGATTTCCCCGTGACCTTTTAAGTTGAAATTGATATTTTAGCCCTACCACTGAGTAGATTCTCTACTTGTCATTAGCGTGCCTCTATGTATCATTACTCTCATTTACCTTTTGTATTGTTATAATACAGTTGTAAATTTCAATGAATAAATTAATAGGGAAAGCACCCTAAACGTAAATAATTTCAACCACATGGTATAGAGGAATGGATAATTATTGATTTCCTAATAGGAATAGATCGCTTCCAGCCGGCACTTAGCGACATTCAGTTTATAACAACAGAACGTCAGGCTATACTCGGTTTAAAATCTTGTTGTTTTTTCATACATTCTTCTACCTACGACAGTGTTGATGAAATTGAATTCGAATTTTTTAGTAAATAGAGTTAGATAATTTTGAAAATGACTACATAAAAGTAACAGAAGAGGCAGCGATAAATGCAAGAAAGGAAGAAGTATGTAATAACATGCATGTAATAACAAGAAGTATGTAACATATTACAATCGGGTAATAAAGATCAAAAAAAATTAGTAATAATAACACAATGGTCTTAATAAACTTTGCTAATGAAAACCCTATTTGTCAAAAGCTGAAGGTAGAAATGGAACGTTCCAAATTGGTTTGTTTGGATATGACAAGCCTATCGATGCCTTATTTATAAGCAGAGCAAAGATGTATAAGCATGTATTTGCTGAAGTTGTTGTTGATGTTCTTGAATATGCTGCTGATGAAGAAGTTGCTGTTCCTGCTGCAGTTGTTTCACTTTTCTAATTTTAGCCCTCCGTGGAAGAGGTAATTGAAATGAAAGAGTCCAGTCCATACCGAAGAGAGATTCATCGTTTGAATCTACTACCACAAGAAGAAGGCGTAGAGTTTATCGAAAGCACTGACAGTAACTTTGCATGACTCGATTATTACTATTTTAAATCCTGAATAAGCCACCAAGGAGGCTTTTGGTTTAGGAGGAGGCTACTACAAGAAGTACCTTTATTAGTCCTTCGAGTACCTTTAATAATAGCTTTCCAACGCTTTAAAAATATTTTAGACAAATGATTTTTACCCCGGCATAAATTACATGATTTTCCTATCGCGGGGCAGTCTTCCTGTTCTCTATGTTTAAATTTACAGCTACCTAGGACTCCATCTGGACAAACGTCTCACTTGGAATCCTCATACAAGACTGAAAAGACAAGAAACTGCTCGACTTTTTCGCCTACTTCAACACTTACTGGACAAACGCTCTAAGCTACCAATTAATTACAAAAGACTCATTTACATGACAGTTATCAGACCTATTTGAACATACGGAGTTGAGATTTGGGGCTCTACTAAACCATCCAATTCATCTCGTATCCAATCCTTACAATCCAAAATCCTTCGTAAAATCCTCAATGCTCCCTATTATGTCACAAACAAACTCATCCATCATGATCTTAATATCCCATATGTTACTGATTTGGCCCAAACTATATACCTATCCTTCCACGACAAGCTCCATACCGCATCGTAAGCAATGAATTTGCTTATCTAGATAAATTTTATTTTTTTCTGGTAAACCTTTATGATGAGTCGGACTTATTTTATTAATATTAGGCTCAGGTTTGTGAGGGGCTAGTAAATATGAAATGTGTGACTGTTCACATTTGGCATTCTCCAGTGTATGTAATAATGTTTCAATTTCATCGAAACTGCTCATAACCGATGGATATTTTTTGATGATTTCCAGTTGACAACTTGTGTTATTAATGCCAAATAAGAGTTGATCTCGCAATCTTTCCTAAAATGAATTTCCGAAATCACAATTGTTTGCTTGAGAACGCAATCTAGCGATAAAATAATTAATTGTCTCATGATCTTGCCGTATCGTTTGAATAAACTTTAAATTTCGAGATAGCGAGCTATCAGGTTTCCCAAACTGTTTTTGTAAAGCTTCAATTAATTGCTTTTATTCTATTAAAGATATGTCGGTAGGTTTAAAGTAATCGCATAAAAATTTCAATGGTTTATTTCCTACTTTGGCTAGTAGATATCTCTTTAGTATTTATCATTGATATGAGGATCCGAGATAGCGGCGAGTGAAAACCTCTGTAACCAATACTCCGAATCGTCTTCATCAGGAGAGAACTCGGTGTCCCTAAAGGTTGGTCCTTGGTGCTGCCGAGACCTGCTGTTCACTGAAGGCTATTTTCTGTCTTCATCTTTAGCTGGCTCTCCTTAATGTTTTAATGGTTTTCGACGTAATTTAGGCATAATTATGTTTATCCTCGTCGCCAATATATAGTATACTTCAATTATATTAAGAATCAATTGAAACACAAACTATCGTTGTTAAGACATTGTATTCATATTCTGTTATAAATAATGTGTATTAAAAAGGAAGGTTTTTACGAGATAAGATGAGATAACAAAACACATGTTTAAAATGACGTTTTACGATACTACAATTGTTATGTACCTTGAAAAAAATATAACAATTTTCAAATCCTTTTCAAGCTTTTTCGACTCGATCATAGTAATAATAAAAAATGAATCTTGATTGGAACAAAGAAAAGCTGATTTTATCAGGGGGTTTTTTTCAGTGTTCTTATAGATCGAGAGGGAACTAACAAAGAGAGCAGAGGGATAAGGATTGAAAGAAAATCGTGGACAAAGAGGAAAGCGGTGGACGAAGTGTTGGTCCAAGTGGCCTGTGTATGACGTTAATTGCTATTAATGTTTGTTAATGACAGCGCTCGATAGTATGGTCACTATTGCGCGCTTCGCCAGACCTCCTCTACTGCCTCGGTCCTTTTCACGAAGGACATATTTTTTACAATCAAACTATCACCTTAAAATAATTTTCCATCTTATTTTCGGTACCCACTTTATAGAGGCTGGATGTGTCAGAATTCATCTCCGGCATAAAAGTCTGCCAGCTTGCGGGATTTGAACCCGGGACCTTCGGCATGGCAACTCAGCGCTCTACCACTGAGCCACTCCGCCTTCTTTCTTTCTTTAAGTTTCAGTAAAAAAAAAAAAGCAGGCTATTACTGAACTATAGTAAAACACATTAGTGTATCATAAATGGTGTCATCTGAAAAACACTATAAAAAATTATAGATTGCAACTCACAATGTATAGTTAGAGCTCACTTCAACGAAGAACTACAATAAATAAATTGAACCAAACATTAATTTTTCATTTAATATTTTTTATTAAGCTACCGTGGAAAAACTTTTGAAAAAAATTGTAGGGATTGCATTGAGCATAAAAAGGGACAATTTTGATGACGCTATAAAAAAAACTACCTGCTAATTCTGATTTACTCCATTTGAAATACACCAGAAAGCAAATCGAAATTTACAGATTTCAACACTCATCCAGTCTTTGTTGATTGTATTGAAATGGGATATTTACAGGATAAATGCAAATACTGTGTAGTTAAACTGATTGAGTGATGTAGTATTTTGCGATTGTCTTTTAACCGTAAAAGTGCAAGCTTTATATCGAGGCTAATGTGGGTTTATATCTATACCTCCAGTCCGATGATTAAGTGGTTAATTCGAATTTTCTCCAAAATGAGTTTCCTGCACTTAGGTAAGTGAAATCGTGTTATTTTTGTGGTGAGTAAGCGGCTAAGTCAGGCAGAGGGTTGAAAGTGATTTATTGCTTATATTAGAACTCAATTTCAAGCAACAAAAAAAACTACGAAAAGTATATGATTTATTTTTCCTCAAGGACTGTATATATTTATGATGCTCATGCAACCTTTATCAATATGCTAAATATGCTACAGAAACAAATAAACGTAGCATATCTTTGCTAGATATGAAGAGCGACACATTCGCACCCAGCTCTGTAAACCAGAGTTATTTACGTCAATTCACACATTGAAGATTGTTTATTTATCCACTTAACATCACTTTTATGCTGCTATGGCTAATTGGACGATACAGTCGGGCTCCTAAATTTTGCCTGTCCATTTACAATTTGAATAGCGATCTTTAATGAGCATCTGATGATGCATAGGCGGAGGAAGGCCATTATACGTTCATCCGAAGACCGTCTTAGCTGCGGATTTCCTTATTTTTTACTCCCTTTATAAGATCCTCGGCCAATTGCCGGGCAGCGAACCCGCGACCTTGGCTATAGTAGGTTGTTATGATAACTACTATACCAAAGGTGGCCCTGGAAATAATGAGATGTTAATATAGGATGATTACAGATTGCTTTAATTCAACCTGACTGAAGCAGATAGATAATTCAAATAGAGCATATCCTGATCTACAAGGTTTTATTTCATTTTATCAGAAACTTGTTTACCTTTTTTTGTTCTAAAAAAAAAGAAGCTGCTTGTCATTAATCAATCCAATATAATGGCATATTTTGTCTTGGTTCTTTAGGAAAAGAAAATATTAGTATTTATTTTATTTTAGCTAATAGCACATTATTTGGGTGCCACAGAGAGTTCATTCTTTTAACATTAATGCCAATAATTTAGGTAATAAAACACTGAAACCCATAACTTAAATCTTAATTGTCTTCACATAATGAAACATTTTTGTTCTTTTTAGATTAATTAATTTTTGTATTAGTTCAATAAAACTCCAGATTAGCCTTAATACAACTTTTACCGATATGAATAGACCATTAAAATTTCATGTAAAATTGGTGTTACTGTAACTACATTTTACACAAAAAGAACCGGTTTCGTAAAAGAAGATGTTCTAAGATGATGAAATTCTAATTTATGTAGCCATTCCTTGTACCGAAGTCTGTGGGAATTATCCTGAGAAAGAGAAAATGAAATTTCAACTTCTACCGTTCACGATCTCCATCTGAGAAATAGTTAAACTTTTTAATCTTATTCTGACCTAGATTTTGACTTTGATTTGCCTTTTTAATTCGAGTTTTGAATAGTTGATGTGTCCGATGTCCGATTTCTTGAATATATTTAAATATTAGTTACTATAAACGTTGTTGGGCCTTTTGATGAGAGGTCCGAAATAAATATGGAAAAAATAAGATTTCTGATTCAATCATACCAGATCGCATGTCGTTTGAATGTAACCTTTTATTAAACTAATAACATAAATCACATTTTATAAATTAAATAAATAATACTTTTGATAACAGGAAAAACAATTGATTGAATTAAAAGAACAATTTAAACGTTTTTATAATGATAAAATGGAGTTATTTATACTAACTAAATTATAAAATTACAACTAACTAATAACAAAAAGAAAACAAGTATTATTTAAGCTTATGATAACAAATTTAACCCTATTGAATTACAAATAAATAAAATCGATTTCTGTTTATCTGGTTTTATAATTGAAATAATATAATCAAAAACTCTTATCTGTCTCTCGAAGAAGATTCTACTCTGTGCATATCCAGATAGACAGAGGGAGCTGTTGAGATGCCAGACGATTTTCGTAGGCGGAGCGAGCAAGAATTTTCAGACGTCAGAGGTTGAGAAGATAGCCTAGGCAGTTCGATGTGGTCGAATCAATGAAAAGTTTTAAACTTATTACACCTGCAGCAAATTTGTACATCCTCAAGTCCAAGATGAAATTTTGAGCTATTGCTTGCGATGTGCACTTCTAGAGGCTCGTGCCAACACTGTCAGGCTTGGTCAACACGGAGCGAACAAAAACTGATCGACTCCCCTTGGTTTTTCTTTCTCCACTTTTGTAATATATGTTTTTAAAGTTATAAAAAATTTTAGACTTATGACCAAGCAAGGGAATATTTATCTTTTAAATTAAATTATTGTAAACTTAATTTAGTTAAGTTAATATGTCACAAAACATTACAACTTTATACAATATACGAATTTAGCCATACTATTTTCTTTTTTTTTTGACAATGAGCGGAATTTTTCGTCTATCACTATACTCGTGTACGAACTAAAACATATTAAAATCTTCATATTTAATAAAGCATAGCATTTAATAAATTACATACTAACCCATGCAATAGTGGCCCGATTAATATTACTCTACCGAATGTGTTTTCATAATCAATATTCTTAAATTATATATATACACGAATAAGAATATTTCTTCTCTAAATTGGTTCTACAACGAGTTGAAGATTATCTGAACGCGGGTCGGATCACCATCATGGGTAGCCCAAAAATATTTAATGTCCAAATTAAAGAGATAACGTTTTATAAGAACACTGAATAAAAAGTGAAATTTTAAAAACAGTTTTTTTAAAGATGATTTATCCTTCGTTTGGGGCTAAACTTTTGATAATTACTCCAAAAATATTTTTTAATCAATACTATTTTTCGAATTTGGGGGAATCGAATTTAATCACTTCATATATTAAGACCAACTTTTTAAGTATTACACTAAAATAAAATAATATGATTGGGTTAGAAACAGACATTAGAATAAAAATAAAATTCTATATCTCTCGGTAATTTAATAATTACTTTTAACTAATATTAATAAAATATGTTGTAAATAAATTATGTATTTCGATTGAAAGAAGCTGTTGATTGTTAAAAGGTTGGCACGTCAAAAGAATTTTATCGTTTAATGAAAACAAAATTAATTGGGATGCACATTCCTTTGTTGCCTGGTGATTTACCAATTTATTACATGAACAAGTTACCAAGCAACTTTTACAATCTTGAGTCACGATACAATCCATGAATTAGAAATCTAGAGAAAGAACCTTTTAATAAATGCCTAGGTGTATTTGAAAGCATAATTAGGTCTAGTTCGAAACAAAGTTTTCCCAACAATATTCAACTTGTATATGATGCTTTCTCAATCCCGCCATGAATTATGAGTAAGAGAAATTCATGAAAACTTCTCTCTTCAAATAGACAAAGTTCTGTTGGCAGCGAGGAGATAGCAGAGATTGAACACCGAAGTCTATTTTGCACCTGTAACATGATGACTTGTGCTGCGGGGATAACTTCTTATTTTAAAAAAATCATTAATTTATAAACGTTTAAAGGGGCGAGGACGAAAATACCATTACAAAAAACCTTACAGGTATAAATTTTAGTGACATACATATTACTCCGACAAGAAGACTGAAATGTTTCTGTAGCAGGGATCTACTACATAATATAAATACATGGTATAAATAAAGATCAATCGGTTTGAGTGCCTTCAATGAGAGGTTTCTATATCCGTGCTTCCTCGTCAATCACTTCCTCGTGGGGAGGTTTTTAAAAAAATGGAGTGTGGCTGTTCCATGGGTACGCTATTGTGTTGTACGTAACTGGTAATATTTTTTATATAAAATCTAGGAAATGCGTCACAATACTTACTTATCGTAATAAGTTCTTTGATCCTTTACCTATCCAGTGGTCTAATTGAATTTTTATGGAGATGATAGATATGTAGCCACAACACCAAACTCCTCCCGACTTTCTTAACATTCGTTTCTTTGAATTGTCTCTGAATTATATGAACCAAATTTTAAAGAGGTATTCGCGTTGGCATTGGTATTGGTATAATACTCTCAAATATATATTTATTACTCACAAATTATTTTACAAATGAAGCAGTAAATGCATTTGACACCTTTCCAATATTACTTAAACCATTATTTTTAGTTTTCGTCTGTCAAAACAAAACTAATAATAGGGAAAATATAATATTTCCTGGATTAATACTTGAAAAAAATAGTAAATGTCATAAATATTGAAACAACCAAGATGGACAAAGTATCGCTATTTTTCGCCGCTGTTTCGTTCATTTCTCTCAGACCGCTTTAATTAATATATATATATATATATATATATATATATATATATATATATATATATATATATATATATATATATATATTGATGCAGGTGTCTAGTAATGAGGGTATACATATTTCTCGTTTATTATTGTGGAATTTGGTCACAGTACTATATTACAAGTCTTAGGTATATAAATAATAGATGGATAACTATAGTCCAACTTGTGTAACTAAGAATTATTCCCTAGAAAAAAATAAGACGATTTGTATGAAATCATCTGGTTGACGCTTCATGAATCTTGAAAATCCTAAAACTAATAGTACTGAACTATTAGACGAATTGATCATGATGATATCATGCTGCTCTTGGTGAACTGCAACGGCATTAGCATTCGTCGGAGTCAAAGATATTTATAGTAACATCATAAGGTATTACTATGAAGAAGATAACTTGGTACACCTCAATACGCTAGATATACTCGTACAGCAAACAATTAAAATGTCTAGTGTTAAATATTTTCTATAATTATTGTTTTCATCACCATTTTGACAGCAAACTTCTTTCAGATCGTTTACAACATTTTTTTATTTATTTCATGTAATCAGACTAAAAAATATTACAAAAATATCAATAAAATAGAGCACAAACTCAAAACGAAGCATTAACGTTCATTAGAATGCAAAGGGAAAAAATATCTTTAAGTAAATGAAAAGAAAATCTTATATGCTACCTAATAATCAATGGAATAAAAAAGAATTCAATTTTTTTTTTTTCGAAAAAGGGCATGCTTAAACACATTAATAGTTAACAATTTCGTGACATTCTTTCAGTGATAAATGAACATTAAACAAATATCCCAAAGACACTACAGAGAATGGATCTGCAAACTGCAAATTTGCTTTTGTCGAAAATATCAATATGCTCTTCCTTAAACCATGGACTTCTCAAATATAATTTACCTCATATAATTTTTTTAAAAGCAATTGTTAATTGAAATAATATCCCTTCAGCCTCAATCGTTTCTCAGAAGTTATTGGCACAGTTCCGTGTTTGCCATCTCTTTTTCAATTTGTCATCTATTCGGTATTATGTTCTGAACTTTTATTTTGTTGGTACTCCACTTATGAGCTTTCTGATATAATACTCTTTTAATAAATACGTAGTGCAACTCGCTAAAAACTGATTATCAGAGTATTTTATATTTTATTGAGACAATATATAGCTCACGTTTTTATCAAATACGAAAAAAAAATACTTTATTGATAGTTCAGAAGCATAAAAACAATTTTATAAGTGAAACAACTGAATTCATCAGTGACTCTAACTATACTTTGAGATGGAAAGTAGCATTGCAATTTATACTGTAAAAAGAAAAAGTGTAATAGTAGAAAGATTTAATTTTACACCTCTAAAAGTCCATCTGTCGTTTAATTTTTCTTTAAATAAGAATTAGTGAAAATAAAAACAATTCAAGTTAAATTTAATAAGTAGAAAAAGTTCTCAACCAATGCAATTAGCTTTAATAACATTGTTACAACGTGTTTTAAAAACCAAAGTCATCCTGTAAAAATACCTCGGTTTTATTTTGATTTCGTTTTTGAATAATTTTGAAATTAAAAAGTCTTCAATAAAATAGCTCACCAGCTGTTAACTCGTACATGTATGGAAGGAAGCTACTCCCCATTTTTAGCGATTCCATGACCGTCAATGTTGCATACCTGGAAGAGGATACAAAGTTATCAAATTAAAAGTTTGGATCTGGCTTTTACCTGGAACTGAATTTTTCCGTGATATTTTTAAAAAATAGGTCACTGATTCGCTAAATAAAATTCTCGTACTTATTTGTTGGAAAAATCCATAATACTAAGTTAACATAAACATTTTCATGAAAAAAAGAATTACTTCAAAAAATACTTTGGTTGATAAAGCGTTTTGTTATAATGTTCAAATATCTAAGGCCGTCACAGTCTGTTCGATTTGCAACACAGGAACAACAATAAAAGTAACAAGTGTCACCTGTGACGCAGTGGTCAGGATAACAAACATCGATGGCCAAGATCACAGGTTCGTAGCCCGGCAAGTGGCTTTAGGAGTTTTTAAAAGGAGTTAGTCCTTCGAACTGGCTGTAAAAATACCGGTCCCAAACCAGTATTGTGTCAGGTAGTCACTTGTTAAAAGTCCCTTTCCTAATTATACATGGCTATAAATAATTAGGGGATCCAAAATTAGCATCGTTTGGTTAGTGATGTTATCATAAAGTGACGCTAATTGGATAAAAAAATGTAACAAAGTCGGTCTTTCGGGTCAGGAGATAATCTATAAGGCACAGAAATATAACCTTTTTAAAGGAAAACATAATTTTCTTTTTAACAAATTCGTTGTTTTTCGATTCTAAAAATTTTCGCGAAAGATCTCGGTCCACCCAGTCTCCTCTAAGTCCTCTTGCAGTCATGTTTTTCTGCACATCCCACAATCATCTTTTTTCAAGTCGTCTTCTTTTCCTCCTTTCCGTTGGGCAATATTCGGAGATTGATTTTGGCTATCGTTCCTCAGCCATTCTTTTTAAGTGGCCATATCATTTTAATCTCCTTGTTTCTATTGTGTAGAGGATCGTTGAGTCAGTTGCTTTATTGTACTATTACGGATGTGTTGAATTCTGTAAATGATTCAAACGTCTCCAGATGTCCATCTCCACGACCAACAACTTCCTTTCCTCCTTTTTCGTTATTGTCCATTTTTCGGATCCGTAGATGATTTGACATTTTAAATCGTTGAGTGAAACATCATTTTTTGTTTTGTTTAGAAGTTAACCTGTTTTATACATTAAGTGAGTCATCTGCCAAGATATTTATATTCACGGTTTTTGCTATTTAGATAGTATTGTTTAATTTATCTTCATAATTTTTGTTTTTTTTCTTGGCACAAATTTGATATATGTATAACTATAAATTGTTTCTGTTATATAATCCAAAATTAGTCAAATATTTCCTTGGCCAATCTTTTTTTGTTCATTCTGCACAGGTGTCCGAGGAATATATGCCTTCTCTTTCGCATAGTATCCGAGATTCTTTCCATTTTCAGGTAGATTTTTTGTTAATTCGCAGTTTCCATCCATGCCCAGTCTGCACCCATGGCACTTACTATTCACTATAATATTCTATTCTATTCAAGGCATTTGGTTTTTATTAAGTGCTATAATCTCTTACTTTTGCATTGCAGAAGATGCACTTATTTCTGTGTATATTCTTTGAAAACGCATAAACCTTTTCCATTTTTATTCGATCTACAACTTCAGTGTATAAGTGGTGAAATCGAATTTATCCAGAGTGGGTTATTTGTATTGAGTGAAGCGGAATCATGCCATTCTCGTTGTTTTTGGCTTGAAAATGAGTTATAATATAAGCAATCACTCCTGTCAAGCCGGATATTTTCCATCACTAGAACCCCACTCCTACCATCTAATTAAATAAAAAATCCTATTCATAGAAAAGAGATGGTTTCTATCCTTACTGTTTTATTTTCAAAATATAAAAGGCAAGGGGATAGGAAAAAAAAAATGTTCAAGCCGGTGTCACACTTAGCCTCTTATACACAACGAAAATAACACGATTCCCCTTCCCTTAGTACATGAGTAAGTATGAGCCCCTTAATACTCATATTGGAGTAAATTAGACTTAAGCACTAATTCCCCGTCGCTGTAGATATATTATATACAGAAAAACACATATATTTTTATTACAAAGGTATTTTATTATTTGGTTTGCGATTAGCAACTTTACAGAGGCTGGGTGAGCTCCAGGAAGGTCCTACATCCCATATGATCTATCTCTGGCCCCTAGCAGATTAAATAAAAGGGTTCTTTTTCGTTTGGTCCCCGCTTCTATTTTTATATTAAAAATAAAACAAATGTTACGAAAAATAACAGTTATTCTAAAGAATAAATGCTTGGACGAAAAAATATATAACGACGTTATTTTGTAAAGAAGAATTAAGTATGTCTGCGGAAATTGCTACCAATTTAGGGAAGAATTAATTTAATGAAGTTTTTGAAGAACCCAATCAGAATAGGAATAAATGGGATGACTGCAGAAATCGATGAATCTTGTTTCAGCAGACGAAAATATAATGTAGGTCGAGTATATCCATGACAGTGGTTTTCGGTGGGATATGTCGAGAAACAAAAGAATGCTTCATTTAGGCAGTGTCTAATAGGAAGGAAACAACACTATTAGAAAGCATTAAAGAATGCATTCATCCCCAAACAATTATCATGTCTGTCATTTGGATGGCCTACTCAAAAATAGATAAAATAGTCGGATATGAGTTCAAAATATTCAGTCAACCGCACCATCATTTTTTGGATCCGTCAACTAGACCGCACAAACAGTCAATTGAGTCACTATGGGCTGCACCAAAAAGATGAAATAAGAAAAAGGCAGGGACTAAATGATCCCTATTGGACTCGTATCTGTGTGAATTTATTTGGAGGCAGAGGTATAAAGACAAAAAGCTTTTTGAGGTTATTATAATCACTTATCTACATTTTGGTCCTAAGAATAACTGTTGTTAAATGTACCTATTTTTTTCATAACATGTTTTTTATTTTTAAAATAAAAATGCGGGGATTAAACGAAAAAGACCCAATAAAAGTCTGTCAGCGAGCAGTATTTGAACCCGGGAAAAATATATTATATCCATAGATTGTACTGTATTATAATATTATTATTTGTAATTTTATGATATAAATATATTTAAAATGTAAGATTTTAAAATAAGTTAATACTATGAAAAGATTTGTTTGACTTTACATATTTGTTGATGTGTCAAATTTAGTTTTGCGGTGGCCCCCTAAGTACCGCATCTATCATACCCTTAGGGTCAAGTGGTAATCCCAAGGGAGCCGTTAGCTTCAGGATGGAGTGCCCAAACCAAACTGTTTGTCATACTGAAAAAAGGGGAAGATTAATTAAATATTCAAAAATGGTTAACAAAAAATTGTTTCTGTTTATATATTTTTATCATTTAGATTGCTTCAAGTTTGAGTAAATGACGCTTTCATAAATCAAAATTATTATGTACAATATGAATTATTTGAGTGAGTTTTGTTATTAAAATTGCATAGAACTTAGCAACCAGAGGGATAAGCATTAAATCGCAATGATTGCGTGAATGTACATTCATTTACATGAATATATATGGATTATAATCAAACTGTTGCTTCTCTAATTTATTTCCTTTATTCAAAATTTATTTAACTACTAATACAACATTCATAAAACAAACACCAAACTATGTTTAGGTCTATAGCAATTTAGAAATAAATAAAAACTATGAATGCCTCTAGTGAGAAAATGATAAGGTATATGAATTAATTCGAAATATAACTATTTAAAATATTTATATTTCCATTTTTATAATACTAAAAATTTTAAGTGTAATAATAGAAACCGTGAACACTAATAAAATGGTATTTTGAAGAACCAATTAAAACAAAAAAAAAGTAATTTAATATTAATATATTTAAAGTATAATATTGCGGGTGAGCCAGGGAGTTCTATGGTAACGCGCTGAGCTGCCGTGCCGAAAATCTCGGGTTCAAATCCAGCTTGTGGCAGAGAATTTGCTTAATTTGTTAACAGTCTCACATGGGGCTCACACAGCATCTATAAAGTGGGTATTCTTCAATAGTGGATTGATCTAGGACAAATCACTTCCCTACACAATCGTTGTCCATGAAATAGTACAGTCTCTACCACGTACTGGACCGAAGACCCATTGAGGTTTGTAGTGGTACATTTTTTAAATTTATATATATTATAAAAAGTGAAAGTATTATATACACATATCTTACCCACACATAAGCTATTTGACGAATTTTCAGTTTGCTACAATAACGAAAAATTTTTGTTGTTTAATTAATTAAGAAGTTATAGAACTATTGCTAGATGAATATATAAAATAGTTTGAAATAAAACTTTTCTATTTTTTTCTTATGTTATATAAAAATATTTGATCAAAAACATCATTTATTTATTACATCAATTTTTAATGTTATCTACGTACATTTTAATTGCCCTGAATATATTATTTCACGTTCAATTACCTACGGATAACATATTGTATAGGGCTGCTTAATTGACTCATTCGAAACACTCAGGGATGATTAGTATTTAACACCTACTAGCTTATCTAAATTACTGCGGATGTGGTCGTATACCATACTGAATAAAATTATGAGTGTTATGAGGAATTATGAGTTCATTACTGTAGCAATTAGGACACATACTCGGGCTTATAATGCCTATAGCAACTAGCTCCGTTGTTGATAACCCACAAACGAGTTCTCCCTCCTGAGCATTACGTGATAAGGAAAAAAAATGATAAGAGAAAAAAACTGAAGAAAAAATAGAGTTCCTTTATCGTGCTTTAACGACTTTATTTTTACAGTTGAGAGATGCCGCCGCTGCCTCCCAGACCGTGAAATACCCCCCCCCCATTTTTTTCTTTTTTTTTTTAACACACTTATTTACATATTTTTTGGATAACCTACTTCCAAATCGAATCTAATCACCTTCCAGGAACTGATTTTTTTCAGAGTGCTCCTGGCATTAGTTCATCTTTTTTCTATTTTTTATGGTCGGGGTGTGTCATTGGAGTGATTTACATATTTTTGTAAAAAAACAAATCCTAGTACTTTATTATATTGTTTGTTCCATGATTATACATGCTGTGTTCTAATAAAATAAGACTATTTTATTAATGCAGTAGTTTATTAACCTTTAGTTCGGTTTCTTGTCATTGTTGTCTTAATAAATACTTGTCATTTTATAACAACTTATTCATCCTCCATATTGTATGTAGATTCAATAGAAAATATTTTAATTACCACTTAAGGGTATTTACGCGAAAATGTAAATAACATGCGTTAAATTACGATGAAGCGTATAAATCTTCGGTCCCATTTAATACATTTTGATAGCTACAGCACAAGGATTGTGAGCCTCTGAGATTTGAAGATGTTGATATTATTGCTTCAAGTTTGGCCTTCGTTATTTATTTTAATGCCCATAAATGTTTCATATTGAATTCTTTTTAAGAGGTTGGTATTATGTTTACCATTGTACTAATCAGTCAAACTTAATACGTTAATAGAAATATTAATAATGTAATAATGAACGCATGGTAAATTCCGATATGGATTGCACGGTACATATCATAATTTAGTCAATGTATTATTTATTGTTCGTTCTATCCGACTATTGTGACATAATAATGCAGATATCATAAACAATTTGGCTATATATCTTTTTGTACCCGAAACTAAAAATTCTCATCCTAAAACGAATAAGATGTATGAATTAAAAAGTTTATCAAGAAATAAAACTTATTTGAAAATATAAATCTACGTGTATCTAACAATTTGTACACTTAGTTTCACTAAAGGAAAGAAAAAACAAAATGTAATAATAATTATGTAATCATTGCAATATTGTCAGTGAATCATCATGAAAACATTTTTTGGTACATATATTTTGGACTTCTTATTATTCTTAATACTGTATTAGCATGATGATTTATATAACTAATAAGTACCGTTTCATAGTGTGTTATATAATAAATAAATCGCACATATTAATCTAAAGAGAGCTAAGTCAAAAATCTATGTGATCTATTTTTATTAATAGATTACTTATTACTCTGTTTTTTATTAAATACATCACATAGATTTTTGACTTAGCTCTCTTTAGATTTATATGTGCGATCTATTTATTATATAACACACTATGAAACGGTACTTATTAGTTATAGGACTACATTAGCCGCAGGCATATCAAATTGTTTGATAGGCTGAAGGCTACTACACGCTGCTACCCACTCTGTAGAGACATGCTCTCAGACCTGGAGGTGGCAAGACAGTGTCCCCTTGGTTTACGTGCCCTCATTGGCCATAGGGATGGGGTGAGGACTCCCTTGTCCTAACCCTTTTTCCTTTCTTCCTTCCTCTCCCCCCTTTCTTCTTCCCTATCACCTAATCCCGTAAAGAGGTCTCTCCCTGCTTGGCCAGCGGCCTTGTGCCGGTTTAGAGAACCCGCCTTCAGCGGACTCAGACTATGTAATTACTTAAAATACCTTCGGGTAGAAAAAGTATTGTAATTATTTTGCTGTATATATACTATTATTTATTCTATTGTAGATATTTTTATTTGAATAAACGGAGATTTGAAAAAAAAAATATTAATAGATTACTTATTATTATTATCTATTAGATAGATCACATAGAGTTTTGACTTAGCTCTCTTTAGATCTAGATGTGCGAAATGTCCATTATTATATATTTTTGCGTTCTGACTTTTAGCCTAATTTAGAGCATTATGCTATAGTTTTTTTAATAAAATTGCGTAAAATACGTTACGAATATTAATATTAAAACGAAAGTTTAAATTCACTTTGATGATCATTATGTATAATATAAGAGTATAGAAGAATAATGTTAATAAAAATCATTACTGATGTGGAATGTTCCTCCCTAATAACGAACACTATATTATGGTTTTAAAATCAGACAGAAATCACTGGGAACAAACTCACAGATAAGCAGCTAAATTTTTACAACTCTAGAAATTTTATCTGAATAACTTTTTTCTTAAAACAGATATCTCATATTGATGCATGTGATATGAACTAATGTGAGTAGTGGAAAGCAGTCATATGTCCGATTTACATGAAGGGGGATGTGCTTGATTGTCATAATTATCGTGGTATATCCCTCTTACCTTGTACTTTTAAAAAAGCTGCTTCCTTTTGCCGAGGAGAATATAGGAAAGTACCAGAAAGGCTTCATGTGAGGAAAGTCAACCATAGATCAAATATTCTCCATTAGAAGCATTCTGTAGAGGTGCAGGGAGTATAACATCCACACACACAACCTGTCCATTGACTTCCGAATGGCCTATGATAGTATAAAGATTAACGAGGTGTACCAGGAGCTTCAACAAGAAATGGGAATACCACCGAAGCTGATACGACTGATTAGAGTGACTGATTAGTTCAGGGTGACCCGACTAAAAGCTTTGAAACTCACAAAGGGCTGAGACAGGGTGATTGAAATTGCCTTGCAGGCCTCCTCTTCAATTTGCCCCTCGAAAATGCATTGCGGAAATCTGGAATACAAATTGAGGGTACTATATTCAGTAGATCTTCTATGTTATTGGCCTTCGCCGATGACATAGCTATTGTTGCAAGAACCCCTACAGATTTAGAAAATCCTTTTATCAGTCTCCAGATAGCAGCGGCTAGTTTGGGTTTAGATTAAAATAAATCAAAAACAAAATATATGCATGCATGCTCACAACTGGATGTGCACGAACAGTCGCATTTTATGACTGGATGCTTCACATTTGAAAGGGGGAAAGAGCTTATGTAACTTGGTTCACATTTAAACGCGGATAATGATATAAAAGCAGAAATTCATCGCAGAATTATGTCCTCAACTAACTGTTATTTTGGATTACTGAAGCATTTTAAAGCAGGGCCATTTCTCAAAACACAAAGATGCATTTGTATAAGACCCTGGTAAGACCAGTTCTTACTTATGCCTCCGAATGCTGGACAACACCCAGTTCACAAGAAGCCCTTCTCCTAAGGTTCGAGTGGAAAATATTGAGGAGAATTTATGGCCCAGTTTGCACCAATGGGATCTGGAAGATAACGACGAACGCAGAGCTAACAAGACTCTACAAGAGCCCAGATAATTAAAGGGTAATACAAATAGGCCCGGCTTCAATGGGCTACTCATATAATTAGAATGACCCATGATCAGATTCCAAAAATGGTCTAAGACGAGAGGATTTATGGGACAAGAAGAGTGGGAAAACCTCGGCTCCGATGGATCGATGGAGTGGTGGCGGATGCCAGGTCCATCTTGGGAATCCGCAGTTGGAGAGCAGTGGCAACCAATAGAGAGAGATGGGGAGCCAAGCTGCAGGAGGAATAGATTCTACAGGAATCTATGGTTGTAGGGCCATGGATGATGATGATGAAATGAACTTACACTAAGCAAATTTAAAAAAATAGATGTAATAACACTCTAATCATTGTACTCTATGTAAAATATCATTGTGTTCCAGATAAGAATATCCAGTACAAATGATACTCATTCACATTCCTTGTATCCAGAATTTGAAGGGCGATTCTTCCTTCAATATATTGACGAAAAGAAAATGTAGAAGTATTTTAGTTAAACCTATGAATTAATAAAAATTGCCATTCTGTAGAAGTAAATTGGAGCAATAGCATGTTTTTATTTTCAAAGAAATTTCAATTAGCAACCTATTCGGGCTCTCTAAAGTAAGTGGATTCAGTATAAAGATTTTAATCATCACCAAACGGACTTGAAGCGAAAATGTAAATAACATGCGTTAAATTACGATGAAGTGTATAGATCTTCGGTCCCATTAAATAAATATTGATAACTATAATAAAAGCAATGAGAGACCCTGAAAACGGGAAGGAGATTTGAAGAAGTGGAAATTATTGTCTTCAAGTCAGCTCGAAGTTGAGGACCATTGATTCCAAGCTTACCACTTCCTTAATTGCTCTTTTCACGGGTTGTTAGCAGACTACTCAAAGCCCAAAGATCTGGGAAGGGTTACACAAACAGTGACTAACTTTTCGAGTCGTCCCTCCCACTTACCGAAAAGGCCAATTTAAATAACGCCTCCTATTTCACTGGAAAAAGAATTTCCCGTTGGAACTTTTGGGTGATATGTACAAGTCTTTCGAAGAGGAAGAAGTTCTACAGGTTAATGATTTCCTCATTTACAGTAATCAGTTCCTGTAATATTTTTTTTCCCATTTTTAATATTAAGCACTTTGTATTGTCGAAATTCATAAATACTTACTTATAGAGATACTTTAATCATTGAATAGGTATTATTGCTCAATGATGTGGTCATATCATTTCGTCATCAATGTTTAAGTATCATTTATATATTAACATGGTGCACGTGTCATATTTATAATTTATTTATTTCATTTTTATTTTTATACTATAAAAGTTTAAGAGTGTTATTTACTATAATTCACTAAAAGACCATTTTTCAATTGTAGGCACGTTTATACGAAAAATACTGTTTCAAATTGTCACCAAAAGGAAGTTAAGAAAATAGAAAGAATCTCAAGAAATCTATCGGTAAAGTATATATATATTATATTGAGCAATGTTAAAAATATTCTGGGTGTGCAGTACATGAATTTTATAGAAACAAGTCAAATAGATTTTATTTCGTGTCAACGTTTTGGTATAATTTTTAACCTATTATTAGGGCTGAGAATAAAAAACAAAAACAAATTAATAATACTATCAGTGCGATACCAGAGAAAGTATAACTGTTTTATTACTAATGAAAAAATGAAATACACGAACAAAATGAATATGAAAGAGTCAAATAAATAAAATTTATAATATATATAAAATCTAGGAAAATCTCCTTTTGCAATATTTAATAAATATTTTTTGTGAAATTCAAAATGTGTTTGAAATTAATTACCTTTAAAATAAATATGTAGTTGTGATAGAGCTATATATCCCATTAATAATATTATATACTAGAATTGTATATGGATGAAAAAGGGATATAATTAAAGAAAATGAAAGGGGGAAATTTATAACAAAAATAGAGTATATATATATATATATATATATATATATATATATATATATATATATATAGAGAGAGAGAGAGAGAGATAGTGAGAGGCATATATATTTTAAGAGAAACTAAAAAAACAAACAAAACAGTGCGTATTCCATTCTTTTCATTGCCATCATTTCTGTCTGCTGTATTTTCTTTGGAAATATAAGCACTGCTTATATTATTATTCTGTTTTTGTTTTATTCTCAGCCCTGATGATTGCCTAAAATTAAAAAAGTAGCACAAACCATCTAATATTGCGGCTATTAGAAAAAAATAAATATCCTATTAAATTTAATTTAAAAAATAATAAATATATAGATATTTAGGTTTTTATCTGACCATTAATCGGCCTTCCTTATCAATAATTAAACATTAAATAAGAAATAAGGAAAATTACTATTAGTATATACCAATTCATTAACTTTAGGTACATAAAGGAGAATATCACACTACAGAGACCATCTATAATCGTATATTGAAAAGGGATCCTGAAGTTGCCAATATCTGTGCTGACTTATGGCCCTCTATCTGGCAGCAATAACCCCTCACGGTTACGTGCTAGACCTTTTCAATTAGCTTCTACCACTTTCTTTATATTCTGTGAAAGGGTCGAAGCTGGACTGTATCGATGTCAATCAATGCCGATATCGTCATGAAAATTAATGAAAATAAATAGATAATATACATACAATGTAATCTAAACAACAACAATAACTCTAAACAAATCTCTGGAAAATTGAAACAACTATAAATAAAGATAATTTAAAGAGTTGGATACAAAAATTGAAATTGCATCAGAAAAAATATTTTGTGAATTTCCTCGATCTTTTAATGTTCATTATTTATTTTGTTTCTTAATGCATTTGATTTTTTAACAAAGAACTTCATGATTTTCAATTTGCAGCAGCAGTAGTAAGCATTGTTACATATCAAGATTTTCGCTAGGTATTTTATTGGGTTGTAACATATGAAATATCAGTGCAAATTTGAATTATTTGCAAAAAATTATCAAACGATAATTTTATTAATCAGAATAGGATTCTTCACTTTCAATACACTTCTCCCAAGGTGAAACAAGCATTTCTATCCAGCTCTGTAGAAATTAGGTGTCAAGGAAGAAACGAAGTCTTGGAAGTCCGATTTCAGGGAATTTTGTTGTCAAATTTTTTATTCCTTAAAAAGTTATCCAAACAAAGGAAAAAGGAAAAATCAGTTGGAGAAAGGTCCGGAGCAAATGGTGGGTGAGGAAGGTGCTCCTCATTTCTATTTAGCAACAGGAGTGAGGAGCACGTTTCCAATTGGGTGAGCTGCTGGGCCTCGGTTGATTCATGTGGTACCCATTTTTCCAGCTTTTTTGTCTTACCAAGCTCCTTAAGGTGCACTTGCTCCAAGTTGTGAACCTAATTCACGAGTGGTTTGGGAAGGGCCCGCTTCGACCAGCTCTTAGTCTTCGGCCTACCACGTTCTAAATTTTTCAGACCGAATTTTTTCAAACCAACGGAAGATTGTTCTTTCGCTCACTGTATCTCCACCGTATACAATATTAATATTTTAGAGCGCCTCCGTGACGCTATGGGCTAGTTTACTTTTTTTTTTTAAGCGTTGGTTCACTTTCAAAAGGACTAGTAATACTGATTATGAAAGAGGGTTAAATGAACTTTCAAACGGTATACATAACATAATTGGTTGTGTACAATAAATCTAACCCCTAAAGAAAAGAAAACTGTAAATAAACGAAACTGACGACCCAAAACAAATAATTTGGTGAATGTTTTTCATAAGTAATTTTATTTATATTTTAAATTTGTTTTTGATGATTTTCCATTATTGAAATGAACATCCAGAGATCCATAAATTTCCTGAAATTGTGTAAAATAAAATGTACAAAATTAAATACAAGATTTTTATATTACAAACCGTTGATAATCTATGGGTTTTCGCACCCTTCAACACAAACAAAGTAACAAACAATCTAATCATTCAAGAAATTATCATGGAACAAATATGGGGATCATTCTGTTCATTGGTCCGAATGTTTTCCAAATGTCCGGATCCCAAACCCTCGGATGCTTGAAAATTAAAACAATCTTAAAGTCCTAAATGATCTAAATGTACCTTGGGATAATAATAATGGCGATAAAGGGCATACACTTCGTTACATGAAGATCAGCGAAGTCTTAATATATAATATAATTGCGATGTTCATAAAAAAACTAAAATAACTAAGCATTGAAAAAAATATAGAATTCTACAAAATTTAGATTTGTTTTTATAATTACACCTTACGATCCGATATTCTGATCATTAATATTACGTTATATACATCAATATTATATTAATTAACATAATATATCGATTCATATTATTTACATGATGCATTTGTATAAAGCTTTATAACTTAATGTCTAAATAAGTACCAATAAAATAAAGTTTGTTATAATTGTATAAGAGACAAACAGTCTTAATCCTACTGATGCTTCGAAACTTTTGCTTAGAAACTTCCAAAACTAAATTTTGTTCGAGCTGTTTGTAGAAAACTGCTAAAACTGGCAGATCTCACATACTACATGTGAAAATGGTGCAATACATTCCAATTCTGAATATTTTTTTTGTAATTTCAAAAGACTGTCAAATCAACATATAATTAAAACAAATATTTGAAGTTTCATTTGTTGACTGTCGAAATGTCCTTTGTTGCTGAAAAATAGACGATAAAGCACTTTCATATCAAAAGTTAACAATAGCCATAAACTAAGTCTGAGCGATTGATCTTGAAGAATTTTTACCCCGTGAAATTCTCTCCAGTTTCTTGAAATAATTTCCTGATTCCTTCTTCATCGCTAAATCTTTGGAAAGTTGGGAAACAGGGCTTCCTAGGGTTGTGTCGTCAAAGTTAGGTTGGACTTTCCCACTCACCCCTTGGGACATTCTAGTTGATTCACTTTAGCGTGTTCCAGCAGAGGGTTGTTAGGCGTCAGACCTGTCCCGAAACTTCTCTTCTTCAGTTGAAGAGACTTTATATGTAACATAATGTAGTTATTGTGCCATTCCACATCAAATCAATAAAAAAAAAAGCAATTGTAAAATCAAGTTTTTTTTTAATTGTGAGAATCTTAAGATTATAAAAAAAGTGCAATTTTTAGGTAGATAATTGGATAGGCATTTTTAAAAAACGACCGTATTTGACATATTTTAAATAAATTATAAACAAATTATCGGAGCTATAATACTGGTTGTTCTATTAAGGAAAAAAAATAATTATTTTCAAAATTATAGGGGAAAGATATATTATAAATGCATTAAGAGGCTTATACTTTTTTAATATTCATGAATTTTTTAAATATTATAAAAAATATTTTAAAAAAATACAAAATAACGAATTTCCCGTTGAAGGACATAAATGTTATAAGAATATGTATATCAAAACGGCTGGAAAATATGTCCGTAAATAAGAAAAACTAGATCATCCGAACAGTGCCTGGGGAAAAAGAGGTAACTTTTTCCTGTAAACCAGGAGTTAGGCTTTAAGCCCCTCAAACATGCTGTTCGTTGTCCAGCATGTGCATGAACTAGCAATGTGTATAGATTTTATTAAAAATAATGACAGCATTTCCACTGTAAATTTGCTTTCCTGTACATTTAGGAAAAATAGAGCTACCTCATTTTCCGCAGTACTCTTCAATTGTTAATAACAATTTATGATGCCACTACAACTTTTGAAAAATCAAGGCTTCCCGTAGGCTGAGAAACATTTTTTTACTGTTTTGTGCTGCTACTCTCCAATCCTACACACACCGCAGACTAGGTGTATCCTCTTTTCTCAATATAGCCTTTTTAAAACTTCATTTCTACTCATTCGTGCAGTATACTATGACCTTCTCTTTATAAAATTCATAACGTTCATATCTTTTTAGAGATGCATAAGCTCAGCGGTTTTTCTCTATCTCCATACACCGTTGTCACAGGCAGGTCTCAAAATCCTTCACCAAATATTCCTGTTTAATCTTAATACATCCAGATCCGTCTGTATGTTCACACCCATTTAATCAGGAATTAAATGTTTGGTGCGATCTATTTCTCCAAAGGTGTAAAAATTCTGACTTCAATCTGGAAGGACCTATATACCTCGGTTTCTTCTCTCTCTTTCGTTTCCCAAAATCTTTTTCTTTTCTAACGAATCCTTTTTTTAGTCTTCCACTTTTTTCCGTCTTCTTCCACAAATCTGATATATGGTATTCTTCTCAGTTTGCATTTTAAGTCAAACAAGAGTGCCCAATTTTGCCAATTGTATGTTTTCTGATAACCTCCTTCGCAACATTCTACATATCCCTTCATAAATACTATCTTTTGTTAAATGCTGCATTAGATAAGCCAGTGCTTTGCAATTTCTCTTCGGTGGCCTGAATTGTTAATAAAATTGTTTTTTATAAATTATTATATACATATTAATAAAATATATTTATAATCTATATATATAAAAGAGTTCGTCCTGTCTGAAAGACCACCACAGGGACAAAACGGCATAAGCTACAGACTTGAATTTGGACAGTAGGTACATTTTGTGAGGATTCTAGAAAATTTGTGTTCTAAGAGGGTGAAAAGGGTGACAGACTTTTTTAATAAAAAAAAAAAAACGTGTTTTTTAAGCGAGCTCAATGAAATTTTACATTTTGCTTTTACATTAAAAATAAAGAAATAGATGATTTTTTCTTTTTTGAAAACCGACCCCTAAAAGTGTAAAATACAGCAAATCGTATCATGTATATCTATATTGATATTATAAATGCGCAAGTAACTCTGTGAAAAGGACATAGGTTACTTTTTAATGCGAAAAAAACGGTAGTAAGGGGTTGAAATAGGGGATGAAGGTTTCGTCATTTTTGAAGCTAGAAGCTTAAAACTTATTATTAGATATAAATAAATATGAAATTAAAAGTTTGTATAAATTTTACCCTTTTAGGAGTGTAATAACAATAGGGGATGAAAGTTTGTATGGAAATATGTAAGGTTTATAACCGTAGGTGGGGAAATATGCCTAAGAAAGTGTGCCTACCCGATCGGGGAGACATGTTAGGGCAGACTACTTTGCGAAACGCATGCGAATATTAAAATTTTTTCAGCTCCAAATTCATTATTATTTACTGCAAATTGATTGCAATTCGATTTGTTAACACGAAAAAACAGTTTTTGGGTTAGGCTATTAAATATTTTTTCTTTATATGTTTTATATTTCATTCGTCAAAAGAAGATTACTTTCGAATTTAGTTGTATTTTATTACGTCATTATTATTTGTTATTAGGTAGGTACTTAATAACGGTAACTCCTTTGTAATAATGAACACTCTCAGTACAATTTTTCGTTTTCTTAGGCTAATTTAAATAAAGTAACTAGATTTTTGTATAGAATCCTTTGTAAAATACCATTGTTTTCGTTAATTTTGTTGTTGGTTTGCGTGTGTATTTTTGTAATACGTAGTTTTCATAATCATTCTTTAATTTTCTTAGATTTTACTTCATAAAATGCGTTTTTACAACGTCCATAATGCACTAAATTATATATAAATTTAATTATTCTCCTATTCCCCTCTACTGCGTAAACATTGAACCTACACTTAGTACCCTAGCCTCTCAATCAAGTACCGGCCAATGACTTCCTGCCCTTCAGTATCCTTTAATAATATCCCACTGGTGCCTGTAGAACAGATCCGATACTTAGGGTTGCACCTCGACAAACGATTAACCTGGAATCCTCATACTTGACTGAAAAGACAAGAAACCGCTCGACGTTTCAGGCTACTTCAACACTTACTAGACAAACGCTCTAACCTCCCAATTAACTACAAAAGACCCATCATACGACCTATTTGGACTTACGGAGTAGAGCTTTGGGGCTCCACTAAGTCATCGAATTCCTCATAAAGTTCCACTAAGTCATAGAACCCGGTATCTATCCTTTCATAACAAACTTCATTCCCACTCAAACCCTCTAGTTTCAAACCTAGCTTCCTCTTCGATTCCCGATAATCCTCCGAGGCGTCTGAAAAGAAGATGCCCACGTGACCTTCTTAGTTGAACTAGTGATTTGAGTACTACCAGTGGGTAGTTTCTCTACTTGACATTAGCTCATGTCATTATGTATCACATAGCCGATTTACTGGATGTATTTTTTAATACAGTTGTAGATATCAATAAATAAATTTTAAAAAAATATTGAAACTGAAGTTGTTAAAGTATAGCCAAATCAAATAGATTATTCAACTACAATATAACGTGATAACCGAATTTTTGCTGTCGCAAATTACAAATGAGGTAGTTTTAAAATAGTTTAATAACTCCGATGTCTGTTAAATTAACCATTCTTCAATTAGATTTTGCTACATAAAATACGTTTTGACAAAATCTCTAAGTTGGGAAACCAAAAAACGTTCTTTATAAAAATGTACTTAAACAAGCTATTTGCAGTAAAACTTATTTTAATGTAGGTATGTATTTAGCGTAAAAAATTGAAAATGCTGCCCAAAGTCACTATTCCACGCGGACGAAGTCGCGGGCACAGCTAGTTTATTCTATATTAATGAAAATAATAAATTCATATTTTATGTCTATTTTTTTCAAAATGAACTGGAGCAAAACTTTGTTGAAAATCATTAAAAACGTTTTTACCCGACATTATTCATGAGCCATTAGTTGGCTCGAAACGTTTTTCCGAAATGGCTTTATTGAGTTATTGTTATAAAGTTTGGTATCTTTCTAAAATCATTTTACGCATATTCAATTAGTTGAATTTAAAATATTTATAATGTCAAAAATATATTGTTAATGTTAATATAAGAATAAAAATACCAAATGTTGTTATAGTGTCTAAATGGGACGATGTAATTAAAGATCAATGAACAGAAAACAGAAATATAGAACTCAGATAAGCTAAAGAAGTTGATGATATAATAAAAAGTGAATATTATTTTATTTTCAGAATCCCGATGAGAATGAGAGTCAAAATTTGTTTTTATAAAAATGTATGCCATTTTTCATTTTGTTCTAGAATAATCAACAATCAAACTTTTTATTTTTTTGGAAAGAGTTAATACATATATAGACATGCCGATCATAAATTACTTTTGAAGCCATTTTAACGATTGAAGAGTTGTTCCTGATAGTCACATTGTATTATTATAATTTGGGAATAGTACTATGTTCAAGTTAGGAAGATATTTTATTTATGGCAATACATTTTACAATACCATAATGCATTATTCGTTATAGTGCAACTAATTATTATTTTGTAATTATATGTTCGGAATTAGTCATAAAAATAAATGTATGTGTCAGCTCCGACGCACGACTGGAATTTATTCCTTAAGATTATGTAAATATGGGGTAAATGAATGTATCTTAAAAAATAATCGAAGTATATATAAATATTTATTCATAATATTTACATCATTCCAATAAAATATATATCATCAACTATTTCACATACTAATAATTGTTAATATTTTTATATAAATCATTCTTGGGAAGATTCATTTGTTCTACCATGAACATTTAACATGATTTTGAACAGTATTTAGTCCGTTAATAGTAGTATCATCATTATTAGATACTGTGACAATAGGTTTGTGGTAACTAAAATACAATACGTGTACGTCAGAAGTTACATTGGTCATGAATCGTGAAAGGATTGAATCAATAGCTGTATCATATCTAGTCGTCCCGAGTTTTCTGCTAGAAATTTAGTCTAAATATAGCCCTAAATTAAGTGTTAACTTTCATCTTTACTTGGTGAAAATTAAATTTACTTTTCACTATTAAAATTTTACTTAGTGACGTTAAGTGAATATACAAATATCCACTGTGTCTTTATTTTCGATAGAAAACATATATACTTTTTTTTCTTTCACAGTAATCCTTTAAAAGAACCGTTTATTTATAAGCCAATTCCATCCTATAGTGTACTATGTACCTTCAATTACATGTTAACACTATGAATAAACAATTTATGTGATAATTACAATATATACAAAACATTTATTACTTATATACTTTCTACATTTACAAAAATTATAAAATGAATATCTATGTTTTATATTGTATGTATGATCTCAAATCTATGTCAATGATAACACACAATAAGAAATATTTATTTTAATTTGCCAAGGTTTCAGCTTGCGATGTAGACCATCTTCAGAGCAACCAGTACCGGGTGGCGAGTCCTAGGTGGCGCGTCAAAGCATTCTCAGACTGGGTACCCGGTAGTGCCCTGAAGATGGCCGAACGCGTTGCCACATTACAATAACTTTTGCTTATTTTGTGTTATCGTTGACTGCACTCACCTGATAGAATAAATCCATTATAAGAAAAAAAAAATAAAAAACTCTCTGACGAATTTATCCTATGAGGAATTGAGCATGGACTAATTATTCAATAATAAGATGTCATTAAACTAGCATATGATTAAAAACAATAACGTAACTGCAAATTTGTAAAAAAAAAAACAATAAAGAAATGGTGAGAAATGATACTATTTTCATATATTTTTTTAATATACTGTTACGGGCTACTGGGTGTAAAATGGACTAAACTATTACTTAATTCAAGAATCTAATATTTATTAACAAATTAACAAGAATACAATGAGATTATTAAAAACAACTAAATTATTAAACTAATATCAATTTACAATAACAATATTCTACTAAATATTATCTAATTTCTAAGATAATAAGATATTGCTAATACTAAATAACTAAACTATTTATATATAAATTTGTACAAATACAATAATATTACACTATAGTTTACAATTACAAATTGACACTTACAGTTCGCTAACTAAAGTCCACCGACCGTAAGACTCTCCAAATATGGCAAACTGACCCACAGTTTATTACACTTATTACACGGCCACTAATTATCACTGTTGCTCACTAAGCACTTATTACAGACTGATACTAACTCACTGTAACTCACACGCACTATCACTAGTTAACGACTGCTTATTACTACTGGCTTATTACTGACTCTTATTACTGACTGGGGCCGGCCGAACTGCTGTCCTTTTTATATAGGCAAGGTAGGTCGGGGTGGGACAATTCTCGGAAGGACGAGGACCACCTAGACCGATCGAGAAGGTTCTAACGCCATTCTATAATCCCTTCCGCTTAATCCCATTGTTTGCCTAATCCTCTCAGTCGGTCCTCCTTCCCGCTCCGGCCGTAACAATACAAACAATTTTTTTAATATCATATTTTGGTCGTTGAAATTTCATTGTTAAGTTCATAGTTTTCTTGTAATTAAAATATAATTATCTACTAACCGTTACTAAATTTTCAGATCTGACGTTTTAACATTTATTTAAAGTTTAAAACTATAAAGAAATGCTTATTTGAAATCTGAATGATATGAAAAAATTACCGAGTAATTAAAAATATTCACATGCAAAAATTATGTCTATATAAAAATCAAATAATTCTATTTCCATACGTTACATATTTGTACGATGTAAATGAACGCGAATGACCTTGATGAAAAATTTAACAACTCAGTTTTATTCAGTAAGCATCTAGGGAAAAAAAGAATAGAAAAAGCTAAAATTCAAAGTGATAGGAATGCTTTTTTTAGAAAGCAACGCTAGGGTTATCTATTTTTGAGATCTGTTCATCCACATCAAAGTTCACATTGACTCACTGTTCATTCCAAATATACTTCACGATCGACCAACCAACGGCAATACAGATCATAGTATCGCAAAGAGATTAGTTTTGTCACAGAGTGGTTTTGAAATTTTGGCTAGTGGAAATTGACTGAATTATTTCAAAGTGTAATGGTAGAAAGCCACAATGGATCGAAACCTATGCAAAGACGAATAAATTAAACAAATAAATATAACGAAGATTAATCATCTAAAACTTTAATTTACATTATGTAATAATATTCTATTATAACGATGTACAGGATAATAACATAACAGACTTTAATTTATAGTTCTTTATAAGAAGTGTTTCTAACAATTATTTTAAAAAAGGAAATTTCATTTATAATTTATTATAATTTTTGAATCATTGCTATAATTTTTAAATATTATTATTTTGAAGATAAAAGATTTGAATAGAAAGTAAACTTATGCACAGTCATATAATGGTTTTATGTTACATTGTCATAATTATTGCTCTCATTCTGGAGTAACAAAGTTCTATGTTACTTTATTTCTTCAATAAATATTATAATTCTTTCATTTTTCATTTACAGATTTTATGGGATTCTTTTTCTCTTGTTCAATGTCACCCGATTGAATTGAAATAAAACTATAAAAATATTCCATCACCTAAAAACTCCGTTGCTCAGAATCTTTGACATTGTTTTTCTCATTTTCATGTATGTGTATCATATCATAGAACTTTGTAATACTAAGGTAGCGCAATGTCAAAATAATTTTGTATTAACTATTTCATAGTTTAATTATTTTTCCTCAAACTAACTAGTTTCAGTAGTTACGATCTCATCGGAAAAAATAGTTTCGACTAAAAGGTCACCGGATAGATCAAATGGTGAGGCGGACGACCCGGGTTCGAATCCCGGGCGGGGGCAAATCTTTTCTCTTCAAAATACAAATATTTAGAAATTTCATTTAGAGTTTTTTACATATTCTTAGTTTAATGCATTGTTTCTCCCGTTACAAATATATAGACTTCTTATAAACCTGTTAACTCTTATATCTCTAATGTTAACTCTAAGATCCATAATTCAAGGATTTTTTAGTAAACTATAATAAAAATCTCATGCTGTATATCAAGAAAAATATCCTGAGTTCAGTACTTAAAAATTGTAGAAAACCAACGATAGTACAGGAAATAATACGGGGATTGATTTGGTGAAGATCACCTTTAACCACCTGGTTTTCCCCCAATCGAAATTCCCCTCTTTATCAGGTACCTCAACGCAAAATTGTGCATCTTCAGATCATGTATTAAAAATTTCGTCAGAGAATTTTAAGAAATATCATTCATTTTTTTAAAGAATTACGGGAAGATATTGAAGTATCCACAAAAATTAATAATAATAACAAATATTTATTTCAGAAATTGTACAAATGCCATTTGGCACATATTGTATTTTCGATCTTCTTTTGGTAAATCTCCCCTAAGGGATTCTCGTGGAAGCGTGTTTGGAGAAACCTGAAGGCAATCCTCGCGTGGTTAATCTCACTGTAGTAGATCCCTGCTCAAGAGACGTTTCAGTCTCCTTGTCGGATTCTGAGGTAATGTGTCTGTCAGTAATGACTGTACCAGTAAGTTTGGGTGTCCTCCAAGAGAGACAAAAAATAATGTAACTTCCTACTCAAAAATAAAAATCAGGAGATTCCAAAAAAAAATATTGCATTCTTACTAAAACAATAAAATAAAAATTCTTATAAAATTAGTTTTAATAATTATAATTATAATTACGAAATAATAATTAAGAGCATCAGGAAGTAATAAATGTTGCCTTTTGGTCTTGTACAATTGATTGTCATCAATTAAATATGTTTCTATTTTAAACATATTACCACCCCCCCCCCTTCATAGAGGCTGGGTGATCTACAGATTGCACAGGGTCGACCCAGGCCTGTTAACAGATTAAATAATTTATCTGCTACACCTGGTTTCGAAACTGAGACCTGCACCAGAGTAACTCAGCTCCCTAAAATCTGGGCTGCCCCGCTCCTCCTCTATAATCTAAAATTGTATTCAGCTTGATTGATGATCGGCCCCAGTTTCCAGCGTTGAGTGATTTACGTGTAAGTAAGCGGGGAGAAACCAGAAAGTAAACTTGGTAAAATACATTTTAAAGTATAAACATTTTGATAAATCCTGAAACATTAAAGTTTTTATCTTACCTATACTATGCATCTACTCCATTTTCCTTAAACACTGAACGGTATATTTCTTTTTAATAACATTTCATGAGCAATAAATATGTGTAATGTCACTTAATTAATAATTTGAAAACAAAATTATGACACCCCTTGGATCCTCATCCCTTAATCTTTGATTCCATTGACATACCGCGTTTGGATACTGCTAATTTCACTTACTACTCTGGTGTAAAACTATATGTTACTTCAACTTCATCAATGAGTTTTAACATTCTGTTTCTAATTGTTTTAGGTTATAAGTGAAAAGAGAGAAATAAACGTGTTTACAGATGCCTTAGTAGTTTAGGTTTCGTAAAAATATAACACGTATATCAGGAGTCCTAAAACTATAATCCTCCAGCAACCTAGGTGTGATCCTATTTCATGGACGAGTAACTCCTTCAATAGGAAGATGGTTAAAAATGTGAGGAGGAAAGAGTTATTGACGAGGAGAGAGCGAGAGAAGCTGGCAATGAGTGCTTGGCACTGCAATGCGGGGTCCTAACCGATACCTACCACTTCTAAATTATTGCACTTACATTCATTCCTCCCTTCAGTTCTTCGACGAGTCCAAGGTTCATATCTGCCTCATGTTTGTTATTTATATGGGAAATATATTATTTACGCTGTTTGAAACGATATGAGTCAGGAGGGTACCTCAACCAATCAATAACAATTTCTTATAATGAAACGAATCATAAACATTCTGTATCTGGGTATGTGTGTATGGTAATTTGATCATAAAACTGTTAATTATAATTTCACAAACCAATGAAGTCTAGTTCCACGATTAATTATTAAAAATTAAGTTTCTATAAAAATATATTACATATAATAGTCACATTATTGTTGATCTAGACAAGAAAACATGAATTCATTTCGTAAATGTATTAAAATGTTAATTTGTATTATAGTTGTATAGTATGTACTGAACCCAAAACACTTCATGGGTTGTATTGTTACAGTTTTTTATTATTTTTATTTTATTAGATAGAGTTGCATATTTAGAACTAAAAACTACTTTAAATCATATTGAAATTATTGCTATTGTAAACATATAAATTCGTTTATTTAAATAAATAAAACCTTAACATCATCAACATACCCTATTCCCTCTTTACTGCTGCAGAGTGTGGAGATGCCTTCCACAGACCCCTGGACCAAATTCCTATCCTATAACAGTTCCCTCTTCCTGTTCCAGCCCAGCCCCTTGCTTCCTGAATGCTTCCCTCCCCCCTTCCCTCCCCCCTTCCTGGCCATCCTCTTGGTCTTCTTTCCTCTATTTGTGTCTTATATGTCACCCTGGCAGTTCTTTCCCTAGTCATCCTAAGGAGGAACCATGTTAGTTTCTTCTTGAGAGATTTCTACCGACTACCTACGACTACCTAGAGATTTTACATTTTTATTATATTATGAATCCTGTCTATTTCTCATAGTCTTCCATTCAACCTTCCGTAGTTACCTTATAGCCATGCTTGCAGGTAAGAGTCAATGAAACCGATGACTATGAAATGTTGGTCATAGGCGTTGACCTCTTGGAACCCTGCACCGATTTCTAAACGTCCTTTTAGACCTAATACTTTCATCACTCTGTGGGGGTTTCTTCCTAATCACAAGCATTTTGTTTTGTCTGGGTTTATCCATCCTGATACTGCAGCGCTTCATACATGATATTTACATCGCACTGCAGATCTCGGTCATCCACGACGAATGAGAAAAGGTCATCATTGGTTGTGTTCAAGATAGGATGTAGGTTATCATACCCAAGTTGAAGGCGACGCAGTCTGGGTTTAGCTCTCCTCAGTGCCTGATTCGGTATAATTATAAATATTAGGGTAATTAGGCCGCAATCATGGCCTATTCTATGTTTCGTCTATCAATTCTTACAATTGTAAAAGGTGTGGTATCGAATTATTGGCTTTTGGTAAAGTTATCAGCTTTGGAATGGAAAAGAGAATGTAATTATGAAAAATGTGTATATTTCGGTATTTGTGCATATTTTTGGTACTAAAAATGAACGTTTCAACATACATATGTCATCTATATTTGAAAATATTAGTTGAAACTTTTATTTATTGATGAAATGGTTAACGAAATCTAATCATTACATTGTCTTTTCCATAATAAAACACACCAGAACTTGTATTTTTGGAAAAATTTAAAAATGAAAAGAATAAACAGCCAAAACATGTTAATTCAACTCGAAGTGACAACCTGCGGAACAGATACCAAATGTTTTAAGAATGTTGTTGATTTTGGATCGACATGAGTAATTATTGATCAATTGTTCAATCTTTAAAGACATATGTAGCTTATAGATATTTGTTGACACTATTAATACATTCATTATCTGGGCTTAGTAACGAATAAATTTCTAAAAAGTAACTAAGCTCTGTACCGACTGAGAAGCATCTGAGGTGTTAAAACGAGTTCTGGATAGGAGTGTCGTGCCTACATTAAGTTGTATTTTAGATGGATATCTCTATATATCCTGTATAGATAGGTATACCCCCCTTTTTTGCTCTGTTAAATGCCGTTTCTAGATCCACGTCGCAGACAGAAATCATTTTTCTTTTTCGTTGGAATTCTCTATGAACCACCTGAGAGAATATCTGGTCTTATGTAATCCATGAATGTCTGAATCCATACTGCTTCTACAAGATCTAGCAGTCCACCATACTTCTTAATCTTGCTTTAAGAACTAAAAAAAAGGCACACTGGTCAGAGATATGCCTCAATGATTATTACATATTCCCTTTTTTGTAAATGGGCACAACCATAGCGATCTCCCATTCCTTCGATATACTATTTGCCATTTAAAAGAAGGGGGAACACGATGTAGCCCATATGCCTTTTTATCTCCTCGAAGTTCATTTTCGATCATTATTCACTTCGGTCTTCCGAATCCTCTTCATCTCTTACTTCCATAAGTTACTGAAAGTATTACCTCCATCTTTCCAGTTATCCTCTTCCTGCCCCGAATCCGTCGTCCTTTATCCTTGAAGTCTTCGAGATAATTTGCTATCTTCTTCATTATTCCTTTCAACAATTTGTATATCTGGTTCTAAATTGGCATTTTTCAACCAAAATGTTTCCATGATTTCTGTTTGGCATGAAGTACTTTCATATTGTTCTCCTTCCTTTTTTCCCTGTTCCTCTCATCACCTGCAGATGATTCATGCCTATTGTGGTCCTTTCTTCTTTTCTTGACTCTTTACTTCATCAGTGATCAGTGATAAGTGACTACTATGGACTCCATTTAAACCCGTAGCCCTTTTCTCTCCACACTAGTCGAGAAGCATCAAGGATGATTGTCTCGAATTATGAACAGCTCTATTTAATGTCATCACTATTCCATGAATGGTCAGAATCTCGTAGCTTCCTATTCATTTCTTCTTCGACGTATTGAGCCATTACTTCACCTTTCAGCCTTTGCTTTTTGCCATTTACTAGGTGTATCTTCATTCCATAATTTGTCCAACATCAGCCAGTAGTGATTACTTCAAATCTCGTACCTGGTTTTCACTCCAGAAATCTTTACTCCTCCAACACTTTCATTTGTTATCAGATAATAAACTATTATAAATTATTCATCTCTCTCCGGGCATTGATTTTTTCATCATTTTCATGATAGATCCTTTTCATTATTTTTCTTGACCTGAATATTTCTATGTAAAATCAGTTAACGAATATTTTCAATAAAATTATTAATATTATTCGGGCTCGAAGGCCCTGCAAGAACCCGAGCCTCTTCCACCATAGCCGACCAATCTCTGCGATCTTGCGCTATTCTCCTCCACGCTTGTATACCCAACAGCTGGAATCACTCTTTGCAGTAAGGAATTACACCTATTTTCTGGGGTTATTCTGGCTTGTATTTCACAACTTTGTTGCCAACTGTAACCAAGCTTCCCGGGCACTGAATTTGGTTAAAGTTCTATAACTGTGCTCTCTGAAACTCACTTTTCTATTCACTACCTTTTCCATTTTTTTATGTTTTAGTTTTTTTATGTACACAGTCTTATCTTCATTCACCTTAAGACCCAGTTGAATGGCTGCCTTTTCAAATTCATCGAATGTTCCTGACAGTGGTGCTGGGTTCTAGTGGTAATGTCATCATCAGCATATGGCAGCTGTTGCGACGTGCGAATGTAAACGGTTCCTCCAGGATTGGTTTCCAATATAAACGGAGTTTAAAAGTAAATATTAAGAAGAATATACAGAATGAATGAATAGAAATAATGGTTTAATGCCTCGTTTATATAAAGCAAAATGAAGCCTTTATATTCGTTGTATATAATTTCCGCATCATAGGAAGTTTAATAGTATCTATTATAAGTTTAATTATAAAGTTTTAGTGAACACAAATACATCTTGTAAATGTTTTTTTAACTTCAATTTTTTAAATTTAAATATGATGTATAATTTTTTATAGATTGTTTAAAAATAAATAAAACTATTAATTATTTAGTAATATATAGGCTTATTTATAAATCTTTCATATATATCAGTGATTTTCCTCCTACCCAAACGTGATTTAGTAAAGTAAGCTGGATAACAAAGTTACAAAACCGAGCGAGTTTAGAGTGAAAAGTCCTAAATGTTTACTATGCTGGGCAAAGAGGATTGGAAGTTGTTCAGGTAAAGGTGTTTCATTTCAAACTGCCTCCGAAAACTTCAATTAAATACGTTAAATTCTCATTAGTAATTAAATCATGGAGCTGAAACTAATTAAATTTTAAATAGCAAGAGATTTAAAGTTGCTCAAGTAATACACGAAGAAGGATTTTTTGATTATGGTTAATTTTTCTTAACATTATTGTTTGAATAAACAACATTCTGGAATGGTTGAGATATCTTCAAAACGTTTCTTCAAATATATGATTAAGGAGGATCAGGTTAGTCAGGTCTGTTAGTGAATGAAAAGAAATTTAGTAAGTTATTGTCTTCACTAATTCCAAGTAAAACCAACTGAATGAATTATTTAATGCAATAAACGTATATTTTATTTGTTAAGAAATAAATTTTGCTAATTCAAATGGCATGGTATTTTTTAAATTGCAACGTTAATATCAAATATTAACTTTAACTGATTTAATTTTTGTTTATACCTTACCTACAGAATATTTCACTAAAAAACCACCATAGTTCTGTGGGCTTTCTTCATGATCTAACAAATCGTTTAGTCAAAATATCCACAGTGAATATTGAAAAAATATTTAAAACTTGAATTTATAAACAGATGACGTCAGGAAAGAGGTAATGGTCTGTTAGTGAATGAAAAGCAATTTAGTTAGTTATTTTTCTTCACTGATTCGATGTAAAACCAACTGAATGAATTATTTAATGCAATAAACGTACAGTTTATTTGTTAAGAAATAAATTTTGCTAATTAAAATGGCATGGTATTTTTTAATTGCAACGTTAATATCAAATATTAACTTTAACTGATTTAATTTTAGTTTTCACCAGTTTGGATTCCGAGCATCCCACTCCACTATTCAGCAATGTCATCGTGTGGTGGATGTAGTCTCCTCTGCATTAGAACGTGGATCATACTGTTTGGGCGTCTTTCTTGATGTGGTCATTTGACCGAGTCTGGCATCCGGGATTACTCTGCAAACTCCGTCAATTCCTACCGCCTACCTACTTTCTCATCCTTCAATCCTATCTCACAAACAGAACTTTCCAAGTAAATCATAATAATGTCTATTCATCCCTCTTTTCCCAATCTGCTGTTGTTCCTCAAGGTAGTATCCTTGGCCCAATCCTTTATACAGTTTATACAGCTGACATCCCAACTCATCCTAATACTATCCTTACCACGTATGCTGATGATACATGTGTATTATCAGTCAACACCAATCCAATTATTGCATCCCAAAGCCTCCAATCCCATATCACTGATCTTGAAGAATGGTGCCAGAACTGGAGAATTAAAATAAATTCTCAAAAATCCCATCAAATCACTTTTACCTTACGTCGTAAACCAATGACTTCCTGCCCTTCAGTATCCTTTAATAATATCCCACTGGTGCCTGTAGAACAGATCCGATACTTAGGGTTGCATCTTGACAAACGATTAACCTGGAATCCTCATACGAGACTGAAAAGACAAGAAACCGCTCGACGTTTCAGGCTACTTCAACACTTACTAGACAAACGCTCTAAGCTCCCAATTAATTACAAAAGACTCATCTACATGACCATCATACGACCTATTTGGACCTACGGAGAAGAGCTTTGGGGCTCCACTAAGCCATCGAATTCGTCTCGCATCCAATTCCTACAATCCAAAATCCTTCGTAAAATCCTTAATGCTCCTTATTTTGTTAAGAATAAAATCATCCATAACGACCTTAATGTCCCATTTGTTGCTGATTTGGCCCGAACCCGCTGTCTATCCTTTCATAACAAACTTCATTTCCACTCAAACCCTCTAGTTTCAAATCTAGCTTCCTCTTCAATTCCCGATAATCCTCCGAGGCGTCTGAAAAGAAGATGGCCCCGTGACTTCTTAGTTGAACTTGTGATTTGAGTACTACCAGTGGGTAGTTTCTCTACTTGTCATTTTCACATGTCATTATGTATCGCTTAGCCCAATTACTTGATGTATTTTTTTTTTATACAGTTGTAAATATCAATAAATAAATTTAAAATTTTTTTAGTTTTTACCTTACCTACAGAATATCTCTCTAAAACACCACCATCGTTATGTCGGCTTTCTTCGTGATCTAACAAATCGTTTAGTCAAAATATCCAAAGTGAATATTAAAAAAATACTTAAAACTTGGATTTATAAACAAATGACGTCAAGAAAGAGTAGTCATTGAACAACAGAAGAAAAAATGAAAAGGACGAGACAAAGCTATAGGAAGCATTAGAAGTTCCAAGCAAAATTAGAAGTCAAATGTTATCTATTGAAATGTAAACATCGGACTAATCTTTTTAAGTATTACTTATAGCCCAGACAACGAATGATTATATAAGGAAAGTCAAAAAGCAAAAAGACCAACGATAGTTTGTTGTAATTAATAGAGTAACATAATAAAATTCCTCGACCCTGGTGGTGGTAAAGATTTAAAAATATTAAATAAATAATGGAAATCATACAGTCCAGCATACAGTGTCTGCGTCGAAGCCGGAATCCTTCCACTTACATATCGTCGCCAAAAACAAGGAGCTAAGTATATAGCAAAAATATACACGCAACCTGAAAATCCAGTTTACTACTCTTTATTCCAAAGAATAAACGAGAACAAGTATAGGAGGCTGAAAAATCCCTCCCTCCCATTGTGGTACAGAATGAGAAATGTCATCTCCGAATTAGTAAAATACCAGCCAACAAATGCTCAAAGAAAAAAGCTAGCTCCATGGACGTTATCACCTCCACACATCAACTGCAAAATTTTGAAATTTTCCAAGGCGAGAGAATGTTCCCCACAAGAGATTTCACAAGCCTTCCTTGGTGAACTGAATAACTACCAATTTAACAAAATCCTGTTTACAGATGGTTCTCGTACACATGACTCTACGTCGTGTGCTGTGTATACTGGCGACACAACTTTTAAGTACAAGCTCAACAGTAATTGCGGCATCTTTACAGCTGAATTGACGGCTATTCTTAAGGCTCTCCAAATAACCCTTACAACAAAAGATCAGTCAACAATAGTTTGTTCAGACTCGCTGAGTGCCCTCAAAGCAATGGCTAACACCTTTTCAGATAATCCCCTCATACAGGAAATTTACCAGGCCTTAAAACAAATAGCAGACTCGTTAAGAAAAATAACTTTTTTTTGGGTCCCCAGCCACTCAGGAATACTTGGAAATGAGAAAGCCGACAAAGCAGCATCAGAAGCCCATTTATTAGAAGAAATAACGCTTTCTTATATCCCACCTTCAGATTAATTCCAACAAATAAAAACAAATATCCAAAGCGAATGGCAATGTACTTGGACATCGCTAGAAGACAATAAACTCAAAATAATCAAACCGACTATCAGTAGCTGGGTATCATCTTCCAGGCAGTGTAGAAGAGAAGAAGTAGTTATTACTCGCCTTAGGATTGGTCACAGTCGTTTGACCCACGAATACCTGATAACAAAGAAAGACCCACCTCAATGTACACTGTGTAAGGTGACAGTTACAGTGCGCCATATCTTCGAGGATTGCCCTAGGTACAGTGGAGTGATGGAAAGGTGTGGTGTACCTCGGCAGATGCAAAAGGCGTTGGGGGATAACGAACAATGTTTAAATAATGCGTTAAAATTTATTAAAAACACCAATATATACCAGTCAATTTGACATATACATCTACACGTTTATGTGTATGTGTGTATGTGGGTTTATGTATGTGTGTGTATATGTGTGTATATATATATTGTCGGTGTGTATAATGTTATATGGATAATATAAATTCTATATTATATCATAAATCTTATATAATTATGTATAACGTTTTATTTTGATTTAAACAACTTCATATAAGTTACATTTCTATTATATGTTTAATATGTTAATATGGTTTTACTATGTGCCTAATGTTATGTTATGGTATGTTATTATGTAAATATGTAACAATATTTTTACTAAGTCTAATAAGGTAACAAGAATATATAAATGTAATTATGTAGGTAATGTAAATATGTATACTCTCTAGTGGTAATTATGTAGATACTGTAAGCATTTATACTCTCCAGTAGTGAGGGCAATAATAACCATTTGTAGTTGTTTGCCCTTAAAAAAAAAAAACAAACAAACAAACAATAATGGAAATCAAATTTTCTTCAGCTAAATACAATTATTTTCAACGATAAAATCTCCTCTTACTTCGTCAGTTTCTATTTTATTGCAATTTAAATCCAAGTTCTCAGAATGGTCAGTCTTAATGTAGAGAATCTACACCCACAAATCTTTTACAAAGGTCTGCCTAAACATAAAGAAGCACTGAGCCAACAGTAAAAGTTCTATAATTAGTTTCTACTAATCTGTATGATTTTCCTATGAGGTTCTATAGTTATAATCGCATTGTGCCTCATAATGGTATAAAAATAATATTATAAAAGATAATCTAGATATAAGTGTGCTTTCCCGTAAAATTATCCCAACTTTAAGCAATTTCAGTAAAGAATCAAGTTAAATAAATTGAATTTTCTTCAAAATGGGCTTTCAGTTTATACGAATTTAATGAAATTTTACAGTTCTTTTTACTGATTAGGTATTCTGCTATGAACCGGCGCTTAGTAAAAACTGTTTTTCCGTATACCTTTGGGACCGACTCAACAAAACTTTTTTGACGAGCTTCTAACCATTCTTAGAATAGTCATGACATTAAATAGAGCTGTTCATAATTCGAGACAATCATCCTTGATGCTTCTCGACTAGCGTGGAGAGAAAAGGGCTACGGGTTTAAATGAAGTCCATAGTGGTCACTTATCACTGATCACTGATGAAGTAGAGAGTCAAGAAAAGAAGAAAGGGCCTCAATAGGGATGAATCATCTGCAGGTGATCAGAGGAATAGGGAAAGATTGAAGGATAACAATATAAAAGTACTTCATGCCAAACAGAAATCATGGAAACATTTTGGTTGAAAAATGCCAATTTAGAACCAGATATACAAATTGTTGAAAGGAATAATGAAGAAGATAGCAAATTATCTCGAAGACTTATAGAAGATAATTTGTCGAAAGATAAAGGGCGACGGATTCGGGGCAGGAAGAGCATAACTGTAAAGATGGAGGGAATACTTTCAGTAACTGATGGAAGTAAGAGACGAAGAGGATTCGGAAGACTGAAGTGAATAATGAGCGAAAATGAAATCCTCTTCGAGGAGATGAAAAGGCATATAGGCTACATCGTGTGTCCTCCTTCTTTTAAATGGCAAATAGTATATCGAAGGAATGGGAGATCGCTATGGTTGTGCCCATTTATAAAAAAGGGAATATGTAATAATCATTGAGGCATATCTCTGACCAGTGTGCCTTTTTTTTAGTTCTAAAAGCAAGATTGAGAAGTATGGTGGACTGCTAGATCTTGTAGAAGCAGTATGGATTCAGACATTCATGGATTACATAAGACCAGATATTCTCTCAGGTGGTTCATAGAGAATTCCAACGAAAAAGAAAAATGATTTCTGTCTGCGACGTGGATCTAGAAACGGCATTTAACAGAGCAAAAAAGGGGGGTATACCTATCTATACAGGATATATAGAGATATCCATCTAAAATACAACTTAATGTAGGCACGACACTCCTATCCAGAACTCGTTTTAACACCTCAGATGCTTCTCAGTCGGTACAGAGCTTAGTTACTTTTTAGAAATTTATTCGTTACTAAGCCCAGATAATGAATGTATTAATAGTGTCAACAAATATCTATAAGCTACATATGTCTTTAAAGATTGAACAATTGATCAATAATTACTCATGTCGATCCAAAATCAACAACATTCTTAAAACATTTGGTATCTGTTCCGCAGGTTGTCACTTCGAGTTGAATTAACATGTTTTGGCTGTTTATTCTTTTCAATTTTAAATTTTTCCAAAAATACAAGTTCTGGTGTGTTTTATTATGGAAAAGACAATGTAATGATTAGATTTCGTTAACCATTTCATCAATGAATAAAAGTTTCAACTAATATTTTCAAACATAGATGACATATGTATGTTGAAACGTTCATTTTTAGTACCAAAAATATGCACAAATACCGAAATATACACATTTTCCATAATTACATTCTCTTTTCCATTCAAAAGCTGATGACCTTTTCTCATTCGTAGTGGATGACCTGGCACTACTAATATATAATGTACCTGCAGTGCAATGTAAATATATATTATGCATTAAGCTCTGGAGTATCAGCGTGGATAAGCCCAGACAAACAAAATGCTTGCGAATAGGAACAAAGCCCCACAGAGTGATGAAAACACTGGGTCTAAAAGGACGTTTAGGAATTGGTGCAGGTTTTCAAGAGGTCAACATATTTGTCTATCCTTTCTTATTACTCGGAGTCATAGACTTACCTGTAAACATGGCCATAAGGTAACTTCGGAAGGTTGAATGGAAGATTAGGTGAAAGAGACAGGATTCATAATATAATAAAATGGTAGTCGTACTCGTTGGTAGTCGGTAGAAATCTCTCAATAAGAAACTAACAAGGTACCTCCTTAGGATGACTAGGGAAAGAACAGACAGGGTGACATATGAGACACAAATAGGGGAGAAGACCAAGAGGATGACCAGGAAGGAGGAGGGAAGCATTCAGGAAGCAAGGGGCTGGGCTGATACAGGAAGAGGGAACTGATATAGGATAGGAATTTGGTCCAGGGGTCTGTGGAAGGCATCTCCACACTCTGCAGCAGTAAAGAGGGAATAGGGTATGTTGATGATGTTAAGGTTTTATTTATTTAAATAAAGGAATTTATATGTTTACAATAGCAATAATTTCAAAGTAGTATTTAATTCTAAATATGCAACTCTATCTAATAAAATAAAAATAAAAAAAACTGTAACAATACAACCCATGAAGTGTTTTGGGTTCAGTACATACTATACAACTATAATATAAATAATATTTTAATACATTTACGAAATGAATTCATGTTTTCTTGTCTATATCAAGAAAGATGTGACTATTATATGAAATATATTTTTATCGAAACTTAATTTTTAATAATTAATCGTGGAACTAGACTTCATTGGTTTGTGAAGTTATAATTTACACTTTTAGGATCAAATTACCATACACACATACCCAGATACAGAATATGTTTATGATTCGTTTCATTATAAGAAATTGTTATTGATTGGTTGAGGTACCCTCCTGACTCATATCGTCTCAAACAGCGTAAATAATATATTTCCCAAAAATATTCACATTTAGATGAACAATTTTTAATAGCATAAAAATCATTTCCATTTTAATTAGGCTGAGTTAAAAATAATATTAAATGTTTCGAAGGAAAAAAAATGAAATAACAAATCGGTATTAAAAACGCAATATACAAGAACATAAAATGAGGAAAAATGAGTAAAGAAAAGGTAGCTATTACAAAGAATAATGAATGAAAAATAAGGACCTTAAAAGAGAAGAGCATAATGTTTGCACTAATTAAGATTTGAAGAATTTTAATTATCACAATTATTTAAGTGCTAAGAAAACCGATGATTTCCTTATCATCTTTTAAATATAAGGTATTTTTGTTTGGAAACATTTGAAAGATAGTCTTGATGATTATTATTTCAATTAATAATTTAGCCTTTACCTTCTTAACTAATAATTGCTCTGATAGTTAATGAACCAATTTGAGGATTCTTAAGCATTATGAATCGTGTTCATTTGGAGGAGTTATGTTTTTTATCTTGATAATTAAGATTTGATAAATAGCATTATAAATACCTTGAGAGTTTACACATATTACATATTAAGCCATAAGATATAAGTAAATTATTATTATAATATTTTAAGACTGTTGAATGTTTTTCTTTATTGATTATTCATGCAAGCATTGGAACATCTCAATACCTGTAGCCAATGATCACAACAGCCTGGTTGTCATCAAGATATCTTGCAAACCAGATATATTTCTCTTTGCATGCGATCTTCTTCCGCCTCATAAGTCTTTAAAGATGAATGTTTCCCGGAGGTTACCTCTTCGACGACTTAGATCTTACCTTCCGGTGTCTTAAGGCCATGTAAAGTACCATCTGAGGCGTGAAACATGTAACGAGTTATATTCTTATTTTCCCATCAGATTTTTTCGGCTTAACGATCAGGTTATAATAAACAGGGAGTTAAAACAATTAACACCATTATCACCCGTTGAATCCTTCTAACGCCTAATGAATAGTAGAGCAATGGTTGTTATTCTTAATTTAACATTGTCTTACTATTTTATTACTCACTTGTGAGATCGTTGGTTTCCAATAATATGTTTATTACCTCTTTCTGCCTCCTAGATCTATCCTTGATCAATTTGTGCCTCTCTGTGTTTCAAATATTTGTCTAAAATTCTTTCCAACATCTCGTGTCTTACCAAGCAGATTCTCTGTTATCATTTGTTTAAATGACTGAGTATTGAATAAAGTATTTTGTTGTTTAGTTTTTTTTCTCTTAATATGATATACATTACGTAAAGAAATTATACCATCCTAGCTCATGTATTATTTGTTGGCACTTGTCATTAATACTATATGATTTTTATTGTCCCTTCTGGCCGGATATATAATTATATATATCTATTATATTATTCTCTCTCTCTCTCTATATATATATATATATTATGTATAGATATATAGTTCTTTTTCTGTTCATATTTGTTATTCTTAAGGGACTTAGCCCCAAAATAAAGTTATTTTTCTATTTTTTTCTAAAATGGTTACGAAATTTATTTTTTTTTTTATTGCCAGTTTCCCCTACTTAATTTCGTATTGCTAATCGGAACCATGCTTTTCTGCCAGGGAGCTACTTTGTTTGAAGGATCAGAAGCTACTGTAGTGTCTTGTCAATCGTGTCAGCTGGTCTTCAGTAATAGCATAGTATTGTCTATTAAAAGTATTGTTATAGTTGAAACTTTCTTAACTAACGAAATTAGAAATGTGTATCATTTCGAGCCAATGCAGTTAAATGACACGTTAAGGTGACTCTCCAAGTGATAACGTTTTTAGTTTAGTTGATCTAATGTAAGTATTGTACAATATTAATATGAAAACACATAATTAGTTTATCAACAGCTTTCGCTTAATCAATTTAAACAAGTTTTCTTTTGTGACTTAGTTTTCTTAGCTGCATCAAGTGTCAACTCTGTCGAGAAGTTGCTCTCAAATCAGTTTTAAACATTTCAAAATTATAAGTTATTGTTTTGTTTCAGGAAGTTGGCTAATAGAATTAGCTTCTCATCAGGCTATTAACCAGCTCTAGGGCAAATCATTACTTCCTTGGAATTACTACTAAGATCTTTCAGCACTTGTTACTTTATCGGGTGAATTCTTCAAATTATCAAGAGCTAACTCCTTTTAATTTGTCATTGTTTCAATATTAACAATTTAAAGTTTTACTATAAAACCCATTTTTTATAATTGTTAAAGTTTATACGTTAATTACGTCTTGTACGATAAAAAAATATACAGAATATTTTAATTGTATTATGTAACTGTCAATGATTTGACACATTTAAAAATACGATTGCTTATTAACCAAAGTCTTTACAAAGATTTAAGGAAGATACACTGATTCGTTTATTTATAAATTAAAATATAAATAAAATTAGGATTCTTAATGAGAACATTAGAAAACACTATACAATCAAAATGATAGTTCCAAAATTAATATTTTTTTTCAAATTTCAATTAAATAATGAAGAAAAAAAAAACCTTATTCCAGTCAACAATTGTTGTTAAAAAGTTAACAAAAGATTAAAAGACGTTTCGACATTTATCTGTCATTTTCAATTTTCAACAGAGATCAAAGGTTGGTTTTTAATGTAATGCATATTATATATTTGACCATGGAAAGTTTAGTTCCAGGAGTTTGTATATATTTTTTGACTTTTTAATATGTTTGACCTCAAGGTATCTATGCTTATTGTTATTGGTTATTTTTGACAAATTGTTTTATTATTGTATTTTAGTGTACTTTTATTGTTTTTACGGTAATGATTGTGACTTGCAAATTTAAAGAAGGCTGTGTGAAGTACTAAAATTGAAAATGACAGATAAATGTCGAAACATCTTTTAATCTTTTGTTAATTTTTTAACAACAATTGTTGACTGGAATCTGGGTTTTTTTTTTCTTCATTATTAAATTATATAGATCAAGAAGAGTAGTCCAGTATATAAGAAATATCTTATAATGAAAATGAACTTCAATTAAATTGAAATTTCAACATTTAGTATGCAGTTTATGAAGAGGACATAAGGATAGTATAGTAAAGGATGCATGCATTGGTTTAACGAGAACAAGAAATTGGAGCGGCCTTATTGCAAGATCGACATCTTTTTTATTTTATTGTAATATCAATATACATTATAGTTATCCCCAAAAAACTCTAGAAGCCTACTGTATTTTTATTCATTTTATATTTTACTCCATTTAAAGCAATGTGTTAGGATCACTTTTTATTTCTGTTTTTTTTAAAAATTATATTAAAGGAGTACAACGTTTCTAGGGAGATAATAGAGGTAATTTAGTAGTGAAGTACGATTTAATAATAGATAAAATTATAATCACATAGTTCTTTGCTATAGATTTAAATTAAAGAAAAAAAATCATTGTAAAATAAATATTTTTTTAGGGATCGGAGTCTTGTACTCGAAAGTTATATTACTCTGAATACCCTATTGCTTGAGCTAATTTGGCATACAACAGTAGAGACCTTCATTATTGGTTTTAGACTGTTATTCATGGAAATATAAAGCAACTTGATCTTTTTAACTTCTTCATTTTTCTTTTTAATTGCCGATTGATTAGTTAAAAAAGCAATGAAGTTCCTGAAGAAAGGCTCCCCCGTACTCCTTGAACCAAGTAAATTTTAATGAGTTATTTTTAACTTACACCGACAATCTGTTATTGATAAGGTGGTTATAATTAAACAATTGTTTAAACCAGGGTCAACTCAAATACTTTTAACTAGTACACTACCTCCCTTTTTAAATAATATGAAACTGATAAAAATTTGAGAATTCACGGTAAAAGGGACGCCAGATAGTGAGTGACCTAAAAACAGAGAACGAGCCAAAACTAACCATCGCCTCGGCTAGAGGTTTAATCCTCTAGAGCTTCATATAGCTACTTCTGCAATGTTAATTAAACGTGATATCACCAAATTGTTAAACAATCATAACTAGGGAATGATATAGTATATATGTTTGTAATAATAATGAATAACAGTAAATTAAATAATAAAAATAATAATAAAGAACAGTATATATATTTGATAATGTAAAACATTTTTAGACATAAAGGGAAAAGCAAACTTTATTTTAAGACAAGGTTGCTTTATTTAAAAAAAAAAACAAAAAAAAAAACGAGGGCTGTGAATTATTTTATAAATCTTTTTACTTATATTTATTTAATATTTTCAATCATTCGTCTTCTGGCCAGGTTGTTTGTTTGTTCATTTAACGCCACTTTATGCTGCTATGGCTAATCGGACGATGCTACAGTGGGAGCTCTAAATTTTGCCTATCCAGGTTTAATTAGGATAGGGATTTTTAACGAGTACCTGACATCGTACAGGCTCGGGACCCCCGTTTAACGTCCCTTCCGAAGGACGGCGTAACTAAGAATTTTTTTCTCCCTTAAAAAAATCCTAGGGTCACCTGCCGGGCTACGAAACTTGAAACTTTTCTGGCCAGGTGACATTGCTATTATTATTGAGTTGTGAAGTTCTTGTTTCGAGTTTTTCTTTTAGATCTTCACCAGGACCATTATCTTCCCTATTAACCTATCATTGGTTTCATTCTAAACTATTGTATCTCCTCGTTTTGTCTTAAAACCGGTGTCGATTTTACTGATCCGTTTTAGTTATAATTGTTTTTCTTTTCTTTGTTTTTTTTTTTGCAAAAAGCAATACGTCCAAGCATTGTTGTACATTATCATAAATATATATTTGTTATATAATAAGAGAATTAAATTTACCAATGCGTAGTTAGAACCTTTTTACTTCCTACAATACTTGTTTAACATATTACTCGGATTTTAGTGCTTTTTCCTGTTAAAATAAATTTCTTTTCAGCCATTTGTCATGAGGATGGTACACAGTATTGAGACGAGATTGAAAAGCAAGGCTAGTAGCTGGCAGCAGATCCGGTGTTGGTAACATGCCATAAACAGTTTACAACTGATGGCACTCAGCTCGTCATGGCAGTTAAGTGCGTGAACTTAGTGCCCTTGTCCCTTCAAAAGCTTATCGACACGGAATAGCTCTCCCATTTCCCGGCCTAAAACTGCATTACGCCAATAGTAACAATCGTCAAACTCTAGATTACCCTATTTTTAGTATAATTCACTTTAGTTCCCGGTTTTTCGTTTTAGTATTCTCAGTTTAGGTAAAACATAGTTTTCTAATTGAAAAACTCTAGTTATCGTAAAAGTATCACTTATTATATCAATTATTTTTTCAGAATTATTTGTTTTAAAGTTAACATTTTATATTTAAAAAAAAAAAAAAAATTGGAACTACACCTGATTTAAAGAACAATGATTTATCCAATGAATATTAATAAAATTTATTTCATCTATTCTACAATTCAATTCCCCTTCTATTACAACTCTTTTATAATTATATGTTTACCAACAATAACACTCCTATAATTAGTAAGTAAAATCCTCCATACTTTAGCTTTAAATAATACGGATATTTCATTTCATTCTATATTTTCCAACAACATTTATATTATCTATTTTATTAATCTACCCTTTTAGGCCAACGGCCGGGTACTTGAAGGTCGCAATAAATTGAGGAGAGCTGCATTTTTGATATGTTGTAAGGGCATGTCTGACTAGTGGAAATCCAAGTTTGCTTAAAAAATTAGTATCAATTTTTAAAGTAGATTAAATTTTTTATAATTTGAGCTCAACCGCAGCTCTGTAGCTTTAATATATTCCGAGACAATTCCCTTTGAAAATTGGCCATTTTTCCAAAAAATCCAAAGTTTAGTTTTGGCCGACTTTCGTGAGGAACACCGGCCGAAAAAGTGATCCTACGATGAAAGTCATAAGAATTGAAGCTGTAGTAAATGTAATTAGCGTTAATTTAAGCACAGATAGAGGCCTGTAGGTCTAATAGATTCTGAGTTAAGCCCAAATTTTTCCAAACAGTCCAAATATAGGCCAGCGGCCAGGTGTTTGAGTGTCGCAAAAAATCGAACTGAGTTGCATTTTTGATATGTTGTAAGGGCATGTCTATGTAGTGTAAATCCATGTTTTCTACCGAAAAAACGGATGGGAAAACTTACGGTGGCCGAAAAACCTCGAAATTTTCGGAGTTATTTCAGTTGTTGGCCTATATCTCCTAATCAGCGCGTTTTTGATAAAAACAATAGTAACCATTTTTAAAGTAAATTCACTTGCTATAATTTAAGCCCAACTGCAGCTCTGTAGCTCCAATACATTCTGATTTACGCCCCTTTGAAAATTGTATTTTTTTCCAAAAAAGTCCAAATTTTAAGTTTTGGCTGACTTTCGTGATGCACACCGGCCGAAGGAGTGATCCTACGATGAAAGTCAAGGTATTAAATATAATTAGCTATTTGTATAGGGAAAGAGAAAACCATTTAATTTTACCAGTTATTATTATCGTTATTAGAAATTTAATGAGTAATTTTTTGCTAATTCTTGCGTAAATTTGTTTATGTTTTTGTTATGTACGTTTACGACTTTACTACATTTTTCTAGAATATTTTTATTTGTAATAATTAGAAGGTCGTATATGTGCTTTACTGTGAGAATAGGGGGGGTTGTTTAATTTTTGTAAACTGTCTTTAATAATAAAATAATTAACAAAACCTGATAAATTAACTGAGAGTCTGCCTCCCATTGGTAATCCTGTAGTTTGTTTATAAAATTGGTTTTGAAATTTGAAATAACCGTTTTCAGTACAGAAGAATTACACACATCCAATTTTAATAAACCAAAAATTTTACATAGAGAGAAGAGCACAATTAAAAGGAAATTTTAGAGGCTTTGTTCATAAATGACAAATTGGAGAATACAGTAAATGATAGAAAAGAGGCAGGATAAATTAGTAAATTGTATTCTAATATTATTTCAAATTTAAAAAAGCATTAGAACAGAAGATGCCTCATGCTCTATAAACAAATCAGATAGAGTAAAATAACTTCAAATATCTCTATTACCTACTAATAGATCATATAAAAAAAAATTTCCATTTTCATAATTTAATTAAAGGATACAGTGAAATATTTAAAACAAAAACTAAAAAAAAAGATATTTGTGTTGCTTTGTAGATGTTTATTTTGAAACATAATTTAAAATATTTATTTTAAAAAATAAATATAGCTTTAGAACGTGGGTTTGAAGAGAATGAAATTGACGAAACATGGTCCCAGTGTAAGGACACAATTAAAAAAGTCGCCGAAGAAGAGTTAGGCTTGGAAGGGCCACCACGGAGGTCTGAATGGTTCGATCGAGAGTGTCAAGAAGCCACAGAGAGGAAAAACAGGGCCTACAAGAAAATGATCAATATCCATATGACTCGTCAGGCTGTTTCTGACTACAGAGTGTTAAGATTAGAGGAGAAACACCTGCATAGGAGAAAAAAGAGGGAGAAGGAAGAAGAAAGAATGAAAGATATTGAGGTTCTAAGTAGACAGGACAATACCAGAGCGTTCTACAAGACAATTAATGCCCAGAGAAAAGGATTCAAACCAAGAACCAATACTTGTAGAGGTAAGGATGGTAAATTGATCACCGATAAAGAAGGGATCCTAGAAAGGTGATTTTAAAAAATATTCAAAAGTACTTGAAAGAGATCTAGTCTTTCAAGGATCAAAGTTTGGTTTTAATCTAATATTATCTTGACCAAGGAGGATAGATGATCCCCTAGTGTTTTACAAAAAAAATTTAAAATGAATGTGGCTTTGAGGTATCTATACTTTTTTTTTTTTTTTTTTTATTTAATTCAATGATATTTACAACTATAATGGTATTATATCAAGTAAATGTGCAAAAATGTAGAATATGACATGAAAACACTTGTGGAGAAACTACCCATCGATAGCACTCCAATAAAGTTCTATAGTAGATGATCTCGAGGCCATCTTCTTTTAAGACGCCTCGGAGGGTTATCAGGAATAGTATGGGAAGCAAGCTGAGAGACTAGCGGATTCAAGTGCGTATGGAGCTTGTTATGGAAGGATAGGTATCTAGTTTGGGCCAAATCAGTAACATATGGGATATTAAGATCATGATGGATGAGTTTGTTTGTGACATAATAAGGAGCATTGAGGATTTTACGAAGGATTTTGGATTGTAAGGATTGGATACGAGATGAATTGGATGGTTTAGTAGAGCCCCAATGCTCAACTCCGTATGCCCAAATAGGTCTGATGACTGTCATGTAAATAAGTCTTTTGTAATTAATTGGTAGCTTAGAGCGTTTGTCCAGTAAGTGTTGAAGTAGGCGAAAACGTCGAGCAGTTTCTTGTCTTTTCAGTCTTGTATGAGGATTCCAAGTGAGACGTTTATCCAGATGGAGTCCTAGGTAACGTATCTGTTCGACAGGGTTCAGTGGGATATTATTAAACGATACAGTAGGACAGGAATTCGTAGGTTTACGACGAAGGGTGAAGGTAATTTGATGGGATTTGTTAGGATTTATTTTAATCCTCCAATTTTGACACCATTCTTGTAGGTGTGAGATATGGGATTGAAGAGATTGGGATGCAACAAATGGATCCTTATTAACTGATAACACACATGTGTCATCAGCGTAAGTAGTGAGGACAGTGCTTGGATGGGTTGGGATGTCAGCTGTATATATCGTGTATAGGATGGGCCCCAGGATACTCCCTTGAGGAACACCGGCAGACTGGGTGAAGAGGGAAGAGTAGGAACAGTTATGGTTTACTTTGAAGGTTCTATTACTGAGGTAGGAACTGATAATAAGGAAGTAAGTTGAAGGTAAGAATTTACGGAGTTTGTACAGCAGTCCTGGATGCCAGACTCGATCAAAAGCCTGCTCTACATCGAGAAAAGCTCCCGTGCAGTACATTCCGCGCTCTAATGCAGATGAGACAACGTCCACCACACGATGGCATTGCTGGATGGTGGAGTGTGATGTTCGGAAACCAAATTGGTGATCTGGGATTATTTGATTGGATTCTATGATAGGAAGAAGACGTTTCAGAATGAGTTTTTCAAGTATTTTCCCCATTATGGGCAAGAGAGATATAGGACGGTAAGAAGATGGGAGTTCTGGTGTTTTTTTAGGTTTTGGAATCATCTTAATTATGGATAATTTCCAGGAATCAGGAAAATATGTGGTGCGGAGTACGGCATTGTATATATATATGTAAGGAGTAGGATCGCTTTCCGAGGAAGGCGTTTTAGAATCTGGGATGTGATTAGGTCGTGTCCAGGGGCTTTGTTGGCGGGTAATCTGTATCTATACTTAAATTATTACTAGTTATTTTGGACACTTTATTATATTTATTAAATAATGTATTTTAGTATAGTTATTATTATTTTTCCTCAGAATTTTTAGACTTATAAATGTTATAAAGTTATATAAATGATTTGTACTGATGCAGAAAGCCAAATGTAAAAGATTGAAAATGACACACTGTTGTTGAAACGTCTCAAATGATCAATAAGGATTAAGAATATATAATGACTGGAAAATGGTTTTCTCTTTCCCAATATAAATTCCTAAAGAAAATAGTCCAATTTATAAGGATTTTGTTTACAAAAATAAAAAATATAATTAGCTTTAATTTAAGCACAGACTAAAACCTGTAGGTATAACAGATTATGAGTTACGCCTCCTTGAAAATTGGTCATTTTTTCACACCCAGTTTTCCTTTTTTTTTTATTAAAAAGAGAAGTATAACATCTACAGGCCTCGATCTGTGCTTAAATTAAAGCTAATTAAATTTACTACACCTTTATTTCCTATGACTTTCATCGTAGGATCACTCTTCGGCCGGTGTTCCTCACGAAAGCCGGCAAAAAGTTAAAATTTGGAGTTTTTGGAAAAAAAGACCAATTTTCAAAGTGGCGTAACTCAGAATCTATTAGAGCTGCGGTTGGGCTTAAATATTAGAACATTTAATCTTCTTTAAAAATAGTTGCTAATGTTTTTTATCAAAAACGCACCGATGAAACAACTGAAATAAGTTCGAAAATTTTAAGGTTTTTCGAGCACCAAACGGTTTCCCATCCGTTTTTCGGTAAAAAACTTGGATTTCGACTAGTCAGTCATGTCCTTAAAACATATAAAAAATTCAGCTCTCTTCAATATATTGCAACCTAAAGCCCTTTTTTGGTACCTGACCCCTGGCCTATTTACAATATTTTATCAACAATTTTGTTATAACATTAATATCCCCACTATTTCTTTGTGTATTTTACCATCTCCTAAGAATAATTTTTACTACCTTATTAACTGTATATTTGAAGATAAAAAACCTGTACCACTACAGCTTTCCCGTGACCGGGTCAGTGGTTCAGTTTGATGGTGATTTGTTTGATATCACGCTCAACCGCCAGATTTTTCCTCCTTATTTTGGGTACCCACTTTATAGAGGCTGGGTGAGCCCCAGTTCCCATTTACACAGGCCAACGATGAAAAAACTTTTGTACTGAAAATACCTTATTCTTATAATTATTAGGGTGCTGTTCCAAATTTGATATTAAAAAAATCTGTATCACCAACATCATTTTTTCACATTTTATAGTTAAATTTATTAAGTTAAGCCATTTTTAAAGAATTGAACAGCTTTAATATTTAAAATCATTAACTGAAAAACTAGGTCTATTGGTGTGGATCGCGGTTGTTAAAACTCTACTGACAGTTTTTGTTATATTTGTGGTGACTTTTGTGATTAAAAACACCAAAGACACCAAAGACTTTTTCAAAAAGGTTTATCTATCATACTTTGGAACTAAACTTAACCTAAGTTAGACAAGTTCAACAAGCGACTCATCGTAGAAAAAGCTACACAAGAAGCTTCAAAGAAAAAAGATAAAGAAAGTATAGACCAATTCCAGTTGACAAGTGAAACCTGTATTAGCACATTATATCACTGTTTTAAGTAGCCACTGTAACTACAAACCATGCTTATGATGTAACAGTATTTCATTAATTCTGCTAGCACCTGGATTTTAACCGAAAGCCTTCGGCACGGCAACTCAGCGCCCTACTACTGAGCAACTCCACTCCCTCAGGATTATTTGCTTGAAAATTAAAATTGTATGTAGCAAAATGGTTTGTTTCTGAATAAAAAAGACAAAATTAAGTAATGAATATTAATAATACATCATAACGTTTCATTGGTGGATATGTGATACCATATCATTAGACCCTGGTAAAAAAAATGTAAAGAAATCTTCATATTGTAGTAATTAATCGGATAATTTATATTTTATTAGCAGGAAACGGTCGTAATTTTACTAAAAATTAAGTCGATTTTTATATAAAATGAATTTCTTGCACTCAGGAAAGCGGAATTATGTTATTTTCGGAGTGGGTAAGGGGCTATGTGAGGCATTGGCTTGAAGAGGATTTGTTGCTTATATTAGAAATTCATTTCAAGCCAAATAATAGGCTAATAACATTACAGTATTTGAATAAAATACTAGGATTCCACTTCCCTCAATACAGGTACATCTATCTAAAAAAATAATCGACTTAACCACCAATTCATCGTAACTGTAGATATATAATAACAATCTGATGTCGTTCCTGGAATATAATTCTAATTTAATTCTGTAACGAGTTTTTCTCGCTTATCTAGATCGCCCGGTGCTGCTACCTATAGCTGTACATCGAAGGGATTCGAAGCTCGCCTGTGACCATTTTGTGAAGAATTCTCGTCATAAGCGGACCTCCATTTAATGTTTTATTTGGCCACGAAATAGCCAAAAGTTTCCTTCATCATAGTTTTTTTTCTGCGGCACAGCGGTGAGCGTCCTAAGGTAATTAGAAAATAGTATTGTATATATTTTGTGCTTCTTTCTTAAAATTAATTTTTTTTCTTTGGTTTTATGGTGTTTAGGTATGCTTAGTTATGTTGACAAATAATACAACTTCGTTTTATATGGACATTTTTCATTTTCATCATTTGGACTTTGGACCTAAAATATATAAATCTGGTCAAAATTCATAAGAAAAAATAATTTGAAATAAGTTAATTTTGATTATTATCATTGTAGGCATCAAAGCCGTTACTTTTTTATAATAAAGCGAAATTATTCGAACGCCGATTGTTGGTGAGAGTGAGAAAGTTGTAATGTGCCTCAATGAAGGCAATGGGGCGTTCACACACGGCTTAAATCACAGAGTGAAAAAAAATCTTACGAGAAATAGAGCAGTAACAGAATATGATAGAATAAATTAGATTAGAAAAAAAAATTTATGCTGGGACAAGGTCCCTTAAGAATAACAGAAGTGTTAATATTTCAAAGAAAATATATCTGGCCAAACTGCGACATTATTAGAATTCTACAATATTTATATAATAACATTACATTAAATATGAACTAAAAGGTAGGTTCTGAAAGAGAATAAAAAAATAGCATACAAATTTACAATAAAAAATATTGGTTAATAGAAAAATAAACAAATGAATAAGAGCATCTAATAATACCATTATGAGTGAGGAATATTTACAGTAATTCATCAATCAATTGTGTTGAATATAGCTATTATTATTTATTGATTAGAGAGCATCTGTTTAGGGATTTAGGAGATGTAGGAATAATTTGGAAACGAATAAGGATAAAGAAGATGCATGACGGATATCGGGTGGGAGTGAGTTCCAAAGAGAGGTAGAACGAGCGAGAAAGGAACGCTCAAAAGTTTTGGTTCTGTGAGAACGGATATAAAGGGCGGAAAGGCGAGATATTGTGCCCTGGCATTGGATAGAGGATTTGAATTATCAGAGACTATAGAGCAACTTTAACTCATCATAGAGGTGGAAAATTAGTAAACAGTCCTAGGAACGGAGGGGGAGAGTTTAGCACTCGCCAACTCTACAAAAATAAAAACAGAAGAATATTGACTAAAAAATTACACCATACTATTCTCGATGCTTAGGTTTAGCAAAAATATGGATATAAAGTCATTAGCAAACGTCATTTTACTATTTTAAAGACTACAACTAACGTTTTTGTCTTTTAATATTAATAATCTAAAAGAAAATAATGGATGTAGAAAAATTTGAAATTTGGAAAAAATAATTATACTGGGCCAAAAATCATATGATATCATCATATGAGGATCATACGATATTGTAGTGCTACTAAACCCTACGTAGTGTTGTTAAACGAGACCACGTATGTGCTTCTTGTATAAATGCAGGAGGGATATCAGCGACATGTGCCAACTGTGAGTGTGATCCACCGGGGAAGTACCTTAGCGGCTCAATACTTTACAAACTGAAAACTCAATTTATCAACGTTTTCCACCTCCGAGTAACAGAGAATTACAAAACTTCCCATAACATTTATTAATAACCAATCTAACCTTTACTCCTACTGATACAAATACAACGGAATTTTACTCGTCTGGAAAAATCAGCTGCCATCCCAAAGATAAGAATATCTTTACCAGAAGAATAGCCTATTACACCATGATTGGCACTATTATACAATAAATTCCAATCAAATATGTTATAAGGATTCCTTAAATTTTTTACAAAAATCAAAAATAAATTACGACATTCCCCTTAGAAGATAACTGCTAAACTAGATACTGCTTTCGATGAGATTTTTTATTTATTTTATTGTACGTATTACGATTATTTTAATGGTACTCTAGAAAAGAAAAAAGATTTTGAAACCGAATCGATGCATAAATGAAATGAGTGAATAATTAATGAATATATTCTAGGACGTCCACTGGACATCATTGTTGACTTTTCAGAGACGTCAACGCCTACAATGGCACATTAAATGAATGGACGTTGTAGACGTTATTGTATGTCAATTGGTTAATTTGTTAGTTGCCTTAACTGGCACATCCATCCCTTTTTAGCCTTTTCCAAGAGTGACATTGAACCAAGCCCATCAATATGCCTACTTCAACCAACATATACAATGTAAGTTACTTTTACGTTCATCAGCTACGCTAACAGACTCATACAAAATATAACGGAACTGGACACTTATCCTTACAGAAACCGTATATACACTGGTAAGGGAAAAACATAGATCTCTAATCTATGATCAGATCATTTCATGATACACTACTTTTTCTTCATGAACTCATGAATGTATAGTAATTATTGCTCGGCTTGTCAAGGATTGATTAGCATATTTATTCTGACTAATAGTAGCTATCAATCCTATTTCCATCAAAAGTGGAAATGAACTGGAAGAGGCCAAAGAAATAACAAAAATTGAACCCATCAGAGCAATGTGGTCTCTAAGAGGAACCAAAAAAATGAAAATAAATCAAAAGGAACTAAAAAAAAAATTAACTATTGGCACTTAATGATTTATATATTTTTACATCATATTTTATTGACTGCATTTGAATTTCATCAAGTAATGGTTAAAATTAAATATTGTAAGTAGTTCTCACAAAGGATTAATAGTGAATTGGGGTCCCTTGACCAAGCAAATATATTTATTATTGTACTTATTTCAAATCAGAGAAATACAATCATTTAAAAAAACAATGATACATGAATATATATTATTATGTTATCATTTGTTGGGAAATATGAAAGAACTTAGAAGAATGAAGGAGAAAATAATAAATCAAAAATAATAACTTATCAGGGGGATACAGTGTCTTAGAGCAAACCACAAAAAAGTCAAATCAATATTTATCATTCATTATTTCAATGGTTTTCTTCAGAAAATATGATATTATGTTATTTGTAATTAATATTGTTATTAGTTGTAATATCTAGCGTATATTAAAACAAATATCACCCTCATTTTAATTAAATTAATATGAAGATCATTTAGAATTTCACTATTGAAGATTATGCATTGTATATTGTAAAATTGTTCCTCATGTAATTTTTAAAAGCTAAAACAAATGTATAAACAAACACAAACAAAATGTCCCATTTGAATAAATAAAAATACACCAAATTAAGGCTGAAAAAAAGATTTTTTATTGAAATATTTTAAAACAGATCAAAGTTCCAATTTCCTGCAAGAGATAGCGTTACTGCACTTCCACTGGTCTTCTCATTATTTTGAATTCAAATTCATATCGATTAAAATTATATGTAAGTATTATTTATTATTTATTCTATATGTAACTGTTATTTATTTCTATTCGTATTTTCTCATCCCTGATTAGAAAAGTTAATTAAAAACGGTACAAAATAAGTTAGTTCGACTAAATAATTATGATATGAATAATTTATTATTACAGAAGAGTATCTATTATCCAAAAATTCGTTTATCCGAAATGGCCTCGCGGAAAAGATACAAGGTGGGATCGACATCTCTAATCCCATAAAATAAGTTTGAAGAGCATTTTCTCTAAAATTTTATTTCCAGCAGAAGTTGCTAAATACTTAATAGAATCATTTAGCATTTTTAGCATATTTGGGTGGAAATATTTAACTAAAACTCCCTACTCGCAGCTTGGTCTTTGAGAATATACAAACCTAAACACTCTTGATAAAAGAACCTAACGAAATACAATTCGATGTACATGTGATCCATTTGGGGGGGAAAGATAAAGTCCTGTAAGGACCTCCATCGGACAGTTGGTTATTTAAACGACTTAGCAATATTCGATGGTAAGTATAATATATTAGTCGATCGTAAATTAACATATAATGTTCTTGACAACAATTTACATTTCATTTGAATGACATTAATTTCCATTGTAATGGGAATTCCAACACATTACAGTGATTAATAGACCTGGTAACGATGTGCTTGTATATTTGAAAAATATCAAGGAAAAAAAAAGATTACATAAAGAACCAAACATAATTATTGACAATCAGTTCGCACATTGCATTTAAGTATAAATTTACAATGAGTTATTGATAACACTAGTAGAGCACCAGACCAAAGTCTATATGCAGTTGATGTATTTTTGGATGTCACCCAGGCGTTCGATAAAGTCTTCTTTAAACTTAACACCATCCTAACGTGCACGAATATCTTCTGATTCAATCTTTCTTCTTGGATAGGTTCAATTCAAGCCAAAATGGATCGACATTGATTCACCCAGTCTTAATCTAGCGGCAGCACTCCATGGTGTCTTTTCTATACATTGTATATACAATATAATAAGCATGTGATATTTACTCTGACGATACAATAAAGTTTAGTAAACTTCAAGAGCCTACATTTCACTAATTATCAAAATTAAACATGCTGGTAAAATGTTTTGAATCCTATGGATTTTAATTCCTTGAAGACCCCAACCCATACCTAGGAGTAGGAGATGACTACATCGCCAACAAGTTTCATGGTCTATAGCCCCCCCCCAAAAAAAAGGTATATAACTATGAATGAATAAAATTGGTTTGAATTATTTTTTATATAATGCTTGGATGCAAGGAATGAGTCAATAGATTAATTTAGTTGTTGAAGCAGCTGTAACGACTTTCTTTTTTTTCATCGTTTATCTCGTCCGTCCTGTGCTGCTACCTATCGCTGTAGACTGAAGTGATCTGAAGCCCACTATCAGTTATTAATTTTCCGAATCGTGATGTGTCTGTGGTTTTATATTTGGCCTCAGTGTATTTTATATTTGGCTAAGGACTAATCAAAATTTTAATTATATTAATATTGTAGTCTTTGCAACTCAGCGGTAACTATCCAATGCTAATTAGTAAATTTTATTGAAGGTAATTTTTTCTTAAGATTAATTGCTTCCTTCCAACTTTCAGTTTGTTCTAGGCTATCTCACGTTACATTGATGAAATAATGCTGTTTGATTTGTATGGTCTTTTGTTTTTTTATTTCTTCATTTGAATCTCGGACCTAAAACCATATAACAAAGCTCCTTAAAAAAGAGCACTGTTCGGCATGGTGGTGTTCCACACTGGATTATGAATGTTCTATGTCTTAGATATTTTACTTCGCACTAATTCGTGGTAAGAAAACACAAACAGTTTCCACAATATGTTGAAAACGGTGTTATTAAAATTCATAGGAAACAACCTTCTTTCCAGGAAGGAAGTTTAAAATAGAAACGAAATAAGTAAAATTTCCTCGCACCTTTCTGCATACTCTTTCGGGATGAGGGTCACGCCAGAGCTTTCATCAGGCCCTGCTTTTGAATTGCTAATGTAGGCACAACCTCGACCTTGGCAAGATCCAGCTCAGCTGTGAAACAAATCCTTAAGGCAAGGCACATTTAGAGTATTTCGAAAAGTTTTAGCTTCTAGGCCTAAGGTGGTTATATAAAATACAGCCTATTCGTCTGAGTTTAACGAAACATTACATTCATTACGATCATGAGAGATGATATAACATTATTCTGGAATATGAAATGAAGTAATGGGTTCATGACCTAATGAAAATACAAAGGGTTTATAACCCAGGAAGTTATGACACTATTCGCTGTAGTCAGCATTGTAAACTTCCTTCATGCCCTTCTCCTATTTGATATGTATATGCTCCCTGAAATATTTTAAGTTTAGAATTGAGAAAATAGATGAAGGTATAGAACGTAGAGAGTAAAGTACTATAGTAATTTTAGGTTTCTATCAAAAACACACAGTAACTTTACTACTGGAGTACACCCACACTTCGCACATAAAAATTAGTTAGTAAAACAGTGAATACTAAACCCAGCTCAGCAGAATAACTTGTACCAGCAGTTGTATCTAAGAATATGACCGTATTCATACTAGTACATTGTCATCATCTTCCACGTAACATTCAGTTGAGCGATATGCGGAAGCTGTCGTATGATGTTGCCACTTCACATTTAAGACATTGAAATATGTACTAAACGCTATCTCAAATCCAATATGTCTATGTTCAGAATGTAAAAGACAATGGCAGCCCTAGGCCTTCCTTATTCCATTCCTCCAAGTAACAGTAGAATTCCCAAATTTCCTCTGTTAGATAGAGCTCATGTAACCTTTATTCCTTCACATACACAAAACCTGAGTTTAAGGTGTTCGATGATCAGTGGGAAATACTAGAATAATTAACGGATATTTTTTATTTTTACTAAATTCAAATTTATTATCTATATATACATATAAAATAATTTCCTCGGTCTTGTTTGTTAGCGGTAAGCTCAATAACTACTGCACGGATTTTCATGCGGTTTTCACCAATAGCTAGAGTAATGGACCAGGAAGGTTTAGGTACATAATTTGTCGAGGTTTTGTGTCGTAGCTACCTAATATCGGATAAAATTGTTTCTTACTAGCAAAATCTATATATTTTCGCTGAACAAAAAAAAGCCAGTAACATAGTTTACAGTTGACACGGTGAGTCCCGTCACCGGAAAAATCTAAAGTTAATAAATATAAAAAAATAAATTAGAACCTTACACCTTCTCATCCTCCTCTTAAAATGTACATCGTACAGCACAAGAGATACCTCTCCACCCTATATTTAATTCTACTTAGTAACCTTCAAACCCAAAGGGGCTAAGAAAAAAAAAAAAGTTTATAGGATACTCTCCGAATTATTTGCATAGTCCTAGGAGACTTCAATGCTAAGCACACCGCCTGGCTATGCTCCAACATTGACAAACTGGGAACCACCATCACCAAGTCTAGACCGTGAGTCTATCACCCCGGGGTGCATACCTTCAGGCATGAAGCCAGACATGGATCGACCTCAACGCTGGGCCTTCTCCTTACCAGAGATTCGCACACCATTACGGATTGCACTGCACTCCCGTACGGACCGTCGGATCATCGGCCCGTGCTCTATACTTTCGAAGGTACCCCCGCAACTCTGCCTGCGATTAAGTACCTTTTACACAAAGCAGACTGTAAAGGTTATAGAGAGGGGCATTGTGGAAGATCCCCCCATGATCACAGTTGGACGAGGTGGACAGGGCGGTGGGTGTCATCACCACTACCATACAGGCCGCGGTGAATCAGCACATCCCAAAGTTCAGTCCTTTACCCAACGCCATCAGGAAACCTCCGAAACACATCTTAGCTCTCTTAAGTCAACGGAATAACCTGATGAATATTTTCCAGCGCTCTTGTGACTACGGGCTAAAACCGGCCATCAATGCTATGACCCGCCAGATAGACTGGACCTCATGCGAGACTAGAAAACATCCTTCTTGCATGAGCAGTTGCGTCGGATTCACGACAAACCCCGTCAGTTCTGGTGGCTCGTCAATGCCAACGTAACCAATGGGAGCGGAGTGTTTATTTCATCTGGAGGCAACCTGCTGAGGCCTGAGGAACAGGCTGAACTTCTGGTGAAGGGTTATGAGGGGAGAGAAGCTGCTCGGCTTTTTAGATGCTCCACCAATCCCGGAAGGACTACTACCGTACCCCAACGAGAAGCCCATATTCTCCACCTTCGCTCAGCTGGAGTCAGTACATAACAGGATGATATCCCCTATATGATGTTTAAGATGCTTCCTAGGAAGGCTCTATTGCGTCTGGTCCAAAGCTATCTCAGCGGTGGATCATTCGTCGTAAAAGTCGGTAACAGTTACTCGACTTCCAGCACCACCACCTATGGAGTACCTCAAGGCTCTGTATTGGGGCCACTGATGTTTGTGATTTCCACAGCCCCCGTGGTCGCAATAAAGCACCCAGGAGCAATGGTAGCAGCATATGCGGATGCTATTGGGATTTACGCAACCAGCATCAGCACCCCACATGCCCTTAACAAGGCACAAAAGGCGACTGAAACCATAGTGAACGAGCTGAAACTGATTGGCATCAGGGTGAACCCGTCTAAGACGGGTGTCATTTCAGAGTGTGTGCAAGATACCTCTACCGAAGATTTTCACCGTGGACTGCGAGGATAGAAGATTATCCACTTCAATCCACTACCTTGGCGTAAACTTTGATAGGCATCTCACCTTCTCAAAGCACGTTCAGGCAAGATTGAAGTTGGCACGACAGAAATCCCATAGGATGTACCATCTGCTCTTGTCGCCGCAGCTCTCACTGAGGTTGAAATTACAAATCTACACGTACATCATAAGACCTCCGTTGCTCTATGGTGCACCACTACTGAGACACCTCTACAAAACAACGCTGAAGCGCCTGCAGCATTACCAGAATTCCATCCTTAGGAAGATCGTAAGTGGCACATGGCTCGAGGGGGAACTTAACACGACCATCCGGGAGGAGCTTCGGCTTCCCTCGGTGCCCGAGTACATAGGCCGGAGGCACATCAAATTTTTTAATGTGCTAAAGACCTGTGCCAAAGCCCTATTTAGGGACTTAAAACCACCCCCCAGACCCGGGAGATGGTAGGGCAGTGTTCCCGTGGTCGATGTACTTACATTTGGTCTAGGGATGGGGTAAGTACTCTCTTGTCCTTATCCTTCCTTCCTTTTCCTTCCCATTGTAACGCCTTAAAATACCGAAGGTAACAGATGGGTTTTGTTTATATAGAACCATTTGCAGGTATTTATTTGTAAAATGTATATATATATTGTAAATAAAATCTTAGAGGATGAGAAAAAAAAAAAAGTTTACAGGAGTATATTGCAGTAGTTAAGTAGGACCTCCAAAACTAAAAACACATCGATAATTTACCTACATATGAACATTATTCTAATCCTTTCAGTTGTATTTTCTCGCTGCACTCGTACGAGAAGTAAAACCGTTATACTAAGTGATCCTATATTATATTATAACCATTAAGTTTTGTTTTTTTTATTTAAACTCACTCCACGCTGTAATGGTTAATCAGACGATGCTACAATGGGAGCTCAAAATGTTGCCCATCCAGGTTTAATTAGGATAGAAAGGTTTTTTAACGAGTACCTGACATCGCACAGTCTCGGGACCCCTGTTTAACGTTTCTTCCGAAGGACTGCATAAGCAAGAATTTTTTAGGCCCTTTAATAAGTCCTAGGGGCCACCTGCCAGTCTATGAATTCGCTATTTTGGGCTTAGTAGGTTGTTATGCTAATCACTAGAGTACAGGTCACCCCTACTATTAATTTTTTATCTTATTTTTATTCTTTATTTATTGCTGTTTTTTTATTCTTGATTAATTACTACCCTTATTTTGTTATTATTTATTACTATAATTATTTTTTTTTATTTATTACTATTATTATTATATTTATTAAAAAAAAATCATTTGAAGAGATTTATATGTGTTTAAATTCAATGTCGTGATTTTATTAATGTTACTAATTTTCAATACACTTATATGTATATACAATTTTTTATTTATTTATAAGAAGTGAATTATTCATTTTTTGTTTTTAAAAATCTAAAATGCCTGGTTAATTATTTAACTTCAAGGCTACAAAATTTGTACACGAATCCTGTAGAAGGTAGGGGATTCCTTTCTAAAGACCAGGGTCAACTAAAAACTACTGAAACCCTTGGTTTCTTCGGCGGCGAAGAAGCGGGCTACGGTGGCGCGGCGGAGGGGCCGGGGTGGGAGTCGACCAGTCTGAGCCCGGAAGAGACCGCGGACAGTCACAGACCTCCTCAGATCAGTTGCGACTGTCGTCTACTGTCACAGCAGTCACAGTAATCAGTCACAGTGGTTGTGTGTATTGTGATATGTGATTTGGGATAGGTTTCCGCTAAGAGCCGCCGTCATGCCGAACGCCTGGGCCACCTGCCGCATCGCCGGCCTTCTTCTGACAGCGCAGATCGCTGGAGCAGTCGTCACCACAGGTGAAGGAAATTGGAGAAAATAATAAATAATTTATTTATTTTTTAGTGAAAAAAGCTCGTCTATAATTAGTTGATATTATAATGGATAAGGTCCCAAAATATTATCATGATAGCGTAATCGATTTTTTATCAAAACTTTTATCCTAAAATAAATAACTACCAACAACTACCAGTTTAATAAAATACATTATTTTCCTACAACCTATACAAATAAAAATTGTCAGTATTGATAAATTATTTATAGGTATGATAAAAAAAAACTTATACTTTAAAGGTAATTTTCAAACAACGATTACGAAAATACGTTTAATAAATTAAACTTTCCCTTTTTATTTGATTTTTTAAAAATTATAATACATTTATTAGTATTTATAAATTCAATCCAATTTGATCTTTTTTTAAATGAAAAAATTTTTAATGGGTAATGTTTATTAAAATATATTTTTCTTTAATTATTCAACCTATGATAATTTAATTAAAGTCATATTTATAATTAAATAATATAACTATAGGATTTAGATATTTCAGTTAGCTTTATTAGATACAATTTACAACATTAACAAATGGAAAAGGAAAGATTACGGGGTTGCATTTACTAAAATATGGGGGTTTTTTTTTAATACAGATTCGGTATAAGTAAGAAAATCGGTTTAGAACAGTTATTATTAAGATTTTTTTAAATTAAACTATCATTTTAAAAAAGAACCGTGAAGAGTAACTATTAAGTATTGCGTTTTATAATTCCTGATATATTTTTTTAATTGCATCAAACGGCTAAACGCATTAATATAAATATATATTTGGCTGAGGTGAATTAAAGTTTGAAAGAGATCAGAAAAAAATATTTTCAAAACGTCACCCATATATCTGAAACCAATACCATGCTGTGAAAAAGAGTAAGTAAATAATTGGTATGCACATCTCTATGCTTTAATTATACATACATATACTCATCCGAAGCTTCTACTTTCAAGAATGCAATTTTTATTAATACCGGGTTTTTAACATTACATGTTTTAAACATGACTATGAGGTAAAATAAAAATCTCTGTATTAATTAAAATTTACAGATACAAAAATGAATAGCCAATATGCCAAATGGAATATATTACATTAAAATATATAAGAGCTAAAAAAAATCTATTAATAATATAGGTGATAGGAAAACGGTGTATATTATTGTTGAAAATTAATTATTTGTTTTTTTTTCACTACTACTAAATACTACCTTAACATTTTTGTCAATACTAAAATAACACATGCACTATATAAATAATTAAAAGTGAATAATTCGATTGAAATTTAAAGCTTTATGATGTTTTAAATAATAAACTATATTTAACTGCATTTTTATAAAGTATTTATACTACAATTGTGACGAATTTCATAATAAATTTGAGCAGTGAAAACAAAGTTGTATAAAAAACAATCAATGCAATTAAGTACAATTTCCTAATAATGAATAATAATATGAGAATGAACAAAATAAATAAATTTTATCAAATATGTAAACTTTTAAATCTTCATCAACATATTAATGAACAGTAAATATAAAACTTTAAATTAATATTAACTATACTTTAAAAAGTGATAATAAATAATAAACATTTGTAATTAAAAATATTTAGTGATGTTGATAATTACTCCAATATGTAAGATATAAATGAAAAAGATAATGAACACAACATCATATAACAAGTAGGCTGTAATAGTCTAAGAATAGTTCAGTATAGCACAAATAATTCAAAATAATTAAACAATATAAAGATGTATTGAAGAATTACCATTATTTTATTAAAGCTAAGAAATTCAATGTAGCTGCGATAGCAAGTCAAAAGATAGTAAATAATTATGAATTTTATTTGAAAGAAATAGGCATTTTCTATTTAGAATAGAAAGAAGGAAATGCCTGGCATTAAATTAGAATTTTAAATAAAAAGTGATACTTTTAAAACGAACATAAAGGTTATAGAAATGTGCATTAAGAACATAATTAATTAAGTTGGTAATTGGGAAGGTATGGAGAGGATGACATTTAGTTTAAAATGTTTGCAAAGAAACCGGTTATTTACATATCTTAAAATTAATAGCTTTGAATGCAAGGTAAAATAACAAAATGGCCACCAACAGTTTTTTTTTATACCCCCTGATGAAACTATATCATTTCACTGATTTAAATTTAGCAATTTCACAAACAACATTCAATAATTTTTTTTTGAATCTATATAATATATACGGAAGCTTGTTGTTAGTTCATCAGGCTAAAAATACAACCAAATTTATTCATCATTAACCCCAATCTCTCAACACCATTCGGTTCTAGAAAAATATTTCTGAATGACTACAGTAAAGGCATAGTTAGTGGATAATATACCCCCCTACATTTGATTTGAAAACATGCCATCGTTTCTGAACTCTAAATAATCCTTTTTGATAAATATTAATAACTATTATTACAACCCAAAATAAAACTGTTTAACAAATGTCATAAATATATATTTATTTATTTATTTAAACACCTTACGGCACTACGGGTTTTGACAATATTATCACACAATAGAACTATAGAACATATTTATAATATAAATATATAGTTTAAATGAACAGGATGATTTTTTAAACAATTACTTTCAGACACCTATCTAACCAGCTTTCTTCTATCAGTCCATAGCTCAGACCGAAAATACGTACAGATATATAAAATTGTGTTGGAACATTGGAAGTGCATCCTGCCGATTTTCTTATGAATTTATTAAGCTACTATGTACTATGTTGCAATCTGAAATCATCTAATGAAAACGATTGATTTTACTAATTTGTTTATAATAAAAAGTGGTCATTGATGTTTATTTTATTACATTCTATAGCAAATAGGGGTCGTAAAAATATTTATTGAATTATTTTTTTGTTTGAACATTTAATTTACATTTTCTTATTCTTGTATATGATTTAGACTCAATAACACTATTATTTTTTTATTATGTGACCTAAATATTTATTACAAATTATTTTTATTTCTTATGATTATAGTCAACAAACGATACCCCTAAAGGAAATTGAGTATAAAATAAAAAAAAATACTGAACTTAGATACTACAGTAATTAGTTGTTCATACTTCGATTCAAATTTAATTTTAATCCTTAACTTATAGTTTTCGATATGAAATCACTTTAAATAATTATTCCAAAAACATTTTATAAACGCGAACTAGTAGTGAAATGTTAGGGCGCAAAGCACTAGCTAAGCCGCAAGACCTGACTGTATTGCGTTACTGTTTTCTTCTGAACTGTTGTGTCTACAATTCTTAACCGAAGTACATAATTATTCTCCTGCATATTATATTATTATTAATTAAACCATACAATAATTAAGTATTATTAAATAAAACTAATTATTAAACATCTCAATGTACAATTATATGTAAATCTTGTAATCAAATATAAAATATATCATAATTACAAAAGGGTTACTTTAGAGAATAATTTAGTTGGAGAATAAGTATTTATTCTCCCAGTATTTTTCGTACCCGGTAACTGTCTTTTTTATTCTTAGAATTTTATGAACTTTGAGTGGAACGATTAAAAATATCGATTTTTAGATTTAGTCAAGGAATGTATCGGCGCACGGAACGACGTGGGTAATATTGAAACGCATTCATTCTTCAAAATCCCTCATAAACTTTTAATTAAACAATTTACGAAAAGTAAGGTTACAAAATTAATTTTTAAAATAATGCTCGTCTTAATTTTACAACTAGAAAAAATCTTTCATACATTGCTATCGGTTAAAAAAATTCAATTAATTAGTTAATTAAATTCAAAATGCAGTAGACTAAACAATAGACCGATTTGTTTTTCTATGACAGATTGCGAATTGTTACAATTATATACATATTTGATTTCCCTTGTAAAATGGTGGAGAAACTATGAATAACAAGCAATACGTAACCCAGTAGTAAGTAGCTATACAAATGAAATTTATAGAAGCGTCTTATTACAGACGTACTATCGCTTAAGATTGTATTGTTGCGTTGTCGCGCCGCTTAAGGCTGTGTTGCTCATGTTGCAATGACACGTGACATCTTGTCATCTCGAAACAGCTGACAACATTCCAGATCGTTTTGGTATCTATTGTTGGGAAACTGTGGATCGTACATTACTCAATTACAAATATAATATAATATAATACGATTAGAAAAAATCAAAAACAATAAGTGTTTAATGAAATCATCTAAAAAAATTAATCTCAAAAATCCTATATTTAATATCATACGACCAAAAACTAAGTAATACATTACTTAATAACATCTACTCGTATGACGCACCTCCAGAATTAATTCATAATACCTTTCGTAATTTGATATTTGTTTTTGTGGCTATGTTATTTGATATATTATATGCGAAACTAACCTTTCTCTGGGAATGGCTCATTAATGCATATTTAGAATGTTATAACATCCATAAGACTTAATATTTTCAAATATTTGTTAGGTGAATGTTATAAAATGTATTCGTAAACTACACCCATTATGTTTAAATATTTTGTTATTAGAAATTATTCTTGGTTTTCTTTTTTTAATAAAATATAAAAAAAACACTAGTTCAAAAGACTAGCTCTGAGCAATCAAAGAAATATTTATAAAAAAAGACACGATTATACAAGGACCAAGGCAGAGTTGAATAGGACAAACATTCTTTTGTTAGTCATAATAGCCGCTTGCCTCTGTTCAACAATTTTTCCTTGATAAAGTGGCAATAACGCAACAATGTCCATTGTAAGCCCCAACCCTCACTATAACTTCAGTCTTAGTAACTAAGTACTGAAGGCTAGTAAGCCAGTGAAAAATAGCATTGCGGAAAAAAAATTTAAATCCGAATTCGCACCTCTCTACTTTTTTTCAAAATAATTTTAAAACCAGCTGAAAGTAAAGAATTCTCAATATTATTGTTCCTCGAGAAATATATTTAATAGAAATAGTTTGTTTTTACATATTTTACAGCCATTCCAAACATGTCAGTTATTCTCCTCCACCCAGAATCATAGATTTACATAGATGCTATCTCAGTTTACTGGCAATCTTCAATCTCATTTTTGTGAAATATTTATGTAACTAATTATATTTATAGTGATAAAATACATTTTATTATAAAAACTAAAATATTGCAACACCATTAAATAATACCAATCAAATACCATTTGTAGAAAAACAAAACAAAAGCAATATCAGACTATTTCAAAATAGTAAATAATGAAAACCGAATGATAAAATCTTCACAAATATTAACTATAAATGTAAAAATTGAAAGTAAAATTAGTAATATATAAAATAAGCGATGATAAATAATAAATATTTTAAAATTAAAAATTATTAATGATTTAATTTTACGAATATGTAAGATGTAAATGAAAACGAAAATAAGCATGATATTACAAATAGGCGGTAATAGTCTAAGAACAGTTCACTATTACAAATTTGTATTCATTAGTTCCTTCCTCAGTAAACCATTCTACGTTTAAAACCATAACTTACACTCTCATTTGTGTGTATTACTGTCATTACTGTATTTGTGATTATTGGGTAGTCCCAAAACTATTTGATTATAGTTAATCTGTGTCTCCTCTTCATTTATTGAGTCAAAAAATCTTTAAGTATACTTAAAAATATTTAAAGGATGAGTCAAAATTACAAAAAAAAAAGTTCAATAGTCTTATGAAGAATTATATTGCTTTCATTTTAGGATTGATCCATAGAAGGTTTGAACGTTGTAATATTCGAGCACCCATTGTATTTCGTTTAGAATTTATAATCAAAGTAGAAAGTAATTACTTATATTTATATTTATAATTAAATTAGTAAGAAAGAATTTTGCCAGTGTGAGTCTTTTTTAACTTTAGGACTGCCAGTTAATTTTCAGTAACTTTTTATATCACCTAGGTTAGTAATACTTCACATTAATCTCTATTAAATAATATTTTTTTAATAAATAGCTCTATGCAATCGAATAAAACAACCGATAATACAATATTTATTTTAATGCAATATAAAAATTAAAAGTACATTCAGAAATATGAAACCAGCAACATTTTAAAACTAAGTTAAAGAGCCTTAGTCGGATATATTCTTGCTACGTCAAACCATCTGTTTGAACAACTTTAAATCTCGACAGAATCATATGTACTTACCATTCCTTGTTAGTATTAACATACTGTATTTCATGTTCTCCTTCCCATAGTATTGTCTTGGGGGTAACGCCTATTTCCTGTAAAAAAAATTATAGCCCATTTTTCTTCTTTTTTTACAATTTAAACAAATATATTAAGTTCATATTGTCAATAGAACTAACCTATGCACACATATTCATGATAATTGTCATGTGATTTATTCACTAACTGAAAAATGACTTGACAGGCGTTACTAAAGAAGTAAATGGAAGTACTAAAGTAGAAAATACCATTGCAAATGGGATTTCGAGTTGAAACTTATCCTTGATATTCAATAAGTTAATACCAAAATTATTATAATTACTATCCATAAAGAGCATAAGTTGAGGTTGAAACCTATACAAGAATTATTAACTAATCAGTAATTATTAGTAGCACTACAACAGAATTAGATCACATCTGATACATGAGTTATAGTCTATCTAATTCTGGCTTAAGACGTGATATGTCGCAATTGATGGACATTTCCAGTGTGGATTCATTAAATTCACAATGTACATTGAACATGTTGCATTATTGCAATAATACTAATTATATATATTGTATATAAATAAACTGCAATGACTTGTATATAATGATAAATTATCAATTACATCTGATCCGATCAAAAGTTTATAATCCCGATTAGGGACAAATGAGAGTACTAGATTGGAATAAGAATGAATTAGTAAAATGCGTCCAACGGAAGGATTATTACTGATAACAATGCCTGTTAATAATTCGATAGTTGGAACGTCAGGGTGTGGAAATCTGTGTCAGGCACGAACAAACGCGCGCAGACACACATATATATTTGAATACGAATTTGTTTAATCTTTTAATCAAACATTAAAAGATAAAATCTTTGACGCCCTTCATAATTCTTGTGCATTTGGATTAAGTATCTCTCTCGTCTCCCTTATTAAATATAATAGAAGAAACAGAACTTACAAATAGTATTATGAAGGATACTGAATAAAGTTACTGAAATGGGGAATTAAAACTAATACAATAATTTTATAAAACCCTTGAAGAGAAATTATGCTCGTATTAGTCAAACAAATATGCTGGTATCACTAAGAAATTGAATCAGAAAAATATATCCCTTGTTTATTTAAAACTATTGAATTGAAATAATAGAATTTGTTTACAGTATTTTTCGAAGAGTATTCCTAGTTTATACAGTATTTTCTACAGAAAGGATTGGATGAACCTTAATAAAAGAGGATATAGATTCAACACCCTAAAGGATTTCGCACCATAAAATAAGGGTTCTTGGAAAATTTTACTGAAGGAAGTAAGAAAAACAATATTATAACACGCTGCTGTTCTTTTATCTCCATCCTCACAAAATAAAATAATAAAGATATTATTTTAAGGATAGTTAAATGCCACAACATAATGCATTAATGGTTTCAATGCCATGGATCATTAATCAAGTATAAATAGGTAATAATTTTCTGGAAACAAATATTTCAATTTTGACTAATGTACACGTGATGACATCAAGAAGGTTAGTTACTATGTTAGTACTGAATTAGTAATATGTTAGTTGTGTTAGTAATGAAAATCAAATTAATTTTAATGTTTTTTTCACTATGTTTAAAATGAGTACTGTAACATACGAATTACTGTGTTTTTACTTAATTGAAATTGTTGATATGCAAGATTTTTTTATGAATTGTGTCATATTTACGAAATCCTTTACGAAAACAATAAATAGAACAGAATAGCACTAATTAATTCATCAAACGATTTTATTTTTAAAACCACAACAAAGCGTTGCTCGATTTCTTAAATCAAGCCCTCCACACGCAACTCCCGTCAGAAGGGGAGCGAGTTGAAGGAACACAAAACTCGATGTGTATGACATCCCTCCTAAGTTAAAAGACAGCTTTGAAACGGTCAACAATACAAATGTCTTTCCATGAATAATGGGCTCGGTTCTTTCTTTCGTGAGCAAGTCTGATGGTCATTATTGGTTGTATTTCTCTCTTACACTTCGAGGGAAAAAAACATTATATTGAAACAAGTCTATACATGCAAGCAATTTAAACAGTATGTATCCAGTTTTCTCTTTATTATCGTGTCATTATAATATAATATATTATGGCTGAAGTCAATCTGAAATCAATACTTAGTTTTCACCTTCACTGAGATGAAATATAAAATTTTCTTTCAAACCGTGATAATTAAAGAAAACAGATTATATGAGAGTCACTTGTGGTGTAGTAGTTAGCTTAACAACCTACCTTGCCTAAGGTTTTGGATTCGCAGCCCGGCATATGTACTTAGAATTGTTTAAAAAAAACCTATACCACTATAACCCGTGAAGGTACGTGTTCATGGAGAAAGTACTGTTTCTTGGACAACGGTTGTGAAGGGATTTGTTAATCCTCTTATTTATTTATAGTACCCACTTTATAGGAACTGGGTGAACTCCACGAGGATCCAAATACCATAGGACCCATCTGCGGGCTATAACAGATAAAATAAAAGTCTTACCAGCAGCGTGATTCGAACCCAGGTCCTTCGGAAAGTAAAAAATTCCAAGTTGTGCAAGCTTTGAGAGGTGACGCACAAAGGCAGTGCCGAACCTGGGCAGGTGCTGTTTAATGATCCCTATCCTAATTGTATAGAGATAGGTATGATTTAGAGTAGCATCATCCACTTTGCCATAGTAGCATGAAGTGCATTAAATAAATAAAACCAATACACGTGTTTATAATATAGCAGCATCTATTTCGAGAAATTTATTTCACCACGTGTAAAACTGGAATTCCGAGGAGAATTCAAAAAAAAAAAAGTTGAAATATAGAAATAAAATGGGAAGATAACTTTTAAAGGAACTCTTTTAAAAGAATATTATAAATCTATGTAGCTATCTCGATCGGTTGTAGTATGAAATACTTGAGGCATTCTCCCATCCTTTGCGAAGACGTTCGTAGTTCGTGCTTACTGAAGAAGAAAATCGGTGTCAAAGGTTACAACTGCTTCCTCAATATACATACATCTAAATGAAATTTCAAACGACATAGTTTAAAAAATATAAAGATGATATGGAAAATTCGGTATAAGTTCCGTAGGTTATCGCTTCGAATTATGTTACAGCTAGTTTTAACTATTCATTTGTTTCCATTATAATATTTATTTTTTATATGTTATAAAAATATATTATTAGTATAGCTCACGTCATAGTATGAAAAAACAGTGGGAAATGTGTAAATTTCGGTATTCATTAAGAAATGCACAACAAATATTGCGATGTGCATATGATGATATAACCTAAACATTATGTGTAATTCGGTTCTTTAATCTGTATAAAGACGGTATTAAAATTATATTTATTTTTATGAATATTATTAACAAAGAAAAAAATAAACAGTTGAAACGGGTAGTGACTAAATTCGAAGCTACAAAAAGGTGAGAGGATACCGAAAATTCAATTGAAAGATTGTACTTAACCTGCACCACTATAACCCGTGAAGGGTCTGGGATTCATTGTTTGGTAGAGAATACTGTTTCTTGGACAGTGAACGGTTGTGCAGGGAGGCGTATGCTAGATCACGGTCAACCGCCTGATTTTTCCCCCTTATTTTGGATATCCCGTTAATAGATTTTGGGTCCTAAGCTCCCCAGGAAGGTTCTAGATACCATAGAATCAGGCCGCTAACAGATTAGATAATCTATATACATCTGCTAGAAAGCGGGATTCGAACCATACCTTCGACATGGCAACTCTGCCATCTACCACTGAGCCACCCCGCTCCCCAAAAGATTGTAATTAAACTTGTTAATTTTTTAATAGAGCTGATCATAGGAATGTCATTTTTCTTAAAACTGTATATTTATGAGGTATTCATTCAGAAAGTTTCCAAAAGTTAAATTAAATTTCAGTCGATACTATTTAAATTTAGTAGAGTAATTTTAATATAGATGATACATTACTATAGTAATTACAGAAGGTATTTGTTGATTTAAGAAAATAAACACCGATCATAAATTCTATAAATATTAATAGCTTTCCTATTGCTCAAATACACCCACTTCTCCTACCTTGTTTGCATTGTATGTGAACGGAAAATATCGTGTATTAGGGAAATGGCGTATATTAGAGTTGAATACAAAATCAATCTTTACAGGTACAGGGTCAAAACACACGTTACGACTCAATGCAAACAATTGTGCTCCAACTGTGCTCGAAAGCTTTATTTTCATTATCTTTCTTATTTAACTGGGAAACTTTATTTTACCAATTACTGAAGGATACTTGTACATTAGGATTACGATGATAAATATAAAAATACGGGATATAATAGCAATGGATGAATGGTTTAACTGACATTTAAAATTAAAATACCCAACCCTTCATTCATCTTTTTTTACTACACCATTCGTGAGAACACTTGGTATCCTTGAATAATATTATTATTGGTACAACTTTTCATGAAATACAAACAGAGAAACTACCCAGTGGAAGTACTCAAATAATAAGTTCAACTTAAAAGGTAACGAGGCCATCTTCTCTTCAGACGCCACGGGGAATTATCAGGAGTTGAAGGTTTGATACTAGTGGAAATAAAGTTTGTCATGAAAAGATTGATATTGTATTCGGGCCAAATCAGCAACAAAAGGTACATTTAGGTCATTATGGATTACTTTGTTCGTTACAAAGTAAGGATCATTGAGGATTTTACGGAGGATTTTGGATTGTAATTATTGAATGTAAGAGTAATTCAATGGCTTAAAAGTCCCCAAAGCTCTAAAAGTCTAAGTATATAAGTTTATAAGGATTAATACTGTACTCATCTAAATTGCTTTCCTTCCTTAAAATATAGATATACTAGCGACCCACCCCAGCAGTGCTCGGGTAATAAGGCATATTATGACTATTTTTATGTTTCAAAATCTCCGTTTATTCATGAAATATTTGCATACAATGCAAATTATATATATGTATGTATATATATATATATATATATATTATATTATATATATATATATATATATATATATACGGCAATAATTACAATTAATTTTTTTTTTTTTTTATCACGTACCGGCGACTAAGGACCACGCTAATATCAATGGTTAGGCTTCTTTGGGAGTCTTGATTTTCTTTCTTCCCATTTCAGCTAATGTACTTTATTATATAGAAATTATAAAAATAAAAAACAAATCAAATATTTTTTTATATACGAATTATACGGGATTAGGCAGCATCTTCGGTGAAACCCATCGATATTCCAACCCATTTACACAAAACCTCGACAAATTATATACCTAAACCTACCTGGTGAATCACTCTATCTATTGTTGAAAACTGCATGAACATCCGTGCACTATTTATTGAGTTTACCGGGGACAAACGCTGCCGAGGACTTTGTTTTATAATATGTATAGATGCTAGCACTGACTTTTTTGTAGATCAATAAAAGAGGAATATCCCACCATGCATTGTTTCGTTATATGACAAAGGCCGTAGGCAGCGCCTTCGATGGAACCTCCCAGGAGGCTACACTTTTTCCAACATTTACGACAATTATCGTTGTATTCCTAACCGTTTACACAAAACCTAGATAAATTATATACCTTAACCTTCCTGGTGAATGACTCTATCTATTGGTGAAAACCCCATGAAAATCCGTGCAGTATTTGTATAATTTACCGCGAACAAACGGGGCTGAGGACTTCGTTTTATAATATGTATAGGTAATAACATTTTAAAGAAGTGATTCGCTATATTAAATCTTATGTTGACTTTGTTTTTTATCGTTGGGGCCGACTGAAGGCCACTTGGCTTGTTACTGGCCTTCGTTCTTTTCTTTCTTCAGTATTCCTGTATTTTCTGCCTGTGAGCTGGCATTCGCTCAGTCCACTAGTTTCTTAAGATCTTCTTTCTAGTAAGGGCCATCGGGAAAACTCCCAGGTGAATGGGTTGCCGGTACTGTAGTGGTCTAAAATACCCTCCTTTGACCTCAAGTTCTTCCTGATTGATCCATTTTTACTTTGAATCCTTTTGAAAATTCCTGGAGTGAGATCCAGTCCATTTTTCTTGATAAATATGACAATGCCCTCTGTTTTTTTTAGTTTTTAAAAATATTATGAAAGGCTAATACAAATGTAAAAATGGTCAAATATTGACATGACTGAATATGTTTGACAATACGTATTTTACTTTTGATTTCCGGGTTCACCTACCTAAGAATTTGCTTGACCTAGGCACCTACCGCAGCCTGAATAATTATAATTCGCAATTAAAAATAAATAGTGATGGAAATCATAATGTAAGGGAAATGGTCATAGCGACACCTCTTTTGTAACATAAATGAATGATATGTATCATGGGCTAAAAGTAGATTGGTGTTTTATGAAAATGAACTTTCTAGATAAAAGGTTAATCGATTTGCGTAATTTGTTAGCTATCTCATATAAAACCCGCGATTGGAGAATTTCATTTCAGCTTCTAGTGCTCCTCTGTTTCTGTGCTTGTTTTGTGATAGATTAATCGAGTGTTAATGTAAAATAATATTCAAACTCTATATTATTATAAACAATTCCAAAGAAATCTGGATTTGATATATGTATTCTAGCGAGCGAGGAATGGTTATAAGCAAGCGCTCCCCCCAGCGGATCATCAAATCACTTGCTCGCTGGACAATGATAAGCCGGTGTCGAGTTGACAGAACCTCTTCTCACCGTCTCACGCTCGATCACGGAACACTTGAGATTGGTTCGGCTTGTCACCTCCGGCCAAACAAACGTAATTCTGTTCACATGTCTTTAAAAAGTTGATTCAATTATTAATTAATTCTTTAGAACAGATCCGATACTTGGGATTTCATCTTGACATATTTTTATTATAGAATTTTAATACTATACTGAAACGACAAGGCTACTTCAAAACTTACTTGACAAACGTTCTAGCTTCATTAACCATAAAACATTCATGTACATGACTATGGCATTGGAGCTCCACTAAGTCATCGAATTCCTCTGGTAAACAATCCTTACAACACCAAATCTTTAATGATCCTTACACTGCTTTTTAAAATTTATTTACTTAAACTTACAACTATATAATAATAACACATGGAGTAAATAGAATGGAAGATATATATATTAAAATATATATGGCATGAAATACAGGCATGTAGAGAAACTACTCAATGGTAGTAACTTAGGTCACGAGCCCATATTCTTTTCAGACGCCTCGGGGGATTATCAGGAATTGAAGGTTTGAAACTGGTGGGTTTAATTGGGAATAAAGTTTGCCATAAAAATATTGATATCGGATTTGGGCCAAATCAGTAACAAATGGGGCATTAAGGTCATTATGGATGACTTTGTTCCCAACAAAGTAAGCATCATTGATGGCTTAAAAATCCCCGAAGCTCTACTATGTAAGTCCAGATATGTCTTACGATTGTCTTGTATAATATATATTGTGATTAATTAGGTGCTTAAACCGTTTGTCAAGTACATATTGAAGTACCCTGAAATGGCGAGCTGTTTCTTGTCAGTCTAGTATGAGGATTCGAAGTTAAGCGTTTGTCAAGGTGTAGTCCTAAGTACCGGATTTGTTCTAAAGGAATCAGTGGAATGTTATTGAACGATATAAACGATACAGAAGAGGAAGATATTAGTTTACGATGGAGGGTATTGCTAATTAGACAATATTTGTTGGAATTTATTTTAGTCCTCAAGTTTTGATACCATTTTTCAAGATCATTTATATTGGATTGAAGAGTATGGGATGTCATAACTGAATCAGTATTGACTGAAAATAGATATGCGTCATCACCATGCGTGGTAAGGATAGTATTAGGATGGGTGGCATGTTATAAAGTGTAGAGGATCGGGCCGAGGATACTGCCTTGAGTAACACCAGCAGATTGGGGAAAGAGGGATGAGTTAACATTACTACGGTTTACTTTGATGACCTGTTGGAGAGATATGATTGGATAATGAGAAAGGAGGTAGGAGGTAGGAGTCTACCGATATTGTAAAACAAGCCAGGACGCTGGATTCCTTACATTCTTACGAATAAAATCATCCATAATTACCTGAGTGTCCCATTTGTTACGGATCTGGCCTTAAACCGATACAAGTCTTTTCATGACATACTTTTTTCCTACTCATTTCACTACTTTCAAACTACTTCTTCAATTTCCTATAACCTTCCGAGGCGTTTGAAAATATATTAAGATGTCCTTGTTACCTTTTAAGTTGAATTTGTTTGTAGAGTACAACTACCAAAACTACCACTGGGTAGTTTATCTAGTTGCCTTTACCAATGAGATTACTTGTTGCATTGTTACAATACAGTTGTAAATTTCAATAAATATATTTTTTAATCACTAATTAAGAAGGAATACACTTATATGAGGGGGTTACCCGTGTTTTTCTTAATTATTGTTATCACAAAAGAAGCTTCCTTTAATTATAATAAGAAAAGATGGGCCGCATGGAGGAATTTATCGAAAGCAGAACCCGTTGGGAAGCACTCAGAGATAAAGCCGTAGGCTGAAGTGGATAGCACTCGATCTAGCTTTGATGTCCGGAGGGGTCATGTAAGCTCTCAGTATTTGCTAGTCATAGTCTCCCCTCTCAACCTTACCTCCAGTCCTTAGCTAATGATCTAATATTTCTGCTTTCAATAATTTTATTTTCGATACATAATTAAAAGCCATCTTTCGGGTAGTGGACCAGTTGGCTAGTAGTAGGGAATGCAATACCGTTTAAAATTTTCGATAATGGTATTTCGGTATTTTCGCTTTTAGAACCGGGAATACTGGTAAAATACCGGTATTAGTATTATTTAAAAAAATGTAAACAAAATTAAAATTTACTTACTTTAGGTTATGTTATTATTTAGGGGTAGTACAAATATATGTCAAACTCAACCAGCGGGGATAAATTAGCATAATTCAAATTTATTTCAGTGTCAACAGATCCAAACTCTAGGACATAACCATCATCTGTAATCTTTGTATCTTCTTCATTGTCAGTTTCTATGTTATTGTCATCATATACATCACTATCACAATCGCTACATTGGGATTCAATTGGTTCAATTTCAGCATCAACAGTCACTAAACTGGAGTTGTTTTTGTAATGGACATCTCTGATAACTAGGTGGATGCTATGTGCAAAAAAAAACTGATGTTCGACTTCGATAAAATGTCCGAGTTTTACCATAACTGACGCACCATCTGTCGATATACAAACAATGTCATTTGTTAAGTTAAGATCAAATTCTTGTAATTTTATTTTCAAAATCTCCACACATTTTTCCGTTGGCACTTTTCCATATAAACGGGCTAGTCCAATTTTCCGGATATATCATCCGGTAGAATGTACGTTTATGTTTAAATTCCTCCGATCGCGAACCGAAGTCCATTCGTCGAATGTTAAGCTAAATCGGTTGCATTTCGAATTTAAATCAGACATTTCTGTAATAACTTCTATTCGTATCTTCTTGCTATATTCACTGCAGATGAATTATTGTTTATTGTTGCAGCTGATTTTGGTAGATCATTATATCCTCTTGGATGTAGTCCTTTTCTTATATCCTCCGAAGAGCAGAAAATTCTAATTGGTAGTCCATCACGCGCAACCATACGAGCCAGGATTTCACATAACTGTTCCTTCTTTTGATTTTGAAAAGAATAATTTAATGTTTTTGGTAGCTTTTGACTAGAACAAGACGCATCATTTTCATTATCTGCTGCTACGTCGCTTTTAGTTTTTTAATTTATGTTATGTTGAGTTTTCAAGTGGGTGTGAAGGCCACTTGTGGATCCTCCCTGACATTTGATTTCGTTTGTGCATTTCTTACATTTTGCTACTTGCCCTTGATTAGAAACTAAATAATAATGCCAAACCGAATTACCGTCGCTCACTTTTTTGTATTCTTGAATTTTTTTTTTTTTTTTTTTTGTGACTTTTAATTCTGAAACAATTATTTTAATTAATTAATAATTTAAAAAATGTACATCTAAGTTAATAAGGAACCATAAAATAAGTTTTATTCATAGGAAATTTATTTATCTGTAGCATATTTAATAGAGCTGACGTTTATGTATATAATATTTATTGGATATTGTACATAAATTTACAATCAAAATTAAAACTAATATCGTTTACCAGTGCATGTAGATATTTTTGAGAACAAAACGTAATTGCAAAATTTTGCAAATCGAGCAACATATTAGTTTACAAGACAAAAATTTATTTAATCTTACCTAGGATACACATATTTCATGGTTCTTAAACTCTAGTAAATGGGAGATTCCCCGAATCAAGCTTCCGTGTAACGTGTATCAACTAGCGCTAATGTTCCAATACCGAAAATACCGGTATTTTTAAGGTGAATACCGGTATTAATAACGGCGAAAATTTGGACGGTATCCCTGTTTTCGGTATACCGGTATACCGGTATTGCATTCCCTAGCTAGTAGTCAGGTATATATTTTTATTTTATTTTATTTTGTTTAACGTTGCTTCGACTGTTGGGGCCATTAGCGATGAATTATCTTGTTAAATTCACTTCGTGGCTTTTAAATATATCAGTCTCTTCTGTATTCTATCATTTTCTTTTATTGGTAGTCATGTTTCAATATTCAAATTTATTCTTTATACTTGATACTTTTAACATTCATATAAATGCTTCACAGGAAAGTTGGTAGGTTGATACACCCCCTAAAGTAGACGAAGATGAGTCCGATACTTAGCCTGCTTATTACACAGCATTTTTTTTATCTTTGGAGGGATTCAAGCAATGTTTTTGTTTTTTAATTGGCGGAGGTGGTTTAGTGGAAGCCTCACTTATTCTTCTTTACAATTTTATTGTATACATCTTAAGAACCATACTGACGAAAAAGTGGATCTTAAGAAGAGAACATTGCCGTTTTTTGCTGTTGGTTTAGCCCCCGCATCGGGTTTTTGTTCGGCGCCATTGGAATTGAAAAGTGAAAAAATGGTTAAATAAAAAATAATTTTGTGATATTTCTTACATCAAGAGATAGAACATTTCCGTCGTCCCTTCTCTATTTTTATTAATTTTGAAAATTGGTGATGAAAAATTAATCAATTTTTACATAGAATATACGGCAGGCATGAGAAACGGACTTTGAATATAGATATTTAATTTAAAATTTTAATTTATTAATCCCCCCCCCCAAACAGCTAGTTTTCTTTCCTCAATGTTGCCAAAAACCATGAAAGTATCACACACCTCGTAAACTATTTTTATGTCATATTTAACTAGCACCAATAGATAGAGTCATTTACCAGGAAGGTTAAGGTATATAATGTATCTAGGTTTTGTGTAAAGGGGTAGGAATACAACGATAATTGTCGTAAATGTTGGAAAAAGTGTAGCCTCCCGGGAGGTACCATCGAAGGCGCTGCCTAAGGCCTTTGTCATATAACGAAACAATGCATGGTGGGATATTCCTCTTTTATTGATCTACAATAAAGTCAGTGCTAGCATCTATACATATTATAAAACAAAGTACTCGGCCGCGTTTGCTCCCGGTAAACTCAATAAATACTGCACTGATGTTCATGCAGTTTTCAACAATAGATAGAGTGATTCACCAGGAAGGTTTAGGTATATAATTTGTCGAGGTTTTGTGTAAATGGGTTGGAATATAGATGGGTTTCACCGAGGATGCTGCCTAATCCCGTACAATTCAGGTGGCCCTAGGATTTTTAACGGGAGTAAAAAATCCTTAGTTACGCCGTCCTTCGGAAGAGACGTTAAACGGGGGTCCCGAGCCGGTACGATGTCAGGTACCCTTTAAAATTCCTAATTAAACCTGGATAGGCAAAATTTAGAGCTCCCAATGTAGCATCGTCCGATTAGATCAAACAAACAAACAACTAGCGACAATAAGCGTGATAATAGAAAAAATGTTTACCATGTCATTTATTAAGAATAGGTAATTATCCCAGGAGCAGCTGGACACAGGAATGTCTTTTATCAATATCAGTAAAGCGAGTTTAGTCTTTTATTCTGATTATTATTGTGGGATAAACATTTTATATGATATTAGCCTAATTACCTATTATTTTTCCATTGTTTTTTTTCCATTCCTGAATATCCTTTTTTTTTTGGAACTACTAAAGATAAATAAAGTTCGTTTTGAAAGTATGACTTACAATTTTGATGATAGTTGTAAAAAAAAAAAAAAAATAGGCAAGATTAGTATTTTCACAATTTTTGGGGAAACAAGTTTTTTATTAAAGCTTAAAACATAAAATTAACCCTTTGCATGTAACGAAGTAAAATTTGTTTTGTTTTTACAAAATAAACAAATTATTTTTATAGCAAAAATAATATTGTATCATATTTCTAAAATGTTTGCTTATCATTACCTTAAAAGAGGAAACTTTTATAGAAATATTCTGTGTATGGAAGTACATTTTAATTAGAATGAAAAAGAAGTATTTTTTTTAATGAATGTTTTCATTTAATCCGAAGTATTTTTTTTTTTTAATGAAGTCTGAAATGTTCTGTATTTCATGAAGCATTGATTTTTCCTGTTTATGACTCAGTTAATAGTTTATTAAAGACTTTTGAAATAACCTAAACCATATCTATATTTTATTTCACACAATATTACAAGGAAATAGTTTCCAATTAGCAGGAAATACAGAAATTGTAACGTTACAAATATTTGTACTCTGACATTCCATGTTCCCAATCTGATTTACCGTTTTCCTCACCGGGCCTTATTCCATAAAACTGTCCAGTGCTTTTTATTTCTTGTCTTTTGATTTTTGTTATTCAGTGTGTGGGGTATCGGCCCAAACACCTAAGCCTGATGTGGGGGGGGCGGGGGAGGGCTGCCCCTCGAAGGGTGTACAGACACGCCCTTCTCCCTGCTTCACCTTTTCTGGTGTTCTGTATAAGGCTACTTCTTGAGACAGTAGGCGGAGTTTGTACCTAATTCGCAACTTGGTCATTAGATCAAGCCTCGGAATGGTGCCTGCTGGAAAAAAGTCATTGAAGAAAAGAGTCAAAGATGGTTTAGATACGTTATAAGAATGGGAAACAACTGTATGGCCAAAATGGCATATGAGCCTAAGGCTAAGGTTGAAGGAAGAAGGTCCAGAGGAAGACCCCAACATACCTGGGAAGAGGGTGTTAAGGAAATCTTCGCAAAGAGAAGTCTGCAGTGGAACAGAAGAAGAGAAATGGTGGAGGATCGTACGGTGTGGCCTGGGCTGTACAGAAGGAAACCTCTCACTGCATGAGCGGTAGGGAGGATAGACTAGGATGCTGATAATGACAAACATTTGTGAAAATTCAAATACACTATTTATTGGTTCTTGTAATTTCGAGTTATATTTTGACTTCCAACCCTTTTAACGCAGATCATTTCAAAATTTCCACTATTTAAATTTGGTTTAATTAGGCCCTGTTCTTCTTCCTAAAGTTCTGTATTGTAATAAACATTACCTAAATTACTTTTTTTATTTGAAAATGACATATTATCTTGAAGGAAGTCACAATAGAACGAAGAAGATAATTACAGTTGGATGCCAACCCCAGCCCCGCAGTAAGTAGTGTTAACTAAGGGCGAAATTAGATTTGGCCTGCTTCTGTCTGCTTGTTGTTTATGATTAGCCAAGTTCTCGGTAGTAAGTAATATCGGTTAATTACGACAAAAATTTATTAGTTTTTCCTTGTCATTGAAAGGGAATGATTGTGAAATATTCTCTACATATATTTTTAAGATATATGTTGTCTTCGAATTAATCGAACGATCATATAAAAACAAAAAAGGATTGAATAAAAAAAAATCGATTAAAAAGTCGATTCTCTGCTTTAGAGAGGATGGGTCAAGAGCCACTTCTTAAACATTTTTCAGGGAGCGAGATTCATTACACTTTTAGAAGATATAGTTGTTTTATAATGGTCGAAGAGTTAAAAAAATACATTATTTCTGCATCCATATATTATAAAATTAAGAGTCTATATTATAATAAAAATTATCATCGACTTAAAAATAATGTTTTTCCTAATATTTCATGGATATTGTATCATTCTCTCTGCAGCTCCAGTGAAGAAGTTATTAAGTCGAATTTCATCTATGTAGAGTTAACTGTATTGAGGGAAGGGAAATCCAGACGTTCTCATAGTTTTTTTGGCTTGAAATGGAGTTGCAATATAAAAATAACTCTATTCGAAGCCCAATGTGAGACTTAGCCTCTTATTCGCTATGAAAATAACACGATTCATCTTCTCTAAATACAAGAAACTTCTCATCATCTTACCCTGCAGATATATTGTTGACATTTAAGAATAATATCAAATGAAAGAAATCCCTTTTATTTTATAGTACTTTTCTCATGATTTAAAAAAATCAGTCGGAGAAAAAGAAGGAATGTTGACAAATTAACGAATTAGAAGAAATAGCTGAGAAGTCGGGGCTACAAATATCTTTCGAGAAGACAGAACAAAAAAGTTATACATAGCAAAGACAGGAAGTTAAACACACAAAATAGTGATAACTAAATACATGCAGACAAAAGAAACATTAAGTAATAATATGTCTAAATAATATAATATTATAATATATAATATGTCTAGGAAAAATCATCAGCAGAAATAGATCGATCAGGTCTGCTATGGAAGACAAGTGGCTCAAAAAAAAACAAAAAACAATAAACTATACTACAAATAAAATCTTTAATAGACCTAATAAGCGGAAGATGCAGAGTAGTTTTTTTTTATTTACCAGTTATCTGAATTATGCCTAAAAGAGAAGAATATTTAGTGAAAATTATTATTTTTTTTAATATCTTACTTTTATAACCAAGTTTAAATCGAAATGTAATTTAAAAAGCAAGCTAGTACCGACCTCCTACTTCACATTCTTGCCTTTATTTACAATGCAATCTTAATCTTTGCCTACCGACAGCTCGACGTCCCCGTACAGTATTTTTGGAAATACTCTACTAATAATCATTGATCATGCTTCTAAATAATTGTGTAAATTAAAAATAATAATAAAGAATATAACTTAATTCATATTAATAGAATGAAGACAAACTAATATTGCGATTAAGAGGATGATATTTAGATTAAGATACGAGTATATTATATTATTAAGGAAAAAAAATCTCATCAATGATCGAAGTGTTGTAATTAAATCACCCTGCAGATATATTGTCAATGTTGACATTTAAAAATAATATCAAATGGAAGAAATCCCTTTTATTTTATAGTACTTTTCTCATGATTTAAAAAAATCAGTCGGAGAAAAAGAAGGAATGTTGACAAATTAACGAATTAGAAGAAATAGCTGAGAAGTCGGGGCTACAAATATCTTTCGAGAAGACAGAAGAAAAAAAGTTATACATAGCAAAGACAGACAGTTAAACACACAAAATCTCATCAATGATCAAAGCGTTGTAATTAAATCAGTTTCCAAGCGCATTTTTTGTAGACGATGAAGACTCATATAACGGAAACTATTCTCTCTTGATCATATAAAATATTCGAACGGGTCCGCTAGGGCCCAGTAGCGTAATGATAACTGAATATGTTTAATATTGCGGGAATCATACTATATAATGAGCTGTTTTTTTCTAAAGGTTCGACGTTGGAAGGCTGGCACTTTAAAGTCACACATTGGCAGTCACATTAAAGTCTAAATTTTTTAATTCATTACTTGAAAAATGATATATTTCGTAAATATTCAATTTGATTGAGCCAATATACAGCGATTGTAGAAGAATTATTTGACAAAGATATGCAATGTCCTTTCAGCCTTTGACGAAGCCCCTCAATAAAACCGATTAACGGTTCAACCGTTTAGTAAGCAACTTACTTGGCTGTCAAATTACTTGGCTCTGTTCCCCTTGTATTCAAAGTTCTAAGACTGATTATTATCGTTTTGTATCGAGCCCAGAACAAGTCCATTTCTTCTGAATTTATGGTTTGATTATGTTTGGATTGCGTGTGATAGACAGATTAAGGAGGCACATTATGTATTATTAAGTTATCCGAAGCTATGAAAGGGGAAAAGGAAATGCAGCCACCACTGGTCTACGATGAAATTGGTTTAACAAGGTTCAAGAAACTATGTGCCTTATCGTGAAGGCATGATAACGTTCAGGGACAATTATCAAGTAGTAGGTATATCATAGTTTTGGTGTCATTGATAAAATCGTTAATATGTATAAACTTACAACTGTAAATAGGTTAAAATTTAAATCACAAAACCTTTTCATAATCGTACAGAAGTTACGCCACTCCATAAATCTCACTGGTTTCCCAACAAGATTTTTTTTCATATTTCAAAATATTTTCTCGTGAATATACTTGTTGAAATAATGTTATTTGGACGATTGCCAATCAGTTGCTTGGCTAATACTTCACTTTACAATATTTCATATTATATTTTTATTGGATCCACCATGAATATGATCATTTCACTCGTTAGTTTCGTATGGATACTATATTGAATAATTTTAATTTCATTGAGATTTGTCTTCAACTGAATAAGGAGGACAGCCGATATTTTTTTTCTATATTTAGATCCAATACACGATACTTGAAATTATTGGGTTTTAGTTAGAATAAATGTCGAATAAAATATCTGTTTCGTGCTAAATCAGTAACTATTGGGACATTAAAGTCATAATGGATTGCTTTATCCGTAACAAAATTTTACGAAGGATTTTAAATTGCAAGGGATGGATACGAGAAAAATTTGATTTCTACACATAATGAAACATAATATATGCATTTTTGAATTTTATAAAGGAAAATAACAAACTAAGAAACATACTTTTTTTAAAGAACGTCATCAAGATTCTACAACAATTTATATTTTTCCAATAGATTTATAAATGACCTAGTTAGAGTTGTTCATGTCTGCTCCTATTAAAACATAAAAACAGATGACAATCAGAATACCCTAGAATCTTTGGAGTTTGTGTCAAATTTCTCTAAAATAGGTTAAATACTTTCGGTGAAAAACTGCGGATGACATACGTAGTTTTTATTTATTCGGGATTTGGATTCCATGCCTTTCGATCTAAAATAAACCTAACAAAAACATTAAGTAAACCCCTAAAAATTGGGTTTTTTAGTTGTTATAAAAAATCCTTTGATTCAAGAGAAAACGAAATTTCCTGGCTTTGAAAATTTGTTAATAGCCCTTTTATTTGTTAATTAATGGGCTAAAATATGAATAAAGAATTCATAAAATATAAGTGGTGTAACATATTTATCATGATGATAATTTGATGAGACTTAAATATTCTACAATTAATTTATTATGAACGGCATTCTTATTATTTCTATCCCAGTTGTCTAATAGGTTGAAGATCGTTTAGCAAAACTTTTTTTGTATATTGAATTACTCATGAAATACAACCCGATAAGGATAGCACTCTGGTAGACCTTTTCGAAATTATTCTGAATCATCAACTTAAAAAAACAAAACAGAAGATATTCATATCAATTAGTTTAATTGCTAGTTATTTATAAATATTTTATAAAGGCATTCCACTACTCTCTATTGAACTAATAAATATTTATATGAAAATAAATTAAAAAAAAAGAATATAAAATTTAACAGACCTTGGCTTTATCATGTCCATATGAAAATATTATCTCCAACTTAACCACCGACGGGTAACAACTTTATTTAAATTTTAAGAAATTTGAAGAACATTTATGTAGAATATTCATTCGATCGATTCCGACCCCTGAATCAATTAGGGTTGATAATTAAATTTTAAAAATATTAATTTATGCTGTAGCTGAACTAGAAGAATTCTTGGATGATTTTCCTGACGAGTTAGGAGAAAAACAAGGGAGTGACTATAATCCGTTTTATATTAAGTTCGAAATAAAGACTGAAAACTGTTTTTAGAGGTCTTAATCTGATGGAGGCAGTTTGTCCTCAAATGATTTTAACGCTGCAAGACTTGATTCCCTTAGGCGGCTTTCATTTTATTCCAAGAAGCTCTAAAATGAGAAATTCATCGTCGGATAATATTTTACAGTTAAACCAATAAGACCCTGTCACTCTGTGTTAGCGAGTCTTCACCCACGAATCTTCATTTTAAAAAAAATATTATACAGTTTATTTTTTACTTTTATTTGCCTAAAAGGTGAAGGTACCGTGAATGTGGACAAATTGTAAATCCAAATTTTGGAATAAGATTTATATATCTAAATTGACTTCTTTTGTGAAAATACCAAGTCTCGCAAAACGACTATTATATTTCCTTGTTACAAAAAATTGGCTTTTGATTATAAACATTTATTAGTACACTATTTACAGAAATGAACAAACTATATTAATCTAAAAAAAAATGAAAAGAAGATGTCTTGAATACAATTGTTAAAAACAAGCTTTAAAACAAAAACTAGAAAAATAATTGTATCATGTTTAAAAAAAGCTTCGCTAAAATAGTGGGTTTTTCAGGCACATTAACAATAAATTGTATATAATAATACATTAATATCCGAATATTGAGAATCTTCTGAACAGAATGAAGATTCCTGATTTGAAATAGATCTAAAAATTTTGTAAGATGCTCACTGTGCAAGCATCAAGATCAAAAGTGAGCAGTTTCTTCAGTCAGACAGACCGATTTGCCATATTCTGTGACATATGACTCCTAGAGATCAACATGTGAATCAGTTCTTCAACTGGTTCTAGTGATAGCTCAACTGGTTCTAGTCATCCACATCAATATGGTTCCACGAAAGCGAATCACTCCTGTGCTGCCGGGAGTTCGGGCAGATGTTGAAAAATGGAACGGAGGATATAACATGTTGTTGCTTTTAACATATCCCCTACCTTCAAAATTTTAATGTGATCACAAGTGCTCTAGTTCCTGGAATATATGGTGCCCTCATGAACTCGTATGCTCTTATTAGAACATACTTCCTGGAAAGATCGGGGCTGCTCCTATGATAATTATATTACATATACATGCTGGGAGAGTTTATTCAAGCGCGGTGACCTCTTGCGGAGAAGATTTGTAGAAATTTCACCGTAACGGATCACTTGCAATATTAGACAAGGATGGATAGCTTTATGGAACCAATGACGTTGTATATTTATCATCATAAATGTAGGTGTAGTGTTAGTTCTTTTGAGGTAAGCTTCCCTCACCTAAAAGATGCTCGCAAAAAAAAAAAGAAGTGAGATTATGTATACATGCTCACTAAGAATGAAATCCCCTCTCCATGAATCAAGAGAATTACCCACTTTTTCAAGAGTTCGTGTTCTGGATGAAGGTATAAGAAGGCTAGCTGGTGGCAGATAGCAGGAGATTTTTTACAGTGTTATCTTAATAGATGCATCAATGAGAGATAAACCCGCCAAAACTCATTTCCCGCGGACAAAAGATAAAGTTTTATAAATAAATAATAAAAAATATACAGTAATACTTAGCGTTTAACTCATATACCTAAAATGTTCTTCTCGATTCATATATATTATATTTTCTTTTCAGCAATGATTAATAGCGTAGTTCAAAATAATGGATTAGACATATTTAAAGCATTTTATTTGTTTATTGAAGTAGTTTATGAATTAATAAATAAAATACTGCTATCACACGTGCCTCTTATATTCTTTACGACAGAATGGGGACTGAATTCTGAAGCTTGGGGGGGGGGACGTTGACGAGAGCGTGCGTGTTTCACAGCTTATTGATGCGCCCTCGCTCTGAAATTATAAAAGAAAAATTCAATCTGAGAATTTTTGGCCATAATGACTTAGGTTGGACATAATTTGGATATTTTTATTGTAGGCCGTAGGGTTTATCTGATACGTTTCTTTCAAGTCCGTCTTTTTGGCCTATGGTAGCACAGCGATTAGGAAAATATCATTTTAAATAAACATAAATAAAACTATGAGGATTGCTTTTGAGATTCATTTGAATCGGAATAAAATAAGCTATAATAGCCGTTCTACAGTATTCATCGTGGAACGACATTATAATGCTTCTAAGATTTATTGATGGTTGTGATAAATTTATCGGGATCGGAGTGGCTGAGTAGTAGGGCGCTGAGTTGGCGTACTGAAGATTATGGGATCAGACCTCACTCGTTAGCAGACTTTTATTTAACCTGTTAGCAGTCGGATATAGATTCTAAGGGATCTAGGTCCCTCCTGGGGATCACCCGGCCTCCATGAAATGAGTACCAAAAAATAGGGGAAAAGCACCTACCTGCCAAACCGTTGTCCAAGAAACAGTGCAGTCTCTACCACGTACTGAATCCCAGACCCTTCATGGGTTTTAATGGTACAGGCAATTAAAATAATATACCTGTATCTTGGTAGTAGTTCAAATTAACAGTTGAGTGTATTCAAAAATCTAATAGACCGATGTTGAGCTATTTTTAAAAAGATGATGATAATGGAACATTTTTTAGTAGTACACCAAGAAATTATCTAAATAGACAAAAAATCAATTTTGCCATTATCGTTTCTGTAAAAATAAAATCAAAGTATTATAAATGTTATTGTACAAAGCTTTTTCTTCATTAATAAGCATCACTTGTATCAATTTAGAATTAATTATAACTGTTAAATTAAAAATCTCTATTGTTTTTTTAAGTATAGATCCTATACTTCTGTTTGGTATTCCTATAAAATGCCCTTCCATTAATGCAAGGTTTTAAAAATTTTCATGTCATGAAAACACCTCCATATTAATATAACTACATATTTAGGAGTCGTTTTTATTTGACAAAATATCTTCAGAGCCGTAACAATAATTTTTAAAGCCTCTTTGAAGCCTCGAAATTATTAGCATCAATAGCATCAATGTATTTTGTCGATTCAAATGAGATCTTAATGTCCTAAACGATGTAAAACATAGATAACGGATGTGATTATCTTAAACTTAGTATTTTAAATAAAATAATAATTTTTATTTCCGCACTGAATTATAAATCGATCAACAAAATCATGCTTTCAAATGTCAATTGTCATCTAAATACATAAAAAGTCACTAACTATTGAAAATTTTAATTGCATCTATTTGACATTTCATTTAAAAATATAAAAAGTCATGTACTAAGAAAATAGTAAAACGCCTATGCTAATGAAGTTGGGGAAATTCATTTTGAGCTTGATCGTAAAAGGGACTGAATATTAATTAGAAAGAAAGTCTTTTAACTAGCTTCTACGAAAGTAATAAACCAATTTGCTCTCTTGAGAAAAGATTAAAAATATGGCTCCGTTACTTACTTTAGGATACTCCTCGAATATAAAACGTTTCATTATTTTAAATTTCGCTAGTGATTTCAGTTTAGATTATTTCTAAAAGCTAGTTATCGTTAAAATGATGTAATTTTCATATTGGAAAATTCTTTTAAATTAGGTATTCGGGTGATTATATTTCTTTCTATATTCATTTAAATTCCGACTCTCTATTCTTATATAATTAACTTTAAAAACATCTAGACAGTATATAAAATAAAGTTATAATAAATATGTTATTTTATTTATTTGACGTAGAACTTAAGGCTACGCGACCGAAATGAATGATTTTACCTCAATATGTCAAAAAAGAAAATATGATGGGGTAATGTTACTGATACAGATGAGGCTAGCTCAACCCCTGTAGATTAAATCCCGCTTGTTTGACTACTTCCTGTAATTTAGGTCCTGAGTAGCAAAAGCGTAGTAAATGTTTTTTTATTTATTTATTTAATTTAATGATATTTACAACTATAATGCTATTATAACAAGTAAATGTGCTAATATGTACAATATGACGTGAAAAACACTTGTGGAGAAACTAACTTTATTGGTAGCACTCCAATAAAGTTCTATAGTAGATGATCTCGAAGCCATCTTCTTTTCAGACGCCTCGGAGGGTTACCAGGAATAGTATGGGAAGCAAGTTGAGAGACTAGCGGGTTCAAGTGTGTATGGAGCTTGTCATGGAAGGATAGGTATCTAGTTTGGGCCAAATCAGTAACATATGGGATATTAAGATCATGATGAATGAGTTTGTTTGTAACATAATAAGGAGCATTGAGGATTTTACGAAGGATTTTGAATTGTAAGGATTGGATAAGAGATGAATTGGATGGTTTAGTAGAGCCCCAAAGCTCAACTCCGTATCTCCAAACAGGTCTGATAACTGTCATGTAAATGGGTCTTTTGTAATTGATTGGGAGCTTAGAGCGTTTGTCCAGTAAATGTTGAAGTAGGCGAAAACGTCGAGCAGTTTCTTGTCTTTTCAGTCTTGTATCAGGATTCCAAGTGAGACGTTTATCCAGATGGAGTACTAGGTAATGTATCTGTTCGACAGGGTTCAGTGGAATATTATTAAAGGATACAGTAGGGCAGGAATTTGTAGGTTTACGACGAAGGGTGAAGGTAATTTGATGGGGTTTGTTAGGATTTATTTTAATCCTCCAATTTTGACACCATTCTTGAAGGTTTGAGATATGGGATTGAAGAGATTGGGACGCAACAAATGGATCCTTATTTACTGATTAGACACATGTGTCATCAGCGTACGTAGTGAGGACAGTGCTTGGATGGGTTGGGATGTCAGCTATATATATCGTGTAAGGATGGGGCCCAGGATACTACCTTGAGGAACACCGGCAGACTGGGTGAAGAGGGAAGAGTAGGAAAAATTATGATTTACTTTAAAGGTTCTATTACTGAGGTAGGATCTGATAATAAGGAAGTAAGTAGAAGGTAAGAATTTACGGAGTTTGTACAGCAGTTCTGGATGCTAGACTCTTTCAAAAGCCTGTAGTAAATGTTAAATAAATAATCAAAGATGCTTATGTAAATAAGAAAAAATTCAGTATTCGGACTTTGAATTATAATTATTATTACTTCTAACTTGTTTAATCGTATAATAGTATAAATTTCTAGAGATTTTGCATCAGTCGAACACGATTGTCAACTGGAATAATTTTAACTTTACTATAAAAACGCCAAGATATTTCATACCTTCACTTTTGCGTTTCAGTCTATTCTGATTGTTTCCGGCTATTTTCGAGGTAAGAAAGTTATTTTGAATTTTTGGAAAGTTCTTGGTAATGTCTGATATTAGGTTCGAATCAAATGAAACTAACATGTATGAATTTAAAAAAAATATAAAGTCAAACATGATGCATTCTAATCCCCGTGATTTATTACTTACCGTGTTATTATCGGATTAAAAAGATACCAAAATACTTTTTGACTATAGATCCACTTTTAATATATAAGAGCATGGAACTTCATATTCTTCCATAAAAAATTTGCTGTGCAAATGGCAAGAATGATTCAAAAAGAAAAAAATGAACAAACTTATTTAATCTTACATTATTAAGGGAAACTTATTGGGAACATAATAGTACGGGTGTCTTTAGAATATCACTGTATCCAAAAAAAGGCAATAGACACAAATTAGTCCTTTAATGGTGAACTTCTGACAGGGTTAAGGATGAAATATGGGGAGTGGAGAAAGAAGAAAGTTGTATCTGAAATGTTATACTTTAACCGATCCTTAAAGGTTTTAGTATATTAATATAATAAAGAAATAAAGGAAGCTATATTAAAACGGAAAACTATTATGTAATACTACAAAAGTACGTGGTTCAGTGCAACGATAGAATCCAGTGAAACACTTAGAAACATCAGGACAAATTTTTAATAATCATTTGTATTTTTAATATGAAACCACTACTAAAAAGAGGATCGTCTAATAAATAAATATATGCTGTAATCAAAGAATTATAAGGCTTCATCTATTGTAATGTATTTAAGGGCCTCTTCGCAAAGCGTATTAAAGAACCTTTTGAAAACGAAGCCTATTCTTTCCTTTAAAGGTTTCACCATCGCTTGGGTTTTCCTAAATTTAAATATTAAGTTACGTTTAAAAGGTTAATTAATATAAAGATGTTCCTTGTTTCTATAATGCTGTAATTATTTCTATTGTAAATAATTAACAACCGTTAAATGAATATTGGGTAATTATTGTGATCCATAATAGGTAATTATTTAGTATGTTCTGATATAATAATCCAAATATTTACTATTATTATTAGTATGAGGGACAGGCAACCCTACTTTAGCTTGGTTAATGTGGTTCTTATATCCAAAGGTTTGCTTCAAGAAATCATCTCAGTTACATTTCTTTGTTATGTCAATAATTTTAAAAGAAAAGTAAAACTAATTATGTATAGGTTATTATGTCTGGGTAGGGGAAAAAATCTTTCATAAGACGAAGTGTAACAATTAAGAAAAAAAAGTCACACAACAGTGTAAGAGTCCTACTCACTAAAATATCACCTCCCATTTACCGTCCCACGGAACAGCGGTCAAGCATTACTTCGTGGCAGAAGGGCTATGTGCCTATTTCTTCCTTGGACAACTTATGTGGGATTAGCCAGAGCTTGGCCTCTCCTTTCTCGCTCCGGTGTTCTGAGTCTTCTTCCGATTTGCGCTGCATAGTCTCCTCCAGCACTCCAATGCTCCTGCCTAGTCATAATCAAAGTGACAATATTTTCCGGCGATGATTTCTTTCCGAATTTTATGTCTAGTTCTTCATTTTCTCGAGAAAAACCTGGACAACAGAAGAACGAGTGTTCAGCTGTTTCATCCACGGGATCACAAGTAGGACAAGATTTTCGATCTTCTATTCCAAAGCGAGCCAAGTAGGCCCTAAAGCAACCATGCCCTGAGAGCAGTTGGGTGAGATTATAATCTACCTCTCCATGTTTCCGGGATATCCATGTTGATATATCGGATATCAGACGGTGTGTCCATCTTCCAGAAGATTCTGCCATTCCAGCGTCTCTGCCATCGTTCAAGAGTATGACTTCTTTATTCTTTAGCCAATGTTACCCGGTGGGCATTCGGCTCTTCTGGTTTTCTTCGAAAAATCCGGCTGCGTTCATCTGCCAAAAGATCCACCGGAGGCACGCACACAGCATCATAGGACACAGTGCGAATAGCTCGAGCTTCACGCAAGGTACTTCTTCAATGCACACTGATAACCTTACGAGCATAAGACTGCACTTGTCAGGCTTCCGTCCAGATCGGTGGAGCGTACAAAAGTACTGAATTACCTACATTAGCTAGAAGCTTCCTTCGAATTTCCCTTGGTCCACCGATATTCGGCATAATTCTGGCGAATTTGTTAATCACTTGCGCTGCTCTGGTGCTAACTTGGTGCAAGTGTTCATCAAAACGTGTGTGTGTGGGTTTTTTTTTTTAATTTTTACGAGGGTAGATGGAAATCTTTAAAAGACGCGAATAGGCCCGTACCTATCCATGTGTGGGATTTTACCCACTAAAACCAACCTCCCTACACCTATTTCTCACCCTCCACGGGACCACCGTTAGGCATTGCATCATGGGGGGGGGGGTGGCTGAGTGCCGCTTCATTGATTTCAGCTACCTCCTGGTTCGCCTATCTCTCTCTTCCTTTCTTAGCTTTTGTAGCACCTGCGCTGCTAACCTTTGGCCTGCTATCCAATAATCCTGATTGATCAGCATAAGGTTGACAACATTATCTGCAGTGGGATCTGAGCCGCAGACGCGTCGGAACTCCATCCTCTCTTCTTGAAAGCGGGGCCAGAAGAAGAATATGTGCTCTGCGCTCTCTTCGGCTGCTGGACATAAGCATGTCGAGCTTAAACCTATGATGGTAGGCTCGAAAGCAACCATGCCCTGTGAGAAACTGAGTGAAGTAATAGTCGACCTCCCCGTGGTTTCTATTCACCCAAGCCTCAATGTAGGGCACCAACCTGTGCGTCTTCCTTCCACTGAATGCCATATCCAGTATTCGATATTACTACAAGATTTCAACGTTCGTAAGTCGTTGGTAGAATCCACTGATTGTCAATTCTCGACATGATTTATTGAATATTAAATTCATATTGTGAATATTTAGCCATTATTCTCAGCATTTTAGTGGCTTTGAATATAAAATAAAATATATTTATACGTTCATATTTAATTGCTGTTCCACACAATTAGCAATGAATTATTGTTTTAGCAATCATCTAAAAGTTATACTTTCTTCTGAATTACAAGAATACATTTTTAATGCTACTGAATAAGCTGTCTCTTCGGTTCGATTTTCAAACTCATTCCCACCAAAAGACAATTATGTTCTGAGGCAGTGACAAAGCGATCTAAATCTATCGATTATGGCTGTTCGAAGTCGGAAAGGGCTTGTGGACTAATATTTCTTCCCCCAAGTCTCCGGCCGCCTATTGACTTCTCCTAAAACCACAAAATGATTCTCGTCAGAAATAATTTGGTGGAGGATTGGGTCATTACACCTAGACACTGTATTCGTAAATTGCCTCCGGTAGGCTAAAGGGTCTCATATACCAAGGGAGGAAATAATCATATCCAGGCCTACATGTTCTCTTCACCACATTGAACATTCCTTAACTTTGATTACTCAGACAAGTGAGTATAATACTCATGTTACTATAGATTTCGAACAAAGTATGGTAATAATAATGCCAGGATATAATTGGGTAAACGCGGCCCGTCATTTTTTAATATTTTTTATCATTTATTTACTATTATTAGAAGGCCTCAATTCTAATAATAGTAAATAAATGATTACTCTAGTTAAGGAAGTACGATATCATCATGATATAATCCACTTAGCGAAAGCGGAATTCCATTTTAATATTTTTTAATTTAGAACGTTCACATTTTATTCATATGATTTCAACACTTTATTATACTTATATTGTTGGTCATTATGAGTTGCTAAATACAAAATGCAGTGGAAGTGGAGTGGATCAGTAGAAGAGCGCTGAGTTTCCGACCCAACGGTCCCGTGTTTGAATCCAACTGATATTATTAGTTCTGTTAATAGCCGGTGATAGATTATCTGCGATCTGGTATCATCCCAGCCTCTAAAAAGTAAGTAGCCGGTCTAGGGAAAATCTTCGGATAATAGTTTAACTGTAAATAGTTTAACCAATGACAAACTTTCAAAACTAAAACAAAGCCGGAAAGAATTATACAATTAAAATAAAATACAATGGATGGTGAAAAACTATATTGACCGTAGAATACCACATAGACTGCCCACAATTCGACAGAGAATAAACAGTGGAAACTGTTTCGTAAACAACAGTTACACTCCACGTAACTGCTCCCTCCTGGGCAGTAAAAGACCTGCTTCCCTCTATTGGCAGATTATCAAAACAGTTTTCCCAGGCAGCCGCCAAGGAAAAGCGTTTCCTTTACGAAACTCAAACTTTCCCAACCCCCCTTCAACCTATCTCTCGGAAAACTTCTTGAGAAAGCCAACTTTAACGACACTGGGTCAGGCCTTCCTTGTCCCGGATCAAGCTGAAGAGGCCACAAATTTTATCGGTGCTCCCCTCCTTGTGGCTATGGGCGGCACAGCCTCGAGGAAAAGCGGGATTTTCGTCCCATTTAACCCTTTCTCCTAAGTTATGGTCGGGGTAAGGGATGAGGATTGGATAGGGATCTTATCAATACAGGCTGTAAACTTGTAGAACTCTCATATAACATGCGTGTCACATACCCGATTGTTTTTATCTTTAATCTAGTGTTTCCCTTTCATCAGTTACCGAAAAATGATATTACTGTTTTACTCTGGTTTACTCAGCCTTTTTAGAATAAGAAATATGTATTAAACAGAATTAGTCCGAATGCTTTTTTCATTTTTAAAATGAAAATTAAAATTCAATATAAAGTTAATGATATAATTACGATATAATTTTATAATTGAACTGATTCCAGGATAACGTTTGTGCAGGCAGGCGATTTGTCAGAGATTAAATTTAATCTCTTAGTTTCCCCCCTATAAACTTATAGATATAAGTAAAAACTTTATATATGGAGAGTGAGCCCCAGGATGGTCTTACAAGATACATCTCCAACAGTTAACAGATTAAATGAATTATCGACCACAGCCAGATTTGCTCCCTCTTTGAATATATTTTCGTACAAATATGGATATGTAACCCGATTCAGTTCTCCTCGGGAAGCACCGGTGACAAAAAGCACCAAAATCAACCAAGGAACTGAAATTAGTTATGCAGCGAAAGGTGAATTTTGGTTTTGTAGGTTTTCCTGGGTGAGAGGGTTCAGGTAGTAAAGTAACGACATGTAGGTATAAACAAGATCTTTTGGGGTTTTCGGAATGATTTTCTTGAAGATTATTTCATTGTTGGGATCTCTGATGAAAGATTTTGAATTTTAAAAAATGTAGTAAATAATAAATTGGTATAACGTTCTTTTTACAGCAGTAAAGAAGTCTAATACAATCTATTTCAAAAGTATAATAACATAATCCAAGTCTTGCCTTAAGACTAAGGTTTTTCGTCTTTTTGTTCTACAAAAATATTGATTATTATTACATTATGAAGCCTGATTGAAATTAACTTTGTTTTGAAAATATACTGCATATACCATCTGAATTAAAACTGAGTCTACTAACACATAGCCTTATCATTTAAACGACATTCACAGGCTAGGTACACTTGTTTATACAAAACTTGTTTCTAAAAACAATTTAAATTTCAAGGCCGAAATTATCTTAAGCCCAAAGTATGAAGATACTTACATATAGGTATGGTAGATCGCACCAGATTAAAAAATAGTACTCTGACAACATCGTCAACTAATTGAATTTTCCATCAACAATATCAGATTTTTCCTTAAACATTCCTTTGAAATGTTAAAACAAAGATTATTTATTGTGGCACTATCCTCAATGTGAACAAGGAAATAATGAAAATATCACCGAGATGTTAACATGTAACATATACTTGAATTATTTTAATTCTATCCCGTTTTATGTTTCCTGGTAAAATTATTAATAAATATTTAAAATATAAATATAACCAATAGAATCATCAATTGATTATTTTCATTTCTATGATTTATTGTGTTAATGAGCCTGATGACATAGCAGCAATTAAGGATCTTATGGATCGTATTCCTCCCCCGGCTACTGTTGACGTTAAGGACTCCTCAGGAGATGATCCTCTGAGGAAATACCCGGGGCTTAAAAGGTCATGAAAGGGGGGATGTTTAAGATTCTGTCGGAGATTTGGTGATGAGCGACGCATTCCCACTACAAGCCATCATCCATTCGATAGGGCCACCAAAGAACATCAAAATCTCGTCAGTGTCCCCGCTTTCAGCTTTTTTCCATTCTCCCCCTTCTAGATTCTTCCTTGTAAAATTTATGTGGAGTGGATTTACCTGATAAAACCAATTGTTATTTATGGTTTTGGTAAACGCAGTACAATTTCAGTTCAATAATATATCATTTATTCTATCCAATATTATTTTATTCTAAACAACAATATTATGTATTTCATAACAACAACTTTTAAGTACAATTTATAACCATAATCAATGAAACAAAACTTATATATCGAATCTAAGAAAAAATGAAATGGCTCATTGCCATCACAACAACAAATAATAACAATAATTAAATAATTGTATTACAAAAGGAATAATATATATAATAGCTGACCAGCCAACGCGTTGCTGAGATTGAGATTATAATATATATATATATTAATTTAATTATACTAAAATGTAATACGGGGAGGTGAGTGACTCAGTGGTAAAGCGTTAGTTGTCATGCCGAAGGTCGTGGGTTCAAATCCGTTTTCTGGTAGACTTTTATTTAAATTTTAGTAGCTGGAGATGGATCCTATGGGATCTAGGACGCCCCTGGGTCTCATTCGGCCTCCATAAAGTGGGTACCCAAAATAAGAACAAAATTCTGGCAGTTCGCCACCCTGCCCCACCGTTGTCCAAGACATACTACAGTCTCTACTGTCTACTAAACCCCAGTACTGAATATAGATTATTAGGGTATATTATAATACATGTATTGTTTAAAAAACGATATAATAACGAATTAATTTTTGGAAATCAGATATGAAACGCTAATTTCCCGAAATTTTTAACATGCAATTATTATTTTAAATGCATTTGATATTCATCATAATTAAGTCTGGTAATGGGATATTTCATTATTTTTATTTATATTTAGTACTTCAAATCACATCTTTGTTAATGCATATGCAAATATACTAAACGGATTTGAATGAACTGAAAAATTCGATATTACTACAAGATTCCAACGTTCGTAAGTCGTTGGTAGAATCCACTGATTGTCAATTCTCGACATGATTTATTGAATTTTAAATTCATATTGTGAATATTTGGCCATTATTCTCATGCATTTTAGTGGCTTTGAATATAAAATAAAATATATTTATACTTTCATATTTAATTCACTATTAGAGAAAAATGAAATTAGCGAAAGAGGTGACAACAGTTATGAAAGTATGTCAATGCACTGATTTACTTTGTCATTTGTCTCGAAAATATGGAACTTACAGATGCTTTGAAGCTTATAAAAGGGCTTAATTGTGAATAAAAAAATATTGACGCTATTCATTTAGCTATAACCGATCCTATGTTCTAGGTTGGAACATATGACAAAATATGCAAGATTATATAAAAATCGGTTGAATGTTTTCGGAGTCCAGCGCAGTTATACACTGTTACGTATATACATATGCATATACTATTTGCTTCTAAAATAATATATTGGTTTATTAATTACAATGGGATAAATCCTGCTTACACTTGATGCATGGGTTGATAAAATAAAAAGAGCTAAAGCTTTAGGGAACCGATAACGCTAATTAATTTCATTAAGATTGTATCTCATTATTAATACTGTGTACATTGTGAATATGTATGAGCCAGCTCTGGGTGTGTATGATCCGCTTACATTTTATACTGATTTTATTTTCCGTTAGATAATAATTACTCGATATTTGGAATGTAATACAAAAAGGCACATAGTTTTATAACGGTGTAGCATAGTTAATGAAATAACCCCTCCCACATTAAGCTTTATTAAAAAAGATAAAGAGTTGCTTAGCTGTGTAAAAACAATAAAATCCCACATAATTATAACGTATCAGACTAAAAACTAAATTATGTATTCACACATTAACAAAAACTCCAGTATTTTCAAAATTTTACGAACAACTGAAGTTCTCTGTTGGGCAAACAGCATCAAGCGAATGATTTTTTACAATGACTTTGTACCAACACGTACGGCTTATATTCGTTTCCATTACATTGAAAGTGAGTCATAAGGAGGCGTTGATCCTTCGTGTCTTATGGAACAAAATGTTTAGCTAAGGAATTCTTTAGAATGACACCAATTATGTTAGTTTTATATATTATTATTATATGGCGAGACATCTCGTCACTAAATCTGGACTACCTCATCGCCAGTTGGTTCTATTTTTTGTAGCGTTCCTTCAGTCTTGGACACCGAGTAGGGATCTTGCATACTCAACAACGACATACGGCCAATTCATATTGGGCCTTCTCTCTCTTCATGTACCATGGGATCACTTCTTGAAGATCTTTTTTGGAATCAACGAATAGCACATATGTGTCACGTGCCTAACCATCGTAACCACCTAAGTTTCGCTATCTTGACGTTCTTTTGAACCATCTTCCAATACAAGAAAAGCCAACTTCTTTGCCGTTTCCGACCTAGCTATGATGTCGAGGTCATATGCATGCCCTAAAAGTTTTCAAAGTTGTTATGCATCGCCCATCTAAAAGAATAACCTATACCCAAATAATTATAATCCTTTGGAAATTAGTGCCATTTTTTTTTAATATGTTAGATTGTGAGTACAACGTTCTAGCTGGGTTTTATTACCGAATAGTTTACACTATTCTCGTTAAACCACGTTTCTAAGATTTCTGAGAAATCTCGAATTTTTTAATTTAAAATTTAAACCTTAAAAATTTTACGGATTTTAAAGTATGTCGATTTCTGCTTACATTGTTTATGCAAGTTTTAATAAACAGGTCCCTCTTAAGGTTACATATTAAATTTAATGATTTTAAATGGGGTCACTCTGATTTAGTTTGGAATAAGTATGTACAAAACTAAATAATTATATAAATTAATCAAAGTACAGAATTGAATATGAATGGAAAAACAATTAATTGTTATCATATGTTTAAATAATTTAAACTATTTTTATTATTTGTTATGGAAGTGGTGTGGCTCAGTATGGAACACTGAATTGTGTATCGGTGCTGGTCACAAGTCCGGCTGCTGGCAGATTTTATTTCAGCTTTTAGCAACAGGGGATGGATCCTTTCGGATATGGGAACCTCCTCCTCTTCCTGGAGCTCTATAAACTGGGTACCCCAAATAAAGGAGAAAATCTTGTAATGCTAGGTGATTTGTCCTAACCTACCTGCACAACCGTGATCTAAGGAACAGTATAGTTTCTACCTCGTACTGAATCCAAGACCTGTAATGGGTTACAATGGTACTTTTTTTTTATTATGAGTTAACTATTTTGCAAATTTGTCAGTACCCTATTGACATGAGTTCCACGACATAGGAATTCGTTTTGCAAAATAAAATATATCTCCAGTGGCTCTGGGTATTAGCACCAATAATCATTCGATAATGTCAGTTAATCACCCGCTGGGACGCTCATATCAGATCCAAATTACCTAGCTATTTATACTGGCTCCTAGAGAACCATTATATTCCCATTGGTGGTAGCTCGGTGCCGTGTATTTACACGGTTGGCAATGGAAACGCCCGACCCCAGTGATGAGGGTTAACATTGCTCTGTTATTCCCAACAGTGGGAGGGCCAACTGTTGTGGCTGTGATTGGACAAGTTATTCCCTGCAGGGCATTTATCCTCCAAGGTAACCTCAATCCCCGTCCACTAAGGTATAGTCATTTATTTTGTCCGTCCAATTTATCTAGGAAAATTCAATTTTAATCTTTAAAAAAATATTAAATGATTATTATTTATATAAATAAAATATATTGAAAGTGATAATTATTACAATAAGCCTGTATTTGAAGTATATGAAAAAAAACTCTATCGCTACAATCTATGAAGCGTATAGAGGCTGTAAAGGGAGATGAGCTGTACTAGATCACGCTAAATCTCCCGGTTCCCTCCCCCCAATTAAGGTTACCTACTTTATAGGGACTGGGTGAGGCCTAGGAGGGTTTCCAGATCCCACAGGATCCATTTCCGGCACTTATTACAGTAGATTAAATAAATAGTTTGCCACAGCTGGATTTGAACCCAAGATCACTGAGCTACCCCGCCACCAACCGCCAAACCAAATAATTATTCAAACAACAGATTTGAATATGAATAGAAATACAATTAATTTTAGTCATTGTTGTTTTTATATGTTTGAATAATTTATTTTGAAGCTTTTTTCAATTTGTTTTAACTATTTTTTAATTTATTGGTAACTTGTTTAAGTGCATTAAAACGGCTGGTATCAACTTTTAGCTCCATGACATAAGAATTCATCTAGGTGAGTCGCAGGAAGGTTAAATTAAGGTTAAGATCTTTAGATCTTAACAGATTAAATAAATTTTCTGAGACAACCGGATTCGAACCTTGGACCTTCGCCATGGTAACTCAGGGCTCTACCACTGAGCTACTCCGCTCCCCCTTAGTATATGAAACCATTTATAAACGAGTTTTCATTGTAAAACAATAAAATTGAGGCGCTTCCGGGCTCCACGTATTCATTATTCTAAACGTTGATCTAGCACCTCTCTCAAGAAACATCCATCTGTCACTTAGACTTTTACTATCGAAGTCTCTAGTGAATTTCTTATCCAGTACTTTCAGTAAGAGGTTTTCTGAATAGAAAGAAGGACTCATTTTCTTGCATTGGATTTCTGAAAAAAACGAACAATAAAATCATCTGCAGATAGCACACAACACATTAATGATATTAGTAAAAGCGTATGCTACGTAGTAAAAGCTACGCTGTAATTTGCAAGCACCGTTAATAAATCCCATTAGCCATGAGTTTAAAGTCCCATAATTTCCACCATCTGTTACATAACCCTGACTGGAAATTTTTTTAGACATGTATTAGGTTGTCCGGTAATTATACAGGATATTACATTTTCTTTAAAATACCCCTCCCGTTAAAATCGTAAACTTTTTATTTGTTTGGATTTTTGGAATCCAAGCATTAATTATGTCTCAACCAAAAATGTTTGTACACCTCGGTAACATGTTGATATTTGGAAATAATTTAGTCAAAGCGTGATTTATGGGAAAATCACGCTTTGACTAAATTATTATTTGTTTTGCGAGGTTCCGCCGGAACAAAGTTAAAAGGCCAGAAGTATTTATGAATTTTGGGGGGAAGGCAGTATTAGTGAGTGCAGCGCTCAAGAGTGATTCCGTAGATTCAAGGAGACTTAAAGACAAATAATGCCGAGGAAGAATTTCTACCGTTCATGACGATGTTCTCCGAGCTTCGTTGCAAGGAAATCTCGGAACAATGGTTCGAGACTGACAGAGAAACGATTGGGAATGTGAAAAACCTTGAAAGTTGGCAGAAATTCTGCCAAGCCATTGTGTGTCTGCAAGGCTCAAATCTTCCTCGCAATCTCTGGAACCACCGTTAATCAGTCCACTCAATTACGGAATTTGATCCAGACTTCATTTCAGCCGAGTTTGAAATCGTATAACAAAATTATGCGAAATCACGCTTTGTCATCTTAATACAGACTGAATGATTTCCATGTGGAAAAACGTTAGAGATCCCGCAAGGGACAGTTGTGCGCAACTATCGGCGATTTACGATTTCGCGGGTTACCGAGTACAGAACACGGCACGCTCTCATCAAACAGGACACGCTTACATTAATACACATACACTCACTAATGTCACTAACTGTACACACCCTAATGTTACCGTCCCTAGGAAGCCGCTTTGAATGGAGGAGCATGTCTGAGGAGGCATCCCCTCCACTGGACTCAGAAGCTGCGGTCCGATAATCCATTCTCCTTAAACAAACTTATTATGAAACCAAGATACTCAGAACTGTAAGACCGCTGCACTGGACAGAAAGGACTGACGGAAGCTTGTCGAAAAGGCCAGGACCCAAAAATGGGCTGTAGAGCAACAAAAGAAGAAGAAGAAAATATTACAGAGGTAAATAAACATTTTGTTTGAAAGTAGAATAATAAGTTTTTACATGTAAAAACAAACAGCAAGCATAAACAGTGTACTATTTAGAGAGTTATTTAAATAAAAAATAAAATAAAATCCTGCATCAGAAAATACTAATAATATTATGCTTTAAAAGTCGTGAATAATATTTATAAAACGAGTTATTCAATACGGTTTAGTTTGACTTGATATAAATGTAAACTAGATATGAGACTCAGAGCTAAATTGCCTGAGTTCTGTTTCGTGCCCCGATATTTACTCTACAGCACCCACTATCGCCCAGTCAATTGAACTCGGGCTGTTTGCGCATGATCAACAATTTTTTTGGCAAATTCCTACCTACATTCCTTTCAAATACCAGGTTGGGCGGTAAATTACCTATTGATCGCCCTTGTTAACGACTTCTACTTAATAATACCTTGCCTTCCGTTCGAACGTTTGGTAAGTCACTGTAATTTTGGTTGATAAGTATATAATTATTTCGTTTAATTCAAATATTGAAACAATTTAAATGACATTACGATCTGATACTATGAATAAAGGGACATTTAACGATATTTTACTAAGATTTAATCAGTAAATAGGTGACTAGTTTATCCACATACCTATATCAGTAGGTATATCACCCGCAGCCATATTTTTAAATATCCATGAAGTTTATATGGAAAAGGGACAAAGCTTTTATTAGAGTTTTGATATTTAACATATACAATTGTAATGATTATTTACCTATTGCTTATCACAATAGCTTCCTACAAAACATAAGTTTGAATAAAAATTAAAATCATGAAAATAAATAAAAAACTGTTTAGTTCACCACATATACTATCATTAGTAGTTAAATTTTATATTACTGAAAATTTTAAAATCTGTTAAACATTTATAAAGTTTTCTATACATAATGTGGAAAAAAAATTATTTTCTGTTTGTTTTTGAAGTGAAAACATCTTTTGTTGAGCGATTTTTGGTAAGAGATAAATTTATGTGCTAACCGTCACCGAAATGTTCTTGAAATATTTGTTTTAGTAAATTTTAGAATTCGATTGATATAACAATAATATAACTCAACTGATTACTTTAAACATCAATAACAACTTGATCTTTTCGTTTCGCCATATCATTTCAATCATGCTGTATCGATATTATGTACTGAGCTTATGCAGCTACCATCATGTATTTTGATTAATAAACTGCTTGAAAATGAATATAATTATTATTACGAGTGCCAATCATGGGTGAAATTAGAGATGTGAACATCATGCAAATGTTGATAATTTTAATTTAAAAATTATGAAACAAATAATTCAGAGTATAATTGATTTAGAAATTCAAAACAGTACACAGTTATTCCAAAACTTTGAATTTACACTTATGTCGGCAGTCCTCATTTTTGTTATCATTATCGAAGGTGCAGCTGTTAAAAAAATATAAAATATAACTCCTCAGCTTAATTAAATAAAATGATCACAATATGACGTCGAAGTTTCCTTGACTTTCGTGCATTCGAATATTCATAGAATGCGTGGAGAAATTAGTTAATTTGTATGTAACTTTATATAAAGACTAAAATGTTTTCGCAAGTGGATATTACGAAGCTAGCTTAAATATACAAAACCATTGCTAGTTTTAAAGATTACAAACTTCTAAGAACGGCTTTGAGACCAAGGATTTAACCATTCTATTCAGTATTTAGTAAAACTGTAAGTACCATAGAATATTCTGTAGTTAATTTAATAGAATTTTTTTGTAATGATAAAATATTGTTTGGGAAATATAATTTCAGTAACGATACAACCAAATTCTTAATATCATATTGAATTCTGCAGAATTGATACAACATGACATGATTCAGAACTTAGTAAGAAGACTAAATTGGAATCGACTTATTGAGATTATCTAATAACCTAGTCTCAAACAATTTTGTGCCTTGAAATTTCAGCATGGGTGACGTGCGGTCTTAGGTCAGAGATACTGAAAGTCATTGACGAATTCTATATGTTGTACATGTTTGGTGTTTTATAACATATCTGAAAAATGAAGACATAAAATATGGAAATACAGAACTACATATTCAAATTAAGATTACATCTTATATTGAACACACTTGCATTTTATTGGTGTGTGATGGGAGTTGGTGAAGTTTTTACAAACATATTGGTGGAACAACGAGGTATGTGTAAAAGGTATTTGCCACTGCATCAATCACATCTTCTTTCCTATAATAATGCCTAATAAAATATTTCATTTTTTACAGTTCTCATTTATTTATATTTCAATGGCAAATCCACTTGTAACCTATCCCCAGTTGTTGTGTTCCCAGTGAACAGCTGTGTGTTGTGCTAGTTCCTTCTATCTTTTTATATATATATATATATATATATATATATATATATATATATATAATGCATATAGCATTTTGCCCCTTTAGGTGGATGAGCTAAGTCTAGGACTAAAGACATCCTGGTACACACGAAGGATGGAAATATTGGTTGAGCTGTAAGTGGATTACATACTTATCTATCATCATGGTAAACACGGAGACGTTTTCAAACACCATTTTAAACAAGCAGGTCAAGGAATCAACATTAAAATCTATAAAGGGCCTTCTTGTGGCGCGTTCTAAACTGTATACGAACCACTGAATCAAGAAATTACGCTACAACTTGTTAATCACACTAGAAATGGACTACAACTATTGTATAAGATGGAATCATTCGAAGTAAAACGGTTAATGGAATCTTGGACATAGAGAGCTACGAGATCTCATACAGCAAGGATCCAATTTATCAGATGAAACAGCTACTATGTGCTATTATATATGTTAAATGAATTTGTCTTCATACCCTTTTTTTATTTTCAACACGAATGCAATGCTACTCCAACATTCGATATCAAGGAAACAAAAGTTATAGTTTTTTGGTTTATAGAAAGGTTACAATTATTTGGGGAACATTACAATAGAGTCAGAATGCTATATATAACTAAATTTTCTGGATTCATTTTAATGATATATGAAGGAATGTGATATTGAGATAACTCGATGCGGACTTTTAAAACAATTATACCGATATTAAGCAGAAATATATTGCTAAGAAAAAAATATAGACCACTGTTCTTATCACTTCACCAGTTCCGTTCACTCACCAAAAGCAAACGGAATTCTACAACTAATTAATAATCTTTTTCCACAATGTGAGTGAAGTATGATGAGTCGTATTAAGGGATAAAATTTTGAAGAAACTTAAAGAGCAGTGAGATATTTAAAAGATCTCATTCCGAGACTCCAAAAGATAAGCTTTCAATAACATGAAACATGTATAGTGATCTCGGAGAAAACAAAAAGAAATTCATACTTTCTTACTCAGGAAAATTAGAATCTCATCAAGGAGAACAATTACTCTAAAGAAACAACAGTCGTTTCAAATGAAAACAGATTCAAAGCCTTTGAATTGAAGGTCTGATTACATGCACTAGAACGAATTGTGTGTGTGTGTACTGGAAATTAGAATTGAATAAGTTTTAATATTCTCGCGTCAACTAAATATTCACTTTGAATGTTTTGGACCAAGTTTCAAACCTAACATATTGGTCAATCCGGCTCTTTCTACTTCAGAGTCAGCAGATCTAGGAAGTCAAAAGCAACATCAATCATGAATTTTAGAAATCAAACTTTCTTAAAAATATGGTGTCTAAAGTATGCCAAAATGGAATGCATCTATAAAATTTGTCTAAACCATAGATGAATGTAGGATATAGACTAGTCAGGATTGAACACGGAGACATACACTCATAAATTAAATCAGTCTGAGTTGTAATAATCCCTGAAATTTTGATTTCTAGAAAGATTTAAACATTGTATACCAAAGTAATGTTAAAATTGAAAATCGAAAATGGTCAAGAAGAGGCATTTTAATTATTTCAAAAAAGTTCTCTAATATACAGATATGAACACAAAAATGCGACGAAATAAAAGTACAAACAAATTTGTATTTACGAATATGCTGGAAAATCCAGCCCTGTGAATTTGATTTACCGAGACATTTGTTTTATCGGATTCCAGTTGTTATCTCATTTTGATGGATTTTAATCAGAGAATTACATGTTATGGTAGCCGATCCTGAGATTTAATGCATCCACACATTTTTATTTGAAAAATGACACTTAATTATCATCTATAACATTATTCTAGAAATAAAATAAAAATTCAATGTTTTCTTAATTAACTAATTAAAAAAACTTAAACACATGACTTCCAATAGGAAATTATGGTAAGTGAATTTCGTTCTGCTGGATCGAATATTGACCCCATTGAGTGCATTCCTTTTAACATGTTTATTTGGCAATTACGCCCAAACGCGTCGTTTGAAACCTTTCAAGTATGGCGTAATTGGCATATGGGCAGAAACGAGGTGGATTATTAATGAATCTGCAACGGTAGTCCACTAAACTAAAATACATTGTAACGTTTCTGGGTTTTCAGCAGGCTATGGTGTAATATGTTTGAAAAGTAACAAAATGAACAAGAACTCTGCTTTATATTCTTCTTTATATGGAAATGTTCAACAATTATTTTTAAAATATTCGTATTTTCAAGGATAGTTTTACACGGATTCCTATTATCCCCGGAGAGGAGCCCTTGATTTAAGTAACGCAAGTCGTGCCCCGTGAGCATTGTTGCCCTGTGATGTCCATCACTGTTTCTTTTTAATTTTAACTTATAATTATTAAAGGACAAAGAAGCATGGAATAAACAGGATATTAATATCAGTAGAAATATAGAATATATAACAATATTTTAAACTTTAAAAACAAATAAAAATAAGCCTGGTTGAAAACCACCATTGGAGTGTTTCTGTTAGTAATTTAAGTAATAATTTCTTCACTGAATGAAAACCTATTTCCAGTCATTAGTGCAATACAACTTTATTATATGGAAGCGTTTCGACTATATGTCATTTTCCATCCATCTAAGAACTTAATCTTTATCATCTTGAAAAGAGTTACAAGCCAACATTTCTTTTTCTCTGTTAATGCAACAAAAGGACCATGGAAGACAATGGACCTCCAAGAAAAAATTTTAGTAAATGACAATTAATAATAAAAAGAGAAATGTTGACTTGTAACTCTTTTCAAGATGATAAAGATTAAGTTCTTAGACGGATGGAAAATGACATATAGTCGAAACGTTTCCATATAATAAAAGTGTATTGCACTAATGACTGGAAATAGGTTTTCATTCAGTGAAGGAATTATTAGATAAATTCAATCCAGTTTACATCCTTTCAAAATGAGTAATTTAAGTATTGGAAAGCAAGGAAAGGAATGGTAGCTCTGAGGGAACCCCCGCTTTCCTTGTGACCGCACATATCGTGAGAGTTGAGACTTGCAGGTCATATCTCTCATCCTGTAGTGTGAATATGACACTTTGACAGTTTTGAGCACGTCTGTCCACTGCATGTCTATTCAGGTAGGAAAAATCTCAATGGAATAGGATGATCTGTTCGATATTTATTCTAAATTTAATCCGTGCGTGGGAAATGCTGTTGTGAATAATAACGATGGAAGAAATATCCATTATAAGCCTCATTGTTTATTCTAGACTCTCATTCAGATACCAAAGAAATAAATTCGATGAAAAATAATCGAGGGTAATATATCGTCTTATAGTGCTGAATTGCATAGTATAGTGCCAAATCCAGGGCATAATAATATTCCATAACTTGGGGTGAGGTTTTGTAATAGCACTAAATACAAAACACAGGAGACCATTACAATGGGCAACGATAGCAAACGCGCCAAAGCAGACCGACAATTGAGCTTCGCTTAATCGCGCCGCAACCACATCATCAATTCGCCCGGTGGTAGATTGTCGAAGCCAGCGGCAATGAGTTAGGAGACCGAAGTTGGTTTCGAATCCTTCCTATTATTGCAATATTATCTTTTATAATGTTATCTACTATCAGCGATCTTGTCTATGATGGAAAGAAAGAAAAAAAACTCGATCTGTAAATTCGGTATTATAATTCGAAAAAATATAAGGACAGATTCATGTGAGCCGGTCCCGATGTCTTCAAACCCTTACTAACTTTATTTTTTTTTTAATGCATTTATTGAAATTCATAACTGTATTATAAAACAGCAAATAGTATTAATGGTAAACAATGAAATGAGACAAAGGTAGGTAGAGAAGCTGATTGTACTTAAATAATAAATTTAACTTAGAAAGCCACAAGGTTATCTTCTACTCAGACGCCTCGGATGATTATCAGCAGTTGAAACCAGTGCTTTGAGTAGAAATAAATTTTGTCCATTCGGACCAAATCAGCAACAAATAGGACATTGAGGTATAATAGATGATTTTATTCCTAACAAAATAAGATATTCTAAGGATTTTACGAAGTATTTTGGGTTGAAAGGATTGTATACGAGAGAAATTCGATGGCCTAGTGGAGCCAAAAAGTACTCCGTCAGTTCAAAAGGTGTCTTATAATAATCATGCATATGAGTCTTTTGATTTAGTTGGGAGCTCAGAGCGCTTGTGTATTAAATGTTGAAGTAGCCTGAAATAAACATTTTTTTGGTTTTTCCGTATAATATGAGGATTCCAAGATATTATATAAGATAAAATACAATAGATAGATAAGATAAGATTCCAAGGATACTAGAGAACAGGAAGTCATTGATTTACGAAGATGTGTACAGGTGATTTGGCGGGATTTGTGGGAATTTATCTATTTCCTCCTGTTTTGACACCGTTCTTCAAGGTCAGTGAGAAATAATATTGATACTACGGCTTTGCGAACCCGAAGGCTCGATGCCGATACCACCAATCTTTGTTTACAAACTTCCTTTCGCGGAATACTTCCCAAACCAAATTCCACTAGACTCTAAATAAAATCCTCCCACTTACGTCCCGGTCTACCTCTCAGACGATTACCATTTGGTACTGCGCTATTTAACTTTTTAGGAATTACTTCGTTACTAAGCCCAGCAACTTTACTAGCCCATCTTAATCTTCATGACCCTATCACTTCAATAATATTGAACGGATCTCATCCTTTTTTCGAACAAATATTCAACGCATTAATGTAAAAAAAAGTTATTTTATACCTTAAGACATTGTTTATCCTTAGCGTTAGCGGCAACGTTTCACTCCCTTAAAGGTGTGATTTAAAGAATAATTAAAATTAAAATTTTGCAGTGTGATAGGACACAAAGTAGTGATTTCTGTGGACATTAATGTATTGAACCATATGTTATAAAAAATACATAGCTATATTAAAAAACTTTAAAAATTAATTTCATCTTCATGGAATAAACAAACCTGTACCACTACATCCCGTGAAAGGGTCTGGGGTTCAGTACATGGGAGAGACTGTACTGTTTCATGGACAACGGTTGTACAGGGAGGTGATTTGTCCAAAATCACGCTAAACCGCCAGATTTTCCCCTTTATTTAGAGTATCCTCCTTAAAAAGGCTGGGTGAGCCACAGGAAGGTCTTAGATCCCATATAATCCTTCATTGAATGAGTTAATCATTAGTCTGTTAAAATCGTATTTTATATTTTCTATCTTTCCCTTGACTCCAAGGTATCGGTATCCCCATAACTTCAACCTCGTTTGTAATGGAGGGGTAATCATCTCTTAGACAAGGTAACAACAGGATCCTGGCCCCTACGTGTTATCTTCGTGAGCGAAACGCATAAATAACACGGATGGTTATCGCATAATCACTTACAAACAGCTGTCCGACTTTCTCATGCCAAGGATTCCATAGACTCACCATCATTCAGTGGAAGCATATCCATCATCTTCTCACTCAAAATTTTCAAAATTACTAAATATTTTTTTATTGAGTTCAGCATTTTTAGTTTTAAGGAATTCAAATATTCTTTTCGATAACCTACATGCATACATAATACAGTAGTATATGTATTAAGAAATTGACCATTCTTTTCCTCATTGTGTCCTGGATCCTTTCAGTTGCTTTGTAAAGGGTCTCATTTCGTAATTTTTATCGCTCTTGTGATTTGGGCAATTGAGGTGGAAGACCAGAAGTCTAACCACCTTAAAGGTATTATTTTTGTCCACTATTTTAAATGTGCTGAGTCTAAGAAAACTGACTATATAACACATATATTTGAATTTCGAACCATCCTTGACTAATCTGTTGATTTTACTATCAGCCTAATGGTGGTTAATATGATTGGAGTGGCGGTTACAAATTCCATAGTATATAACTATACAATAGCAATTAAATATGTATAGAAGAAACAACTAAATTTAAAACATTATCATTTAAAGTTAAATAATTATTAGTATAAGAGTCTTTCAGCAGCATATCACACAAGATAAAGTATCAACACGGGACGAATCATTTTTAAATAAAAACAAAGTGGATCAATTAAATAAATTGGCTAGAAATGTGTATAACATACTTTTTATCTTTTACAGAAAGTCATTTCGAGCAAGATGTTAACCTTTTTTTAACTTGTATTATAATTTTAAGATTTATAATTGTAATAATATCAATTCGAATACCTCTGACATCTTTCATTTATGGTTAGAAATATATTAACGTCAAGTAAGGATAAAGCAGGTGAAATCGGCATAAATTTCGTACCTTTGTCTAATCGAATACTTGTCTGTACGTAATTTATAACCGATTTAGAAGTGTCACGTTTCATTGCATTTCGAATTGAGCTTATCGATTAAATACATCTAAATCTTTCTGATTTTGATACATTTAAGGAAACTTTAGTGTTCAGAATACAAACTTAAGAAATCCGAGATAATAGTGATAAATAATGGTCATTTAGTTACTAACACTTATGCATTGTTAAATTAATTTCATTAATTTATATTAATTATCATATTCATATTTGTATCGATGTACCGATGAGTCCGATTTCTCCATCCTTAAGAACATCTAACTAATTTTATATCCATTTTAATATTTAAAAATGTCTACCCATTTACTAATAACAAATAAGAACATTCATCCTATATTATTACTTTGTATGTTTTCTTACATTTTCTTGACTTCACATAGAATATCCTAATGTTTACCACTAATATTATATTCATGGCCATTAACAAAATATTTCCAGTCCTAATTTTTTTTTAACATATTTTCCAATTGTCAATTTATTGAAACATAGTTGGATAAGAAAACATTGATGCAATTACAACTTTTTCTGTATCACGTCTATTATATTGGATATATACACGTATAATATTCTTCATAGTCATTCGCCTCTGTCCGCCGCAAGGCGCCTCTAAGCGTTTATACCCATCGCCTTCAGGTCACCCTCCACATCTACGAGCCACCTAAGACGAGGCCTCTCTCTTAATCTTGAACCATCATTCGGTATCTCGTACATCATCTTCTTGGAGTTCTCGATGGGTCCATCCTCTCCACATGTCCCAACCATCGTAGTCCTTTCAGCTACGAGAAATAGGAGAGTTTCATTTTGTAGCCACTTGTTAAGAATCCATTCTGTACCCAATGCGGTTGAAAAGCAGTATTTTAAACTATTTTAAGAAATGAAGTATGTAGGTCTAGTCTACCTGGAAGAGGGACAAAAAGATGTATGAGAGATAAAGATTAATTGCGATGATATTTAGGAAAAACCAAAGGTAAAGAAGGGAGCAAGGCAGGTGACTATTGAGGGAGCACTGGGTAAATATCAATGCTAAATTCAATTTAAAAAAAAGACAGTTGAAATGACGTGATCCTTAGTAGGCAGACACGAGGACTACTAGCAGAAGTAAAAACTCAAATATTTGGTATAACGGTCTTTTTTGAATTCATATATCAATTACAGTCTGAAATATATAAATTGAATTGGAATTATTATTATCTATTCTCTATTCTATATCTATCATCTATTCAATATAAACGTTCAAGTTGTTTATTTATCAAATCAAAGCAAAACAAACGATGGGCTGCACAAGCTCAATACAACATTAGAAGTAATAATTCGTATACAGTTATATTCTTTATATATTGTATTTGACCTTTGAAAGATTCGCATAAATAATATACAGGCCACTAAGTGTCACCAATCTCGAGCGATACGTCGCGAGTATGTCGGTGAAGCAATCCCATAAGTTCTCCCCATACCAAAAATTGCTCAACGCGGCCAAAGATTTTTCTCCTCGAAAATTGTTTGTTATACTAAGCCAAAGATGCAAACATTTTGTTTCCGTTTGGAGTACATATTCAAAAATATACTTTGGTAGCATGTACTCATCAATTATTCATTATAATACTTTGAACGGATAAAATATGGCCTCAGACCTTACGTTATATAACATAATATTACATTTACAAGTATATTATTACATAACACTTAAAATAGGTTTAAATATTGCGCTGAGGTTAATATTGAAGGAAAACAAGGTGAAGCGCAATGTTGTATCGGTTAGGTAAGATAGTGGTAATAAGGTGAAGGACTGACCGAGGATACAAAACCCTCACTAAATGTAACTAAGACACATTGTGAGCCAGCTCCTCGGCTACTTAGCACCTCGCAACCTGTCCTTTGTGCCGCTAATTAATGAAGGCGTTCATTGTTCCCTTCACAATACACTGCACCCTGTCGTCGCGAAATTCGCAGGGTGATTAGACTCGAGCTTTCCATTGTTATCGGCTCTTATCAGTCAGCCGGGGCAGGGGGGGTGCTTATGAATAACACAATGCCGCTTCAAACATATTAAAGTACCGCAAGTTAGGAATCTGCCGAGGAGGAAAATTTCTAGGAAAGGATTCAGCGCAACCCTTACTACTAAAATATAACAGTAAATCAATGAAAAATAAATTTTGAAAGGATGTAAAGTGGATTGCATTATCTAATAATTCATTCACTCAATGAAAACCTATTTCCAGTCGTTTTTGGCATATAACTTTATTATGTGGATACGTTTCGACTATATGTCATTTACAATCAATCAAGAACTTCTATAACATCTAAGAAGAGTTATAAGTCATCTTTTGAAAAATAAATTTAACAAAGAATAATCAATTATTAAATAATTAAATATGCTATGAGAATAAACATAATTCAGTTTTTTGGGGCCAACACGTAATTAAAGGAGACTGAAAATGACATCGAAGAGCTCGAAGTCTCTCCGGATATTAGTGATGGACGTTCTTCACTTAGGCTGCAAACTCAGAATACGCCGGATTTTCAAGGAAAACCAAAGAGTAAAACGGAAGCAATTTAAAGCCTCTGAAATATGGCCTTTATCTTGGGCCAAAGAAAAACAGATGGCTATTTTCAAAAGAATGCCGCTTCTTAGAGTTTTCGGAACTATTAGTGCTACTGGTCAATGGAGAAGGTGAACCAACCGAGAAGTGAACGAGATGTTTTGGGAGCCCGACATCACTACTTGTGTGCAAATTACTATATTAACGTGGAGGATCCCGCGAAGAAGCTACCGGAGGGAAAGTTGGACCGTGCAAGAGGAAGAAGAGGTCCACAGCTCGATTGGACTGATGGGGTGACACAGGATGCCAGACGGATCTTAAACGTCCGTGACTGGAGGGCAGCTGCATTGGATAGAGCCGCCTGGCGGAGGTTTCTCGAGTAGGCTAAGATCAACACAGGGTTGTAAGGGTAAAATGATGAGAGATAGCAAAAACACGGGAAGAGAATAAAAGAGATATAGAGGAAAATAGTGGCTCGATTGTGAAAAAAAAATTAAATAAAAGGTGCAGAAGAGTTTGAAGGTATAGGCAGCTTAGGAAATAAAGTATTAGGTCATACTAGGGTTGGGAGACAGTCGATAGGTCGATACTATCGGTTGAAAACAATCGAATGATATCGATAGTTTTTAGATAGCTGCTTCCTTTTTTTCGAAAACTGTTCAATATAGATTTTTAAATAATTTAATTAAATTCAATTACCTACCTACTAATTGAAATTTGCAGGCTTATAAATTATAAGATTATCTCATAAAGATGAGAAAAAAACTAATTTATTTGAATTTTAAAAAAGTATTTACAATTCACATGATTACAATAGAAATGAACAAATCAAATCTTTAGAAAATAAAAATAAAGAAATAGTTAATTTCAAGAGTCAAGTGTGCTTCTTGAGGCACATATTTTCCGAAAGAAAATCTAGCATTTCTAGTTGAACAGTTAAGAATTGCAGAAAAAGATCCCTAATTAATGAGAAAGTTAAGGTTATGAAAACCTAGAAGAGCCAATGCTTAATACCGCGAATTTGGTTTGTTTGCACAAGTGTGAGAATACGTTTTCTACTTAACATAATGGAATTAGTAATTTCGGAGAATTAAATAATGACATTTCCGGTGCAACATCAAAGTGATATAGAAGTGAACCCTTGAGCTCTAGGGATTGCGAATTCAATTTCAAAAGAACTCGTCACTGGACAGAGGCAGATCAGCATATTTCCGAGAGTATTGTTACGGGCTACTGAGTGTAAAAATGAACTAAACTATTACTAAATTCAAGATACTATTATTTATTAACAAATTAAAAAGAATACAATGAAATTATTTAAAACAATTAAATTATTAAACTAATATAAATTTACAATAACAATTCTTAAAGTTTATAACCTAGGCCGAACTGTTATCTAATTACTAAAATAATATAAGGTATTGCTTATACTAAATACCTTAACTATTTACATAAATTTGTTCAACTAAACTGCAATTACTAAACTAGAATTTATAACTAAAAATTAACACTTACAGTCTTCTAATTAAAGTCCACCAACCATTCTCCAAAAGGTGACTCACTGATACACTGACACTAACTGTCACTGTCACTATCACTGAAGTTGACAACTTTACTACTGAAACAGCTGGCCTTTTATATAGGCAAGGCTGGTCGAGGTGGAGGGGGGCTTCTAGAAGTTCCAAGAATTGTCTCGCCAGATCGAGATGCATCTCGATCTTTCTAATCTCATAATCCTTTCAGCCGTCCTAATCTTTCCGGTATTTCTCTCTCGGACCGTAACCGTATCAAAGCTTGAGGGTAAAAAAGATCAACCGATAGTCGACACTATTGTTGGTGACCATCAATAGTCGACACTATCGATAGTGACTAAAGATATGACTGGTGTATCGATATATCGATAGTAACTATCGACTATCGCTTAACCCTAGGTTTTACTGAATCGCATTTTCTCAATTACAATGTAATGTATAATTTTTTTTATAAAGAAAGTTGTCCCAAGTGCAGTTTTATTAATACATTGTCAATCTCAGTTAAATTTACGTAACGTTTGTATGGAAAATAAAGACTAAAGTAACAATACATCAAAAATTCAAATAAACCATAAACCTTTTTTTATTTGAATTGGCTCCACTCAAAGGGACTCACGTGGAGACCCGGGTTCGAGTCCCGGTCCTGGTCATATATATTTTTTTCAAATAAACATATTTAAAAATTATCACAAATAACAAATCCTAAAAGAAATAAATTATAATAATATATATTGACGTATGTAAACAAGATCCAAATTATAGTAATGTTTAATGAAAATTCTTCCCCGTTTATACATAGCAAATTGCGAGAAAACGGATCATTAAAAAGAAAGGATATGTCTAATAAAAAAAAACCTTCACCACTACAACACATGAAGTGTCACCCTGGACCATGTACTGGGCCCCAATCAGTTCATTGAAGAGACTGTATTGTTACTAGGACAGCGGCTGTGGTGATTAGTCCTCTATCACACTCAACCGTCAGGTTTTCCCGGCAATTCATTTTCAGTGCTCTATAGAGGCTGGGTGAGCCCCTGGTGGGACTGTAGACCACACAGGATCCATTTGTTACTGTTATTAGATTAAATAAATTATCACCCACAGTCTGATTTGAACATGGAACCCTCAGTTTAGCAACTCTGTACTCTACACTCTAGAGCTACCACACTCCCAGGGGTATATAAAAATCAAGGAGAATATAAAAGTAATATCCTTGTAAAACGACTGAAAAGAAACGAGTGTCGATGGCAAATATATCATTAATATTTTAAGTAATTATTTTACCTTCTAATCATCAAGATCTACTTATGCTACTCATCCAAAACCAATCACCATAAAACATTCAATTTTTCCAACCGAAAATGTACATTTCATAAACATTCTTTAATAAGGAAGAGAATGAAAGGAATGCTTCAAGAACTTTAGGGATCCATCTCAAGTCCATGATTGTTATAGCTGCTAGTTTTTCTTAAGAAATTTCCCCTCTGTTAATAGATACTTTTTCAAGGGCTCGAGATTTCTTTCCAATGTGGAAAACAACATGTAATGTAATCCCGGTATTAAAGCCGAATAACAATACATCGGATTCCCATACCATTATCCCAATATCCTCGACATATATATACAACGTGTAAGCAGATGGAAACGACCATCAATGAAAGGCTTGTTTAATATATTGAACGTAAAATATGTTTTGCAGATAACGAGAAGGTTTTGGGGTTATCTATTTGACAAATGATCACCTAGCTAAGATCTGATACGAGATTTCTTCGGCATTTTCAAAATAATGGTCTTAATACCAATTAATATTAGCATAGGAAAGACATACGAAATGGTATACTGACCCGAACTATTAACCGCCATGCTTCTTCACTGACTTCATTTAGATCCTTGCTTTTCCAACATCTCCTGACCTCCCAAAAAGATGCTCTCTAAGCAGGTCAATCATTTGCTTAAATAAATCAGTATTGAATAATCGATTTTGTTGCTTACGTGTTTTTGTTTCTTTTGCCTAAAGAAAATATTGACTAATAAAGAATTTATTACATGCTATCCCATTCATTTATTTTATTTAGTAACTGAAATTATCAATATATTTATTCTCTACAATTAGTTAAAATCCTGTCAAGATTCGTACTTTTTATTTGTTTCATATCTATGTTTATTTTTCGGGCACTTTTTAAATACTTCATAATTTGTTTTATGGTGTTGCCTTCTGGCCAGATATTATTATGTTTATTATTCTGTTCATGTTTGTTATTCTCAAGGGACTTGGTCCCAGAATAAAGTTTGTTTTCTATTCTACTTTAATCTACATCAACAAATACTTAAGTAAGACAAAGAACAAGTACCCTTAACCTATCTCTGGGCAAGAGGAAATGGACAAGAATACAGATGGTTGGAGCAAATTACAAACCGGGGACCGAGATACGGACCAAGTCACATCTGTCTAGAACAATCTGAAACAGAACAATAACACCCACCCTGCTCTAGATGGCTGCCTTGCTCGAATCCATTAGCAGTTTTGATCCCTCTTTGTTCAAGTACAATTACACTCGTTTCCAAATTTAGAAAGATATTAATGTTAATATTTATTAGCAGGAATGTTCAATGATGGCTTACGAATAATTTTTTAATAGGCTCTCAATTAATTTTGTATATATTTTTAATCAAATACTGATAACGATTTCAGCAACTGAATTAATTCCATTATCTATTGAATAAAAACAGCTTCTGATTAAGCAACTCTAAATTTACTATGAATTATTTGCCAGCTTTGCTCGGGTAAAAAGGCATATTATTCCTGCATAATTTGTCTGTGTAATGTTTTTTTTTTTATCCCGTACCGGCCACTAAGGATCACGTGAAAATCATTGGTTAAGCTTCTTTGGGAGTATTGATTTTCTTTCTTACCATCTCAGCCATTCATTTACTTTATTATATAGAAATTATAAAAATAAAAACAAAACCAAATATTTCATTATATACGAATTTATTATCTTGACGTTAGATAATTGCACGGGATTAGGCAGCCTCTTCGGCGAAACTCATCAATATTACAACCAATTTACAAATTACCTCGACAAATTACATACCTAAACCTTCCTAGTGAATGACTCTATCTATTGGTGAAAACCGCATGAAAATCCGTGTAGCAATTATTGAGTTTACCGCGGACAAACGCGGCCGAGGACTTTGTTTTTCAATATGTATAGATGTTTCCCAAGCGTGAAATAAATTCTTTAAACGTTTTAGAGAGAATTGCCTTTCTTATTAAAATAATAAATATGGGTATTAAAAGTATTTTATTCTAGCATTCTACGCTTAAAGGAGACAAGATAAACAAAATTAATTAAAAAGTTAATGTAATAAAAGGTAATGAAAGTTGGATGTTTATCTTTAGAAAAGGGAATGAAAATTCGGACGTGACTTGGGCATGGGAAAAATTATTTGAATTTCATTTTTCAAATAAAATTTGTCAAATCACGTTCAACCGTCAGGTTTTCCTCCAATGAAGGGCACCCACATTAGAGCTGCTTGGTGAGTCCCTGGTGGGGGGGGGGTTCGGGGGCCCGGGTCTGTTCCCGGCTGTTCCCGACTAAATAATTGATCTGTCATAGCTGGAACTTAACTCCGGTCTTTTAGCACAGCAACTCAGGACTCAACATACTCAGCTACCCCGCTCCAAGGTGGATATAATAATAATAAAAGTTGTCCTTGAAAATCGATGGAAAAGAAGCGAGCACCTCTGATGAGGGTATCACTATCATATTAAGTAGTTATTTTTCCAAAACCCATCCCCACTCTACACATGTTTTCAAATAAAAAATGTATAAATATTGATATATATATATTAATTGAATATATATTAGTGAAAATCAACAAGAAATAACCCAAGATGATCCTACGATCAAGAAGTTGTTCCTTTAAGAGGAGATTAATTAAATATATTAATCCGAGAGTTAAATTTCAGTTCAAGAGTTTGCCGAGATACAATATTTATCCACTGGAGTAATTACATCTATAATTGGCTCAAGGCGGGCTTCAGTTGAAGCTGAGCAAACTCGTAACTGCTAAATGTTTCCCTGGAGGGAGTTGAACCCCCACCGCCTAATACCCTGCTACCCTTGCCCGGGGGCCGGGTCTGTTAAAAATGCACTAGAGTGCTAGGTCCTAACGAGCATGAAGCTGAACCCTCGCTAAACTTTATTCTGCCCGATTATTGTTTCGCTCTATCAGTGAGCGAGGCATTCGCTTTTATAATTCAATATGCCTTGATTTATCTACAAAATGGTGATATTTCGGTTATTTCATTTTATTATGTTTTCATAGATGATATATAATATCGAATATTCCTTTCTATATTTTGATTTTATAATAATAATAACGCTTAGCGAAACGAAGGAGGAAGCTATAAAACAGGTAAACATCCTGAAAGAAACAGCTGAGAAAACGGGACTACCGAGTTCGTATGATAAGAGAGAGGTTAAGACAACGGATGCCAGCTTTGCGAAGCAAATATTCAACACCTAGGGGAGATAATATGTTACAACGGAACAGATTTGGAATCAGTAGAATAAAGAATAGCCAAACTGGAAAGACTGAATATTGCCACTAGAAGGATGTACACCAATACGAGTAAAGGTGGATATGTGAAACAAATAAAATATGAGCTAGTAGGCTAAAAATCAAGGATAAGGATTAATTGGATAGTGAGCTTTTCGGAAAAAAAACTAAAAGAAGTTGGGGTTCTTGCAGGGAGGAAGGAGAGACGAGGATGAAAATTGATTAAGGAAGAGTGAGAGGAACAGTCGAGGAAGATGAGAGAGTACTCGAGTAGAAGGAAGGCGGAGAGAGTGAAGAAGATTATTAAGTGATATTCGCGTGGTCCTTGTTGGCCGATAAGTGTAAAAAAAAAAAAAAAAAAAAATGCTCGACGCCGGTACCACCGATCTCTGATTACAAACTTTTGTCCACGGACCACTACCCAAACCCAAATCCACCAGACCACTCTTAACAAAATCCTCCCACCTACACCTCGGTCTACTCTTCAGAGTCTTCCCAGTCGGCACAGCGCTTATTAGAATAACAAAATAATGCGTTTTAATAAAATAACAAATCGGTGATTCTATCGTTTCTCCAGCTTTTGTATTACTAGAATATTTATATTTGTATATTCTCTATTTATCTGGACCATTATACATATAATTTTTTAATGCATGTATTGTAGTGACCAAAATAATATCCATAAATTATATTTGTTTAATGATTGAAATGTGTATATAATTCCTTATTGACCATACATTCATTATTACACTATTAAGGTTGACTGATTAGTAAACACACAATCACAAACCAATAATAATCATATATATTCCCTTAAAACATTGCAATTTTTACAAACCAAGTATAGGGCGGATATTTGGTGTTTGTTTCCACAATATTAAAGTATACTTATTCAAAACAACATTTTTAGTATTCCTACTATTTCAAAAATGACCAAGATATGGGTATATAAATTTATTTATCGTTTGAGTGGAAAATAGTTGACTGGATTATTCATTCCATCATTATATTTATTTTAATAATCGCGCTACAACTCGAGAAGTGTCAAGGTCTCACTCATTCTTGCAGTACGACCTGCACATTTTAGAATTCTGGATTTTATTTTATTATTTTTTGTTTATTGAGAGTTTCTCCAAAGTTGAGGTTTCCTCCAACCAAATTTTAGGATAACATTTTTTTCTTGTAAAAAGCATCTTCTTTATTAAGGCCATATCCTGCGATGTCTTCCTGGATTTTATAAACTGTATAATATTTTGGTATTTATATAGATGCATACGCTCAGCGTTTTTTCTCAATACTCGGAGGCCCAAAGATCCTTCTCAGAACCTTCCTTTAAAATCTTACTAGCGACGATTTTAGGGGTTTCGTTATCGCCCAGCACTCCGTAAAGGGGAACAGACCTGGTAAGGGTCTTATATATTCATATTTTCGTTTTCCTGGAGAGAGATTTGCTTCTTAGAAGCTACTGCATTCCATAGTAGCATCTATTGGCCGCCATAATCGGAACCTGAATCTCTGGTTTCTTATCATTAGTAGAGCTCAGTAGTGTTCCAAAGTAAAGAAATTCCCCTAAACAGTCGATGCTTTAATAATCTAGTTTTACTACTCCTCTTAGATACTCTCCTCTGTGAGATATTGTTTCTCATTCGCTCATAGATAATTAGTAATCCAACTTTAGCAGCAGCTGTTTGAAGATTTATTACATTCTGCATGCTGAAAAACTGCGTCCATTAATATACTGATTATCCGGTATAGGATGAGAGTTGGCACGAATTGTTGAAATTATGAACGTCAAATCTCACACACTGAGTGGATAGGTGTACATTTTGTATTTGTTCATAGTCAATATAAATGTGTATTATTGGAAAGAACAAACAAATAATTTCGTATACAATCTATCATTCTTTTTTTCCTGAGTAGAAACATTGGATAGGCGCATCTAGGATATCCTTAGGACGTAACTCTACAGACAATAGATTCCAGTTCTGATCAAAATGCTTTAGACAGGAAGAGTAAGATATACGACACTTAGTTGTGAAAGGCTCTCAGAGGAAAAACGGGAAACCCGTTAAATAAATTGAGTATAAGTGAGGTGCTGGCGGTCTCCTGCTCAAATTCCTTCCAGTTGGGGACTCTGCAACTTCTTCTCTATATCTTCTACTTATAATTATTTTATTTGGGAAATTATTTTTAGGAGGAATGACAATATAATGAGCGTCATACAGTGATTAAAAATAATTAATAAACGTTTATGTAAATCCCTTTTTTAGGTTATTTTTAATCGTTTGATTTGTATGTTCAAATAAATATCATGAATACTTATAATCTATGATCAGATTTGTATTGCTTATAAGTCAAAATAAAAAAAAATTGTATATCATTTCGAGTAAAGTGTATTGTATTCGAGATATGTGATTTCACATACACCCACCGGTATTTGAGGCCCGTCACCCATCTTGAAGTAGCTCAAACGGATTGGGCGAAGGGATGAAAAAAATACCCGATTTAGTACTATAATCGTATTGTGGTTTTCAACGATGTCGATGTCCTCCTCGAGCCTTGGGGTCCGTTTCGGCGAAAGGTTGTGCTATTTCTGACCTTGAGCAGCCACAATCCATGGATCTAGACCATTAGGTCAATGACCTTGGAACCTGATTGTACGACGGATAGGTGGACGCTGCTAAATCAGCCCCAAGGGCCCAAGCTGGAGCTATGTCCAGCCTGCCGTGGAAACCATGGTTCCCAGCAAATTGAGGTTGGGTGAACCCTTCACATTCTTTAATCCCAAAATCAATATATCCCTTTAAAGAGAACACAGCACGCGACCAGATATAAAAGAAATGATTTAATCAACCTAATTAAAATATTCTACCTACTAAAATTGTAGTACAGTACTTTAATTTCACATGTCAGATTTTCATCTTTCGTAATACAATATGTATATGTATATATATGCACTTATGCATTTAGTTTAGTTTAGCTTATTTAGTACAAATAAACATATATTAATATGTAATGTAAACATATAATGTATTCACTTACGGTTTCTAATTGTGTTATTTAATGTTTTACGATCTCTGTATTCTTCGTATTATTTTAACAGTTATTTTATTATTATTTATATAATTATCACTATGTTTTCTTTAATTAGCTTTCCTTATACATTTTTTGTGCATTTATTCGTTTTTAGTTTTCAACAAGGGAGAGGAGTGGCTTAGTGGTAGAGTACTGTGCTGCCATGCTGGAAATCCTGGTTCAATTCCCGCTGCAGGCGATGATTTTTATTTAATCTATTTGCAGCGGGAGATGGATCATATAGGATCTAGGACCCTCCTGGGGCCCACCCAGACTCTATAAAATATTATAAAAATAGGGTACCCAAAATAAGTTGGAAACATCTGGCGGTCGAGCGTGACCTAGAACAAGTCACCTCCTTGCAGAACCGTTGTCCATGAAACAGTACAGTCTCTACCATGTACTGAACCCCAGACCCATCATGGGTTGTAGTGGTACAGGTTTTTTTAGTTTTCAACATTATATTATTTTTCCCTATTAATTTCTTATTATTTTTTAACAAGCAGTCTCAAACAGTATTTTTTCCCCTAATTTTTCCTATTTTATTTTTTTCTTCATATGCTAGAAAGTATAAGACCATACACCGGGAAATCTCAGCCTTTCCTTCTCACGGAGTTTTAAAAGGTAACAGACCTTGAGTGATAATGTTAAACATGTAATGAATTAAATGCAGTATATGACAACCCTAATGAATACGACACATAGTGCTTTTCCACATACAGGATTATACTTTTAATTTTGCCGATATAAGGGAATTTCATAGTTTATTATCCGCTGTGACACTAACCTGGTTAATAATATATTCACCTATATCAAAATTGTATCACGTCGAAAAATTTAAATATTCGTGTTTAAAGTTCAATTGAGGGAAAACAATTAATCTAATTAGCTTTTCATACGATCTACCTAATATGGAATTATTTAATATATGATGGCTGGTTAGTTAGTTTTTGTTATTTTAAAGGCACATGAAAATTTACGAAACGCAGGTGTTCTCTTTTTTGTTTCATTTTTAAAAACTAGTTCTCTAAACAATAACGAAAATATTGTCTTAAAAAGAAAATAGGCATATTCTTTCATTAGTTCTTATTCCTAAGCGAAAATCTTTGCTGGATTATTCTCGTTACAACTGATAATACACTGTAATAAATATGAGTTTTGAAGGATCTATACGAGGAGCGAACACCTTCACTGGATTAACCAGTCTATTGGAGCGTTATATCAGATCAACGCCTTAGGAATATCGATGTGTTAAAACGAAGTATCGACTTATAACGTATAGTGCTGAAGCCCAGCCATTAATGGTTCACATATCATTTTTAATTATTTACAAATATAGGATTGTTAGCTATTGCGTATATGTAATTTTAAAATTTTGATATTCAACGAAAATGACTCTAATGGTTGAAGATACTAAATACTTGTGTACAATGACAAGCATTAATTAACCGATCTCTTAGCTCTGGTCTATATCTTTGTCATAGAGGTATAGTCATATCTATTCATCCTAGCCTGCTACTGGGGAAAATGGCCTATTACAACTGGTTCAAGCACCAGGTAAGTGTGGTCATTTTATTTCAACCTCTGATGGAATTGAAAACCCAAGCAGACAGCCAGCAGAGTAAAGGGTAACGCAGCAAACCAATTACCAAGCACTATGTAATTCATTGCATAACTAACACACAGAGCTAAAAAAAATTGTTAATAATTACTATTAGTAATCAGTAATATCATCACTATTATTATTATTATTATTATAAGTACATACAATAATTAACGTGTATTAACTTTCACCGGTCATTTAATAAAAAAAAAAAATATATATATATATATATATTTTATTTATTAATTAGGGAGAGGAGTGGCTCAGTGGTAGAGTACTGAGTTACCAAGCCGGATATCCTGGTTCAATTCCCGCTGCAGGCCATGATTTTTATTTAGTCTGTTTGCAGCGGGAGATGGATCATATAGGATCCTGGGGCCCACCCAGCCTCTATAAAATATTATAAAAATAGGGTACCCAAAATAAGGGGGAAAAATTTGGCGGTCGAGCGTGACCTAGGACAAGTCACCTCCTTGCAGAACCGTTGTCCATGAAACAGTACAGTCTCTACCATGTACTGCGCCCCAGACCCTTCATGGGTTGTAGTGGTACAGGTTTTTTTTTTTTTTTATATTTATTAATTATCTAACTGATTGAATATCGTCCAAAATACCAGAAAGGAAATGTAACAAATCCCTTAAAAGAGGGATGTATATTTCCACATTGTAGAAATTGTTTATAAATAAAATAAATATTACTCCTGCTGTTTATAATCCAATTAAATTCACTATTTCCCTGTTCGTGCAGACGATTATTTTTTGTTTAAATAAATAAATAAATAATTTATTTATTTCTAATTAGACTGAATTTAATTTAAGCTTTGATTTTAATTATTGACATTGAAATAATTCTTGTTACCCAACTACCATTCAATAACGCATCAGTAGGATAAACTCTTCCATATTCCTATTTTCTAATTTTAAATTTGATATCCTATAAATATCATTTATTACTTTAAATTTCCTACTTGATTAAATGTGTATAAAGTCAGTGCTAATATACTGGCTTCACTGCCCAAGCTATGATCTCAAGGAAAAGTCAGATTCTTGGATCTGAATTAGATTTAAATAATGAAACGGGATGCCATCCTGAGATCGTTAAATTTAATTTATATTAAGTCCACATCATTAATAAATAAGAGCCTCTCTTCTCCAAAGATTAACGTGGTTGACTGACCAAGAGTTGTTTATTAAATAATAATAATTACTGAATAACATTATATTTATTTGTGATGATCATGGTTACAAAGATAACTTATAAAACTACTTACTAAGAAAGGGGGACGCGATATGTGACTGGCTATTTCTCGACATTCTTCATCCTGTTCCTTGCATATTGAGTTGACCGCGCTTTCCGAAAAACTCCCCTTATCTTGAGAGTAAACTTACTAAACCCTAAGGAACACTGAACTACCTCAATGCCCCTCACCCTATTTTTGTAGGTACTCCAGATGGTCTAGGTAGCGTCACATATAAGAAGTGCATACACCATAACGTCATATTTTTTGTGCGCCTGTCTAGTTTTACAGAAATATAGAAAATAATTATAATGTATAGGCTGTCCAGAACTTAAGAGAGAAACGAAACCAGTGGTACATTTGTACGGTTTATCTGTGTTTAAAATTAGGACTAATCGGTGGTAAAGCATTCTAAATTTTTATCCACATTTATAAAATAGGTACCCATTATAAGTTTTTTTGGTTAGAAATATTCAACATCTATTTTCTTTACTATATTAATTTTTTGTAAAGGCTGATTCTAGTTGGGAGCGTTATATGTGATTTTTATCGCTGGTTGGAGAGTATTATTCAATACTTCCGTCTGTTTACATTTAATTCGACGTGGCGTTGTAAATATCTTTTTTATGTGTAATTTGAAATTAACGCATCAAAAATAAAAATAGAAATAAATAAAACTGACTTGTGAAAAAAAATGCGATAGAAACAAAATATATAATTTCCGCATTTAAAATGTTAAAAGAACTTTGTCTACGAGTACTGTAGATCAGCGATTACCTGGCAATGATTTACCTGATCCTTTTGGCATGGTTATGTATCTAGTCATTAGTATTTCCTTATCAATTTACTATATTTGCTAATCTTAAAAGAAATATTTGGAATCCAATTCATAAATATATATACAATAAAATTATTGTATTTAAAAATTTAAAAAACCTATCAGGGAAATATTTGGCATCTAGTGTATTTTTTTTTTAGTTTTCAAACTTTAATCTGCGATGGTTGGTCCTTAGGAATAATTTAGACATATCTACTTCAAATGCTCAACTTCAACTGAAGTAGTCACTAATAAGGAGAATAGTGTAGTTAAAATAGTTAATATTATAGTTAATAGCTACCCAGCGGTAAGAACTATTCAGTTGGACCATTTCCGAAAGTGGCTGTTCCCAAAAGAGCTCCACTCAATTGAGTTTCTCTTCACTCTAATTTCCACTAATGACGCTCTGGGGCTAAGCGTATCTTTTAGCATCTTTTTTTTTTTTTTTTTTTATGACATGCAATTTTATCCGGATTTCTATGAACCTTTTCCCATTTTCCGAAGCCCTTCGCCAATAACTTTCGGCGCGTCCCTTAATTAAAGATTCGTTAATTTTAATATGATTAAAAGGGAATGCTGAAGATAAAAGAAACATTTTTTCTATATGGGAATTTCCTACCACTACATTAAAACTAAAATTGGACTTTAATTTACTCGTGATCTCGCGATATTATTTCACTACTTAAGCTCCAATATTTTAACCAACTTTTAACTCATAAGATAAACTTGAAAAAAAATAATGATCAGGAGTAATCCTAGAAACAAGTCGTCACAGGTATCTTATAATATCGCGACACCTAGCGCCCTGTGCAAGAGTTAATTTAATTTTTTCTAATCAACTTTAGTTTAGAGGCTGGAATTCTATAGATATAAGAATAATTATATTTATCTAAAAAGTCGTTTGATAGTTGCGCAGTTGATACCAATAAAAATTACAACATCAATAACTGATTTAACTTTTCATTTTCCATAAAAATATTTATTTGTAATAGTTAAACGTCTTGTTTTATGAAATTAATGAAATAGGCTTACAAATGTTGTAAGTATTGTTGAACGTAACGATGATTATAACGATAAAAATAAAAATAAAAATTTATGTAAATACAAACACAAAGTTTAAATAATATAACTGTATACTAATTATTATTTCAATTTAAATATTGATATTTTGTATTGATCTTTCACAGCACATCATATGTTTTAATCAATAATAAAACCAATTGAATATGAATTTAATTATTGTTCCAAGTTTCAATATCTTTCAAAAAAGGGCTGATATTAACAATTCAAATTTACAAATTCGAAGTTTTTCAAGTGAATTCATAATTCAGACTTTAATTGATTTAAAAAGTCAAAAAAGAACATAGTTATCACAAAATTTTAAGTTATCACTTCTATTGGCGTTCCTCATGATTGCTTATTTATTTATTTTTAAATAACTTTCTTCGGTTTTGAGTAAAATATATAATGGGATTTAGAATATTTAAAAAAAATGAATCTTTTTTTTTTAAATTAGCCCTACTCATTATGTTATACAGTTACGAATAAATAATGATATATAATTATACTTACAGAAGTAAAACATCATGTGTGTTGGCAAGTTAGTATATCTTCATGTATTTAATAAAATAATAAGCGAACCCGAAGGCTCGACGCCGATACCACCAGTCTCTGCTTAGAAACCTCGGTCCACGAACCACAACCCAAACCCAAATCTACCAGATAACTGTCAACACAATCCTCCCACATACACCTCGGTCTACCTCTCAGACGCATCCCAGTCGGTTATATAATTATATTATTTTATACTTATTGTATTATATTGGACAGCACTGCTGAAAAAAATAAAAATAAAGCATTTCTCTCCATATGATATTCGAGAAAAAAAATAATTAACAATATTATTGACATTAATTTATTCATCAACAGTTTCTCCTGGTTTCGACAGTGTAGTAAAATTATTTGCCTGGCAATGCGCAATATTGGGAAATGTATATATACATATATGTATATTGAGTGGGAAATGTACATATATGTATAGCCATACCCCACTCAAAACTTTAACCTTCCGTCACCATCCAGCTCCTTGGATGTGTCAAAAAATTAAAGACCTGCAAAGGAAAGGTGATGCTGCCCGTAGACGCTTTAGGCTACACCCACATTAAATCCGGTGGGATACGATGATACGTCGCTAGCAAACCAAATGACTGAAATAAAACGAGAGCGCTTACGGTCTGAACCGATCCATTTTTATCCGACCAATCCGACCGATTTAGTCGCTCGAGGAAACAAAATAGTTTATTCATACGGAAGCGCCTACATTGGATCCGGCGTGATGTTGTACGATCAGCTGCGATTTTAACATTTCGAAATCATTAGTTTTCAATCCAACAAGCCAGCCGTTACCATGTGTGGCAACTTAACCTTTATTGTCGAAAATGTTTATTAAAAAATATACATTGTAAATAAATCAAAATTAAATATTGTCAATTCTCATTGAAATACTTAATTACTAAACTTCATGTACCATTAAATTTAGTAGCGACGGTTATTTTTCCGCTGAATGAAATTATATCTATCAGATATGTCCATAAAAATATATCTACATAAAATTTTAATCCGTCAAAGAAAATTGGAAACATTAATAAAATAAAATTATCATCTTGATGTTTAATTTATTTCTTAAAGATTTAGCAACATTGGGAGATAAGGTCTTTTCTGATTTTTTATACTCTTTTGCAGAGATGTACAACAAAATAGACAAAGATTACTCATAGAATTAGTTCGAAACGAGCCTCGATGTGGGATCAAAGAAATAACAATAAACAATAATTTGTATTTTTTTTATTGAAAATCTGAAATTTGACAAAAAAAAGTTCTAATATTGTAAGATTATTTTTAATATATTTATATTTTACAATAATATATATAAAAAATAAGAAATAAAAGAATAAAATTAATACCATTATATTCAGAAAGCTAGTTTCGTTATCGGTTTGAATTAGTGATGGGCTTAACTGCTACTTTTCAGTAACAGCTCTAACCGTTACTGTGATTTTTCATACCTGTGATTTCTTAACTACTGTGTTTCTGTCGAAATGCTACCAACAGTGATTGCGTCGGCGTACTTAATTCCACATATCTTGAATATAACGATCACAGAATACGCATTATAAGGATAATAATTACTTTGACACTTGTATAATTCACTATAATCCTATCAATATACATACAGATGGAATTATTTTCAATATCCTATATAACGTAAATTTTCCTCTTATGGTTTAACCCATCCAAGACCAGCGCCGGCTTCAGTCCATGTCGCGCTGGTGTGCAATCGTGCACCTAGGCGCCCCCTAGTAGGCACGCGATTAAAATTGAACACTTAAAGTTATACAAGGTGTTGCAAAAAATGGCAAATCCTCTAAGAAGATGAATGTGCCCATGAAACTAAACAAATTTTGCTATGTGATCAACATGAAATGAAATCGCGAAAATGAAACAGTTGTGTAGGGTAGGGATAGCATAACGGAAACTAAACGGTGACTTCATAACATAATTACAAGCAGCTTTTGTTCAGACAAAGCTTGCTGAAATGAAAACATATTTTGGACTTTTCATACAAAGTGCACCTATCAGCTGATCGATTACTAATATTTTGGTTTTCATTTCCGCAGGTTTTGTTTGTCAGTTCACAACAAAAGTTATTTGTATTGATGGTCTGAAGTCACGGTGTCAGTTTCTCTTACACGCTGTAAAACAGTATACAAGCTCCCCTAAAAATTTTTAGTCAGTGCAAATACTTTGGGTATACATAACTCATCAATACGAACAACTTTTAATTGGGCCAACTCTGAAATCGCGAAAAAAAAATCTGTTGTTCCTTAGAAAAAGTCATTGAGACCAACTGAATGAAACAGCTGATATTTTTTCCCGATTTCAGAATTGGTATTGATGAGTATATGCATTCCGCCAAAATATAATATCCACACTGACTAAAAATAACCCTGTATTTCAGGAAAGTAGGGCTTACAGAAATAAGAAAGCACATGTTTATTTTAAAATATTTATTCATATTATATACAAATTAAAAGACGCTCTTAATCAAATTACAAATACATATTAACAAGATTACTTTTCGTGCTTTATTTAGCTGCTGCAAAATCATTAACGATGACAATTTTGATTTTATGTTCAATACTTATTAATGATAAATTTGTCAATCTACTTTGCGACATTGTGGATCTGAGACAGTTTTTATTTATCTTTAGTTTCGAAAATGATCTTTCGCTGTGAGCAACAGTGACTGGCAATGTGAGGTAAATCCTAAGTGCTGTGGACAGATTTGGAAACACTGAAATTAATTTATTATTAAAAAATAATTTAAAATATCCAACGGTGCTGTAGAATCATTAATGAACATCGGTAATAATTCGATTTCATTAAAGAGCTCTTTTCTACATCTGAAGCACCAGCATGGCGCAGTTTATTTTCTAAATTAGAACAATATGCTCTTTTTGTATCAACCTCCAAATCCCTCAAGTTATTTAATTTTTGAAGGAATGAAAAAATTATATTATTTTGATTCAAAAGTTCGAACCTTTTGTCGAACTTTCGATTGATACTGGTATCTAATAGGTAGTAATACAAATTTACTTTGAAATGTTTTTCGGCATCTGTTATCGGCTCATCTTCTGTCTCATAGACAAAAAAACTTCTACACGCGCGAGGGCGGAGTGCGGGAAATTCGGCAATTGCGTCGACATCTTCGGCTTTTCGCGTTATTGAGGAACTCCTGAAAAGCGGACTCATTACGGAATTCAGGCACACTTCTTTTTGCAAGATTAATCATTTTTACCACTTCTGACAAAACGACATCGTAATTTTGAAGAGTCTTCCTAACTAAATTTATGTTGCTTAACATTTCAAACCAAACAACTAGGGAACAGATAAATTCATCATATACGTTTCCTAGATTAAATCGTAGAGCTTTTATTGCTTCAACCCTGCTCTCCCATCGAGTATTTAAGAGTGGTTTTAGAGTTAAAGTTGGCATTTCTTTGGCAAGATATTACCTACGCGCTGTTGACGCAGAAAAGAAAACATAAATTTCTTGCACAATTGAAAAAAAATTGACAATTTCTAACGATCTTTTAGCAGCGTCGTTAACTATCAAATCCTGGCTGTGTGCCCCACAAGGTACGTAAAATGCGCGAGGGTTTAAGTCTGAAATGATCGATGGTAGTTATTTTGATAGCACTCATATATCCACAACTACAATTTTAATATCCTTCTGACTATTGGGGACGGAACCGTAAAAACCAAAAGGTAAGGTAATGTCAGTTACTCGTTTAAAAAACATAAAAGTACATACAGAAACCCAACCCCACAGCCACTTAAGCCACTTCATCAGTTGTAGGCACATAACGAAGGTTACATACATAAAAATAATTAATTAACAAAATAAGACCTAACCTAAATAAATACCAAGGTAATACTAGTACATAAATAGTACTTTTACTTACCGTTATGCTAACCTGCTCTGCACTATAAACAGTTCTGTGATGAAAGCGTTGATAATATATCACTCACTATTTGATGAGGTCTTATCTGACCTCTAACCTCTGTGAACTCTAAGCGATTATAGTTTTTAAATATTTCTTGCAAGGTTGATTTCACGTTGAAACAATACCTACTTTGTAAACATGCCGACCCATGAACCCTAAATATGCCATTCGGAGACGAGCGGCAACCGAGTCTTTGGAAACAATTTTGAGTTATGTACGTAACTTTTCCACAGACTGCCCGAGTCGAAATGGCAGCCTTTAAAGCGCGGGATATAAGCAAGGGGCGGCACCTTTCATATAAGTATATCATACATAAGAATATCGAAGCGAGACGAAAGAACGCCCGCACCGCGCGCGCCCGGGGCCCTCCTCTCTTAATTAATGTATCCATCCAGTGCCTAAGATCGCCTCCTTGGAGGTTTCGCAAGGGGCGCCTCGCGGCGCGCCCCTTGAGACCCGGCACCCGTGTGCACCGCACACCCTGCACATACGGTAAAGCCGGCCCTGTCGACGGGGAAAGGAGACAGTTTAAGCCCTCTACTCTTCATCATATTCATGAGTATAAAAAATAAAAAATGTAAGAGAAGAATGGCAAGTGTATCGATTGGTTATTGGGAATATTCTAGGGAACGACAAAGATGGCGAGGGACTGATAAAAATGGAGATCCTGCGGTAGAACAACTCGAAGCAGAAAGGAACTTGGAGGAATTAAAAGAAGAAGAAAATACTTACCTATGAGATAGGCAGGATTCCAAACCACCCATGAGGTTCTGCCTGTGGTTTCGTTACCCATTTTTTATAGTGGATGGTTCGCTTCACTGAATCCAGTAGCAGGAATGGCTGCCTGCTATAGCAATCAGTGGCCCTATCAAACCACTCAAACTTCAGTCTTGGACAAACTTTGTATGAGTCTATGAGATAAACAATATGTTTTACTATCATAAATACAACATTATAACTTTCATTTTAAGATAAACAAGTCCTCAAGGTAGTATCCTTAGCCCAATCCTTTATACAGTTTATACAGCTGACATCCCAACTCATCCTAATACTATCCTTACCCCGTATGCTGATGATACATGTGTATTATCAGTCAATACCAATCCAGTTATTTTATCCCAAAGCCTCCAATCCTATATCACTGATCTTGAAGAATGGTGTCAAAACTGGAGAATTAAAATAAATTCTCAAAAATCCCATCAAATCACTTTTACCTTACGTCGTAAACCAATGACTCCCTGCCTTCAGCATCCTTTAATAATATCCCACTAATGCCTGTAGAACAGATCCGATACTTAGGGTTGCATCTTGACAAACGATTAACCTGGAATCCTCATACGAGACTGAAAAGACAAGAAACCGCTCGACGTTTCAGGCTACGTCAACACTTACTAGACAAACGCTCTAAGCTCCCAATTAATTACAAAAGATTCATCTACATGACCATGATACGACCTATTTGGAAATACGGAGTAGAGCTTTGGGGCTCCACTAAGCCATCGAATTCCTCCATGATTTTTACCATGATTTTTATTTAGTCTGTTTGCAGCTGGAGATGGATCATATAGGAACTAGGACCCTCCTGGGGCCCACCCAGCCTCTATAAAATATTATGAAAATAGGGTACCCAAAATAAGGGGGAAAATGTGGCAGTTGAGAGTGACCCAGGACAAGTCACCTTCTTGCAGAATCGTTGTCCATGAAACAGTACAGTCTCTACCATGTACTAAACCCCAGACCCTTCATGGGTTGTAGTGGTACAGGTTTTTTTTAAACTTATTAATGATACCTAAATTGGAGTAACATTAGATGTTTGATTATTTTCGAGCATTGTAGAGACTAGCTATTCTTAATCCTTAACTATTCTTAGGTTCCTAGTTCGAATCCGGCTGTGGAAGATAAATTTCGTAATTCCTTAATTGCTAAGTATGGAGATCTACAAATCCTCATGGGGCTCACCCAGCCTTTATAACGTCCCTTAATTCCGGGGAAAACCTTACGGATGAACGTGCTCACATCACAGCTAAATCACATTTCTGCATAGCTATCTCATAAAAATCTCACTTACAGACCATTCTAATTTTTCAATCAAAATTTCTTCGTTATTACACATTCCCCCTTTTACAGTTTTAATAAATCATTACACAAAGATCTCAACATACAACTCGTAGCTGAGCCAATCTAGAAAAATGACTTATTTGTTATTATACAGGGTGTTTCAGGTTTAAATGGATAACTGAAAATTTTCAGTTTGGCCATTTAAACCTGAAACACCCTGTATAACCTCAAAATTCCAAAATTGAAACATCTAAGTGATTATCAAATAATGCAATTAAACAAGTTCCGTCATTTAATTAGTATTGAGCTTATCTAGATTTAGTTTTTAACTATAAAGCTATTTTGGTTTTGAAGATGAGATCTTTTTAAGGATGGTTTTTACCATAATTGCTTGATAAGTAGTAAATAATAATAAATATCATGATTAATCTATTTAAAAAGAAAAAAGAAAGAAAAATATATAAAGGTTTGTACGATTGATTCTAGCGTAGAATGAATTTTTAAAAAAAAACTTGTAAAATCTCTAGAATATTAACCACTATTAATTTTTTTACTACAAATCAATCTACCTTCCTGTTAATTTAATAAAACAGAAACGTTTATAACATTCTTAGAATGACCAACATTTACAGGCTGGGCTTTGATACTTACATACTGCTATTTTTTGGAAACTTTTTATAATTTTCTGTTAACAAATTTTCGGTTATTCAAATTAGCATTTGTATTATAGCTAGTAAAAGACATTTTTTTCACAATTGAAATAATTTAATGATTATATTTTTATTAACTGAAAGTAACTACTGTATAAAGTATACACTAAATAAAAAAAATAAAAAACCTGTACCACTACAACCCATGAAGGGTCTGGGGTTCAGTACATGGTAGAGACTGTACTGTTTCATGGACAACGGTTCTGCAAGGAGGTGACTTGTCCTAGGTCACGCTCGACCGCCAGATTTTTCCCCCTTATTTTGGGTACCCTATTTTTATAATATTTTATAGAGGCTGGGTGGGCCCCAGGAGGGTCCTAGATCCTATATGATGCATCTCCCGCTGCAAACAGACTAAATAAAAATCATGGCCTACAGCGGAAATTGAACCAGGATTTCCGGCATGGTAACTCAGTACTCTACCACTGAGCCACTCCTCTCCCTACACTAAATAATAATAAAACTAAAATATCGTACAGCATGGTTTCATATTTTCAATCCTACAAATTATTTTCAGAGTTTTATTTACCTCGACTTTTTAAGACGTACCTGCGGCATCTCAAAGCTTAAACACATACCCTATAGTGTTGTTAGAGAAACAATAGGGGGAGGAGTAAAATATACGAAATAGAGACCATTAAAGGAGGCTTTAATGGTTTGGCCACCTGATGAGAATAAGCGACAATAGATGGCCAATGAAACTCTTCCTATATATACGCCAAATTATAGAAGAAAGATAGGAAGATATGGATGGAGGATGTAAGAGAAGGAGCAAGAGGGCTGCGTGAGGAAGATGAAGAATGGGCGGGTAGAAAGGATTGGCGAGAAATGATTTTGGGTATCGGGATACATTAATTGTAAAAAAATCGAATAAATAAATAAATATTTATCTCGAAATAGAGAATTTTATTGTCGACAAGAAGATCTTACGTTCCTGGTTTTCCTCGCTAAGTCTTTCATTACGAGTAGAATTAATTCAGGAGATTGGGGCTTGGTGTTGACAGCAGTGGCGGATTATCCGTAAGGCAAACTAGGCACGTGCCTAGGGGCGCGTAGTTACAAGGGGCGCGCGAGCTCAGAATTTTTAAATAAATAAAAAAAATAACATATCGCGCATTAGCGTAAGTACAAGGGCCCTGATCTACTAGTCTAGGATGTGACGATACAACGTCACCGTAATTACAAAAACAATCAGTTAAAATTAAGATGGCCATTTATGGCCGGTACAGGGGCGCCGATAAAGTTATTGCCTAGGGCGCTCTGGACCTTTAATCCGCCACTGGTTGACAGCTATCACTATCCTGGACTTTATCTTGCGGTACTGGCCAATCATGTTTGTAAGTTGAACTTATGTTCTGATGCTTAAATCACATATATTGATGATTAAAGTAGAAATATATAAAAATAATTTATAGTTGCTTGTGGAGTTTACTCCTTAAGAAACGATTTTCACATTTAGCCCACGGTATGAAAATATTATGAGGAGTAAAATTGAATTTTTACTAAAAGTTGCGGTTTACGTTCCTTTCTCGATAATATTGTATTATTTACATTTCCTTCATTAGTACAACCATTACCTCATCAAATTCATAAAGTTTATGTTTATAAGTTAACATAAAAAGATTACATTAGACTAAATGATCTTTTTATGCATTGAAATTCTATTGATAGTAATCATTATTCCTAACAAAAACCTTGAAATTAATTAAATTAAAAGAATTACCGCAATACATGATAGTTCCGCTGGATCTCGAAATTCTTCTTTGTTCTTCTTGAATTTTCTTGAAAAATTGCTTCATATATTATAGAGGTTCGGACATTTACTGAGGTAACGCAATTTTTTGTATCTTGTTTTAATATTTCGTGATTGAGTTTTATCATGAAATATAAATTAGGGGTATTAAAAGGGGTAAGTGTTGGTGGTTTCCTAGAAACTGTTTGATTTTTTTAATTTTCTGTGATCGAGTTTTATCTCGAAATATAAAATTGGTATATTAAAAGCAATGCTTCCTTTATGATGAGGAAACTGCTGGAAGCCTATAAGGCAGGATGCCTGGAAATAAGTAAAACAAAAAGCGAGTACATGGCATTAAATAGCAGTGGAAATTCTTCACTAAATGTTGGGGAATGGGATTTGACCCCAACTGAACAATTTAAATATTTAGGCAGGTGGCTTTCGAAAGGGAGCAGCAGCAGAAAAGATATCGTCGAAGAGGTAATAAGAAGCAGAAAAGTAATTAGGGCGCTAAATGTGGAGTAAGGACGTCATGATGACAACAAAAAAGAGACTCTGAAATTCATATCATATAAGTACTGCCCTATATGCCTCAGAAACCTGGTCCGTTTCAGCTGACTCGGCAAGAAAGCTGCTTTCAATGGAGATGGACTTTTGGAGGTGTAGTTGTAGGAGATCCAATTATTGTAAAAGTCCAAAAACGAAACCTATAGGCTCTAAAATAATGGAAAAGCTCGGTCAACGTTTCGCCAAATTAAAATAACGAATTTATGTGAATTTCAGTTATTGTATTGTGCATATTTTGATGATTATTACGGTTAGATATTTTTTAGTATTTTAAAGACATGAGGCTATATTTTGTATTTTTTCAATTGAATTCGAGCACATTTTTGTCGTATTGTTAAGAGCTTACATATCGTCTCTGTCAAAACAATAATAAGTACGCATTGGGCGATTTTACCGGAGACAAAAAAAAAAAAACCCCGACTGTAGTCTTGGCAATCTATAATCTATTTTTCATCTATACAATTTTAGAACTATTACTAAAAAGATTGAAGAGAAGTATCAAAAAATCACACTCTGCCATATTGCTGACCTTAATACGTCCCTTACCGGGGACCTTACTAACTCATTTTCCCCCAAAATTGTAGATAAGCGGGGTTGTTTTGACAGCGACGATACGTTTCTATAATTTATTTTAATTGTATTGTGATTTAATCAAGTTAATATACTTACTTTTTATTTATTTATTTAATTTTTTCTCACTATTTATTGGGGTAATGTATTCTCATACCTCCAATACATATTGCTTTGGAATTCCACAGATTACATTATTTTTTTAATTAAAAATATAAGCTCTAAAATATACTTGGGTTGCATGAGGCATTTGGGGGGCCAAAAGTGGATAACTCCAAAATTTCAAAACCCTATTTTTTCGCTAGTTTAGCCAAGAAAAACACGAACTCTACCGCCTTATTTCTCATGGGTTTTAGTCCGGTTCTGAACTTAAAACTGGCTACAAAATTGCTTGACTAAACGAGCGAAAAATATGAATAGGACTGTTTGAAACTTTGGAGTTATCTAAATGCCTGATATATGCATATCAGAAACTAATTCGATGCTATATTTTGAAACTTTCATCTCCTATAATTTCAATTAGTTATGAAAATTTTCTTTATTTTCGTTAATCCAGTGCTATACGATAAGTAAGATAAAAATAAGATTTAGTTTTCTATACTATCATTCATGAGTGTAGTAATCTGAGAATCTTCATACCTGGACATAGAGTAATAATTTAATGGGCAATAAAATAAACGTTGTTCATACAACTACTAATATAAAACTTGTTAAGGCTAATTTGCCATTAGTCGGTGAAATAGAGAGAAAACTCCCTTTCGTTCCTTCCTGTCTTCAATCCTTGTTTTCTTTTAAAATCTTTAATGGTCACGTTATCTATCTCTTCTCTTTGTTGATCTTTCCTCTCCTATTCAATAATTACTTAGTTTGGTATAAGATCAAAAGTAGAACAGAAAGTTGAATTTTCCCTAAATAGCAGAATGATTTATTCGTTTTATTTTACTGGTAATTATTGAAGTGAAAACTTTATTAGTCTCGTTTAGCGACTTTTGGTGGGAGATAAACTTGTGGGTTCGCGTCAGCAACATGCTCGAGAATGGCGACACCTAGCGGCCTGTGCACGAGTTATATAACTTGTTTAAATCAACATTAGTTTAAAGATTACAATTTCCGGTGGTAAAAGAATAATTATCACTCACTAATTGGAATTTTCGTTTTTCCTAAAAGATTTTATTTGTAATTTTTAAATATCTTGTTTTATGAAATGATCGGAAGTACAAATGATCTAAGTATTGTTGAACTTAACGGTGATAATAATGCTAAAAATAAAAAAAAATATCTATGTAGATACAAATACAATGTATAAAGAATATAAGTATATAGTTATTATTATTTAAATTATATTCTTGACATTTTGAATTGAGCTTTTGTTGCCCATCACATGTGTAGATTAATAAATAAACTACTTGAAAATATATATAGTTATTATATATAGTAACAACAAAGCTTTGTGGAAGGCAGCAGAATGTCTGGCGAAACGTTGGTGGAAAATTCAGCTGCCCGGTCTATACCAGAAGAAACCACTGAAGCCATTTCTAAATATGTATATAGTTTTTGTTCAAAGTCAATATATGAAACTTAAATAATTCAGACTAAAATTGATATAGAAATTCAAAAAAGAAAACAGTTATTCCAAAGTCTTGAGGACTTCTGTCGGGAGTCCTCTTGACTAATTTTTTTTTTCTTCATTATATGAACACGCGGTCTTTTTTTTAATTGCATTGCAATATATTATGTAAGCAATAATATTATTTCTCGATTAAACTACACAACTCGAAGCTCTCTAGAAATTGAGGTAGCGCCCTACTTTAGGTTTGACAACTCTACAATTCCTTTAAACTATCGTATGTCCTATGTTGGTTACCAGTTGTCCCACTTTCGTTTGCAGATATTTTTATACTTCAAGATTTTTTTATTAAAATAGTCATATTATTCGGTTCAAATAGTTTCTAAAATACTTAAGTAATGTTATGAATATAATTTAAAATTTATTTTACAATAAAAAAACATTACAAGATATATGGAACATTGAAAGAAATTTTCTTTCTTTCAAAATGGATTCAGCAACACGGGGCAAAAAACAAGATAGGGACAATCATCCACCACCTCTTCGTCCTTTAATATATTTTGTGATTTTAAATTGTATATTTTGTATATTTAGCCCTGAAGATGACCTACAGAGTGGGTCGAAACGTTGGCTACTGAATAAATATTCTTGATATTCAGAGAAACTTATTGACCTCTTCCCGGACACATTTTCTTCCACAATTTTCATCAAGGTCAACCATTTTCTTTCAAAAAGAAAGAAATTTTCCCTTTTTTGTGAAAGTTGTATGATTATAAAATATTCTGTATGAATTGCGTTTTGAAGATTATAATTTAAACAATATTAAATAGATACTACAAAATAATAAATACAATTTTAGAATAAAATTAGAATTAATAAACGTTTATGTAAATCCCTTTTTTAGGTTATTTTTAATCGTTTGATTTGTATGTTCAAATAAATATCATGAATACTTATAATCTATGATCAGATTTGTATTGCTTATAAGTCAAAATAAAAAAAAAAGTGTATATCATTTCGAGTAAAGTGTATTGTATTCGAGATATGTGATTTCACATACACCCACCGGTATTTGAGGCCCGTCACCCATCTTGAAGTAGCTCAAACGGATTGGGCGAAGGGATGAAAAAAATACCCGATTTAGTACTATAATCGTATTGTGGTTTTCAACGATGTCGATGTCCTCCTCGAGCCTTGGGGTCCGTTTCGGCGAAAGGTTGTGCTATTTCTGACCTTGAGCAGCCACAATCCATGGATCTAGACCATTAGGTCAATGACCTTGGAACCTGATTGTACGACGGATAGGTGGACGCTGTTAAATCAGCCCCAAGGGCCCAAGCTGGAGCTATGTCCAGCCTGCCGTGGAAACCATGGTTCCCAGCAAATTGAGGTTGGGTGAACCCTTCACATTCTTTAATCCCAAAATCAATATATCCCTTTAAAGAGAACACAGCACGCGACCAGATATAAAAGAAATGATTTAATCAACCTAATTAAAATATTCTACCTACTAAAATTGTAGTACAGTACTTTAATTTCACATGTCAGATTTTCATCTTTCGTAATACAATATGTATATGTATATATATGCACTTATGCATTTAGTTTAGTTTAGCTTATTTAGTACAAATAAACATATATTAATATGTAATGTAAACATATAATGTATTCACTTACGGTTTCTAATTGTGTTATTTAATGTTTTACGATCTCTGTATTCTTCGTATTATTTTAACAGTTATTTTATTATTATTTATATAATTATCACTATGTTTTCTTTAATTATCTTTCCTTATACATTTTTTGTGCATTTATTCGTGTTTAGTTTTCAACAAGGGAGAGGAGTGGCTTAGTGGTAGAGTACTGTGCTGCCATGCTGGAAATCCTGGTTCAATTCCCGCTGCAGGCGATGATTTTTATTTAATCTATTTGCAGCGGGAGATGGATCATATAGGATCTAGGACCCTCCTGGGGCCCACCCAGACTCTATCAAATATTATAAAAATAGGGTACCCAAAATAAGTTGGAAACATCTGGCGGTCGAGCGTGACCTAGAACAAGTCACCTCCTTGCAGAACCGTTGTCCATGAAACAGTACAGTCTCTACCATGTACTGAACCCCAGACCCATCATGGGTTGTAGTGGTACAGGTTTTTTTAGTTTTCAACATTATATTATTTTTCCCTATTAATTTCTTATTATTTTTTAACAAGCAGTCTCAAACAGTATTTTTTCCCCTAATTTTTCCTATTTTATTTTTTTCTTCATATGCTAGAAAGTATAAGACCATACACCGGGAAATCTCAGCCTTTCCTTCTCACGGAGTTTTAAAAGGTAACAGACCTTGAGTGATAATGTTAAACATGTAATGAATTAAATGCAGTATATGACAACCCTAATGAATACGACACATAGTGCTTTTCCACATACAGGATTATACTTTTAATTTTGCCGATATAAGGGAATTTCATAGTTTATTATCCGCTGTGACACTAACCTGGTTAATAATATATTCACCTATATCAAAATTGTATCACGTCGAAAAATTTAAATATTCGTGTTTAAAGTTCAATTGAGGGAAAACAATTAATCTAATTAGCTTTTCATACGATCTACCTAATATGGAATTATTTAATATATGATGGCTGGTTAGTTAGTTTTTGTTATTTTAAAGGCACATGAAAATTTACGAAACGCAGGTGTTCTCTTTTTTGTTTCATTTTTAAAAACTAGTTCTCTAAACAATAACGAAAATATTGTCTTAAAAAGAAAATAGGCATATTCTTTCATTAGTTCTTATTCCTAAGCGAAAATCTTTGCTGGATTATTCTCGTTACAACTGATAATACACTGTAATAAATATGAGTTTTGAAGGATCTATACGAGGAGCGAACACCTTCACTGGATTAACCAGTCTATTGGAGCGTTATATCAGATCAACGCCTTAGGAATATCGATGTGTTAAAACGAAGTATCGACTTATAACGTATAGTGCTGAAGCCCAGCCATTAATGGTTCACATATCATTTTTAATTATTTACAAATATAGGATTGTTAGCTATTGCGTATATGTAATTTTAAAATTTTGATATTCAACGAAAATGACTCTAATGGTTGAAGATACTAAATACTTGTGTACAATGACAAGCATTAATTAACCGATCTCTTAGCTCTGGTCTATATCTTTGTCATAGAGGTATAGTCATATCTATTCATCCTAGCCTGCTACTGGGGAAAATGGCCTATTACAACTGGTTCAAGCACCAGGTAAGTGTGGTCATTTTATTTCAACCTCTGATGGAATTGAAAACCCAAGCAGACAGCCAGCAGAGTAAAGGGTAACGCAGCAAACCAATTACCAAGCACTATGTAATTCATTGCATAACTAACACACAGAGCTAAAAAAAATTGTTAATAATTACTATTAGTAATCAGTAATATCATCACTATTATTATTATTATTATTATAAGTACATACAATAATTAACGTGTATTAACTTTCACCGGTCATTTAATAAAAAAAAAAAAAATATATATATATATATTTTTTATTTATTAATTAGGGAGAGGAGTGGCTCAGTGGTAGAGTACTGAGTTACCAAGCCGGATATCCTGGTTCAATTCCCGCTGCAGGCCATGATTTTTATTTAGTCTGTTTGCAGCGGGAGATGGATCATATAGGATCCTGGGGCCCACCCAGCCTCTATAAAATATTATAAAAATAGGGTACCCAAAATAAGGGGGAAAAATTTGGCGGTCGAGCGTGACCTAGGACAAGTCACCTCCTTGCAGAACCGTTGTCCATGAAACAGTACAGTCTCTACCATGTACTGCGCCCCAGACCCTTCATGGGTTGTAGTGGTACAGGTTTTTTTTTTTTTTAATATTTATTAATTATCTAACTGATTGAATATCGTCCAAAATACCAGAAAGGAAATGTAACAAATCCCTTAAAAGAGGGATGTATATTTCCACATTGTAGAAATTGTTTATAAATAAAATAAATATTACTCCTGCTGTTTATAATCCAATTAAATTCACTATTTCCCTGTTCGTGCAGACGATTATTTTTTGTTTAAATAAATAAATAAATAATTTATTTATTTCTAATTAGACTGAATTTAATTTAAGCTTTGATTTTAATTATTGACATTGAAATAATTCTTGTTACCCAACTACCATTCAATAACGCATCAGTAGGATAAACTCTTCCATATTCCTATTTTCTAATTTTAAATTTGATATCCTATAAATATCATTTATTACTTTAAATTTCCTACTTGATTAAATGTGTATAAAGTCAGTGCTAATATACTGGCTTCACTGCCCAAGCTATGATCTCAAGGAAAAGTCAGATTCTTGGATCTGAATTAGATTTAAATAATGAAACGGGATGCCATCCTGAGATCGTTAAATTTAATTTATATTAAGTCCACATCATTAATAAATAAGAGCCTCTCTTCTCCAAAGATTAACGTGGTTGACTGACCAAGAGTTGTTTATTAAATAATAATAATTACTGAATAACATTATATTTATTTGTGATGATCATGGTTACAAAGATAACTTATAAAACTACTTACTAAGAAAGGGGGACGCGATATGTGACTGGCTATTTCTCGACATTCTTCATCCTGTTCCTTGCATATTGAGTTGACCGCGCTTTCCGAAAAACTCCCCTTATCTTGAGAGTAAACTTACTAAACCCTAAGGAACACTGAACTACCTCAATGCCCCTCACCCTATTTTTGTAGGTACTCCAGATGGTCTAGGTAGCGTCACATATAAGAAGTGCATACACCATAACGTCATATTTTTTGTGCGCCTGTCTAGTTTTACAGAAATATAGAAAATAATTATAATGTATAGGCTGTCCAGAACTTAAGAGAGAAACGAAACCAGTGGTACATTTGTACGGTTTATCTGTGTTTAAAATTAGGACTAATCGGTGGTAAAGCATTCTAAATTTTTATCCACATTCATAAAATAGGTACCCATTATAAGTTTTTTTGGTTAGAAATATTCAACATCTATTTTCTTTACTATATTAATTTTTTGTAAAGGCTGATTCTAGTTGGGAGCGTTATATGTGATTTTTATCGCTGGTTGGAGAGTATTATTCAATACTTCCGTCTGTTTACATTTAATTCGACGTGGCGTTGTAAATATCTTTTTTATGTGTAATTTGAAATTAACGCATCAAAAATAAAAATAGAAATAAATAAAACTGACTTGTGAAAAAAAATGCGATAGAAACAAAATATATAATTTCCGCATTTAAAATGTTAAAAGAACTTTGTCTACGAGTACTGTAGATCAGCGATTACCTGGCAATGATTTACCTGATCCTTTTGGCATGGTTATGTATCTAGTCATTAGTATTTCCTTATCAATTTACTATATTTGCTAATCTTAAAAGAAATATTTGGAATCCAATTCATAAATATATATACAATAAAATTATTGTATTTAAAAATTTAAAAAACCTATCAGGGAAATATTTGGCATCTAGTGTATTTTTTTTTTAGTTTTCAAACTTTAATCTGCGATGGTTGGTCCTTAGGAATAATTTAGACATATCTACTTCAAATGCTCAACTTCAACTGAAGTAGTCACTAATAAGGAGAATAGTGTAGTTAAAATAGTTAATATTATAGTTAATAGCTACCCAGCGGTAAGAACTATTCAGTTGGACCATTTCCGAAAGTGGCTGTTCCCAAAAGAGCTCCACTCAATTGAGTTTCTCTTCACTCTAATTTCCACTAATGACGCTCTGGGGCTAAGCGTATCTTTTAGCATCTTTTTTTTTTTTTTTTTTTTATGACATGCAATTTTATCCGGATTTCTATGAACCTTTTCCCATTTTCCGAAGCCCTTCGCCAATAACTTTCGGCGCGTCCCTTAATTAAAGATTCGTTAATTTTAATATGATTAAAAGGGAATGCTGAAGATAAAAGAAACATTTTTTCTATATGGGAATTTCCTACCACTACATTAAAACTAAAATTGGACTTTAATTTACTCGTGATCTCGCGATATTATTTCACTACTTAAGCTCCAATATTTTAACCAACTTTTAACTCATAAGATAAACTTGAAAAAAAATAATGATCAGGAGTAATCCTAGAAACAAGTCGTCACAGGTATCTTATAATACCGCGACACCTAGCGCCCTGTGCAAGAGTTAATTTAATTTTTTCTAATCAACTTTAGTTTAGAGGCTGGAATTCTATAGATATAAGAATAATTATATTTATCTAAAAAGTCGTTTGATAGTTGCGCAGTTGATACCAATAAAAATTACAACATCAATAACTGATTTAACTTTTCATTTTCCATAAAAATATTTATTTGTAATAGTTAAACGTCTTGTTTTATGAAATTAATGAAATAGGCTTACAAATGTTGTAAGTATTGTTGAACGTAACGATGATTATAACGATAAAAATAAAAATAAAAATTTATGTAAATACAAACACAAAGTTTAAATAATATAACTGTATACTAATTATTATTTCAATTTAAATATTGATATTTTGTATTGATCTTTCACAGCACATCATATGTTTTAATCAATAATAAAACCAATTGAATATGAATTTAATTATTGTTCCAAGTTTCAATATCTTTCAAAAAAGGGCTGATATTAACAATTCAAATTTACAAATTCGAAGTTTTTCAAGTGAATTCATAATTCAGACTTTAATTGATTTAAAAAGTCAAAAAAGAACATAGTTATCACAAAATTTTAAGTTATCACTTCTATTGGCGTTCCTCATGATTGCTTATTTATTTATTTTTAAATAACTTTCTTCGGTTTTGAGTAAAATATATAATGGGATTTAGAATATTTAAAAAAAATGAATCTTTTTTTTTTAAATTAGCCCTACTCATTATGTTATACAGTTACGAATAAATAATGATATATAATTATACTTACAGAAGTAAAACATCGTGTGTGTTGGCAAGTTAGTATATCTTCATGTATTTAATAAAATAATAAGCGAACCCGAAGGCTCGACGCCGATACCACCAGTCTCTGCTTAGAAACCTCGGTCCACGAACCACAACCCAAACCCAAATCTACCAGATAACTGTCAACACAATCCTCCCACATACACCTCGGTCTACCTCTCAGACGCATCCCAGTCGGTACAGCGCTTATTAACATCTTAGGAATTCGTTCCTAACCAAGCCTAGGAACTTCACAAGCCCATCTTATTCTTCGCGACCCTATCACTTGAATAATATTTACTGTATGCATGATTCGCAATTCCGTGTTATGTTATCTCCTATATTCCCCAGTGGTCTCATGCGTTTTGGACCAAAAATTCAGCGTAGCACCTTATTTTCGAATACCTGGAGACGTTGTTCATCCTTTATCATATATATTAAATATATCATACTAATAATTTTACATCATATTATGTAATTTTAATCACACTTTCAGGGCATATTTATAATAAAATATGATTTAAAAACTGGATTCTAATGCGGTAAAGGCTAGGGGAGGATAGCAGGTCATATTTAGTGCTTTACAGCGACCCCCCCCCCCCTCAAAGATTTATTTGGCTGACTTGATGGAGTGCTACTCCGGCCCTTCTGCTCTCGTTTTCTAGCCAAGATTGTTTCAGAAATTAATTCTGACGTGACTCGCTTATCTCTGATTTATATTATTGTTTTCGGATTTGCCTGCGCTCAAGGTAGTTGTTAGAAATAAACGTAGTATCGCTTAGATTCACGAGGAAATTAACTTCAAAAGACGTCAAAAAGTAGAAAGAACATAGTATTACGTACTGAGTGGAAAGGATTTATTGAACTTAATTAGTGAGTGGGCGTAGGCGCATTATTTACTTTATTAAATAATTATATACTTATTAAAATTGTTTATTGTAATTCATGATGAAAGATGTTAATTTTTTAGAAAAACAAGAAACCAATTAATATAATGTTTACAGTATTGGAAAGTGAATTTACCAGTAAATGCAATAAAACGTAAAATTTGTCAAAATTTCATATTCAGTATTCCTAAAATATATTATAATTAGTAATTTAGGGAAAATTACTAATTATAATATATTTCCGTTCAAAACCAGGTTTGAAATTTTTCATATCGAAATTTTCCAATAAAAATATAGGAAAGTGAAATAAAAAAAGTTTTGATTAAAACTAAACTAAAATGAGTTAAAGATATAATTGAAAATAATACTAGATTCGAACTAAGAGTGTTTACAAATCAAATTCACAAATTGTTTGTAATAATATATATATATAAATCAATAACATAACGATCATATACACTGTATTTAATTTGAGATTACTTTAGATGAAACTAACTAATGCCAATTTAAATTGTACATGTCACAACCAAAAATACTTCTTTTTTTATAATCATTAAGTATTACTTATACTACTTACATTATTATATTACTTTTGGATGCCTGGCTATTAAGTATTATTTGTTTAATGAATCTTTTCCTTTTTTTGCATAAAACATTGAAATATTACTAAAACTTATTTAAGGTAATATATATATAACTATATAAGCGATATGGTTTAAACATACCATTCCTTAAAAAGAACGTCATAACTCAAAAAACCTAATTTTTCATTTGAAGTATTTGAAAGTTCCTTATGAATTTAAAAAAAAAATAATACTTTGGGCATTGGTAAAGAAAAGTATTCCTATTGTAATGATGGTATTGAAACTATTTTATTAACCATTACAAAATTTTTAGAAGGGTGAAACTAGTTTTATTTTAACTTATATCTTTATCCCCATAAATCTTCAACTTTAAACATGATACTAAAAATATGATTAAAAAAATATATATAAATATGTCGTTCCTAAATTAAAACCCTTTAAAAATGCCAAATTTTAACTCATGTAGTTGTTCTTTTGAAAGAGCAATATATATCTACAACAATAAATAAAAAAATTCCATGCTAGCCCATATGGCTGGTTTAAAGTGATAAAATAGCAGAATTCGGTTTGTAAACCTATTTCGAAATAATATACATACAATTTTTTTTAATTGCATACATTAAGGAAATTTAAAATGTTCCTTCATTATACTGAAGAAACAAATGAAAGTAACCATAAACTATAGGTAAAAAAAAACAAAATAAAAACCAAAAATAAATATTTATCCTAATATTGATACAAACACGGTTTAATTTTATGCTTGAATAGCATAGCAAATAATATAATATCTAGAAAGAAATACACGTGCTTAGCAATATACAAAAAAAGTAGCGAAGGTCGAGGTAGAAGTCAATGTTAAAACAGATTTTTTTTCTTCTTTTAATCTTTTATCTTTGCATCATTGTTTCCACCTGGTTGCAATAAATTTTATCATAAATAAGGATTTATGTTTCAATATATTAATTAATCATTGTTTTTTTATGCATAGATCTGGTGAAATATCTTTAACAATATCAAAAGTTATATCTCCACAGAGCTAAGCCGATTCACTTAACCCTATGTCTTATGTTTTTCGTTTAGCTACCATTTATCCAAGTTCGTAATCCTCAATCATTTCCTGTTGAAATATGTACCTACGAGATTGGAAATTATTTATAACCACTGGCAATTGGAACAGTTAATAAATAATTCCTTAACAGTGTTCAAAAACAGGACTGTGTTTGTCCTAGCCTGTTGCTTACACAGTAAGTTGTCAATATTCACAAGGGTCTCTCACAGGAGCATCTTCAATAATTTGCAACACGATCCCGTATTCTGACATATGCTGTTGAATCAGTTGAAATATGGATCGGGTTGTAAACTTGGGTATTTTATTATACCTTCACAATTAGTATTATTATTGAATTTTTACAACTTATTAATGGAAAAAAGAACATTTTATTTTCAATTTTAAGTACAACATAAATAATAAGTAATTAAAGCAAGTATTTATAAGTATGTCTAATTGAGTTCTCAATTACTTTTTCTTCAATAAACAAATTGTTAATAAACTTTTTTGATTAAAAAACTTTTGTCTACGATCTAATACAGATACAGATATTGGTTATTAAGTCCTGGAACGATGTTATTTTTATATAATAATTTATAAAGCTTTAACATACCAAAAATACAAGTATTAAAATAATTTTATAATGTAAATTAGAAAACTATATTTAGAATCTCACTAACTAGTAAACTACAAATTAAATATATCTCTACAGAACTTGATATAAAATTGTTTAGAAAACAAGAGGTGCTAATGTAATATCTTTATATAAAAATAGAATAATTATTACATTTATTTAAAAATTAAATTTAAAAGGAAATATTTGAAGCATGAGGAGAAATCCATACTTACAATAATTTTAGTTTATATGTTGGAGCTGAAATAAAAATAATTGAATAATAATGAATATGCACCAGAAACATAAACTATATATTCCATTTAAGCTTTATAAGCAAAAGAAATTTTACTCACTATTATTCAGACATATTCCTTGAAATATAATCAATCATTCGTCTTAGTTTAAATGTCTAGTCCTAACTATGGGATCTGATTCTGATAATATATGTTATACATACAACAATTGCAGTTTACCTAGCACTAATGGTTACTAACTAACTGTTAAACTGTCAGTGATGCTAGCAGTTAGAAGAAGCTACACAGCCCCCCCCCCCTCGACACCCCTGAAGAAGACCTCCAATGTGGGTCGAAACTATGGTTCTTTAATAAACAGTTCTCCTTATTTAAGAGACATTTTTTTTCCACATATATATTAAATATAAAATAAAATATTTCCTATATGCGCAAAGAGGTTAATCACTGCTCTTAAAGTTATAATAATGCTTAAACACCTTAAAGCTATACTATTGCTTACGTCAACAATGAATTTAAAATTTTGTATATAATGAAAATTGTCAATATTTAATTCAATCTATAGATATCAGTAATTTTTACTAATACAGACCTAGTGCATCTCTTAAAATTAGGAAAAACATTATAACTTATTCGTTTTGAAAATATATGGGAAATATTGCTTGTAGTGGAGAATTGAAATAGAACCTTCTGTATAACTTATGTCAATTCATATAGTTTTCTTTTTCTTTTTCATTTGTAAGGTACAATCAACTAGTAGATTGGTTGTTTTAAAGTTGAGATGTAAAACCTACTGGCCTTGAAAGCAATTATTATTAGATAGAATAATGCCAAGTGTATTTTGAGGTTTAGCTTCGGTTATTTTTAAATGAATATCTGTAAAATAAAAGTAGAAATACCTTTGTGCTAATTGATGTACTATTTAATGTACATAAATCACCATCTGTTTTATAACGATCTGATATTATGAGGCTCTATAAAAGATCAAATATTTATATATAATTTTTATGAAAACTATCAAGTTGGTGATATTACATGCCCCAGTCTCTATGGTGCTCACATATAACATGAAAACCAAATTACAGACTCAAAAACTAAGTGTTCTAATGCTAAAAGCGGAGGAAATATTATTGTTTATTATTGATCATTTTTAAGGGTTAGGAAAGGATTGACGTAAGAAAATTTACATTAACCTCTATAAACCATAAGTTGAATATTTATACCCCACTTACACTTTAATTTTGAAGTGTTCACCTTGGTTGGCCTTCCTTACACCGACCAGCATGGATATTTTGTGAGATACAAATAAATTAATTTACACACACAGTCCACCCAACTACTGTTAATGTTTCGAATGCAAAGTTAAACAGTATCAATAATAAAACAATCGGGAATACTGATTGGGAGAGCGAATTGCTAATTCCGTATTCGCTTGTGAACTGACTGGAAATTTGCATATTGACATCGACTGGGCCTACCTTAGTCGACCGTTTAGGCTTTAATCTTGAGCAGAAGCCCGGACGGGATAGTCTAGGACCCAACGTCGTAAATTCTCATCTCCTATTAGCCATAATGGAGGTAGAATTAAGTTATACGTATTGAGATAATACCTGAGCGGGACTATAGCTACGTGTAATGGACACGGTTTCATTCAATAACAGCTAAAGGGATTCTGTAATGGTTAGCTGAGTCTCCTTGAGATGAAGGCCCTTCAACTTTTCATTAACCCTTTTCAGGCATTTAATCTGTATTTTGCTATGTAAACAAACGTGTTTATAAGACTTTTTTAGCTAAAGAAAGATTTTTCTACCTCGTATTTGTTTTTGTTAATCATAAACATAAAAAATTTATCAAATCATGTAATGTATTTATATAAATCAGGATTTTGAAAGTAACAATTTTTACGTTTCAAGTGCATAATTAATGTACACCTAAAAATGAGAAACTTATCATTAGATGTTTTAATCAACCTCTTGGAATAGTTAGGCAAGCGGCCAGGTGTTTAAAGGTTGCAATAAATTGAACAGAGCTGCATTTTTGATATTTTGTAAGGGCATGTTGGAGTAGTTGAAATCCAAGTTTGCAACCGAAAAAACGGATGGGAAAACTTTTGGTGGCAGAAAAACCTCGAAATTTTCGTAGTAAATTCAGTTTTTGGCCTTTATCTCCTAATCGGTGCGTTTTAGATTTAAAAAACACTTGAATCCAACAGGGGCTCTGCAGCTCTAATAGATTCTGAGTTACGCTTCTTTGAAAATTGGTAATTTTTTCCAAAAAGTCCAAATTTTTTTTCCTCATGTTTTTTCCCACTTTAGTGAGGAACACCGGCCGAAGGATTGATCCTACGGGGACTGAAGCTGTAGTAAATTTAATCAGCTTTAATTTAAGCCAAAACTGAGGCCTGTAGGTCTAATACATTCTGAGTTACGGCCCTTGGTCATTTTTTTCTAAATAGTCCAAATATAGGCCAGCGGCTAATAGTGAATACGCAGCAACTGAGAGTCATGAAAAAGGTTTAAAGAAAATAACACGATTAGAGCCCCCACTAGGCCATTTTGAATGTAAACTGACGGGAGCATCAATTACAAAGAAACTAGGATATTAGCAGACGGGGTGACTAAAAACCAAATTAGATAACATAACATACTAGTGCACAAAAGGCTTGCGTCTAGCATTGAGAATGTACGCAGCTATAGAAGTCCAGACTGTGATTCAGATCACTACCTAGTAAAAGCTTCCTTAAAACATAAAATATCTCTGCGATCGCGAGCAGCTGTTGGATAACTATAGGTGTAAAATGTAGATAGACTGAAAGAGGAAGAATATTGTAAAAGGTTCTCACAGAAGGTGACTGAAAAACTTGTAGTTGTTTCTGACCAAGTGAAAAGCAATGATATAAATGGCAGGTGAAATGCTATTAAAACCAGCTTGGGAGAAGCAGCAGAAGAGGTACTAGGAAGGAAAGGTAAAGAGAGTAAATGTGGTTGGTTATATATTGAATGCGAACGAGCCCTGACAGCAAAGAAAGAGGCGTGGAAGAAAATGTTGCAGAGAATGACAAGAGGAAGCCGAAATGAATACTCTGCCAGGAGGAGGAATCCCAAGAGAATCTGCTTTCAGAAAAAAAGGACGTGGCTTAAAAATCAGTTGAAGGATCTTCAGACCAAAGCTCAAAAACACGAGGAAGTTTAATAAAGTGATTAAGGAAATAAAAAGAGACAACCAGCCAAATATTACATGCTGCAAGACAAAAGAGGGGACCATAATCAGTGAGCCTGTTCAAGTGTTACAGAGATGGTCAGAATATTCAGGGAAATTTTAACACATACTGAGCACCAAAATAAAGAGGAAAGAGTTTATCAGTTGAAAAGGCGAATGGGTGTACCTGGAGAAGGAGATGGAGAAGTAGAGCCGCCAGAACAAGAAGAGGTTGAGGAGATAATTAGTGATTTCAAGAACAATAAGGCTCCTGGTAATGATGGTATACATCCAGAAATGCTAAAATATGGAGGGGATGAACTCGAAAGATGTATATACAGACTGGTGTGGGATGTGTGGTGTGAAGAGAGAATGCCTGAAGAGTGGAAAGTAGCAGTGAAATGCCCCTTACACAAGAAAAGCAACGAGCTAGTGTGTAACAATTAAAGTGGGATATCACAGCCTGATAAGGTTCTCTAAGTGATACTTAACAGGAGGCTCGTCGCATGCACTGAACTGACAGTGGGCGACTACCACGGTGGTTTCCGGCCTGGGAGATGAACCATCGACCACATTTTTTCTCTGAGATAGATCCTGGAAAGAGGGCATGAGCTTAAAGTTAACCTCCATAGTCGGTTCATCGATTTCAAGCAGGCATATAACAGCATCGATCGACAGCAATTACTACAGATAATGCTAGATTTGGGAATTCCCAGGAAGCTTACTAGCCTTGCAAATATGACCATGCATGATAGCAGGATGAAAATAAAAATGCAAGGGATGCTATCAGAGGAATTTGTAGTGAATAGTGGCCTGATGCAGGGAGACCCGTTATCACCGGTCCGTTTTAATTTAGCGTTGGAAAAAGCAATAAGAGCAATACGAATCAACCCTGATGGGAATATCTACGATCTATTAACGCTGCACTTGGCATATGCGGACGACGTGCTCATGATGCTAGAAGCACGGCAGCTCTTGGAGGAGCTTTTGAAGAGTTTGTAAGGGAAGTGGCAGAAGTGGGTCTTAACGTAAATGAAAGAAAAACAAAATATTTGAAAACACCCAAGAGCCAGCAAGTGGAACGCTAGAATTTGCAGATCGTCGAACGCACTTTCGAAAGGACAGGCACTTTTAAGTACAGTGTATCTATCATAACAGATAACATCATAATGAAAGAAGAAGTGAATGCGAGGCTGTCTACAGGTAACAAGTGCCTCCAAGCCCTTTAAAAAACTTTGAATTTCAAAGCTCTGTGTATACAAGCTAAAATAGCTGTTCATGAGACTATCTTGAGACCCATAGTCACATGTGGTAGTGAGTCCTGGGTATTGACAGACGAAAGTAAAAGGAAACTCAATTTCTGGGAAAAGAAAATACTCAGGAAGATATATGGGCCAATAAGGGTACGCGGCGATCAAGAAGAATCGTGAGCTCCACACGATATATGGAAAACTGGCACCGTTTGTATGAAAATTCTGCCTCAGATGGCTGGGACACGTTGATTGGATGTCAGAAACAAGGATGCTAAGACGCCTGTTATATTGAAGCATTGGAGGAAAACGACTCAGGGGGAGTCCTAGGAAGAGATGGTTGAACGATGTTGAGGAAGGCCTTAAGTTCCTTGGAGTAAGGAGATGGGGAGAACAAGCAAGGGACAGGAATGGCTGGCTTAGGATCCTTGAGGACGCCCAGATCCTTGTAGGGCCATAGCGCCCATCGGTACGTAAGTAAGTAAGGGAGCGTCAATTAATGCTTCCGACCGGCGCTAAAGCTCACGTAGCATTATACAACGATCTCCTAATTGAAATGGTTAAAGCAATTAATGATTAATTACTATATAATATTTTTATTTTATTTTGATATTCTTAATACAGTGAACTTCATTTTCTATAAATTTACTTTGAATGTCCCTTTTCCTATATCATTTTTCTATTTTTTTTTTAAATTTATTTATTGATATTTACAACTGTATAAAAAAAAAATACAACAAGTAAATGGGCTAAGCGATACATAATGACATGTGAAAATGACAAGTAGAGAAACTACCCACTGGTAGTACTCAAATCACAAGTTCAACTAAGAAGTCACGGGGCCATCTTCTTTTCAGACGCCTCGGAAGATTATCGGGAATTGAAGAGGAAGCTAGGTTTGAAACTAGAGGGTTGAGTGGAAATGAAGTTTGTTATGAAAGGATAGATAGCGGGTTCGGGCCAAATCTGCAACAAATGGGACATTAAGGTCGTTATGGATGATTTTATTCTTAACAAAATAAGGAGCATTCAGGATTTTACGAAGGATTTTGGATTGTAGGGATTGGATACGAGAGGAATTCGATGGCTTAGTGGAGCCCCAAAGCTCTACTCCGTAGGTCCAAATAGGTCGTATGATGGTCATGTAGATGAGTCTTTTGTAATTAATTGGGAGCTTAGAGCGTTTGTCTAGTAAGTATTGAAGTAGCCTGAAACGTCGAGCGGTTTCTTGTCTTTTCAGGCTCGTATGAGGATTCCAAGTTAATCGTTTGTCAAGATGCAACCCTAAGTATCGGATCTGTTCTACAGGCACCAGTGGGATATTATTAAAGGATACTGAAGGGCAGGAAGTCATTGGCTTACGACGTAAGGTAAAAGTGATTTGATGCGATTTTTGAGAGTTTATTTTACTTCTCCAGTTTTGACACCATTCTTCAAGATCAGTGATATGGGATTGGAAGCTTTGGGATGCAATAATTGGATTGGTGTTGACTGATAATACACATGTATCATCAGCATACGTGGTAAGGATAGTATTAGGATGAGTTGGGATGCCAGCTGTATAAACTGTATAGAGGATTGGCCCAAGGATACTACTACCTTGAGGAATTTTTCTAATTTAAAAAAAAAATCGTATATAATGCTTATTTTTGTTTTTTTTCGTAATAATGGACTAGTTTTGTACAATTTTGCGTTTCATGAAAACCAAACCTCATCCTCGACGAAGAAAACTTATTTTAATGGGAAAGGTGAGAAAAATAAGGTTAAACCATGATCACTTTTAAAAATTCTCTTTGTTTTAGAGACTTTTCGATATAATCCTATCTTCATGTATAAACGTATAACGTACAACGTTTCACTGAAATAAAAAAATGCGTCTGAACATTTTTCTTGATTCGGCCGGCTGCTGTAAGAAAGCAAAGAAATGCTACGAAAGGGGCAAATCCAAGAGACTATTTTTCAATCCCGGTGGCGTGAGAGGGCTTCCCAACCCTTTGCCCTTTTCGTTAATTTTCCTTGTAATTGTTTCTCTTAGAAAGGCCATTGAAAATTAATTTAAAAAAATAAAAATATTCCGCTCGGAGTACGTATATGTTAAAACAAATAATGGCTCTGACATAATCTATAATAGTAAGGTAGATCATTGTGACACTCCTTTAATTCTAATTCATTATAATTACTCTGTTTATACTTGAATAAATAATAGTTTTGTGTTAAATATGTATCTTTCCGTTTAGAACAAAATTTAAAAATTACAAATTTACATACTATCTATCTAGTATGACCATTAATTCTTTATCTTATTTATCATAAAGCTGTTTTGAAAAATTTAATTCTGAATGACTTTAACCGAGAGGCATGAAGCTAGAATATATTCAAAATTGAGTGGCCACAATCTACTTGACGGAAGAAGCTATGGAAAAATACATTTGTAGGATAAGAATTGTTTTTTTGCGAGCTGTAAGTGAATTTCGTTTTAGATGGAGCAACAAAGGACAGTGACTAACTGAGGCGAAGGCATCGATTGCGTCAAACGCCTGAGAATTTCTTTTTTCCGTTATTGTATTTATTGGTAGGAGATTTCACGGTAGAAGAGAAATTATTTATATATTATTTGGAATAATCTAAATAATTCTGGGTATAAACCAGAATAAAACTGAATACATGAATTAAACTTTTTAAAATTTTTGGAAAAACATTTCTCTAACTTTTTTCATATAATAAAGAAAAGGGAATAATAAAATTCAACACGTATAAAATACAAGATACACAGTTTGAATATACACCAGCCTGATACAGAATAACTCCACCTTGACCCAAATGCAAATACTGAAGGAAAATGAAGGTTCTAGAGCAATAACTGGAAAAGGTTGAATACAAAGAGTTCAAAATATCAACAAACACATACTGAGCAGAAAGAAATTTGGAACGCAATAAATGTTGAACGTTGAATCTTATATAAATATATATATATATATATATATATATATATATATATATATATATATATATATATGAAATGAATATGAAAAAATAATGAAATTTGATGTGCTAATTTGGAAACCGCTGGATATATTTTTCAAGAAAAGGTTTTTGACAAATAATTATGGTCTGCCGATATTTTCATAAAAGATATTTTCTGATTATTTCCAACTTATAGTAAGTCATTCATGAACATTATCTATTATATCAACAAACAAATTACTTCATCCTGCATAAGAAGGTATTTGACCTCTCACTTGCTAAAATCAACTCGATGAGAGGCACAGTAAAATAATTCCAGATATTTTCTCAACGATCTCATAAGGACATTTAACATGAAGGAACATCTTCACGGGATTTTCCAGTCTGTTGGAGCTAGATATCAAATCAACAATTTAGGGATGAAGACTAAAAAGCGTAAGGTGTATTAGCCCAAATAGTGTAAATAAACATATAGTCATGGAAATGTATGTTTAACTTCTTACTATGATTCCTTAACCTATTATGTTAGAAATAATAAAACTGCTATATTTTGTGTGATTGTTTTAGCCTAAAATTAAAAAAAATCCAAATTCTTTGATTGAAAATGAGATTTAATCGTGAAAGAATCTCATAGAAACATTTAATGATTTCTTCCACAACAGTCTATTGTTATCAAGGAAGGGATTTATTTTAATAGACAGAAAGTGGAATTACAAGATCTTATTATTAAGTTGTTGATATGGTTATTTAGAAAGCTCTGGGCTTTCTCAAATACTGTAAAAAACTAAACAACAGTATATAGTGTAAATGTTCCACTTAAGGTGTTGCAAGTGAGGTAACAGGGTAGACCATATAATATCGTCTTTCATCATGGTTGTCGGGCTGGAAATAATCTCTATGCTGGAAGATCGGATAAATTACGCCTACTAAACCGAAAAGATATGTTATTTTGCTTCTTGTTTGTGAGCTTTCTCATATCTATATTTTTATTACAACTACGTATTAAATAACAGGATAAATATATTTTGATTTTTTTTAAATTGATATAAGTTATAACCATAGGTTTGTTATTATTAAAGCTGTTTTTTATGAATAGTTATAAGTTATAGTATCGATTTATTGAAGTATGTTATAGCAACTTAAATTAAATCTGAGATGAAAAATAGCAAAGAAGATTGCTACGATTGTTCAAATCCTAACCTTTTCACGGTGAAGAATAAATTAAAACAATAATGATTTGCTTATAGTGTAAAATTAATGTTGAATGCATTTTGAATCTTATTAATTTATTAATAAACCCAATATAATAATAATGCTTAGCTAACCCGAAGCAGTATCTTACAGACCTCAAGCAGTACGTTCCGGACATAAAAGTCATTAGAGGACCTGAGTTGAAGACAGACCACAATCTCCTGGTTGCTGACACAAGGATTATGAAGCCTAGAAAAGTTAAGAGGAAGGCATATGATAGGATGTCTGTCTGGATGAGAGGAAAGAAAGGAAAAGAGATCCGAAACATTGAGGCTAATCAACGCCAGGTTGTAACGGCAGAGAAGGGGATTCTGGAGACATGGCGGAAACACTATGAGGGCAAATTTTCATTGGAGGAATACAGAAGTGACCGGATAGTAGATAGAAGACATCGACCGAGGACAGTGTACATACAGCCTGAGGATATGGATGACACAAACCAAGAGGAAGAGGTTGGTGATGCAGTGGCACGTATAAAGCTTGGAAAAGCTGTGGGAACGGATGGTAAAGTTTGGGGGACCAACGCTGGTTAAAGCGCTACAGAACCTGTTCCAGAGGATGTGGAACTTAGGGACCATACCTGAGGAATGGGAGGATAATCTAATTATACCTATATACAAGAAGGGAGACCAGACCTAATGTGAGAACTACAGCCTCTCTGGTGCTGTAGTGTATACAGTGTATAAAGTGTATACAAGGATCCTGGAGCAGCGGCTGAGAGCATATGTCGAACCCAACATGGATGAAGAACAAGCTGCTTTCCGGTCTTCAAGACAAACCTAGGTTCATATATTATTTCTTAAGATGGTTACGGAAAAAGCGTTGGACCGAGGACGAAATGTCTACCTTGCCTTTTTGGACCTCAAACCCGCCTTTGACAGGTGATTTGAACTGCTCTATAAGAGAAGAGAATACCACCAAACCCGATTAGCGCCATCAAATAAACGTACCAGGATCCAAAAGGCGTGGCTAGATTAAATGGAATGAAGTCTGCTCCATTCAGAATCTACAAAGGGGTTATCAAGGAAATAGACTCAGTCCACGCCTGTTTAACATTGTCGTAGACGAGGTGTTGAAGGTATGCAAGCGGAGAACACCCAGAGCAATCGTTGGTAACTGGAATATGCTGCCCGTCCAGGCCCGGTGTTTACATCGTGGTGGTAGCAGGCAATGTGGATTTTCTGCAAGTTGCAGTAGAGGAGTGGTCCGAGGAGCTTAAAAGAAGAAGACTCGCCATCAATCCGGGTTAAAGGAAGGATATGCAGGTAGGACAGGAGGAGGTGGAGCTCAGGGATTGTGAGTTAAGGACACTAACTGGAGCAGGTTGCTATTTATGAAGGAACGATCTTCAGTCGGGATGGAAAGATAGACTAGGAAGTTATGCATCGAGTGCGTAAAGCATACCAGGTTTTCTTCTAGATTTCCAGAACTCTGGTGGGCAAGCAGGCGAAGCTTCGCATTTTTAGATCTCCCTTCCTCCCGATCTTGTTATATGGAGCCAAGTGGTATGGGCACGTTCGCAGGATGGGGGACAAGCGTAGAGCAAGGTGGCTGATGGAGGCCAGACCGAGAGGGCAAAGACCGGTTTGACGCCCGAGATTCACATATAATAGTTATATGGATATACTCGGGCGAGAGTGGGGGTCGACCCTCTTGGAGATGAAAAAGAAGGCCCAGGATAGAGACACATACCGAAGGTAGTCTGAGACTACTCCACGCTTAACCGCACAAAGTAGATAGATAAAGAAAAAGAAGAAGAAGCTAACCCGAAGGCTTGCTGCCGATACCGCCGATCTCTGCTTACAAACTTCCGTCCTCTGGCCACTATCTTATCCCTAATACGCCAGGTCACTCTTAACGCAATCCTCACACCTACGCCGCGGCTTACCCCTACTACATTTACTAGTCGACATAATCTTCGCACCGCTATCACCTGAATAACACAGGCCAACAAAAAAAAATTGTTGAAAACTTTTTTAACATTAACAGTTGATCTTTATAGATTTTTATGTGCTGAATCTAAATCTGGCTTTAGTTTTTTGTTTCACCCATAGTTTTCCAGCAATATGCTTTGTATTATATAGTATAAACCCCTATCTAAATCCCTACACGGTATACGGGGGAATTAATGAAACACTTTGTTACATCATAAGCATGGTTTGTATTTACAGTGGTTACTTAAAACAGTGATATAATGTGCTAATAAAGGTTTGTACTTATCAACTGGAATTGGTCTATACTTTCTTTCTCTTTTTTCTTGAAGCTTCTTGTGTAGCTTTTTCTACGATGAGTCGCTTGTCGAACTTCTCGGTGAACGGACCAGCAGTGGTATTCCATCATGTTGGTGTTCCAGCGGCCCTGGTAGCGTTTTTTCCATCACTTTAACGTCCTGGTGGAAACGCTCACCTTGCTCCTCAATAACATCTCCCAAATTGTCCGGGAAGTAATCAAAAAGTGAACTTTCAGGCTCATCAAACATTTTAACTTTTTAAACTTCTGTAACATGTTAGCTACAATACAAACATACTCAGGGTCTATTTCATTTCCCAAGAACTTTGTAACGACTTGCTTGAATGATACCAATGCTTATTTCTCGTTTAAGGTAATTGTGGATTTAAAGTTAACATCAAACATCATTTTGCTAATATCAGGTCCGACAAAGACGTCTTCTTTTAGTTTAGCTTCTGAAAGGCGTGGAAACTTTTGGCAGAGATACTTGAAACATGGTCTATCTTTAGGGAAAGGCTTTACAAACTGTTTCATGAGGCGTAACTTTACACCCGTATGTAGAGGTGGTAGAAGAAAAAAGTAGCAATCATCGGAATGATTTCTTGGCTCGCTCCGTATTTTAAATATTAAAGCTGTTCAATTCTTTAAAAACCGCTTAATTTAATAAATTTAATTAAAAAATATGAAGAAATTGTGGGCGATACAGATTTTTTTAAATTGTATTTAGATTCAGCACCCTAAAAACTATAGGAATAAGGTATTTTTAGTACAAATGGTTTTTCATCGTTATCCTGTTTAATACTAACCGGCTAGAGGCTCAGCAATTCCACGTTGTGTAATCTGCTAAATTCTCCAGTTGTCTCATCATTTTTGTTCCGACGCAACACCTAATGTTCGAATACCTTAAAATATTGTTCGTGCTTCAGAGTTAGCGGGCATGTTTCGCACCCCTAAAGAAGAATTAGAAGGATGGTAGTTTTAAATTATAAAGGGTAATTTTAAGGTTTCGGGACAAAAAACGCAAGCTTAGTAATGTCGACACCGAATGATATTAAGCATTTTATAATTTTAATTGCTCCTTTATTTCCTATTGAATTTTATTATTTCTAATTACCATAAAACTCCATGAAAACGCATTATGAAAAAAAAATTCCATTGCTTTGAGACTATTTAGTATTTTCTTTAAAGAATAGAAATATTAAATCACTTTTTTTGTTTATGTTATTTTTTTCTTTATGTTTTGTACAAAGTGACAAAAATATGCTCTTAATCGATGAGATGGGATAAGAAAATAAATGATAGATGAGGTGTGAAGGGGTAGAGCTGGAACTTCAATAACTTTAAGAAAACCTGTTTAAAGCTTTCTCTTTCAGATACAACCTAAGATCTACCTATTTGATTAAATATAAAAATACTAGGAATAGATACAATATGGAACAATACTTAGGCTTTCGAATATTTAGGAACAATTAAACCATCTTAAATATGTTACCATTCCGGAACTCCCAAAAAGTATTACTATATTAAAAAAAGACACTTGATCACATTGGCTTCTCACCGCTTCTAATGTTAATTATTTGTTTTTATATGAAAATGCTATAAGTTATATATAATTGTCATTGATTACGTAAGTGATAGATTTTCTGTAACAATAATCCCGATATGGTAATAAGTGAATGATGTGCAATGAACAGACCGTACTTAAAATTTTATAAATTTAAATTCACAATTCACTTTTCGAAACAGAAGGGAATATTATTATCATAATGAGCCCTAATTGTTTTGTAATGTACAACGAATGTTGAGTGTCAAGGGTCATTAGTTATGGAGTGTGTTGCTGGCACCATCAATGGCAGAAGACATCAATACTTCAATTGAAATTTTACTCCTACATCAATTAATCCTGTTAATTTGTGATCCTTCTCAATATCCTTTTCTAAAGTACTTATTATCTTCAGCATACTACTTTATTGTTTTACTTCACGACCAATTGATTTCAAAACTAAATAGTTATTTTTTAATCAGAGGACCTACCACGGCACGATATGGGACAGCTATAGATTATTCCCCAATCAGTATCTAAGCATTATGAAAAATATTTCTATGTGACTTTTTGACAAATTTGAAAAATTATATGTACTTTAGATAGTAGATATTATTAGTATGTATTAATTAGATGAAAATTACATCAACTCTTAAGATTTTTTTAGGGACATGATGACCGAACAAAGGAATGAATGAGCATTTCAAAGTAGAGTAAATAAAAAATATCAAATCAAAAAACATTTTAAAGAATCTGTGAGATTTAGTAGAAGATTAAAAATGAGAAGATATGCCATAAGATTACATTATATATTTGAATTTAATAATCAGTGACAATTTACCGAATACAATTATTAGTATGGCGCTACAACACGTTGACGTGTCCAGGCCTCCTCAACCAGCAGCCGCCACGAGTCTCTGTCCCGCCCTGCTGCCATCCAATTGCAGATTCCCAAGCTTTTGGCATCCGCAGCCACACAGTCGATCCATCGTAGTCGGGGACGGCCAATTCTCCTGCGCCCATGGATGATCTCCGTCAGTAGTCTTTTTGGAGCCTCCTCGTCATCCATCCTGGCCACATGGCCAGCCCGTCTCAGGAGGTATCGTTTGATTAGAGTCACAACGTCAGGCTCCCCATAAAGGACATAAACTTCTTCGTTTGTCCTCCGTTTCCATTCTCCATCAACTAACACCGGTCCAAAAATCCTTCGTAGGATCCTGCGCTCAAATATGGCTAAATCCTTGTAAGCATGTTTGGACATTGTCCACATCTCTGCTCCGTATGTAAGGACTGAAGGGCGAATCAAGGTTTTATACAAAATGATATTTTTCTTCCTTGTAACTACCCTACTTGTTTTTTATTGCCTCAGTCCAAAGTAACATTGGTTTGCGGCCAGTACCCTTCTTCTGGTCTCTGCTCCGATGTCATTATCGCATGTCACCTGTGATCCCAGATACGTAAACTCGAATGCCCATTCGTAGGAGCATGCTCCAAATTCCACTTTCTCCCCAGGATGTCTTGGTTCATGGCCAGTTTTCTAGGGCCTCCAACAATATCGATGTCGTCGGCGTATGCTAGGAGCTGCACTGATCTGTTAATGATGGTTCACGTCGTCTGAATCCCAGAAGGACTTATTGCCTTCACCAGAGCCATGTTAAACAGCAAACAGGCAAGTGAATCGCCCTGACGGACCCCTCGAGTAGATAGAAATTTCTCAGAGCGATCACCCTTAAGCTGGACAATGCATTCAAGGCCTGTCATGTTCATTCTGATGATTCTTATCAGGCCTGCTGGAACATTGAATTGTCTCAGTGCTCTGTAGAGACCCTCCCGATTAATACTGTCGTAGTAATGTCTACGAACAGGTGGTGAGTTGCTACACAAAACTCACACCCTCTTTCCAGTATTATCCTGAGGCCAAACACTTGGTCTGTTTTAGATTTCCCTTTTCTAAATCCACATTGGTAAGGGCCTTGCTCTTTTTCCTCAAATGGGAGTAACCGTTGGAACAGAATGTTCGAAAAGACTTTATAAGCACAATGTAGCAGAGCTATGCCCCGATAATTTCCACAACCGAATGGGTCCCCCTTTTGGAATATGGGCCATATCTTTCTTTTCCCAGATATACATAATGAGATTGTGAAGGGCTTTTTTCAGTCTTTTTCCACCATACTCCAGCAGGCGTATCGTCTGCCCCTGGGGTCTTGTGATGCTTGAGGTTTTCCAATGCATCCATTATCTCTTCATCATCCGGTGTCTCAACATCTTCTTCCAGTCGAGATAGATGATTGCCATTTTTCTCCTAATCCTGATCCCCTGCATAGATATTCGCAAATCCACAGGTTCATGCACGCCGCTTTCTCCACAATAATATTGCCCTCACGATCCTTGCATGCTGAGTGGGTGGGTCTATATGGTTTCCTGCCTTGATTGATTCTTACATCACCAGCAGCTTTGAGCATTTCGGCCGCCTCTAGCTCCTTTTCTTCCAAGATCGTTTCTTTCTTTCATGAAGCCTCTTCTCCGTTCTTCTTTTTACTATGTATTCCTCAAAAGTGCGCCTAGTGCGCTTTGCTATTTATGTATTGCAATATGATATTTCACTCTGCCGAATGCCTAGATGTGGTAGTGAATTGAATATCGCATTATGTTTTGGTAAATCATATGCTTAATTTATTCAGTTTTCTTCATAGTGTTAACTGACATTATCAACTTTCGATAAAAATCCATGTTTCAAGGTCCGCTCCATCCAAAACGTTTAGTGTGTGCTGTCAGTTTAACCCTAGCTCAAGCGATTATATGGAATCAAATTTATGACAATAAAAGTATATTACAGAATAAAGCATACAAAAAACCGAGTAAATACGTTTTATCAATTATTATTTTAAAAATTCAATTTAATTAATTATCACTCAATACTTTCCTCAATTAAAAAATGTGAAGAAGTTTAAATTTTAACTGTGGAAGTTCTAAATATTTAAAAAACATTCTTCAATTAATTATCATCTTATTTTATATTTTTCTGTTTCATTAGATCAACTAACATTAAGAATCTTTTTTTCAAACAAACATTTACCATGCCGAATTTCCAAAATCCACCAATGCAATTGAATTTAGTAGAAATCATTATGTCAAATTAAAATTTGTAGGTCGTATATAGAGTGAAATGGAGACAGAAAGTGGTTGTACGTAATTATTTATATTATATCATATACATTTTCAATGAAAGTAACGCTCTAATTTAAAATGTAATCACATCGAAAATGAAAGCTTTTAAAATTTATGTCAGGCTTCTAGGAAAGCCAAAGGTATGCGATGCGTGTACAATTTATTTAATCAAACAACTAAACTCTCACTCTATACTCTCCGATCTGTTTAAACATAATATTTAGATTTGAAAAAACTCTAGATGGATTTAAAAAAAATATTTCTAGCATTGATGTGTGCTACTTGCTATTTTAGAAATAATGCTATACATAAATATGTCAAACATTTAGTGTAAGATATAAATATGATAAAATGCATAACTATGACGAAGAAATACTTTATTTTAATTCATGTAAATCCACAAACCTAGAAAAGGTAAATTCACTAGAAAATATGCAGATGAAATAGCTAAACATTGAAAATTCATCAACAATAATTATAAGGAACCACAAAAACAAAGAGAAACGTATTTTAATGTTTTAATCAAAACAGGAATTTACCTTCTTGTTAAATCAATATTTTTCTGTAACAAAAAGAAGTTAACAAATCTGTTGAAGTTTATGCTCGAGGCTATTTGTTTTTCGTTATCCTCCCACAAACCATCTCAATCAAACTCTAACAACAATGTGTAAAAACATTGTTCAACTAAGAATATTTCTCCTATTATATAACTCCACACAATATCAGTAAGTGTATTTGAACAGTATGAGAGCAAAACTCACTTATAAAAACACCCATAATTCTAATCATTGCACTCTTAATTGACTAGTTGAAACTTCAATATTTTTTTTTTATACTTGATTTAATGAACTAAAATTTTGAAAAACACTATTGTGACGCTTGAAGATGCCACCTCGAATAAATCGAAAAGTTTTAAATTTAATATTCATTTGTTTAGTGTATCTATTATGATAGATAATTTAGTCCTAAATATTTACTACTTCACACTTACTTAATTAACCTGATAATTCAAATCTAATAAGGCATTTGCAACATTTTTTTCTTAAGCACAGTAAATACAAATTTTTTGTATTAAAGTTTTTATATTGTTCTTTGATTAATATATATTATAGTATATTATTATTATTATGTTATTAATTTATTAACTCTAATTCTAAACAAATATTATTCTCACATATATAAAATAAATAAAATGAGGTTTTCATTCGTTTCTTTATATCAGTGCGATGCATCAAAATAAGAAAGAAAAGATAACTTCAATTGATTATTATTCAAATACAAAAAGCTAAAAATCTGTGATCTTAACTACTATTTATTAATTACAATTAAAATGTACCGCTAAATTATGAATCTTTATTATCCTAATTTTTACAAAGAAAAGCTTCAGTTCATCAAAATATTAACAAAATTTAAAATGAAAAGCTGAATATTTATTGAAAATTCTTAGTTAGCTGATCAGACTGACATCACACTCAAACGCCAGGTTTTTCTCCAATAAAGTGTCTACAATCCATTTTATCTAGACTGGGTTCTCTAGATTCCACGGACTTCATTCTTGGCTGTTTTGAATACTGAACATTCGCCATGTCAAATCAATAATCTACCACTGATTAGATATAGGCCCTCTTTATAAGGCCAAGTTCGTTAAATCCGAATAAGGATCGGATAATGAAAGGAATGTAAAAAGGTGCTAGTCGATGTGGTGGAGTGTATAGTCATGAGATAATAAAAGGTATGTTACGGAAATGGTTCGAGCTTTTGAACAGAGAGAGATCGGAGAGGAATGGTAAAGAGAAGGATTGGATAACTTGGTAGGGGAAGGATCGGAGGGAGTGCTTATGATCTACTGTCCTGGTATAGCCACTTCAACTTGGGTGACAGCGGCGTCCCTCGGGATCCAGGATATAAAATGCACAAAGCTATTTCAACCGTTTGAAAAGCCTCGAGATCTCAAAATACTTCCATTTAGAGGAAGCAGCAATCGATTAAATGATGGAATATTATAGTATCATTTAAGAGCGAATTGTGCAAAAGAATCTTATCGAATGTCAAATAACTAAGGTTTACTGAGAGACTTTTCTTCAAGGAAGTACATACTTTTATTTCGTCCAAGATATTCTAATAGTTTTAAAACGTTCGAGACAAGAGACAAAGGGAGGAAAATATGCAGTGATCAAGAATTAAAAATTATATTTAATATGCGGTCATTAGATGTGGTTTTTCAATGAGTAAGTAACTCGCAATAAAAATTTATAGATAGAATATTGGCAACAACAAAAATGTCATTGTAGACAGTCTAAGGGATTTCTCGACATATACATATTAGTAATATCTTCTTATAGACTATGCCAAGCTGATCACAAATATACTGCATTGAATTACTCAGATCAAAATGATTATTTAAAAAGTAGTAAAAAAAAACTGTTTTTATTACATTTTTCATACAACTATTATTATTATGGTGAAGCTAATAGTCGTAATGCTCCTTAATCCTTTCCCATTAGTGACTAAAATTAGAGTAACCAATTGTATACATACACTTGTGTAGTGTGTATGCATATAAAAACTGAGTGCATTTGCTGTGCCCTAAGTGAGGGAAAAACTTGTCGGTTAAGAGTTATCTAGGACAGATCACCTCTCTGCACAACCGTTCAAAAGACAGTACAGTCTCTACCATGTACTCAACACCAGTCCCTTCACGGGTTGTAGTGGTAGAGGTATTATATTATTATTTTTTATATATTTGATTACTCTATTGCCATTTATCATAACGTTACTCATATAAAGAGAATTACATAAGATTTATGAGGCAAGAGCAGATGTAAATCTGGACAACTAAGATAGTAGATCCTAGTGATGAACGAGGTATGCACTCACTTGCCTGTTAGTCGAGGATTGTTCCCTACACGGCTTTGGTAGGCTTAGTGCTCTTAAGAGGCCGGGAGAATTTAGTCACACATTCAGTGGAAGATAAGCCTCGGATCTGGGCTATTATTCTTATTACGTCTTGTTACCATTATACAGATTCAATCCTTAATGGAACTTAATAGAAGTTTACTTTGTACTTCGCAACAGACTTGGCTGAGATTGGTCTTGTATTTGCCAGGGGCTGTGGAACTTGGGTAGAATGGGTCTTTGCTTTAGGCGGTGTAAAGGATCGTTAGCTAGGATAGGGTCCAGAAAAATTCTTGAGGCAACAAAGTCTTACGAAATTTTAGTGTTAGATCAGGAAATTTTAGGGGTGCCTGTTGTTATATATAAAATTAAATCACTAGGCCATAAAATAATTAATAGAGGTCTGATAGATATTTGCATGATTTTAACAATGGTGCAAATATAGACATTAAAACCATAACAGAATTTACTGTGATATATGACTATAAAAAATAATAGATGAATTATTTATTTTTGATGTGAAAATGGTTGACTGGATGTATCTTGTATGTATGTGGTGTGAAATAATGGGGGGATGCAGTCAATAAATTTTACGTGAAATAATTTAACTTTCTTTAATTCTGCCAACGTTTTGGCCTAATTTTTAGGCTATCATCAGAGCTGAGAATAAAATAAAACAGAAAAACTTTATTAGCTGTGAAGTACTAAATAAAATACACCAGGTTAATTTAAACAGAAATGATACCATTGATAAGAAAGAAATAAAAATATCGAAATAGGTATTATGGAATAAGTGATAAGAAAAGATGGACTTACAACTAACTAAAAAAAATAGTAAATATAAACAAATCAATGGTAAATATAATATAACTTAATAATTAGTAGCATTAATACTTCCTATAAATGTTTTTTGTTAATATAATAATTAATGTACCAAAGAAACCAATCCTATTGGAATATTTAACTAAAAACAAATTACCACAAACATTTTTTGTAAACTGGGCGTAATCGCCAGCATTTTGAAGCCAGCAATAGCCCTTGAACGGCTGCAGGTAATACACTTTCATATATTCTCTACCAGAGTTCCCCAGGGTCACTGATTATTAGAAGATTAATAGCAGAGTAGGATGCATCTTTGTTCTATAACTCGTGTTGCTGAACTGCAACATTAGGGTAACAAATAAATCAAGTAAGCGGTTTTACGATATGAGATATCGTTGGGTTATCAAACCTATATTGCACGGCTGTTCTTCTACCGGTGCTATGTATTACATATAACAATGTTTAGTGCGAGCTGTGCTCGTGTACTGAAAATGCGGTAGTGTACTGACCTAGTAACATAGAGGGCGATGCTGTAGTCATTTTTCTGTACCATATATAGCTGCAGGAAGGATGGTTATTTAAATGAAAAGTACTACATTTAATAGGTATGCTAATATTCTAATATTGCTACTTCTTTCCTAACAGGTAAAACATGTTGCATCAGCGAATGGTAAGCACCTTTTAAACGTATTATGTCAGAAAAAGCGAGGTAAAATTATCAATTTTTTTTTTAAAGTGTCCAAAGAATAATTTCTTAAAAATGAAATCCTCTCCCTCTAGCTTCTAAGTTAGGAAGTATAAAACTGCTTCTAGGATAGCAAGTATAAAAAATGACTATCTTGGAAGAAGTTAGCGGAGGTATTGAAGATAAGCATTGCGTGCTGATGAAACTTTAAATCATCGATTCGGAAGGAAAGTTTTTGCCGCTAAAGTTTTATGAAGATGAGTAGAGAACTATCGTTAAGAATCCATGAAATTGGTTATTTATGCCAAGATGATAAGACCAGTTCTGAGCCATGCTACTAATCTACGTCTTAGCTTTGTAATACTTATAGGAATGTTTGATAACGTATTCGTACATCTGACTTCTGAAACAAGAAAACCTCTGCAGAAATAAAAAGAAATAACGAAAAATAAACACATTTTTTTACAATTAAATATATAAAATACTCAGCTGGTAACTAAAAAAAAAAAAAGCAAAAAGTAACCCCGATAATTTAAAATTATGGAATAAATAAGTTAACATTGAACTTATTTACTGCAAGTAAATAGGTAACTCGTAATGTTTTTTTGGTATTTTTTGTATTATTTTAACATGGATACTGTTATTATTTATAACATAATAGTATCAAAAGTGACCGTCATTCGCTTTAATTATTTGTACGATATTCTTTTATTATATTGCTGATTTCATCTAACAATTTTTATCCTTTACCTTGAATCTGTAGCCCTTCAGCCCTTCAGCCCTTTTTAAGTTCGCAGTTTAGGGCCGAAACACCAGTTTTTAGATTAATAAATTACATTGATTGGACCCTGATGACCAGAATGATGATTTATTCCACTGCACAGGTCGCTCTTGACTATCAAATATCAATGTAATATTCGATGTCATTATTAGGGTGACCATTTAACAAAATTCAAATATAACTATATAACCAAGAGCTAATTATCAAGGTGTAATGAATCTTTTAAATAGAATATATAAATAAATCCATCACCATAAATTATTGATAGATAAAATTCAAAGTATTTTGAAAATGAAAAAATTAAATGCATCTTAAGAATTATCTCTAATGTTTGAAATACTTCTACGAATCAAAATCAAAATAATGTACTTTTACTAGTATTTTTTTTCTACAAATGATAGATCTTTTTGAAATTAAATAAAAACTTTCATAACCTAAACATCTAATAATAAAAGGCTTATGGAACTTGAAGGTTCGACACCGACACCACGAACTGCTGGTCACAAACTTCCGTGAATTACTGCCTAACACCCTTAACGGAATCCTCCCATCTACACTTAGCAACAACATACATGCAGTACCTTGCTAAATTCTCCACAATGTATAATTGTAACCTTTGCTCCTAGCCTTCCCTATTTTGAATCATAATTATGAGTAAGTTGTGAATAACTTAAAATTGTAAATTTTCGATAAATTTGGAATGAGTTGATAAATCAATCTGAGAAGAAGGTTGATAGTTGGAACCTTGGAAAAACATATTTATTATTCAGAAGAAGAACCATTGAATATACTCTATAGATAGAAAAAATTGTAAAACTGTGCCAATTGTTGAATAAGCCAAAACATATTTAACAGAAATTATTAACTTTATAAACTATTTGACTAATAAAATTTTTCTTACAGGTGGGTCTTTGTTGGTGGTCTATAATACTATAATAGTTCCATAATAGTTCAGGTATGTATCATTACCTTAATTAAGTTATTTTTATTACAGGAATCATCATTACACTTACTTAAATAACATTTTTTAAAATTATTCGTATCTACTTCAAAGAATATCATTTTATCTTGAATGATAATAGTTGACCTTGTATATATATAATATATATGTGGAAGAAAATGGTCCGGGTAGAGGTCAATAAATTTCTCTTAGATATGGAAAAATGTTTATTAAGTAGCCAACGTTGCGACCTACTTTAAAGGTCTTATTCAGGGCTCAATTTGCAAATTACAGACGATTGAAAAGTAAAAAATAGTAAAAGTAAAAAATTGCTAAGCATGGTAAATATAACGGCTGAAATGTATGAGTGTACAGTATTAATAACAAAGTGGCAGGAAATACAAAATAAGGATAAAAATTAAAATAGGCAAATATTAAAGTTAAAATACATAAGTATCAGGTATCTGAGTGGTGGACAATAAAGATGGGGGAGGGGTGAGAACATGAGATATATATCAATACAGAGCGAAGATGATCATGTTTGGCATTAATAACCATAACAATAAAAAACAAATAAAAACTACAGTAAGGAATAAAATAAAATTAAAAATAGAAAATAATAAAATATACAGTAAGAAATAAATGTAAAAATTCAGAGGTAATGAAAATGAATTAATATAGTAAGTGACGAAAATAAAAAATACCATCCATCATCACTGGCACTACAACCCGGTACGGGTCTTCGCCGCATCAAGACGACGCCTCCAATCATCTCTGTCGTGGCCGTCCTCTGCTTCTTCTTCCATCCACATACCCAAAGAGCAGCCTCTTGATAGGTGTGTCCCCTTCCATTCTTGCAATATGCCCCGTCCATCGCAGCCTTGAGATCCTTATAAATTCTACCACATCTGGTACAACTCTGCATTTTGTCTCAGCCTGTACTGGGCGCCATCCCTTACAGGTCCAAACATTCTTCTCAGAACTTCTCAGAATAAAAATTACAGTATGTAATAAATAAAGTAATAAACATACGGCATAGTGAAATAAAAATGAAATTGTTAATAAGAAACAATGATGATAAGTAATAGAAATGAGAAATACAGTTAACTAACAATGGGGACGATAATGTATACAAAAAGTTCATGTAAAATTGTAAAATAAAATAAAATAAAAAGTTCATGTAAATAAAATAAACATGTAAAATTGTATAAAAAGTGCGATAAGTCAGTTACAATTGATGGGCTGTATTGGACTAGTAAGTGTAAATGTAAAAAGACAATGATTTGTGGTTAAGTAATGATATAATTAAAAATAAAAATAGTGAGTTAAGATGAAAACGGATGAATGTCGTTGAAATTCAAGGTGGAGAATAAATAAACGCCTTACAGAAATATAAAGCATGGACATTGTAAGAATAATGGTATATGTGTTTTTGTAATCTTTATGGCTATGAGGGAAAGAAAAGAAAATGGAGAAGAGAGGAAGGGGGGATGGGTAAATCAGTGAAAAAATATAAAATAAATTACCTGTCGTGGGGAGGGGGGGAGGAGGGGTGCCAGTCATAGCCATAAACATTACAAAAACACACGTTGGCTACTTATTAAACATTGCTTTGTATCTAAGAGAAATTTATTGACCTCTACCCGGACCATTTTCTTCAACAAATATCATTTTATATTCACAATCAATGGTTTAGATTAATATTTCTAAATACGGTGAATGGTTAATAAATGAAATAGTTTATTATTATTATTTAGCAATTAATTTAATGGCTGTTTCATATTAAAGATATTTTAGTCAGTAAAATACAAAATAATTATGTGGTCCTTATAGAGACACAACTTCTTTTAATTTTAGTAAGAAACCATCTTGTATATAATAATTATGGCTTTCCTAAGGAAATAATAAATTAATTTTTAATAATTAATTTATTAATTATAAATAAAACTAAGTTATCAAACTAATAAAATGTTATTAGGAATAAAACTAATGAGGCTCGTTTGCCAGTAAAATTATATGCCCATAGTATAATATTGTTTGGAATAAAGCGTCATAATTTGGTCATTACGGATTTACGGTTTTTGCCGTAGTAAAGTCACTTAAATTATAAATAACTTGTAAACTTAAATTATAAACAATTTGTATTTATAATCAATTTATTTTAATAAGTATTCAGTTTATATTTGGCATTAGAATTAATAAACATGAGGATGATTAGTTACACATGATCATGATGGATACTGAGTTTATGGTTTTAGTACCAAATAATACTAATCATACAAGTACTTATGAACTTTTTGTTAAATGGTTAAATATGAATGATGTTTAACTCTATGTTTGACTTGAATTTCTAGATCCTTTTATAAAACAATAAATTGGCGATCAAATCGGCTGTATAAAGATGGATACGAATTAATTATGGTATTTATTTTATTTCTATTGTGAGTTATAAAAAGGGATTATGCGAAAGTATTTTGTGTTCAACAATAGGTAAATCCATGGAATATAAATAATTTCACCGAAGATAGCATCATTAAACTATCATGGCACATGTAGTTCAAGCTGATGAATAATGAACTGTTGGTAAATCATTGATGACCCTTCCTGGAGACTGGAGCTTAAACTTTGACCTCGGACATGGCTTTGCTTACTTCGCTACGTACATACATTCAACACAATGAAACTCTGGAAAATGGAGAAATGAACTATTTTAGCGATCATGTCTTCGAATTAACTTAGCAAGTAATTGAATAGGTATCGTAGAATATTTAAAACTAATGTTTAAGAAATTAATTTTCAAGTTAAATAAAGAGAACATATATTATCCCTTTAATTTAAATTTATGTAACAAAACTAAAGATTCAAATTAATTCTTACAGCCCATATTAACTATAAACGACTTTTATTTTTTACAGACAGTCCAGTATCCTGGTTCTGTTTTACTGTCTTTATTACTTATGAAAAACCAAAGATTTCAAATGGAAGAACTTAGCATACCAAAATATGAACTGTTATACTGGACAAATCTTCTCACCTAAGCAGAACTGAGGAAAACAGATAAAATTTACACGATGCATTCAGTCACGAAGGAATTTATTAATAATAATAGTCAAAAATTCCTACGATTATATCTTTCCTTCATTTTGATCCGTGGAGATTCTGCAAATTTCACAAGATTCTTTTTCACAAATGTAATATTTTAGTACATTCGTAAATCGACACAACCATCTCGAAAAACCTTCTCATAGGTTGAAAAAGCAGGTGCCCCGAGATCTCCGTAGATATGAGATTATTAAAATTATTAGCATATAAAGACCAGCTTCTCTAATCAGATAGAGGCCTTAGCACTGCCTTCACCAGCTATCAGTATTACTGACAAAACTGGGAGTCCTATCTATGATTCAAATCAACAATAGATAACGTAATATGTGTGAAGGAAGCTCGAAACATGATCGAGAAATTCGAAAATAAAAACCAAATTTCTGGATTAGGAGTTAAACAGAGTGAGTTTAAATAAACCTCATCCTAATGATATTGTAGAAACTCTCTCAAAATACTTCAAGGGGGGATTTATCTTCATTCGAATTACAATACAAAAAAAAAAAAAAAAGGGAGCGAAGAGCTGGAATTTTCTTTGCAGCCATTGAAAAGACCTGGTAGTCTCACAGAATTGAGAGTTTCTAAACAATTACCAGAAAAAGGTAAAGTATTTCTATAACTTATTTATAATGAAATTTGCAACAATGGAACATGCCTTACAATTTCAGCAAATCTATCATCCAGCCAATTCCTAATAATGCCTGTAGCGACCAACAGAAGTATTTTCTAATGTTTTGTTTATCAGAAATAAGAAAATCATACAACTAATAAATTACATGTAAGTCCTACCCTTTTCTATCCATATCATCCTAGTTTCCGTTAATTCCGTGAATCACGGAACCAAGGACATAGAAGCAAAAGGTTTATAACCCATTAAAATAAAAAAGTTAATGGAAAAACACATTCAAACAATACGCTTATAGGATGATGGATGATGCGGACATAGATCTTGGTATATTTGACCCATTTCGAATGGAAAAACTCTGAATGTAAGAAAATTAAAACGGTTATAGATGAATAAAGTACTATATACTCTATAATGTGTCTTTAAGAATAAAAGGTCTTTGCTTAATTTGATAGCAAAATATGTAGGTTTCGAAATCATTAACAGCACCATTAATATACGTATATATTAGCAACATTAATATAGAGTATAGTGTTGACTGTGTCTAAGCAGAACCAACTAGAACGAATTACTGTTCAGCTCATCTTCACTAATGATTCTAAGAGAACAAAAAAAACCTACTCTCTTAAATAGGAAAATAGAAAATTTTGTGGTAAGAAAAATATTAAATAAGAGAGCGAAAAATGTAACCTTCATCTGAATTCTATTCCTTGTAAATGTAGGAAAATGAAGATACCAAGCATCTACAAAATGATAAGTTTTTAGAATCACAATAACAAAGCACGAAACATTAAAAAACTGAGCGCGGAGAATATATAAAATTATTTTTTTGTTCATTGAAGGGATAGCAGCACAGATTAATCCTACCTATAAAAAAGAGAAAGAAAATCATATTATCTAGGTTGTGAATTAGATACTGCCAATTAAAACAGATTCTAATAGGTACAATCAGCAAAAATTCAATAATACAGCTCAAACTGTCCAACATTTATAACTAAGCAGGTTACAATTCGGAAAAATCGACGAACGAAACAAATTTAGAAAATCTTAAGTAATTTTCTAAGATTATGAAAATAAGTCCCTAATCTGTTCCAATTTTAAATATCATAAACTATTATATTAGTATATATAATTGTGTTTAGACATATATGAATCTTAGGGTAAAGGTGAGTTTGAATTAAAATATTAAAAAATTTACTTATTGATGAGTAAGAAAATATTATTTAAAAAAATTGTATTCTTTTATAGTAAAATTTAATACTCATAAAGCGAATTTCAAGAATTTTAAAAATTGAGGGGTGAGTATTCTTTATCGAGGTATGGAGGACTCAATATTGACGGTATTAGGATTCTTTGAAATCCTAATAATAAAAATCCTCCCCTGTCCTCTTTCCGATAAATTGTCTCTCCTTCATAACTCAGATAGCAATAAAAAAAGTATATACTTATATAATATACTTTACCTTAGTAGGGCTCACTTAAAGTTTGTTTAAATTTAAGAACCTAAAAAAAATATTTAGGAAGGAACAGTGATTGAGATTAACATAAGCAATACAAGAATTTTCTTTTTAACTGAGATCAGGTTATTTTAGTTATATTAAAACCGTAAATGTTCTTCATATATTTTTTATGTAACTTCTTAATTAATTTCTTCTATTCTATTATATTCTACATTAAACACAGCCTACATATGAATAATCTAAAGAAACCTCCATATTTGCTATGATTTTAAGCATATTTTATTCTGATAATTATTCAGATTCTGTTTTGTACGTTTTTTGGAATTTGGGAATCTTAATTCCATTTTTAAGGCTCTCTTTAAAAAAAACAAAAAAAAAAACAAGCAATCGATAAATAAATAAAAGCAATGGTTAATACTTCAGAAGTGGATATTTGAAGATTTGGTAGAAAAGAGGAACATAGTGATGAAACTACGCCTGTTTGCGTAATTCTCTCTAAAATATAACAGTCATCAACGTCACCTCCAGTGAAATTTGTACTGAAGTTTTAAGTGTATCTTCTTACCTCTCCAGTTAAATTTAGGTGACTGGACAAATTACCTCGTATAAGTGCACAAAATAACTTTACTTTGTCTACTGGTTACTTGCAGAAAACTGGAGTGTAGATTGGGTTATTTTTAATCCATATTTGTAACTTATAGGGAACCTAAGTAATAATAATTAAATAAAAACAATTCAATAGATAATGGTAGCTTGATCGTTGATATCTTTAAATTCTTCGTCATTATTATGATTAGTACGTTGTTTGAATCTAAATTCTGTAAATCCTGTTTTTATTTATCAATCTCCGATGTTATTATATTTGCAATAACATTTTCTTTATACTGAGGTGTCATTGAGTAATTGTTGAAAATAATTGTTAATTATTTTACTTTACTAATATATTCCTTCGCTAGATTATTAATTAGTAAAGATCAATATCTCAATTTAATGTTCCATATTGCAGTGTGATGTGTGATATTGTGTATTTGATGTTATTTAATCGAACAACAATAACAATACTAAATCATTTTTTCACATCAAGCCAAAGCGATATCATTTTGTATAAACTGGAAACTAGAATCTTAAATAAAACAATATCGTTGAAAACTGAAAAAAAGGGAAGTTAAATTAAGGATTTCAATTTCGAAAAAATCAAATCAAGAGTATTTCCTATACAGTTTTTTTTTAATAAACTGGAAATTCTCAAGATGATTGAAGACCGTTTGAACGTCATGGAAACGTCTATGAGATTTAAAACGTTTGTATTGTAATGAAATAAAAGTAATAATAATGAGGATGATATTTAGTTTAAGATAAATGGTGTTGTAAAGGAAAAAAATCTTGTAAGTATCAAAGCGTAGCAACACCATTAAGGAATGAGTCCTTAAGTTGAAACAGTGTACAGATGTGTACTGAATATGTGTGTGCTAGCGGGAATTATTCTGTATAATGAGCTGATTATTTTTCAATTATGCAGAGTTCGTCAGAAACTCGAGGCGAGAATGTCTTGTTTAGAGCGGGAGAAAGATGAATTCTGGAGGCAGGAGTCTTTATTTATATTGTAGTCTAAATTCACTCTGAGCGTACTTTATCACAAACCAGTTGGGATTGTAAATCTTGTGCTGGTAGCTATTTCAGTTACAAGTGTTATTGTGATTATTGCTACTTACAGCCGTTCTGCGCATCATTGGTTTTGAGTATAATAGTGGGTTTTTTTTAGATTTGAGGATGTTTTGTGTTCGTTTCTTTCCCAAATTTCCCATATGTTCCCTTAACTGTAACTTGCTTCCCATCTATCCCTTTCCAGGTGTCCACGAGGATTTACAGAGGAGCCGCAGATAGCAGTATTATACCAATGTTAATAAAAACATTGTAAATTTGTACAGATTCGCTAACAGAATTGAATACTGAGATGAAATGGCTTTTTTTCTATTCTTTTTTAATGTAATATTTTCCATTTTTAGATTACGGTATTTATTTATTTAACGTCATTTTTATCCTATAATGACTGATCGGACGATGCTACAGTGGGAGCACTAAATTTTTCCTATCCAGGTTAATTAGTATAGAGATTTTTAACGAGTAGCAGACATCGAACGCGACCCCTGTTTAACGCCCCTTCCGAAGGACGGCATAACCAGGTCTTTTTACTCCCTTTAAAAACCCCAAAGTCCACCTGCCGGACTATGATCCCGCGATCTTGGACTTACCAAGTTGTTATGCTAATCATTAGACCACAGGTATTAATTATTAATTATTTATTTATTATGAAAAAAAGTTTTATTTCTATGAAATTATTTGTTAATAATGCAACGCGAACCATGAATATCGATTACCGTAAATACAATAATTCGGTTGTTCCATTGATTTCCAAACAATATTTTGTTAATTAATATATTTTTTCTTTTTTAATCAAGAATGCTTCGAATTCCTGATAAACTGTGTTTTATTTTGGTAACATTATTTGAGCTGACATATGATATATAGGCTAGGGATATGACACCGCTGAGTCAGCCAGTAGGCGCTTAATATCGGACGGAATTCCAATAGGTCCCATGGGACAGGCCACGGCGTCCCATGGGCCCCAGTTACTAACGGCCAGCCTCATCTGAGTTATTCTGACAGCAGTGCCCCAGGGGCAACAACGGATTTATATCCGGAACGATACCTTTTAGTCACCTTAATCGATTTGCTAACTTTCGATTGTATGAAAACCAGAAATGTTCTAAATATTATAACTGTTGAATAATAATAATTTACCATGTGTATAAATGTGGAAGAAAATGGTCCGGGTGGAAAATCTCTCGAAAGTAAGAGAAATGTTTATTAAAAAGCCAAGGTTTCGACCCACATTGCAGGTATTCTTCACTAACTCTACTCACATCACTATCTACTACGTAAAAAATGTTTAAGTAGCAAATGTTGAAGCGGCCGGTGTCATAAACTCAATAGGATCGGCGATCGTCGCAGTCATTACTCCCAATGGGTGGTGGGCCGGTGGCACCAAACAGAACACAACCGACGAATGTGTGGACGAAATTCCCTAACCATGTTCCCTCACCGGAAGTCAGAGGCTAACTTTCTTGAGTATTGGAAACAGGACGGTTCAGATATTGCCAATAGTTAATCCTTATATTGTATGCAAATCAGAGCAATATCTGAACTATTAAACCTATAACACATTATATAAACAATAATACATTATTAATATTATACAATAATACATTATGCTACGATGTTCCTCTCGTTCATTGAAAACTATTCTATTTAGATTTAATAATAAAAATAAATTACGAGGATGATGCCATAGTTTAAAAAAGTAACGAAATGAATTTACTAAGCGTTAACATTACCCATTTAAAATTATTTACTATAATTTAGATCGTATATTTACTATACGAATTGGTTTTACTCTTTAGAAATTTGATAAATGTAGGAATGAGAAATAATTAATTATTTTAATAGGCCAATACCGATTTAGAAGAATAAACTTCAAGTCTTTTGCACGCAAGAGCTCTTTTAATATATTCATTCATAGCCGCCCAAGTTCTAAAACAACAGTCGATAAATATCACTATTGATAGGACGCTAAGGTTACATCGGTTCGATCGTTCAATAAGGTCTATTACCTTTATATTGTAGGGAAATAAATATTTTCGAAACTTAAGAGCATGGATATTTTTGCCAACTAGACCACACTGGATAGACGATGGTTCACCAACTTATAGAAAAATGAAATCAAAATGGAATAAAGATATGTAACTCTCGTGACTACTTCCAAAAATCATGAATTCGCCAGGTGCAACTCATGTCATAAGAGTCCCAAGGATCAACTACGGCACCATTGAGAATAAACAGAATATAGAGTTTTAATAAAAAATTATAAATTTTTGTCGTAAAAAAAGTTTAAGGTTCAAAATTGATTTTAGGTTTTCAAGAAAAGAAAGAAAATAATTTTTAATTATAAGCAATATGGTCTACAGAGATACTAGATTTGCTTCAACCTTGTCTCTAGAATATATACTGCCAATATAAAACTACATACGTTACTAATTACGAGGCTTTGTTGAACACTATATTGATTACACAATCTTAAAGAAAATTGTTTTTTTCTTTATAATTATTTTTCTATAAAAAAAATATAAATTTTTGAATATCTACTCTTAAAATGCTTAAAAATGACTAATTGACAAATAATAACCATAAAAACAGTTTTTTTTATTTGAGAAAATCAAATCCAATAATATAAATAATTAAGAAGTTGTCTACTTTTTGTTTTCATTAATCACTGTATCCTAGGATTTTATTAAGGCTATGTATAAAATATGTATTACGTTTTGCTAAACAAGAGCCGCGTAGGGCCCATATTTCTTTTCTTTTTTTTTTTACTGTTCCTAACGATCATCATCATAGCCCATCCTCTCTACCGTTCATGTGAGGTTTCCATCTGTACAGCCCGGACCACACCTTACGATCCTCTACCATTTCTCTTTTTCAATTCCATTGCAGGCTTCTCTTTGCGAAGCTTTCTTCAACACCATCTTCCTAGGAATTTTGGGGTCTTCCTCTGAAAAGGTATAAGGGTTCTATCACTATTTTAAAAATGATAATATATGTCTCCCGTCTACGTTTTAATTGAAGAAAGTCATTTGTAACTTTAAAAATTTCTTTCAGATATAGAAATTAAAATTAATTATTTTGGAAAGCAACAATTGTTTGAAAAATTTACAAAACGAGATTTTTGAATGCTAATACAGCTTTGGTAAATCAAAATATATATATATATATATATATATAATACTTAAGAAACGAGTTACTTTCTGTTTTGATGGAATCTTCTTGTTCCGTGTATTAAATGTACTATATTTAAGTAAAAACTTTAGTCAGTATATATAAACTATATTTTGTTATATTCTTATGATCTAATGAAGTGTTCATAAGGAAAATATTAAAAAACATGGTTACAGTACCAACTCACGAATAACTTTTAATTACGTTAATAGTAGAATTGAATGATATAAGGATCAAATTAAAACACCAACGGAAGATATCCCTTTCTAGAAAATATTTGTATTTTTGTTCACTTACATTGAACTGCGTTTCTTTCAAAACGATGCACATTATATTTTCTTTCCCTCTGTAAGAAACAGATTCAGAAATTTACGGATATTGGTGTTTTATGCTTTTACTGTCTGGGTGTTATATGAAAAATAAATCATTCCTCAAGTTTCTAATGCTGGAACTAATAGCGTAGAGGAATAGAAAAATTACCTGTAGATGGGATATAGAAGGAGACGGAAATAAGACATAAGAGTCCTGCTTAAATGATTCAATGCCTTCTCTAACGTTCCTTTCCAACCTGTTTCATATTTAAAGATACCCGCGTATTTTCTGTCGCTTCAGTTTTATTTTTAATGCTCCTATACGGCATTTTGTCTTTATTGGAGATAACGTATCTAGACGGGTCAGGCTTCTGGAATTGGATTCGATTTGAGAATTTAATATCATGAAAGATATTCAATTCCGAGACAGACTGTCCCGGACTCGTGGAGCAGGCATTTGGAAAACTTGTACATAAACCTTTATACATATATTGTTTTAATAGTCTAAGAAATAGAAATGAGTTTTAAAATAAAAACACAGGGGAAGTATTAATAGTGAAACTCAAATAAATGCCATGCTAAATATAATTATCCCAAAATTTAATAGAGTGTATTTTAGTGTTTAGCGTATTTTTTGATATATATAATCAAGTATATATATATATATATCTTGTAAAGTAATTTAATAACTTCAATAACTATTTTTTTAAATGTTACGTTTTGAAATATAGCTCCTTCTAAAGAACAACGTCATAAGTAAAAAAAAACAAATTATCAATAAAGGTATTTGAAAGTTTCATGCTAATCTAAAAATGTATGTATTGGTAAACCAAAGCATTCCTATTATAATTATGGTATTGTAATTGTTTTTTTAACCAATAGACAATTTTTAAAAGCTTGAAACTTTTTCGATTTTAACTTATGTCATTATTCCCCAAAAACTTCAAGTTCAAACTTGATACAACTCAAAATATGACTTTATTATAAAAAAGAAAAACATGTTGTAAAGGGAATACTAGCTTTATCGTTCCTGAATCAAAACCTTACCACCAATGCCATTGTTACTGAAGAGTTAACTCAAAAATGACAAATGTTGAGTTTTGTCGTTTTTATTTTGATTGAGCGATATAATAACGCTGTCAGTACATATAGAACTTTAGCACAAATCCGCTGTGTGCGCACAATGTTTTAGTAACCTAAGAAAAATAATCGATTTGAAAAATAAAAACACATAATAAGTATTAATAGTATAACTCAAATAATTGCCATGTTGAATATAATTATGTCAAAATTGAATAGGGCTAATTTTAGTGCTTATCAATGATCTCAGGAAAAGCTAAGATCCTTTGAACTGAATAATTCCTGAAGAGTAATATGGTGTGTAGCCCTGAGATCCTTATAACTAAGGTATAGTAATACTATACATTAGTGCATAAAAAAACATATTCCTCTCTTCTGCAAATGTTGACGTGGTTGACTAACTGGGAGTTGTTTAGTAAAAAAATCCTTTCTCATCTTATTAAATAACATTGCATTTATTATGTGTTGAACATGGTTACAAGGTTATATATCTGTTAACATAAAATGGAGCGCTTTCGCTATATGAGAGTGCTTAAATCTGTTCTGCTGTCTGCCTACTACCGTACCATTTCAGGTACAGAACTTAAGGAACACCTACGCTACCTGCTCAGTGCACCAGTGAACCAGTGACTCAGAAATCGATTTATTTACTTCTTCCCAGCATTGTAAATAATCATATATTTTAGAACTGTTCCAGAGTTAAGCAGTTGTTTTTAATGACAAATGTTAAATTGATTTTAATATAATAACTTCTACAGAGGCAATTAATTGTTTAAAGAAGTCAGGTTTTAATAATTATACGAACTATTTTTTTAAATGAGAAGCGAGGAATTTAAAATGAGAAAAGAAATAAATGAGAAAAAGGAATTTAAACTATTTTTTTAAATTTTACGCCTCGAGATATGTGGTGTAAATTAATAAAGTATTGGATTCATATTTCAACAGACAGAATTGATGTTAAAGAATTAGATAGCCCCAATTTAAAAAAAAATAGCATAATGTAACTTTTAATATCAACGTAAAAAAAAAAAAGGAATGGGAAAAAAAAGGAAAAAGTTCTTATCATTGTTTAGAAAAACAAATTAACGTCTGCTGAAAGTTGGCAAATTGTTTCCTGAAGTTTCACAATACACCCTTTTTTTTTACATAGAAAAGTTAGGACGAAATCAGAGGGTGCCAGTGAAAGTTCTTTAGCCAATAAATTGAGAAAAAAAATAGAGAAAACGTTCCAAAAACAGTGGGAGGGGGGAAAAGAAAACAGGGAGGAAGATATTTGCAAGAGCCACGGGCCGATAAACTATACTAATATTTATCCTCTTTTATAGGGTGCCTTCTGGGGCAGCCTAAGACAACAGAAACCCCAGGCTTATTGCAGAACTAACAGGGGCATAAAGCACTGTTGACATTATCTATTGATTCCGCAGTCTCCGATTCCTACGGATATAATTTCAGATAGGGCCGGTTACCGTAAGCGGTATCTAAGACAAACTGCTACTGTTCGCAAACCCCCTCGGGTTACAGTAGCTTGATTTTCTTCGACTGGGAAGAATCCGATGTGATCCTTGGAGAAAAAGTGGAACTTCAAACCCTCTATCCATTATATGTAATTGTGTAAAGAACGGAGATCCATTTCTTTTTAAATTATGATATTCTCTCAGATTTTAACGATTATTCAAAAAAGTCATGTTAAACATCAAAACGCATCTAATATGTTCAGAAAAGCAGGCCATTTTATTAATTCTTGGGTAAATTGTTTTAAATCATAAAGTATATGAGGCGTAGGTCAATCGGTTTCCAAAAACAATTTTGTTTTTTATAAGTTCTTATTCCTTTAACAGCTGCGAGTGAAGAGTTCTATGTCTTTCACAGCGCTAAGTGGGCAGGCTACCCGCCTACCGGCCTCTGCTACATACATACTTTTTACCTGCAATCTATCCTTCATTACGCCCCTTTACTACTGCCTGTTAATGAATTTACCTGGTCGGAGCAGGTAGCCACCGATAGCCCAAGCAAACAGTAAATGAATGATATATGAATTAGAAAGAAGCAAGGTCATGTCGTCTATACTCGGCCTTAGAAACTAGATAGAAAAGCAGTACGACGGCATATATCGCCTTTAGCACTGAGGGCGTGTGTGATGCAGGACGGCATATATCGTCTGTAGCAGTTAAAAGGTTAAGGCCAGAAATGATATATTAGATGTGTTATTTCAAAACCGTCTAGATCTTTCAAAAATCAATGCCAAAAGATTCCATTTCCTATCAAACGTGGTTATATTCATTGTATGTACATTTTTGATGCATGAAAATCGATATTTTCTGATCAAAGTCAGGTATATCCATATTTTATTCATTAAAAAAGATAAAATCATAAAAAAAATTGTGAGTAACTGTGTAAAGTGAATTGTTAGCAAAGTAACGAAAAATATATTTTTTTAAAATTGTTAAATTGATTTTTTTTATCAGTCTTGACAAAATTTTGAAAACGGATGTAACCTGTATTGAAACCAAACGCCTCATATGTTAAGCTTGTGGTTTTTAGTTCAGAACATGTTAGTGACTTTCCTGTTTCTATGAAACCATCTGTGCAGGGAGAGTATTTGTCAGAGAATACGCTCAATCAACAGGTTTTCCCCCAATTAAGAGTACCCACTGTAGACTAGTAGAGCACCAGAAGAGTCTGCAGATCCCACATGGTCCATCCGTGACTGTTAAGGGATTAAATAATTGATCTGTCTCAACTGGATTTGAGCCTGGGGCCGTCAGCACTGCATCTCACTGGTCTACTAATTGAGGTACTCCTCTACTAAAAATTGTTCTATAAATTTAAATTGGATCTATACGATTTTTTATTGAGAGATTTGTTTAATGATACTGTTATTTTTTTTTGTACCACATGAATCAAATGAAAAATTAAGTTCAGAATTATTTTCTTCTTTTAATTTGTTTATGTATAAAATCACTTATTTAATAGACTTTTGCAGCCTCTTAATTGTAACAGTTGGATTAGTTGATCTGACTAGGAATAAACCTAACATTTAATATTGATATTTAAATACTAATTAAAGACAGATCCATTTTTCAGATTAATCTTAAGATATAATTCTTGCGTTGCGATATATTGATCTAATTTCTAAAAATAAAAGAAGTACTAAATGTGCATATGAATAGAAGGCAACGTTAAAAATAAAAATCCATATTTAACAAAAATATATTTCAACCTTAAAAATAACCACCCATTTTCACTCAATAATTTTAAATGGAATGATAAAAAAAAATACCAACACTTCCAGTTCTGATCAGCTTTTTGTCTTTTGTCATTGACTTTCATTAATTGTCATACTAAAATAGGCAGTCACACTTACAATGTAAATCTAAAATAAACATGTACAAAGGTTTCTATCAAGGGGTGTGTAATTAAGGCAAGTGGTAACAAACAATTACACATAAATTGGCACTACAAGAATTTCGGAAGTTGTTACAATTAACTAGAATTCTATTTTAAAAATTAATAAAAATTGGAAATTATTTAGAAATGTTTCTATATGGAGTTAGAGATAAATTTATATGGGCGTTTGTCTGTAATTTAAAAAAGGACGAATTTTCTAATAATTTTATAGTTTTCTATCAATTAAAGGCAGATAGGTTTTTGATAGTTTGTGTTTATGTAATTTTCCATCTATTTTTGTAGTAATGCAAGGCATAATATATCCTTTTTCATTATAGCTTTTGTTACAATGCAGCCGAATAAATAAAAAATGTATTCATAATCTTGCAGTAGTGGACTAATATTTACTATTGTAACAAGAAAATGTGTAAATAATACAATGTGTAACTTTAATTCAATATTAAGTAATGATAGATAGTAAGGAAACCTAAGTCAGTGGCAATCTGGTGACCATAATCTTAGATCTGCCTAGGATATACATTTTTACACTGGCGTGAACTTATTTGTTTAGGAAACCTGGTTTGGCGGGCACAATCAATGGGTTTCAAATAATGATATTTGGATATTTTTAGTCTTCTAAAAAATAAAAACATATTTAAATATAACGGGTTCTCTAAAAAACCAAAAGCACCCATATTACATAACTGGGATATTACCAACTAACAGATTATAAAATACTGACAAATATTTTTCACCAGCAGCTTCTAGCCTGACCATGATTACAACACATATTTCAACAATAGGTACCAGGAACTACAATTGCAGAGTTTAAAAGGAAACAACTGTTTGTGAATTATATAAGCGAAAAATAATACACAGCAAAACTTTAATACACATATACACATACATTTAACAGAACATTAAATCTTGATATCAATGTAAATGAATGTTGATATACTTTATGACCAACATTCATAAAGGTTACATACAAATAATCAACGGACACTTTATTTGATTACTAATAATAATGGAATGCTCCCAAAGTGCTGGTGGCAAATGCCTTCCAGGTAATGAGTAATACATTATCAACTAATACAGAATGCCAATTAACATGATTGGACTATCTATCATAGTTAGGAGCGGCCAATAGGATAATCGGTATTGATTTTACACCCATTTTGATAATTAAAAAGTATCATACAACCTGTAGCACACCTTTGATGTGTGATTTTTTTTTCATTATTTCAAACCCATTGATTGTGCCTGCCAAACCAGGTTTCCTAGACAAATAAGTTCACGCCAGTGTAAAAATGTATAATAACCTTTATTATACAGAATTCACGTTTGAAACGCAAGGGTATTAACACCCCATGCGACTTTATCTGATAAGCTGGCACCTCGTAATAAGTTCTTGAGTAATGATCTCTTTTACCCTGCCATATGACGAAATTGAATAATAATCATTAATTCGTTATTAGTATGTATCAAATTTTTCGTTCATATTGCCCGGAACAAGTTTTAAATTTTATTGAAAACAGTTCAAATAACATCTAAACTTTACTTTATCAATTTTTACATATATGTGAAATATATACCAGAAACTTTAAAAAAAAAAATAATTATCCTTATTTTTGTTGTTTATCCAAATATACTAAGAACTTCTAATAAACCATAACAGGATAAGATGACGTTAAATTAACAAACAATATATTAAAAATTAGTATACTTTTTAAATAATTTTATTGGACGTTAATTGGTAGGGAGTGAAGTAGCACAGCGGCTACAGCGCTGAGTATTTAGGCCGAAGATTCCGAGTTCTAATCCGGCTGTGACAGATAAATTATTTAATTTGTTAAAATCCGTGGTTGTTCCTGTGGGATCTGATGACCCTCCTGTGCCTCACCCAGCTTCTTTAAACTGGGTATCATTAATTGGAAGAAAAATCTCCTGGTTGTAGAGCTTAATTGCGGACAAATTACCTCTGTCAAAACCGTTGTCTTACAAAGTTGTCTTACAGTCTTGATTATTTAATGAACCCAAGACCCTTTATGTGTTGTAGCGGTACACTCAGGTCAATAGCTTCATCGGCCCTGATGTACAATAACGGCTAAATATTCTTTAATTTAAAAAGGTGAATATGTACCATTTATCGGTTAGTTCTCTTCTGTTGTAGGATCTACAGTAGTTAGTAACTACAGTTCTGTTAATATCTTTATGGACAATCTTGACATTATTTATTCCAAAAACGTAAAATTTGTAAGAACTAAGGAATTATAATAAGGCTTATAATATAAAACTGCAAGGCTCTAATGAAGGAAAAGGTTTTAAATTATAAATTTTATGAATATTTTTATTTTGAAGAGAAAATATTTGTTCTGACCGGGATTCGAACCCGGGTTTTCCGCATTCTTTTCTCTTCAAAATTAAAATATTTAAATAATCGCCATCAAATAAAAATAAATAAAATCTAATTTATAAATATAAATTTTATGAATTATTCGCCAAAAAGTAAAGTAAAATATGTTGTTCATGCTTATTTATTTTTCATAATTCTAATCCATCTTTCTTTCCTCAATCGAGGGCAGTGTATTTTCGTAAATGGAGAAAATTTTGGTGAATACGATTAGGATTTTAACCTACTAAACATTTTAACACTTTTCACGGTGCACACTGCGGTAGAGCATTTTATGCACGTCCTTTATGATTTGAGCTGCTACAAATCTAAAAAAAAAAGTATAATATAGTAATGTGACCTAATCTCTATAACGAAATACGCTTGTTGTCGCCAGAATCCCTAAATATGAATATTTAAGATTACCCTTCGTTTTTTTTTTTATCTCAAGTTCAAAAAAATATAATAAAGAGCAACAAAGAAATATAAGAGAATAGGCGAAGGCCGGGTTCAAACGTAGGCTTCCAGAATAAGCCTTTAAAAGAGAATCCTCCGGTACTGGATAGAAAATGATGGCCGAGGAGGTAGTAAGGAGCCTCTAATGAAAATAAATGACACGCAATTTCAGGAGAAGGCTTCAGTTGATGAAAAGGTCCTTTTTCGAAATACTTCTAAAACAAAAATTGAAGATTTTAAGAAATATCATTATACCTCTTAAATAAATTTAAGTTTCAACTGAACTGCTAATAAAAAACTTTGAGCTGTTTGCCTTCAGGTTTCAGAAGTTGTAACTTTCAGTCGTTTTATATTTAATGTTCTCGATAATAAAATTAATAGCTTGTTGTACTCTGGAAAAAAGAGTGAAATTATAGGAAAGTTTATAATTCAGTGATTATTTCTGGATGAAATGGTTACCGAAGAATACACGTTTGCTATAGTTACAATATTTTCTTAGTAAAAAACGATTTTTTTTTTTAATCGAAACAAATAAAAATTAAAACTTGTGATTTAACCCCATAGCGACAACCTGCGGTACTGATACGTAGATTTTAATTCCGAATCTATTACAGAATGGGGAGGAAATATAAATATTAATAGAATATTATCAGACGAAAATATTCCATCCGAGGTACGAACCAGGATAGCTCAGTTGGTAGAGCACCACAACGGAAATGTGGGAGACCCGGGTTCAAATCCCGCCCCTGGGCATATCTTTTCTCTTCAAAAATAAAAATGTTCCATGTTTCCTACTTTTCGTAATTATCAGATATATGTTTTGAGGGGTTTTGTGTGCTAGGTCCGGAACTTTAGGGATTTGATTCCCATCTGGTTGATTTTATATTTAGTTTTTTGTGGTAAAAATTTCGGAGAATATCACTATTATCAACTGTAGGGGTATGTTAGATATTGATGAAAAGTATAGATTTTTAAGGTTTATCATGGAAGGTGAATACATTTTCAGAACTGCTATCTAAAAATACTGGCCCAGAAATAACATGGAAGATATTTTTATAAATATGTAAGATCGATGCTCGACTCTATGAAAGAGTATTAACTGCCCCCATTTACTTTTGGAGGACCACTATAAAACAAACCTGGTATAGTAGAATAGGTACATAATCTCATTCGAAGAAACTAAAAACAATGATCTAGTCAATATAAATTATTAAGTTAGGATTGGAAGGAACAACAGAAACTAAAAAAAATATAGATAATTTATATGAAGTGAACTATGGCGAGGCTTAATTATCTGAGTTGAAACGAAGGGAGGCAATTTGTCCGAGATCACACTCAACCGCCAGATCCCCCCCCCACCTTATTTTGGGTACCCTATTTTTATAACATTTTATAGAGGCTGGGGGAGCCCCAGGAAGGTCCTAGATCCTATATGGTCCATCTCCGGCTGCAATCATACTAATTAAATGTCTTGCCTGCAGCGGGATTTGAACCAGGATTTCCGGCAACTCAGTGCTCTCCCACTCATCCACGCCGCCCTCTAAATAAAAAAAAATGAATATATGTCATAACCAGACAATCGCAGTATTTTATAAATTTCTTATAAAAACATAGTGCCAGAATGAACCTACTGCTTTTTCATGAAAAACACCAGAGCTCTTTTCTTCAACACTTTTTCCTTATTCTTTAATAATATAGTAGATCTCACAGGAAGATGAATTCCAAATCAAACAAAATTTTATTCAAGTATCAATCGAATGTTATGATATTTATGCAAAAAGGTATATATACATTTCAAAGGAAATCTATATTGTATGAAAAGAATATTGCATTTTTTCTTTAAATATGCATTTAACTTCAAACAGTTTGTTAAACACGAAACAGTACTCAATTTTCGAAAAAAAGTCTGATATCATGGTACCTTAAGTAGGGAATAAGTAAGCTTTCCGGGAAGTTCTACGGTTAAGGAAGTAGAATAAAAAAATATTCTAATTGTAATTATGATCTTGATATTCTTTTATTAACTATAAGACTTTTTTTATTTACACTTGTGTTATTATTCCCACAAAACTTTATAAAAGTTTAAAAATGATACAAAATAAAATAGAATGATACACTTGAATAAAAGAAAAATAACACCTTGACAATATCCGATATGGCGTTCCTGAATTAGAAACCTGTGACCAATACGATTGCTACTGAAGGCTTAACTTAAAAAATGTCACTTTATGAGTTTTGTCGTTTTTCATTTGAAGGAGCGATATTTTATCAGACAGATTTACGGTCACATTTTTATATTCTTATGGATAAAACTATATTATAAATTTCTATTTCTAGTTACAGATTATTTTTGTGCTTAGAAATGAAAAATTAACTGGGCAGGTATATCCTGATTATAAAAAAAAGTCTTAATATATATGAATTAGTTTTAAAATATTTTTCCAAGTTCATGTTAAGAAACCTGTTTACTCCAGGCCTCATGAAACACGATCGTATCAGAAATGTCTGTTTCCACATGAATCGCTGACTCTATATAAACGCAACTAGTACACTTTCCAAAACTTTACAAGAGGGACAAAAAAAGGGATCTTAAGCTTTTATCAAAATATTGGAGGCTCTGCTATCAACATTATCAAGACTCTGCTATGGTAAGTGTCCTTTCGGTATTAACCCATTCTACTGTACACTGTGTGTGCAATATCAGTAATGTGGAATTATCAGTTATTCTGAGAAACTAGACGTCGAAAAAAGATTTTTTGTGAACTAATGAAATTTATAAAGTACAGGAAAACAAAATTTGGCGTTGGATTTACTGTGTGCTTAAAAATTATCTGAAGCCTGCTCACCCGGTGATCTTATTTGTGTGAATTCACTTACGAATTGGGTGGTTTCATAGTAAACATGTTTTTTTAATTAAAAATAAGCAATATAAAGAAAAAAAAATGCGCTCCTGGGGACCTGTACGAAAAAAATCGTCGTATCGAATGGGTTAAACTACGTCTTCTGTATCTTTTTATAGCTATAAGTTTTAAACGTGAAAACCTCGAAAGTTGAACTAGTTGCCTTTCTGCAATCAGCGATTCTGATGTTCATAATTAACAAATATGCAACCATGATGAGGTTAAAATCTTTATGTGAATCACTTCTCATTGTTAACAGAGAAAAATAAATGTGTAAACCAAGTATAATTACGAAATTTTTGAACTTTAAATTTACTGTTAATTTTTGGATGAAAAGTGGCGGAGAGGAATTGGAATTTGAAACAGGATATTATATCTGGAGAAGACTGCTACAGAAGGAATAGAGACTTCATCACCCGTGTAGAGGATGGCTTAAAGATCCAAGCAAAGCCTTTCTAGGCCCTTCGTCGGGGGAAATATGTATTAGGGGTGTGAAAATTCCTCTGTGGAACCTCTAGAGGAACTGAGTTAGACTTTGAGGACCTCAATTTGCGCTTAATATCCCAGGCGCCTAGGGAAGAGATTTTTTTACTTTTTGCGGTCGGTTGGAAAAATCTTTGTCTGAAATTTAAGGAATGCAGGCTTAAAGGAATTTCATACTGTCTAGAGCCTTGTTTTAATACTCTTATAGTGAAGAAGGTCATTCATTTGAAAAATAATCTGTACCATGTACTCACCGATTTCAGTGAACTTTTATACTATCATTTGGAATAGAAAAAATAGTATATCCTTAGCCTACCTAGATTTCAGCATAGGAAAATCGCTAATTTTTAATTAATAGTATCGATAACTGGTTATCTAGAAATTTCAATACATTAATTTTTCTTTTATTTAATAGCGTCGAAAATAATACTATTTAATAATACATATATTTTTATGTATTTACAATTACCTAATATGATATCAATATAGTACTCAAATACTATAAAATATAGTCATTTATTTTTTTTTTAAAGAGACATAAAACTGTTCATTGATTAATATTCATGATTAATTTTAAGGCATATTAAACATTTATTAAAATGCTGCCATTTATAAGCACAAAATACTGATTTCAATCATACCATATATCCGAAATGAAAAATAGAATAATAGGAAAAACAAATAATTAAAAAGGTATAGCAAGACATTGTATATAGATAAAGAAACCAATACAAATTTAAACCTTCAACTTTGTTTATATTCTTCTTAATTTTCTTTAAGATTTTGTTAGTTGTACACTTTTTTTTAAAGTATACAATTGCATTAAAGTATCCTCGTGTCCCTTTATCTAAAATTAGCAGTTCATTTTTATGATCTTTTTTTTTCTGGATATAATATAGATATGTTTTCTGATGATTCATTTTAATTTCCATTACTTTGAACAAAAAAAACAAACTGTACCACTACAAACCGTGAAGGGTCTGGGGTTCAGAACATGGTAGAGACTTTACGGTTTCTTCGACAACGGCTGTGCAAGATCACGCTCAACCTACAGATTTTCCCACTTATTTTGGATATCAACATTATAGAGGCTAGGTGAGCCTATGGAGGGTCCTATATCCCATACAGGCTGCAAACAGATTAATTAAAAGTCTTGCCAGAAGCGGGATTTGAACGCAGGACCTTTGGGATGACAACTCAGGGCTCTACCACTGAGCCTCTCCGCTGTTTATTTAATTATCTTAATTGTACTGTAACTCGGTTGTTCGCTTATTACATTTTATTTTATTTGTTTTTCCTATACATTGTCATTTCTATTGTATGTATTCTATTACTTTGATTTTATGTATCTATTTCATTATAGTCTAGTTTTTCTTCAATTGGGTATGTTAAGGCCAGATGAAGTAGTAACCTTATAAAGTATTAACAGTTTTAATCAGAAACAATTAAATCATGTTTTCTTAAAAGAAAGAACATTATCTTTACTTAATTTTCACATTTTTTATTTAATATAATAATTTAAACGTTTATTTCGTAATTGTTTAGGATATTTTAATTTAAAAGGTAATTTTATTTGGTTTAGATATAAGTGTAATATTTGTAATAAGTGTGAAAACATATGTTATAAAAGTGAAGAGAGAAAAACAAAAGAGAGTCGAGCGGCTTTTGTTCGCCCGGCTAGACCGAGCCAGTCAGTGTTGACGCGAGCCCTTAGCCGTGCACATCCTATGCTCTAGAGGAGCCCAAAGTTGTTTTTGTGAATTTTAAGACAGTGTTGACGCGAGCCCTTAGCCGTGCACATCGTATGCTCTCTAGGAGCCCAAAGTTGTTTTTGTGAATTTTAAGTCAGTGTTGCCACGAGCCTCTTGACGTGCACATCGTATGCTCTATAGTAGCCCAAAATTGGTTTGTGTGAATTTGAAGAAGATACTAATTTGCTGCCCACCTGCAGGTGTAATTAGTTTAAACTTCGTCATAGATTCGACCAATTCGAATTGACCCAGTCGATCATCACAACCTCTATTGTTTCACCATCTTCGCTCGCCCTACCGACGAAAATCCTCTGTCGTCTCAACATCCAGCTCGCCCTGCCGAGAATCTACCATCTACTGAAACTACTTCGACAGACAGATAAGAGTTTTCATTATTATATCATTGCAATCAGAAAACCGCATAAACATTCATTATTTTGTAATAGATTTTATTTGTAATTTAATAGAGTTAAATTTACTATCGTAAGATTAAATAATATTTGTTTTCTTTTTGTTATTAATTAGTTGTTGATAATTTAGTTAATTTTAATAACTTCATTTTCTCATTATAAAAGCGTTTAAATTGTTCTTTTAATTTAATTAATTGGGTTTTCATTATCAAAATTATTAGTTATTTAATTTATGAAAATTGATTTATGTTATTAGTTTAATAAAAGGTTACATTCAAAATGACATGCGATCTGGTATAATTGAATCAGAAATTTATTTTCCTTATCCATTTCGGAGCTCTCATCGAAAGGTCCAATAACTATTTCGAGGTTGCTCAAACATAAAATTTGGTCCTCCGGCGGCCGGATCGCACGTCATTACTGCCACCGTCTTTAAATTGACAATATAATTTTTCTATCTTCTTTTACATTTTATTTTATTTGTTCTAATTTTGTGTGCACTCTTTATAGGTTTGGTCCATTTTTCTTTAATTTGATTAAATAATGGCCCCTAAATCAGATCAAAATAAACCCGAAAGTAAATTGTACGTTATTGAATGCGAACTCAAGGATTTAGCTCAAGACATATCAAAAACGCGAACTATTGGGTCCAATATTTCTACCCGGCCTCAGGATAAAAAATTATTAATTGCGCGCCTATCACGATTAGATAGCACCTTCCATAAATTTTTAGAAAAAATTAATGAAGCTAAATCTCTCGCGAAAATTCCGGACGACGAATCGATAGATCGTTTTGACTCTCTCCGATCCGAAACTCGAGATAATTATTACGAAGCATTATCTTTTGGGATCGCTGGAGAGGGCGAAGTTGCCACCAACCAATCCGGAAGTGGAGACCACAATCAGCATAATGTCGAATCTCATATTAAATTGCCAACCATTAACCTTCCCTCTTTTAGTGGTCTTATTTCGAATTGGGTGTCCTTCAAGGACACGTATTTATCATTAATTCACAATAATGCGAATTTGAGCAATATTCAAAAGTTTCATTATCTGAAGTCAGCCTTAAAGGGTCAGGCACTTCAAACCATCTTGACAATAGAGTTGACCTCCGAAGGTTACGAACAAGCCTGGGATGCTTTACAAAAGAAATATGATAATAAGCGGATCCAAGCCACACACTACCTAGTCAATATGTTCAATTACAAACCTGGTACCAAATTCGATCTACGATCCTTAGAAAATTTCTCCGAAGTTGTTTTGGAAAGTGCAGTCGCTTTCCGAAAATTGAATCTTCCGGACCCTTCCGGATTCATATTGTTTACCTATTGCTTGAGGCTCCTCGATGCGAAAACTCGCGAGCGATTTGAGACTGAATTTGGATCCAAATCTGAAGTCCCCACATTCGACGATTTTTTATCGTTTATTCATCGGCAATGTTTTCAACTTCAAGCAGATTCGATAACCTCAAATTTTGGACATAATTCTCAAAGTTCATCAGTTAGTAGGCCCCAAAATACTTCCAAGCATGTTTTTATGTCGACGGGTAGTTCTAGCCCAGAAAATATTTGTCCTCTGTGTCAGGAAAAACACCGTTTATATAGATGTCCTCGTTTTCGCTCCCTAGAGCCCAATGAACGTTTTAATAAAATAAAGCAGATTAAGGTTTGTTCTAATTGCTTGTCGCCAAACCATTATGTTGGTAAATGCACCTCTCCTAGGTCATGCTACCACTGTAAAAAACGGCATCACTCCCTCTTGCATTTTCCTACTTCAACAAGTAGGTCGACAGGTGGGTCCGATTGTCATTCTTCAGACCGCATTCACTATCCAGAGAACAACGGTAAGGTTAAAACGAGTGCGTTAACCGACGAAAAATTAGGTATCAAAACCGACAAAAACGAATCTCTGAACGCCTCGGTTTTATCCTCGTCATCCGAGACCGATGTCTCCATCCTTTTGGGGACAGCAGTGGCTAGAATAGAAGACAGAAATGGGCAGTTGGTCCCAATTCGTATTTTGATCGATAGTGGGTCACAAAGATCATTTATTTCTTCGGCTTGCGTACGAAGATTAGGACTTGGCACAAGATTTAATTCTCAGTCAATGAGGGGTTTTGGGGATAGTCCGATACAAGGAGGGAAGTACGAAACCTCGTGTGTTATAGTCCCTAGAGATCGTAAACAGCCTCGGCTTAAAAGTAACGCTGTAATTATTTCCAAGATTACAGAAAAGGTACCCGTTGGTCCAGTACCGGCCTATATAAATGACCACTTCAAACAATACCCATTGGCGGATAACTCATTTGCGAAACCGGGTCCAATCGATTTCCTATTAGGAGCCGATTTGTTCGGACATATCTTAATGGGTAAATGCGTGAGACGGGACGGATATCCTAGCGCTTTCAAGACTATTTTCGGGTGGGTCATCATGGGACCTATACGCTCTCATTCCACCATACAAAATACATCCATTTCGCTCTTGTCATCTTGCGACCAATCGCAAGAGAGAGCATTGGACAAACCAACTAAAACATTTCAGGAAATCAAAACGATTGCTCCAGTAGTCGAACCAAATCCTCCAAATGTTAAGGGAGAGAAACCTTTTAGTTCAACTCACGCTCGGCAGTACAGCGGGCCTTACAAGGCCCAATCACCATTTAAAGAGTTTTCGCCACCAGATCTGAGTTGCTCTTATTATACTGCATTACCTCGGTTCCCCAAATTAGCGCACCGGATTAATAAAATCCCTTTATTGACAGGAAACTATTCCAAATTGGCTGACAACTACCAGTTTTTTTCAACCGCTGGTAACTACCATGTTTTGCCAACCGTTGGTAAGGGTCGATATTTTACATCATCACTGTGTATTTGAAGACAACTTCGATTGGTATTCGACGCATCTTCGCCTATGGAGCTTGGATTTCTAAATGACCATTCCCTGATTGGGCCTAAGTTTCAATTGGATATTAGGCACGCGTCCCTTAATTTCAGACGCTTTCGATTTGTTCTGCACTCGGACTTATGTCAAATGTTTTTTCAGGTAGTAGTGCATCACAATGCCTTACCTTATTGCCAATTTCTATTTTGCAACAGTACTTCCCAACCGATTGAGGAGTATCAATTGAGTAGATTCCGACCTTCCGGAATAAATTGCGCCCAATGCGCCCAGCAGCATTATTTCGATACGGATTCCCAATCCGTTACAATGCATGTCCGTTCCTCATCGCCATCCATAGATCTCCAAGGGATACTCAGGGTGGGCGGTCACTTTAGCAACAGTCCTTTGCCCAGCAATGCAAGATTAGTAACATTTCTGACTGTAATAAAACCAGTATTACTTCCTCAGTTCCCAATATTACAATCAACATTTACCTAATCTGCTGATTAGCCATTACTCTAGAATGTATCTCCACCTCACTCCACAACTTTTGCATTCACATCAGGAACGACATGACTGGGTTGTTTGGGATGTTTCAAATTGTAGAATTATTCCACATAAAATTGTCCAGAAATGTAAAGATGGTACGTACCGATATCGTTCGGAGAATTTCGTTCCTCCAATTGGCAATCTCCCGCCGTCTTAATTTGAGCAAGGATATCCGTATACCATTACTAGCGTAGAATATTGTGGTCGTTTTCTTTTAAAATCGTTTTAGCAACCCAATTTCCATAGGCAAAATTCTGACATTTCTACGTTCACAATTTGACCAGCGGAGCAGTACAAAAATTTGGAGCTTCACTCACCAACGCATTAATATATTGCCTCACAATCAATCTAATATCTTGTTTCCCGACTAGGGTTGTCAATTAAACTTCTATGCTTCGATGGTTTCGTGGGATCTAACATTTACCTGGAAGATCTCTAAATATCTTTCTTTTGAATTTTTGTGCACAGACAAAAATTGGTGGGCGGTGTGTTAAGGCCAGATGAAGTAGTAACCTTATAAAGTATTAACAGTTTTAATCAGAAACAATTAAATCATGTTTTCTTAAAAGAAAGAACATTATCTTTACTTAATTTTCACATTTTTTATTTAATATAATAATTTAAACGTTTATTTCGTAATTGTTTAGGATATTTTAATTTAAAAGGTAATTTTATTTGGTTTAGATATAAGTGTAATATTTGTAATAAGTGTGAAAACATATGTTATAAAAGTGAAGAGAGAAAAACAAAAGAGAGTCGAGCGGCTTTTGTTCGCCCGGCTAGACCGAGCCAGTCAGTGTTGACGCGAGCCCTTAGCCGTGCACATCCTATGCTCTAGAGGAGCCCAAAGTTGTTTTTGTGAATTTTAAGACAGTGTTGACGCGAGCCCTTAGCCGTGCACATCGTATGCTCTCTAGGAGCCCAAAGTTGTTTTTGTGAATTTTAAGTCAGTGTTGCCACGAGCCTCTTGACGTGCACATCGTATGCTCTATAGTAGCCCAAAATTGGTTTGTGTGAATTTGAAGAAGATACTAATTTGCTGCCCACCTGCAGGTGTAATTAGTTTAAACTTCGTCATAGATTCGACCAATTCGAATTGACCCAGTCGATCATCACAACCTCTATTGTTTCACCATCTTCGCTCGCCCTACCGACGAAAATCCTCTGTCGTCTCAACATCCAGCTCGCCCTGCCGAGAATCTACCATCTACTGAAACTACTTCGACAGACAGATAAGAGTTTTCATTATTATATCATTGCAATCAGAAAACCGCATAAACATTCATTATTTTGTAATAGATTTTATTTGTAATTTAATAGAGTTAAATTTACTATCGTAAGATTAAATAATATTTGTTTTCTTTTTGTTATTAATTAGTTGTTGATAATTTAGTTAATTTTAATAACTTCATTTTCTCATTATAAAAGCGTTTAAATTGTTCTTTTAATTTAATTAATTGGGTTTTCATTATCAAAATTATTAGTTATTTAATTTATGAAAATTGATTTATGTTATTAGTTTAATAAAAGGTTACATTCAAAATGACATGCGATCTGGTATAATTGAATCAGAAATTTATTTTCCTTATCCATTTCGGAGCTCTCATCGAAAGGTCCAATAACTATTTCGAGGTTGCTCAAACAGGGTACTTATTCCTCAGATGGATTTCTACAGCACTAATACTATTTGTGCTTGAGTATGGCTGTCGGAAAATTAAAATTATTAAACATTATTTAATTTTATATTTTATGTCACGTTTCAAGGGAAAGTCTACTATCCAACCTAAAGGGCAAGTTAAATGGTAAAGTTGATATTCTGTATTTTTTATTTTTTTTACCGAATCTATCTTCCCAGATAGTCTTAATTACACACACTCTTAGACACTTACACACACATGTACACTTACATAAACTTATACACACACACACGCAAACACAAACACTCGTAAAAAATGTTGAACCTAGCTTCTTGGCGTGTGCCATGAAGTTGGTGAATAATCTCAACTATACTGAGTGATTCGGTCTTAGCCGCTTTCTGAAATTCATGGAAAACCATGAATTTTATGAAGGAGTGAGAAAGTTGGTGATCCCTTGGGGAGAGGATTGGGCTCCCTTATTTTATTAGTTCCTTTCTCCCAGGGACGAGATGTGGCAGTAAGCTCAACTTAGCCAAGCTTAGTTATTTTAATTTTCAAATATTCTTTTTTTCTATTGAGTTTAACCTCTAAATTATATATATATATATATATATATATATATATATATATATATATATATATATATATATATATATAAATAAATAACATATTATCTTATATTTACTGGTCATAACGACATGTTAAGCATGGTGATGGATGCTCTGAAATCTACTTGACTGAGTTATCTTAATTAGTTGAGAATGTAGATCTCACATTCATCACCTCCTCATATTTCGTAGACTTGACAATATTTTCTGTAGGTCCGTGTAAGTGATTATGAATTCCTTGATAAACAGGATTCCGGAAGGTAGGTTTAATACAGTAACTTTCTTTGTATTGGCTTTGAAAGTCTGAAATAAAATTAAATAATGTACTTTAGGTTGTTTGTTAAAAGGCTTCCTTACTTTAACATACACTGGTTTTTATTTAACAAACTCGGTTATTAAATATACGATGTAAACTAAAGTGTTGGTATTATATTTATGCAAAAAGTAAAATTAATTTTGCTGTGATTCGTATGTTATGGGGAAAACATAATTTGTGCATTGTTGATTCTTTTTTCGCTAGAAATTTTGTTTCTGGAGTGTATGCGCCAGTAAATGCCTCATTGTTAACATGTATGGTTGAAGTTTAATCCATAGAGCTATGTTTTACAGCCTTAAATATATTTTAAATATTCTTGATTTTGGGATGCTAGAGTAATCATTTAAGATAATTACTCAAATTATTGGAGTTTACTCCGTAAGAAATGATTTTCATATTTAGCCCGCGGTATGAAAATTTTAAGAGAAGTAAAATCGAGTTTTAACTAAAAGTGGCGCGTTACGTTCCCTTCTCGATAAGATTGTATTATTTGCTTTATATAATATATAGAGATTAAAAGTTAAATTACGGGACTGATCGGGAAGAGATAAGTATGGCATCTACGGTAACAGTGCATTCTATTGCTTTATTCTCGAAGTTTTTAAATGCGACAATTTTTTGTACAAACACTATTACTACTCTTGTTTAGATTCCGCCTTAAGCTGTTGGGGTCCATTCATATCACTTGGATACAACCTCAACAGACGACAGGGCAGAGTAGATCTGATAAGAGTAGGAAATTTACTAGCCATCTAGCAAGGCTGTGCAGTGACTTAATTGTGTACAGTGTGTCGTGTGTAGTGCTACTAGGACAGGAGATTGGTGTATTAGGAAGTGGATAGGCAGTGATTATGCTGGGCTTAAATACTTCTCTACCGGACTCTGAAGATGAGGCCCCCTTCAAAAAAGTAAAGACAGGGAAGAAATCGGTAGTGATTCGGTTGTCATTTTGGTATCTTGTAGAAAAAATGCGTATTCTACACTTGGGTGAACAGTCATTAGTTTGGGCATGTTTTGGTTAGTACTGATCTGCTTAGGTCTCTTTTCTTCCATCCTTTTAGTCACTATTTCTTCTTTTTTTTTTCTATTGAGGCATTTTCTATAAGAAGTGACCTGCGCTCACTCGGAATTCGAGCATTTTGTTTGAGTTGGCCTAGTCGCGGACATTCAGAAATGTTATGTGAGCCGCTGCATCTTACACATTTTACGGTGTGGTTGCAGTAGTAGTTTGTGTGCCCAAATTGCTGAGATTTATAGCACTGGGGCGGTAGGTTATCCTTTCTTGGGATGTATTTCACCGCGAATAAACATCTATTTGAGTTCAGTTGACAGTTTTAGTGTTGTAACAAGTCACCGCACTATATGCCCTGAAGATGGCCTACAACGTAGGACGATACGTTGGCACGATTAATAGAATATAGATATTTATAATTTTAATTAAAATATTATAATGCAAATGGAAAAAACCACAAGCAGAGCCTTATGTTTCAAATCTGGTGTAAAATACAAACACTTATACAAACAGTCGAAGTATCAGTAGAGAGCGATTGATTGGTAAGAACTTATTTAAAACACATTAGAAACGGAAAGGGGTAAACTCCAGTCGCGTGTCGGAGCTGACACACACACTTTTTATTTCTTTAAACGTCCTATATTTATTCTGAATTGGATTCTTTTCCAGACACAATTTAAAATACGATTAATGATTAAGATATACATAGGATTGCCATAAAATACATGCAGCACTTAAATTAAAACTTATCTTGTAAAACAGAGGTAGATTACGTCTATATATAGGGTCTCGGCCTACATAAACGGATACTCGATTCCGTGTCCTCGATCCTTCTTCCTCGGGATCTTTACAGAGAGTGTCTTTACAAAGGTGGAGTCTTGGAACCTACTCTTTGGTATCTCTTCACCTCCCTTGACCATGAGGTTTAACCATTCTACATGAATGACCTATTTCTTAAAAACGCTTATTTGCTCTTTATGCAGATGTATATTTATTAGTATAATAACGCCCGGTACGAAACATGGTAGTAAAATATATAGACGAGAGAAGATTGAAAATTGATGTGGCCAGTAAGAATGTACAAAATATGAAATTAATTTATTTCATGCTGACGTATTGGCCTAAGCTATGTGCCATGATTTAGCCAGCTGAGGAGGAGTGTTTATGAGTGTGCCTAATTTACAGTACAAAATTAGGGACTTTCAATGGAACCATTGTGGGTTGGAAGCCTTCCTGGAATGTCAAATATTCTCATATGGATTGTCCCCTTTCATATTTCTTAACATGCTATTTATATCTACATCTTTTATTCTTCTTACTTATTAGTTTTTAAATACTGTTTTTATCATTCATTATCGAAACCGGTTTTTCTGATTTAAAATTTTCTTTTTTTTATTTGTTTTTTATTTTTGAGTAGATATTTATTATTTATTACATTTTTTAGATATTTATTTGGTGTTTTTGTCCAATGAGTGTATCAATACTATATTAATGTATTAATCTGTATATATTATTATATGGTACGTATATAAACTGTGCAAAAACCATATCATTTGTATTATAAAAAGCATCAGTATTTATTAGACAATATACTACATGAAATATAGTAAAATATAAAAAAATCCATAAAAATATAAATGATTGGTAAAGAATATACAACAAAATTAGCAATATCCCTATTCATTTTTGTGCAGTATATTTAAAGTCTATGTTTTTATTATATCCACAATTGTTCAATAATTCTTATCAAAAAGATGAGGTGAATGAAAATTTAAGCATTTGTGAATTTTAACATCGTTTTGAGATCCATCAATTAAATTACTCGAACTTAATTTAAGAGCATCGGACAGTAAAGTGGCAAATCATAATTAAGAAACAGGAGGCTAACAATGAAGAAAAGGTTAAGTGGGGTCCATAGCGACGGCAATCACGGGCCAAGTCGGCGAGGAGACAGGCGATACAAAAGTACCTTTGTCCCCCTTAAAGACTTCTTCGCAGGTAGGCACTTGAAAGAAACCCAATTTAACTTTGAAAAAAGTCCGAGAGGAGAATTGCCAAGGATGAGAGTCGCCATTCGGAGGGGGGGGCGCCGAAAACCAAAGGAGCCTTGACTAACTTTTAAGCTGGTGGTGCCTGGATTAACTTTGTAATTAAAATTTCCGAAATAATTAAGTGCTCAAGGAAAGCTGTCTTAAGTCTATTTGGAAATTTTAAACGGGATAGAGGGAGCACTGGCCCAAACAGGTAATTTATTAAATAATATTTATAGCTCAATGTCCTTAAAACTTTTAATCCGAGCTAATGTCTTAGCTCCCGCCCTTCTTCTCGCCATTTATGAGGCTTTTGTGAAATCGAGCCCTGCATAACACTATAAAAATTGTATTACATTCTTTTGTAATACGAACTGATTATTTATTTTCATCACTGAAATAAGTCAATGAAACAACTTGAATAAATCTATAAAACATACCAATACAGAGGATAACTTCATCCGTAAGAGTATACGCATTATATTGGAAAAACGCAATATACGCAGGGTTTTATGTTTTCTTGAAAACAGCCCTCCAATTAGTAAACTGTTTATATTTAAATGGAATTGGTTGACTGGATAATTCTAAAAATAGTGTGAAGGTGTGCAGTCAATTAATTACACAATATAAGAGTAATTTATTTTATTAGTTGACAAAAATAGTCAGGGGGTGTAGAAAAAGATTACACAAAATAAGAAAAACTGATTTTATTTTGCCAAAGTTTCAGCCTAAGATGCAGGGTAAATTTTGATTTATTTTATTGTGCCAACGTTTCTGTCTAAGACTTAAAAATATGCTTAAATCTTAGGCTGAAACCTAGGTACAATAAAATAAGTATTTTTTGTAGTGTTTAATTCAATGATTTCACCCCCTGACCGTTTTACACAATTCGTAGATTATTTGTTTGTCGGACATTTGACTTATATAATTGCGTACACTGATTAATCCTTTTTCAAACCAAAATTTTGTTTTACCTCCGTAACATTTGCTAGTTGGAAATAATTCAGCTTTACTAAAATGTCAAAACATGAATTTGTTTTTACGAGTTCATACTCGGCCAGAAAGGGGCTTTCTAGAGTCTAAGTGAGCGCACTGTTCACGGGTGGTTCAGGAGATTTAGAGAGCGCTAATTGAGCCTTGAAGAAAAAGAGGGCCACGGGAAGTTCTGCTCCTGATGACGATGTTTCCGAGCTTTGGTGGAAGGAAATCTTAGAACAACTGTCATGCTTTAAAATTTTACTAAAAACTGAATTATTTCCAATTAATTCAGTAAAAGTAAGTAGAGAGGAAAATAAACATTTTAGTTTGAAAGAGGATTTATGACTGTTTACATTTATAAAAGTCCAACAAACATAAACAGTTTACAGATTTTAAATTCCTGCTTTATTTTCCGAACAAAAAAATAATAATATAATATAAAATATACGATTGGTCCTGTTTACATCGAGTCTAATGATCGAGCTTTAGTATTGTTTAATTTCAACTCTGTGTTCGATTATCCCAATTTTCAGAATTGGCGATTATGATAATAACATTCTTGCAAATGATATGATAATGAATAACACACATTAAAACCGTGTAGTGAACAATTATCTAAAACCTCTAACTTATCTAAATACAACACGCATTCTTGAAGTGATTAGTATCAATTAGAAAGCGTTAACAAAATAACATACTACTAATCATCCTACAATTTTATCTGACTTCTTCTTTGATAAGTTCGGTTAAATTTAAACTAATTTATTTTCAATTTCCGCCTCAAAATTAAAGATATTTAAGAAATGCTTATGACATTTAAAGCCAAAAATAACTATCCACATTTAATTAAAATAACCTAAAAATTTAGAAATGGGATTCCTACTATCTCATTTTCACTCATAAATAAACCAAGCAAATCATTACAAAATTGTCTACTTTCAGCTGTTAGGTTTTAGAAGAAATGAAGTTAAAATAATTTTTTAACCGAATTGTTAACGCTCATTAAACTAGTATCATTACTTTTTTCCCTCTATATATCGTTATTTTCAAATTTAAATAAATTAGTTTCATTACTTTTTTATATATATTCATGTTTAATTCTTTAGTTTGTAATTGATTTTGATTATAATGAACGAGAGAATTGTATTGCAGAATTGTATGAATGAAATATTGGAGTAATTGTACATGTAACTTTATTTTGTAATTAGAATTTATGAGCTTATAGTTTAGAGATAAATCGAAGCATCACATATATTCATATGTCGACAAAAGACGAGCGCCGATCGTTTTTGTGACGGCGGCAAGTCGCTTACAGTCATTGTTGTATTGGACTTTAATCAGTGAAGATCACTCATTACAAGTTCCTTTTAGTGTAGACTTGGCCTTCACTCAGTGAACATAACTCAGTACGTGTACCTTTGGTAGCTGCACTCCCATTGTTGAATTGTTGAATAAATAGACCATTGTCCTTGTTCTTTTCTTGAAACAAATTCGGATTAGGTACGATTCTTATTAGTCTCAATTGGTTCCTCTTTCTTATTTTACTACTTGGCAGTTTCACACATTCTTTCAATAGTTTGAATATGTATTGCGTTTTCTGGGTTAACAAAATTGTATGAGTGGTGGATTTTATTACTTAATGTCCCAAATGTTCTATTTTTTTTATGAAAAACTAAAAAGATAGCAAGGAGCTAAAAAAACACAAACAATCCCTCACCCATTCAACGATTCTATTACTTAATGTCCAGAATGTTTTTTAATAAAAAAAATTTTAAATTAAAATATACATTTATTATCACATTAAAAAATTAATATAATGTCATTGATGATACATAATGGAATGAATAAAGGCAAGTAGAGAAACTACCCAACGGTAGTACTCAATTAACAAATTGAAAATAGAAGAACACCAGGCCATTTCTTTTACAAATCCTTCGGACGATTATCGGGAACAGAAGAAGTAGCTAGGTTTGAAACTAGTGGGCTAGAGTTGGAATAAAGTTTTGTCATGAATGAACTAGTATCGAGTTAGGGCCAACAAATGGGACATTGAGGTCACCATGGATTACTTTATTTATAACAAACTAAGGAGCAGCATTGATTTACGAAGGATTGGATACAAGAGGAATTCGACAACTTATAGGAATTCCAAAGCTCTTCTCTTTATGTCCTAATAGGTCTTATAGTAGTCTCTCTTATAGTAATAGCTCTTATAATAGTCATTTGTAATAACTGGGACCTTAGAGCGTTTGTCAAGTCTGTTTGTGTAGTCTGTTGTGTCGAAGGACCCTGAAAAGGCGTAAATTTTATTCATGAAAAACAAAAAAGATGGGAAGGGAAACACAGACACTGAGGAACGTCTAAAGATTTCAAGATTGCTATATCTTCACTTCTGTATCAATGATGGAGCCCGTATTAGAACAAAGTGCCCGGAAAGCACACAAATCTGAGGAAATTGCATGTTTCTCCATTGTTTAATTTTGAAGAAGAAGAGACACATTTTATATTTGTTTTCTTAGCACTGTAACGACCAGGCGTGAGTTGCTGTATGCAGCAGCGAGCCTTGAGATCTCTGACATCAGTTTTAATCAGTATGCTCACGCGATGCGAAGACATTTACAATTATAATTCTAAATAGTCCGAATTAAGGGTGATCCTGTGGTGGATCCCGGCACGCAACAGGGTGAGCGATGCAGCCAGCTCATGCTATCCAAGCAGGCATTCTCCGTCTCGATTATTTTTTATGAGCGTTCGAAATTATAATATTTTTAGAGCTTCATGTTTTCCGGCACGAAATGGTGCACTTAGGTATATATGCATGTTTAACCATCTCTTATATCTGCCATGCATATGCATCGGGGTATCTCTTTGGTAGAGCGCTGAGTTGCCGTGCCGAAGGTCCCAGGTTAAAATCCGTTTGTGTTAGAAAATTTATTTAACTTCTGAACATCCGGGGATGAATCCTCCTGGATCCGAGGACCCTCCTGGGGCTCACCCAGCCTATATGAAGTGGCCCTCTAAATTTGGGTCCTTGATCTAAGACAAATCACTTAAACACCCGTTCAAACTTCACCCTTGAAATAGTACAGATTCTACCTTGTAATAAACCACCAGATTCTTCATGGATTGTGGTGGAACAGATTTGTTCAAATATATAGTTTGTAAACTTTATAAATGATACGAAATGCTATAATGGAGTAAGATCGTGATGTGGTAATCGTCAATCACATCGGCGGTTACTGCATAAAATAAACAGGAAATGTCGATCTAGATAAATTAAAAACTTTTCAAATGTTTATAATTTGGACTATAAATGAAGAAAATATTTGAATTTTTAGAATCTATTGAGATAAGATAAGGGAAAATAGGTAGATTAAAGTTAGTCGAATATAATACATAATATAATAATATAATACATTGTCTTAAAATATTAAAAATTATGGTGTCTAAGGGAAAGCGGTGATATAAACAAATAATTATAAATCTGATTTTGTGAATTTTTCGGGAAAAAGAATAGAAAAATCTTCTTAATTAAAAAATAATAATAATACCAGCAAAATATCCCGAGCCTTTTTTTATTTTATTATATTTTGAATTGGTTAGTTTATAAATAAACTAAATTGTAATGTGTAAACAATTTAGAATATTCTAACACTGGCAAAAGCAGTGTAGTTATGATGGCTAGATCAAATGCATGGCAAGATCAAAATTAAAAATCATATTAATATTAACTTTCTTTGTAATACTGAAATAAAATTTAGTCGTTATTTTTGTAGCTATGTACGAAAATATATTAAAAAAATCCTTATCTCCTAATTAGCGTCACTTCAAAGGACAAAGGAGTTTCGGTCGCAAAAGAGAACGACGAAAAAAAAAATGTAAAATAAAAACCGGTAGTTTGAAGCCAAAAGGTCTAAAACACCAATAAAGGAAAACATAAACTCACCTTCCAGAATTTCTTCTCCTAAACATAAAATTTTACTAAAAGAACAAAGTGTTTTTAATTCAAAGCGATCATTTCGTCTTTAAACTGAAGTAACTTCCATCAATTTCCCGTAGCCCTTATAAATTTTATTTTTTTTGTTAACCTGTAAAAGTTTCAAGGTTGTTTCTTGTCTTCTCTCAACATACTATTTAAAACCGATGTCAGCCTGTTTTCTCATTTAAAATGGAATACAAATATTTTCCTTAAAAAGTTTGTTAAAAATTCTTGATATACAGATATATTTTTGAACCATTAAAATATAATATATATATATATATATCCAGACACTGTGTAAAAAATATAAAATAATTCAGAGTATAAGAGAGTTAAATTTGTAAAAAATAATATCTAGTAAAATAATAATATGTTTAAAATTAAAGTTCAAGGTGGTTCCATAAAATTTTCAGTTTTTTTTTAATCAAATATCAAATTTTTCTCTTTCTCATATTTAAGAGGGTACAGATGAGTAGGTTCGAGTGGTAACACAGAAAATTGTTTATTTTGTGCAGAGTATGGCTGATCTGTGATCTGAAAATGGTACAATGAACAAACAGTTTAACTGTACAAATGAACAGTTTAAAACTAAAACCACTTTAGAAAGGCCATTTCTCTTTATTTTATTCTAGACTGACAATATCTTTCATTTATCGCAGTGTTGTTTTAATCAAAATCATATAAATTACATTTATTAATAACATAGCATTATGTAGGGAAAGAAAGTCAAAAACAATTACTGCCTAGTTTCACAAAATCGAAACAACTATAAGCAGGTAACAATGAAAGAGAAAGCAATATAGCATGTAAAGGATGAATTACTTTAATATTTAAAAGAAAAGGATTTTCGATCGTTTTAAATTATAATAAATATTGATTGAATTATTATTGGAAATAAGCTCTAATTTGTGAAATATTATGAAAGAACAAATTATTTATTTGTTTCGGAATTTCCCATTGATTTTGATCCAATTGATTGAGGTTTGTGAATGGTTTACGTAAACAAAATATATTTTTTTTATACACATCAATACGTATCAATGATGGATACGTCATGGCTGATGATGATTGCTCGAATCACTTTAATCTCCATCTCTCTCTCCCAAACTCTCTCTCTCTCTCTCACTGACTCACTCCCCGTAAAGCCTACACAAACCCAGAACCTCCAAGACCACACAAAACAAACCAAGGCCACCAAATTCCCTTTGTCAGTGAACCGTTCGAAATCAGATATCTATCCTTTCACGGAGAACACACTAGACCTATTGTCCCCAAGTTCTGAGATCCCTGATAGTCTTCTTTGTTAGTTCAAGTTTTCCCAATGCTTTGTAATTTTATTAGTAATATAAAATCGAAACATTCATGGTGAACGGTATAAATACTATTTATTAAACCATATACAGAATATAACGAAAAACAATCTTTCAGACATTAATTCAATGTTTTTTGAATATTATTACACTGATATAAGAAATTGAGATATTTCGAAAGCAATCATACTATATTTCTTAATGGTATCTCTACTTTACAAATAATACCGGATTAGAGAGCATAAAATATTTTTTAAATGCGCTCAGTATCCAACTCTCCTTAAACGTTAACCACAAGTCGGTTTTATCTCACACAACACTTTGACACTTTATATCTGATATTTTGAGCCCAGTTCTGAACTTTCTGTAACATAAAACATTGATTAACTACACTTATGAAAATCAGAAGAAGAAATTTTTTAAATTTGGAGTAATCCACCTTAGATCGTGAACGCATTTTGATCATGTGTTCTCGGACGTTGGTGATCATGTGTTATGGTCACTGTGTATTTTATAATGAAAACAGTAAACTAATATGTTTTCATTGACATCTGTATATTAATCCTTCAAAAGAACAATGACATATCTCAAGAAGTGTTACTTATGAGTTAAACCGGTAGTAACACTTGTATTGGTTGAAGCTTTTCAATTCCTGAACGTCGGGTTTTGGTTGTTTTAATTAAGTAATATTTTTAGTCGTGTCATTTTTAAATCTGAAATTGTATTGGAATATTGATATAAGTTAATATGAAAAAATGTTTCAAGATTTAAATTGTTTTAATTATTAATAAAAGAATTTCAATATCGTCATTACAATAGGAATAATTTGCATTACCCATACCCAAATTTCCATTTTTTTAACTCGCACTGAACTTTCAATAATGAATACTTCTATTGAAAAATGATGTTTTTGTTAGTTACGACATTGTACTTTTGAAGGACCGATAAGCGATTGGTCACGCGAAGCTCAGTTATTTCCCTGCAAGTAGAATTAATTGATTTATACAATACCTCGGTTATTATTCTCAATGTCGTCTGAACAAAACTAAAAGTGGATCTGTTATGAGGCTTATACTGACTGACAACGATTGGAAATCAAAGAGACGTTTGATATGCAAAATGGCATACAATATTAAGAAATGAACCCAGTATTCATCTCAATCTGAAAGTTAACCGCAAGTCGCAATAGATTAAACCAATGGGGCGTCCCCCTATGGAACGATGCCATGAACCTTCCGGCGTACACATTCACGTGCTGATGGCAATTAACTAAAGAGTCTAAGCGCGAAGAAGACGGTCGTTTAGAGTGATCGCAGTTGAGAAGAGGAGAGGAGAGGAGGGAACAACACTTTGGTGAGCCGCCTAGCGGAACAGATAAGTCTGGCCCGGAGCTAATGCACTTCCTGAGAGGCAGAGGGAGGCAAATGGCTCTCGAGTAGGCCAGTTGCTAGCTCGGGCTAATGTTTTACCAGAAAACACACGTGTTCCGCAATTCCTCTCTTCTCCTCCTCGTTTCTTCCTTTGGGCTATCCCTATTCAATATTCTTTACGATTTCCATTGCATGGCGACTATTCTTAGCTTTTTTGATTAACTTCGTCACAGTGTTATTTCTGAAATCACAGTAAGTATACTTATAATATGGCATGGTGATCGGAAAATATTTGGAGTCACTACAATCTTAACAACTAATGCTAAATTTATTCTTATTATTTTATATATGATCAATTTTAATTTTATACGCCATATGCAGACGTGCGGCATACAATGAGCTAACTATTTGTTAGGTCCGTTGGAATCCCATTTTTATGCTTCAATGTCATTAAAAAATATATATAAATATTTTAATTAACAAAGGTTAATCATTTAGGACCATAAAACTATTCCATCCTTTACTATTTTGCTTAAAATAACATATTTAACAATAATTCATACATTGCGACTCGTTAGACAAGTGAAACCCTACGGAAAACCCTGAGGGAATACGGAGTCGATCAAAAGACGATAAACCTAATAAAATAAACCTTAACTAAGAAAATAAAAATAAAATAAAATGAAGAGGAAATATCACAAACCGTTTCAGATATAAACCGGTGTGAGTGAAAGGAACGGACTTTCACCTGTTCTCTTTAACCTTGTTCTCGACAAAGTCATGCAGAATTTAAAGGGAAAAAGAAACATCAGAAGCTTAAGTAGGAAATCAGAAGAGCAATATCCCGGTAAACTGTCTGGCTTTTGCGGATGACTTGTCCCTACTAGCAAAGTCGGAAGAATAGGCGAATTGGCAAATAAATTCCCTGAAGGAAGAAGTAAATAAAAAACTGGACTTAGAATCTTCGTTCAAAAGACCAAATTTATGACCACAGAACCCCGATTTATAAAAAAAGAAGTGAAAACGGATTCGGTAAAATCCCGGTCGTTAAAAGTTTTAAATATCTGGGCGAAATAATCAGCAGAAATTAATCTGAAAAAGAAAGCATAGAGCACAGAATTAAATATTTGGAGTATTTATGCTACTTAACGAGTAGCATGTAAAATAAAAATTGCTTTTCCAATCAGGCACTACAATACAGTGGTAAAAGCAGTGATATTGTGTGGGACCGAGACTGTGCTTTCCAAGTCTAGAAAAAGTGCTGAAAATGGAGAAAAGGAGAATCCGCGGCCCCTAAATAACACCTGAAGGATACAGGCTAAGCTCCAACAAAGGAATTTACAGTGAAATCCGTGACTTGGAATCCGAAATGACGGCAAGAAAAATCAGGTTTTATGGACACATGAAGATGATGAACGAGGAGAGATTAAAAAAAAAAAAATTCAGTAAAATTATGGGGTTTCACAGAACATATAAAACAAAAAACACAGAGACTCAGGGTTACACAGAATTTATTTGAAAACAGAACATAATGACAGACATTCCTCAAAAATGCGGTACTTGTTGCAGACAAAAAAAAGTTTCCTTCTAAGACCTGGATGGTAGAAAGAAGAAACAATTTCAGACAAATCATGAAGCAAAGATGAGCCAAGAAGGAAAACTGAAAAAAAAGCCTGCATCATAGCCGCCCAGTCCTTCAGGGCTGTTTCGCGGCAAATAAATTAATTCATACATAACTAAGTTATTTACACATAAGTAAAAAGATGTGAAACTACTGTTATATTTTAAACAATTTTTAATATCGCGTGAAAACAAAATATCAGTTTTATTTATAAATGAAGTCTAAAGTGCATTTAGTACATGTCGTCTTGCTAGATGAAACTTATTATTTTATATTATGGCCTGAGAACCACAAAGCATAAATATATTTAATATATTCAGTCACAGATATATAATTGAGCTTGATTTTAGAGGAAGGACCCATATGTTACCATCCGAGCGCGAATGGAACACACCACGAAACTTCTCTTCTTAAATATGACAACCTCGAATTCAAGATAAAAAGGGCCACTGTTGTATCCTATTTATTGTCCATGGTATTATATAGTGTGTAGTGCTGGTCACTAAAAATTAGAACTCTCAAGCGCGATTAGAAGCATTCGAAACATAGTTACTGCGCAGTATGCAGCGGATGTTGCTGACAAATAGATCTAAGATTAATACAGTTCGAATTATATGTAATACTACATGGGAGCTTATCACTATTAAAGAAAGCATTAAACAAAAAAAAAATATATTTTGGCCACATCCCACGGAGTGTAACAAGTGTTAAGTGTAAGTACGAAGTGTTAACCATTGAAGGAAAAGTAAGCGACTTGTGGGACGAAGAAGAGACTCTAGGGTCAAAGATATACAAGACTGGCTGAGCATCAAGGAATCTTAGGTTCCAATCTGAATGACTGAGGACCGCAAGATACTTGAAAAAATTGCCAACATTCTCAATGGAGATGACACAAAAAGAGACAGTCTCAGATGCTCATTTTATGGAAGCCCATATTTAAAGTTAGGAAGGTGAATAATATGCAAGATTCATAATTAAATTTGCTATTTCCGACAATATATTCAAAGTACGCCAAAAACGAACGACGGGAAGTCTCCATAATGTTCAATTTTTCGCAGATATTGATTTAAAGCAATCTAGAATAATACGGTTATTATTTATCAGTTATTCCCATTTATCCACTCACCGTCCTTCCAGTTTATTCTAATGTATTAAAATCAAGATGTCAGAAAAATATGAGGTACTTTCATAATTCAGATACTTGATCTGCAACTAACATATAAAAACGAGTTTTTAAATTTGTTCAATAAGTTAGCTAAGTAATAACGATGTGTAAAACTACAGTATTTTCTTGAGAATATTTGAATATTCATTGATTTTTTTTTTTATGTGTGTCAATATAATAGTCTTTATTTCACCACGCGGCTTAGTCACGGATGGTATCCCATAAGCCTAAAACTAAAAAAAAAAAATTGAAAAATTCAGCGATGAACCTGTTCAGGCGTGAATTTTCTATAATCTGGCAGTAAGATAAGCTCTTTTCAGCATTTTTTTCCCGATTAGATTGAAAAAATACGTTCAGTTTATAAAACGTCCATTACTGATGGAGTTTGGCACACGAATCTTCTTTTTTTGATAAAAAAATTATATACTAACGGAGTACATAGGTTAAGTCATTGTCTTTTTCATTGATGTACGACTTTTCTCAAATTATAAGTGATCATTCATATACCTGTATAGCAAATCATCAAACAATATCAACTGCTATAATCCGGTTTAATAAGATTAGAGAAATAAATAAATTTAATGAGGAAAAAATACCAATCTGGATTAATAGTCCAAGAGTGATTTCATACATTATAGGGCAAAAAATGTTAAAATGATTAACAAAAAACGTTTAGAGGATAAGGACACAAAATCAAAATTTAGTTATTTTATATTTTCTCTAGGAAATAATCATATTTTAACTTTCAATTTAAAAGGAATTTTTGAATTACCTAATTGACTATGATTTTATTAATATAGAATTGATAAATTATAAAGGGCTAAAAATGCTCCCAAGGATGGCCTTCCATTTTTATTTTTTTTTCAGTTTATCAAATTCGAGAGAGAGAAACGTCTCCCGGGACAATACAGATCCTCATTAAAAATGTATTTAGATCTTGAAAAGTATATAAATATAGGAACAGAAAAGACACTGTGATATCAACACTAGATGTAAAAATGTAATAAAAAAGTATTCTGAATGTAGGATATCTAGTTTTTTATGCCTCGCACATGTGAATAGTCGGCAATGAGCATATCATGGACTGATTGATGCCTGTGATAGTTAAGAATGATCTTTCATCTGCTGTATTTTTTATGATTCCTCATGTTTTTTTTTACTAAGTTTCTGTAAATAGTATTTCGAGAATGACAGAGTATACCCACATGGGCTTAAGTAAGTTAATGCATTTCGTTTCTGTCTCTAATTCATCTTTTAAGTAGTGGTTTGAGTGTTGGCCGTGTTATTCCAACACGCAAGTCCCACATCACATTATTTTCGAAGGTAGTTTGAGATAGTGTAGGGTCTCCGACTGAAGAAGACTGTTTTATTCTGTGTAAAATATATAACAAATTTTTTTATATTATATGTTTATATGTTTCTACTATGTGCGATTTAGTAGAACTATCCACAGTTTGTACTAGCCTTATAAATTATTTATTGATATTGTAAATTTAGTGACGTCTGAGTAAGTTCTTGTTATTTATGAGCTTTTTTGAATTGATTTATGTTTCAATGCAAACATCGCTAATTCAAAAGATTGTCATAACTAAAAAAAAACCTACTTATTCAATAGAGATATTTGAAATTTCCACGTGAGTTAAAAAAATAAAAAATTGAGTATTGGTAAAGCATGATGGTATTGAAATTATTTTTTTAACCATTAGAAAAATTTTAAAAGCTTGAAACTATTTTTATTTTAACATATGTCATTATTCCCACAAAACTTCAAGTTCAAAGAGTATAAAACACAAAATATGATTTAATTAAAAAATAAGTTGGAAATGGAATTTCAGATTTGTCGTTTTAGTACAGAATTTCTTGAATTAAAAAGCTTCAACCATTACAATAGCTACTGAAGACCTTCAAAGATTTATATACCTTAGACCTTCAAATTTACCTCACCACCTTGATATTAATAAAAATACATACATTTTTTCTCCACCCAGTTTTTTTGGCTCATAGATAAACGTAATATAATAAAAACAAAAATGCAAATGTGAACATCCTCATTATTAATTAGTAGGAGGCATTGAAGAAATAAATGTTTTGAATAATATTAACATTCTATTAACCTTTTATTCCTTTTTTTTACAATAACTAATTGCTACGATATAATATTAAAATATATATGTACAGCGAAATCCTTTGCAGAAATGTCGTTAATTTTATGGAGGAAGAAGCAGAACGACTTTGCATATATGATAAATAGGAAACGGCAGGGAAACAGAAAACTCAAACAAACTTGAGCTATACAAACATATAACCAAGTTTCCTCAGTGAACACATACACCATGAGCCAGCTTCTGAGCGTATAAGCTCCTCAAACCCATAAGTTTAGAATGCTAACTGTCCATAATACAATTGTATAAGTAGAAGAAAACAAGATACTTTAGGTAATTTTTTTTTTCGACATTGTCTAGATATAATAATTTATATATTCGATTTAATTAGACGATTTCGTATTCCATGGTATGGTACTATGGAAGACGGTATGATAACAACCATAATAATTTATTAATTATAAATTATATAAAAAATGGCATTAAAATTCATGTATCATTTATTGATATTTTTTAGTAATATTACAGTCACGATAAGAACGAAAGTAAAACCGCACATGAAGTTTTGCAAGTTTAAAAATTTTGCAGTTTAAACGGATATTATTGCATATAATGTTTATAAGTATCATCGCTAACAGTAAATTAAATTAAAAATGATCATAATCAACATTAAGTTAATAACACTATAGATAATAACAATATCATAATCAATAACACTATTGATTTCGAAAAGTTGACATCAATTTAAGAATATACATACAATGTAAAAGATAGATAATCATTTTATAATTTTAATTATATCAGTATATGGTTTTTACTTACAAAACTTAAAGATAACTTTTCTTATAGAGATACATTGTTTTTGTATATTTTTATTTTTGATCTTTCTTTTGCATTTTAAGTGTGAGCAGATTCTACAACATCATTTTATTATTATGCAAAATAATGTTTATTTAGAAACTTTTAAATATGCAAAAATAGCTTTTGCATAAGCATGTACCAAATATATATGAAAACCGTTTATTCATCGCTTACTAATGTTGCTATGACGTCAAAGATTTACAAAATACCCTTTGGCATATTCTCTCAAATAAGCGTCCAACAGCCTACATGATCTGTCAACTTCTATGAAGGGCAATACCGCAGAAAATCTACCTCTACAAGTTAACTTAGAAAGATGATGAAACATTAAAAATTCACAATAAATGTAATATGAGCAATATTGAGTTAAAACCGACTCCACAGTAGGTGGTCACTAATCCAAACTAATAACTGGAGTATTCAGTTTTCAGAAAAAAATCCATAATACTTATATTATAATACATAATGTTTATAAAGTAAAAATTGAGCTGTTACAGTTGTTCAGCTGTCGTTTTTAATTGAGCTGTTATATTCGAAAGTTGTATTAGTCCATTTGGATCTCAGAGAATTGTTTATTTTTTTAAAATGATTATTATTTCATAGTAAAATTTAAAATGGTCTATACGATGTAAAACATCACTATTTCCTAATTGCTAATTGATAAAAACATTTTCCCGTTATCCCAAATTTTTAAAGTAGTTCAAATGGAAATCTTTAGATATAGTGAATACGAAAAAATATACTTTTACTTATAAAATATACTTAAAAATAACAGCACAATTGTCAATAATTGTACAGAACATATTTTTATAATACAATTAAGGTCTCTCATTTCGAATTATAAAATTTATTTTTCATCGAACAGAAAACTCTTGACTACAATTATATTCTTAAGTATTTTAGTTATAGCACAATACAACAAAGCACAATTTCGAGATGGAGAAATTGAGATACGAAATATGCTAAATGTCAGAAGCATTCGTAATTATTCAAGATATCGATTAAATCCCTTATGCTTACAAGGTCTACTAAACCCGCCAGACGGTTCAGTATTGCAAGTACTATATATTCCAGCCCCGTGTTTTTCCTAACAAGTGACATGAATGTTAATGACTTAAATTAAATGCAAATAGTGTTTTTTTCGGGATCATATCATAAATACTATATTTATAAATAAATGATGACTAAAGAAATATTATTTTAGCCTACTAGTTTATTAGTTTTAATGCTTAAATAATAACTAATTAAGTAAAATCAACCCATGTTGGAACGCCTATAATAATAATAAAAAGTAAAATCATCACAAATCAAGTATTGGGTGAATAAAATACGAATGGTCGATTTATAAATATAAATATTCATAAAGCCATATTTTATGGTTGTATAAATAGTTTTATAAATATATAGGCTGATGACCTATCTAATATAAAAGAGAGAGAAATAGAAAATAGATTTGTAATGTAATATGTGGAATGTCTTGGATGAGGTGCTGCTGTTGATTTTCTTTCACATTACATATTATTTTTTTCCAATGCTATTTCGTTACGTTATTTACTGTTTTATAAGACTTGTATCGGGATTGAAGTAGGCTGGTTATAATCAGCCGGGTGACAAATGAGGTTTGTGTGAAATGGATTTGCCACTGCCTCAATCATTTACATAATTGATTTTATTTTATTAAATATTTATTACCTGACAGTCATTAATTAATATTTATTTTTTAGTTCATTATTGTATAGTTTTTATCTATTTTTATTACAGCGGCAAATCCATGAGTAACCTGTCCCCACATGTAATATTTTGAAAGTGTGACGCTCTCATTTTGTATTGTATTAAAAATTGAAATTTATTTCTGACCTGTACCTAACTGAAATAAAGAGTTGTTTCTTGAAACTTAGCTCTTTAAAGACTTATGTAATTTTCAGGCATTCAGTAATTTTATACTTTAACAAAAGTGGTTTATCTTGACAGGTAAAAGTTATTATTAATATCGAAAAGGGACAAATTTACAACAAAAAAAGATTGGAACTAAATGCAGGTATGATTAAATAAATAAGTAGACGAGTAACATATTTTATTTTTTTCTTCATTCATTATTTTGTTTTGGTTCGAGGTACATAATTATAGAACAAACTTATTTCGTCTCAGAATAATATAAATGTTGAATTTTAATTCCTATATCTATTCATAAAATATTTAATTAATTCATATTTACCAGATGCAAATCCCATCTCAGACAATTAAAACGTTTTATACATTATTAGCTTAAAAATGGCATATGTTTTTATTCTTACATGCATTCCGTACATGCAATCACTCATTTGCACGCTAAACTTTTCTTTAATGTAACGTCCATTTACCGAAATATTATAATCGTAAATAGCTTACTTTAATCATTATTCATTCTTAGTGTGCATTTCCTAAGTGTGTAAGCTTTGCACCTAGCTGTGTAGTTTCGAAATATTATATTATAAATTATCTTGACCTCGTATAAGCTCTGCTTATATGTATTATTAAACAATATACTTAAAAGAAATATTATCCGTACTATGGCATGGAATTTATATTAAATGCATTTTTCTTCATTTAAAAATTAATAAGGTGATTTATAATATTAATTTATTTTGAAATATTTTTTTACCAATATTATAATAGAATGTTTTTTCAGGAATAATAAAAAAAACGCCCTATATACAACAATACACACAAAATAACTGTTATTGTAAATTTTTCTATCGTGCTTTTTTTTATAAGATAGAAACTAATGCAAGTAATTTTATAAAATAAATAATATATTATAAACCAAAAAAATAAATTAAGCCATTTATATAAACTGGATGATTTTAGTAATGTAACGCTGGTCATTCCGCAATTCCTGATCGTTGGCCTGGAATCAAGTTTGTGTATGAAAACTATTGTATTTGTACGAGTGCTCCTCGCTTCCGGCTTTTGAGGTTTAATTAAATTGTTAGAGATATTTTACAAGCGAAACCCACCATAATAATTTTTGCATTATACGTAAGATTTTTTGATGTTATATCAATCACACTCTGTGAACATTTAGACCACTAGCTCATATCTGGCGATGAAACCAGTACTTCTTTCTTTTGACTTAAGTTCAATCTCTCCTGTTAAATTAAAACTCAAAAATACAAATAATAAAAACATGACATATAAACCGTAAACTAGCCTTTTTAGTACTTTCAGTTCCATCAGCCGTTCTTAATGATACTGTAAAATTACTAATTTAAAATTCGCAAAAAAACAGAAAAGTATATTGACATGGAAATAGATTGACCAAACCCGAGAAGATTCCGGATTGGCACAGAGTGGATTCCAAGAGATGGAGAGAAGGAACACTTACAAGATGGCGAGACGAGATAGCGCAGATAGTGGGAGATTTAACAATCTTTAACTTCTTCTGTGGCAATGGAAGGGGATCATTGGATTAAAGTAACAAATAGGCTTTTGGTTAAATATCATTTGGTATTACTTGAAGTAGGAAGTATTCTATTAATTAACATTAAATAATTTCGACAAAATATCATCTAAATTAATGTAAAAACACGATTATTCAATTCAGTGGAGCTAAATTATATGAACATATATAAAATATATGTTTTCCAAATTTAAAAAAATACTAATAAAAAAACTGTGGTGAAGTAAATATAGTAAATTTAAATAAATCATTCTTCGCCTTTTTGCATGCAGTGTATTTTTTATTAGGAAGAGTTGTTCACGTCTTTATAAAATGTATTTACAGCAAATTATGGGTTACTAGTGAGTCACTTAAAAATGTGATAACTTTTACTGCCACATTTCATAAGTGTAAATAAGAAGAAATGAGTCAAATATTTAATTGTAAAAATAAAATCAAGATATGTTTTGAAAACAGTTCGGTAAATTATATTGAATGTCAAAAAATAAAATAAAATTGTTTATTTGACATTGTGATAAAAATAAAATAACTCTTAGTTATTTAAGAGGTTACATATTGCGAAGAAAGAGTAGATGGTCATAGTAACGGGAAATAACGCTCCTTAAGAATAATCACTAAAAAAACTTGCCTTAAAAAATGGAAAAGTATTTTAGTAAGGAAGGAAATAGTTGGGAGTGCAGTCATATTAAACAGTAAATAAATGGGTACTTATTTTATTTTGTGCCGACGTTTAATTTAATTTTCTATGTGAAAAGTATTTTAGGAAATTATTGTTATAATCAAGAATTCAGTTTCCTTTTTTTTCCAAACAAAACGTACAAATAAGTGGAATAAATCAATAATTTTCCAGCAATCATAATTTGGTAACTACCAAAAATTTGTTGAAAGAAAAAAACATCAAATAAAATTTAGTAGTACTCGCCTCGTAGAGAAAATGTTGGTGTTAGATGAAAATTACCCATGCTCAACAAATCCCGGAGGTTTCATTTCGAACTTGGTTGTTTGAAAAGATCATATTTTAATTTTTTAACAAGGAATGAAAGAAAAGAAACGCCAATGGAAACGAAAAGTTGAGAACGATAAAATAAGCCAATTTAAAAAAAAATCAAATACGACGAACAGTAAAGTGAAATATCATAAGGCAAAATGCCTTGATCACCATAGCCCATCGAAGGAGCACCGAAATGGAAGTTTTTGTTTCTTCGTTGGTTCATTTTATTTTTTTTTGAATCATCAAAATTAAATATATAAAAATTATAAAAAGTTGTGTTTTAAATCTGTATATCCTTTTCAGAGGAATTAGCAACTCATAAACTAAACATTTCAGAAAAAATAAGGTGTTAATACTCAGTAAGCTGTCATAAAATTAATGAATAAAACGAAAAATCGTAATTCATTGATAATTAATTTGCAAATGTAAATTTAATTGAATTTTATCTTCTCAGATTACATAAAACAGTTTAATAACGTTAATTTTGAATAATTTAAAAAATTTATTTTTATATGTTACTAGGCGCGTTAATATGATCTACTTTTCCATTGTAATTTTTTAAAGATATAACTTGAATTGTAGCATGTCTTGGTTTTTATTTATTTCATTCATATTATATTTTTTAATCTTCAAATATTGATAATTCACTAAAAAAAATAGTAAACGTTTATTTATTTGAAATATTAATGAAGGAAAAAAATATTCTGTGGCCATTAATGGATTCTTAGCCTATTTATATGGCTAGATAGGCACTATCTGTTAGAATCTATGTGTTAAATCATAACGCATAACTAAATTAGCTTTATTTCTCCTCATAAATGTTATTATTTGTATAATTACAGGTCATCCTGTAATTAATACTGCCTTTAATTGTTTACGTGAATTGATTGGGTAAACTGATTCGGTTAACGAATGTTGAGATATTATAAAAATGCTTTATAATTTTATTCGTAACTGGTTTATAATATTTTAATAATTTTGAGTAAAAAAAATTAATTTTTTAATACAATCCTAATTTTTATGTTATTTTCAATAAGGATAGATGATAAATTTTAATAAATCAAGTATACTTAGTATTTAAAATTAAAAATATAATTTTTTGTGAATTATGACACCTCGATTAGAAAATGATTAGATGAACAAGATTTCAAGTAAGGGGTGATTATAAAACTGAATTTGATGTGTTAATTTAATCTAGAGGTTCTAAATTTACTATATGTATCATGAACAATGTAGTTCTGTTGGAAGAAGTTAATATAAAGAGATAAAACTAACACTTGATCAGTTTATTCACCGAACAAATTTTCTGTGAAAAATTCTTATGCTTTTGAAACATAATTCCTCTTATTGTATTTGTCCTAACAGAAGAGGAAACTGTAGAAAAAAAAAGGAAATAGCCTAGGTTCTGGTCCAACATTCGTCATCTGCGGGAAGAGCCATTTCCAGCTGCCATTTTTATCTTCGTCGTGTTCTCCTGTCTATGTGAAACGGTTTAATAGCTTGATTTCTTATCTTGGATGTATATATATACACACATATATTTTTCTTACTCATGTTAAGGCAAAAATAGCAGGCATTTACGATAGCATTCCGATTTTCTCATATGTTGTATTCACTTCCCCAAACAATAATCTAAGAGCTACCGATCTGATTCATTTTTAAATAGTAATATGGCATGCCACCCTGATATCATTAAAACTGGGGTATAGCAATATTGTATATTTATTAGTTAACATCCCCCACTCTTTTCGAAAGGTGTACGTGATTGACTGACTGGGAGTTGTTTTCATGAATAAAGATACTTTTTCATAAGATAAATAGTTTACCTTTAATACACGGCTACCATGGTTGCAGATATATATGACTACTTTAGAAAAAAAATTCACCTTTTCGTTATAAATCTGACTGCTTCTATTTTCTTTGACTCTCTGTCCTCCTAGCAACAACTTATTCTTTTTCGATCTTTTCCAGGTACTGCGCCTGGCAGTCTCGAGACTCAATACTTCCTGTACACATTCACAGGTTTATTTAAATATTCACAACTTTCTAAAGAGTTCTACATATAACATTTTCTAGCCAGAAAGGTGGAAATATAATCTAAATAAATTTCTGTAAAATCAAAAATATTGCTAAAAAATAAATGAGATGTGTATATTTTATCCTATACATATTCCAAAATGAGAAAAAACGAAATATATTATAATCTTATTTGTCAAATCAAGCATTTTAATAAATTTGAAATAAGTTTTCCAAAAGGAAGTTCCTTTATTCAGGTACTATCTTATTTTTGGACTAGGACATCTAAATGTTTCGTCACCGTATTATGTTTTTACAAGCTTCTAATGTAGTGATTCGAAAGGCACCATCGCACGATGAGGAATGAATGTATTGGAATTAAAATTTAATCATTAGCAACCTTAATCACTGGAATAAGATTTTTTTCTGAGCTCAGAAATGGCTAACAACAAAGGTTTTGACTATGTATATTCATGTTAACTGTTAGGGACTGTTACGAATATACATATGCATGTAGTTTATGGACGACAGTAAATTTCATATTGTTGATTTATTTTTCAATACAAAGCATTATTGGATAGCGAGTTGAAGGATATCTTTCCCACGTCGGTGTGGCTTTTAGAGTATTGAACATCAGGAACGAAATAATTTTCCTGTTTCTAAAAACTGGACGTTGTATCCCTTTGTGATACTGTTTCCTCTCAGTTTCTCTGCCTCTCTCTTTGTTGTGGAAATTACCTAACAGTGGATTTTTTTTTCTTTTTCTCTATTTGACTCTTGTAGAAAGGTAACTATGAGGATAAATAATATTCACAAAATAATATTTACATCATTTACATATTTTCATATCTGAAAGCTTTTGAATAATTCTACAAAATCTGACTTAGCATTGGTGAAATGTCTATGTTGAGATATTTGGGTTTATTTTCTACTTTTATTTTAATATTTCGATCAATCTTTAAATCCAGTTTTCTAGCCGATTATATTTTTCTCAGCTACGGAATGAATTCAAACCGTCAGATATTGTCATGCGTGTTGACTTGGATTAAGAAGAAACCCAAATTTATTTGCCATATAAATATTTGATCTAGAAGCATTTTATTTACCATTTGAATAAATAAATCGTTTGAAACAAAAAAATATAGACATTTTATACTTAATATAAAAAAGCCTGAAAACACGATTTTAGGCTATTATTTATTTCTTAAAAGAAACGTCACTTTTTTACTTTAGCCAGTAAACTCAAATTTAATGTAGATATAATCATTTATTAAACATTTAAGGCAAGTTGTGGTATTTTGTAAGTATTTTTATGAACTGTGTACAATTTAATTTATTTTAACAAGTACACTCATGTCTAGAGGGAAGGAGATAGATGTGGTAAGAGTCATTGGAAGAGTATTTTTACTATCAAAAAATACGTTTTATCACAATTCCTTGAAGGCGGCCACTATAAAATGGAAAACAAAAGTTTAGAAAATTAAAAAATATCATTATTTTAATACAAATCTTGGTTAACATTGCCTCATAATCACTGTATTGTGTATCATGTGGGCGTAATACACATTTGTTGCCGCTTCGAACCCAGCCACTAGTGTTTATACGTTTATTCTATCTCTTATTATAGCTTTTTTTAAAAGACTTTTAGTAAAATTTAATAAGAATTATAGTATTATTATTTCATAGCTAAGTCATATTATTTTTTTGAATAAAGTACTTTATAAAAGTTTATAAAAACCGTTTTGCATATTTTGAGTTTGCTAATGTTAAATGGAAAGTTCCAACTGACTGGAGCTCCGGTTTCAATGCCCACGGTCATACTAATATAACCCTTTGATACGTTTAACGGGATAATTCTATTAACAGCAATAGACATTTGCGCAAATGTGTTATTAATTAAAACAATGATTTAGATGTATCGAAACTAAGTTTATTTACTCCATAACTCATCTGGGAGGTAGAAAAAAACTCTTTGAAACGCATAAATATTCACGCATACAAACAAATATTTGTGGTATCTGAGTAAATAAGAAGGAAATGGAATCGGAAGGAAGCTTATTTCCGGTACTTTTAGATTCCGGGCCTCAGGTTTTATAGATTCGTTCCAACTGTAACACAATAGTGGAACGAATCCGAATCGAAGAGAATGCAGAGGTCCCAGGTGTACGAGTGTAGTCGAATATAAGGACCGCGGCTCCTGTAACGAGTCCCAACCAGAAACTCTTTTCTCTTTCAATTTTTTTTTTTATTCCGTCTTTTTTATTATTTATTTTTCGCACATATAATAAAAAACATCGCCATGTCTTTGCTAAAGATTAATCATTCTTGTTGTATGATTCCTGTTAAAAATTATGTATTTTTATTCATTTTACTCTTGCATTATCAAAATAATGGTATCGAAATGGCTCAGTGGTAGAGCACTGAGTTGCAATGCCGAAAAGCAACCGCAGATGCATCATATGGGAATCTAGGACCCTACCCTCCTGAGGCTCATCCAGCCTCATTAAAGTGGGGGAGGAATCACCTACCTGCACAACCGTTGTTCAGTACAATCTCTACCATGTACTGAATCCCATACCCGATGACGGGTTGGAGTGTTACTGGTTTATAACCGAAATTAAAACTAGAATCAGATTAATAACTGTTTAATTAAAATTGTGAGATAAGTAGATTTTAGGGGGCGACCATTGGTCTAGTGGTTAGCATAACAAACTACTAAGCCCAAGATCGCGGGTTCGTAGCGCGACAGGTGGCCCTAGGATTTTTTAAAGGGAGTAAAAAATCATTGGTTATGCCGTCCTTCTGAAGAGACATTAAAACAGGGGTCCCGAGCCTGTACGATGTCAGGTACTCGTTAAAAATCCCTATCCTAATAAAACCTGGATAATCAAAATTTAGAGCTATCAATGTAGCATCGTCCGATTAGCCATAGGAGCCTACAGTGACAATAAATAAACAAACAATACGTTGATTTAAAAATTATAATCAAGCTTTGATGGTGTAATATATGATGTAGACACAGACTATAAAATAATTGTATTTCTTGCACCAAATACTGCGTTACGATCCAAAGAATAATAGAAGTAAATTAAATGCTTTCTTGGTAGGAATTGAGTAAGTAATAACTTACTAAAAAAAAAAAACTAAATATAAAAATAAAAATACTGTTGAGGCAAACATTTCGATTTCATAATTATCCCTAGGAAAGATATTCAAAATTATTTCTTTTTCACACATAATAAAAGTATAAGGAATAAAAATATTGTTGTAATATGAAGAATACTTTAACACTTTAAAAAATGTATTTTTATTATTTATTTTACCTCTCGAAATAAAAAAAAAGAATTGTGTTGTTATAAAATTAATAAGAAGTATTACGTTAGTATATCTATTTCTATACTATGTCTATTGTATGTATCTACCACTACTGTCTACTGTATCTATTACTGTGCAGTATAAATATATTTTGTTTATTGAACACCAAATTTATATGCAACCAGCAGGGATGAAATAAAATCAGAGATAGTAAGATATGTCAAATCATTATACAAGAAAAAATATAAGGTAAAATAATAAAAATAAAAAAGACTTCCTTAGTGCCAAGTGTACCTTATAAAATACCTTACTAAAACTTACAATAATGAAAATAAAACAATAAAAATGTACTGTGAATTCGAACCTATGGGTTTCAAAATTATACATAGAAAGTCAAAAATCTATTCTATATAATTGTGAGGATTGATAAATTAGAGTATTATTTAGCAAAAGTTTATCCGTTATAGGCATTGTATTAAATACATATACTTGCAGAATATACATTTTTTCCTGAGTATATTCTAAAGAAACGCATCTTTTTTCAACAAAATATATAATGAAAAATGTTAACTACAGGGGTATGAATAGTGCTTCAATAAAATTATACCTCATTTCATGTAATCCACTGTACTTTTCGGTGGTTAGCTTTTCAAGTAGTCTATAGTTAACATACAATAGGGAAGTGAATACACTAACTCGCCTGATGCAATTATATATAAAACATTTTAGAAAAATAGATTTAAAAAAATCTACAAAATTGTATCTGATTCATTACGGTCGCAGCGTAAAAGTTCCATTGCTTTACAATATTTGAATAATATCATATCCTTGAAGAAATTTTTCAAAGATTTGATTGAAAAAGTATTATCTATTACATATGTAGGTTATAATCATAAGCTTTCCAATTACATTTTAGGAGTTAAGTTCTTTACCTGTAAATAAAAGTGAGATTAACCCTAAAATCGCCACTTCACTCATTTAAATATGAATAGAGTTAATAAGCTCATTTATCCAATTGTTTAAAAGTTAAAATTTAAATCAATATTTTTTTTTAAATTAAAAAACAGAAGTGACATATTTATTTCTTGAAATAATTTGGGCTTGCCCCCAAATACAAATTAACTTATTAAAACTTTTTATAAGGCTAAAAACATTAAATATTGAATTCAAAATATGAAATATAAATCTGGTGTAAAACGCTGTTCTATTGTCCTTGACAGTTTTTTCTATTATTAAACAAATTTTTAAAAAGGTCTGATAAAACAGATGGCAACGGACATAGATTATAATCCTTAAGTACACGCAATGGGAGATTTAACATTAGGACACGCAATCAATCTCAGGAAACTAAGCTGATTGTGAAATGTTTTTTATAGTATAGTGCTCATTAGCATAGATTTTAACGTTTAATGTTTTATTAATAAATACAAATAAAAAACAAATATTAACTTTTATATTTATCTAACATATTTCTAAACTTGATATGCAAATGAAATGTTGAGTATGAATATTTATCTCTCAGTTGGTAATTTTATCTCATATTCTCAGAATTATTATTAAACTGATTTCGTTTATTTTTTTTTCATTTTTATTTGGAATCATAATATGATTATGTAAATATATAAATATATACACATATAGAATGTAGCCAATGTATACCCATTAGCCATTAAGTAAATTTATACCGATGATTAACAGTGATTTTGTTCATATCATATTGCTTATGCAAAGATGAATCTTAAATTCAATTTATTCAGGTTAAACTTTAATTGTATTTTATTATTAATTTTTGTTACATTTTATTAAATTATTGTTTGATACAAAAAATTTCCAGACATTGGAATTTTAAAACTACGATTCTATCTTATTTATATACTAAAATAATGAATTAGATATACTCTGGAAATTTGCATCTGAATTCAGTGGAACCATGAGAAACATCAGCGTCGATCCCCGGGAAATGTAAGTGCCTGAATAAACAAATAAACAAAGTAAGAGGATAATTTTTAATCAAATTTGGGCTTAGAACTGTGTAAATTGAGAAAATACAACTAAGCAATTTTTTGGGAGTTTCAAAATTAGAATTTCAATTTCTTGAAAGGTTATAATTTAGGATTTTTAAAAAAATCGAAATAGAAACTTTAAATAAACATAGATAAGTAATTTTTCAAATATATGATATTTTAAATTCAGTTTGACAAAATTAAAAAAAAATTATTCTTACTCAAATACAACTTATGAAATAAATTAAGGTTTAGGATCTAGGCATTCTTGTATTCAGCACATAGTAATGTCTGTATGCAATTTAAATATTTGTGTCTCCTATGTATACAATGACTACTGATAAGAAATAAAGAGATTCTGTGAGATAGGGCTTATGGATGTTCTAGGGAAGTATGTAAGGATTCTATTTTTTTGTTTACTTTTTGATTACTGTTATAAATTACGATAGCAGATATTTTTTAATGAATCCAAAAAATAAACTTATTAGAATTAAACCTCCATAGAGTTGAATTTACTTCTCGTATGGATCTCGACTTGTACCGAATCTAAATTTCGTTCACCCCCAAAATCGAAGCTAAAGCCACTAGAAAATAGACGAGCTAGTTACAGAAGCCGAACACGTAAACAACTAAATTTGGAGTGTTGGCTCTCCTCCAAATATAAATAATGTATGAATCAATTTATCTTGGATTGGATGGTGAGGGCTCATTGAGGTTTGGTTTTCCGGGCATGACTTTTCAGGGTCCATCGTTTTCCAGCTGCGTGGGGCCAATTTAAAAAAAAAACATTCAACATGTTCCTTTCTTCTCTAAAGGATTCAATTTAATACTTCAGAGGGAATTCAGATTGCATTGTATATTACATTTTTTTTTTCCGTTGACCCTTGCCCCTTTTTCATTTCCCAAGATTTCGATCATGGCTGGTTCCCAGATAAAGACATCCATCTTTTATTTCCGATCATACTTTGTTATTAAACTAACTAAGGAATTAGTTGGTAATGGGTTCTCGGTGGCCACCAAAAAAGCTCCTCTAATATGTCACAATCACCTAATTTTTTTTCCTTATTATCACTTGAACAGCCATTCGCTTCCTAGATAAAAGTGGAGCTCTCGTTTTTAGATAGATTTTGGTTTTGATTATTAGATCTGATTATTCAGTTTAAAGCAAACTACACTACCACCTAGTTAAAGGTATTGGAGTAAATTACAATTTATGTAATACAAAATTGGGACATATGGTACTTGACTTTCTGGGAAGTTTGCTTAGATTCTTCCACTCATTTCCAATCTTTTACTTACTTCCTCACATCTTTCATCTATTTATGACCAAATGCGCTTAGCAGATAAACGCACTCGGATAAACTCTACCAAATAATATCAAGAATGCTTTTTGGAATTAAGGTATTTTCATTCTTACGTCTATTAAAGAATTTTTTTCTCAACCTTCTGTTGATTACCGATCTAAGTTGAAAAATTATAATTGAAACTATAGCCATAAAATCTTTTCCTGTTGATGACTCCATGATCTAATATCTTCCTTCCATATAATTTATAATGTACGGTAATGTAATTCTTTACCATAATTTAATACTTTAACCCTGAAGTTGGCGATTGATTTCTTTTATCAGGTTATAGCGCATACTCTAAATCTCTCTATAATTTATAATCCCTTCTCTCAATATTATAAAAAATAATTTTTTTGTCTGGTAGAAATTAATAATGGTAAATTTAAACAGGCCATGACCTTCTTATTAATTTTAATCCATTTCAATTTACGTTAAAATAAATGACAATACAAACTGATTTTTTCGCTATATAGAGAAGTAAAACCATTTAAACAAGCAATATATGATTGCCATATGTAAACCAGGCAAAGATTTTATATTTAAAATATCAGCATTTGTCCCAGATTTCATTCAATATCCAAACGGCCAACAGTTTGGAAAACTAACTACAGATTGAGGAGGTGTTGTGATTGAATCGATATTGAAATATTAATTATTTAGTTACAGTGTGCCAGAAATAGAACAATTCTTTTGGTCATTGACCCTCTTACAAAATAAATCCCTAACATACGTATACCTGTTAGAAACTTAAATTTATTTTTTTGTAATATTTTATCAACTCTAGAAAAATACATTAATATAGGAAATAAAAGTAAGATTTCAAAAACATTTTAACGAAAATGGAAAGGAAAACTGATCACAGCTTGAATGAAAGAAATAAAAAGTGGGTCACAGGCGTGGGTACTAGAAGAGAATATTCTAAGCGAAAAAACAGGCTGTAGACGACAAGCGGAAATATCTCCTAGAAACGGGCCCTAGAAAGAAATAGGGGCGGGCACTAGAACTTCAGAATCCCCAAGGTAGGCTCACGATGTTGAGGAACTTAAGTGTCAGAATACTGCATGGCCGAGATATTGGCATATTGTCACCTTGACATATTGTCGAGTACATTTTTAATTTATAATGAAAATCATTGATTTAGTTTGAACCAGACCATATCGTAACTTTACGTTAGCAATATTTGAACACCCGCGTTTGGTATGCTAAATCGTATTTTGTGGAGTGGCTCAGTGGTAGAGCACTGAGTCGCCATGCCGGAAATCTTAGTTCAAATCCCGCTGCAGGCAAGACTTTTATTTAGTCTGCTTGCAGACGTAGATGGATCATACAGAAACCAGGACCATCTCTGAGGCTCACCCAGCCTCTAGAAAATGTTATAAAAATAGTGTAACCAAAATAAGGGAGGGAAATCTGGCGGTTGAGCGTGATCTAGGACAAATCACCTCACTGCAGAACCGTTGTCTATGAAACAGTACCAGTCACTACCATGTACTGAACCCCAGACCCGTTCACGGGTTGTAGTGGTACAGTTAAAAAAATCGTATTTTGCTTCTTTTTTTTTTGGTATGAAGGATCAGCAAAAAAAGATATTATAAACAAATAATTTAAACTCTTAAATACTCTCTTAAATTGCCTCGCCCAATACTTTGAATCCGTTCATCTGGTTTTGACCGTGTCGTTTTGACCGCGTCGTAGCATGCTGCTAACTTCCTCAGGACTTTATTTGAGACTGAATGAGGCTAACACTTATTTATATGATCAAAAATAAATCGAATATCTGCATTTGTACTTCTACTTTGATATAAACAATGCTTATTATTATCGATTATAATGAAGGAATGACTTGATGGAAAAATGAGTCAATAACATTTTTTAACCTCGATGTTTTAATAAACCTTTCTTAGTGAGTTTTCGCCACCTTTCGAAATGGACAAAATGGATTGAAAATAAAGCTAAATTATCCAAAAAAGCAGTGATGTAAATCGGCAATGAACACTTACCTTTGGAAGTTAAAACGATTAAAATAAAATGTTTCACTGAAATAATTATTATTTAATTAAGTAATTAAACAAAATTACTCGCTTGAATTTGAGCAGTATTACAAATTATAACCTTATTGTGCCGATGTCAGCCTTGAATCACGAAACAATGTCCCTCCACCAATTTTCATCTAAACGACGAAGCCTCCCTTTATTGACTTGCTGATAGAGAAATCATATTCAAGCCTGCCTCAACATCAGCGAAATGTAATTCTATTAAATTTATATTAAATTATATTATAAAATTTGATGTTTTCTATATTCTATTGATTTGTGTGGACTAAGGCTTTTTTAATCAGTGCTGTACTGTTTGTTTTCATGCGAGATTAACAAATTCAATTACAAGGCATCCAGAATTATTATTAGATTTATAATTATTATAATATTATTCTTTACTTTAATTAATATTAATGAAGTTTTGAAAATATTGTTGCCAGATTAAATGTAATACATTGTCGTCAGCGTAAATAATTTATTTGAGTCATTTCGAGAAATGACCAAATTGTGTTTGTTTTAAACATCGTTTGTGAATTTTCATGAAAATCTTTTTGATTAATTAAATAAAATCCATTGGACCTTTTTATTTTTTTTTTGTTTCATAAACTCTATTTATTTAAAAAATTAACACTATAACATAAACATATATACAACATAAATATAAATACTTCTTCTGGCCAGGGTTAGACCTTTTACTCTTTACGATTTAGCAATATATCAGGACGTCAATGATTGTCAAATGCCACTTGTTTGTCAAGACTGATGACTATAAGTTGATCTTTAGTACCTACTTAATTCTCTGTGATTGCAATCGTTTCGTGTTCCTTTCTAGAACACCTTCCGGCCATGCCGGAAATCCTGGTTCTAATCCAGCTGTGGGCAAGACTTTTATTTATTCTGTTTGCACCCGGAGGATCATATAGGATCTTGGACCCTCATGGGGCTCACCCAGCCTCTATTAAATATTATCAAATTAGGGTACCCAAATAAGGGGGGGATCTGGCAGTTGAGCGTGACCTAGAACTAGTCACCTCCTTGCAGAACCGTTGTCTATGAAACAGTACAGTCTCTACCATGTACTGAACCAGAGACCCGTTCACGGGTTGTAGTGGTACATGTAATATCTATAACATTTCACGAAAATGCTTGGAGTTATTAAATTGTAATCAAGGAATAACATGAATTACATACTTATTGCGATTATTGTAATGTCAAAAGATTTTTTTTAATAGGAAAGTTAAAGTATTTAACAATGTTTGAAATATTAATGATGGCTTAGGCCACCATTAACTATTATTTAGACAATAAAAACAATTAAAATTTAAATGAAGGAGCCAGGGGTGACAATATAAGAAGAAGTTTTGTAGACATATCGTCGCCATGTTTTTCACTTATAGCTTTTCCTTAATATATTTCACCTTTATGAACCCATTTCCCTACTTACCTCTTTATATAAAGTATTTTCAAGTATATTGCTACAAAATTCTTCGACTTAAGTCTATAAGTACAATCATCATGGAGGGTAAATGGATAAATTTATATTACGCGGTGCCGATACAAATTGTTAAATTTCCAATAGAGATGGAGTAATAGTGTAGGTATCATTGATGTACATACTATTGGAATATCTGCTGTCAGAAAAATAGTAGAAAATTCTAAACAACAAAACCGTTCGCTAGGCTAATCTTTTTCTTTCTTGGGAAGTTGTAATTCCCCATAATACAACAATTCAGGTAATTTGGTATTCATTGAATATTAAAAGAGAGTGAATAGAATTTGATGTTAGCTATTGAAGAATAAAAGTATCTCTTTGAGACATTTAGATAAAAGAGCCGGAGCGCTCGGCCGACACCACTCTCCCTTAAGATAGAAATGTCACTAGAAACGGAATTCTTGGTTGGCATTTCCATTGTTCTGTCTTTAATGCCAAATGACCTGACCCGGGCCACGGACTTAATTTATCTGGCGCCATTCTCACAAATGCCGCCGTAGCATGTGGTGAAAAATGGCGGTTCAAATATTAAAATGTGATATACTGCTTGTTTGTATAAGGGCCTTGATGAATGGCCAAATAAAGTTCATCCTTTGCCTGTCTATGTGTTTATTATTTTAGTGAGTTATTTATAGTTTTTTTTTGTTAGTTTCTGCTTTGAAAAAGTACCCTAATAGAAAATATCGATAACATGGTTAAGTGAAAGTTACTTTAGAGTTCGAGATGCAACCATGATTTATGTCTTATTCGAAGATTGAAGATTCGCCAACGTGCATATTACGTACGAAGGTAGTGATAATGAGATGGTGTGTAAGAAACAGTTTCAGAGAGTTACTTAAATTTATCAGGTGAACAAATATTATCAAATTAATACAAATGGTCTAAGATACAACTAACCATAGTGTAGTAATATACAAAATAAACTGCACCACTTTGACCCATTACGAGTCTTGAGTTCATTATATGATAGAGACCGTACTATTTATAGGACAACGATTGGGCAGGCAAGTGATTTGCTGGAAAACCACCAAGTTGTGCCTCAACTTTGGGTACCCACTTGTAGAGGTTAGGTAGGACCCATGGATCTATTCCTGGTTGTAAACATATTAAATAAATTATCCAGGACCTTCGGAACGGCAACCCAGCGCTGGCTCCACCATTTTGTTCTATCTGCATTTTGAGAACATTTGATTAACATCAAATGCCTTAGTAAGTAAGTACTTTGAAACATATGTTAATATGCTCGAATGGTTATTGCATCGAGATATTCGAGAACTATAATCGAAAAAGGAATATGTAATAAAATCTGTAATGTGGACTATTATATTATGTTTCACTATTATATTTTTAAAACACAATTGTTAAATCGTTGCTATTTTGAAACATGTGCATCTACATTATATCATTAATTTAGTTAGTGACTATCTAACCAATTATATTCGTATAAATTCGTGTATTTACCCCTCTAACAAAAGTAGATTATATGTATAGTGATGTTAGGTGTTCACGGTCATATAAACAAATTCAATACACGGTGCTCACTTAAAAAGAGGAATTGTTGGGGACTGGGTGGGTAAAGAACTCGCTTTGCAGCGGTGAAATTGAATTTAATTTCCACTCAATTGAAATTCGCGTTAATCCATTTCAATGAACCTTATTAACTTTCTACTATATTACGTTTAAATCAATTTCAGGGAATTATTAAATTAGGACCCTGCCTTTGAAAGCTGCTATGTGTATATGATGATTTTTATTATTTCAATATTTAAGAATTAAAATTTTTTTTTTCACTCACCGAAAAACACGTTCTCTCCTCTGAATTCTAATTAACAAAACACCCAAAATTATATGTTTGTTTGTGCATGCTTGTTTATTGTAGTCTTTGTATATAAACAAATTTAGCCTTTGGTAAAAATATGTAGCGAAACTGAAATTAAAGAATCAAATTACCGTTGTGTCTTTAAATCACCGAATTTTAAAAATAAATTCACTACAAGCCTTTGATTATTTGTTCATTGATTGAATCATCTATTCATTAGTTCAATTAGATTTTTCGATTATACATTCATTGGCGAGATATGCAATTCTCAAACAAACTAGATAATACATGAACCAAACGTAAGTATATAATGAGGAATAGTTAGAGGTTTCAGACTTCCGCAATTTATTTTATATCCTCAATGGCAGTGCAGGACGGGTGTAGTCGATTATACAATATATATTTTTGTTTGTAAATTTATTATCGGACGATGCTATAGTGGAAGTCTTAAATTTTCTTCTACAGGTATAAATAACATGTGGATCGGCAACTAACCGCCGGTTATCGAACCCTCGACCTTGGACATAGAGGGTTGCAATGCTAACCACAACACCGCAAGTGACCCCTATAAAGTTATGTTTGCGATGCCAGAGGTAGATTAATGAACTATTCTAGTATTCAGCTATCAGTCTTGGCTTTCAATGAATAGTTGGCATTCCGAGAATCTCTTAGGCCTTCAACTCCGCCTGCTCACCGGGATGCCCTATCTAGTAATCTGAGCGTTTATGGAGGAATGTCGTGCATTTTCCTGCCGGCAACAGGTAATTACGAAATCTCGTTGTTTATTTGGGGATGGTTCCAGGAATATTTTCGATATTAATAGGATACTTAAAAGTAACGTATTGCAATAATAATGAATTCGCATTAACGTATGACATATTTGGTTTGTTTCTATCGATTAAGATAGACATTTTTTGTACATCAATGAAAAGAATTATGGAAAGTATGATATAATATTCTTCCGTAGTTGATCAATTAAAAACGAAATAAATCAAAAAGTTTTATAATTTATATATAGATATTTCAACTAAGTATAATATTATAAAGACTCATAAATAAACATAAACACCTAAATGTGAAATAAATATTGCCTTTTATTTTCTGTAGCTATTTTTTATTACAGGAAATGTCAGCTAATCAAATATACGTTAAAGATAAGTTTTTATTAATTATTTTAATTTTGAAATATTTTTATTTTGAAGAGAAATGATTCGCCCTCTTCGAAATAAAAATACGTTGATATTAATTATATTTGTTAATTGTATAATTATAATTGTGCTACAACCTGCAAGGGAATCATTGCCTCCTCCAACACCACTTATCTTTATCATTTAATGTTTACTATTGTCATCCAACTCCTGTTTTCATGGCCACGCATTTCCTTCGTCCAATTAATAATTGCTAAGGAGGTCTTGTTTCATATCTTGTTTGACATTCCACTGTTATCCATCTTCATCAAATATCCCACAAAACTGTGCCGTTTTCCGTAATACACTCGAGATTGGAACCAGTTTCAGGTCCAGTACATGCCTCGATCGATGCACCAATACTTAACCTTCCTTTTTGGTCCCCTGTGTATCTCTCAGGATCTCTTTTTCCTCCTTTATCAATCGAGTACAAACTCGTATGAGGAAGTTTAATCATGGAGTCAATAATTTAATTAAAAATTTTAAAAACTGTTTAAGTTAAAAAAAAAAAAGATTGATCTGTTTCTGTAATAATAATAATACCTTTTATGTTTCTTTGTGCTGCTGAATGGCATTTTAATTCTACTATTATATTAGCTCTGATGATAGAGTGATAAACGAAAACGTATACAATTATGTGTAAATATTTTGACATATAGTTGTAGTAATTGGAATTAATTAATAAATAAATAAAGTTATTTTTTGGGCTATTTGTAATTAAATATTATTTTTAAACGATTCAGGAACGTGTAGAGAAAATAAACGACTTTTTTCATATAGTATTCTGGATGTAGCAATATAATAGTTCCATTTGAGGATAGAGCCTATCTACCAGTTATAACAATCAAATATATTTTTTATTGTTTTTTGTAATGGCTCGATCACTATCCTGATGGGATTGCTGTTCTTGTTAATCATGCAGTGTAGTTATAATTGTTAATGGTGAAGGTTGTTGGGTGTAGCTTTTGTTTGAATATAGTTTGTTATTGTTTTTTAAATTTGTTGATGTTTAGAACTTGTTTCTTTCCCTAGGTCCCTCGTATATGCCTTCCCATGTTCCTTGTTTCCCATTGTAATTATAATAATTTCGTTCAATTGACTATTTTAGATGATTAAACCTATATTTTATGTTGGTTTTGTAAACATTACTAAGTTAATATATTAACTAATTTACATTTATATTCATTTTTTAATATAAATGTTTGTAGTAATTTAAATATAAACTTTATGTTGGTGGATTTAAAATCATATTTTCAAAAAAAATTTCTTGGGGGTGTACTCCATTGGTCTCTCATTCAAATTCCATCACTCTACAAGAGGTATTCAACTACACTGGGGGCCATGTGTGGTTGTGGATTGTCATGCTTAAGCAGGAACCTTTTTCCAATACAGGCGACAAACGCCATTTGGAAAAGTTCTTATTCATATTCCTTTTCAAATGAAAATTCAAAGGAGTTAATACAAAACCTTATATTCTTACAAAGAATGTTTCGACTCCTTTGAATTCTAATCGATATATTGTAAACGTATTCAAGTCGGTTTCTATCTTGAGCTCGGTTGAAAAGATGTTGGTAAGATACTTGGTAGTTTCAATCAATGATCCTTCTTAGTATATAAAAACGGTACATTCATGACATATTTCTATACCATCTGAGCCAGTTCCTCTCTATTAGTTCAGTGACTGAAACTGTCTCGAGATGTGTCCTTATTGTTTTATTGCTCACTCGATCTCTTCTGTTTTTCCCTTCCACCTTCCTAAGAAACATTATTTCGGTGGCCTGAGGCTTTGACTTATGGTTGGTTGTTAGAGTCCATGACTCTGAGGAGTATGTCAAGATCGGAATAAAGGTAGACTTGAAGACAGCCATCTTTGTCTTTTTTTCACCTCACGGGGTTCAAGAAGACTCTTTTCACGGGGTTGAACATTCTGCTTACTGCCCCAATACGCTCTGTTACTTCACTATCGATGTAGCCACTCTCCTGCAGGTGCGCTCCCAGATATTTGAAGTAAGTTAACTATTCAATTATTTCGCCGCTCATTCTGATCGGGCTAAGGCTGCAACCTTGTCTAATCCCAGCAGATGTCTCAAAATCTTTTGAGGTGTTGTTAGAGAATCTGACTACATTCCTGTTTTCCTACATTCCACCGCCAATATGTGTCCTGCGTCCACATTCTTTGCTCTTAAGGCTTTGGAGACAACTCCTTCTGGATTTTGTCGAATGCATTTATTAGATCTACGAAGCAAACCGACAGTACTTTGCCTTTCTCCAATACCTTTTCTTGGATTTGTCTCAAGGTGAAAATGAGATCCTGAGGGCTTCGATTAGCACGGAATCCGTACTGTTCCTCCTCCAGCTTATTTTCAACCATCCTTCTGATTCTCTTTTCAAGGATCTTGGAGAAAATTTTATATGGTACACTTTAAAGGGAAATGTCCCGATGATTACCGCAGTCCCTGTTGTCTCCCTTTTTAAAGATTGGAATTATTACTCCCCTTTTAAAACATTTTCTGGTTTTCCTTAAAATCAGTCTCCATATTATGGCCTAATTCTTCCCAAGCTTTCTTTTTAGCATTCGTAACCATTTGTTTTACATTAACTCTTTTCTTTTTATATTGCTCGTAGTTTTCTTTGGACCTGATCGGTAGTTTTCTTTAATAATCGGAATTTATCGATTAATTAAGATCTTGATTGAGGGTAATACAATTTTTTTTTAAACTAAAAACAACAAAAATAAAGAATAAAATGCTATAGAATGAAAAATTAGCCAACTACTATGTATTGTTTATTTTTATTGTGTCCCGATGTTTCTGCCAACGATTTAGGCCACCGTAATGGCTGCGAATCACAAAAATAAAATGACTGAAATATTGACAGTACAGTGCAAAGGCGGTTAGATAACAGGTTGATAAACGATTATTTGATAGAAGGAAATATATGAAAAGATAGAATAACAAGAGATGATGTTTTTAATATCTTTGAATGTCATAATACATTTTATGTTTTCATATACCGCTCCTTCAAAAGAATAACATCATAGCTGAAAAACCTAATTTTTCAATAGAGTGTTTTGAAAGATCCATTTAGGTTTTTAAGAAACGACGTAAATTAATGGACTATAAATCTTCAGAATTTTTCACAAAAACTGGAAAAACCATTATCCAGTCCGAATAAAATCTTAATTTATTAAAATTTTTAAGACTTTTCGACTATTGGTGTCATTTTCAATCATTATAATACGTTTTTCCCGTTTTTAAGTTTATACAAGAATAAAATTTGGGTATTGGTAAAGGCAAGCATTGCTTCCTACTATAATGATGGTATTAAAATTCAGCTTTGAAATTTCAGCTTATTAACCTGCTTAATAACATTAGAAAATTTTAAAATCTTGGAGCATCTTTGATCTTAGCTTATGTCATTAATCCCATAAAACATCATGCTCGAACGTGATACAACTCAAAATAGGACTTTAAACTTTAATAGAAAAAAAACTTGTTGGAAATGGAACATCACATATTTTTTTCCTGAATAACAAAACCTCAACCAATACTATTGCTACTGACGGTATAGCATGTAGGTGTTCTTTTGAAGAAGTGACTTGTTTTAATAATTTTTCATTTTTTTTGTATTTTTAATAATTATTTAATTCGATAAATTTTACTTCTCAAATCAAACGTCAAAGCTATGATTTTAATCACGAATTCTTTTTATTTGGTGATTTAGTGGGATATATATTTTTTTGATAAGATTTTTTGTGTAAGTCTGTCATACGATTATTTGTTCATACTTTGTGTAGCTATGGAGCGATTGATATCGTTAGATAACTATTTTCAATTGTAATCTTTCAGTTTAGGAATGTTAATATATTTATCTAATAATTTATTTGCTAATTATATTTATTATATGCGGAAAATATTGTATAGAAAATCACGGTATTGTTACACATCTACTTGTGGTAAAAGGAAATGTAACATATTTTACAAATAGTAAATTCAGATTTTTTAATTTATTTTATTGTTTTATTACATCACCTGTTTTCTTGTATGTTTGGTAGGAAGGGAGCGTTTCACTTTTCTATGATATTCATTGCAAGTTATTAAACACGCCATATCCTTCCTTCTCTAGCCTTCGTCACCTAATACCTTAACAGTCTTACAATTTATTTTTTATTTAATTTATATTTTATCTCAAAGGTTTATTAATTTTACTTCATCATCGTCTACACCTAAACAATCTCCTCATCAAAATGGATTTGTCATTGACGATGGTATGAGCATTGTAATACCGGCTATAAATTGACTTTGTACGGGTTGCCTCAGTCCGGACACGGTTGTAGCCGTCTGTTTGCTCATCAGCAGATTAGGCCTAGCGGGGTCTACACAGGTCCCCTCTGTGCCGATGATCTCAACGTACATCATCAACATTCCTCCATCTGTTTCAACTTGAGTACATGTCCCATGATTACTAAATCCTATTATTTCTTCGCTAACATCATTTAACTTCATTGAAATAAAAAATGAACTTCGCAAAAATGAATGGGGATAGTGCTAATTTTGTAGCACATGCTTTACCTAGCATTTATTGTAAAATGTGTAGAATTAACTGTTAAGATACTATCATTGATTTTCGAAATGAAAATACACGTTATTGGATATTAAATAAAATTTATTCTTAGATATATTAGTTCTCTCAGATCGTTGAGGAATGTTTGGTAAATTGCTAATATAATTTTCCAGACAAAAAGAAATATTTATGAAATGTAAATATCCAATAATTTCCTGAAATTCTAACTAATCTTATTAAAATGCAAGTATTTTTTGTGGTCACAGCTTCTCCCATATTCCATTAGCAAGTGGTAGTTATTCCACTTTTTTTATTTCAATTTCGAATAAAGCACATAATTAATTAACATCACATTGGAAAGAATTTAAAAAAATAAATAAAAAGCAACTTAGCTTTAATAAACTTATTCTTAAATAATAATGTTTTTGAAGTTAAGTAAAAACAGAACTAAGCTAGAATGGAATAATATAAAAATGATTTCAAGTTTCATTCTATTAATGTGAAAAGTGAAAACGACTCTCCACCAGATAGATGATATCTATAAGGCAAGAAAAATAAACAAATATATAAAATAATATGACACCCATATGGTTCATTAACAATGATACTATTAGAATTTTAAAATGACAGATGCCAAAAATTTGGGGTAATAAATTTAAAACACCTAATTTTCAAAATACTTAATTATTGACACAAAAATGTGTTTAAATACCTTTACGATTGTATTTAATCAGGTAAAGAAATTTGAAGTATTTACAACATTTCAAATTGTATTCTCAACATTATTATTTTTCAGGTATCATAAATTGTAATAAATCATTTTTATATCCTTTTATTTTATCCCTTTATAAGTATTATCTACGTTAAGCTGTGACACTTTTCAGATATTCTAATGAATACATATTTTAAATCTCTAATAATAAATAGGTAAAAGTTAGTAAGATAGTAAATAGGAAAATGATAAGTTGGTTGTTCAGAATGGGATCGGAGAAATCCTTGAAACGAACCAGCACTCCACTAAAAAACATACTCTATAGTATTTTAATAAGTTAATTTGCTGTAGAAGTACATTATTTGTGTTATTGTACATTTTTAAAAAGTCTCTAAATATCAAGCCGTTTGCTCCAACGGGTCCTGTGTGTTGAGAGAAGATAAATAAAACGCTCTGATTCCGGTTTATATAATATTCCGAGCTTAAAAAATGACATTTATGTTATTTTTCCGGCAAAACATGTTTTTAGAATACATTAAAGGGAAATGTAACACATTAAAAGTATATGCTTGTATCAGAAATTTAACAGAGTAGTACATTAAACTAGACTTTTAGATTCTGCCATAGTAAAAATAATGGCTAATTTTAATTCAGGACCCCAAAAATGTTTTATAATTACTATAAAAACATTTTTTTTAAACTTTTCATTTGAGTGAATGCTGAAATATTTTAAATAATATTTTAAGCCACACAACCTCATTATCGTTTGATTTCTGTAACTCTTCTTCTGTGCGTCTTCTTTCCAAACATAAAAACATTGATTGCATTATCCTAGAAGGTATTAAAAATATATTAATAATAATTGTTACCATTAATTATTATAATTTATTTTACTCCATTATAGCTCATTTCGGTTTGTCTTTGACGCCCCGAGGAAGTCTCATGTGCCCCCACCTCTATGATGAGTTAATGTGGTTCTTCCCTTCTTTCCGTGGACTCGTATTTCCTAAGTTCTTTCTTAGGCTACACCTACATTGGATACGGTGTGATACGATGAGACGTCGCTAGCAAAACAAATGACTAAAGTATATCGAGAGTTATAACGTTTGGTTCTTTAAATTTATAAAATTAAGATTATTTATTAATTATTTTTAATACATTTATATTTAACTATAATGTAAACACCCCGGCATCGTCTGTGATTGAATCACGTCGCACCAAATCGGATCCAATGAGGGTCCTACATAAACGAAACCGTCATCTTACAACATCCATCTTATAGTCTATAGTATCCTACAATTCAAATCCTCTATCCAAACCCAGGGCACAAGATCTCGCCTTTCCAACCTTTATATCCGTTCCCACAGAACCAAAACTTTTGAGCGTTCCTTTCTCGCCCGTTCTATAAGGTATCCCAAAATGAACGCAAGGTTTTTATTTGCCACCATTAGTGCAGTATAGTGTTGGCAACCCAAAAAAAAAAAAAAATAATGACATCTGACAGTTTTAGGTTAGTAAAAGTGGAGCGTTACACGATAGAACAACGTGTCTTCATTATTGAACAATATTTCAAAAATAATGAAACTAAATAATAAACAAGTGCGTATGTGCAAGGAAAGCCGTGGAGGTCATTTGCCTGATGTGTTATTCCATAAATAAACATATCATATGTACTTTATGATTCAATAAAAAAATTACAATCAAAAGAATAAAAACTGCGTTGTCTATTTAATTATAAGCGTTAATATTGGGACACCCTCAATTATTCCTCAACTCTCTATCCTGGACGATTCCCAATGGAGATGTCGCCATTTGTGCAGTAAAGTGCTGGCAACCCTATTTATTAAACGATTCAATTAATTCAATCTTGGGTTAATTTTCGGACACCCTTTACCTCTCTTTGGAACTCACTCCCACCCGATATCCGTCATGCTTCTTCTTTATTCACATTCAAATCCGAACTATTCCTACATCTCCTAAATTCCCAAACAGATGCTCTCTAATCAAGAAAAAATAATAGCAATAATCAACACAATTGTTTGATGAATTACTGTAAATATTCCTCACTCATAATGATATTATTTTTTATATGATCTGATTTTCTTATCTTCTTATTTATTTTTCCATTAGCCAATTTCTTTATATTGTAAATTTGTATGCTATATTCTTTTATTATTATTTTTTATTAATTTCTGTACACTTCGGTTATTCTAAAGGTCCCAGAATAAAGTTATTTTTCTATTCCATTCTATTCTATATATTTAATTACGATATAGGAAGATGAAAACTTTATAATATTGTGTTTTTCTAGTTCAGAAATGATGGAAACAGAAACCTTAAACAACTGTTTAATAATAGTCATACAAAGGATATAATGTTTTTCTGTATGATGGATTACAAAAAGAAAAATTAAATTATTTTTATTTATTTTAGAATATTCTTTTAATTATTGTTCTTTATTTTTTTCAGGTAAAATTGGACTTAGCTGTCACACAAAAGCCTCTTGTTCTTAATCATGTTTTTCTAGGATGCAATGGGTAAGTACTGTTAACATAAATCTGTAATCATTTCCAGGGACAAGACCTAATATTATTTTAAATATTTTTTTTATATAAATTTTCTCACTCACATACGATTTCAATATTAGAATAGTTGAAAACCCTATGAAGGCCCACATTATCATAAGATATTTCAACTGTAACAGCTAAACGAAATGAGTGCGTGATCAAAAATACAATACTGAATTCGAAAATATTGTTAGAAAACGACGTATGCTCCAAAATGAAGCCTTTAATATTATTTCGAAATGGTCAGATGATAACACTGTTTGATAACATAATCAGAAATTTTGATCTCTATGATGGAATAGTTCAATAGTAATGGACATTTTTTAAATGGGGAAATGCAATACCCATACTAATTCGGAAAGATTACGACTTACAAATCTTATAAACAATATTTCATTGGAAAAACTTTATGAAGTATAAACAACCTTTTGAGTGTAAAAAATACGGATGCATGCTAAGTATCTTTAATGTTTTCTAATATAATAATCAAAATTCCAAAACTTTTGACGACATCGCAATGGTTATGAAACCTAAAAGAATTTTTTCCCATCAATTGATAGATTGTGAATAACGCCGAGTATGGTAAATAACAGAAGATGGTTTTTACCTAGAAGTATTCATACTATAGGGAATGTATATCACCGACGGACTCGGGCGATGAATCCCAACAAGTTCGGACTCGTCGGTTGGTCGGTAGTGAACGGACGTCATTGGACGATGACGGTTATATTGGCGTAAGCACTCCCTTTCTTTTACATATGTTTGATTTGATCTGCCAAGAACGGCCGATAACTCCCGAGTAAAGTTCGGACGATAACGGTTTAGATAATTTTCCCACTTTTCCAAAATGTGTCACTTTAGAAATACTAGTACGTTATAAGCAAAATGTAATTTTTAGGAAAAAAAAATTTAAGTTTCTATTGTGCTTCAGAACATTAACGTTTTGACAAAACCAGAATTTATATTATACATCATGTGATTAAGAAAACAATGGTATTGTTTTGGTACAAATTTTAAGAAATGATATGCTTGTAAATTATACAAAACGTTTAAGATAAATATTGTTTTTTCATTATTTAAAATTTCTTGCTTAAAAACACAAAAAGCAATGGGTAGAATATGAATATTACACCAAGGTACAACTTAATAGGATTACTTCTTTATGCTTATTTTTTCAGAATGTTTGTAGAATTACATTCGATTGGAATTATTATTAATCATATCACTTATAAATAATGTAATCGTGTACATGAATATACTGACGATCGTATTGTTGCCTTCAGTAAATATTAACCCATTCAGAAATGTTTACACAGCAATGCTTGGAATCATCACCGGTAACGTCTTCCTTTCCTATATTATTTATGAAGAAAATATTTCGAATATTTTAACAAAACCATTCCTCCTGAACTGTAGACTTTCAAGTAAACATCATTAGTAATGTACATATAAATATGGATACTTTTGTAATATCACTTTGGTTTGCTGAGGGATTGGCTTCAGAAGAGAGGTGAAGGAAGAAGGGAAAGCAATTGATTCTGGGAACGTTCTGTTTGCTCGGGTTGTAGAACATTCATTGGCGGGCTGAGAGGGACCTCTGTGTATCTATCACCTCATCAGCATACCTCCTTCCTCGCTTGTCTCTAGCCAGTCTTCTATCTATTACAAATATATATCCTAAAAAAGGAAGTCAGTTAAAATAATAAATGGTACAAATATCAACTTACCTTTATAACAACATCAGGGTAATTTATAAATTTAATGGATTAGTTGAATGCTAGATCCACACTATGTAAAAAATGACTGTTATACACACACCAGTACCATTTCAACCCATAAAGGGCGTAGGGCTCAGCACGTAGGTAGAGACTGTAGTGTTTCAAGTACAGCTATTGTGCTGGGAGGTGAATTGTCCGATATGACACTCAACCACCAGATTTTCCACGGGGAAAACTCGGAGAAAAATACAGATTAAGAATACCAACTTTATAGAGGTTGAGTGAGCTTCAGGATGGTCTCCAGATCTTATGAGATACATTCCCGGCCTTCAGCAGATTAAATTAAATCTTCCTCAGCTGTATTTGAACCCAGGACCTTGAGCACTCCACCACTGAACTACCATGTCCCCTGTTATACAACATTCTTACAAAATAATGAAAAATATTGTGGAATTTTTATATAACTTTTATAACCCGCTTAAATAAATTATATCTCAGATTAAATGCTAGCGGACCTGTGTGTCAGTATGCTATTAGTGTGCCAAAGGAAGTTATGAAAAATGTTGTCCTCCCTATTCAATATTGAATTATTATTTAGTATGTAAGTAATATTCATTTGAGTATTGAAACCTCGTATATAGTATACCTGCATAATATATACATTTAATATATCTACATACAATACTTCACACGTTATCATTTAAAAAATTACTCTATCGATCCTTAGAAGGAAAAATGTCATAACTCAAAAAACCTAACTTTTCAATAGAGGTAATTGTAATCACCATGTGAGCTATCATAATAAAAATTCAGATATTGGTAAAGCAAAGTATTACTGTTATAATAACATAATGAAGTTGTTGAAATTCTTTTATTTACTATCAGAAAATTGTTAAAAGCTTGAAACTTTTTTAATTTTAACTTATGTCATTATTTCCTTGAAATTTTAAGTTCAAACATGAACTAAATAGGGAAAATTAACAAATTTATTGGTGAAGAATGGGCTTAAAGGTTGATCCAAACTAGTTAGCCAACCATTGTTGTACAACATAATTTTTAAAAATTATTCAACATGGCCGCCTGGTGTTATGGAAAGTTTTCGTCAACCTCTTTCAATATTGTATTCTTATTTCTTAGGTAAGTAATTTTCATTTAAATATCGAAACCATAAATATAGTAGACCTATAAAAGGTATACAGTTAATTTAAACTATATCGTTACTTGAAAAGAAAAATGTCATAACTCAAAAAACCTAGTTTTTCAATAGAGATGTTTGTAATTTCCATGAGTTAAAGAAATAAAAATTTGGATTTTGGTAAAGCAAAGCATTTCTATTGAGTTGATGGTATTGAGATTCTTTGAATACATTATACAAGTTGCATAAACAATATAGCAGGATTTAATGGTTTGTCGGATCTATATCATAAAATTTAGTAAGGGTATGTACTATTTTAATAGTATGATATATACTCTCGGGTTTCAATCTTGAGTTACACGGTGGAAAATGTGTGTAATGATAGAGTTTAGTATAGAAGATGCGTTTATTCGTTATTTTTCTCTTATACTCACCATTTTTTTTTTTTTTTCCATTTTATTTCGAACAGGAATTTAGTGAGAGAACGGTTTTTTAATATTTTATTATCATCAATTGTTATTATTTTATCATATTACTCAATGCAAATATAAATAAAAGAGGAAATCTTAATTATATTTTACTGTCTCAGAATCGACAAGTATCCAAACTACAATTATAATTGAACAGCTTACGAAACAAGTTTATAAATTATTTTGTCGAAAGGAATAAAGAATAATTTAGTAAACAATTATTCAACCAATATGGCTTGAATTGTGAAGTTGATCATTTTGTTTCAATTAAAACTATATCCAAGCAGAACCATACGGTGTAAGGTGTAAATTTTACCATTATTTAGTTCAGAATAAGTTGTTTGTTTTCATTATTCTCTCTCTCTCCCTATATATATATATATATATATATATATATATATATATATATATATATATATATATATATATTAGCGACCCACCCCAGCTTTGTTCGGGTAATAATGCATATTATGCCTACATAATTTGTCTGTGTGATGTATTTTTTTTATCACGGACCAGGCACTAAGGACCACGCAAATATCTTTGGGAGTCTTGATTTTTTTTACTTCCCATCTCAGCTAATGTACTTTATTATATAGATATTATAAAAATATAAACAAAACCAAATATTTTTTATGTACGAATTTATTATCTTGCACGTTTGATAACTGCATGGGATTTGGCAGCGTCTTCGGTGAAATCCATCGATATTCCAACGCATTTACACAAAACCTCGGCAAATTATATACATAAACCTTCCTGATGAATCACTCTATCAATTAGTAAAAAACCGCATGAAAATCCTAGGATAATGATAATACTAAGATGGAACGTACATATTGAGTTACTGGGACTAGTATTCTCCACGGAAGTAGAGATTTACACAGACGGTAGTAAATGCAGTGAAAATGTTGGATGTCCAGCAGTAATTTTTGAATGGTGTACTGACTGACATAACGAAATACAAAGGCTGAACAATACACTATACTGAAAACACTAGACTACATAACAGACATTTAATGTTCCCAGGGCCTCAATTTGCATACTGATTGACAGCCAAAGTACGTTGTACAAACTCATCAATCCCAAAATACATAAACCATTGATTGAAGAAACTGGGCTTACTTTACTCCACTTACAAAATACAGGATATAACATTAACTTCAGGTGGGTGAGTGCGAACTCTGGCAACGTGGGTAACGAACAGCTGATAAGGTTGCTAAGTCGGCTGCCAGAGACGCCTGACTTCCGATAGTTTACAGTAAATTGACTAAGACTTACTTGAAACACAGACAAGAAGTTAGAAATATGGATCATTAGCAAGACACATGGAATACAACAACTAAAGGACAACATCATAAGTTATACTGACCTGACTTACAAGGATATTATAGGATTAACAAAATAACAACTAACTTCTACCTCACACAAATGTTGACAGGACATGGACCCACAAAATCCTACTTGTATAAATTTAAACTTACAGACAATAAGACATCCCGTTGTGACTTTACCATCGAACAAACTGAATTGCACCTTTCCTAGTCACAAGCACCCTTTCCAATTCAAATGTAACCCTTTCCGAATGAGTTGAAACCCTTTCCAAAGCAAATATAACGCTTTACGACTCAATTGTAACCCTTGAAAATGTTTTGAAAATTTGACGTAATTTTAAACAAACAGTGTTATTTTACTTTCTGCTTAGGAATAAACACATTTTTTTAAATGTGATAGTGTTCAGTTCAGTTTACATTTTTTTTTAATATTTACTTCCTGAGAAAAAAAATCAACTTTTTGTTTTAAATTTTTTTCTTAATTTTTGGTAAACAAGAATATTATTGTGTTTATTACTAAAACTAAGAAGATACTGTTGTCAAGTTCAGATTAGATGTTTTTTCTTTTTTTAAATAGACTTTCTCAGAAACAAAAAATCAACTATTTGTTTTTTGAATTATCTCCCTCATATTTGTCCTAACAAGAGTTGTGAAGAAAAAGGATGTGATGATTTTATCCTGGCGAGTTCTGAGGCCCTAAATTCGCCTATTCCCAGTACGGTAAATTTTCAAAACATTTTCAAGGGTAACAATTGAAATTGAAACGGTTACGATTGAAATAAAAAGGGTGACAATTGAGTTGTAAAGCGTTACATTTGCTTTGTAAAGGGTTTTAACTCATTTGGAAAGGGTTACATTTGAATTGGAAAGGGTTGCTTGTGACTTGGAAAGTGTAGCATTTGATTTGTAAAAGGTAACAGTTGACTTGGAAAAGGTTCAAATGGACTTGGAAATGCTATAAATAATAAGCATATGTTTTTATTAAACTAGTTTTGATTGTTTACATCAATCCGAAAATCTCTAATTTCTAATAAAATTTGGGCGAATGGGTCTTTACCATTGAGCTGTGTATGCCACATAAACTCAGCAAGAAAGGAAGTCAAAAAAGAGCGGTTTGTTCCACGTCTTCGTTTTGGGTAGCATTTGATTTGTAAAAGGTTACAATTGACTTGGGAAAGGTTCAAATAGACTTGGAAATGCTATATATATACCTCTCAAACATATTGATCGTGTGCCACATACAAAGGATTTGAGTTCGAATTGTTTTTTCGGGATTCCTAAAACAACCCACACTCCTGAGATTGAAGAAACTCAATAATACATCCGAAAATTTCCTTTATTCTATATATAATTTCCTTTATTCTATATATAATATGGGTGGAGAATATGAAGAAAATATTTACTGCTCAATCAGCGCGAAGGGATATGACCCAGATATCCAGCCCTTCAGCCGAGGCCCAACTTTATAATGAGATCAAAGACCCCAAAAATAAGAAGCTCTCCAGCTATGATCTGATAACTCCTTTTATCCAGGGCCTTCTAGCCCGGATAAAAATAAAAAAAAGAAGAAAGAAAACCCTTATTTCGCTGCCTTAGCTCGAACGTTCGATCAAGCACAATACCCGCTTCCTTCTCTTCGAAATACTTCTAGAACGGTCCTAACCTCTTTTAATCTTCTATTAATCAATTGAAAATGAAAAAGGCTTTGATATAATCAATTAATCATAACGATTACTAATGATTTCATATTTGTATGACGATACATAGCTTTCATTAGGTAAATTATAAATGTGTGCTACATTGCATTTACATCTGTTGGGGCTGAAGTCAATTAAACGAATCTAAACTCTGAAAGCTGAAACTACCATGGATTAGAGTGGAACGAAATAACTATTTAAATTTAAGTTATATATATATATATATATATATATATATATATATATATATATATATATATATATAATTATTATTATTAATATATATATATTTCCAATAGCTGCGTAGCTGGCGTGGTTCCGGGTTCAAATCCGGATGTGGCAGATAACACAGGCCAAAGATGAAAAAACTTTTGTACTGAAAATACCTTATTCCTATAGTTCTTAGGGCGCTGAATCCAAATATGTTATTAAAAAAGCTGTAATACCCCCAATTTCTACATATTTTATAGTTTAATTTATTAAATTAAGCTATTTTTAAGGAATTGGACAGCTTTAATATTTAAAATAAACAACTGAAAAACTAGGTCTATTGGTGTGGATGAAGTTGGTAGCACTGCTGAAACACATTTGCTGGCCAAAAAAGGTAGATTCTTTTTTCCTTTAACTGTGATGTTTGATGTTTTGTTTACTGTCAATCTAACCTCACTTTCACGTTTCCTGTACATGTGCTCAGTACAATGTCTAATCGCGGTTGAAAACTCTGCTTACAGTTTTTGTTATATTTGTGGTGAGTTTGTGATTAAAAAACACCAAAGAAACGTTACAGGATTTGTCAAAAAGGTCAATATAGGGGTTAATACTATATAATACCAAGCATATTGGTGGAAAATCATGGGTGATACAAAAAAAAAACGAAGGCCAGATTTAGATTCAGCACATAAAAATCTATAAAGATTAACTATTAAAGTTAAAAAAGTTTTCAAATTTTTTTTTGTTGGCCTGTGTAATTTACTTAAACTTTAAACAGCCAGGGACGAACCCTGTGTGATCCAACACTCACCCAGCCTCGTACCCTTGTGGTTAAAGTGTGTACCGATAATATGGGAAAATGCCTGGCGGTAGAGCGTGATCCGGGATAAATCATCTCCTTGCAGTACCGTAGTCCAAGTACAGTCTATAATAACCAGGTATATATATATAACCAGGTATATATATATAACCAGGTACTGAACCCAAAGCCCTTCATGGGTAGCGGTACAGGTTATTTTTTTAATTTCCAAAATCACTACGCTAAAATGGATTGGCAAAATTATTTTTTTAACACAGGGTCATCACTGCCAAACAAATTTGTTTTATAATTATTAATGTCAAGATGCAAATATTAAACATTTTAATAAAAGTGATGTCACTGTCCAGTAAATAAAATTGTTACGGTAGCAAAGCTTTTGCAAACATTTCCTGTTTCGTAAATTTACGTAATTTTTAAAGATTATTTATTTTTCGGAATCGGTTATTGAGGGATTAAAATACATACTTTTAGTATAACTGAGGTATACAAATGAGCCGTAGATTTGAAAGGGAGACACCTCATTTTGTAAAAAAAAAAAATTAATGCTGAATCTTATGACAAATTAACCTAATTTTATATTTTTAATCAGTTGACTATCAATATTATTTCAATATCAGTATAAATTTGTTATTATATACTTATTTGTTCAACAATATTTCATGTGTGTCGATTTTGGAAGTAGAAATCTAGCAACAGCATAAAATGGAGTCGCATCACTTTCATTATCAACAGCTCAAATATTAATGTGCATATTTTTTTGAATTTTAAGTATGAAATAGGCATAGTTTAAAATAAACCCGCTTCCAAGAATTTAAACTTAGCTATAGGTGATGGCAAATAACATCCAGTTAGAGTAAAGTTACAAACATGTTATACACATGACAATGTTTTTGAATTTATGATTTATTACTAACAAAAAAAAAAAAAACACAATATATATTAGATCAGTGACAATTTATCATACAGAGAAGCGATATATATAAGGAAAATGCAGAAGAGGATACCAAAGAACTTTCAATCTGTTCCATATGCTTAGAAAAAAACTTAACAGAGTTATAGAATCATATATATTCCTAGAAATGGAGGAATTTCTGGGAATGTTGGATTGAGATACTGCCCTAGATACGGTTTTAAATGTAATGAGTTTCTTTGTCAAGAATAGGAATACAGTTGAGACCAGGATCCACGGATTCCAAGAATATGAGGGGGTATTAGTTCACCAAGATTCTGGATCAAACTTTCAGCTATTCATAACAATTCGAAGAAAACTAGAAGAAACTTATAACAGATATGACTTTCTTTGCTAAAAATGCAAACGGGGATAATAAAACATCATCTAAGAAGACATAACAGAAATGAATACGAAATTCTGATCAATGATGAGATCTGGATATGATCAAAGACATAAGAGAGAAACAATTCAACAGAATAATGAAAATACTGAGAACCGGTAGAGATTTGAACCGGTGGATAGTTACATATATATATATATATATATATATATATATATATATATATATATATATATATATATATATATATATATATATAAATCCTCATTCCAAATATAAATGTTCGATGTTGAAGTCCCATCGAGAATTGAAGCAGCCCCTTCGGATTTTTTTTCAATATCATTGCTTGTTCCTGTAGGATTTCTGGATATAAGTTAAGTGTCATAGAAAACAAAAATTACTACAGATACTTCTCAAAAATCAGCGTTATTTCCTTCTGTACTCGTACTTTTCCACATTATGGATCTTAAGTTCCCACATTCCAATGATCGAAATACAAGGACCATTTCTCCATATTACGCAGTATTCATTAAGTGGTAGGAAGTAAGATACATTCCACTATTCCCGCATACATGCTAGCCTCAATGTTAAACAGTCAAACAGTTCTGACAGTTTCTAAAAATATATCAAGAAATAATGATCATTGTGAACTATGAGGGCAATACGAAATGAAGAAAAGCGAAGGAATATGACTCATTTGGGTCTGAGAGGCTATCGAGTGACGAGGTATAAGTTGGAGGAGAATATAGTGGCCCCAGAACGATAAACCTCATAGAGTAAATCGGTAAGTTCGAAGTATCAAAGGGACTGTACAAATATAACTTGAAAACTATCCTTTATCGATTGAGGTCAAATAAACACAAGAGCATTAAAGAGGATAACTCTAATTTATATTCATTCTGTTCATTATTTGAAACCATTCCTAACTTAATTTATAAATTAATTCAACATTTTTTGTCATTTAACGAGTTTTTATATAAATAAAAAACATATCTTTGTTTATTGTATTACATTTAATACTACATTTATATGAAACATTCATCATTAACCGAAACAATCTTTATGGTGAAATTGGAGAAGAATATGAATATTGACATGTAGGTATATATTTAATAATGAAATTAATTCTTTTTTTTTTCCTAAATACAAATAAAGAGCTAAGAAAAGACGAAGCACATTTTTCAATATAGTTTTATTAATAACGATGTTCTTATGAATGGAATAACAAGTTAAAGGCGTACTTGTATGTTACGGTATCACCACTTTATAATTTAATAGAATTTATTGAATTTCATGGTGATAAAACAGTAACCATATGAAAATTACTTCATGAAGTAAGTAAACATATGTAAATTGGTAATTATATAGTTTTTACACAGTGAGTTTTATTTGTGGGAAAATGTACACTTAAAAAGGCATATTTTGTGAAGTTCAAGCCGAAAAGACGGCCATAACATTCCTCCAAGGTAATGTACTGTTATATACCACAAAGGTATGCCCTCAAGGTCCATGATATGGCTATATCTTATGGTACAAAAGTATATTAAGCCTCACAATTAGCAGTAATATAAAGAAGGATCCAACCTGAAAGTGTTATAATTTCCGACAGCTTGAAGGGATACATGAATCTGTACAAGCAGGGTTATGTACATAAACCACATTTACAATTTTGTTGGAAAATGCACGGAAGATTAAACGATTATGGGGATCTGCCAAGTATGGTAACAAACGAAGACGAGAAACAAACCGCTCTTTTTTTGACTTCCTTTCTTGCTGAGTTTATGTGGCATACATAGCTCAAGGGTAAAGACACACCCGCCCAAATTGTATTAAAAATTAGAGATGTTTGGATTGATGTAAACAATCAAAATTAGTTTGATAAAAACATATGCTTATTATTTATAGCATTTCCAAGTCCATTTGAACCTTTTCCAAGTCAACTGTAACCTTTTACAAATCAAATACTACCCTTTCCAAGTCACAACCGACCCTTTCCAATTCAAATGTAACCCTTTCCGATTCAAATGAAACCCTTTACAAAGCAAATGTAACGCTTTACAACTCAATTGTCAACCTTTTTATTTCAATTGTAACCGTTTCCATTTCAATTGTCACCCTTGAAAATATTTTGGAAATTTACCGTACTGGAGAATTGGCGAATTTAGAATTTGTTTTGATGTCTTGGTTTACATTTTCAGTTTAAATTTTTGGTAACTCAAAGCTAATATGAGAATGAATTCCGGAAACAGTCTCGTGTTAAAAATAAACCATTGCGTAATAACTTGAAGGTTTAAAAAAAATATTAATCATTATATTTATAACATAATTTTATTACTTGTAATGAGAATATTCTTTGGAAAGTTGTGTTATAAAGATACGCGCGTTGGAAGCAGTATGCTTTTCTTAAGGTCATCTTTATACTTTTTTATTATATCTAACTTATCCAATGACCAACGAAGCAAATCAATGAAAGACAGTCCTTTCGTTACATCATTATAAACAAACCTGCAGATGGAAACATTTTTTTTTTTGAAATTCGAGATGCTTTGAAATGTATCATCTCTCTCTTCTCTTACCTGAAAAAGGATTACTGTGTGTATTGAAAATTTCATGGTTATTTAATATAAAGAACAAATAAGGCTATTGTTTACATAATCACTCATATATATAATAAACATAGAAACTAACCGTTATTTATACATAAAGGTAATGGCTAATTAAGGAAATCACTTTTGTAAAGAAAATTCTTTAATACACGTGGAGCATCTTTGATTTAAAAAAAACAAAACATATCCATGACTAAAATACATATAGTTCTTTGAATTTTTTTTCAAGAGGTGGCATTGTTGGAAACATGTTTGCAACAATTTGATAGATGTTCTGGAATTACTCATGCCTGGGATTATAAGATCTTCAAGTAGTGGGAAGCTTAATTTTAATTAATTTTTATATAGCCACTTATTTTAAGATTAAGATCTTAATATAATATTACTATTATTGTAAATCCGAATAATTTATAAATATCTAGATAATTTAGCTTTCTTTAAAATTAAGGAAGCTAAATTAATAAAGTTATTATTCACAGTTCAGTAAGGAAAAGGGTGAAAACTGGGTTTTTTTTCGAGAGGGACAATTCATAAAACGTGCCAGAAAAGGTAACTAACTCCAATCATTACGATCCAACGTGAGATTGCCAACTCTATAGAAATTCAATGGATTTGAAAATTGATACTCGGTGGAAACCGATTGTCTGACTGCTATTTTAAAACAAAATCTACACGATCTCAATGTATTACAGGGGTGCTAAAAAACTGTTAAAAAAAAAGAAACAGGTCACGGTTTTGGTCCATATCTTCTAACTCAAGTACAATCTTGTACCACTCATTACATTTTGAATTTAATGCTTTTTTATTTACTATACTAAATTGTTTTTGATTCTCAAATCATTAAGAAATTATTAGGAAATATACTGGAAATCTCGCAGTCCATTACCGAACCATCATAAGCCATGATACCATTGTGTTTTTGCATGTTTGTGCCTGTAATAACAATTTAGCAGAATAAAAGCTATGGAGTCCTTTTTGTTTGGTAGACTCCTATTCCGCTCCAATATTGATTAGTACATTCCACGCTCCATTAGGGTTCTAAATATTATATAAAAATAATAAATACTTTTAGCGTTGTTTTGGGATTTTATTATGGGGATCCATTAACGATTTATTATAAGATAGTGATTCAGTATTACTTTCTGTAATGGTATTTATCTAGCGACAGAGAAACAATATTAAATGCTCCGTTCACTAGTCATTTTAAAAGCAGTTCTAAAATAGTAAATTTCCTCGAGTACACTTAGTCATGGTGTATTGATTGGCGATATGGTTTATATTCTTCCTGCCTCATATGGTTTAAGATTAAGAAACATTTCGGGCTAGTCTGGCTGAAATATGCGTATTCCTTTTTCAAGATCTAATCCTATTCTGCACATTTATATTATCTTATTCGATACTTGTGTTAATGGCTGGATTGTGTGCGATGAAAATCAGTTAATCCTGAAGTCAATAGCAAGTAATGAACGCTTCCATACAAACCAGCTTGCCTCTGCGTCGTAATCCCATACATTCCGCATTTGTAACTAAGGGACAGTTGTTGAGATTGTTTTGTATGGTTCTTATGAGCTATAATGCAAGGTTTTTTAACAGTATCCAGCAGTTGTTGAGAATATCCCGAATTAAAATTTTCAATAAGCCTTCATATTCATTTAATGGATGTTCCAAGACTTTGTAACAACGAATGACGAAATCACCTGAATTTCTCATTTCTCATTTGTAGTTTTCAGGTATACTCTCCATGAAACTTATCCGGTTTGTAGTCTGTGTCTTCTGGTTATTGGGTATTTTTTTAAAAATTGATTTAAAAAAAAAACTCTTTATAAAGAAAAACCGGAAAAAACTGTTTCCCTATTAAAATAAAAATAAAGTCAGAATCGGGGAAAAGTCTATGAATAAAAGAAATCAAGACAAAAGATAACTATATAAGGACGTTGTCTGCCCTGGAATTTTCTTTTCCATTTAAATTCACTGTTTTAATAGCGAATAGGACTTATTTGGTTTCATTTCTCCATTTGTTCTGTATATTTTTAAATATGTAATGCGTTACAGTTGATAAATAGTTTGAATTAATTTTATCAAAACAATACGTTGTGTTAAATGTATCTAAATGGTAAAAAAAATATTATAAAACATTCTATAAAACGTACATTTTAGGATTTATGAGTGAAAATAATTTATATCCTTGTATACAACATGTGAGGCGTGAAGATGCAAAAAGGAATAAATCCATATTTTATAATTTTTAATGTTTTTCACAAATTTAGCGTCCTCAATGCGGTAGCCATTCAAAACCATTCAAAACATGCCAAAGCCAATCTATTTTTTCTAAAAATAATTGCCTCAAATAAATGGTATCATTTCATAACAACCTCAATTATGCATATGTTTATGTTACCTGAAAAATTTTCAAATTTGGATTTATCCCCTTTTGCATTTCAACGCCTCATATATTGTATATGTAAGTAATAGTAAATAAGTTCAAAATAGTGAGGGGTGCTTTTTATAGAAATGTCTTGTTTTTTGTCTATTGTGAATCAGCTATTGAGTCCAGGTAGCCCGATTTGATATAAATAAACTTTATTTATTGGGTCATTTGTTATAGAATGTCCGTTTTTATTATTTTTCTAAACTCAATGTGGGATTAGTAGATTTCAGTTGTTAACTATGTTCATTTTTACAAATCGTAATCAGCTGTCATTAATTCTCCTATTTTTGATAATATTTTCTTTCACTAAAAACAAACCGACATTGGTTAGTATTCCATCAAATATGAAAATTATTATTTAAAAGTAAGAATCTCGATAGCCCAAGGTGCAAGAGACAAAACCACCGTTCTGGGAGAAAGCTATTGTAACGCATAGACCATGTCGCTGTTAGAGACATTTTCAGCTGGTGACACATATTAATTCATAAATAATTCATTTCTCCTCTCTACCCAGAGGCCAAACCATCACATCCATATGGAACTACAGGGATATTTACTTAGTGTCAACATTAACGACTTGTATTATACGTAATACTGCTAATAATGGTAATATACTCTTACAACAACGCCAATCCTCATGTTCCACGACATGAGTGATGAAACTAAACGTGTTGGGTTACGAAGTCCTCCCACACCCACCCTATTCGCTAGTCTTATCTAAAAAAGATTTCCATCTGTTCTGAAATTTGGACATCTTCCTTAAGGATAAAATTAGTCTTCAGTCAAAAACGCATTTACAGATTTTATTTCACCACAAAACCCTGAATTTTTCAGTTCTTGGGGTAGAAATTATGAAAAAACTCGGCAAAAATAAATAGTAAATGAGGTAAAATATTTCGAATAAAAATTTTTTGATTTCATAAAGTTGTTTTACTAAATAACATTTCATATGAAATGACCGAGTATTTCAATAAAAACTCTCATAGTAAACAGTAATAAGTAAGAAATCTATTTTTAGACTGCAATTAGTTAGAGTAAAGCAACATTAGGAAGGTTTATCTAAAAAAATAATAAATAAAGAATTATAGAGCATAAGTTGAAGTGGGGATTTTTATTGTAGAATTTGTGTAATGGTGGTGCTATGTATCGTACAAGACATTATCATCATAGTCATTAGAAAAAGAAATATTAAATTTGAAACAGAAGGATGTGATAAGTTGAATGAATGTAGAAATTAAGAAAAGTAAAAAAATTACGGTTAGAATAACTAGGTCAATCAGGCAGGTACATAATAAAGTTACGGGGCCATGCGCGATTTCGAGCAGCAGAAGCGGAGCATAATGTGGTTGTAGCTTCGAGGACATCGTGACAAAAGGGTTGGAGGCTCTCAGTACCCGTAAAAAGGAGATACCCTGCTGGAGCTAGGGCCAACTAGGACACCCTAGAAGCAAGTGTCCATCCAAGAAACAAGAAAAGCCGCAGGAAAAACTAAGTAGGGTTAATGGAAAGGGGCAACTGTCAACCTGTAACGTCAAAGCCCCCAGGAAGGGCATCGGAGTTGCGTCAATAGGAAGCAGAACAAGCAGTTTCTACGGTGATGGGATGGTGAACGGGCAGCTACGAAACCTTCTTCTGGATACCGGCGCAACCATGACAATCTTGAACCCGAAGACACTTCCCGCTGAGAAGATCATACCGACCACATGGGGATTTCGGACTGCCACGGGACAGCGAGCCAAGGTCTACGGGGAGACAGTTGAAACACCGCGCTCCATGGCGGAAATAGAGGAAGATGTCATATTGGGCATGGACTTGATGATCGCATACGGGATCAAGCTGAATATGTCGAGAGGTGTGATGACGCTGGGAGATGAGGAAGTCATCCTTCGGCAGGAAAAGGACCTCAGCGCTCGAGTGCTCTTACTAGAAGACACCACTTTACCTGCACAGAGCCAAATCATGACTCTTGGGACGTTCGAAGGACATCTACCTGCGGGTCAATGTTTACTCCTTGAACCCGGAAGGGACGAAGTAAAGGAGATCGGACGTACTGGTTGCTAGGTCTCTCATCAAGGTCGGACATACCACTCCCATTCGGCTAATGAATCTACATTTTTTGACAATCCCCAATATATATATATATATATCAATCTATATATATATATATATATATATATATATATATATATTATTTTGGACACTATTGATGCATACATTGAGAAATTACTATTATATATATATATATATATATATATATATATATATATATATATATATATATATATATATATATATATATATATATATATATATGTATATATATATTATCTATTATATAATATATATTATCCAAAATAATATATTTGTTTAATGATTTATAATTACTTATTTACAATACATTATGAATATTATTATTATTAATTTGACTGATTAGTGAATTGGCAAACACACAACCAACCTTTGGAAAAAATCCAATTTATAAAAAAGTCAGGACATTAAAATAAATAGTTCAGTAATTATAATAACTTATTGCTATGACATCCCAAAACTAATACAATTATTTGAAGCATATTAATCCTCCTAAAACGTAGCAGTGGGTATCTCGGTGCGTTTTTGTTTTGGTATATTTAAGCTTGGAAATGTAAGGCATTCGTAAAATGTAATGAGTGCATTTATGTTATTTCAGAACTATCATTTTGATAGCAGTTATCAGTTATAGTTATGTTTTTATTATGGATGAATAAAGAATTCAGAACTAAATATTAATAGGCCGTTTCAGGTTACTTCAACACTTACTACACAAACGCTCTAAGCTCCTAATTAATTACAAAAGACTCATATGCATGACTTACATTTATAATGAATTTATATACCAATTTGGACATGTGCCCTACAGTAAGTATTGCCTTATTGACCAAAATCCTTCCTAAAATCCTTAAGACTCCTTACTTTGTTACGAATAAAGTCACCAATAATGACATTAATGACCTATTTATTGATGATTTGGCCCGAACCCGTTACTAGTCCTTTCATGAAAAACTTATGGCTACTCAATCCCACTAGTCTCAAACCTAGCCAATTCTTCAATTGCTGATATAATCCTCTGAGGTAAAGAAGATGACCTAGTGACCTTCTAACGTCTAAGGTGCAATTGTGTATCATTCATGCCATTATATTTATTTGCTGTATAGTAAATTTAAATAATTTTTTTTTGTTAAATATAATAATAGACAGTATGAAGGAACAAATTTGTTGGTAACTTGTGATAGTTGTAAACGTTATAAAAACTGGATGATATTAGTCATTGAGAATTCTAGATGAAGAACAGGACTCTCTGTATTTTTGTAACGCCATTCGGCAACATAGCGGCATTGTGTTTTAAATAGAAAGGAATGAGAATTTTTTTTTTCTACAGTGCTGTTGAAGAATAGCTGGCGGTGACGAAGGCTGGGACCATATTCGGGATAGAAGAGGCTCTGAATACAAAGTGGCCACTTTTGGGGCGGTTTGTTTCCGAATAATAATCAAAACAGCGGGGGATACTCCACGTCTTATCTCTTTGCCTCTGTCGTCCATTATCTTGGATTTTTTTATAGCGTCCAATTTTCGAATCTGCTGAAAATGGATAGTAAATCGACAAAAAGGCAGTGCAGATATTTCACATTCTTTGTATTTCGAACGATTAATAATACATCTATGTATATAACATTCTGTCTAATTAAGCTATATCGTTCATGTGTATTTTAAAATAAACCAATTGGTTATAGACTAACATAATCATAATTTTTTCTAAAACACACACACACACACACATATATATATATATATATATATATATATATATATATATATAAAATAATCATAATATATATATATATGTATATATATATATATATAATATAATAATAATAATAATAATATATATCTATATATATATATATATATATATATATATATATATATATATATATATATATTAACGACAAAGGACAAAGCAGCAAACTAACACAAAATAATGTTACCTGGCCATTTTTTCTGATTCACTGCAGACTACCACAGAACAAATTATTGAGCTGAAAACGCAAGCAGCAAAGGTGGGACTTCAGATCTCTTTTCAGAAAACAGAAATTATAACGAACATTAAGTCAGCCCCAGAATGCTAAAGGTAGGAGAAGGGGAAATCAAACAGACGGGGAAATTCAAATATCTGGAAGAATGGGTAGATTCTAGCTCCTCTGAAAAAGAAGCATTCGCATCACGGATTAGGAAAATGGAAATGGCATACCTGGGTCAATTCTTCTCCTAAATGGTGAATTTAGAAGACGACAAAACTATTAACTCTCCAAATACGAAGAGAATATCTCAGACACCATTCGAAAGGAGAGGATTTTTTTCTACGGACTTTTTTCTACGGAATGAATCCAACGAGATTGAGCAAGCGGATTTTCTGGTACTTCCTAAAAAAATAAATATTCCCTGAGTAAAGATAGGGTTCGAAAATCAGCCAAACCCAAATCCGGCATTGTGTCCCGTGTTTTACATTTGACTCAGCGATCATTAATTTTTTACTAATTATTAAATATCTAAGTCAATAACCTTAACAACCATCTCAATTATCACAATGGGTCAGTTTACTTAAAGTAGCAGGATAAATGCTCTGCAAGTCCTGTGGTCTCGTTCTTTTTAGGGCCGAATATTCTTCCCAATACTTTACTTTACTAAGGGAATACTTCATACTTACTTTGGATTTAGGTAAAAAAAATATTAGTATATAACAAAATGTTTAGAAAATCCTTAAGACACTTAAGAGAATACAATTGCCTACAAAATATTTTCTTATTAATCTCTATTTTTTCCAGCATAGGGCGATTGAATTTAGAACTAATTACAACAGAGTTAAAAAATACTTATTAACTGGGATACCTCAGGGCTTTCTCCCACACTTTTGAATGTCTTTCTCATTTTGATTTTCTTGATCAAACTGCATGAAGAAACGCAGACATTGTCCAATGCCAACGATATTCTGCTACTATCAGAACATGAACTATTACCTAATATGGTTTAAAATTACAAGCTATGGCCAACGAATCACTTATATTTTTTTGAAAAATGCGAAAATGCTAAAAAATTAGAATTCGTAAAGAATTGGCTCACTTAGAATTGTCTAATAAAGCTACTCGTGAAAATCGATCGCCTTGCCAATATAATTTAGTCCTTTTTAACTATGTTAAAAAATATGTGCTGACTGAATTAATCAATGAGTGGGAAAGGCATTGGCAATGATCAACTACACAAATGGATCCCAAACATCACCGCAGAAAACTACATTATGCCCAAACCGAATCATTACAAATAGACCTGATACCTTACAGAACACGACAAGAAATAGCATTACCTTGAGGGGTTCAACTTGCAAAATACAAATTCGTGAATTTGCTGCGGAATTACTCCAGAAACCTACATAGAAGACTGATATTTGTGGTAAACAAAATATATAACTTATTAAGATCTGTATTAAAGTAAGGGGACAAATGGTCTCTTCACCAACACATTCTATATATGCAATGTAAGAAGCAGTTGAAGGAGTTCACCAACAGCGTATTTTAAATATAACCATTGATGATTCATGAAAATCTTATTAACTTTTAATCGTTAATTTTTTTTCAACATTGATAATTGATAACGTTTCTTTTCGGTTAATTAATCATCATAAATTTTCTGACTGTACAATACTAAATGGTTTTCTGAGAAAACTAATTATTGATGTTTTGCCCAGTGAACAATATAAATTTCTGCTTTTGTTAGTATAGTAAGAATTCGCACTCTGCCAACAAAATCAATTTGCATTCTGCGATTGTTAACAATTTTTGTTATTTTACTTTTTATTCATTTTGTCATATTTTATTTTTATTTTACTTTTTTTTTTTTACTATTTCTTTTTTTCATAAATGATCATATTTTAATTCGATGTTAGGTTGTTAAAATATGGCTAAAAATCTCTGATTTGATGGCGTTTGGTTGGGAATGTCTGAGAAATTTAATTGTTCGCTGAAACTATAATAAGTACTGAAAGAATATTTTTAATGGAAAACTATTTAGGAAATATAATTACTTGTTATATTAATGTTATTTTAACAATTAGGCAGTCAGTTAATGATTTTATTCAACAAGGAATAATATTTAAAAAAGTATAAAAATAAAAATTAGTATTTGAAAAAAATACAGGCGATCAATATTTGAGCAATCTTGTTCACAATTAGGTTTCCTTCTTTATCAAGAAGATAACGATTCCTATAAATCAGAAAATCTTCAAAATAGTAAATTCAATGGAGGTTTAAATTCTTGAGAGAGGGTGGAAATTAAGTTATAATGAACTCAGTTTCGTAAGGTTCTAATTTGCCGAATTGTTGGACCATGAAACTACTTTCGGAGAACTGCTAAAACTTACCTTGAAGAATTTAAACTTGAGCAAGTTAAGAACTCCTATATTAAAGAATAAAACTTTTCATAAATTATGTAGCAAAGGGAAACTGTCTACTTACTTTGTACATATAACTTAAAAAAGAATTTGAATGTTTTCCTCTCAATTAGCTTTACATTTTATGCAACTTTCATTTGTTTGTATCACTCGTTGCTTAAATTGTATAACTGTAATTTACATGAATTCTGTATTTAAGATTGTATTAATTTTTTTCAACTTTGTTTAACCAGGGGAGAAAATAAATTCTGAGTCATTATCCCGGTATTTTGTACGTACAACTCACGTAGCAACCAACGTCCAAAGTAGGGAGAAAATATTTTTGTTTTGAAGAGAAAGGATTTGTCCTGGCAGGGATTCAAACCCGGGTCGTCTGCATCTCCGGTGCAGAGCTTTATCACTATATTATTACCATCAAAATATCAATTAGTAAAAATAAATTATAAATAATATATTAACGTAAGTCAACAAGATCCTAATTAAAGTAATGTTCAAGTATAGACTGAACACGGGGATATAGGATAAGTGAAGAGAACGGATTTGTCTGATTTGGATACGACCCCTGGTAGCTCAGTGGTTTAGAGCACTGCACCGGAGATGCAGACGAACCGGGTTCAAATCCTGGCCAGGACAAATCTTTTCTCTTCAAAACAAAAATATTTAAAAAAAATCACCATAAAAATTTCAATTAGTATAAATAAATTAGAGAGAAAATAATATGGTTTCTTGGAATATATTTTAAGTTATTAACATGTTCAAAAAAAAAGATAATGTTTTCGAATATATTCTAATTACCAAATACATAATTTATATATAAGTATATATACATAATTTAATTTTATCATTTAAGGAACTATTGTATATGTTTTGATATTTAATAAAGAACATATATAAGAAGTAAATTATTGTCCTATTTCTTTTTTGATAATGAAATTTCCGTAATTTCTTCGACCGTAAACTATAATATTAATAACGGAAATGCAGATAGGAATTCACAAATACAAATTGAACGCCAAAATCCAAGGGAGAAACAGTTCTGGGAATAATGAGTAAGGTGTCTCTGATGACTGTCTGTCTTGCTTTACAAAGGTAAAATAAAGTATGGCAACATCACCAACAAACTTTTTATGTAAAACAACAGACTCAGTACAACAGAACCCGACAAGGAGACTGAAACGTGTCTAGAACATGTATCTATTGCTGTGAGATGAAACAGCCTTCGATGGGAGGTTTCTCCATCCACTATTCCAGGTGAATCCCTAAGGAGGTTTTCAGAAGAAGATCAGAAATACAATATACTGGGTGATTGTTCGATGACAGTATCTAGGAAAACAAAACCGAATTCATAACGAATTTCCGTATACCTAGAAATTAAGGTAATGACAAGGTAGAAGGATACATACCATGACCTCAACGATAATAACATAGTTAATGCTATTAGCGATAATAAATGGCTTATTAGGTGGGTTGAAAAATATAGGATTTGTATATACAGTCGTGGTCATAGAAATTGCATCACTAAAAAATAATAGAGGATCTCCTTAAACCACTGTTGTTCTTATCTTTTGATAAATTTAAAATGTTTTGCAAAGGAAAATATTATGGTATTAGGCGTGAAAAATGGTTAAAACCCAAACAAAAAATAAAATTATTCATAAAATAATAAATACAATTTTTAGTGTTAACGAGGAATTTAAGAAAAAAATTGTTTCTTATGTACTCATATGAATTTATTTGGAAAATTTTTATAAAAACATTAAAAATATATTTATTAAAATATTAATATAAACTAGTATTTTGTTGAACCGCCATTAGCCCTAATAACTGAGCCGATCCTGTTTGGCATCGAGTCGATCAAATTTTTTATGATTTCGTCACTGATCTCCTCATTCCACACCATTTCCATTGCCTGTTTTAGCTCATATTTATTCTTAGGCTTTGCTATATTAATTTGTTTTTTCATGAACATCCACAAGTTTTCTATTGGATTTAAATCAATAGCCATCTCGTTTTCTGTTAAAAACTGCTTTACCTGTCCAAAATCACAATGGTAAAAGCAACAAAAAATAATGTATCTTACAGCTAATGCATTTTTTTAAATAAATAAATAATTATATTACCGATTTGGCTCTATAGAAATGAAAAATGAAATCTCCGCAGTGTGTAAGATGGGAATTCATTGAGAGAATCAAACTCTCTTCCAAATTTTTTTTATATTTTTCTGCCTTAACCGTGCCATCTAAGAAGTTTATTTTGACAATTCTAAAGTAGGAAAACATCCCCAGACCATCACACTTGCCGGAAGTTTCACTGTTTTTGTAGTAAGGGATTTGACAAATCTTTCATTTGGCCGACGTCTTACGTATGGAGCACCGTCAGAAATGAAGATATTGAATTTACTCTCATCTGAAAACACCACTTTCCTCCAGTCATTAGATGCCCAATTTTTTAAATTTTGCGCCCAATTTAGGCGAGATTTTATTATTTTTTTGTTAAGAAATGGCTTTTTCGCTGGTTTTCTTGCCTATAAACATTTTTCTCTAAAACTTCTACCAACTGTTTCTCGACTTACTTGTGCTAGATTGATATCTGGTAGATCTCTAGATATCTCTTTTGCAGTTTTGAAGCGAATTTCTAAGGATAATCTCATAATCATGCGATCTAAACGCTCATCTGTCTTCCTTTTCCTTCCAGTCCCTTTCTTTCGTTCGGTAGATCCCTGGGAAAGATTTTTGTTTATTATTCTTACCACAGTGGATTGGTTGCACCTCACCCTCCTCGCTGTCTCACGCGAATAAAGTCCAGCATCAGCAAACGTCACTATTTTAACTTTTTCCTCATTAGACATTTGTTTGAAACAGTCTATTTGACATAATAATAAGATATACGTGCTTGATATTGGATACTCTGGGCAAAACTAAACTATAATTCACTGATTCCACCTCACTCTAATACAAGTAGTTAAGCAAATACAATCCTACTATTTGTTTCCAAATTTAGGATCAAAAAGGTAACAAACATAGCTGATGCAATTTATATGACCACGGCTTTATTACTCTTAAATATAACAAATGGTGAAGTGAAGACGAAACGCTTGAAAATAATTCTAATAACCACTTCAGTTTCTTTAAAATTATAAATAAAACTAATGCAAAGTATTGCGCAATAAGAAAAGATCGAATACGCCTTAAAAACCTTTTAGTATCACTAGGCTTGATCAGTTGGCCCTCTACTTCCTGTTGCACCGCGTGTCCTACCACGTGTCCATTTCCGGTTCTTGTACTACGTTCGACAACACTGCCGTCCCTCTTCTACGGTTATCTCTTTTGAATAATATCCTTCGCTGCTATATTTTTGAAGACTCCTACCACTTATACATGGACTGAATATACCAGCGAAAAGATATTATTTACTGATGGTAAGGAAGGTTGTATTATATCAACGGATATATACATTTTCCCGTAAGTTATGATATTTGCCTTTGATACGGCAATTGATGAATCGTTGAAATAATGCATAAAAAAATTCTCATTATACATCTGAAAGTATATCATTACAAGTCTAATAATATCTCATTACGATTCATTTGATATTATTGCATTAAGATAACATAATTAGTAAAACACATTTTGTGTGGTGCTGTCACAACTATTGTATTTTGTTTTAAACGTACATAATGTACACTGCAAATATTAATGATAGATATATTGTATAAATTCAGTCATAGATATATAAATCCACCAATATATTTCTTTTTTCTGGCATTAGTGTGATGCCAAGCAGAAATCTGTAATATCGCTGTACTCCAGATATCCGTACTGTGCCGTAGGCAAGAGAGGGTGGGAAATAAACATAACTAGTGACTGTTTCTAATAATAAAAGGTTTTTGGTCATTTGGTTCAATGGCTATTGATAAAATGATCCAAAATGTTACAACTAACGATTAATGAATAATGAATGTCGAATGATGAATCAAGATAAGAATGTCATTCATTAAGTCGATTTTCTTAATTTGTTTTACAATATCTGCAAGTTTCTCAGTAATAATTGAGAACATTCTGTTTAATTCATTTATTTTATTTTGTTTTATTGAATTTTTTTTTTTGTGTACTGTGCGGGTTATACTTCAATGTTCTTAAGAGTCAATGGCTGGTTTTATCATTAACGGAAGGTTTTTTTTTTATATTTCCGATTATTAATCTATTAAGGCTATATCATGGCCATTTATTTCTTATTTTTTTATCTTTATAATTGTGGATTATTTTTTTTATGCTGCATTTAATTAATGAAACTGAACTTTTAGTAATCAAAGTCTTTTTCTACTTTATTCAGTGAATATTATTTTTATCTCTTCAGCATTACCTTAAGTGAAAATGAATGTCAGTAAATTTGAAAGGTAACATTCTACAGTAAAGCAATTAAAATAACGTAACACGACACACAGTTAGATAATTAAGCAATTTCACAGGCTAATGACATGGATTTATGAGGTGCATTTAGACTGGATGTGATGTAATACAGCAATTGCGGTAAAAGTAGCGTCGGTGAGAATACTGGAAACTTCATGAGATATTCATTGCAGAAAAAGGCCAAACGAGGAGAGGATTACACTGAAAAAGGAAGTAGGAAAAACCAATAAGTATCTTTCCTTTTTCTTTTCTTATTTTAAAATCAATACTTTTCTATTGGCAGGGTTATACAAGCGGCTTATCTTAAGCTTTGTTGTTAACGTAAATTAGTTGGATTTAAAATAAAAATGTTAATCGATTTAAAAAGGGGCGCTTTTAAAGTGCTTAGGTTGCAAATGATGGGAAGTCCAATTTCGTTTTATTTGAAATAATAACTCGAAACGAACCCTCAACACATCAACTTTCGATAAATAAATCGACTACAACAAACAACTGGTTTTCGATGTACTACTCCTTTCTGCTCAGGGGAGAAGTGTTGTTCCTTACTCTTGAAAACTGCTGATCGTTTTTATTGGCCTATTAAATAGAAAAAAAACTTAAAGAAAAAAAGTTCAAAAATAAACAGATAACTCACAAGCAGCTGTAAACTTACGCAACAAGTTTAAAGAATGCAAAATTGAAATATTACTATATTCAAACTACCTGAAACGTTCCATTTTATTATAAATTTGATGGTATTATTCATTTTCTGTTCGATATAGAACTACTAAGGGATATATTTCCACCTTTTTTCTGCCCCTAGAGTACACCTCAAAGATCTGATGCATCATAAAGTAATCCTTGGTCAAACATTGTCCTAAGTTACGAAATAATTACTTCTACTCTTCGGCCTTGCTTGGAGGATGAGATCATGCAACTAACTTTTGGTTTAATGATTTCGGGTTTGTGAATCTTTACAGATGTTCATGTATGATGAAATTCGATCACGATATCTTGAATAATTTTAACTAATTCTGAAGACAAGATATACGAGGCTGCTATTTCTTCAATTGTTGACATAAATTAATTCAGATGGTGGATCATTTTTAAAGAACTATTTGATAGAAATAATATATGAGTTAGAGTACGCTTTGAATATGTAGTAATTGATATCAATATTTAATCCTATTTAATCGTCGATTGTTTAAACAAACAAAATATTTAAAATCGGCTTGGATAAAATTAAACAAACGGAACCACTTAAAAAATCTACTATACATGAGTATAGTTAGAAGTGTTTTCAAATTTTTTATAAATTACCGAAATAGGAATGAAAAAAATCTCTAAAAATATAAATACTGACTAAAGGTAAGCCAAATTGTAAGAATTTGTTGGTTCAAATATAATTTAAAATATAAAAAACTCATCATCCTTTTTCTATTCCTGTTCTTACTTTACAGGCGTTCTGACAAGGGTTGCCTCAACCTGTCAGAGTAGCTGAGCTCCATGTCTCCCGATCCATCCAATCCTCTTCCTGGAGACCACGAACTGCCGTCTCCTTCTAGGCTCCCTCCATCCATCTGGTTCTGGGCTATCAGCGTCCTCCTCACCCAGGTGGAACCCAATCCAGGATTCGGTTTGGCCAACATTCTACCGCTATTCTCTTCACATGACCGTACCATCTAAGGTGGCGTGGTCCGATCCTTTCATTTGTAGAAAGAACCGCATCCATCCTCTGTCGAATTTCTTCGTTTCTAACTTTATCCAGCCTGGTGACCACACTTCCAGAAATCCACTTTCGCATCTTTGAGTACAGACGGGGGCTCATAGTCCAGGTTTCCGAGGAATATGTCAGGATGGTTTCCACTATGGCTATGAAAATACGGTATTTATTATATATCAATTTGATATATATTATATATATCAATAAACAAATGATACTATATTATTGATATTTTCAGATAAATCGATAAATAAATAGATAATTTATTCCAGGATAATTACATTTTTTACGTAGTATTATGAATAAGTCTTTTATTTGGATTTCGTATGAGGTGTTATTTTATAGCTTAAATTATAATATTAGTTCGCACTAACGGAACTATAAACGAACTTCATATAACATGCAAACTTAAATGTTTTATATATAATAACCCATAAATAAAAAAATCAGTTAAATAAACATTTTCTGACAAAATTACTATGATTTTGATGTCCTTTTTTTTAGTTATCGCTCTTATTTTACACTATTCTTCTCTGTGAAGTTTACCTTTCACTAATCTCTGTTACAATTTGAGCTTTTGATGGAATTGCTAAATTTCTGTAAATATTTTTCTTGTATTGATTTTAAGTTAGTTTTATATCGATATTTCTCTGATTGCTGTTATTGCGTTAGCGTAGTCGATGCATTATCAGTTTAATTTCTCAATCAATTTCGACACAGTATTTGTAGCTTAAATGTTTCAATCCAGAGATAAAATTCTTCAGTATGTCGGGGGGGGGGGGGTAAGTATTGTTTAGGTCTGAATGTCTCTTGCCTGTGAGATGAATCCCAAGCGGCAGTTTGTACAGTCTTCTTAAGCGTCTCTAAGGCGTTATCAATGGAGTCTTCAAGCTTGTATTAAGGTTAATTTTGTCATTTATTACACAATAAATCATCACTAATCATTATGGGTCAAATAGTTAGCGTCGGTATATGGTTTGTAATGAGTAATTTATTGTCTTGACAGAGATAGAACAATTGGGGAATGGTCATATGAAAGATCGTTATCAATATGTGGTGATGAGAGTGCTTAGATTAGAAGTGATAAAGAAGACAAGTAGTTCTGGTTGTCGGTTTGTCTCTGTTGGCCAGTATGTAGGCTCAGATGGTAGAAGGCAGTCACCCGTGATGCATCATGTTTCTGGCATCTGTCACTAGGATGATCTTGGCCACACTTCACGCATCTTGGTTGGTATCGATAGAATGCTCTGGTATATCTATATTCCTGGCACCTCATTCATTGAACAATGTCCCTTCTTTTAGAGGTTCCTCAATTTTAACTTTAGTGTAAGCTAAATTGATTATATTTAAGACTTCAACATTGTTGGGAGCTGGCTCAATATCCACAAAAAAGAGTGGGATGGGTTCTTTCGACCTTGGGTGTTGTACATTATTGATAAGGCGAACAGCGAATCCTATTCTCTCGAGATCATTATTGATCACATCACGAGGTGTGGAATAATGTCGGTTTATGGTAACGAATCGGTAGGCTTTTTCGTCTTTTGGTTGAAATGTATGAAAATAATTTTTTTTCTATTATAAATATTTTATGCAGGCTCTATATGCAACACTGGTTTAGTTATTAATGGGATCACTTCTTTATTGGAAAAACATTCAACATTATTCTCTCCTAAAAGATCTAATAAGTCTATGCATAGAGTTCGAAAGTTTCTAATTCCCTTTTATTTTTATTGGCGGTGGTAAATGAACTACAACGGGTGGTCCAACGGGCTCTTCTACAATTCGAGAGGCAGTGGTGCAGACATGTTACTATCAGGAACTTTAGAAACATTACTTAGAGTAAATAATATATTCTTAGAATTATGAGTAGTAGGTTGAGTTACTGGATGTGGTGTAGATTGAGATATTCGATCGTCAGCTGTTATTTAAACATTTTCAAAATTATTACTATTATTATTCAAATTACCACGTGGTTTTGGTTTGGTTAGGTTTTTTAATTAATGTTTTCACTTTTGAATCTTTGGAATATAATATAAATTATATAAATATACGTTGTTGATATATTTTGTTATGTCAAAACTCCTCAACAGAGGCGCTAGCGTTGGAATATTGAGCAATGTCACTATTAGCAATACCTGTTTGGATGTGAAGTATATAAAAGTGTTGTACTTTTTAAATATTTGTATCCTAACTTTGTAAGGAACAAAGTAATCCATAATGACCTAAATGTCCCATTTGTTCCTGATTTGTCCCGAATCCGTATCAATCTTTTGATGACAAACTTTATTCCCACTCAAACTCATTAGTTTCAAGCCTAGCAACCTCTTAAATTCCTGATAATACTCCGAGGCCCTTGAAGAGAAGTTGGCCTCGTGAACTTTTAAAATGAATTTGTTATTTGAGTACAACCACTGGGTAGTTTCTCTACTTGTCTTTCATTCTCATACGTACCAATCATTACATTTACTTGTTGTATTAGCATAATACAGTTGTAAATTATTACAGTTTTAAATAAATTATTAAAATTAATACAGTTTTAAATAAATTATTAAAAATACATATATTTTTCACTAGATTTTTCTCCAATCTTATGTTAAAACAAAATAAAATTTAATGCTTTCAAAGGTTTTTTTTCCTGTACTTTATAGATACAGAACTTCTTTGAATATTTTTTCAAAGAAGATCTGTCGAAGAGTAAGATGGCTAACCTTTTTCCTTCCTGAAAGGGTCTTATTATATTACAAGGAACACGGTCCACTTGTGTCCCCTTCCTTTGACCGTTTGACTGTAGTTTGATCTGAAGGAATCCTCTAATATAACATTTTATTTCAAAAATATTTCTAAAAAATAATTTTCAAATGTGGATAATTATTGTCAAAGAGAGCTGGTGATATTAAACTATTTTTGTTATCGCTTTACTGGTTGTTACAGATTACTCTAAAATTAGCTCAATAACAAAATACCGAATACTCATATAATACAATCAGAATAGTCTAAACAGAACCCTATATTATCTTAAAGACCAATAAATAACTACTCAAGGTTCAAACAATTTAACCAATATTAGTACACGAAAAGATAAGATTAGTCTAATACAGACCAGGGGCTGCATATCTAATATCAACAGCTGGATAATAATCCTACAATTAATAAACTCCTAAACTTATTAATCTCTAGTCCGTACTTGTCCCAGATAAACATGAGAGTATGGGTAAATGCAAATCCTTGTGGGAGAATTGCTTGTGGTCTTTACTTGCCCCTAATATCAAGGTCCGCCGGAGCAACTCCAGATCACATTGCAATATTATTAATATCACATACAATGATATTAATATTCCAATGTAAGCAGTGAAGAGAGAGCTGTTATAGCGAAAAATTGGGTTTTCATATTTTTACAATAGGTAGTTGCAATAAGTATACAATAAGTCAAATGAAATGATGTGGAAAAGTACTTGAAGTTATAATGATCATTGTTTTCATGGATTTTTCATTTTATACCTGCTACGTTTGGGCCATTAAATATGTTTTAAATAACTCTGTTTTTTTGGAGTAATCAGCCCAGAGTAATCATTTAAGATAGTTACAAAAATTATTTACTAGATGCTCCCACAAATACACATAATAGCGTATTTTAACTATCTTTAATTACAGAATATTATAACATACTGTACTTTCAGCTAGAATTAATAACGGTACATAACAATATGAAGAAAATATAATGAGTGTAAACGCATTCTACTAAGTATTGTCAACGTATTATGATGTAATATTAAGTGTCATACGTGTTTTTCTACTATATTTTACATATGTGTGTTCCTAATATATATATATTTTGTTATTATTATCTTATAGTAATACAGTATATAGACTTGTTATTTAAATATTGTATTATAACAAATAACTGCAAATATTATGTTAATCATTACATTTTTTAACAAGAGGAGTACCAAAAAAACTTTTCATGAACAATAATACATCTAGTTTTGTTAAATTATTAGCATGAACTACTAAACCCAGTGTTATACGTATTTTTATTAACATTTTTCAATATCATTATTCACTAGTTATACAGTATACATACTTGTTGTAATGCTTATTCCTAAATAATAATTCCAAATATTTTGTTAATAGTTAAATTGGTTTACAAATGGAATAAATATTAAACTTTACATAAACTATAATACCACCAGTTATGTCAAATTAGTAGCAATAAATTACGTGCTATACGTTATTATTTACTTTATTAAACATTAGCTGACATACCTCGTATTTCTGTTTCAGGTGTTTGAGTTTTTTTTAAAAGACATTTTCACCATTATTAAAATTTAAAGAAATGGTTGAGGTTACTATTAATATATATCTGTGGCTTGGTTCTAAAGAAATTTTCAAATTTTGTGTTATTTAAGTTAAAAGTTTCCAATTTAGTAAATCTTCAACTCTAAAAAGGCCAATGTCTAATAACAAATTAAAATATGTTGTATTTCCATTATAATGCCACCCAATGCCATTGCTAGTGTTTTCTGATTCATTTAGAAAAGGGCCTATGTTGACATTGTCACTTTTGGCATTTTTGACTTTGGCCCTTTTAGAACCAAACCACAGATATAAACAATAGTTAAATTATATACCGACTATACAAAAATATTTGAACCTTATCTAAATCACGTTACTGTAATATGACAGTTTGAAGAGAAGGGTATTAAGCTTTGTTACCTATTGGAAAGTGACCTACAGAAGAAGTACCTGCTCAGCCATTTGTCCTAAATAGCTTACCTCTGACCCATGACGGTTTGTATTTTATGGTGTCCATAAGCATTACCAAAAATATTTAAAACTAACACCTCTAAAGAAAGTTCAGGTGAACTATATTATCATCTGGTTCCCACATTACTGTTTGTAGAGAAACAGTAATGTGCCTTAGTACCTGCTCTGACCTACACGAGTGCCTTTTCAGATACAATCTTCTATACATCCTTTCTAACAGATGTCATTTGTATTTTATGGCGCCCTTTAGAATTAGCAACATAATTGACGTTTTGCGAATTAATAAGAATAATATAAATTCTACTATTATTTATATCTAGTTGACTATTCTTATATGCGGACGACCTTTTGAATCATCCCGTCATTTAAAAACATAATCATTGAACTACTCTTAATCAATATCCAAAGACTGGTTCCATTCCTTTTAGTTAAACAATACTCAATCCGGCAGTAATGGTCTTACAACTTTTTCTTGACCTTACCTCTAAGATGACTCCCGACATCTGCTGTCCTTTTCCTAAATAAATGTTATTATTCTTCATATTTAATTTGCTCATTTTCAAATTTTGTATGCTTATTTTCATTATAAATTTCATACCATGATAATTGACTTTCCTTTTCTTCTTATAGAAGGTGCAGGATGAACTCATTGCAGATAATTGTCATGTAGGATGGAAATAGTTGGGGGTACAGTCAAAAATTGCACAACAAATAAGTGGAAACCTATTATATTTTATGTGTGCCGACGTTTCGACCTACTGTGTAGGTCATCTTCAGGGCCAATAGGAGTGGCTACTTTGTGCACTGCATGTCTTAGTTATGGTATAAAACACAAAAAGAGGCCTAACCGACACACGTCTTCCACTTTCATCTTTCTTCTTTGATTTTTTATTTGGTTCCTAGTTAGTGGCGGTGACTTAAACTTAAAAAATCTGTGTTTTAAGTTTCCTTGTCATTATAAACCTTCAGCTTCATATTTTCATTTTGTTGTACTATCTTTCTTGCTTCAAGTAGAGACAAAAACTCCTTAAAGAATTGTTTATGTTTATTATCATTAGAATATATATCTATGATTTCTTTACGACCACTTTTAGAATTAGAATTAACTTCTTTGGAATTTTCTTTCTTTGGAATTTTTTTTCAGTAACAGTAATTCATATAATATTTATTGTCAAACTATCTGAGCCAGTGAGCGATATTTTATTATAAGCACAAAAATATGCGTTTCACTTCAGCATCGTTCTTTTTAAGCGAGTTTTCACATAACCTAACTAATCATTCAGTTTAATTAAAATACTCATAGCCTTCAGAAAATGAAAAAAAAACAAACAATAAATTAGAAAAGAAAAATTGTAAAGAGCATGGAATAATAAAATGAAAAAAAGGCATTCTAGTTTTCAAACCATGGAAGAATTTGTCTGATAGAAGAGAGGAAATGTGAAGAATAAAATAATAAATTCGTTCTTTGTCCCTTCAGGATCATCTGCCATTTCCGCCCTAGCTTCAGGCATCCGAGGGAATTTTCTTCTTCTCCCCTTCCAAGTCAGTTTTCCACATCATCCAATATAATATATATATTTATATACACACTGTATTTCGTTCTGAGTTATAGTAGGATGAATCCTGCGTATATTGAGAACGTTTTGTTAAAGTTACATAGGGAGGCGATCAATCGTCTCTGTATATTTGTTGGTTTTAAGGCGAAAAACATTACTTAGGTTGTGCAAAAATTAATTTGGGTGGCGATATAATATTTTTAATAACACCGTTATCATTGATTCAGTTCATTTAGTGGGGTAAAAAATAAAATTACTTTTTAGTCCAACCAAGAACGTTCCACACACGGGGTTTCATCGTTTAGTAGCCAAACTGAAAATTTGAACTGAGAACCTCAAAGTAAGAAAAATTTGTCCTATGGAGGTATGTCCGCAAACGCATTATTTAGATCTTCGCACCTAAAAAAATTTCAATGTTGTGAACTATTCAGGTATAGTAAATAAATAAAACTGATTTTATTTGTTCCAAATAATTTATTCATTGAATGTAAACATTAACGTTCATATTAAATGTTTGAATTGATTTCCTTGGCCATTAAGATAGGCTTGGCATCTTTCTTCAATAGCAGCAGTGCCAGAACGGGTTATTGTTTCACAAGATTCAATTATCCTTCTTCATAAAAAATTAAGGTCAATTACCAGGCTTGGAATGACTTTTTGTTTAATGTCACCCCATGCGTAGTGAAATTCTTAACCCTGAGACACCCTATATAGGGTTAAAATATAAGCCTTAATGAAATTTTAGTAGAATCTCTATTTATTTTATTTTATATTTCCTATTGTAGGACAGAAAGTGCTGATACAGGTAAGCTATTTTTTTAATTACCACAATGTTTTCGACATAGTGATATTATTCCTCTACCAATTAAATGGAAGTGATTACCACCTTGGCCGAATATGGACCATTTCCTTTCTGCGGATGCTGCTACTAGAATCCAAGGTTTTACTTTAATTTTTGTAAATTCTTGACGGACTCTTATCCTAAATATCCTTCCGTTCCTTGTGAATATTTTTTTTCTGAGGACATGAGAGTTTGGATGTTGTCAGTAGCTTCCGACCTTGACCAGAGAGAATGATTTTTTTTTTTTGCTGATTTATCGTCCAGTTAATTTCCTGTTATTCTTGTATTTTTGTTTCAAAGAACTTAGCGAATTTAAAGCAACCGACACATTCTTGACAGGCAGTCTAGGGTAATATTGGAGTGCCATTACTATACATCGCAACTCAATATTATATACACTACAAAGTTGGTGTGGTTTAAAGTCTTTGGTCACGAAAATTGATGAGGTTGTTTAGTCGGACTCAGATTTATTTGTTGTTATTATGGCATTGACTAAATAATTTTTGAAGTCTATATATGAAATTAAACGCTGTAAAGTTTCTCTACAAAGTATTTATGGTTGGAAAAATATAAGAGGTTGTGTAAAATTCCAGGATTAATCACCATTTGTTTAATTTTTTTTTGAGCCCGACAATACCTCAAGCGTGTACATCGTTATTTTGTTTTAGTTTCCCTTTCAGTGGAGTAAATAAATAAGCAGTATAACAAAACCGAACATGATAAATAACAACAGCAGCTTAATAACCTCTTGATAGATTCAATGAAAATGTATGAAGCCTCTATAACATATATGAAATACTTTTTACTAAGTTCAAACAAATTTCATTTTTTCAAAGTAGATAGTAAGCGTACAACTTTTTAAGAATAAAAGTGTTGATTTAATCATAACTTGTTAGTTTTAAATTATAAAATAATGTATAATAGTTCTTAAAGTATTTTGAGGCGCTGTAAATAAGTTGAGGTGAGATATTGGAGCCAGATTCCAGTAAAATACTGATCCCAAGCCCTCCAGGACGAGAATTAATATAAATTATTAACACATTCCTCATTTGAAGATATTTTCAACTTTTTTTTTTAGATATACAAAGTTAGCTTCTTACGTGATGTTACCTAAAGAAGTTCTCATTTTTTAAATAAAATAGGTACTGCACCGCATATTTGATGCCATGAAATCTAGTGATAATCAGAAACGTCGGACCGTCAGGGAAATCGTCCAGATACATGATTAAGTACATAAAATTTATGAATATGATGAATGTTGCCCGAATGGCTGCTGATGAGATCCCGAGGAAGCGATTGGACGCGAGGCTCCTTCATCGGACCAGAGGAAAAGTCTGACCGCGGCTTGGATTGGGAGGATGGTGTGATGAAGGACTCCAGTGGCCTTCTGAAAACCAGCAACTGGCGAGTAGCCCCATAAAACGATGTTAATCCACAAGAGGGGGCCGAAGTCCACACAAGACTGGACCGCCACCGGTGGATGGAGGAAGCTAGTTTAATGATAAATTTATCTAAGTCAGAAATCGCTAGTTAATTTACCATTCCTTTGCTACTATAAATTAGTTTACTATAATAAAAGACGTGCTCATGGAAGCAAAGACTTGATATTGAATTGACGAGTTTCATACTGACACCACCCTTTTCGTATAAATGCTTTACTCTTCAACCTATTCCATAAGTTATTTACGAATCCATGTTCTTTTTTCAAAATAAAAAGGGATCCAATTATTACAAATAAGCAAAAGTAAATGTGGTAAAAAAGGGACACTGCTGCGGTTTGGCCGATCTTCATTGTTATAATAGTGTTTGGCTTAGTTGAATGAAAAATATTACTATACGATTTTTTTAGGTGGTCTTACGATACAAAAAATATAAAACCATAAGATTAATTTTTATAACGATCATAGTAATTTGTTACAGGATATATATACTGTAAAAACATTTATTCAATATCAGTTGCATGTCTAAAACAGACGTTATTATGAACAACGTTTTGCAAAATAAATTTATGAAAGAATACATTTGAATCTATTAGAGTAAATTTATTAAGACTTTCTCAATAGCACAATTAATGTATCTGCCTTTCTTTTGAAAATGAATTAAGTTCTCGTGATTTCTGAGCATCTAGGTTTTCGTATATTATTTTCTAGATATGATGAACGATTATATCTTCAAAACATTCGATATATTGTTCACTGTGGTAATATGTTAACGAAAAATAACAACAGACCGCGAGGAAGGAATCAATAGAACAGATTGAAGACGCTTAAGATCAGAACAGCAAGATCCCACTTCTTCAACGTCCGTAGCAAAAGAGCGGATCGATGGAGCTTACACCGCATAAACATCTGCGGCAATTTTTATCCCTTTGCCGAGGTCAGGCTTCAACCGCTAACATGCTCTGATTTTTCAAGTCTTCAAGACCTTGTCAACTCCTTTTAACTTTTTGCAGTCTGTCCGCAGTAAGTTGACTTTGCTTCTTACGTGATGTTACCTAAAGAAGTTCTAATTTTTTAAATAAAATAGGTACTGCACCGCATATTTGATGCCATGAAATCTAGTGATAATCAGAAACGTCGGACCGTCAGGGAAATCGTCCAGATATATGATTAAGTATAATAGGATTCATTTTGATAGCTTAAATAGTTAATATATATTAATAAAAAAGTATTTGAATATGAGTGTTCTAAGAAAAAAATAATAATACTGCAGTCACAAAAATAGAATTAATTAATGAAAACAAAAAACACCTGGACCTCGACGATCTAAGATAATAGAGAGAACACGTTCGAATTCCCTCCTGTTTTTTACCCATATTGTAGAGACTGAGTGAACCCCAGGAGTGTCTTCTTCTTCCCCTTCATCCATATAACTTTCAGTGTGGAGAAGCCTCTATGCAACTGTGCCACTCCAGTCGGTCCCGTTCCAACAGCATCATCTGCTCCTGAGTCATACACATTCCCTCTCCCAACTTTCGAACATATTACCTATACGTAGTTTGTGGTCATGTGGCTGTAGGCCTTGCTACGAACACCTTCCTTGGGTCTCGATCGGGGCTCATTCGGCAAATGTGTCCAAACCACGTCAGCTGCCGTTTCTGTAAGGTATCTTTTAACACAGGGATTCCCAAGTCTTCCCTTTTTCTTATAATCCTTTCCCTCTTCTTGTTTTCCCTGCGACTCTGCGGTAGATCGGCAGGAGAGTCCCCAAATCCCAAATATCTATATATATATCTGAAGTTTCATAGTTCGAAATCTCCATAACTGTTTGTTAATAGATTACATAAATTATCTCCAAGGACCTTTGGCACTGCAATTCAGCGCTCTACCACCTCACTCTCTTATTTAGCATTCTACTTGTGACATTCAAAGTTATAATTTTATATATATTAAAGTACAGTAGTTCAGATGAAAAGTATGTTATATATGAAAACAAAATTGGTTAAATCTCAGCCTCTTTCAGTCATACTTTATCACGAATATCTCTTGAAAAAATGGACCAATGTATTACCTTTGACATATTTAGTTTGTTGTATCTTAGTGGAAATACGAGAAACCTCTGTGCTATATAGCAGCTGCACAATAACCAAAAAATGATTTATTGTATAGCTTGTGGAGGCTATACGTCTTACAAGATTTTACAGAAATCGGCTAAAGTATTTATAAAAAACCGTACTAGCCCAATGTTGAAATTCCATAATTCATATATTTAAATCTCATGCTTAAATTTCAACGTGTTTTTTTCAAGTTGAATTTATAAAAAATTATTAATAAAAAAAATTGAATTCGTTCAAATAACGGGTTTAAAGATCGGATAGGATCATTTGGCGACGGATTTGTTTAAGAGTGAAGGGAAGATAAGAGGAAGGAAGGGAAGAGCCGCTTTAACATTTCAGGGTACCGAGAACGATTCTTAGAGAGCAGTTCATTAATCGCTTATGGCGTACAAAATATTCAAGTTGAGTTATGATAATATATAATAATAGACCCTTACGAGTCGATTATCTAAGAAGATCCCAGGAATGATGGAGTAAATTTAGTGTTACAGTTACACAAATAGTTTATAAAAAATAATGAACACTTAGCACTTTGCATAGACTTGTCATCTTTAAATAATGCAAATCTCAAACAGGGCACCTAAAATAGTAAAATGAATAGATTATACTATACAAGTTGGTGCATGGATATTCAAGAACTCATTTTTAAACAGATCTGAATGCATAAATGAATTCATTTACATATCCGAGAACCTATATTGAATTAGGTTAAGTGATAATAGTATATATGAAATAGGAAGATATTCATATTAAACACCTTATTTAGGATTCAAAGTTAAACCTTTGTCTAAATGTAGTCCTAGGTACCGGATCTGTTCTACTGAAACCACTGGGATATTATTGTTGTTGTTTGTTCATTTAACGTCACTTTTTGCTGTTATGTCTAATTGGACGATGCTACATTGGGAGCTTAAAATTTGCCTATCCAGGTTTAATTAGGATAGGTATTTTTTACGAGTACCTGACATCGTACAGGCTTGTGACCCCCGTTTAACGTCCCTTCCGAAGGACGGCGTAACTAAGGATTTTTTGGGGTGTTATTAAACGATACAGGTATTGGCATTGACGAGTAAGGGATGTTATAACTGAATTAGTGTTGTCTGGAAATATACATATGCCATCCGCATATTTCGTGGTAAGGATAGTATTAGGATGGGTTGGGATGTCAGCTGTATATAAACTGAGTTGAGGATTGGGTCGAGGATACTGCCTTAATGAACACCAGCAGATTGGGAGAAGAGGGATGAATATGAGAGATGAGGGACATTATAATGGTTTACTTGGAAAGTTCTATTTGTGAGATAGGATTGAAGGATGAGAAAGTATGTATGGGGTAGGAATTTACGGAGTTTGTAGAGCAAGCCCGGATGCCAGACTCGGTCAAAAGCTTGTTCCACGTCAAGAAAGACGCCCGAGCAATATGATCCACGTTCTAATGCAGAGGAGACTACATCCACCACACTATGGCATTGCTGAATTTGATGTTTTCTACATTCGATTGAGAAAAGAGGGTTTACGTTTTTTAATTGCAAGCCAATAATCTCAACGGTATTGGGAATAACATATGAATTCCAATACCTGAAAATATATTATGTTTTTTGAATTCTGAGGAATATAGAAATACAAATTTATTTCATAGAATAGCAGTCTCCGTTGTTCTCAAAAGTAAATTAACAAATCTTTAATAAAACATGGTTTGAAAAATTCTTAAGGAGTAGACAATTTCTTTATTAAAACTGTTGTTGAAGATAAATTTAGTAAGAAGAAAAAATACTAAAGATATGATGTAAACCAGGTTCCCTCCGCAATAAGACGAGTAATTAAAATGGTTATGAGTTCCATTAACATCGGCGAGCTCTAGATTTTTTCTCTAAGACTTAACGAGCTCCCTCAAGCTGCTGTCCCACAGAGTTATATCAGTGGCCTTTGTCTCTGGACTAAATTAATGATCCCTTCTGAGAATACAGTAACTAGTTATCATATCTTCATTTCCTAGGGGCAGAATCTGGGTTATTTAAGAAAACACCAGCAGCGAAAATAAAACGATGCCTATAGTGACAGCAGTAGAAATAAAGTCTAGTAAAAACCATTAAAAGATGTAAAAATATAAAAATATATGAAGATAATTATGATTAAACAAATTTTATTAATAATAATAAAGATTGATATTTATGTGTAACAAAGCCTTTTCTACTTCTTCTATATTATTATAATTGTTCCTTTTTAGGCTTCAATTTATATATATGAAATATAGTCATGATTAAACTACCTTATCTTTGAGCAAACACCGCTCAAACATTATGTCAACGCACATTCATGTCAAACTTATCACTGAACTTCATTTTGTATTTCTCACTTACTAAGAGAATAAAATATATTTCTCCTACTGATTTTTCATGTCACTTACGTCTTTATTTTTTTTATAACTCAATATTCATCTTTACATTTCATGTATTAAATATGAGATAAATAAAAAAAATGGTTCATTTGTTTTTTTTTATATAAAAAAAGGAAACTTATGTAAATAATGATGAATGACGTGTATCATTAACGTAATTAACAAAATAAGTAAAACCAGAAGTGGAAATTTAATTAATTACCCCTAAAAGCTGCTGGCAAGACTTTTATTAAATCCGTTAACAGCTGGAGATGAATCCGAGGGGATCTAAGGCCCTTCTGAGGCACACCCAGCCTCTATAAAGTGGGTACTCAAAATAGGGATGGAAATCAGGCGGTTGAGCGTGGTCTAGAACAAATCACCGCCTAGGACAAACCGTTGTCCAAGAAACAGTGCAATATCTACCTTGTACTAAACCCAAGAGCATTGCTAGTTTAAGGTACAAATTTTTTTTATCAGTAAACTGATACGCATAGGAATTACTATCAACATCGTTTTATCGCAATAATCTTAATTACTTTTCTATCTCCTATATCTTCAGTTACTAAATTTGAAAATTTGTATGTATAATATTTTTTTACACATAATCATACGAATGTTTGTTTTTTCATTTTGATTTATTTAAATTTTCATTATTTACAATTTCTTTCAATTATTTATTCTTGGCATTTGTCATTATTCTCATAATTTAGGTATCAGAATTACTTTAGAATTTTTTTTTTTAATGATCGCATTTTTCATCCTCTCCGCAACATTATTTTTTGCAACGAACAAAAACAATATGACTAGTATGTTAAATATACGAAAACACCAGTGTAAACCTGGACAGTTACGAAAAGGCTTGAATATTCGGAAAACAGGCATGTCATTTGCTTAGGATTTACCTTTTATTTCAACATGACGGCCCTATTTCGTCCTCTGTCGAAGGTAATTCTGGAAAACCTCAGCATGCCTGTAATACATTGTCAAGATAGTCTGGTTCGGAATATAAATCAAACTGGTGATGTATGCATGTTATTTTATAAGGTATTTGAAGAACACTTAGAAGATATTGAATATTAGTTAGATGTTATGATTAAACAAATTTTGTTAATAACTAAAAATGCGTATTTATATTTCTTCTTTATTATTTTTAGTATTATTCTTCAGTTTAATTTTGGTACATTAAACTGAAGAATACATTTTTATTGGAGTTTTTAAATATGACATTCAGTTATGAATGCACAACCTTATAATATATTTATATTACATCACCTTTATATCCCTTGACTTTATTTGTTATTATTACTTACAAAAAAAAAATTTTACTCATACTGTTCATTCATGAAGCATTTATATTTTTTAGGGTTATTTTAATAAGTTTTCGTTTACATTTCGTTTAAAATTAATATGAAAATTAGGAGGAGAAAGATTTTTAAAAACTATATTAAATCATATTATATCCAAACATACAAAGTTCGAATTATTTAGAACATTTTTTATATTTGCAGTTTTCTTTTTGACACATTATTCTGCTGTCAAACTTAGACATAAACTGTTTCACCAATGGTGACCGTGTACTAAAATGATCGCAGGGCGACCTGTGGTCTAGTGGTTAGCATAACAGCCTACTAAATCCAACATCGCGGGTTCGCAGCCCGGCAGGTGGCCCTAGGATTTTTTAAAGGGAATAAAAAATCCTTGGTTATGTCGTCCTTTAGAAAGTACGTTAAACGGGAGTCACGAGCCTGTACGATGTTAAGTACTTGTAAAAAATCCCTATCCTTATTAAACTTGGATAGGCAAAATTTATACCTACCGCTGTAGCATCGATTGCTTAGCTATATCCGCATAAAGTGACGTTAAATAAACAAACAAAAAAGACGTATATGTTTTACGACTATACGTAACCACTTATATGCTTTATTGTTATTTTAATAAGTTTTAATTTCTGTTTAGTTTCATTTTTAAAAGAAAATTAGGAAGAGAAAGATTTTTAAATATAATATAGAATCATATTATATTTGAAAATGTAAAGTTCAAATCATTTAGGACAATTTAGTTTATTTAAGTTTCTTTTTAAAATGTTATTCTTTCGTCAGACTGTGATTTGAACTGCTTAACCAATGAGGACCATGCACCAAAATGATCGACTAATACAATTGGAACCTTGGGAAATGAAAATCATATTTTTAATATAAACATAAAAATTATAACAAACCTCGGCACCTTTCTGATTAATGTGGTTTTTGATTTGTGTAGCTCAAATAGATATTTAAAAATCACTGTTCTTTTAATTATTATACTTTTAAAAGCCTATCCTACAGGTCAAAAACCTGTCAACATTATTTTTAAGGAATTAAAAGAATGAGTTCCCAAATGAGAGGATCGAAATGATTATGTTAAAAAAAAACTTGCTAAAAACAAGCCCCTTTTATCTTCACTGGAGTTAGAACATAAAACAGATCGCTCTTAATTCACTTCACTCCACGTCAATTATCAAGTAAACAACACCAAATACAAATTATTGATCTATTTCTAAAAGCAATAATTGTAAATGATAAGTTCGAAAACACCAAATAACTGCAATGGCAATATGTTTCCAGTGCATAAATGTTTTAAAATTTCAAAACATTGTACACTTTGAGTCAAAGTACAAATAATTATACAAAATCAACTATTGGATCCATTTAGTTTTTAGTCTTCCATTACAGTAATTAGAATTTATATAGGTTTGATGAAGGAATATATATTAATCCTCTATCCCGCTCAGTTTTATTATACTCCTGTGAAATATGGTCATTAAGCTACTTAGATAAAATAGAGAAAATTCAGGTTAGATTTTACAAATCACCCTTTATTGGTCTACTCAAACCCAAGGTTACATAATACGACTAGAAACAGGCTCAATAATGCTTAAATTGCATGTCCTAAAACTTACTATCAACTGGTGGTTGAAAATCTTACTAAAGTGTAATAATAGACTACCTGAATTTTGCATTAATAAAATGTTATCGGTTCAAAAGACTTCTACTAATTTAATCAAATTTAACTGGGCCAGTCAACTTGAGGGTATCATATCTGACGTAGGATATGGCTGGCTGTGGGCTGAGCAAAACTTTTTTTTCCAATTTAATTTATTACACATGCTTCCCTATTTTTATATTTTAGCCCTTCAATCTATGATTGTATCAACATCTAGCAATCTATCTACTGGCTAATTAACCGCGATCTTCGGCCTCCTGCACGTACTGACTTAACGCTTTTCAATTGGCGCCATATAACAAGCTAAGCAATTCTTCAATGACACAAGTCTCGCTCCCGAAGTATTTCTTTCTGATCTATCCATATAGATGACAGGTTCCCAAGAAATTAAGAGTGTTTTATTTTTCTTCGGAATTGCAAACTGGACAATTGTCTGAACTTTCTTTGAAGTTTCTTGTCTGAAATTTTCTTGTCTGAAATTTAGTTATTCAGTCCTGCAGCAGAAAATTAAGCGAATCGAACTAAGGTCCATAATATCATTAAGATAAGTTGTAGTGGGGGCTAATATAGTTCCGCATATTCTACCCACTTTCTGTACCAATAAACTTTGTTTTTTATCACTTCTTTTGCTAAGATGTGGGGCAAGCGAGAATACGCCATTTCCAGGACTTTCAAAACATAGTCAGAATGGGCTTTCAGTGTCTATTGATGCGATACCTGATTCATATGCCTAAATATAAATTGGTGTATATTTTGGGAGAAGTAATAGTTTTTTTTCAAAAAATATCTTCCAATTTTTTTCCGAAATTTCATAAGGCTGGAAACCCCAAGCCTCCCCAGCATAACCAACTATCGCCCGAGAAACTGAATTATAGTTTTGTTGTATAAGGGACATTTTTGCTAGCCATAAAATTTCGCCAAGTGGAATTCAAGCCAAATTTGGTGGGGCTGACTCTTTCCAAAAAGTGGCACCCCAGTGCTAATTTTGGGGTAACTATAACACCCCAATACTTGGTAATACCAGTTGACCACTTCAACTGGGTTATCTCTCATATTTGGACAATCTGCCTCCATTACAAAAAACATTATTTTTGATTTTGCTAGATTTATAACCAAATTCCACACACAACAGTAATTCTGCAGGTTGTTTATCATACGCTGCAATTTTACAGGAGAGGGAGCCAGACCATCACCTCGTCATCGGTGTATAGGAAACATCTAACGTTAACTCGTGCTATATCTAGTCCTTCGCCAATATATTCATATAAATTGTTAACGAAGAGCGCAAACAGTAATGGACTGAGCAGACTGCCTTCTCTCAATCCACCAGAGGTTTTAAAGAATTCAGTCAACCCCTCTTTATAGTCTACTGTTGCTCTAGTCTCATCGTATAAGCTTCTCAGAATTCTCATCAATTTCTAGGACAGGCCAAGATTAACTAGCTTGAAAAAGAGGATCTCGCTATCTATGCAGTCAAATGCTGCTTTGAAATCTATAACTAATGCGTACAGTTTTCGCCCTTCTCTTGTTGAATTGATCATGGTAAACAAACTGAAAATGTGCTCCACAGTTGAATAGCCAGGACAAAATTGGAACTCGTTAAAAATTTTATTTGTGTCCACCCAGCTCCACAACGGGCCAATAAAATCCCAGTCAAAAGTTTGGTGGTAACATCAATGAAGGAAATTCCTCTGAAATTTTCCACCCTCAGGACATCCCATTTTTTTAACAACAGGTAGACAACAGACTCAGTGAAACTCTGTGGTACTCTCTCTGTATTAAAACAATCATTGAACCCCTTAAGAACGTGCACGAGCACACATTCCGGGGACTTTTTCATTCATAAAAATTCATAAAGTACCGAATCAAGTCCGGGAGCCTTATTATTTTTCGCCTTAGCCAATTTGCTTTTCAGTTCCTCCAGACTTATTTCCTTGTCCAGCTCAGGTACCGCCCAATCAGGAACGGCATATAACATTTGTGGAGCCTTTATAGTAATATTGGATTCACTAATAAAGTATCTAGACTTGAACTGTTTTATTAATATCCAGTGATCTTTTGCATCTTTAGTGGCTATACATTTTTCTTATAGGGTCTTATGGTACTCGTTCCGTTTTTTGATACACAATTCTTTATATTCCATACTTGCTTTTAAATAAAGCTGTTTACTATAATCGATATTCTGTTTCCTAAATAAATTCAATAACCTAAACGACCTATTCCGGGACTTCTTACATTCACTGTTAAACCATTCTTGCTTCTCCAACTTTCTACCATTATTCACCTGGTTACTATGAAAGGCACAATCAATAATACTGTTTAACAATGTTCTCAATTTTAAATCAGGATCTTTAACACCTTCTAAATTTAATAAATAATCATTCATTAGTTAATTAAAATAGAACTATGATATATTTGAACAACGACAAGCTATTCGGTGGTGCTGTTCTATTACTATCAGGTGATTTCCAACATTGGCAGTCATTCCTCGCTCTGGGAGGTTCTGTAGGACGATTATGATGGAAATGAAATATTCTATATTCGGAGGAAAAGTAAACCCTCACCAGTGTATGAGGGATTGTAATTTTTTGTAGAACCCCACCTACATTCTACAATTTCTTCCTCTAGCTCTTATATTTGTTCTTAGTTTTTCTGTTTATTTTATGTTAAAAGATAATGAGTTATCACAATAATGAAATTGAGTAATTTATACGAATCAAACAAATAAAAAAACAAAAACAAAGTAGATGATTTATATTATTATATACCTATGTAAACGTTTGCACATTAATATGAGACAGGCAATAGCAACGATCAAGTTATCATTATTGTTGTAGTTAGTTATTTATGTACTAATGGCGAGCATTGCTTAACCCGGGATATTCCTGAGTATATTATTTATTAAAAACCATATTAGCATACATTTAATTAGTTCTTACTTTGTCTGGAGAGAAGAAGACATCAGAATAATTTTAAAACATTCAAAATAAACATTTTCAAACTTAATTAATGAAATCTTTGAAAGATCACTGAAGACATTAATAAATGTATTTTAATAAATAACTCTGTGATATTCTAATCAATCGGAAGATATCAAAGAGATTAAATCACTAAGAAGGGATAGATCGACTAACCTAGACCTTTGAGGACCTACCTCAATTTTGGAATTGGATTTAATTAAAATGGCTTTTAGGCCTAAGAGCTTCAGGGTTCTATGTTTGTCGAACCTGCTCAAATCTGTAGTAGGCTTATGGTGGGACATCATATGAATCGCAATATTATTTATAACATAAGTATTATCACTAATATAGTCAATAAAGGGTTTTTAAAATCAATTTTTACTATGGAATTTACGTTCGTCATTAACAGAGCATACTTTAGTGTTACTTCTTTATCTCCTATGTTTCGGTATGAGCGCTAAATAAGGAAAACAACATAAATTGAGATAAAATACGTTGCTAATATATTCCATTTATGAAAGTCAGCGAATTTTGTCATGTTATTTTCATTACATTAATTACAATTACAATATAATCCTGACTTATACTGAAGATGTGGCTTTAAGGGCTTGTATATCTCTCGAGTGAAAAGAGCGAGGGAGATTGGCACCTGTCCTCTATTTTATGCTGCAATAGTTTCAATCATCTCATCATCATCATCATCATCATTATCAGTGGCGCAACAACCCAGTTATTAATTCAATGCCTCCTCATGCAGCTTTTGCCATCCTTCTTTACTTCTACAGCCGCGATCCACTTCCTATGTGTGACAATGATAAAAAAAAAATCTGTGAACATGGTAATATTCAATGCTTATTCGACATTAGAAAATTTAAGATAGATTCAATCATTTTTAGACGTATAATTTAAATTCTTAAGTAAAAAATCTTCATTCCGTGATTGTAAATTAAAAAAAGGTAAATATAACTGTTTTATAGCACATTTGTGTCTTTAAAACATTACATTAATTACTCTTTTAGGTTTACATTAATTTTTTTCAATATTTTTAATTCGTTTTTATAAACATATTAATATTTTTGTTCAGCATTGGAAGGTTTTGTATTTATACTGCTTAATCGTAGGTATGTGGTGATGGATAGTCCAGACGATTTTATAGTTTAAAGTCTCAAATTGTTCTAAGGAAATCTAAATATATTTCTAAATGTATTCTATATGTTCGTTTGAGAGGATGTAATGATTTTTTTTATCTTACCGAACGGCTGATTGCTATATGCGATGGCTCAAATTACTGAATGACTATCCATGAATAGTTTGTAATAATGTGACTTATAGCAGGCATCAGGGTGTTGAATAATAAATTGTCAATTGTTGAACTACTAATACAAGTAATACTAGAAATACTAATACTATATCTGATATATAAAATTGTCGTGTCACAGTGTTTGTAACAAAACTCCTCCGAAACGACATGACCGATTCTTATGAAATGTTGTGTGTATATTCAGTAGGTCTGAGAATAGGATGTAAACTATTTTTCATACTCCTAAGTGATATGTGTCGGCCATTATTATGTCACTGCTACGACGCTTGATGATGATGAATTTTTGATACGTTATAAGGGCATGTCTGAGTAGTGTAAATCAAAATTTGCATTATAAAAGACGGATGGGAAAGCTGTTGGCCGAAAAACCTCAACATTTTTGGAGTACTTTCAGTTTTTGGGCTGTATCTACTAATCGGTGCGTTTTGGGGGAAAACATAAGAATCCTTTTCAAAGTACATTAAATCTGCTAAAATGTGAGTCCAAATGAAGCTCTGTAGGTATAATCGATCCTGAGTTAAGTTCCAATCATATAATAAATAACCGGAATCTTAGCTCAATCTAATATATTAAATTGTCGTGTCACAGTTATTGTGACAAAACTCCGAAACGACTTCACCGATTCTTATGAAATTTCGGTTGTATATTCAGTAGTTTGAGATTAGGATGTAAACTATTTTTCATACCCGTAAGTCATATGTGTTGGCCACTATTATTAAATATGCGTCGAGCGTAGCAGTGACGCTTGATGATGATGCATCTTTGATATGTTGTAAGGGAACGTCTGAGTAGTGTAAATCCAAATTGCATCACAAAAAACGGATGGGAAAGCTGTTATGGCCGAAAAAATTTTCGAGTTATTTCAGTTTTTGGCCTTTAACTCCTGATCGATCCGTTTTGGGGGAAAAAACATAAGAATCCTTTTCAAAGTATATTCAATCTGCTAAAATTTGAGCCCAATTGAAGCTCTTTAGATCTAATAGATCCTAAGTTAAGTTCCAAACATAACCGGATAAATAAATAACTCCAATAGATAACCGGAATCTTAGCTCTATCTAATATATAAATTTGTCATGTCACAGTGTTTGTCTGGGCCAATCTCCATAACTAATGGACCGATTTTAATGAAATTTCGCACAGATATGTATTATTGTCCAAATTATAATATAGGTTATGTTTTATTTCGATTAATGACCGCGATATTTTTGTACCTGGTATATTTTCAAGATTCAATTAAAAATCTACCATTATATTCCTCATTCGTTAAACTAATGTTTATATTTTATCAGTTAAGAACTTTGTATTATTTTTGTTTACTTTGTATTATTTTGTTGTTAACCATAGTTAGATATTTGGTGAATAAAATGTAAAATTAAAAATCAATTTACTTCATTTTTAAATTATTTCATTTTTTTTTAATTCAAATTTTAACGTAATATTTTTTAAAACTATTATAAAACCCACAGCAACGCGTGGCCGGGTCAGCTTATATATATATGTATATATATAACTTAGGTTATTTTTGTTGGTTACAATCCATCAACACATATATTGATTCTGGATGAGGTTAGTGCCTAGTAGTATTTGGTCTCAACACATGTCGATGGGAGTTGTATCCATTAGACCGACTGGTCTCAGTTTCATTTAAAAGGGAACTTCAATACTAATTTAACATTCTCTGAAGAAGTATAGCATCATGTAAGAAAACATACAATAATTTCAAAGGGTTAAATTCATATACACAACAAAAAAACGTTTTGTATTTTGGATATTCAGATTAAGTTGACTGATTAGTGAGTTAGTAAACACTTGAACAAATTCTGGAAAAAATACAATATAAGTAAAGTTAACCCCATTAATATAAATAAAAAGTTAAACAATTATCATCAATAATTACTTACTCATGGCATCCCAAATTCAACGGAATTAATAAAATATTTGTATTTCCTTTCAAGATTGTAATATTAATGTATTATATAAAATATACATAATATAAATAATAATAATAGAGAGAAAATCGTTGACTGGAAGATCTAATTAGGATGGAAATAGTTGGGGGTGCAGTCAATGTAAACAACTAATAAGTGAGACTTATTTATTGATAGTGCCTACGTTTCGACCTACTTTGTAGCTCATCTTCAGGACTTAGAAGGAAAACAGGCAAAACTATAAAAATATATTACAGTACCAAGAATATACAAATATATGTAGACTAATCGAAAATTAGGACAAAAAAGTGAGGGATATATATGAATAAAAATGTTACAGAGTAAATGTACAGAAATGTGATGATTTAAAAATTACAAAGATAAAGAAGGAGGTAAACAGAAAGTTTAGTAAAAGAAAAAAAGTATAAACATCAAAGGTGAGATATAGAGGTGAGATGTAAAATTATGGAAAAGCTAGTAGAATATAGATAAAATATTAAATGTATGATAATAGACTCCTAGAGAGTTTACATAAGTAAAATGAAAGAAAATGTAACAAAGATGATGTCAAAGAGTAAATACCGGAAAAAGAAAAGTAGAAAGTAAAGATAGCCCATAAAAAGCCCAACCAAATTTTAAAACTTCCCTTACTTATATTTTCTACTTTCTATGTTTATTTTACTTTTCTACCTGTCATACTCTAGATTTCTATCTTTACTTTCTAGTAAAGTAAAGAATAAGAAATCTTTAGTATAAAGATAAGTAAGTAATATAGAATGTAATAAAGAGTAATATAATAACTAATATTTGAAATTATTATAAGATTAAAATATAATTTCCTTAAACGATCACTTAAAAAATGAATAAATAGACAGTCGTGAGTACTCCTTTAAGTTTAACAGTACATAGAGAATTTTCACTTTTAATAATTTCTAAAAGCATGACATTTAATTATTTTAAAAAAACTTTTAGGGTAAACAAAAATTTCAACCAGTTATTAATGTTTTAAGTTGTTATTAGTAACAATTGCACAACTATTAATCGACTTTTTAGATAAATATAAATATTCTTATATCAATAGAATTCTGAATTTTACACTAAAGTTGATTAAAACTAATTGGATAGCTCATACAAAGCCACTAGGCATCCTCAGTCTCGCGCAATATGTCATCACCATGTCGGTGACGCGAACTCAAGAGCTTTCCCCTAAAAAATCTCGCTGAACGCGGCTAAAGAAGTTTTAACTTTAAAAAATGTTGTTACTTAAGTAATATTATTGATAGAAATATGAGATTTTCTCTCGGTTATATCTAGTATAAGCATTTTTTCTGAAACCTACAATTTATTGTAGTTCATTCCTTATCTCGTGGCCAGAGATGCGTGCTAGAACGGCAGAGAAGGATAAAGCAGAATCGCAGGCAGGTAGAGTTAGTTGGCTGTTTTTATCGAAGCAGAGCGAAAGGATCGGCGTAAACACAAGTAGAGAAATGGCCGGGGACACCGCACGGAGCGGTCCGATAGCTCCTGGAGTCCCCGGCTCCGTTCCATCGGCTCTGATCATTTATCACCCCCTCCCCCACTCCCCCAACATCCCTTAGCCAATAAGTTAACCCAATGACCTCCCTGACAGCGGTCTTCGGGGCTCCCTAATACCTGATATCAGGGCAACACCGTTTTAAACTTACACGCTACGAATTAATGGCTGTTGAATCTGGATCAAGAGAAAATAAGAAGGGAAAAATGTATCTGAACACAATGTCATTAAGGAAAACGGTCGAGCTATGCGATCAATACAGAACATTGTTTCTAATTTTTTACCTATCTTCAATTTACAATATTACATTTGCTTACAACGTTTTTAATGTATTATAAGGGTTCAAATCAGGATAACATCACATTGATTGTTATCATGGTTGAAATCAGGTTAACATCACATTGATTGTTATCATGGTTGAAATCAGGTTAACATCTCATTGATTGTTATCATGGTTGAAATCAGGTTAACATCTCATTGATTGTTATCATGGTTGAAATCAGATTAACATCTCATTGATTGTTATCATGGTTGAAATCAGGTTAACATCTCATTGATTGTTATCATGGTTGAAATCAGGTTAACATCTCATTGATTGTTATCATGGTTGAAATCAGGTTAACATCACATTGATTGTTATCATGGTTGAAATCAGGTTAACATCTCATTGATTGTTATCATGGTTGAAATCAGGTTAACATCACATTGATTCTTATCATGGTTGAAATCTTTAAGTGCATATTAGGCTTACTAAGCCTATTTAATTTAATTGACCAATAGAAATCAGTTCCGCCGGTTCTCGGTTCGAATAAAGTCACAAGTTTTAACTTTCCATCATTTTCTATTTAATATTCTCGAAAATATAAATTAATTTTATTACTGAATATGTGTATAGTGACTATTACCGACTCTATATAGATTGAAAAATCGACTTGCACGTAATTTTCAGGTCATACGTTCATCCATACTTTGAGATGTTTGTGAAAACGTTCATTTCTTGATGAAATCACAAAAAAAATTCACATTTCACATAATTACATTTTTTTTATACTAAAGCTCACGATTTTCGAGAATATTAACAAGAAAACAAATGAAAAGTTAATACTTGGTGTGTAACTCGAAGCGACAAGTAGTGGAACTGATACCAACCAATATAAATACACATTACATACAAATCAAATCCAGGATTATTTTAATGTAATAAAGATGTCAGAATATTAAAACATATTTGCAATATACTAATTCAATAGCGATGAAATGCGTTTAAGTCCAGAATAAAATATTAAGGTAATAATGGGAATTCCTATAAATATGCATTTATACGTTGCCGAATATCAGAAGCTCAAATACGTAAATATTTACTTTTGATTGTCACGCTTTTACTGTGTTCTGCAGATTCGATCGACTGTTTATTCTTTTTTTTCGCAAACTTACAGAAAATACACAAATGTGTGACGTGGACAAATGCGTCATGTGGAAGCAGGGGCTCGTAACAATAATCTGCTATCCTTCTATCCCAGCGAAATTACCGGCTGTGAATTATATAAAAACCAGATAGTTTTGATTGGGTGGCAATTTCCCCAAATGCATAAAATTAAAGCTAGAAAATAAATAGAAAAAAATCATCAAGTAAATACAAATAAAAGAAAATACAAAAAATAATAAATGATGGATGTTTAATCTAAAAATAAAAAAAGAACAATTACAAAAAATATCAATATGAGCAGCTAAACATAAAAGAAAAAAGTTATTTATAAACTAAAACAAAAAAATTATGAAATAGAAAATTTACCAAGCTCGTACAATAAACTATTTATAAAAAAAATAAAATTGAAATTAACTTATTTAATAGAAAGGATGAGTCTTAAACAAAACGATATCAATGGTATATGAATCAACTGAGAAACTAAAATGTGAACTGAGTTCTTGATGAGTTTGAGATAAGTGAATGTCTCTTACCGGTAAGTCCAATGTGAGGTGAAAATTAACTATTGTTTATTTGACCAATAAACCTCTTGGATTTACTGGTGGGATTCGACTTTGAAGAAAATGGTGAGAGTGGCAACAAAAATCATATGTTGAGTAACAACCTTATGTACGATAACTGTCTTGAGACTGCATTGTTTGGTTTTCAAATTAAATTATTAAAATTTTAAATAAAAGTAAAGTAATAATAATTTAAGTTGTTTAAATAAAATTTTTACATGAACACATATTATGAACTGAATGACAAAATTACAGTATAAGATACGTGACTTTTTTCCCCCACAAAAGTCCTACGTGACTTCAAGAGTATCTCTCGGCCTCACTTGGTATTTTATACTGCATAATTTTATTTATACTTTCATTTATTTATTTTATCTGTTATTCCTAACAAAGCATAACGTAAATAAAAGAAGACATATAGCATAAATCACCAACAATAATTAGAATTTATGCCAGATTACTTCAGATGGAATTTGTCTAATCTTATTTATTTTTCGGTAATATTTAGCAGATGCTGGGATATATAAATTAATAAAAGGATATATAAATATTACATTGTCAAATGTCATATTATTCTATTTAATTTTTCCTTTCTTGCTGTAAGTACGACTGGGTGTTATTCTGGTGTTTTTGACAAAATATTAAAAATAAATAAAAGTACATACCATTCTTACTGAATCCAAACATTTGAGATGGATGATAAAAAAATTGGCCCAAGGAAACCGTTTGCAAATTACTGACCTGTAAATTAATAAAAGCCTAGAAAAGATGGTAAGTATAAATGAGGCACAAAAAATAAATTTTTGGACAATTATTGATTTATGCCGTGTCACACAATGTATTTGGAATCTAAAAATAAACCTAACTATGACTGTAAACAGAAAATCACCGTTTGCCGATTTCCCTAGCAGACACGGTGTGGGATAAATTCGTGAAATAGGCGTGACACTTTGTTAATTGTTTCATTCGAATATTAATCCTCCAAGAGCCGCCTGCTAGGCAACTGTCACCCAACTGATTTTTGTTCTCTTATTTCGTTACTCCATTTCCTCATCGAAAACTCCTTCATTCCTTTGTTTCCTCTTTGAACAATATTTTTTAGATTTTTATTTAAAGCGAGTTTAATGCTCATAAAAAAAAAATACTCACCCTCTGATATATATATTTTTGGTTTTAGTTTTAAAATAAGGAATATCATTTCACGAAAAGTTCAACGCTCCCTTAATATCTATCAATCAAAAAAAGTCCTATGACCATTACATTCCTTGATAGTTCCTCCCGAATATTTCCAACGGACTTCCTGGGCGAAAAACTGGAAGTGAGTACCCTTACCTTTCCATTACCACTTCCATAACATACTCTTCCAGTACCCATTACTCTTCCATAACAGCACTTAGTATATATACCGCCGAAGCGAGTACGTAAAAACGCTTTTTTCCCATACTTGCTGGCAGAGTAAATTAAATGAACTTATAACTTGTTCATTAGTTCACTTAATACCACTAACGGATCACTTTGAGGTATTATGCTCAGTATCTATATATGACTTCCTACTCATGAAAACACAAGAAAAAATCTCATTTTCGAAACTGGTTAGGAAGATTCACGGTACAAGTTCAAAATTTAGAGACTCGGGTACAGGGATGGTAAACGTGATACGCTTAATTACATGAAGTGGGTTAAAATTTATCAAAAACGAGGTTAAACGATATAATTAAGGTATCGTGGCGCTGAAAGAGGTTAGCTGCCAGTGGGAGGTTCGTTAACTACTGTCTAGAGCAGTATCATCTTCTAAGTTATTATTTTATCTAAGTTATGTAATTATTATTTAGGTATAATAATAATTTCAGTTTAAGGGTTCAGCTTAAGAAGAGAATCCTTTTCGCATTAAGGAACGTGTAGTTTTTTTGTGAAAGTTTTTAAGTAGGCGTTAGGTTATAATTGAAACCATAGTGATATTGGTAATGGGAAGTTGGAAAATAATATATATATATGGAGAGAGAGAGAGAGAGAGAGAGAGAGAGAGAGAGAGAGAGAATATAATAGAATAGAAAACAAACTTTATTCTGGGACCAAGTCTCTTTAGAATAACAAACATAAACAAAGAAATAAACATAATATAGATGTGGTCCGAAGGCTACATTATATATAATATACTTGATAATTAGAACTTATATATATATAATTAGTTATAATTAGACTGAACTATCTGTTCAATTACTGTAGTTTTGAGGAAGAATTATATGAATAACAATTGAACAACAACACAATTTTTTTTTATACTACAACTTTTCACAGATTGAAATAAACACAAGACATTTATTTTACAAGGTAACGAAGGTTATACATTTGCTTTCCTTTGCGAATCTATGTACTGATAACTTATATTATTATATTCTACTTATCGAAAGTAGAGGCGATGATAAATATTAATTCAATCGGAAACAATAAAAGAGACCTGTAGAGTGATATACATAGATAAGTTTATTGGCATGAAAACCTAATAAATGAAATTAATTTTGAACCGGTAATATAAGAACCAAATAAGATAAAAGATCGACATCATTACTAATTAATTAATAAAAAATACACCTGCAGTTTCGAAATTTTACCAAATAGTGGAAAAAATCATATAAAATGACCGAAATATCTGAAAAACGGAAATGATCCGTACGTATTCCAATTCACAAAAGGTTTCGAAATCGGGTTGTAATAACAATTGGAAACTACAATTCCTCATAGTATTTTATAAAATATTCTAGTTATCTGATTTTAGCAATATTCTTAAAGACTAAACTGTTATACTATCATCAAATAATTTCCCTAAGCCAAATGCTTGGAAATAAAATATAATACAACGGTATAAACATAAATATAGATTTATATCAACTTCAAAAGGTTTATGCCTACATTTCAAAATCTGTAAAACATTTTTGATATGTTTGGATAAACGAAGAAGTAAATTTTGTAAAATTAAAGAAAGTTTTATCTGTAATTATTTTTGGGAAATCGGTTCAGGTTTAATAAGACTTAATAAGAATTTTAGATAGATTAGAATTTAGTATATGAAATCCAGAGATACATATGTTATTCACCCAAAAAGTATGTTTGGGTGAAAGACAAAATAATGCACGAGTAAAAATAAATATTAGCAAGTTCTTAAATCATTTATCTGATATTAATAGGATCTCTATGTAATAACTAAACTATATTGTATTAAACAAAGTTACAAGTTTGTGAAATGATGAAATGTAATAACCGTTAAAGAGAAAGTGGTCCAGAGAAAATGCAAAAGAATAACTGCGAGGGTTAGTAGACGGTTTTGTCTCTTTTCTTTGGTTAATTGGTGTTCATTGTTTCTTTTTCCTCCAGTTGTTTCCCTCTCCTTTTCTTAGCATTCTTTCATTTCATTTAACAAAACCAAAGGATTGGAATATATTTACTTCATTTCGAATCAATGGGCCTTGGAGTTTTTTTATGTAATATTAAAAATAAAACATTTTCATAGATCTGGGATGGTAAATTATTTTTATATTTATTCTATTGGAATGTCTGGAAAATAATGCAGGATTTTATGATTTCTTTAAAATTCCACTTCAAAAAGTAAACTACTTTGTGTTGTTGGACTTTTGACTTTGATAAATGTAAACACTTATTTATCCTCTTTCAAACAACAATGTTTGTTTAATTCTTTAACATTTTGCTACTCGGAAATTATTCAGTCTTTAATAATATGCCAAAGCGAGTTTTTGGCCTAATTTTGTTTCACGAGTTTAAACTAAGCCTGAATGGACGAAAACTGCCAGAAAAGTTCGAACTCCGACTGAATTATTTCCAAGAAGCAAAATGTTGCATCAAAATGATGTGAACATACTTTTGTTAGAAAGAAGATCAATTAGTGTTTACATTTATAAAAGTCAAAATTTCAATACAGGTATAACATAACAATAAGCAAAAATAAAACAAAACTATGCTATTCAATTAAAGAGAAGTATAGCGAATTGGTTTAATATATTTTGAAAACAAGCTATAGCCACCAAAACGTCTATGTAAATTAAACAAACGTGCTTTATTTCAATAATTTAGCCATGCATAGGAAATATTTTCTATCCACAAATAATTTACGTTAATTAGTGAAAATATATTTGACAAAACAAAGGCCTACTTCTAACAGTACTAATTGTTAAATCTCCGATTCCTCCTTTCCTCTTGGTCAGATAAACCACTTATGGAACTAATCATTTAAATTATTATCCTCAGAATTATCTAAAACTTAATATATTCAGAAGCGAGGATCGGCGATGGACAAAGGGCTTTGAGTGGAGGCTTAGAGCATTGTAATGACTCAGGATTAATGAGAGATTATAGTGCTCAGGTTCTTAGTTGAGCTATGGCCTCAGTTAGTTCGTCTACCATTGTCTATATAATTCATTCCTCCCTCTTCTATGTATAATATACCTCTGTGCCTACATATATCTGTCATAAAGCGAACGCAATTGTCATATAAACATTTATTAGGCAAAACAGGAATATAACACAAAAAGTAAATAAATAATGTGAGTAAAATATGTTCAATAAACTTCATTCATTTGAATTGATATTAGTAGGATATATATATATATATAAATATATATAATATGTTAAAGATATTCACCATACCTTTTTCATTTCGATCTTACTGATACGGTCACTATGGTAACAACTGTGATATAAAAACGCGGAAGGTTACTCTGAGTCTTTCTTCTTATTGAACAGTTAGATGTAGATAATCGGTATTCGCTCTAAATATCGTTTCTTATTTTACAGGTATGAATGTATAAAAAAATCAGTTAAAGAAAAATATTGTCTGAATAAAAGTAAATTTCCTGATATTGCAGAGTAACTCCGTTTAGTTTTTATTATGGCACCCCAAATCCAGAGTTTCATTCCACCAACATTATAAAACGAAATTTCAAGCTAATATTTCCCCAACTATATAAAAAACTCTCTTCTTTAAACTGTTCAATATAAAACTCAGAGTAACCTTCCCCGTTTTTATATCTCAGTTGTTACCATAGTAACCGTGTCAGTAACATTGAAATGAAAGACGTTTGGTGAATATCTTGAGCATATTATATATATGTATATCGTACTAATATTATAAATGCGAAAGTTTGTATGTTTGCTACTCTTTCACGCAAAAACTACCGAACGGATTTGGATGAAACTTAACAGTAATGTAGTTTATATATCAGAATAACACATAGGCTCGTGAATGGGCAAAAGCTAGTGCATATATATATATATATAACTTAAAGACTTCACCACTCCAAAGCATAAAAAAAAGAAGGTTAAGGGACAAATAACACACTTGAAGGCTGGTTAAACACTGACTTTATTCCTCTTATAATTCTCTATATATAGTATTTACAATGTTTGTTTATCAGAGTTTGGTATTAGTGGATATACAGCTCTTAGTCTCATCTTAACTCCCCCCTGCCAGTTTACGAACATCTTCGTAAACTCTAAAAAAAAACAAAAAAAATACTGGTACAACAACATAGTATACGCTAAACTCAATCGTCACAAATAAACAAATTCTACAACTTACAAAACCAACTTAATACTATCTTACCCTATAGCATCACTGGATATATTCAATATAAGGCTTATACCTAAACTTTATTTACAATGACAAGGAAACTCTACCAAAAACAAAACATACAAAACATAAAAAAAAATTATATACTTCTATATATCGCTAAATTCCTAAAACTACATAGAAAAAGAGGAAAAAAAAAAAATATATATCCAATAATAAACTGAAATAAATACAATTTTATGATCGGCCCTCCCCTGCCGGAACCTTAAGTTGTTCAATATGAACGGTTCTCCGTTTCCTGGGCTCAACCAGACTCTGAATCGTGACAAGATTATGCTCCCTAATCGTAATCACTTTGAATGGACCCTCATACCTGAGGACCTCCTTCGCACGATTCGACAAGATCTTTCTATACACAATAGTGCCTATTTTAATCGTACCCATGACATCTCTTACTCCCTCGTTCTCACGCGCCACTCTCCTACTCTTCTCTGCGGCCATTCGTCCGTGTGCTTTGCCCCAATGTCTCTTGAGCTCTACTCTGTTTGTATTTAATTGCTCGGCCATGCCCTCGTCCACAACCGTCTCCTCCTCGTTTCTCCTTCGTGCGCGTAACCCGAAAAGAGCTTCGAAAGGGGAAAACCCGGTGCCCATATGTATGGAATGGTTATATGCCGCTATTGCTCGGGGCATCGCCTCATCCGCTTCCAACCCTTTATCCGCGTGAAATACTCGGAGATGTTCCCCCAACGTATTATGGAGACGTTCAATCCCTCCCCTACTTTTCGGATGTCCGGGCGTGTTCCAATGCCACTCGATTCCCAACCTTTGCATCTCCTGTCGCAAGAGCGTGTTATCGAACTCTCTGCCCCCATCCGAGGAGATCATGTCTGGCACCCCATAACACTGGTACCACGTCTGTAGAGCGCCATTCACCGCCGCCGCCGACTTTTCTTTTACTGGGTGGGCCATGGCCACTTTGCTAAACGTATCTAATATTGTTACCCATTTAAACCCTCTCCACGTAAAGGTGTCTATTTGAAGGTCTGTCAGCGGTACCGTGGGTGTCCGCGTCTCAGTTTGTAATCCTACGGGAGGGTTGCGGTCATATTTGGCCGTATGGCAAATGTGGCAATCCCTTATTATCTCTTCTACCGTCTTCCGCATCCCTACCCAGTAATACTTTCTCTTTAAAGCCGCCAACGTCTCATTGATACCCCTGTGGTTCGTCTTGCCTTGATGATAGGCCGTGGTTACCTCCTTTTGTTGGTCCTGATCCCGAATGGTCTCCACCATCAATCGGCATCGGATGAACATCCTATCGATCCCTATTTTCTCGAGGCGCCATAAGTTGCGTATCTTATCCCACACCGTCGCATTGCCAACATACAGGTAATGGGTCGCTCCCGCCTTAGAGGCATCCTTCAGCACACGACACATTTGCTCTTCCTGAACTCCAGGTTGTGACCAGATGGTGATGACGGAATGTTTGTCATACTTAGAAAACTCCATTTTCACGAGCCCCGTAGTCCTTGTTTTCCAGATGACCTGCCGGGACTTGTTGTTGACTATGTCATCGATTTCCTCCATCTCAACCGGTCTCTCATTTCCTGACTCGTCCTCCGAGGATTCCTCATTGCCTTGGAGGTCGTCCACGCGTCTTCCTTCTCCGTCTGGTGTCCATTCCCGTACAAACCTTTGCAACTCCTCCGACGCTTCTGCACCCTCCGTCTCCATCATATTGACCTGTAATGCACGAGAGAGCCAGTCCGCTACCACATTGTCTTTCCCCGGCTTATACACCACTTCCAGGTTGTACTGGCTAAGGATCTCCTTCCATCTTGTTACCCGAGCTGAAGATTCCTTCAGATTACCCACCCAGAGCAACGGACGGTGGTCTGTATGTACCTTGAATTTCCTACCAAATACGTATGGTCGAAAGTGCTGCACCGCCCATATGATTCCTAACAATTCCCGCTCGAGTGCGCTGTAACGAGATTCCGCATCTGTGAGTCTCCTACTCGCGTATGCTACGGGTCGTTCTCCCTTTTCACTTTCCTGGGATAAAACCGCCCCCAGTGCATATTCGCTGGCGTCTGTGGTGATCGCAAATGGTTTCCCGAAGTCTGGGAACGCCAGAATTGGTTCAGTTTGTAACTGTAACACCTTAACTGTAACTGTAGCACCTTCTGATCTTTGCTTCAATTTCTGGCGTCATTAACTGTGCGCCCCTTTCGCAGCAGTTCGTTCAAAGGAACCAAGTTCTCCGCCATCTCCGGTACAAAACGTCGGTAGTAGTTGAGTGTCCCCAATAATCTCCTGATCCCCTTCACATCGCTCGGCATCGCCATCTTCCCTGTTGCTTCCACTTTTCTCCCATCTGGTCGTACCCCCTCCCCCGAAATCACATGTCCCAGAAAATTAATCTCCTCTTGTCCCAGAGTCGATTTTTCTCGCGATAACTTGAGCCCGAACTGCCGGATTCTCGTGAACACCTGTCGCAAATCCTCCAGATGACGGTCCTCTGTCCTACTAAATACCAGGAGATCATCCATGTAGACCTGGCACATGTTCTCGTCCAGTCCCCGCAAGAATTCGTCCATCAGTCTTTGAAAGGTGATGGGCGCATTTTTCAGCCCAAACGGCATACGGGTTCCACCCTGGTTCTATCACTTCCTTCTCTTCCTCGTCTCGAGCACTCGCGTCTACCATCTCTTGCGCACACTCCATAAATGTTCTCTCTCTGGGTAGACCGTCCTTCTTTCCAGTGTCCCTAGCCAGTTGCACCTTCAGGACAGTGGTCATAAATAGCATCCACGCTTCAACCGCACCGGTGTCCATTACTTCTCTCAACTTCTCATTTATCTTATTCAACTTAGCGAGAAGTCCTGCCGCATACTGTCCATTAGACTGGTTTGTTCGTTTCATCTCCCGAAACATCTGCAACATGTCCTCTTCTGGGGCCCATCGCCCCCCTCCGTAGGCCTTTTTTAATCTTTCTTTGATTACCTGCCACGAGGTGTCCTCGTCCGCTTGGATCAGATTTAAAACACTCCTTCTGACCCTCCGTGCTAAAGCTACTCGTAGCCTTTTGGCATCCGCTTCCTCCAAAAAGTCCGCTGCGACCTGAGACTGAATACTGCTCATGATGCCGTCGCCGCCCTTGAGAAAGTGATTTAATTCACCTATGTCTCCGTTGAATTTCTCGAGGTCCGATATCTCCCTTCTCAGATCTTGTGCGTTTGCCTTCCTTAACTTCATTTTTTCCAATTCGTTAGTCTCCTGCGCTATTCTGTTTGCCTCCTGCGCCGCTAGGTCTGCCCTCGCCATTGCTAGAGTTGTTGACGGCAATGGCGGAAACTCGGGATTCCCCTGTTCAGCCTGCGGAGGCTCCAACGTTAGCGTTGCTGGCCTAAGGATTTCTCTTTGCTCATTCATATTAGTATAATTATCTTCAAACCAAAAGAACTAAATAAAATAAAACTAGAGAAAGAGAAAAAAAAAGTCTTAGAAAATAAAAACTCACTAAACTGCAAAAACGTTCCCGGGTTTCGGCACCACTTAAAGACTTCACCACTCCAAAGCATAAAAAAAAGAAGGTTAAGGGACAAGTAACACACTTGAAGGCTGGTTAAACACTGGCTTTATTCCTCTTATAATTCTCTATATATAGTATTTACAATGTTTGTTTATCAGAGTTGGTATTAGTGGATATACAGCTCTTAGTCTCATCTTAACTTATATATATATATATATGTATAGTTAATTAACTTTAATAAGCTAATCACTTTTAAAAAGCACTTTTATGAAATAATACGAGCACATTAAATTTAGACTAAAAAACAGATAGAGAGCCTCCTCTCGGTCAGAGGTCCTATATAGGATTTGCTATAACTGATATTATTCCTATTCCTCGTATAGTTTACCAGTACTGCAGCTGTAACTGCACCTGCATAACAGTTCTTAGAATTGTTAACTATTTCACATTTGGTTATAAATATGGTTTGTAAATTAAAGATATAGAATTACAAAATACCAAATTTTTTTACGTTTAAAAAAATAAAAATTATGGAGTAGAGCTTTGGGCCTTTTTAAAACAATCTCGTATCAAATCCTTACAAACTAAAATCCTTTGAAAAATCCTCAATGCTCTTACTTTGTTACGACGTCATCCATAATGACTTTAGTGCTCCCTCGTCAACTGTTTCGGTTGGAACCTGACATCAATCTTTTCAAGACGAAATTTATTCCCAGTCAAATAGACTAGTTTCAAACCTATAAAACTCTTCAATTCCTGATAATTCTCCGAGGTGTCTGAAAAGAAGATTGCCTCGTGACCTTCTAAGTTGAATTTGTTATTCGAGTACTACCGGTGGGTAGATTCTCTACTTCCCTTTATCTCATGCCATTATATATCCCTCATTACTATTTGCTCATTTAATTACTACAGAGTTGTGAATTCCCATGAGTAAATTTTAAAAAAAGCTTCTATAAAAATGTGGAATATTATAAAATGTTGTGCCAGAGATACCTTTAAGTAAATTTTAGTGTATATTAAAACATCATTCCGTTATTATTACTTATTATTACATTACCCTTGCCCAAGTTGTATTCAAGCAACCCAAAATCTAATTTATTAATTGATTATTTCCCAACACAATAGAAAAAGGGTTGTACAAACACTCAATTAAGTCATTATAAAACGTCCCGAACGGAATCGAAACCACTATCGAAGTCACGTCCTAATAATCGCCAAGGTGGATAAAGCTATTGTGAGGGAAGCCAAGCTGCTAATGTGTGTGCCGATCTTATCAGTTAGCAATTAGCAACAACTCTACGCTGTCCCTCCCAGAAGGGCTGTTTGGATTCCCCTATCCCGACTGTCCTCTGAATTCGCCCACTTTTTCTGCCTACCATCGCGAGTCCTTTGTCAGTTTTTGTTTCTCTTTCCGGACCAGTGAATCCCTTTTAGCCTCTCTTCAATCCAGAAAACCGTCCAGCTTAAACATGTGCTCATATGAACTCTCTTTCTCGTCAATGATAACTCACTAGCGTTTTTTTTTAACCTTGAATCAATATTTTCTAAATTGAATGTGAAATTAATTAGTGTATTTGTTACAATTATGTATCGTCTATCCTATATATATTTTATATTTACATACATATTTACATATACAAGCATGAATATATATTAAAAAGACAGGAAACCGTTAAATGTATATTTATTCAGCGGTCTAGTATTCAATATATTAAAAAGATTTTGTCATACAAAACATTAAAGTTTGTAAAAACGTCAATTAATACCTAACGAAAATAAAGAACTAACTTCGGAATTTCATTACTTAGTTTAACCCTTAAAGTGCTATTGAAGGATATATGTGATGGTATAGTAAGTTTAGAGGAAGACAAAGAAGAAGAAGGTGTTTAAGAAAAGGAGTTTTAAATTAAAAACAGCTGACATCCCAACCCATCCTAACACCTTCATCTCCACGTATGCTGATGGCACATGTGTGTTATCAGTTAATAACGACCCATATATTGCATCACAATCCCTTCAATCACATTTATCAAGCCTCGAAGAATGGTGTCGGAATTGGAGAATTAAAATCAATTCCAACCAGTCCCGTCAAATTACCTTTACCCTTCGACTTCCTGTCCTACTGTATCCTTTAACAGTACACCACTTATCTCTGTTGAACAGATTTGCTACCTAGGACTCAACTTAGACAAACGTCTTACTTGGAACCCTCACACAAGACTTAAAATACAAGAAATAGCTAAACGCTTCCAACTACTTCTACACATACTAGACAAACGCTCAAAGCTTATGATCAATTACAAAAGACTTATTTATGTGACTGTTATAAGACCTATATGGACTAACGGAATTGAACTATGGGGCTCTACCAAACCATCGAATTCCTCTCGTATTCAAATCCAAAATCCAAAATCCCTCGCAAAATCCTTAACACTCCTTATTTTGTCACCAATAAAACCATCCATAATGACCTTAACGTTCCATATGTTACCGGTTTAGTCCATTCCAGATAAGTATCATTCCATAATAAACTCCAGGCCCATCCAAACCCACTAGTTTCTATCCTTGCATCCAATTCCATCCCGGACAATCCTCCTAGGCGTCTGAAGAGAAGATGGCCTCGGGACCTTCTATTATAGAACTGTTATTAGAGTGCTGGCAGTGGGTAGTGCCTCTACATGTCCTTTCATTTTTTTATTTATCCATTTAGCCATTGTGCTAGATGTGTATATCACAGTTGTACAATTCAATAAAATAATAATAAAAAAAATGTTATAACTATACACCGTTTGTTGTACAGTATTGTTGAATGTACAGTGATGTTGTTTTCCCTTTTAAAATACAAATTATCGATTTCATCTTGTTTCATTCTGGTTTTGCTACTATCCTATTTTTATGGTTGAAATAGCCCATTCTAACATTATTTAAAAAATAATTCAGTTTTAAAACACTGAACTGAATTAATGATCTATAGGTTCGAATCCACACCGTGGTAGATGATTTATTGTTAGAAGCAGATTTCTACCGTTTGCTCAACCCTTTGTGGGTTATTGCCGTTCAATTTTTCCAAACTTCTGAACCAGGGCTATGATATCTTCTGACAGTCTACATGTTTTATCAGTTAATTTTAGTTACGTAGGATAACAAATATGTCATTTGTTTTGGAAAATATATAGTTAGAAAAGAAAAAAATTATTTAAATGGTCGACTAAACTCAGTCACACTATAAAAATAAACGCTATCTAACTCCTATACATGATGGTATTTTAACGCATTTAGGAAAATAACAGAGCGAAGTTTCACTTTCTAATTGATTTGGCTTTAGTTCCAGTATAGACGAAAAAAGACCAATCGCTGGAGGAATTACAACTAATTAAGAAATACATATTTTATCGATTATTTGGTGTTTCAAGTTGCGGAAAGAAGAATAAGTAAATGTAGAACATTTGTTCTAAATGGTTAAATGTTGTTTTTGTTTTTTTCTCTCTGTAGAGATTAGTCGTGTCGTTGTTTTTTTTCATTCTTAATTTCGTTCGTTGATTAGCCAACGCTCATCAAGATAACAACAGAACAATCTTTTCATTAATTCATTTTGTTAACTGTCTACAAATTCAGTAATTGTTTCTAGTTTTAATTATTCTACCTAAGGGGCAATCGAAGGGTATTTTTTTTTCTCAGATCATAATTTACACGACTTTAATAATGCCTGTATTCTCAAAATAGTGTTTAAAATCATCATTTATATACAATAATATTAAAAATAAATATATAATCTTGATAATAGGAACACTCGATTTAACTTACAGCAACATTTCAGATTTTTTTGATTACTTCACCTTCTAGACAACAATCTGTAGATCCACGTATTATAAACGTAGCGAAACCCTTTCTTCTAGTATTTAACTATGTTTTAATTGGTTGTTGATGGTTGTATTTCGAATTTGGAGTTATGTTATCAGCATAGCAAGATACGTCTGCAATTGGCCTTATATTTTGGGGTGAAAATAGTTTATATTTTGGAAGTTGGTGAGGCGTAGATTGATATTTTGACTCGATAGAGGTGTCCCCGGATCATTATTTAAATTTAAATATTGTACACATTATCCTGTTCCATTAAGCTTTTATCTAACTGGACCTGAATGGGCATGCAATGGACAGACATGCTCAAAACTGTTATATTCTCACTACGAGCTGAGAGATGTGCCCTGAAAATCTCAATTTGGTTTCTAGGTGTGTGCGAGAATAAGAAAAAGCGGGGTTACACATTTTAAGATCCAATATTTTATCCACTGGGCTATTTTGTTAGCAGAGACACTCTTAACGTTCCAATATTTGCTTTAACTGAGGCTAAGTTTTATTTGTTATTAAATTAATTTTACAACCTAGTTGTTTATCGTTACTAAATGTTGTCACGTCCCCCCATGCTTTCCTCCATACCTGCAACTATATTTCCTTCCACTCTGTTTGGCGGTAGTTAAATATTGTTTTTGGCTATCGTTTCTCTGACATTCTTTTTAAATGCCCATACCATTTTAATCTCGTTTTTTTTCTTTTTATAGTGTATAGTTGTTTCCTGATATACCAATTTCCTTATAGTACTGTTAGGGACGTGTTTAACCCTGACAGTAACATCCTTAATTTTAACCGCTATAGGTAGCATCTTTTCAAGCACATTGAGATTAAGATACTAAAAATAATTTACTTTCATCGAAGTGCAAATTATTTCTCAATACTTTAGAAAATAACAAAATCAAATTGCAGATTGTGACAACGATATATTTGAATAATAATATATACCGCAGTAGTGAAACAAGAATGGCTCTACAGAAGTGAAAATATATTTTTTTTTTCAATCGATTCCTATCAAGTTTTTATGATGGAGGGAAAAGTGGTATTCACTTTATTAAGGTATATGTTAACATCACTCATTCGTTCGTTCAAACTGTAGCGTAGTTTATGTACGCAGTATTGTATTCCTGATAAACCAATATGATGTCATCCTGTAAACACCAGTCATGTTAATCAGTAATCAATATTGGTGATTAATATACTTTAAAGATTTATGCGCATATTGCATATTGGGTTTTATATTAAGTAAGTGTAAAAATCACTTTAAAAAACGATAAACGATAATGGATTTGGCCGTTTTATCTGAAACAATTATTGGGATTTTCCTTAGTTAACTCTTTATACTCAGCTTGTTTCGTTTTTTTGAAATATGTTTTATAGTAATTATATTTAATAAATTAGGAACTAATTTTTTATGATTTAAAATTATTATTATATAGTAATCTACAAATACTAACAAACGGAGTAAGTAAAATAATTATAAGCTTATTTTAAACAAACGCTTTTCACATTGATCATGGTTATTATTACCTTGTTAATACTACTAGACAAGGAAAATAAAATAATTTTAGAAATTAACATTTTATTTGACAAAAAATTTCAGTATTTTTATATTTAAAAATTAGTCGAAAAATAAAATTTATTTTAATTTTATCTACAATTAGGACCTATTGTTTTGTGATGGTCTCCACAAATAGGTTCCCCGTGACGGTCACACACCATTTTGGATTTTCTTTGAAGTTTCTAACTACAGAATGAGCAGGAAGATCTTTTTCTCTCATTTTTTTCAACCTGATTACTTGTCTTTGTCGCGTCCTGTATTTTTAGACATTTATATATATTGATCCTCAATGCTTTAGACAGCGGCATTTGGAGTCGTTTGTGCATCCACGCTTTGGATAATTCTTCAGTGAGTTTTATCATGAAGTCAAGTCGAGAAAGGGATCTTTTTGGGAAATTTTTATTTTGCTTGATAAAATTAAATTGATATACAATAAAAGCATTTATGCAGTTCATATACTGGCACATCTGGTCGAATGTGTCCATAGCGCCTTTTGTTTGGTTATAATTTATAATGATTTCTGGTTTCCCGGAGTGTTCGTTGATAGCATTGTCATCGTGGAGGGTTGATACCAAAGATACAAGTTTGTTTTTCTTCTGCATATACAAAACTGCAGTTAAATTCTTTCTAAAAATAAACAACGAGGACCCAACTTGACGATTTTGGTATTTCATATTCGTAAACTTAATTTGTTGCTGTGGGATGTTTTTATTTATCGTTCCAATGTACGCGATATTGTACTCTTCTAAAAGTTCTTGGGCGAGAGGAATGCTTGTGAGCCAGTTGTCTCCAGTCAAGCTTAAAAACAGAAAAAATGTATTATATATTGAAATGATTTGGTTATGATAAAAAAAAAATTAAAAAAACATTGTAGGCTTTTGAGACCTAGCATACTGTTAAGTAACATTCGAGGCCTGCTAGGCCTATACAAAATTTACGCAGCGGACACATCATAGGTCTTTTAAGCTTGGTATTTCACAAAAAAAGAGGGGGAACTTACCTTCGAATGACGAGTCTTGCGTTAACTTACCTTTGAATGGCCAGGACACTACTAGCATATCTCTTCGAGGAATAGGTGGGGGAAGCGGGCTCCGGAACTCAAAGGGCGGCCTGGAGTGGGATATACTTTTGTACACAGGCCTCTCGGACCTATCATGTTACTGTGAGGGTTAATTCTGGAAATGGAACAAAAACGCCTCCAGGAGTCTATCTCTATGGCCAACAACTTCCTTTTCTCCTGTTTTGTTATTGTCCCAGTTTCAGATCCATAGAAAGTATCATTATAAATCAATTAATTACCCTGAGATGATCTTGGAGCTGATTTTGGTTTGTTGATGAAGTGTAAAATATTGTTTCAGTTTTTATTTCTCTCATGATGTGCATATTATACTTATCTCATGATCCTGGGTTTTAAATTGTTAGTAATTAAAACTAAAAAGAAATAGTGATGGAAATCACAGTGTGAAGGAAACGTTTACAGGGAAATCTCTTCTGTAACATAAATGTATCACACATCTCCCGTGTTAACTATCTATATGCATTATTTACTTCCTGTTTAATCCTTATTATATTCAGTTACCGTAGTTTCTTTTTATTCATTCGCATACTTTTGACTTGAGGTCTCTAAATGACCTCTCTAGAGAAAATAAATGGTGAAAAATAAGGCTCTCCTTCGAAATACATTCAATTATGAATCTTATATTTTTGTTTGACCATTATATTTTTTAAATACACGTGCCATATTATTTTCAGTCTCTTAGTACTAGATTAGACTCTAAGAAATGGCTTCTATTTTTTTTCCAACTAAACCCTACCAGAGGCCATTTCCATGAGCTAATCCAATTCCGATGATGGGAGATTTGAGGAAGGAAGCCACCAATTAAAGCATCCCCATAAAAGGACCGGTAACCCTGTGGCTTGGGCCAAACAACCGGGAGCCCTAATAGTAATAAATGAACTAACCAGCCCTCCCAAGGACCTTTTCCTTTAATGAAGCGGTAATTAATTGTAAACACAAAGGCGGAGCGTGGTCCTAGCGAATTAGCGGCTATTGTCTTCGCTCTTCGTCTTATCTGTTTACATCTCATTATGTTATAGCATTTCCCCTAGGCCTTATTTAAAGCAGTAACGAGCTGTGAAAAAAGAAGATCTGCAAAAAATAAGGCTTTGGAGCTCTAGGGATAGTTACCTGTTCTAGTCTGCTTAGGGCAATCGCTCCGTTGGTTTCGAAAAAAAACAACTACAACTTAACTTTTTCTTAACATAAATGTGTACGAATGTAAACTTCATCTCATGATTGAGTTAGCTGTATTTATTTAGCGGACTTATATTATATTTATTTAGCATGTGTTGTAAAAATTCACTCATTACTATTAATAACCAGTAATTTAATTCATCTTTTGAGATTAATAAAATCAGTTATAAAAAAAACCAACTTATAAATTACATGTGGAGAAAAACATATTGTATTTGATTAAGATGATAAAATTTAAACTAGAAGGCCCGGAGAAATTGTATCCCTCTATTATGATACACGTACTTATTGATAAAAATATGGAAATCACAGTTGTTTATGACAGTGGTTCAAGTTTAATAAGTCAAAGTGTAATTTTTCTGTTTAAATTAAGTCTGATAAAACACAAGTCAGTATTTATAACAATCAAAAGGTTGTATTACAGTTCTGTCCGGGCAAATTGAACTTTAACGGCAGGAAATTTAAGAAATATTCTGAACACATTAGAAAATTTAAGCTTATTCCAGATGGAAATTTAAAATATTAGTCAGATAAGAGTCAATAAAAATGAGATACGAAAAGTGGTTGAATGCTGAACACACATTTCTAACTTAATCATCAGATGGAGTTTATACCTATACAATTCATATATAGATATATAGATAGATAGAAATTGTATTTGTCTTTGGGGGGTTCCCCATACAAATAGAGCCCCGCTTGGCTATAAATTACAATATTATGATTTTAACAATTTATGTACCTATCATTTCAAAAATAAAAATAAAATAAAATTTACTAACACATTCTGGTTTTCAAAACATAAATAACAGATTAAATAATAAACAATTACTGGTGCTATGATAGAAACTATAAAAATAAATAAACAAAATATCACTTTAAAGATAAACTAAAAACAAACACTTAATAAAAAATGGTCTATGATAAACAATTTAGCACTTTTTGAACTCCCATCATGTAATAATACACTTAATGTAACTTATCTACACTGTCGATATTGAGTATAGCTTGGATACTTTGGTTATCAGAAGATTCTAAGATGAAGTGTTGAATAAATTGTTGTCTATATTTCGTGTGTGCTGGCCAGTGAAGGAGAATGTGATGTAGACTATTGTAGATAAATTGATTGCATGATGTACAGGTTTCTTGTGACTTGAACAAAAAAGTTGTGTTTTTCCCATAGACTGTGATATACTCTGGACTAGCAACTCTTAATTGGCTGACACAGTATTTCTTTATATGAACTTTGAATGTGAGGTACGTTTCGGGGTCGGGAGGATTGTAACTGCATAGAATTCTATATAAAGGCTAGTTACTTGAATTAAGAGTTCATTGAATGTCGGGCTATGTGCCTTTTCCAATGTGTCGTCTTTGTATCGAAGATGTCCGTTTGTATGGTGAACAGAAAGCTCTTCTGCAAAGGCATTTAGCTTGAATATTGCTCTCAATTGGGACACTCAATTGAAGTCTATGCCAGGCTTATCCTTGTCTAACGATTTAACTGTATTGAAACAATGTTTTGGGAGTCGCTCTTCTGGCATAAACTCGAGCTTGGACCATACATATGTCATCTTTTTTATCACTATCATACTTAATGGTTCTCTTCCTGTTTCGAGACGGATTATATAATTTGAGGTATATAATACACACACACATATATATATATATATATATATATATATATATATATATATATATATATATACATGTATATTTTTTTTAGCTCATAGCTTTAGAACATGTTTTTATTGCAAGAACTTCAGTTTAATATCATCGTACTAGGATTCATTCCAACATACACCCTCTTATTGTTGCTGTTCCCACTTGATGATGTTCTATTATTTTCTAAAGAGTTATCTAAATCAGTCAGGTGTATAATAAAATGTGAATCTATTTAAAAAAATATATTTAACTAGTTGAAATATTTTTCCGTGAATTAATGATATTCCAAAACTAGATTATATTTATACATACAAACTTATATTTACACAAACACAAACGCATAGATACACACCCACAGATATATATGTGTGTGATCATCATTTTTTTTCATTCGGATAAAAGATCAACATTTCCGCAGGACCTGACCGTTATGCGGTATAGTGTAAGCCGCAAATGAAGGCGAAATACTAACTGAGATAATGGTGTAATAATAATTACAACAAATGCTCTTATAATAAGTAATCATTTAAACAATTCAATTTCCTGCTGCTAACTTACAGAAATGTAATTGTTTCAAGTATAAAATGTGACTTTTTTCAATGAAAATAAGATAATTTTCGAACCAAAACGTATCGAATGTAACTTATAAACAACTTGTAAAATATTTAATTTTTAGATTCTTTATTTAAATGTGTGAAATCAATTTCAAAATAAAATCACATCGTTTTAATTTAAGCTTACTTTTTATGTAGATACCGTAATTCAACAAAAGTCTTGTTTTTTTGTCTAATTTGTCTTATTGATTCTTAAGGAGTAATATATTATTCCCCAATTATGAAAAACGAGATAATCGATTAATTTAATGAATTTTGTACTCATCATTAACAATGCTTTAATAAGTTGTTTCCATCTTAATACGAATTATAATCTCGTAAAGGTTGCTTGCATTTTTTAATACAAAAAATAAATTTATATTATTTATAAGTGTATATATGTATTCATATGTAGTGCCACGAATCTCAATAACAAGCTAAACTTTCAACGGCCTACTTCACTGATTCTATAAATACACAACAAACAAGGTGAACAGGTGTATATATGGTAAATTTCACATTGTTTTTGTACAATAAGTTATTTCTACGAGAATAAATTTGAAGCATAATATCTACCCCGACCCGTTGTTTGATGGATTTCTACCAAACAACAGCCTATCCGTTATTAAGCCATGGTTTGAATTTATCCTGAGTAAACAATGGCGAACGTGAGTAATTAGTATTTCGATATCTTCCAGCTTTGGGTTGAGTAACATATTTGAAATCAAATTTATTAGTTATTAATTCATGTTATTAATATTTATCAATTCATACACCATGTAAAATTTACATTTAATAATAGGCAAATGCGACAGATATAACTTGCCATGTTTGGTTATGGGGGTTATCAATTTCAGTTTCCCCAATATTTAGTAATTGGCTACTTCCTCGAATGGGATATTTAATGGAATACAATCGGTTACTTCTGATTTTCAGAAACTGATGATGGTTGCTTGGGAAAAAGTGATTTCTATTTTACTGAATCCTATAATTACTAAAATGAAATATTATAGTCTTTATTATTTCACTCTTTTTCTGTAGATTAGTTAAAATAAATCCCTTAAATCCTGTGAACCTTAAAACTTAAAGTAAACAAAGATATGTGTATGACTTTATTTTTCCTATTTAGCCCTCTTTTTTAATACCCTTGTTATATTTATACTTTAATATTCAATTACGAAGTCTTTATAATTTTTTTTATATTAATTGAAAATTTCTATAGATGCTAAGATTCACAAGAATAATATATAAGAATTAAATGAAATTAATGCGTCATTGCAATTTTCCGAAAGATTTTTTAACTAATTATTTTAGGGCAAGACTTAGAAAGATAAGTTCATTTTTATCAGTATAAATAGCTTTTATTAATATTGTTATGTGTTCCTTCTTAGGTCTATTTTTGATTTGCATATACGTAGCTTATGAAAAAAAACAACTTAATTTTAGTTTATTCGAAAAGATCTTAAGCAAGGGTTTTCTCTTTAAACTCATAGCGATACTACATCACTCATATTTTATTAATCATTAATCATTTCACCCTGTGAGATTTTTCTACGTCTCATAAAATGATATAAACAGATTGAAAATATAGCAAAATTGGCTATAACTTGAATTATGTCACTCGTCTCATAAATTAAAGCGGGAAATACTTCTCTGTTGAAAGTTTTTTTTTTGTTTAATTTTTTCTTTCGTTGTATCATATAAAATTTATATCTATATATATATATATATATATATATATATATATATATATATATATATACACACACACACACATATATATATATATATATATATATATATATATATATATATATAAATTTATATATTATTTATATGATTCTGTATAGATACATTTAAATTGTCCAAGTTTTTGAAATTTGAGAGACTGGTCTGTTTGGTACAGCATATAACTTTGTGAATTGTAGCATATTATATTAGAAATAAAAATAGCTAAAAAAAAACAAAAAACAAGCTGGAAATATGATCAATGTAATTTAGTCGTATACTAACATCTTATCGGCAATAGAAATACTTCATTAATTATCTATGACTTACTTTTCGCATTTTTTTTTTAACTTAGAGATTAAAAAAACAGTCAGAAAATAAATCAAGGAAGTAAAGTGTTAAACGTGCTATTCCGACGTCATCCGAATTTAGTCCACGAGACAATTGGAATTGAGACAGAAACTTGCCACTTACAATAAACTAATTAGTTCTCATGCTTATCAAAATTACTCAAAGTCTTGCAAAAAAAGGAACATTTAAAAAGACTTCGAACTTTAAAACCGATAATACCCAAACTTCTCATACAATTAAGTGGATATGCTTCTGTCATCAACGATTCAAGGTATTATTTTACAACTAGGGTATTTTTTACTCTCCTGTAAAATGTAAACATTTCTATGTAACGTGTAAACAAATATAAAATGTTATCAGGTGTCATAGAGCCTGTGAAATTCTTATGTTTGTGCACATACTATTTTATATATTGATATGAGCATAAGAAAAATCACTGAATACACTCGGTTTCACCTCAATGGGTTTCATACCTTAATAAATCGACACGACAACACATTACATCATTATTAAAATATCCTCCGTTGTAAACCAGCGTCTTCCTGCCCCCCTGTATTGTTTTCTAACATCCCACTAATTCCTGTAGAACAGGTCGGGTACTTAGGACTACACCTTGACAAACGCTTAACTTGGAATCCTCATACTAGACTGAAACGACATGGTACAGCTCACCGTTTCAGGCTACTTCAAAATTTACTGGACAAACGCTCTAAGCTCCCAATTAGTTACAAGAGACTCATGTACATGAAAATCATTAGACCCCTCTGGACTTACGGAAGCTTTGGGGCTCCACTAAGCCATCGAATTTCTCTCGTATTCAATCGTTTCAATCCAAAATCCTTAATGCTCCTTACTTTGTTACGAACAAAGTAGTCCCTACTGACCTTAATGACCGTTTATTGCTGATTTGCCCCGAATCCGATATCAATATTTTCATGAAAAATTTCATTTCCACTCACACCCACTAGTTTCAAACATCGCAACATCTTCAATTCCTGATAATCCTCCGAGTCGTCTGAAAAGAGGATGACCTCGTGACCTAAACTACCACTGGGTAGTTTCTTTACTTGTCTTTTCATGACAATGTATTCATTCATTATATTTACTTGATGTATTCTCTATACAGTTGTAAATTGCAATAAATAAATATTTTATTAATTATTAAAATATAAATTAATTAAATTAAAATAGTAATAATAATAAGAGCCAACTTGGCTGACACCATCAAGAAATCTATAAGTTTTACGTTACTTAAGTAGGGCATCAAGAGAGATGTCGCTTTCCCATACCTGACTTGCTATAATTTAATGCTGATTTCAAAGATAATCCATTGATTTTATGAAAAATTGAAGAATTTTAAATAATTAATTAATAAAATATGTTAATATTTTCGTATAAATCTATAAATTTCCAACCAAACTTATTGTCAGCTTATGCTGCTATGGCTAATCGGACATCCTGCCGGGCTACGAACCGGCGTTCTTGGGCTTAGTAGGTTGATATACTACCCGTTAGACCACACAAACAAGCTTACTAAAAAGTAATATCAAATATTGTATCGTTTCCAAAATTATTCGGATTAATCCATTATGAAACGTTCACAGCCATTTGTGTCATTAAGATGACATCATCAGTCGAATAAAATAAATGTGTATAAAAAGAAGAAGCTACTGTGACCTTTATGAATTCAAAGCTTTCATGACAAAAATGTTTTTTTTTTGAACTCATATAATTTCAATACAATGGGGAACCGATAAATTTTACGATATCTTAATTTTTCCCTTATTATTTGAAATTTAAATTTTTCCATTGTGATTTTGAATATGTATATTGATAAAATCATTTGACTTACTGCCTTTCGAATTTGAAGATTTCGTTCCAAATCCAGGGAGCGTAGTGGCTCAGTGATAGAGAGCTGAATTGCCCTCCCGCTAGCTGGCATTTAATCTGTTAGCGGCCTGAAATAGATTCAATGGGATCTAGGACCATGGGGGCTCACCCAGCCTCTAAAAAGAGGGTAAACTAAATAAGTGAGAAAATCTGGCGGTGGCGTAATCTAGGACAAATAACCTCCCTGCACAACCGTTGCCCATGAACAGTACATCCTCGACCATGTACTGAACTCTTCACGCATTGTAGTGGTACAAGTTTATTTTTTTTTTCTAAATTATTATACATTTATAAAAACTATATGATTTGGAAAAATCACGATTGGCTGGCCCCGGATTGAAATATGCACTAAACACAAAATTGCTTATGCATGAAGAATAATCCATTTCAGATTATAAATTGACATGTTATTACACTCTGGGCTAGTACACAACCTATAAGGGGTTTGAGGCTAATAATATGAGAGTGTTACATGAATTATGTAATAGCACTTTGTAATGAGGAAATTTACATGAAAACTTAATAAAATTTACATTCCTCTGTGCGAGATGTTGAGTTAGGCCCTTCTTATGAATGGGAAGCCCAGTTATTGTCCCAACTTAGCCTAGTAATTGTCGCCATAGTTTCTGTTACATCTGCCACGATTAAGGCTCGAGTTGAGTTGTAGGATATGGTTTCTAAAGGCAAAACCTATAGAAGTAATTCCGTCTTCTGTTGTAAAAATACTTTAATATTTAATAATTGTAAAATTGTATTTTTGCTGTATGATATAATATTATAGTCATCTCATCGAAAAAGACCAGAGCTCTTTAACCATTGACAAAAAGAATCTTTAACAATAATATTGCCGATTTTTTATCTTCCAAATATACGAGCATATTTAGTATAAGGTATAAGAGGTATAAGAGTCAAAACATGCTTGGAATTCCTAAAATATTTATCATTATTATTCATTTTTTATTTTTTAACATACGAATTTAGCTTTTCTAGAATGTTTGGTATTGACATTTTTTATATCGGTAAATATCTACTGCGCAAAAATAAAAAGGGATATTGCTAATTTTCTAGTATATACTTTACCTAGAATTTATATTTTTTTATATTTAATAACTACATTTATAATTAATACTACATTAAAATTCTAATAAATAGTAATGCTTATAGTAAACACAACAAAATTTACTTGTATCCCTATTCATTTTGGCGCAGTTTAGAATATGTAAGTCAGTAAGAATACAAACTATTTAAGAACAAATTATTCCATAACTTTTAAATTTAGTGGACAAAAAATAAAATAAATTCTATATAACAAAATTGATGACACAAATAATACAAAACAACAATAATAATCCATATTTTAAAATATAGCTTTATTACCAATGTAGACAGATTAATATACAAAGAATTTAAACCTCTCAGTAAATAAGCCTTAAGTCAATTTCAGTTAATAAATAATTCCTGTTTCCTGTCTAAAATGTTGATAAATACTTTAGTGTAGATATTAAAAAAATAGACTGACGTGTTAAACCCGCTAATGGTGACGCAAATTTGACTTTGATCCGCTGAATACGCCAGTCTCACGCACCGGGGTATTCAACTGAAGATTTTTCGAAATGTGTTATTAATATTTCATGTTTTCTTTTTTTAAATTTATGCTCTAGGAGCGTTTTAGGAGAATAAAACAAAGATATTTAATCAATTTAAGCTCTTTTATTTCAAAATGAAATTTCAAAAAATTGTTTTATTAGAACATTAAAAATAATTGCGTTTTTAGTAATACACTTTTTAAAATTAAGAAACAAATATTTATAAAGGAAGATAGCGTTTTTTAGTCTTTCGACATTAGGAACTTTTACAAAATAAACCAAAATTCGTATCCTTCGAAACAAAAAATAACAAAAATACACATTTCAAAAATTAAATTTCTTCAGGTGTTAAGGCCAGATGAAGTAGTAACCTTATAAAGAATTATTAGTTTTAATCATAAAAAATTAAATCATTTTTTCGTAAAAGAAAGAACTTTATCTTTACTTATTTTTCACATTTTTATTTAATATAATAATTTAAACGTTTATTTCATAGTTGTTTAGAATAATTTAACTTTAAAGGTAATTTTATTTCTTTAGTATTAAGTGTAATATTTGTAATACGTTTGAAAACATATGTTACAAAAGAAGAGAGAAAAACAAAAGCGGAGTCGATCGGCTTTTTTGTTTGCTCCGACTAGACCAAGCAGTGTTGGCACGAGCCTCTTGACGTGCACATCGTATGCTCTTTAGGAGCCCAAAGTTGTTTTTTGTGAATTTGAAGAAGAGTGTTGCCACGAGCCTTTAGCCGTGCACATTGTATGCTCTATAGGAGCCCAAAGTTGGGTTTTGTGAATTTGAAGGAGTGTTGACACGAGCCCTTAGCCGTGCACATCGCAAGCAATAGCTCAAAGTTGTTTTTTGTGAATTTGAAGAAGAGTGTTGGCACGAGCCTCTTGAAGTGCACATTGTATGTTCTATAGGAGCCCAAAGTTGAATTTTGATACTAATTTGCTGTAATTAGTTTAAACTAAGTCATCGATTCGACCAATTCGAATTGACCCAGTCGATCATCTCAACCTCTATTGTTTCACCATCTTCGCTCGCCTTGCCGAGAATCTACTATCTACTGGAATCTACTTCGACAGACAGATAAGAGTTTTCCTTATTATATCATTTCAACTAGAACACCACATAAACATTCATTATTTTGTAATAGATTTATTTGGACATTTTATTTATTTGTAATTTAATAGAGTTAAATTTATTATGGTAGGATTAAATAATAATTGTTTTCTTTTTGTTATTAATTAGTTGTTTATAATTTAATTAATTTTAATAACTTCATTCCCTCATTATAAAAGCGTTTAAATTGTTCTTTTAATTTAATTAATTGGTTTTTTTCATTATCAAAGGTAGTATTTAATTTATTAAAATTGATTTATGTTATTAGTTTAATAAAAGATATAATCAAAATGACATGCGATCTGGTATAATTGAATCAGACATTTATTTTCCTTATCCATTTCGGAGCTCTTATCGAAAGGTCCAATAACTATTTTGAGGTTGTTCAAACATCAGGTTAACAGCTACTGCAATATGGTACTATGTGTTCAAGACACAAATATTGTTGACATTTATGGCAAGAGTAATTTGTTTTTCTGGGTTTTTTTATTCACACTTGTAGCACCGGCCAATTTTTGAAGGACCCGATGTCCCAGGTACATCATCTATGTGTAAAATCTTCGAGAGTCTTAGTCTCATTGATCATTCAAGTGAGTTGCCCGATCTCTTATGTGAGGTTCACTTAGTTTCATAGCCAAATTCTCAATAAAGTTACGACATAGTAGTTTTTGTCTGGGTTGTTGGCTGTGTGTATCACCAGGCTGTTTATGGTACTGACATCGAGGATAGCGTAGAAGACTACCATAGGCCATCGCCTTGTTCCTCGAGCATAATTATAATCCGCACATAAGCGATCCATGTCATCGACGGCGCCCTTGGTGTCATTGTAGCTTAAAATTATATCGGGTTTTTGAGTTTCGGCATCGACTTTAGCATCATTGTGCATAGTGCTAATAAGATGAACATTTTCCTTGGGCCTTCTTGTGTTTGGTTTCCTGGATAAATTTCCAAATTATATGTGTAGAACATTTTGGCGTCACAAAGAGCTTGAATTTTGATGCCGTATGTATTTTGATTTTGGAATGTATTGCCTAAATGAGCACTTTCCTCAAAATCCCCTTCCAACTTCCAACTTCTCATCTATAGTCACAAAATCAGATAAAGTGTAATTAGCTTTACAATTGTGAACGAATTTCCTGAATATGACAAATTTTATCAAATTGCTTTCTATTTCCCCTCTTAGTACCATCATCAAACTTCAAAACTCCAAGTAAAAATCTAAATCTCTAGGCAGACATTGAAGGCCGAAATATTTCAACCACCATCTGTTCGAAACAATTCTTCAACATTCAGATGATTACTTTTTTTAACACCAGCTAAAAGGAGCTATCCCACCAGGCAATGGATTTCCTTGAAATCAGACTCTTTGGCATATGTTTCTCACTATCTGAAGAACTTGGTGGTTGGTTTTCATCAAGTGTTGTTTCTTGCAAGAGGTATTCAATACGACGCATTTCTCTTTCGTAAGACATGTTGTAAGAAGGTTTATAATGTGAAACAAATACATACACACACGTAGAAACACACAAATATACATATATATATTTATGTATATAACACAATAAAACAATCAAAAAAATAATAATCTAGGTTAAATACGCGAATAATAAAAAAATTGTACTTGGTTATTTTACTCACATACACGGTGACACACGGTCTCACGCACCGGGTTGGTGCGTACACAAAAAAAAAATACACAACGTGTGCTCACTAAGCAGTTTCGTCGTTAACTGATGGTGGGGGGTGTGCAATGCGGCAGCTACTCGAAATTGAAACAAAAAATAATAACCGAGAATAATGTTATTCGAATATTTTAACACACTCGGTCACTAAGACCAGCAGGTCACCATTGGCGGGTTAAAAAATTTAATCATGATTAAGTCTGGCGATTTTTATTTCTATCTAATACGCAGTAGAGAAAGTGATATCCATTCACATCCACATTCACTTGGAGCAGCAAGAATACAACAATGATCGATGACCTAAGCAATATAAAGAAAAATAATACGATTGACAATATCTTATCAAATGTCAAAAGAAAGATATGGTCATTTAATGTATTTTGATCTAAACATCCTCATATGGGTCATTATCTCGTTATTGCAAAGCTGTTGTAAAAATTGTACTTTAACGTATTTTGCACATCATGACTGATATATAAAAATCAGACAAATGTATTTAGGTTGTTATATTATAAGCGGTAAATCATTTTAAATCGGTTATTAGGAAGTGCAGTATTAAATACTATTTAATAACATACAAATCCACTCATATATTATAATTTATTATTTATTTACTAATCCTTTCATATTTAGAAACGATTATTACAAATAATGTTCCAAAGCGTCGATTTTCATTTGTAATTCCACATCCAAATATTTGTGAGCTAACTTAAATACTATTGGCTTTGCTAAAGCTATGCTTTTTTTTACATTAAACGGAAAAAATAAAATACTTTCTAAATTAAGTGACTTAAAGATTATAGATTACTAATAAAACATTTATTTTATTGCATGAGATAATTTATTCTATAGGATTAAGCGGATGTTTTTGAAGCTATTTTTAGGACCAGTCTATTAAGCACATTTCAATAATGGCTAAAGATATTGGAAGTATTTTCATTAAAACAGCTTCTCAAGGCTTAATATTGGACCTATTCATATTTTCTTCCCCTATTCAATTTTAAAATAAATTATTTTAAAAATTAAACAACAAGCAATTAAAAACGTTTCTCATTTTTTCTGTTTAACTTAGGGTAATGATTTAGCAATCATTTTATTTAGGATGAAGGTTAATTTAATTTTAAGATTTACATTTAATTTTAAATGTAAAGTACTCAGTCGAAATTGGATCTAAAAAAACCTTAACATTTAAATATTTTTGTTCTTTAAATCTATAAATGCCGAACAGTAAAGATGAGTTGCAGTTATTTTTATATTTAGGAGATATTTTTTTAATTTTAATAACTATGTATTAATCGTATCGATTCTGTCACGGATCTTTCTGGATTCAGCACTAACAAAATGTTGCCTAGAAATCAGACCTGGGTTATACATATGTTGTAGCAAAGTTAGCTCTCAGATAGGAAGACTTATATATAGCATTTGTTACAGATTTAAGTTTAATTAAGAAAAGGAGTATACGTCATCTCCAAGAGCACAGATGTTCGATTCAATCCAGTTGAAAGTAGTAGGATCTTGCACAATCGTTTAATGGCATTCTTGTGAACTAAACAGCGCAAAAATGGATAGTGACACGACTAATTTTGATCTATTTACTTTGCTGTTTAATATTATATTTATTATGAAGAGCATTAATATTTATTAGAAATTATACTAAATTAAATATTGCAAAGTGTAAAAATTTCCATAATAGTATAAATGCTAGGTAAAGTATAAACAACAAAATGAGCAATATCCATATTCATTTTTGCTTAGTATATAATGGCCTCCCAGAACATTATTCCAACTAACTGCTTTAGCATATAATTTTACTATATCTCAAGCAACTGTTTGTAATTTATAATAATTTAATCATTATTAAAAACTATTAACACATAGGATACTTTTCAAGAACAAAATACTGCTACTATAAGACGTCGTTATGTTACTAAAACTTGCTTTTTGTGGTATACCTACTGAAGGTATTATTATTATTTAAAATGTTCACTATACATATAGTACACTTGTATTTAAAATCTGTTAGCAGCCAACGATGGATCCCATGGAATCCCTGGATGGCTCACCCAGCTTCTAAAATGAGTATCGAATATAGGGGGAAATATGGCGGTTGAGCGTGTGCAATATCATCTATGACATATCACTTCCCTGCATACCAAGAAACTGTGCAGTCTCTACCACGTAATGAACCTACGCCTACTCATGGAATGTAGTACATAATTCATTATTGCTATTCATTATAAGAGATTTTTGTAAGTCTGTAAAAACCAAATATAAAATATTTCTGTACAGCAAAGGTCTCATTCTGCAGCAAAGATATGCCATTATTCGAAGATGATTTAAAAGTGCCCTTTGAATCATGGACGAAAGACAATAGCGATATATATAAACAAGAGTGAAAGGGAAGTTAAGCATCAACGTCAGGAGAGATCGGTTAGCTGATCCTACCAAACAATGCTACAGGACAATAACAATGGGCACTACACAATGGTCGACAGAACAAAATAACTTGCTCATCTCAGTCCGCACAACTCTTTCTAACGTCAAAGGCTCACATTTTTTTTAATCTATTATTTCTGTTTGTTTAATACGTTATAAAGGATTATAAGCAAATTATAATTTCTAAATGTTTTACTGATCACTATCAAGAGTATACTTATTTTAACTGAACATATGTTTAAAAGAAATATTATTAATGCCGTTTTATTCAAATTTATTTTATATTTTAAAGCTCTTTCTAATTAAAGCGAGTTAATGAGCTTCTTTCTGTATAAGCTTGAATTTACTGAAAAGTAGAGACAAGGAAATCCTCTCGTCATTTTAACATTAAGGCTTTCTCGTGCTAAAGTTTAATTTACTAATTGTAAAATAATATCCGGTAATGCCCGGTATGTATAATAAAAGTATATATTCCTTGATTGTTGTCTATAAGATAAAATTTAATTTGTAAGGATAAAAATCGTATGTCAATATGTCAAGGGTTTGCGAATAATAAATTAATGTATTGCGTAGGAAAAACTTTACGATGGTTTTAGTATCATTTACTAAAGTTTATAGCACCATATCAATGATGTACGGGAAGCAATAATTCGTATAATTTAAAACAGAAAATGTTCCACCAATTTAAAAAATATATTTATAGATACAAACTTTAGTTTGAAGTACTATAAGCTGGTATACATGGCTAATTTTATATGTTGAGATAATTAAGTAGTTAAATACTCTTTCACATAGGGTAGTTAATCTAATGAATCTTTTTTATATTTATGATTCTGAACCATCCTATGATTCATAATTGTTTAATGGTCGTCATATTAATGTAATAATGAAATAACTGGATGGCCAAGTAGGCTATGTTACTCCCTTACACAGCTAGTCGCACCGAACACAAAATACTAGTCACGATGAGGACTAAGGACGAACGAAGTCAGCTCGGTAGTGGGGGAAAGAATGTGACTTCCCTAAGTGCAGCTCACCTTCTGCGCAGGTTGTTTACTAAATTATCAGACTATAATAAAGAATAATAACAATCGGCATATTCAATTGACTAGGTTTATTCTATTATGTTATATAACAAAGCATCTATAGGCATTGGGGATTTATATTCTATTTGAAAACATATTAGTTACTGACTTTCCATGAAATAAGGATTGGTCAAGCTGTTAAAGTGGTGAAAAAAGAGTAAATAGGAATGAATCATTTTTGCCCAATGATTTTATGCTGAACATGGCAGCTAATCATTCTCATTATTACCATAATTAAGGTGATGTTCTGTAGTTTCTAGTCCTAGAACCAACTGCTGATGTCTAAAGTTTTTCATTAAGGATCTGTGAGATAACGCTAAGATTGAGGAAGAAGCGGAAACGCGTGTATATTTGTTGTGCTTATTTGCATAGTTGGTAGGTTATGTAAACATTTTCTTGGATTTCTAGCTTTTGGAACGTTAGTTATCCCTTGAAGCAGAATAGGACCTACCGCTATCGGATCAGGATGCTGTTTAACGAACTTCATTGTAGAGTACATAGATTAGGAGAAATATGTCCTATAACAAAATTATAATAGTCGTAAACAGGTTTTAGAAATTTTATAGATCTTAATTCTGAAAGTATTTTCAAAAATTCAATTACAGAAGAAGCATGTCTAGGATTTCCAATGTCCGAACTCCTTACATGTATTAATTGGACTCAGTCCGTTTTTCAATAAGTATTATGATATTGGTTGTAGGAACACTCTAAATAGTGGAAGGGACCTTAATATGGGGGTCCTGAACCTTTTCAGGTACTCGTTAAAATTCTTATCCTAATTAAACCTGCATTGCCAAAATTTAGAGCTACCATTGCAGCATCGTCCAATAAGTCCTAGCAGCATAAAGTGACGTTAAATGGACTTATAAATTATTTAGTACCTATATTCCTACTAGTTTTATAAACCATTAAGGGAACTTAACTAAATGTTACAGTTTAAGAATTCCTTAAATGTCGCTAGATAGGACTTGTCTGACCAATCCTAACGACCCTAGACAACTTCTTTCACTTGAAGCTATTACTTCTGTCCTTTCCTTAGCAGACGTCAAAGCCCAGGTAATATCACAGCTCTCTCTTCTCGTTATTCATAGTGAATTTTTCCTCACGGTCCGAAAATTCCTTCAGAAGAGAAAGGCAGAGCTCAGAATGAAAAACATCGAAAGAAGTACTAAGTCGAGGGTGAGATAATAACACTCTTTGTGACCTCAACAAAGGCTTTAAATATTGTTGCCTTTATGGAAAATTTCTCTGTTTCATACATCAGAAGAAGTAAAATTAAAATTAATTTTTCTTTTTACTTTTAAGCTAAGAATTTTATGACTTTGAGTCAATATTAAAATGTTTGAAAGGTCTAACATTTTATGAAATAATAAAAAGACATTAAGACTTAAAACCATTAATCAGCTCAAAAATTACATATTTCTGAAAAACGAAGTTGGAATGAAAGAAAAAAAGGACAATATAAATTAATTAACAAAGCCATGCTTGAATTCAATGGTCATACTTTGCTGGTTGTAAAATTGCATGTGAAATTTTCCCCTGAATGACTTGCTTCAAGATGAATGATTTAACGGAAATCTGTAATACAATAATATTCTTGGTTTTTTCGAGCTTTTCTCTGTTTCATACATCGCAAGACGTAATATTAAAATTAATTTTTATTTTTTTTACTTTTTACTAAAGAATTTTATCACTTTGCATCAAAATTATAATTTTTGAAAGGTTGAACTTTTTATGAAATGGTCGCATTATTAATTAAATGTATTAAATATACAACATAAAACACAATCCAAAAGCCTATGCAAAATTATTAAAGCACCTTGCTTTATTTTGAACCACACCATTCAATGACATGAAATCATTCTCGACAAATCACTGCATTCTACTAGTCAAACCTACAAAAATCCTTACATTCTTTCTCTTTTCGAATCTCTGTTACCTGAACTTCCCATGAGAAAATTAAAAGACCTAGAGACTTGCTCAGGAAACATTAAGTAATCAATTCATACATTTCATATTCCTACAACTCGAGGATAAAAGAATTGAGATCAAATTTGCTAAATGCGGTATTGCACAGTTGGAAATGTAAGGAAAAAGGACAACAAACATTAATAAAATAAATCATGTTTGAATAATGTTGCTGCTTGTAAAATTTCATTTACGATTTCGTTCCGAACGACTTGCTTCAAGATACTGAATCATATCACGAATCTCTGCAATTTTGAATATAGTTGCTTTTATGGAGTATTTTCCTGTCTCACACATCAGGAGAAGTAAAATTAAAATATTTCTGTCTTTACTTCTATCCAAGAATTTTCAATATTATTATTTTTGAAAGGTTTGACATTCTATTTGAAAAAAGGGTATCAAATTTACTAAGGGTTTAAAATATACAACATTAATTACAAAACTCTAAACGGTTCTAAACATTACCAAAATTCTAGGAAAAACTTTAAAAGCACCTTGTTTTCTTTGGAATCACATTGTACTCAACGACATCACCATTCCCACTGTAAAATCATACATTCAAACCAAATACACATCACCAAAATCCTTTCGTTCTTTCTCTTTCCGACTCTCTATTGCCTGGACTTCCTATGATAAGATTAAAAAGACAATGGTCTAGATACATGGTCAGAAAATATTAATCAGATAAAAAAAATTATATCCTTGCAAATTGAGAAGGAAAAAAGACATTAAGATCATATTTTCTGGATGCAATACTGCGCAGGTGGAAATGTAAGAAAAAAAGGTAATAAGAATCAGTAAATTAAATCATGCTTGAATCATTTTGCTGATTAGATGAGCGATTTTTTTCCAAGATGCTGAATATTATATCACGAAAATCTGTAATTTGAATCATTATTTAAATCAGAAATATAAAAAGGAAACAGGATAAGAGACTGGCGACGGTTAGGAGCCTGTGTACGAGTTATACAATTTGTTTTAATTAAGTTCAATTTAAAGCATAGAATTCGAATAATATAACAATAGTAATATTTAACTAAAAGGTCATATAGTAGTTGAGGATTTCATACTAATAATAACTTAAAACACCAATAACTAGGCAAATATTTTGTTTCTCCTAAATGATTTTATTTGTGATACTCGTAGTTAAATGTCTTGTTTTATGAAATGATTGAAAGTGCAAATGACCTAAGTTTTTTTGAGCTTAACAGTCATGGAATGGTAAAAATGAAAATGAAGTTCATTTATATCTAAGTAAGTTAAAACACACGATATAAATAATATAACTGTATACTAAATATTATTTCAATTAAATTATTATTATTATGGTTAATAAATGACCTACTTAAAAATATATATAAATTATAATTCAGAAAACCAAGCTGATGTTAATAATTCAAATTGAAAATAATTGTGACAATAGATGATTTAGAAATAAAAACAAACATACTCAAAATTTTTTAGTTTTCACATTTTTCGGCAGTCCTGCTGTATGACTACCTATTTAATTTGGTTCAAATTTCACCTCTCCTTCATCCGATCTTAGTTTGTGGCAAAATATTATGGTATAGTATTTATAGTATGGTATAGTATTTATAGTAGACATAGTATGCTAAATCTATTTCCAACAGCATTATTACTTTCAAATGGAATATAATCGCAATAAAACATATTTTTCTGACTGTAAATGATTTCTGGCCCTGAGTGTACTGTTGAAATATAAAAGTTCCTACGGTTATAACGTACACAAGAGACAAAGGTAAATAAGTTAACAGTGTAGATTAGAAAATATAATGAGTGGTAAAATAATAGAAATAAGTTTATATAATCTAACAAAAAGCTACATGCCTTCACATCCAATCTGGGCGTGAGTGCTGGGATACTGGGCGTAGGGAGTAGGAGTAGGGGGTTGGGAAATATGAAGGGCATTAGGGAGGGCAAAACCTGCGGTGAGTGGTGCCGTTAGCATCCATCCTCACCCACCCAATCAGCGCAATCATTAAGTTCTCTCTAAGAAGAACTCAAATGCCCTATTTAAACCGGTTTAGTTACGATTTTAGAAATTTCTTATGTGCACTGTTTGTTTATCAGGCTATTTATTAAAATTTAAGTCTCATTTAACTACTGTTTTACAGGTTTTCATTTGCTAATAAACCTGTCTCTATGAACGTATAACGGAATATTTGAACTCGATTTTCGGTTACTTCAAAGCATCGAATTAAATTGAAATTGAGTACTACCGCTGGGTAGTTTCTCTACTTGCCTTTATTCATGTCATTATGTATCATTCATGTTATTATATTTACTTATTACAATTCAGTTGTAAATTTCAATAAATATATTTTAAAAATTGAAACATTGCACACTTCTCATAGACTGATGACAATACAACTAATTAAAAAAGTGTCTAATTTCTAATTGTCTATTTTCATATCCGATGATACAGCAGTGTATTAAGGCACATACATGGATCAATTTTTGAGACAAGCAGATAACTACTCGTAGTGTCAAATGGGAGTTTAGCATATTTTACATCAAAAAATAATAGTTTAAAATAAGTATAAAACACCCTTTCGTAGCTAGCCGAACTAAAATGTAGAAAGAAATAATATTTTAAAACACGCTTTAATAATAACCACAATAAAACTTAGAAAATATTTGTTTATAAGTTTTAAACAAGCATAGCGTGGTGAACAAAAAAATCCAAAATGCATGCACTTAACCTGTACTTTTACAACTTCTGTAGGGCCTTAGGTTAAGTAATTGCTATGGACTGTACTATTCTTGGAAAAGTTGTGCAGGTAAGTGATTTGTCCTGGATTACACTCAATCGCCAGGTTTTCCCGTTTTATAAGATTACCCACTTTATAGAACTTAGTGAGCCCCAGGAGTGTCCCAGATCCCACAGGATTTAATTCTGGATAATAAGGGGTTTAAGAAAAATAATAAAACTGTAATATATGTGCAGTGGGCATTGTAAATAATAATAATATTAACTTCAGTGGAGATTATTATTTTCCACAAACAGCATGTTTTTGTTATTTAATGATGCCTTTTTGGAATATTATTTTTTTCGGGATAAGTATTTAACTGTTACAAAAAATGATTACATTATTAGAATTTAATCGATATATTATAAAATTATCTGCTAAATCAGTAATTAATCAGGTCATTTAACGGATTAAATTCATTCGAGCCAACCTTAAAAATTTCAATTTTAATGCAAATCTTTCTGTCAAAAGTTGTCTCACCGAAACTTTATATACCCCATTACGAGTACAATAACAAAGGTCCCCATTCTACATTTTCGTTTGGCAAAATAAATAAATATTACAATTTATAATACTCCTTGAAGTATCTTATTCCAAAATGTTTTTAAAAGTTGCTAAGGAAGTTTTTCTCTTACCTTGCTTCGAGATCCCTTATCGGGCGTAGAAAGTGAAGCATTTAGGAGAGGCTGCTCCAGCTTAAGGCTATCTGCCCGGAGATAAGCTTGATTAATGTCAAGAACCAGCCGAGGCCTCAGTGAGAAACTTGCGCCTAGTTCTGTCGGATCGAGAGGAATTTTAAATGAAAGGTTTCCCAATCTCGAAATGTTGCTATAAGTGGAACTGAACGGACTTTCGTATAGTTATCAAACGTTGGACGACTTGTAAAAGATATATAAGTTTATTGAGATATTTATTATATACAATATGATATACAAGAGATATAAAAGAGATATTCTTATGAAATAACTAGGTGGCTTATTGCTATTGTCTATCATTATAACTTATTGGCTAATCTACATCTAACTTAGAGACTACTCTCTTACATACTATATATAACTTATCAACTATATAACTACTATCAACTATCCTTCCTCCTGCTTTCTCTATATCATATTATGAACTGAAACTTCCTTGTTACAACACTATTTTATTAAACAATTTAATTAAAGCCATTGACCGGTAACTGTATTATTCAAAGAGTGCTCAAACTAAGAACGGTGTTAATATATTATATATATTTATTAATATATTATATTAATAAAATAGAGCCAAAACTCAAAACGAAACATTAAATTTTATTAGAATGCAAATGGAAAAAACCACAAGCAGAGCCTTATGTTTCAAATCTGTTGTAAAATACAAACAATTATCAGTCGACGTTTCGCCTATTCAAGCATTATCAAGACACAAAAAAAAGACAGATTTTTTTTGTGTCTTGATAATGCCTGAATAGGCGAAACGTCGACTGATAATTGTTTGTATTTTACACCAGATTTGAAACATAAGGCTCTGCTTGTGGTTTTTTCCATTTGCATTCTAATAATATATTATATTATTATAAATTATTATTATATATATTATAAGGAAATACACATGGCTTATTAATATTTAGGATTTTGGCACGTTATGAGTAGATATTGAAGAGAATTCCTCAACCGATTTATTTATTTTAACATTCTCACGTAATTTTAAACAGAATTCTTTTCCAGAACTTGGTTGTGTGTAATGCCTTAACAATAATATTACTAATTTATTAATGAATAAAAAATTATATAAACAGATCGACAATTAAACAAATATAATTTATGAATATTCTTTTGGATATAATTAATAAATACAATGAGAAGTGAATATTTATGATTCAGATAAATATATAATAAATAAATAAATAAAAACATTTATTTATGAAACTATACAAATGCCATATGGCACATATTGCATATGCGATCTTCTTTTGAAAACCTCTCCTTAGGGATTCACATGAAAGCATGCTTGGAGAAACCTCCCATTGAAGGCTCTCTTAGCGTAGTGCATCTATCTGTAGTTGATCCCTGCTCCAGAGACAATTCAGTCTCCTTGTCGGATTCTGTAGTACTGTTTCTGTCAGTTTAGTTGTATAAATTTGGGTGTCCAGCAAGTGGGTCATGAAATTTTTTGTAGTTTTTCTATGTAGTCACGAGTGGTATTTTGAAAACTTTGTGTAATTATTTCTAAATAATGTAAAGGGGCAATGTATAATATAACGAAGGAATTTTGATTGAAAGATTTGAATGGTCTGTAATTGAGATTTTTTGCATGAGCCACAGACATGTGAGGCGTAGGTCCGTAAAATTGTATATAGTAATTTTGATAGTTAGCGATAGTTTATTTTTGTGGTGAAGTAGTTGTATTAGGAGTGAGAGTCGGTAATTCAACCTTAGATAAATGGATAATTGCAATGAATTAAATTAAATACTTACATAAACTAAATTAACACTTATCTGGTGTAACAGGGGTACTTATATGAGTTTCAATAAGTCTATCTTCTCCCAAACAGTTCCCCATTTTCTCTCTTCCAAGAGCTTTTGTAGCACGTCTTCTCTGGAGGTCTTCTTTACAGAAATATAGTCTTCGACTCCCTTTTTCCTTGTCCCTTCAAGATTTGTCCCTTCAGCCCAATCATGAGGGCGTCAATCCTCTCCCCTACATTTTAAAGCTACCTGCCAAAGTGACTTAGTTTTTATTACTGTCATTTCTGATTATTCTTATTATCAAAATTCATATTTCTTTTTATAATAATAAAGCCCGATATGGTTTCGACGATACCATATCGTCGAAGTAATTTAGTAGTTCGAAAAACATACTGATTAATTTATGATAAATTGCTAACCATAATTAACTGTTAGGACATTCTTCTTCTTCTTTCGCTTCCCCCTATATTGCCTTTCAGAGTAGGGGAGCGTCCAGAAAGGAGCCGAATCTATCCCGGTCTCTTGCTAGGTTTCTGGCCTGTCGGAGATCTTTTCCTCTTTTCTGCTGAGGCGTTCGATGTACTCAAGATAATACATCGTTGGGAGTCCTCGAGGTCTTTTTCCATCCGGCATGTAGTCCATCATCTTCAGAGTGTCATGGTGATCATTCATCCCGACCACGTGGCCGAACCATTTCAGTTGTCGGATTTCCAGGAGCTCTTTTAGCGAGGCAATCTGCAGTTTCTGACGAATCCTCACGTTGCGAACACAGTCTCATTTCGTCTTTCCCCCCACTCTTCGCTAGTGCTTCATTTCCGACGTAGTAAGTCTCCTTTCCTGTCTCTCCGTCAATACCCAGCTTTCAGCTCCATACAACAGTATCGGCAGGTACACTGACTTGAAGGTGTGGAGATTGATGTTCCTCCCTACCTCCCGCTTTCCTACAACAGTATTCCAAATCTGGTAGTTGGCTGTATTTGCCTTATTAAGTCTATTGAATATTTCCGCGTCCAGCTTCCCAGTCCTGTCTATTACTGTGCCGAGATAAGTGAAGTCAGTCACCACCTACATTTCCTCTTCATCGCAGTATATGTGAACTTCTTCCTGCAGCCTACCCACTTGCAGGATCTTACTTTTGTTGGCATTGATTGTCATTCCTTTTTGTCGGAGCTCTTCACACCATTCCCTCACCGCTTGTTGCAGCTTTCCGACTGAGTCAGCATTCAGCACTACATCGTCCGCATAAAGAAGAAACTAGATTACAACCGGGTACAGACTTCTTCGCCCCAGAAATATTCTCTCAGTTCTTCTCCTACAGATGGATCCCACCTCATCCATGAACTGGAGGAACAACAAAGACCTGGTCTGAATCCCTCTTGCTCTTCTCCAATTTGCCGTTCCACTAGTGGTCTAAGCCGACCTTCCAGAATCAAAGTATAATTTGTAGACTACCGGTGATCTGCATGCAGGTCGGTAGTTGGTACATTCAGCCTGGCATCCTTTCTAGTGGAAGGGGCTTATGATTTATTTTTCCAGTCTGTTGGGATCCTTTTTTCATCCCAGGCTTTTTGGAAGAGAGCTTTATTTGCACATAGCGTTCCAGTTCAGGGCCCCCAGGTTTCACCATTTCGGCCAATATGTTATCCCGCCCTTTTCATTTTAGTTATTGCTCTTTCGATCTCTTCCTCTTCGATCATCTCGTCATACTCCTCTTCATTCCAAGTACCACTGCGGCTCGTTGGATGGTGGTAGTTAATACAGAATTACTTCCTGTAATGCCGCCTCCAGACCTCAATGATATCACCTTCTTCTTCGTCTTCCGATATCACCTTACCTTGTTCATACTTCATGTGTCTTACTGCTTTGCACTTACGCCCTCTCAAAGCTTTTATCTTTTTCCAGAAGAGTTTTATGTTTTCCTGATAATCCTAATCCAACTTCTTCCCAAATTCCTCCCACGACTTCTGCTTTGCCTTTCTAACTGGCTCTTTAACCCTGCTTCGAGGCACTACATAGACCTGCCATTTCTCTGGTGCTTTATCTTGGCAGTATTCCTTCCACAACTTTTCTTTTTCTTCAACAGTATCCTTAGAGCCTCATTCCACTAGGAAGTACCTTTACTTCCTGAGCAGACCCTTTTCACTCCGCAGAACACACTAGCTGCTTGTAGAATGCTGCTTTTAATGGCGTTCCACATATTGTCCAGGCTTGCATTCGCGTCTACTTCCTGAAGGCGGTTCCTTAGCTCTGTTTCGTACTCTATGATCTTCTGAGGGTACTGTAGCTTCTTTACTTCTGTCCTCTTGTAGGCTTTCTTCTTTTGCTTCCTTTCTTTAAGCACCCTCGTATCAGCAACTAAGAGCATGTGGTCACTTCCTATTTTCGCCCCTCTAATCACCTTTACATCTGTAAAATACCTTCTGATATCTCGGCTATATATGAAATAGTCTATGTCACTGTTCGCATTGCTCTCTGTGGCCGAGAAGGTAATTTTATGAACTAGCTTATGCGGAAAAAAGGAGTATCCCAACAGCAAATCATTTTCGATGCAGAAATCTATGAGTCATGGACCGTTTTCATTTTTTTAAGACGTCGCCACCATGCGGTCCCATCACTCCATGTGCTCTTGGTTGATCTTTTACAGTCCTCCCATTTAGCTCCCCCATAATCACTATGCTTCGACTGCTGTTCCTTGCCTTAATGACTTTACGCTCAAGGTCACTGAAGAAAATTTCCTTATCCAGTATGTTAGCATCATTTATTGGGGCATATACTTGTAGTAGGACCCAATCTCCGATTTGTATAGGCCACAATTATTCTGGGGCTCACTGCCTCCTACTCCACTATTTTCTATATATCTCATGCTTCATTATAATGCCCACTCCTTCTACAGGTCTGCTCCCTGGTGGGACTCCTGAGTATATCAGAGTGTATCCTCTGTCCATTTTAACGTCTCCAGTTCTCTTTCTCTTTACCTTACGTAATCCCAGGATATCCAATTTGTACTTCGTTCTATCCTCGATAATCTCGACCTCCTTGCCGGTGAGAGATCTCACGGTCTATGTACCCGAGTATCACGTAACAATCGTGTGTCCATATCCATGCCGGGTCGTTTCCGTTTAGTCCACCCACCTCCGAGGCTTTTCGCTAGGTTTCTTTGAATCAGCTATAATCCCAGGCGGGTGATTTGCCCAGCCCAGGAGGCCCCGTTACCTCGGGACAACTGACCTCCGAATATTTATGTCCACTCAGGAGAAAGGGTGGCCGGGTTATACCCCTCTGTACTGGGTTTCCCCCAACCTGGAGGACCAGCGGCTGATTGTAGTCCGAAGACTGGGCGATGGGGACGCCAACTCTCTACCCCAGCACATTACCTACGTTAGGTCATTCAAAAATATTTATAATACATTTTACTTTTTCTTTGTTTTATGTTCTACAGCAAAAATCAATTAGTTTTTATTAAAATTTATTCTTTATTTTTCATATGAAGACAGTCTCAAATGTAATTAAATAAATATCACTCTGAAAGCCCTTCTCGGTCAGAAACGTTGTAGACCAGTCCCGAACGCACTCTCGATATTTACAAACTTAAAGCATAATGTAAGTAAAAGTTTTCTTGGTACTGGCTCATGTATAAAAACTGCATTTACAAACATTAGAATAAATAAAAATAATCGCCAAATAATAATGAGTTTAGTTAAACCAAACTAAAATCCATAAAGTATGTTCTTGTACAACCAGAAGTTAATTACTTTGAAGAACTTTTGAGTGATCTCTTCTCATTCCAAAATGTGAAATAAAAAAAAACATGGTTTTTATATGTCGAGTTTGTTGAGCTGCAGTGAAGGACTGCTACTACTTTTAAACATCCTTGACTTCAAATTAAAAATTTGTGTTTTTTTATTTTATATACTATATATTGTTGTAATATGAACTTGTTATTCATTTTAATTTCATTACACAATCAACCTAAAAATGGTATAGGATACTTCAGGAAATTTAGTATATAACTTATTTATTTGTCTAATCTAGTGAAAGAAATTTGATTTAGCTCTTCTAAAACTACTTTTGATTACTAGGTTGATTGCATGTAATGCTCGAAATTTAATTCAATCTACGTTTAACATTAGTAACATCATTAACTAAATTATTGATCATAATACAGAATGTGCTGCTTAAATTATTTATATACTGTTTAGATTGTATCCAATGGATTTTTTCAGCATAAATTTTACACGAGCTAGAACAAAATGTTGAAGGACCTGCTACATTCTCGAGAGAAGAGATAGGATAAACTGCCGGGCTCACAGTTGGATGGGACTATCGTTCACGAATAGCCGGTAATTTCTCAGCAGAAATATTTGACAGTAACCAAATATGTAACATAGCAACTCATAGATAAATATTGTGAAATATGAGGGAATATATCCCCAAGCCTTGGATACATGTGAAGCCATCTATGTGGGCGTTTTAGTCATTTATAATATTATTCCTAAACACTAACTAGCGTCTCTTATGATGGATGGTATTGATGTTCTGAAAACGTGTGTATTTGAAGAACCAATAATTCTGAAAATATAATTCAAAAGATATTATATAATGTCTATAATATACAATAATAATTAAATTTACTATAATAACTTTAAATACAATTTATTATGAATAATGGTTTAAGTTAAGAACACTCGTCCTAAAAACAAGGCCTTCTACACATATCGTCCCTTTGACTCTGCTCTCACATTCTATACTTGTTTATTTCTGTTTCTAACAGAAGAATTTTTAATATTTTTATTTGAAAAGAAAAGATATGTCCAGGACTGGGACTCGAACCCGGGACCCCCAGATCGGTAGTCTGGAACTCTATCAATTGAGCTCCCCGGTCATGGCCATATCCTTTCTTTTCACTGATCCCATGTCCCCGCGTTACCCCAATTTGCTGTGCATACGAGGGGAAGAATTTTATTTGAACATTTATTTAATAAAAAAAAAAATTAATAAACATAAATGTTCAAAGAACATTCTTCCCCTCGTATACATCGCAAATTGCGAGAAGGCGGGGACATGGGATCAGTGAAAAGAAAGGATATGGCCATGACCGGGGAGCTCAATTGATAGGGTGATGTGGGCGACCCGGGTTCGAGGTCTGGTCCTGTACATATATTTACTTTTCAAATAAAAATAGTTAAAAATTAATAAAAAAATTTAAAAAAAGAAGTATTTTTACCTCCTTACTAGCCCAAGCTTGGGTAAATTTTGCCGTTCCTTCAGTCTTCGACAATACTGTCGTTTAAAGTTTTGAAGTAGCTTTGAAACATAATTCATTAAAAAATAAATAAAAACGAAAAAATAATGCTTAACACATAATAAAAAATAATAATTTTGTTTTATTTGCGTTTTAAAAAGGTATATTTAATATTCGATTGACCTTTTGTAAATAAACATATTCATTTATATTTAAAGTGTTTCAAATGTTCTTTTTCTTATTTTCTGTTATCAAAAAATTAATCAATGGAATAAATGAGATTAAAAAGAAAAGAGATAAAAACACGGATAAGATTTTGATTAATGAATGAGTTGATTAATATTAAATAATTATACTGTATTAATTACTTCGAAATGTAGTAATAAAGATGTCTCGTCATCTCCAGCGGGTTGTGTGCCCAAGCCGAAGTACTCTTCAAATGTGAGTCTTTAAAAAAAAAACTCCCTCTTTTATTACTTTTTTCTTTTTGGTCCACTTTCCTTGAGCTTGGAGAATTGGGTATAAAACCCTACTTGTAACCTTGTACTGTTGTCTTTTTAAGTAAAAATGCGTGGGAAATTTCCGAAACTGAACTAAGACTTTTTTCCTTAAGAAGAGATTTTTTTTCTCTAAGCTCCCAATTAATTACAAAATGAATGACAATTATAAGACCTAACTGGACTTAAGGAGTTGAGGTTTTGTGCTCGACTAAGCTACCGAATTCGTCTCGTATGCAATCCTTAGAATCCAACATCCTAAATGCTAAATTACTTTGTTATGAACAAAGTCATCCATAATGATTTTAATGTCCTTTTTGTTGTTCATTAGACCCGAACCCGATACCAGTCTTTTCATGAAAAACTTCATTAACACTTAAGAAAATGGCCTCTTGACTTTCTAATTTGAATTTGTAATTTGTCATTATTCATGCCATTATGTATCAATCCTGCAATTTACTTGTTGTATTGTTATAATACAGTTGTAAATTTCAATGTATGTATAGAATTATAAAACAAAATAATAATTTTTTAAATGTTCTTTATTTCATTGCTAGTGTTACAGTTATTTTCTACTAAGGTTTCATAACCCTTTCCAAATCATGCATATGAATAATTGCAAAACTATTTATGCAGTACTTATCATGTGACAAACAATTGAAACTTCTGAAATTTCATTTTTAAATTTTTACCGACAATCATAATTCCAGGGATCGGAGTTGAGGTGGTTGAGCACTGAGTTACCATGCCGGAAATCCTGGTTCAAATCCTGCTGCGGGCAGTTACTTTTATTTAGTCTGTTTGCGGCCGGAGATGGATCATATAGGATCTAGGACCCTCCTGAGGCTCACCCAGCCTCTATAAAAAATAGGGTACCCATAATAATTGGGAAAACCCTGGCGGTTGAGCGTGGCCTAGGACAAGTCACCTCCTTGCAGAACCGTTGTCCATGAAACAGTACAGTCTCAACCATGTACTGAATCCCCAGACTCGTTCACGGGTCGTAGTGGTACAGGTTTTTTTTGTTTTTTTTTCATAATTCCAGTCATGCCTTTAACAAAACCTTTCTGGCCAAATCGATATCATAATTTGTTATATAATGATGGCGTAGTATCTATAGCAATTATCGAATCACCTCTATATTTTCAATTAAGAAGAAACCGGATTTTCGGATCTCCGGTGTCTACTTCCGGAACGTCCATGGCAGGATGCCAAGCGCCATTGCGTCAAATAAAGGAAGCAGGAAGAAAAAAAAATGATGGGAATCGGAAAAATCCTTATCTGAAGATATTGCGGTAAGGAAGAAATATTCACTGGCAATGAGGAGCTACTTCCGGTATTCTTTCGATTTCTGCTGCATTTTAGACTGAAGTTCATTTCTATATTTCTATGCTACATTTTCGTAACTGTAATATTTAGTTTAAAAAATGTTAAATATATATCTAATTAAATAAGTTTAAAATGTTAGTTCAGTTATTTCAATAAAAAATATTTTTATTTTACATACAAAAATATTGAAATACTTCCTATTTTAAGTGTCTCTTATATTTAAATTAGACATTTTTAATTCACCTTTCTTTTGTACCTTACTTGATGGGTGCGTAAATTTAATGTCTAACTGCACCATATTCTCATAGACTCCAATCAATGCATAAGTAAAAAATATTTATAATGTGAAACAAAACTGAAAAGTAGAAAATCATTTTAATAAGTTTAAAATTACAATGGACCGATAAACGATGCTCCTTAAAATATTTTCTTAATGACACTGTTTTTAACAATTATTAGTCCCAGGCTCAATGCTTCTGGGTTTAAATCCGGCTGCTGATTTAATTTAATAGGGGAACACATGGCGGTTGAGTGTGATATAGGACAAATTATGACTTTTGTGGCTAACTTTAGCAAATAAAATACCCTTTTTCAAATGAAATGTATACTGCCTCAACGATAATGAACAAAAACGGCTGATATACTTTATACAATAATGAAGAGCCTTTTACTAAGATTCTTTCATTTAAGAGGGAAGAATAACAAAATTGAAACGTTTCGGAGAAAAGCACATTACCCTAATTAAAAAGGCGTTTATATATCACTTTCAAAACCAAACAATAAAGAATACCGGAGATATAATAGAGGGGAATGATTTTTTTGTTCTGTGATTACGTTTTTTTTTATTTCGATTTAAATTAATACAATTTTCTTTAATCTTATTCGCTTTATTTTTTAATGTACCTACCTTGTATTCTGTAAAGTAGAAACATCAAATGATAATCTTAATTTAAACTAGGCTTCATGAAAAATGACACACACATATGTTTATTTTTTTAAATATATTTTTAGAAGGTTTGAATAGATTTAGTAGTGGGAAGATCTCAATCGGACATCTTGCAGAAAATACAAATTAGAATTTTGACAGAATACATTATTGACATAGGCCCTTTGAATGAACTATGAACAAAACAGTGACGTCATTCCGACTTCAACTGTCAAACTCAGAGTTCTTATCGCTTGCCCTGATATCATGCATTTGAAAATTAATACCGTTTGAACTGTTAATCATAGATATCTCTGGTTTTCATCCAGATGTGGTATGTAGTATGACAAGTGAGAAATGACAAAATTAAAAGTAAGTATTATCACCAAACATAATAATGACAGGCATATTTGTAAATATTATTGACTAAGGTTTTTTATAAAGATTGACCATTTAAAACTAAACTTGGATATGTTTATTTTATATTAATAAAAAAACTGTTTTATAAATCAAAAAGAAAGAACCGCTCGTAAGCTTCAAAAAGAACAATTTTATTAATAAAGTTCTACTCGAATAATATTAGTTTATAATAACTAGATGGTGAAAAAAATAAAAATATGGTGAAAATAAAAGATGAATGATTTATTGGAAACCGTTTCTACCCACTTGGTAATGTGTCACTAGTGGCCTACATTACAAGCACTGAAATAGACCTCCAATGTTGGTCGAAGCTTCGACTTTGATTCGGACCTTTTTATCCCCTAATAAACCCGTACTACTATAGCCTCGAAAGGGTCTGGGTTTCAGTACATGGTAGTGACTGTACTGTTTCTTGGACAACGCTATTGCAGCGAGGTAATTATAGGATCCATTTCCGGCCGCCAACATGGTAAATAAAAGTCTTGCCAGAAGCGGAATTTGAACCTTCGGCATCCCAGCTCTCTACCACTGAGCAACTCCACTCCCTCCCCTAATAAAATTATATATTTATTTCATCACAGTCACTTAGCTTGCGTATCTAATGCCGCCAATAAATTAGGCCAATTAAAATGAAACACTAATTTACAATTCAACTTCCTAACATCAATGTTATTACACAACAAGATGAATTACGTAACTGAACCTCTTATGAAATAATATTGATCCAGACAAGAACATAATACTAAAGTAACAAATAAAACATAATAGGGAAATGTAGAAGATAAACTGTCGGGTTCCATGGTTGGGTTGGACAATAGTTGCACGAATAGCCAGCCATTTCTCAGCAGAAATATTTGACAGTAACCAAATATTTAAGATGGCCTCTCGCAGGTAAACATTGTAAAATATGAGGGAAAATGTCCGCAAGCTATGGGCACCGGATATATCTATCGCCCTTTCGGAGGATATTATACCTCAAAACCTAAACGTGTCTCCTCTCTTTTTCACCTTCAAAATATATTTTTATTTTTCAGTTTTCTTTATTTTCGTTTTTATATAAGCTAAGAAAGATATAAAAAGTGTAAAATTATTTAAATAATTAATAAATAAAGAATACAATTATCTAACTGTTCTCTTAATCAACTATTTATAACAACAAAAAATAACGTGCTTTAAAGTTTCGTATGTATTATGGTATTAACATTCGCATTTTACATTTTTTTTTCCTGCACCACTACAACCCCCTAAGGAGTCTGGGGTTCAGTACATGGTAGAAACTGTACTATTTCTCGGACAACGGTTGTGCAGGCAGTTGATTTGTTCTAGACGATCAAACGCCAGATTTTTCCCCTCCCCCTTATTTTGGATACCCAATCAAGAGGCTCGATTTGTATCACCTGTGGCGTTCTGATTGACCTAGGAAATCTGCGAGCTAGCCTCTAACGTTTCTCCCCTAGCCTCCAGGGTTGGCGTACGGAAAGTTGTTATTCTCAGTCTTGATCATGTGACCATCTGACCACCTCAGCTTAGGTCTCCCTCTTCTTCTTTTTGCTTGAATCAGGAAAGGAGCACTGTTGGTATTTCTCTATCTTCCATCCTGGAAATATGTCCCGCATATCTTAATCGCCTAAATTTTATTCTTCATTCTTACTTCTTTAGTATGTTTGCAACTATTGTTCAGTTGTTGGTACGAGCGTCTCTTCCAATCCATCACCAGCCTTTACACCTCAAAAAATACGACAGAGAATCTTTCTTTCGAAAATCAGTAGTTTCTTTTCAGCAGTTCTTGAAGTTGTCCAACACTCAGCACCACATAGAAGTATGGGCCAATAGTTTTTAAAATTCTAACCTTTTCGAATCTATACGCCTCGGTAGCAAGCAACTGTCTCACCTTATTTGGGAATTTCTTCTATTACTTTGTACTTCGTAAAAAAAAGTTTCTTTTTAGCTACAAAAAGTGTTAACCGTCTCTCAGATGTGTTATGTACGATGTCTATTCATATTTGAAAACAGTTACCTATATCATTCATTGTAGTGCGGTCAGTTGACGATAAAAATTCTGTTTCTATGACTAAATACGCAATAATTACATCATTAAGATTTTTTTAATGCAATATTTAAAATTGAGAGAAGATACTGAATATCGAAAGCTGAAGACATTAGGGAGGAAGTAAGAAGAGCCTGACGGAGTAGCGAAGCGTTATGCTCAGCCAAGCGAGACTCCTAAATGACCGAACCCCTCCTTATCTGGCTAACGGTAAAGACAAAGATTTAAAGAGAAACTTCGCCATCCCCACTTCAGCCCTTATCAATGTCACAATTCTCTTCCTCTCTGGCTTTATTTGTCAAGTAAATAAACCCTCCAAGGCTCGGAAGAATATTTAATCCAGGGCCTCTCATTGAGTTAATCTAAATTTTCATAGCATGATGAGTTTTAGAACAGTGAAAAATTACGATTAAACATCATGGTCGCAACCAAAGATTTTTCAGTTAACGAAGTCAAAGAATGTTTGGACACCTAACCACCCTATTTGCCTGAGCTCCCTTGTATCAGTAGGTGCATAATTATTACATGTGATAAAATACCAAAGAGAATCAGAAAACACAATACACTAAGATATGTTATGGTTAAGCTGTACATCTAGCCTGAGTGGGGTAAATCCGAAATAAAGGTTGTGTGCATTACAGTGCATATTGACCAATAATAATCGTGTTCAGGGATTTAATTTAACTAAGGAATATATTACTAATTATTTGAAAATGCGTCATTCAATTCAATCTTACAATATTTCAAAAATTGTTAAATGTTACAGAGCTGAACAATTATTTTTGTTTGAAAGAGGGTTAATAAATGTTTAATTTATAAAAATCAAAAGTCCAACAAACAGAAACAGTTTAGTGTTTGGAAGTGAATTTAAAAAAAACAAAACATAACATCCTGCAATATTTTCCTGAAAACCCAATGCCATTCGTCCTAAAGTACGATGCATTTTAATATTTGAAATCAGTTTGCCTCTCTCTTTCAGGATAGTAGAAACATTTATTCTTATATTTTATTTTATTAGTTATTGGTTTTATTAATCTTAAAATATTTTTATTTGAAAAGAAAAGATATGTCCAGGACCGGGACTCAAACCCGATCTGGCTACTCTGGAACTCTACCAATTGAGCTATCCTGGCCGTGACCAGGGAGCGAGCTTGATTGATCCCAAGATAGCTCAATTGGTACAGTTCCAGACTAGCGATCTGGGTGACCCGGGTTCGAGTCCCGGTCCTGGACATATCTTTTCTTTTCAAATAAAAATATTTTAAATTTATTCTTATAGTTCACTTTGTAAACATAACTAAAGACCCTTTTATTACAATATTATGATTTACATTATTAATACTTACAAATATTTCAAAGATTTTATTTGGACCTACAAGATAAGGGATTCCGTTCTTGTTACATGCACCGCGCTTTTTTGTATTGGACATATAGTAATTTTTGGTTCGTCAGAAGAGGGCCCTAAAATACTTAGAAAATACTAAATAAGAGATTCTGAAATATTAAGCTCTTTTATATAATGTTTATTTTGGTAGCGTGTTTATCGTTAATATGGGTTTAATTTGAACATTTCGCCATGACCTTGGCCTCCTCAACAATTCTCCTTCACACAGACCTATCTTTGTCCATTTCCTGACAATCAACGACCGAAGGTCGTCTTCAACATCTTACAGCCAACAAAGACCAGGTCTACCTTGGTTTCTTCTTCCACCCGGATGTACTCCATCGTAATATTAAGGAGTCTACTACGCTCAATTCTTAGAACGTATTCCAGGAATCTGGCATCTTTTATGGTGGAAACAACATCCGGTGTCTCATTAAGATTTCTTATTTCCTCGTTGGTCTTCATCCTCCCCCACTCCTCTTTCTCTGAAATTGAAGGTATCCGTTCCACAGGTTGTTGCTTCAAGTTGAATTACTACAAGTTTTAACTGTTTATTAGTGTCATGTTTTACGAATATTAAAAGTTATCGTGAGCTTTTTAGATGAAATGATTACCGAAGTATATACATTTCCCGTAATTAAATTATCGTTTCCATACTAAAGCTCATGATAACTTGTTGTTTTTTTTGGAAAATATTAAAAGGAATTCGAATGAAAATTTAAAACTTGATGTGCTTAACTCGAAGCGATAACTTGCGGCATCATTACCAATTGACATATACTGGGTAGTTGTGTATTTATAGAAAATTAGAAAATACAAGTAGCAGAAAAAATAACTTGAAATTTCATTATGAGGGGGAAAATAAGTAAGTAAATGGAGTGCCGAAAACGTAGAAATGCGGACCATTGCAAATTGGAAAAAGAAAGATGGTAAGAAGAATAAAGATCCGACATGGATAGCAAGAGATGTCCTAGTGAATTATAAATGCCCTAATCCCAAGGAAGATCCGTTTGCTCCTTCTATTTGTTTATTTTTTAATGCAAACTAGAGAATCATCTTCCTCTGAAAGGATTCTTGACAGAGTAGAATATTGCTTATTCTTGTATTTCTTAAAAAAAAAAAAAAAAAAATTAAACTGAATAATATGCATTTTATCCAAGGTTAATTCTTTAAGGAGTACATAAGTTAGGGGCTTAATCGTTCGCTCTTAAGCCCTCCCTTCAAGTCCGTGATTTAAGTTCACATCTCGTGAGAAGGAAGTAGGATTTAAACTGTCTTGACTACCCCCGTTTTTCGGTAAGGGGCAATTTTGTAAAACAGAGGAAGTATATCATAAGGATGAATGGGTGTGCATGAAACTGGAATGATGTGCCGATGTTCCCATTTATCTGTTTTAGTTATTTATTTATTTTTCATTTTATCGAATATGAACAAAAATATAGTTAAAACTATTTGCCAGATTTATCTAAAATAACATGAAATAAACTCATGGTACATTATTAGGAGTATATGATTCTTTAAATGTCTAAAAAAAATACATATCAATTTGTATTTTACATTTTGAAGTCATGTACGGCTGCATTAGCGTAGAGGTAGTAGAGGTAATCTGCGATACCTTATTGTTAATATTCCAATTAAATTTATTTGTACAAATGTTTTACGTTTCATTACATTATTACTATTACCTTGTTCTACCATTTTTTAATTATTTTACAATTAGTTCTAAATTTACAACTGTTATAAAATGTATTTTATAACTGTTACAAAAATTTTAATGTCGTATTAATATTAACTGATTTGGATATGAAATGAGTCATTTTTAGCAACTCTAATTAATAATGGAGATAATAATGGTTTCTTTTTCATTCCTAGTTTGTTCCTGGTTGTTCTAGATACTTATTTCCAGGAGTTATGCCATAACTGCTGTAGTTTAATAATTTCATCCGCCCAGAGGAACTTTTCATAACAAAAAATTTAATTCTTATTTTTAAGACAGCAAAGAGGCTATTAGTGGAGTGCTATAAAATAGTTTTCTAGTTTTTAAATCAGCAGTTTGATCAAAGGTCGGCTACCTTCAAATGCCTTGGTGACCTGTGTATATTTAAATTGCCCCCTTCAAAATAATTACCAGCCAATCAACTCTACAGACAACTCTTCCATTCCTCAAAGCAGTGCTGGAATTCGGATACTGATCTCCTAACAGTTGAGAGATATGGGGCAATGACTATAAATTGTTTGACGGTCTTCATTTATATTTGGGATGAATACTATATCGTAATGATTTGTTAACTCTATACAAAGTTAAATCTATCCAATAATTCCTAAAAAATGATGACACAAATAGTTACTCTTATATGGGTAAAGACTCACATTCAGGGATGAGGGTAATGATTGGGCCAATTACCACGACTAAGAAGCGGCTAAAATATATTTGGTGCTTTAATACCATAAAGTCATTTTATCCTATATACAATGTGATGTGATGGTCGATATCATTAAAATATATAATGGTTACATCCTGTCTTTACATAGATATATTATAGAAATTATATTAAACTATGACTGTACACATTAATTTGTAATGGTCACAAATACATACAACTCAGTAATGTTAGCATGATAAAACAGAACAGTACTACACATACAGTAAAACTATACGTATAGCCTTACACAGAATGAATTGAATATAAATACTTAAACCATGAACAAAAACTTTATTGTGGTTATCCTGACCAAACGATTCGAATGTGTAATTACTATTTACATAAAATATATGTGTACATATAAATATAAATATATATATATATATATATTATATATATATTATATTATTATATATATATATATTATATTATATATATATATATATATATATATTTATATTTATTTATTTATTTATATATGAATATATATAGTTTTACTGCATTTGACATAGATGATACTATTTTTTTCTTGCATATCCCCTGTCTTTGAGAAACCTTAACATCGTCGCACCAAAGAGATTTATCTTTTTAAATCATTACACAAGTGCCTTATTTCATCTGCAATCTCATCACATGTATTTACTGACTTTGCAATACTTCGTGGTTTCCATCTTAACTAATATACACCAACGCAGCCTTGACTTAGTTATTACGGGATTTAGTGAGCCGGCAGTGTACTCGTATACTGTTCCTACAGGATTAACCGCGACCCCATACATCAAGTTTTAACCCTGAAGAAAATTCAACTTGTTACCCCATACACTAGCTCTTAACTCGTATCCTCATTTTATTGTGTATCAAGATGAATATTTCGTTTTCTCCAGTTGTACCAGTACAAAGAAATAGTATAAAAATCGGTGGTAATTGGCTCAAATGAAATATTTGATAAATAAATGCACCTATTATTTTATTAATTTTTCATCAATTAGAAATTTTCGAACCTTATATGATCATTTTCGATTATCATTCGAATTTTAAAAGACAAAAATATATTTTTTTCTTCATACTGTACTTAAAATAGATCAAAAGTAGTAGAGATCAGCAAAGTACAATTTAAAAAGAGATCAAGAAAAATGTATACAAAGATTACGGTTCAAATAATCAATTATAATGCATAAAAAAATTATATAAAACTTAGTAGTTTGTCTCTAAAGTAATATTTTCTATTTTGTAAAATTATATTATGTTTGTTTAATAATTTAAGTATGAAATAAAGTAGTGACATTTTTGAAAAAAAAGCTACATTTCAATTTCACTGAATAGATATTTGCTGCTTTTTATCCACTAAATAACATAACACGTCTCCTTGAACATAATTTCATTTTTAAAATTTTTAAATTAAAATTAGATATTTTGGTAAGTTACATATTTTTTAAAATTTGTAATTGGTTGTTTACCATTCCAATTAAGTAAAAACACCTTTCGTAGCACATTCTACTGTATGTTATAAATTATAAGCAGTTAAAAAATTTAAAAGTAATTACTAAAGTTAAAAATTGCTTAAAAGGAAGAAAAGGCTAAAACGACAAATTATTCTTTTAATAAATAATACATACATTTTTTTTTTTTAGGATTAATGGCACTTAATTAATCGGGGTTTAAATGTATAGTTAAATAGTTGAACGCATGACAATTATATATGTATTATATATATATATATATATATATATATATATATATATATATATATATATATATATATATATTTACCGACATTATGCAATTATAGATACTGGCAGGACATCAAAGCTGGTAGATGACCAAGACCCAGACATGGAAAGTGATCTCGGTTTTTATTCGCAGTCCATAGCTGCACAATACGAAAAATAAATATCTTCCTTAAATAAACAACTTCCTTTTGGTGACCTTTTTTAGACTTTTCTGGTCTCATACTCATGTCCTATCAGTAAAAAAACGACCGTTTAGTGAATAGATTAAATGAAACACTAGGCTAATTGACGCATGTAAGTGGCCGGTAGGTATTATGTAAAGAGGTAGGTACTTACAAATTACGAATAGATATTAATACATTAATCATCCACATACCAATTCTCATCTATATACTTTCCATGTATATGTAAATATTGTCAAGAGTATGAAATGAATAGTTTTTAATTGTGCGATCAATCATCAGCTTTATAATTATTAAATTAGTATAACACGACCAATACCTCGAACAACATAAAAACTACTACTCTATGTAGTTTTTCTACTAGCTAGGCTCCAAAGAATAATTCTATTTTAATTTTACACACTTTTATTCAAGTCAGGGTTCAATTTCAGGTCAGAATCAGTTTCGTAATAGCTAGAAATAGAACGCAAAAAAACAAAAGGTCTCCACTATATACCGCAAACAATACGACAGAGTAGGACAGCTGGGGACAGGTTACGCATGGATTAGCCACTATAATATCTAATCTAATCTAATGAACGAGCAGGTAATAATTATTGAATAAAATAAAATAAATTAAGTGTTTGAGGCTGTGGCAAATCCGTTTCACACAAACCTCCTAGGTCACCCAGCTGTTTGTAACCTTCACTATCTTTAGGTTGTCCAACACACACTCTTTACAAGTTTCTTATTTTCTATACTCTGTATGTATCATCTTCTCGATAGAAGAATCATAACTCACCGTTTGTAATATAATTAAAAAGAGTGGAATATTTTATATTAATTCAATAACATATAAGTATGTCTCAACAGACGAAAATTGAACTGTAATTAATTGTTGTTAACCTTAGTTTAGTGTTAGCTTATCTCACAATTACAGATATTGCATATAGTTGCGCTATAAATTATACTTTTTCTCCGATAGTTATTTGGATGAAAACAAGAATTTTTAATAGCAATAAGTTTGATAAAGTGATTACTAACATATATTTTTGCTATGATTGGCTTTATCAGTTATAAATTCCACTCTAGGACTGATGAAGGAAAACTAGTCTCTACTTATTTCTTAGCTTATTTATATCCACCGGAGCTTTACACTCAATAAACCTCCCCACCCCAACTCCATCCTTATGGTATTAGACAAAAACATGACGAAGGAAAAGGAAGTGGAGAAAAAAAAAACTGAGCTGGAGCCATTAATCAGACGTCCTTTTTTTTTCTTTTCTTCTCTTTTTCTTCTTGGCCTCTTCGGGAAGGGGTCGAGAGGCAGTCGATACCTCGATCCTACTTGAGAAGAATACCTCTAAATGGGACACAGGACCTCCGTATTTTCCCAGGAAGGATCTTAGAGATATCATTTTTGGAAGGTGGGGGGGGGGGGAGTGCTCCAGATCCCACGGAAGTAGCTAACTTTCCAGATGGATACGGAGGTAATTGTACAGACCAGGAAGGAATAATGTTTCTCTTCGCTGAGGCTCTGTAGTGTTTGTGACAACAGGCTGCTTTGTTGTAATTTTAGAAGATATTTAGTGGAAAGTATTGAGTATAGCATAAGTAAATTTAAATAATATTGAATATTTCTAAGAGGATTTATTTATTAAGTAGAAATATTCATAATCCATTTTTACTCATAATTCTTACAACTATAAGATTTTATGGGGAAGAAGCTAGTCCGGGTTGAGGTCAGAGAAATAAATTCTTAAATAGGGTTGACATATTTATTTCAAAACCAACGTTTCGACCCACATTGCAGGTCTTCGTCAGGGCTTGTATTGAGATTAAAGAGTGAGTATTCTAAAATAAGAAAAAGTATTCCCAATTACCTGTTTCACTACAGAATATTGTAGATACCGTACTCGTTCTTGGACAACGGCTATGCAGGGAGGTGATTTGCCCTATATCACGCTCAACAGCCAGATTTTTCTTTTTTGATAGCATATTTACAACTATAATGCTATTATAACAAGTAAATGTGCTAATATGTACAACATGGTATGAAAAACACTTGTGGAGAAACTACCCATCGGTAGCACTCCAATAAAGTTCTATAGCAGATGATCTCGTTGCCATCTTCTTTTCAGACGCCTCGGAGGGTTATCAGGAATAGTATGGGAAACAAGTTGAGAGACTAGTGGATTCAAGTGTGTATGGAGCTTGTCATGGAAGGATATCTATCTAGTTTGGGCCAAATCAGTATCATATGGGATATGATGGATGAGTTTGTTTGTGACATAATAAGGAGCATTGAGGATTTTACGAAGGATTTTGGATTGTAAGGATTGGATACGAGATGAATTGGGTGGTTTAGTAGAGCCCCAAAGCTCAACTCCGTATGTCCAAATAGGTCTGATAACTGTCATGTAAATGAGTCTTTTGTAATTAATTGGGAGCTTAGAGGGTTTGTCCAGATGGAGTCCTAGGTAACGTATCTGTTCGACAGAGTTCAGTGGAATATTACTAAAGGATACAGTAGGGAAAGAATTCGTAGTTTTACGACGAAGGGTGAAGGTAATTTGATGGGATTTGTAAGGATTTATTTTAATTCTCAAATTTGACAAAATTCATGAAGGTTTGAGATATGGGATTGAAGAGATTGGGATGCAACAAATGGATTCTTATTTACTGATAACACACATGTGTCATCAGCGTACGTAGTGAGGACAGTGCTTGGATGGGTTGGGATGTCAGCTGTATATATCGTGTATAGGATGGGGCAACCTTGTATTTGAAATCAAATATTACAAGATGGCCAAAACGTTTTTTAACCATAAACGTTAATAATATAGTGAGATGCGAGTATTATAGACAAAGAGGGGTTTATAAGATTGATCATAATAATAGTACTTGGTACAAGTTTAATAACACAAAAATTAGCATAAGCTTAATATGCCTCCCTTTAAGTAAAGACAAGAGGATGTGAAAACCTTTTTCGTAAGCCAAAGCTCGTTAGCCCATTTACTTTTTCAAAGCGGGATAAAGTCTTAAGTACCAACAGACGAGGGCTTTTTAAATATTAACACCAAGTTACAGTGAGCCCTGTGAAGGAAGGGAAGAAACCTCATGAAGGGTGGCTATTCACACAGAACTCGATGGGGTATTAAAGACATCAAAGGGGTTTCTCCACCTGTCCAAGTCTACATCAGGCCAACGAAATACGCTTCATGTAACCTATTTGTCACAAACTACTTACTACTTAGTTTTCCTACTCCAACTTACTATTTAGGTTACTAACATTTTTTAAATTTATTAATTAATTACACTGGCTCAACAACCCAGCACGGGTCTAGGCCCCATTAAGGCGTCGCCTCCACTCTTCTCTGTCCTGTGCGAAGATCCTCCAAGCTCTGTACCAAACTAAACAATAGGATAGCGAAGTCTTTTCAGGTAGTTTCGTCCTCCATTTAGGGTACATGTCCAGCCCACCTCAGTCTAGCTTATGTGCTTAACCCCGTCAGTCTCCTGATATATAAGATACAGCTTTGCATTTTGTCTGAGTCTAAATTGACCGCCAACTCTTACAGCTCCAAACATTCTTCTTAATATTTTTCTTTCGTAGAGCACTAAACTGTTGGCATCTGCCCAGGAGAGAGGCCGATTCATGAGTTAAAACTGTCCTGATGATTGTTTTGTACAGCATGACCTTGGTTCTTCTTGATATCAGCCGACTTCGTAAAGTTTTCGCCTTCCCAAAATAACATCTATTAGCTGTTTGAGCTCTGTCGAGCTATCTCCTTTGAACAAAAAACCGAGGTAGACAAAACTGTCGATACTTTCGAATGTGTAGGTACCAAACGTGATGGTGGGATCCGATTGTCTTGAAGGGTTAGCCACCATATACTTAGTCTTTACTAGGTTTACCTTAAGACCTATACGCCGTCCAGTATTCTCCAAATAGGAAAAGCCTGTAGTAGATCGCTCTGTGTTCTTCCCACTATGTCTATGTCGTCTGCATGGTGACTTGTAACGATGAGTCCCTTATGACTTTTTCTCTGACAAGTCATTCTAGATCTTGACCTGGCTTCTCGACTCCCTCATCAGCAAGTCCACAAGGCTTATCAATTCTCTTGGGAAATTCACTTCTTTCATTCTTTGATACAGTTTTCCCCTGATGATATAGTCATAGGCACTGTTAGAATCCACGCAAAGGTGGTGGGTCGTTATATTGTACTCTCTAGTCCTTTCCATAAGAGTTCTCAGGGAGAATATTTGATCAATACAAGATCTACCATTCATAAATCCGCACTATTACAATCCTATCTGGGGCTGGAGGAGTAGTCTTTGGTAAGCCACATTCAAAAGTACTTTGTTGGCAGAGCTTAGGAGTGTTATACCACGATAGTTATCATAAAGCATTTGATCTTTAGGTGAAGAGGGAGGATAAGGCCAATGCCCCAGTCATGCGGGAGAGTTTCGCTTATCCAAACACTGCGTAGCAGATCTCGGATCCCCTTCACCATTTCATTTCCACCACCCTTCAGAATTTCAGCTGGTATGCCATCACATCCTGGTGCTCGGTTATTTCTAAGCTTCTGAATTGAAGGCGCAATTTCCTCATCATCTGGTGGATCAAGAAGCTCACACTCTTTGTAATTTTGAATTGTGTTAGAGTCATAACTATCTTCTAAGGCAGGGTTCTGAACACTCCCCAGCAGACTACGGAAATGGTCGGACCATCTTTCCAGGATCCCTTCTTTATCTGTGATCAATTGTTCGTCCTAACCTCTACAAGTATAGGACCTTGGTTTAAATCCCTTTCTCTTGGCATTGATTGTCTTGTAGAAAAATCTAGTATTAGCTTGTCTACTGAGGTCCTCATCCTCTCTCATTCTTTCTCCCTCTTTTTTCTCCTATGTAGGTGGTTCTCCTCTAATCTTAACACTCCGTAATGAGAAACAGCCTGACGAGACCTATGCACATCAATCATCCTCCTACAGGCCCTGTTTTTGCTGTCTGTAGCCTCTTGACATTTTTGATCAAATCATTCAGACCTCTGAGGTGGCCCATCTAACCCCAGTACTTCTTCAGCAATTTGTTTCATAGGGGCCCTATACTGGCACCAACGCCAACGCCATTCTCCTCAACCCACCTTCCAAAACTACATCCAACCTTTGGGCAAACCTTTGGCAAAACCTGGTTTTTGGAGCTTTCAAGTATGTTTTCTTCTCCTTGAGCCGGTACCTCAAGGCTTCTGTTCCTTTTGGCATGGATACGTGCCATTACCAGGTAATGATCACTATCTACATTTGGTCCTCTGAACGTTCTAACCGACGTAAGCATAGAATGTTGTCTTCCGCTGATAAGAACATGGTCAATCTGGTTACTTATTGTTTGGGGAAACCCATGTTGCCTTGTAGATATCTTTCCCGTCAAACATGGTACTCCCAACAACCATATTGTGTGATGCTGCTAAATTGACCAACTTTGTCCCATTATCATTGGACATATTGTACAGGCTATTTCTTTCAGCTAGGGGCCAAAGAACTGAATCTCTACCGATATGTGCATTGAGGTCTCCCAAAACTATTTTCATGTCGTGACGAGAACACTTCTCGACGGCATTTAATTTATACCTTAATATTTTCATCCATTGCTAACATTTGATTTCATAAAATGAAAACAATTGACAATCAAGCGATTGTATAGCGGTAAAATGTGTTGTTACTTTTGAAGATAAGAGAAATATTTGTATATATAGAAATATTTACCAGTAGTAACCTGAAACATAAAGTGGTTATAAGCAAGTAAGTTAGATTAAATTACAATTCTAATATTAGATAAATGTGCTAATATATTTGTCACTAGCTACTTATATTTATTATATTAACTAACATGGGCTTTTTGAAGTAAGTTCATTTTTATCCCGTTCTCTGTAAATATTTTCATCAACTACAAAACATCTATATCATAAAATACAAACCATTTACAAAAAACCGATTTTCTTTCAATAAAATGTGTTACTGCTAATGTTAAAAACAAATTAAATAATTTATCAGTAGTTAGCTAAAACATAAATTAATTTATCCATATCATTTGAATTTACAATATCAATAAATGATAAATATAAATTTTAATTGTATTATCAGATAACATCTTGTATCCGCTTTAAACAAGATTTATCTAAGGTTTAGCTTCATGAAGAATTTTTTAATGATCGGGATATACAGCTCTCTTAACTAAAAATCTATTTTAGAAACAACCTTTGTCTGGAAAGAAGCTATTCATTATTAAAAGTAGAATATAGACCCTCTGTTTGAATTTTTTTTAAAAGGAGTGATTTCAGGACAATACCTCGCAGTTTTAATAAGAAATATATAAGGAAAGTATTTTTTTTGTAAAGTAAAATACCTTTCTATGATTTTATTCCATATATTTTATATCGTCTAGTTTATGCGATCACTTTTGGAACGATTATTGACGGGGTTTTGCTTTAAATATATTTTTTTTAAATTATTTATTTATTGATATTTACAACTATATTACAGTAATATAACAAGTAAATTGGCTGAGTGATACATAATGACGTGATATAATGACAAGTAGAGAAACTACCCACTGGTAGTACTCAAATCGCATGTTCAACTAAGAAGGTCACGTGGCCATCTTCTTCTCAGACCCCTCGGAGGATTATCGGGAATTGAAGAGGAAGCTAGGTTTGAAACTAGAGGGTTTGAGTGGAAATGAAGTTTGTTATGAAAGGATAGATACCGGGTTCGGGCCAAATCAGCAACATATGGGACATTAAGGTCGTTATGGATGGACTATATTCTTAACAAAATAAGGAGCGTTGAGGATTTTACGAAGGATTATGGATTGTAGGGATTGGATATGAGAAGAATTCGATGGCTTAGTGGAGCCCCAAAGCTCTACTCCGTAAGTCCAAATAGGTCGTATGATGGTCATGTAGATGAGTCTTTTGTAACTAATTGGGAGCATAGAGCGTTTGTCTAATAAGTGTTGAAGTAGCCTGAAACGTCGAGCGGTTTCTTGTCTTTTCAGTCTTGTATGAGGATTCCAGTTTAATCGTTTGTCGAGATGCAACCCTAAGTATCGGATCTGTTCTACAGGCACAAGTGGGATATTATTAAAGGATACTGAAGGGCAGGAAGTCATTGGTTTACGACGTAAGGTAAATGTGATTTGATGGGATTTTAATTTATTTTAATTCTCCAGTTCTGGCACCATTCTTCAAGATCAGTGATATGGGATTGGAGGCTTTGGGATACAATAACTGGATTGGTATTGACTGATAATACCAATGTGTCATCAGCATATGTGGTAAGGATAATATTAGGATGAGTTGGGATGTCAGCTGTATAAACTGTATAAAGGATTGGGCCAAGGATACTACCTTGAGCTTTAAATATACATAAGCCAAAGTTTTTCTTACATCTAGGCATGGCTTTTCAGAAATACAATGGTTATGGAAAGGATGTTTTCTGTTGCCTAATTAATTATAAAAATAGAATCTCGAAAAATTATCAAGACCATCAAGACATAACTGTGCTCTAGCCTATAAAATTTCATCGTAATCGAATTACCAGTAGTAACTGTAATGCCTATCACACCTACTTCAGTAGAGGCAACCTGGCTAGTATCTTAATATCCCAATCAAGATACCAACATGTTGCTAGAGGTAAATTCCGAGGTAAATATTAGAGGTAAATATTTGGATCCGTATGTTTCATTGCTACATCCTAGCCATTCTGATATTTAATTAACTAAGTGAAAACCTGTATAGGACGTTAGATAGTGGAATAAAATAATAGTAATTAATTTTTTACTGTTTAATGAAATATTTCCATTTTTCTAATTTCTGTACAAAAAATACAGACAACAATTAGATGCCCTTTTCCTTTTTAACTGTAAATTAGGCCTTTAAAGATACTTAATTTTAAGGTTTAACTTAACATTTTTTAATGATCAATTCTTGTATTGTCCTTTACGCATAAAAAACTTATATTATTCCTATTTCATTTACTGTACAATAGGAACAGTGTTATTAAACTCATTTATAAAATCACGGCATAAAATAAAGAAATTTAAGAAAACTTTATAATTTTTTTGTTCTTTATAAAGGATTAGATTTATTGATAACCAGATTAATAAGTTTTAATTAATGATTAAAGGTAATATATATATATACAAAAAAAGGAATATGAGTGTGTCAATGTACATTGATGAATATAAGTTGTAATTGAGGAAGTGATCCTAGTAGTTAGCGATGCTAATAGCTAGTTAGACGAAGCCGGACCGAGCCCCCTCGCACCCCTCCGCAGCCCTGAAGAAGACCTGTGGGTCGAAACGTTGACTCTTTAATAAACAGTTCTCCCTACTTAAGAAAATTTTTTTTGACCTCTACGCGGACCATTTTCTTCCACAAGAAGAAGAAATTTTCGTTAATATTTTGTTGATAATTAAAAATATTTTTCAACAATTAGAATGTTTTTTTTGATAAATGACATTGAACCTTTGCAAAAAAAAAATTTACAAGGTTAATCGGAAAATAATGATAACGCTTAATTATTTTCTTTCTTAACTTTAACGAGATTAAGAATAGATTCATTATTTTGGATTATCATATAATTGAATGGCAACAGGTTTTCAAGTACCTTTGAAACATGAAATCAGCAATAACCAGAATACAAAAAGTTAAGTAAGATTTCTTCTTCTTTCTTATTAAGTTTTCGATTTGATAAATAGGTATCTCTATATGTTAGGATAAATAGATATCTTTATTACCTGAATTCCTTGGATTTTTGTAAGGTCATAAAAGTGATTCTTGAAAACAAAATGGATGTTGTATGTTTATTCGTTGGACATAAAGTATAAAATTACATGAGGATCTCCCTTGTGTGACACTAACCAGTGTGATATAAATGATACATTATACCTCCCATTATTATAGAGATCATTGAATATAATTATGATAAGATAAAGATTTTAATCATGATAATTAGATAAATCCATTAAAATTCTATATTGTATACGTAATATAATTATGCTCATCTAAATAACCAGATGCAAATTAATAAAATATCATTAAATAAACATTTCACGCTATAATTGGCCGATGACGCTTGGCAGAGAAGGACATTGCTAATACCTATGATGATTGAGATTATTTGTGGCCTGTTTGCCGAAGCCGATCAATCCTGTTCATAACTGTTGTACAAATAGGGCGTGCCATGATCTGGTGAGGTGCCGCCATCACGCGAGCGCTGCATTACCAAGAAAGTATTTAGTTATTTCCTCTATTACCTTGTGACCAATCGCCACGGCACGAATGTCAGCCTTCGTGATTCTACCTTCATTTCCGAAACGAGAGGCTCATGCATGACAGCACCTGCCAGTCAAGGTACAGTAGACTTATTTTATTGTTTTTTGTTTTTTTATTTACATGTACAACTGTATTGTTTAAATAATAATATACACGGCTTGATTAACAAATCCATGGAGAACGCATACACCTTTGTTTGAGAAGGAGGAGATCTATTAGATTGTTGTTTCAAATGTTGCCTAGTTTTATTAGACATACTTCACAGATAAAGTATGAAACGATGGCCTCCTGTGTAAACTAAAATCAGTTCTACTGCAGACATATTATGGGTCATAAAAGCTTATTTTGAGCAAAAGTATTTTATTGCTAATGAGGACGTGTAGTTTTCTGACTATTGATGAATTAGTGCAAGGAAGTGTTCTAGGCCCAGTTATGTACTCTATTTACTCTGAAAACATCTCACAAACGCCAGAAAGCCTACATACATATATATACAAATGTTACCTGTAATTTCCCTTCTCTGTAACATACCTATAACAAACCATTAACATACCTAAGATCCAGGAGTTAATGACAAATCATCAAGCGTGTAAATTTTTGTTTTCAATAAAAAGGTTTATGTTTCTATGTGCGTTTTTTCTTTGGAAAAATAAAGTATTGAGTAAGCACTGATAAAAGTCCATTGGCTGAAAGTCTTTTTGATATTTTATATAATAAAATGGATGTTCCTCATAAGCATGCTTTATAAGAACGATACCACGTGATTCTCTCAAGACAGGACTTCCTAGACTACGTCTTTTCCTTATTGCTTTAAATGTCTCCTTATGAGCTGATTCATAATTGCTGAATAGCGATAACTAGAGAATCTGTGTTTTATTTAAGTACTCCTTACCAGTTTTTATTTTGCTTATTCTATGCTCCTATATTCCAGCTACATCTATCGCTGCTTTTTGAGACAGCTCAGTTTTGACAGTTTTAGAGTGTACAGTTCCATTGAAGATTGGAAAGGAAAAACCAATACACAAAATTTGGAGTCTACTTTTATACTAATATACTAGAGCTGTGCACTTAGAATCACCTTAATTCTGGTAATGCCCTCTTCAGGCGTAATGAGAGCTAGCATGTAATGAGCAGTTATGACTTCTATCTATCCAACTTGATTCTTTTCCTGAAGTGATTGAAGGAGATGGGATGTCTTTCCAGTGTGACTCCCACAAAGAGGGTTTAGGTTGAGATACGACGATCATCGTTCTCCCTTCATCGCATGCTGAAACGACATCACGATCGTATCCATCCGCCGACTTATCCCCGATGCCGTACCGCCTTACATCTTCCACTGTTGTTGATGATGCTGCATGCGACTCTTGTGAGCCCAACCGCTGGAGTAGTAGATGACGATGTCATACAATGCTTCTGCTTCAGTGTACTTCAGATACATTCAACATTATAGGCTTGTTGACATTACCTTAACACCATACATAAGAAATAAAAAAACACATAATATTTTTATTTAGAGGTCCTTTTCTTAAAATAATTGAATGCTACAGGATGAAGTTTATAAGCTAATTAATTCTGAGAGAAGTGAAACATTCCTACTAAAAGATATACTGAATTATTATAACGCTTCAAATAGTTCTCAAAAACAGGATTCTATTGGGAACATCTCACGTAACCTCCTGAATATATAGTTAACTTTTATTTTTATTGAAAGTTTGAACTTTGCAAATATTTTCCCTGGTTTATTAATTATTTTATATAGACGAACGTTAAGAATTTTTTTTATATAACCAAATGTGCATTCATTAAATTATGAAAAAATAACTAATTGTACAACATCTAAGACATTAGAACATATTAGTTTATGAGTTTTAAGAGTATTACTACACAAATAACCTATAAATATATATACTTATGTGTTATATTTATGTTATATATCAATAATATAACTTCTATCCAATATAATGAATGAAATACTGTGTCTGCCGGTAACTGGAATATTACATCATTTTATATTGATACGAAATAATTACTTTGAGAGAAAAATGAGACATATTGTCAAAACAAAACTACTTTATTCATGGAACACATCAATTTAATATACCACTCTTAAAACAGAGACGGTGTTTCAAAATATTAGTATTATCGGAATGTAGTACATATTACATAATGTAATATGTACTGTTGGAAGACAGAAAAAATGAAATAATGTATATTTATAGGTGTTCAGAAGTTTACTAGATATATTCTAGTGTACCCTCCGTATTGTCGATGGCTGCTACCACATATTTCCCAATTTTTTATGATTAAAAACATTAAAACAATATTTGTAGTTATTCTGTTCCTAATTATAATTATTTTATATTAGAATATTATATTGCTGCATCAGTATTTAGTAACTTAGATTTTAAACAAATCTAATAAAATTTGTAAAATTAATTTAATTTAACATTTTTTTGGGATATATAATAGATTATTACTATTATGATTGCCTTTCATTGCGCCTATGTTGTAGAACAAATGGTTTGAATTTAAACTCAGCTCCTCAAACATACAAACTGACGAAGTTCGAGTTTTCCACTGAATATTTTAAGTAACTTTGAGTCAATGCCAGTGCAGCATATGTGCTAGTCCTACTATGTGAGGTTTATTTTTTTTTATTTCATTGATTAAAAAACTATGTTTTAATTTTAATCAATATCAAGTGAATTATTTAAATAAAAGTGTTTTTTACAATTTCATAGTTTTTGTTTAATTACTCAACCATCTATTTATACTATCTATTCCCTATTGACATTTTGTCTGTTATGATTATTATTTATGGTCAGATAAAGATATGATTTAGGAAGGAAACGTAAACGAAGGATCAGAAAACAATTTGAATAAAATGAAGAAAATATGTGTGGGCCAAAAATAGATTACGAGTGGTAGATTGTATTATAAAATAAAAAAGAATACAATAATTTAATAATTAATAATAATAATACATTATTCGCACTTACGGGTGAGCGGAGTGGCTCAGAGGTAGAGCACTGAGTTGCCGGGCCGGAAATCCTGGTTCTAATCCGGCTGCAGGCCATGACTTTTATTTAGTCTGTTTGCAGCGGAAGATGAATCATGTGGATCTAGGACCCTCCTGGGGCCCACCCAGCCTCTATAAAATATGATAAAAATAGGGTACCCAAAATAAGGGGTAAAAATCTGGCGGTTGAACGTAACCTAGGACAAGTCACATCCACGCAGAACCGTTGTCCATGAAACAGTACAGTCTCTACCATGTACTGAACCCCAGACCCGTTCACGAGTGGTAGTGTTACGGATTATTTTAATTTTTTTTATTCGCATTTACGGGAAAGTTTTTACTATTATAATTATATATTTTTTAGAGTCATTATTTCACTTTTAGGCTTTATTTTTATAAAAAATTTCGCATTTATTTTGTTTTTATTACCGCGTATATATATTTTTATTACATTTATTTATTTTATACTTTGTTTTGTTTTTATGGAATGATTGTAAAGCTACTTATCACTATTACTTATTACCCACAAGTGGCAGATTGTAATATTACAATAAAGTGTAATAACTAAAAAAAATAATATTTTTTTTTCAAATTATTTTTATATATAATATATTGTATTATCAAATCATTTTTCTTCATAATACAATACACTGCATGTTATATAGTCTGGAAAATATATCATTAATAAAACTGTTCAGCTATAAAGTTGTGAGCTTTAAATTATTATAGATAATTTTGTAGTTAATTTCTATGGATAAAAATTCGTATTTGTTTATGTACAATAGTTCACTTCTATTACAAATATGCTAAAACGTCCGTTGTAATTGTATTTTGAACATAAAAGTAATGTATTTTGTAGGACAATATGTTCCGATCGGAGGAGAACTACTAAATCCTATGTCCGTTTTTACTGACATGGGATTTAATTCGAGATAAAATGCTTTTCAGATTCAAATTCTGTACAAATAATTCAGTAAATATTGAAAGCGGCGTTGGGATGAGACATCAGCTAGTTCTATTGTTTTATGCGTAAATGATTGCATATTGTATTCCGTTAGAGTTAGCAAACGTGGAAAAACAGTTACACCTGATTTTATATTTCCATTTATTTGTTTACTTAAATCCACTTTAAAGTCTTAACAAATTTTCTCTCAACAAAAAATTTTGCAATTGTCCCTAGTTATTTTATACTAAACTGATTAATATGTTAGGATTATTCAAATTAAAAAATGATTGTTTAACATACCCTTTAACGATAACGAACTACGGTACTAAAAAGTATATTAACGATTTTACATAAAGCTCTTCATGTTAACCAATAATTATGAGTTTAGAATATTACGAGGGCTATTCAGAAAGAATAGCTAGATCAAAGCCAGACTAAGATGGATGGGACATGTGGAAAGAATGCCGGAACACTGGATAGCTAGGAGAATGGTCAATGAGAAACCGGACGGTAAATGTAGCAGAGGACGCCCTCGGATCAGATGGCTAGATGATGTCGAAGATGACCTGAAACTGTTGGGTGTACGAAACTGTAGGAGAATAGCACAGGATCGCGGAGATTGGTCGGCTGTGGTGTTGGAGGCCCGGGTTCTTGCAGGACCGTAGTGTCAAAATAATAAATAATAATAATATTCAGAAAGTAAGGAACGTTTCCACCTGATGCCGCCAGATGTGCGCCAATAGCGTATACATTGGTGTGCTCGTGCTCGGCACCTCAGTCTACTCCCAGCTGTCACAACGGGACAATCTCCGCACTACCTCTTTTTTATATTCAAATTTGATTCGTTTTTTGTAGGCAAAAAACTTAAAACCAATAGAAATTCATGGGGAACTGTGTGAAGTGTCAGGAAGTGGTGCATTGGTTTAAAAATTGCCTAAGAAACGTTCATGATGAAGAGAAGAGTGGACGTCCGAGCATTGTGACTGGCGATCTGGTCGCCAAACTTGACGAAACGATTCGTGAAAACCGCAGTTTCACAATAACTGAGCTTTTTCTATGTTTTCCACAAGTTTCACGGACTTTATTGTTCGATATTGTTTCGCAGAAGCTAGGCTACCACAAATTTTGTTCAAGATGGGTGCCAAAAATGCTTACAGCTCACCATAAAGAACAACGGCGGTAGAATTCTAACAGACGTAAGATTTCAAAGCTTGTCCACCGCTATGATAAGTTCCTGAATTTGAATTGTTTTTTGTTGTTTTTTTTAATTCAAAAGCGTGCCTTACTTTCTGAATACCCCTCGTATTATTATATGACTGAGCTATACTGCTTAGTATTCATGATTTATACATTGATATTTATATCTATAAGTGGCTCAGTGGTAGAGCGCTGAGCTCCTATGCCGAATGTCTTGGGTTCAAATCCCGCTCGCTGGAAGACTATCATTTAATCTGTTTGAAGCCGGAGATGGTTCCAATGGGATCTAGGGACTAGGATCTAGGATCCAATGGGACCTGGGACTCACTCAGCCTCTATAAAGTCGATACCCAAAATATGTGGTCAAATCTGGCGGTGGACAATGCGTGGTCTAGAACAAACCACTTCCCTCCACTACCGTTGTTCAAGAAACAGTACAGTCTCTACCATACTGGTACAGATCCTTTACGGGCTGTAGTGGTACAATTTTTTTTTGGGGGGGAGTGGGAAAGGGTCTAGTTGGAGGATAGAGAAACAATTTTTAAATAAGCATTGTTTCTTATCAGATAATATTTATGATTATATGTTTTGAACTTTATCTAAATGGTACCCCGTAAAATTTGTTATTCCTTATATCGACTTTTTCTTTAGTTCATATAATTCGAATTATACGTTTATTTTATCCTATAATTTAAATCATCCCTACTTCTGTGTATGTTTTGCTATGTTTTTTTTTAATGCAATGTCATGATTTATACATGGCATTTTATTGTTACATTTTTTTTACATTTGTATGTATCGTTTTAATTCGTTTGTATCTTGTATATCTAGACCTTTGGAGACCTGCAATGTGGGTTTCGACATTGGCTTTTAAATAAATAGTTGAACTCTATTAAAGAAATAATTTCTCTGACTTTCTTCTTCAATACTGATGATGGTACTAGATGGGGAGGAAAATGGTCCGGGTGGAATAGTAATCTCTTAAATAATAATAATAATAACCTTTATTTGTTCTTTAACTATAATAAACATATACAAAACATTCTATTTTTTTCCTATACCTATTCACGTATAAACAAAATCAACCTTTAGTTGAGGTTTTAAGTTCGATTGTATCTTCCTTACACTCTTGCAACCTCACTAAATAATGTACTTGTCCCATCCGTTTTCACTATTTCCTTTCCAATGCTACTCCCTTCCAGGTTGCCCCTCCGCAGCTCTTCTTCATATCCTTGTCCCAGTCTGTCGGTTGGCGTCCTCTCTTCCTAGCGTGCTCTCTTAGGTACCATTCCATTAGCTGCCTGGTCCATGTTTCAGCATTCTTTCTGATGACATGTCCGGTCCAAGTCGACTTCTTTAAATGGACTTTTTCCATAATTTCTGGGACGTCAGTCCTTGATCTAATCCACTTATTTGGTTTTCGATCTTGTCTAGATATTCCGAGGAGGTATTGTTCCACACCTCTGACTGTTACTATGAACTTGTGGCTAGTCTTCTTGTCTATTACCCATGTTTCACAGCCGATGGTCATGATAAGAAGCATAGTGCTCATCCAGAGTTTCCTCTTGAATTCCAAGCTCACAGAGGATCTATACATATCCTTGAACTTAAAGAGTGCGCGCCATCCTTGAGTACATCGCCTGCTTATTTCTTCTGTTTGCCCTTTAATCGAGATAAGATGCCCGAGGTATAGAAATGATTCTACTTTCTCTATAAGATCTCTTACATATCCTTTATTTATCATCAGATAATAATCTATAATAATTATTATTCTCTCTGTTTTTATGTTTATCTAAATTGGTCAACATTATTATAGTTCTTACCTATATCCCATCGCTCTAGTTCATATATTTCAAAAATACCTTTATCTTATCCTATGTTTTATTTTCTGTATTTAAATATTTCTACATTTCATTTTTATCACTGTATTCGTTTCAATTTGTTTGTATCATTTTAATTTGTTTGTACCTTTTTATATCTAGCCCTGAAGACTTAACCTTGTTTAAGAAAATATTTCCTTGACTGCTACATTTTCTTCCCCATTTGTATTAGGTCAACTAATATTATTATGGACTCATCAATATTCGTTAACATGAAGAGCCCTATGTAGAATGGGTACTATACTTTTTTAATACCGGATTATTTTTTAGGACATAACACAGAAATATTCTTTTTTATATTATCATCTCCACTATATATTAATTAGTGTTGTATTAAATAATTAGGGACAATTTAAAAACTTTAATTTGTTGATTTTTTCATATTGCGTTTAAGAAAAGAATAAATTAAATAAAAAAGCAGGCGTACACTACTATACAGGCGTATCCTACAGACGTTTACCATTTTTGTAAACTCTGGAGAAAAAAAAAATGCAGCCATTTACGAAAAAACAATAGAAATAGATGATGCGTCATTCCAACAGCGTTTTCTTTCTTTAATATGAGTTAAGTGTACGGAATTTGAATCTGAAAAGAGTTGTATCTCTGTCCGGACCATTTTATTCCAAAGTAATGATAAGAGTACTAGATCTAAGATTTAGATTAATAAATTATATTAATTCAGTTAATCCTGAATTTTTTTTCTTATGCCGAAATCCTAGCAATCCTAAATATTGGTTGAGTACATTGTAACACTGTCGTTTAATGGATAACGCTTATTATGGTTTTAGATAGTTTGGCCGACTAGTTACTATTTTATAAGAACTCTGTGAATAGGATAGGTGAGTGATGAGAAGGAGCGATGAAAGTTGGTAATTAAGAAGAAGTTATTAACTAATTCCCTCCCAAGGGCTATGATTAGCAGCAAACTCGATCCACAGGTAAGTTAGGGCAACTGGCAACGAGATAGAGCAACTCCCCGACTAACTGCAGGATCCGGTTATCTCAGGATCGATCCTTCAATGTTATCGGCTTGTCGCTAAATTTATGTTTTCACTGATCAGTCCCTTTATTCACTATTAATACTATCATTATTCATGCGTGGATAATCCTTTGATTTACTGGAGTAATATCGTTAATAATACACCATTGAAGACTAATTCATCAGATATTGGTGTATTTTAATTTTTTAGTAGACATATTTTAAGTTTATTTGGAGCTTATGTGTTTGATAATGATACATTGATGTGTTATAAATCAAATTAAAATGATTTATTTATACTATAGATCAATTTTTTTTTGTTGGATATTTGTCATTTTAGGAATACAATGTTATCTCCTTTAGGATGTTAATTATCTAACTGTCCCGCAGGTTGTTGCTTTGAGTTGTGTTACAAGTTTTTACTGTTTATTCATTTCATTTATAGTATTTTCCAAAAATACAAATAATTGCTAGTTTTAGTATGTGTCCGGACGTGATTAGACTGAATATAAAAGATAAATAATAAAATATATTAGTAGAATAGATTCGGGGAATAAAATGATGAAGTCAGATACTGAAACATGTGGTTTATTAAGTCTAAATATCATTACAGGTTATGCATTTTTTTACAATTAAAGAAAAATAAAGAAATTATTACTTATAGGTATGTACAAGGGAATGGTTAATTTTACAAAAGAATAATTTGAACAATAAGATGAAAAGAATATTATTAAATCTTAATTATTATTTCGTAATGATGATTCATATAAACCAGACATTAACACTGGGCGACAGGGCCACATGGAGATAAAATTTATAGTCTTTGTTTCGTACGGTGAATTAAATATATTGTCTTTGAGGTTGATGGCCGGTGAACAGCTCCCTCTTACTAATTGAATGAAAAGGTGAACTTAGAATTGAAGCGAAGGATTCATTTCCTGAGCTCTGATTGTCTTTGGTTAGCAGGCGATCTGGTGGTATCGAGGGTGTACTTCTTGTATCTGGTGATAGGCGATCTTGGCTATAGGCGAATGTGATTAATGTACGGTCTCCATGCTGTGAATGGCGAAGTTAGCTTTAGAGGAGAAGAGCGGAGAGATACAGATAGCTTCCAGTCTGAATCAGAAGTCAAGTGAAGTGCGAGATGACGGAGTGGGGGAAACAAAGTACCCTTTATTTGTTGCTAAGGTAACAACTGTGAACGAGACCCGCGAGATTTGAATTTGAATTTTTTAGATTGATTCGCGACTGAACAGTATGGGAAGATAATGTAATTGTGGGTAATGAGTAGATTTCGGTAATCATTTCATCAAGATTTAATAGTTTCAACTAACATTTCGAAGTATAGATGATATATGCTGGTTGAAACATCCATTTCTTGATTAAATGAACCGAAGTAGATCTGAAGTACATTTCCTATAATAAATTCTCTTTTCAATACTAAGGCTCATGATTACTTTTATTTTGGGATATCATGAGTAATTTCTTATTATTTCTTTATTCTATTATTTTTTATTTGCAACTTGGCAATTGCGCCTTCAGCGAATTTGATCCAAGTCTTTGGGTTTCTCTTTGCTTAGCTACACCACTATAAAGTTTTGGAAATGATCAAAAGTTAAGCAGGTCTCTTGGCCATTGTCTTGTTAATATTTTCCTATCAACAGGGAGTAGGAAAGAGGGAGTAGTGGATTTTACTGATTTTATGTTCATGAGTGGAATATTTTGTATATGTTGTGAATATAAGGTTTTATCATCGGAATGTTCATGTCGTTGTCTATGGTGTGATTATTGTTATTATTATTTAGTAATATAACTTCATATTTACGTTTTAATCAATGTTTTAGATTGGATTATTTTTCAGAGGTAGGTTATGTGTATATGTAACATTTCACTAATCAGTCACCTTAGTACTTTAATTAAACCACCATTATCGTGATCATAAAAATATAGTGTACCTGGGTTAAGTAAATAATCTAAATAATTACAATGAATATACTTTATTAAAACAATTACTCATTTTTAATACCATCTAATATATACTTTAATACATTTGCAATTATGATTAAGGTAAATAGAGAATTGCAATAACATACATACCGCCCCTCTTTCCAGATTCTCATGAAGCAATGTTCCTTTTTGGTTTTTATATTTATATATCTCCTTTTTATATGTCTCCCTCCTAGATTCTACTAGTTCCTACCTAAGGGACCCGTTGGTGGTACCAGCCATTTTTAACGGTCAATACCCTGAAGTTCTAAATTCACATTTATTTTTATAATAATAAAGCCTGATGTGGTCAGTACGATACATACCAACATACTAGAAACTAGATTAAGAAAAGTGTTATGTTGAAAGTCACAGATTATGCAATTGACGACATACACAGGGAATCAAATAATACGTTTAATCTATTGTAGATTCAAATGTTATAGAGTATTTTACAGATACTTGTGAAAACTATATGAGATTATAATGATCACTTTGCAATGACAGAGCAGAGTTTTATTTCTATCTGATCAGCCCAACAAGATATGAAATATTACTTACCTCTTCAAATTGCCACATTGCACCTGTTCAACACTTTTTAAAAAACTAAAGGCAGTTAGTATATATTAAAATTTTACCGAGATATATCCATTAAAGGAATAAATGAGATTGAAATAATGACTTCATAATGTGGTGTACAAAATGGATTCAATTCATGGTTAGTAGGAACCCACAAAATAACTAACTTTCCCCGCAGGGTTTCATGACCCTGGAATTTATGTTTATGAAAATATCCCCTGAAGTTATGACATTACTTCCAGTCCACTATGCCCGTAGAAGGTACATGCAGGTTGATTCACCTTCAACGTTTCATATATTTTATTTTAATACATAAATGTTATCGCGTATAATAAACAATTAATTTGTTACTGCCATTAAATAATTTTAGTAAAATTCAACAATCATCAATAATAAATAGTTTTCGCAAGTCATCTTACCAACAATTTTTTTAGGTTCTTCAATTTCTAATTTATTTTTCGAATGTGATATGAACGGAGCGTTTTTATAAATTCAATATTTTCTATATTATAAATACGTAGCGCTTATAACTGGAACACAATACTGCTAATAACACGTGGATAAGCAATGAATCAAAATGAATGTGATTTAAAATCTACAACTTAAAAAAAAGCAAAACCTACAGTTTTTAATTTTGGAAAAAATAAGATATTTCTATTCTACTTTACTACAAAAAATGCACGACCAATCTTTAAATTGTATATCCTGTTTCAGTGTAAATATGCTGCAACTAATCGTTGCTTAACCGTTCTGTCACCACAAATAAAGATACTCTACTTAGGATCTCTAAATTTGTGCATAGTTCTTTTGTACTATTATGAATATACAAAATATATTTAAAAATAAAACTTAAATATCTCTCGTGATGAATCTGTGTAAAGTCTGCCACCATTTATAGTATGTTAACTCTCTTGAAGCTAAAAAAGGATTAATAATGCGGTGTGTGCTGATGGACCGGTGGCCGATCTTGCAGAAATGAAGGGATAGAAAGATATCTTTTCATTGTTGTTGTTTTGTAACAACAGATTTTGTAACAATAATTAGTACAATAATCGAAGTATCTACATACCCTTCACCACCAAACTCTCTGCAAGCCTTTGGCCTCCGACATTATCATCTTCATTCGGCATTATTCTATTTGTTCCCAGTTACTGCTAAATAATCCGCAGATTAAAATTACCCCTTGTAAGGTTCTTCCCTGACATCTCTGAGAATTAAATTAATCTACTTTATAAGCTTTTTCTCCTATATACTGGACTATCCTTTAAATCATACAATTCACCAATGAGTAAAAACCTTTATTCCAGTCGGATACTCTTGTTAAAAACATTAACGAAGGATTAAAGACGTTTCGACAAATTCATTTGTCATTATCAATTTCTATTCTTCGCAACATCATATTAAAATTCGCAAGTAAACATCACTTGAGGTCAAAAAATGATTTAAAACAATTTTTCAAATAAAGTCCTGGAAGTTAACCTACAGATACCGGTATAGTATCTGACTTATAGAATAACTTAAAAAGAGGAAATGAAAGAAAGAAAAAAAAAAAGATTTATTCTATAACATAAGATAAAATATAACATATAATATAAGATATAACAAGTTAAATAACTCTTTAATTAAATATAAGATTGCACCAGAAGTAAAAACTAGGTCCATTAGATGGACATTAGATGATGACCGCAATTATAATAATAATTCGTAATAATGCCAGGGATACCAACTTCTGAATTTTACAAACTCAAATATCTAAATCCCCTTAAAAAAAAAACTGAGCATCTTAAAATAAAATAAAAGAGATGGAAACTGATACAAACAAAAAAAAAAATGTACAGGGCCAGAATACTGGTACAAACAAATCGCGTAAGCGTTTTGTGCTCGATTGAATTGAATTAGAGACGAAAATGACAATTTCTTGTCTATATTTACCTGAGGATAATCTAAGTAATGTTTAAAACCACTTTGACAGTATTTCGAATAGTGCAAGTAATAACCGAATTTCTCGTTATGAGTATGAAAGTGATTAGCCGTTTTTAGAAGGGCCGAGTAAGGACGATATAAAAATAGCCACGATAAAATAAAATCGTATAAAACAATGGAAATCGATAACACACTAAGTAAACTGATAACAGCTTCCTAAAACACTCCAGTTCCAATGCTACACCAACTGGTTAAAAAGCGATGGAAAATTAAAAAAAAAACTTGAATTATGGAAAGAATCTGTACTCATTTCGATCCACAAGAAAGGGACGGATTGTAATAAAATCCGCGGAACCTCACCCCTACCTATTTTTTTTGAAGTGGGAGCCCATCTAAACGAAATACATCGATTAGGAAGTGACCGAGCGAATCGGTGATGCGGAAAGGATTTTAGAAGCGGTTAAAAGAGGTTTTCTTAGTCGAAGAGAAGTAGAAAAGAGCACAAAATATGCTTTATTTAAGTCAACATTCCTCCCTATCCTCACGTACTCTTCAGAATCATGGGGACCGGCAAAGAAGCGCCAGTTTATAATAGAATCAGCAAATAGGAGATTTCTCAGGAAGATTGAGGGAAAAACAAGAAAAGATTGGCTCCAGAACACCACTATCAGGTCAAACCTAAAAGTTATTCCAGCCAACGAGGTAGTTGAGGAAAACCGACTGAAATGGCTTGGACTGCGGATGGATCCTAACAGGATTGCTAGCGAAACCTACCAAGCCAAAGTGGAGAGAAAAACGAGGAACAGGACGACATAGAAAGAAGACGTGAGGAAGGATTTTGAAAAGAGGGGACTCTAATTGAGCCGAAGACCGTTGGTGGAACAACAAAGCTGGAGAAGCAGTTGGTGGAAGGCCGGCTGAGCTGGAGACGGCTGTACAGATTTCCTCATCATCCTGCATAGGCGGTTATGAGGAAAGAATATGGGGATGATGACATATATGGTAGTTCATCAGTTTTTTTCTGAATGATTCCACCGAATCCCAGATAGTGTATAACGTATTGATTGAACAGAGTATACCAAAGAAGGTGGCAAATCTAGTATTTTAAAGGCAGGAAACGCATACTATTGTTAAATTTGATAATTGCAATTCATGAAACTATCACATTTTTAACCGTTCTTTAAGGATTTGAAACGTGGTCATTAATGTTTAAGGATGAACATTGTCTTAAGGTATTCTAGAGAAATGGAATATATTGGAGAAATTAGCTTTCAAAGTGCAAAATCGGAGAGTAATTTTTTAATATAATTGAAGAAATAGCATCCCCAAAGTTGAAACGGGTTTCCAGTTGTAGTTCTTGAAAGGAAGCTAGTAAACAGTAAATAAAACGCAGTAAACAAAAATATTATTTTCTGTAAATTGGATATAATGCTTATGATATTTTAATCCGATATAGTGGCCTACCGAATTTTTTTTTCATAGAGCCAGTCAGAGAAAAATTTACACTGTACCGTTTAATGAAAGTCGTCAAAAGGGAAATTTACTTTCTGTTTACAAAGACGTTTCGAGGGTATTAAATAATTTGTTTGAAAAAGCGATTTCTGTTATGTAGACTGATAAAAAAAATGAAAAATAAAAGAGTGAAGGGAAATATTAAAAAAATGACATAAGAGCAAATCCAGAGTCTTCATTGTTTTACTGGAACAATGAGCGATTTTAATTTTTTTCGGAAATATTTAATCTTATTCAAACCGAATTATGGTCTAAAATATTTTTAAATTATCAAATTAGCCATAATTCTTGCCTCTCAATGGATATTAATCTCAAGAGCATCTCCCGAGCCTCGGGGTTTTCTAAATTATACCATAAGTCAAACTTAATATTTTACCCTCCCAGCATCGCGGCTTCATAAACAGATTAATTTTGTTCCCAGAGATGTCAGGGAGGAACCTTAGAAGATGTAATTTTAATGCGGATTATTGAGTAGTGACTAAAATTACTAAGCTAAACCCGGGAAATTAAATTTGATTTAATGTATAAGAAATTTTTAATTAAATACAATGCTTCTTTGCTGTTTATTATAATTGATGATTTGAAGAGGATCTGGTTATAATTGCGTATTGTTACAATTGCGATGACGCAATAGCCCTCCTACTGTCATAAATGTTTCAATTTTTATTTTGAATATTTATAATAAAGTGGAATACAGAGCATTTATCTATCTAAATATCTATATAAAAGAGCATCTAAATATCTAAAGAAAATAAATGGCGTATTTTCACAGTCATATTGGAAACCAACGGCAGACGGTATAAGCACCATGCTGTGGTTGCTAATGTGAAAAATAAAATTAAAAAAAGAACAGTTGTAAATAATTTAATAAAGAGCATTTTATATCTATCTATTGGAAACCATCCTGACATATTCCTCGGAAACCTGGACTATGACCCCCCGTCTGTACTCAAAGGTGTAGGCGGTTGAGATGGATTTCTTGAGCAGGTGTCTCCGTTTCAACAGGCTCGATAAAATAAGAAACGATGAAATTCGACAGAGGATGGGTTTGGTTATATCTACAAATGAAAGGATCGGGGCCCGGTCTCTAAGGTGGCAATAGAATAGTGGTCAAACCTAGTCCTGGATTGGTTCCACCAGGGAGGAGAGGACGCGGATGGCCCAGAAGCAGATGGTCTAGGAGAAGATCGCTGGTTGAGGACTCCAGAAAGAGGATTCGATTAATCGGGAGGCAAGGAGCTCTGCTGTGACCAGTTGAGTCAACCCGTGTCGGAACGCTCAAAAAGTAAGTAGAGTAAGTGTTTTAAATATAATAATTTTGTTATATTAGATTTTTTATGCATAATAATTTTACTATCATATTTTATAGTTAGATTATAAAATCTACAATAGTCCACTGGTAACGAGAAGATACCTTTGTATACTGTCTGAGTTACTCTACGGGAACCTGGTACCTTAGGTTGTGCAACTGAAACCTTAGTGGTCTCCACGTTGTTGAGGTACCTGACTTGCTGGTTTTCTGTCGGGCCATGGTCTCCTTTGTAAGGTGCCAGTATATTAAAATGGACTACCCTGGGTTTTCCTTTTGGCTGCTTCCTTATCCTATAGATGACGTCGTTTATCCTATTGATGATCTTAAACGGGCCATCGCAGGAATTCTGAAGTTTAGGTGGGTAGCCTCGCCTTCTTCGAGGATCATGTAGCCAGACCAAATCTCCAGGTTGGAAGCCACCTTTCTCTGCCCTGATGTAACGCTCCTTCATTCTGCCACTTACTCCCTGGATGTTTGCACGAACCTTCTCGTGGATATTATACATTCGCTTCCGTAGAATCGTGACGTTCTCCTCTCCGACAACTTCCTCATCGGGCTTGAACTCGAATTTCAGATCGCAAGGCAAACGAAGTTCTCGGCCGAACACCACATTTACGGGGGTCTGTCCCGTTGCTCCATGGACTGAACTGCGGTAGGCCAACAGGAACATGCGAAGAAACTGGTCCCAGTCCCGCTGATGGTCGGAGACCATTTTAGACCAATATCGACCCATTGTCCTGTCCATGCGCTCCACCAAGCCATCCGATTGAGGGTGAAGAGGCGTCGTCCTGGTCTTCCGTATCCCCAGTGCTTCGGACATTCCGGAGAAGACTGCAGACTCAAAGTTTCTTCCCTGATCAGCGTGAAGTTCCATGGGTACTCCAAACCGGCTGACGAGCTGCTTCACAACTACGTCTGCTACCGTGACTGGCTCTTGATTCGGAAGGGCATAAGCTTCCACCCATTTAGATAAATAGTCCATGGCTACGAGAATATATCGATTACCTTCATCGGTCACATGGAAAGGGCCAGCGATGTCGATCGCTAACCTCTCGAACGGTGCTCCCACGTTGTATTTCTTCATAGGGGCCCTCTTTCTTCTTGTTGCTCCGTTAGAAGCCGCACAAGTCGCACAACGCCTGCAACAGTCCAACACATCGTCCTTAAGGTTTGGCCAGTAAAAGCTTTCACAAACTTTTTCCAATGTACGATGAACTCCAACATGGCCGCCAGATACACCAACATGTAGTTCCCTAAGCACTTCGGGCACTTTATTCCTTGGAACGATGAGCTGTAGCCTGCGCTGATCTCCTTCCGCGTTCTCCAATGCCCGTTTCAGCAGCCCGTTGTCCATTAAAATGGAGCCCCATTGTGCCCAGTACGTTTTCACCTTGTTCGACATTGGAGGAACATCCTGCCAGGGCGGTCTTCCTTGCCCCAATATTTTCCATTCCTTTATTTGTTTTAAGTCCGGGTCCTCGTCCTTTTCCTTTGACACCTCTGCGTCTCCCCAACTGTCGATGACAACTGAAGTCCTCAACACCGTTGCCTGCTTCTTTCCTTGTCGAGAACAATGCTTGCAACCTACATCAAAGGGTCTTCTTGACAGCGTATCCGCATGTCTGTGACATGTTCCAGAACGATGAGCAGATTCGAAGTCATACTCTTGAAGGCGCTCGATCCACCGCGCCACTTGTTCCTCCGGTGACTTGAATCGCAGCAGCCACATTGGAGCCGCGTGGTCCGTTCCAGCAGGAACCTTCTTCCGTAAAGATATTTATGGAAGTGCTCTATGGATTTTACTTCTGCCAGAAGCTCTTTCCTTGTGACACAGTAGTTGCGTTCCGGAGCTGAGAGTGCTTTGCTGAAATATCCAATGGCCCTTTCTTCTCCGTCTTGGATCTGAGATTGGACGCTACCAATAGCGACGTTGCTGGCATCTGTGTCAAGTATGAACTTCTCCTGCGTGGATAGCTCAGAATAGGAGCACTAATCAATTTGCTCTTCAGCTCCTCGAAGGATGCCTGACACTCGTGATCCCAACGGAAAGTCCATTTCTCCTCGGTAAGCCTGGTAAGAGGTTTTGTGATGTTAGCAAATCCTTTCACGTACCTACGGTAGTAGGTGCAGAGCCGAGAAAACTTCTCACCCGGTGCTTATCTCGAGGTACGGGCCATCGCTGCTATCTTCTCTGGGTCAACAGCAACTCCGTTGTCTGACACAATATGCCGCAGGTAGTTGACTTGCCTTCGGAAGGGATTTCACTTCTTTGGGTTCAACTTTAGGTTCGCTGTACGCAGTCGTTCGAAGACCTCCAGATTCTTCAGATGATGAGCTAAGGACTTTCCCAACACATTAATGTCGTCTAGGTATACCAGGCATACCTCCTAAGAGAGACCTCTTAACACGTTTTCTATTAGCCTCTCGAATGTGGCAGGGGCATTGCAAAGCCCGAGCGGCATTACTGTAAACTGCCAGAGCCCAGTGCCTATTGAAAACGCCGTCTTCCCTTTATCTTCAGCTGACAATCACACCTGACAATATCCACTGCGGAGATCCAAGGTAGAGAAGAGATTACACTCCTCTAGGGTGTTCAGCGTATCGTCAATCCTGGGAAGCGGATAGCTGTCCTTCTTGGTGACGTTGTTCAGAAGACGGTAGTCTACGCAGAACCTTGTTGTGTTCTTCTTCACCAATACGACAGGAGACATCCAGGGGCTACTCGAAGGCTCAATGACACCATCAGCCGCCATCTCCTTAATAATCACCTCGGCGTCCTCCTGTTTGGCTAACGGTAGCCTCCGCGGGACCTGTCGGATGGGCTTCCCATTCCCGGTGTCAATCCTGTGCTGGACAATATTCGTTCTACCCCGTGGTCCTTGGCCGGTCTCGTCGTGTCATCGGGTAATCATTGTTTTAACTTCCTCGCTCTGTTCAGGCTAAAGGTCGCGACATGATTCGTCCACAATTCCTCTTATCCTGTTTCTGGGAGCTCTCGAAGATCGGTGGGACGACGTTGCAGCTGACGAACCACTGAGGTAGCGGTTGTACACTACCCGACCGATGTTTCTTTCTTCAGCGTTACCGGGAAGCTGTTCAGGTTCATTAGCCGAATTAGAGTGGTACGTCCAACCTTGATGATAGACCTAGCTACCAGTACGCCGCGTCCAATCTCCTGTTCTTCGTGCCTTCCGGGTTCAAGGAGTACACATTGACCCTCTGGTAGAGGCACTTCGACCGTCCCATGCGTCATAATTATACTCCGCGCAGGTAACGTGGTATCTTCTAGTAAGAACACCCGTGCTTAGAGGTCCTTTTCCTGCCGAAGTATGACTTCCTCGTCTTCCAGCGTCATCACACCTCTCGACATATCCTGCTTGATCCCGTATGTGATCATAAAGTCCATGGTCAGTATGACATCCTCATCTATATCTGCCACGAGAGTGCGGTGCTTCAGATGTTGGCCCTCGATGAGGAAGGTAGCATCTGTCTCCCCGTAGACCTTGGCTGGCTGTCCCGTGGCAGTCCGTAATGCCCACGTGGTCGGTATGATCTTCTCAGCTGGAAATATCTTGGAGTTCAAGATTGCCTGCTCGCGCTGGTATCCACTAGAAGACTTCGCAGCTGCCTGTTCACCATCCCATCAACGTAGAAGCTGTTCGTTTTGCTACCTATCGACGCAACTCTGATGGCCTTCCTGGGGGCTTTGACGTCACTTGCTTCTAGGGTGTCCATTTGGCCACAGTTCCAACTTCCTCTTCTTACGGGTCCTGAGAGCATCCAACACTTTGGTCACTATGTCCTCGACGCTGGGGACCACATTAGGCTTTTCTTCTGCTGCTCGCACTCGAGCATGGCCCCTTACAGACTGTCTGACAGCTTCGAAACCCATGGCCTGAGATAATGCGTCTCCCAACGTTTTTGGCCGGGCTGCTTGTTGTGTCTCTGGGTCCCGAAGTCCATCCAGGAATTGTCGACAGCCAAACTCTTGTAGACATAGTCGGTGACCGGTGGGTAGGCGTTCCACACCAGCCAGCCAATATCCGCTTCAAATTCCTGCAGCGTCTCGTTGTCCTTCTGTACCCGGTTTCTTAGCTGTGAGCGATATACCTAGTTTATGTGGCGGTGGCCGATACGAATTTCCAGTCTTCTAATCAGCTTCCCGTAGTTTGACCGCTCCGACATAAGGATCCCCTGCAGCAATCTCAAGACATCTCCACACAAGGCCAGGCACAACGCTGAAGCTTGGGTCTTCTGTGACCACCCGGGGATCGAAGCCGCTGTCTCGAAGAGAGTCATGTAGTCCTGCCACGGCGTCTTTCCGTCGAATACTGGAATGGTATTGTGAGTTGGTGGCGTCCCAGCATAGGGGGGTAAAATGCTGTTACGATGTCTGCCCTCGGAGGAACGGTCGGTGTCGTTCGTAAGTGGGTTGCTCTTTCGTCCCTCGAGAGCTTCCATTCTTAGCCTAATTTCGTTCACTTTTTCTCCTAGCCTAGATTCTACATCAGCTACATTATTATTTACATCGGCTAACTTATTATCTACATTAGCTAACTTATTATCTACATTTTCCATTAACTTAGTCTCTAATGTGCCTAACTTAGACTCTAATGTATCCATTAAATCATTTTTTACATTACCTAATTCATTACTTACCTCATTTTTAACAGTGCTTAACTCATTTTGTAAATTACCTAGTTTATTTTCTACATTGCCTAATTCGTTCTTAAATGTTGCAGACAACTTGCTTAAATCAGTTTCAAACAGAACGTCATCTGGATTTTCCCCTAACTCTACATAAACTGTACAAAACATTTAGATTAACCGTTTAAAGGGGCCTCCGTTTTGATGAATGCAACATTCACCACGACGAATCCATGCTTCTCTGGCTCTTCGTATAGCATCAGGATGGTGCTAGATAGTTACTGCGGCTTCAACCACGTAGCCCATAAATGACATGTAGGGAGGAAAAAAAAAAGTTACTGCGGCTTCCACGATCCGATTTATTTGCTCTTCTTTTGTGCCAACTGCCGCAGAATAAACTAAAAAATAGACTTCAGCCAGCCCCACACAAAATAATCTAATGGCGTTAAATCCGGAGATCGTGGTGGGCATTTAGCTGGTCCGTTTAGACCAACCCATTGGTCTCCATAAGTTGCATTTAAATAATGAGAAAAGTGAGCTGGAGCACCGTCATGCATAAACCACAGCCTTCCCCTAGTACCTAGCGGAATATCTTCTAGGAGTTCATGAAGATTATTTTGCAAAAAATGCAAGTATGATATACCTGACAGCATAGGTGACAAAAAGAAAGGGCCAATGACGTTGTCACCTAGAAGACGACACCAGACATTTACAGAAAAGGTATGTTGGTAATGTCCAAGAGCAGTCGTATGAGAGTTTTCTTCAACCCAAGTATGGTTATTTCAAAGTTAAGAATACCGTTTCTTGTAAAGCAAGATTCATCAGTAACCAAAATGCAGTTCAGGAGGTTGGAATCTCGTGTGCACTGTCAAATTAACCACTAGGAGAAATTTAATTAAAATAATAAATAAATCTTGCCTACTCAACACCTGAAATGGATACAATTGTTGTTCGCGTAATGTTCGCCATACGCTGGTAGAGGAAACATCGAAACGACGTGGCAGTCTTCTGGTACTGTAAAACCTGTAATAGTATTAAACACGCTGAACTTTGTACAGTCAGTCTTAATGTTGTAAGTAAATAATAAATCTTTAACCTTTGATATCTGTTTAATGAATGAGTTTGAGATATTTGTTAATATGAACTTTTTTATTTATTTTGTGTTAGAGAACACATACCTAAAATATATTTTATCATACATACATAAACAATAAAATCGCGCACCAAAAAGACGACCATATGCTTAGTTTCGCTACACTTCGTCAAAATCTTTTGGTTTACTATATTTAAAGCTAGAGAATGTATACGGAGGCAAAAATATTTCGAAGATGTTGATAAGAGCCAAGAAGATCGATATAAGTATATTTGGCACTGAAGATAAGATGAGTTTCCCAGTCGAGCATAAATCCCAAATGTAAATATCATATCAACATAAACTTTTCCATTAGGTTTTTCCGTTCTCTGTTGTTGTTTTTCAAGAAACTTTTTTGTACTTTTGTTTAACTGTATTAATTATTTGTTTATTGAAATTTCATTAATTTTTTATCTCGCAAACTTTGGTTTGGTTAGGTGAGGGTTTACATTTAATAAATACTAAACGTGCTTTGTGGAAAAGTAGTCGTTTATAATTTATTTGAAATTTTTTTGATTTATTTAACCTGTTTTAAAAAAAATATATATATATACGGAGCGGAGTGGCTCAGTGGTAGAGCGCTGAGTTGTAGTGCCGGAGGTTCTGGTGTCAAATCCCACTTATTTTATTTAATCTGATAGCAGCCGGAGATGGTTCCTATTGGATCAAGCACCCTAATAGGGCTAAAAATACTATAAAGTAGTTAACAAAAATAAGGGGGTTGAGTGTGATCTAGGACAAATCACTTCCCTGCACAAACGTTGCCCAAGAAACAATATAGTCTCTAACATGTACTGAACCCCAGACCCTTTACGGGTTGAAGTGGTACTTTTTTTTTCTTCTTAACTTTAATGTTTAATACTGTTTACAGATACAATAAGTAAAGTGTTTCCGAGGATACCCCTGGGGCTCACACAGCATCTATAAATTGGGTACCCAAAATAGGGAGGGGGGAGAAATCTGGTGGTTGAGCGTGATCTAGGACAAATCAACTCCCTGCACAACCGTAGTCTAAGAAACAGTGAAGTCTCTACCCCCTACTGTATCCAAGACCATGCATGGGGTGTAGTGGTACATGACTTTTTTTTACTTATTTTTAAAATACATATTTTTTTTACGTACAGATATATATATATATATATATATATATATATATATATATATATATATATATATATATATATTAATGCAGTACAGGGCATCTTTCTGTGAATAACCACTGTAATTCATATGGTCAGGAATATTAATAGACTCTATAGTCATAAATATAAGCACTGAAATACCAGTAGATACCAACATGAGTTTTATGAAACATTTTTAAGCCATTTATGTTCAGCTTGATCAATGTTCGTTCGTAAATCTATATGCTTATTTTGATAGATAGATACTATCAATATACTGCATAGATTCTAGATGCGATATTCTAATATAAAATTATTTTACTTTGGTAACATTTTTTCCCCGAAATGTGCAACGAAACGGATATAACGAACAATTGTTTTTTATATACAGAAAAGATCTGATTATTTATGTATTATTAAGTATGATTTAATTTTTAGGAATTCTAAATTTTTAATAATGTTTTAAATTAGTAAATAACAACGTAGTTTCCTGAGTTTCCGATGAAAGTATAATTATTTGTTTGTATTGTTATGAGTAAGACGAAAATATATATTTCTCATCTCTATTTTATTTCAAACTGTGTGAATAATACTTTTTCGCATATATAATTTTATATCCAGGCTCGGAAGCTTTATTTTCATATTTTAGTCATTGAAGTCATAACTTACTAGTAACAAGTAGAAACTTAGGCGTATGACCTACTGATTTTATTATTCAACTCAAAAAGAACCAAATAACATATCCACTGGCCACCTAGTGATCTAAAGTGTGTGCAATTGGTTATTGAACTTGGTTAATTTATATTAACTAGTGCATGGAGCACGTAATACGCGAATCGGATAACATTTCACAGCTAGGGAGGTCGAGATTCCATGGACAATTATCCCTTAACTCCTGAGTATGTGTGGGCTTTCAACCTGACGGAGGCAACTGAGGACTTTGAAGTAATGATCATCTACGCACTCAGGAGTATGAGCCCATGCGTGGTTCCCTTCTTGGAAACGATCTGAAGCCTACAGGCCTGTTGATAGAGCAGCGTTTGCCATAATTTATAGACCTAGATGGAATTGATAATGTTATTATACCTAAGTGTTAATTTGGATACCAAATTGCTGAAACGGCAAGTTGGGGCTTGAAATGTGTTTTGGAGCAACGTGTAATATCTCACATAAGCACGGCAACCGTAGTTTGTACCAGCAAGATATTGGGCAACTCTAGAGCTAAAATTAAATGTAGTTTATGAAATCCAGTGTGAAGACATTTTTGGAATATTCTACGTAGGAATTATAGAACAATACCTAAAACGTAGTTTACCAACACAGATACATGCAAGTCAATAACTGGGCTTATTCTTATTATTAGCGCACTTAAATTTCAGAATAATAAAACATATATTCATGAAAGGTTTAGTTTCATACGCTAAAATAACAAAAATTATTACTAAACATAAATGTAAAAATCATACTATAAATAAAACATCGGATATGCGAGGTCTAAATTCGTGTTATTCAAATTTAATAAGCTCTTATTTACAATATAAAAATAATAATAAACAATCGATAAATACTTGCAGGTCCTAATTCACATCTTATGAAATTCACCATAAATAAGTCTTACTTAAAAGTTTCAACATTCACCAAGTTTTGCACACCATTTGTAGGATACATGTTAATATTTAATAGATATATCGATTTAGTGAAGTAGTTAAAATATATATTTTAAATCTATGATAGGACATAGATAGAACAATAATGTCTCGAAACTTCACTTAAAGATTCTTTAAGTACTTATTAAACTTAAAAAAAACATAGAAAAAACATTTCTTATTACAGCTAAGAAAAAAATATCATCATCATAATCATCACATGGCACTATGGTCCATGGAGGACCTTGGCCTCCTCGACAATTTTCCTCCACTTTGAACGATCTTCCGCTGATCTTCTCCATGTTCTTCTCTGTCTGATATCTTTTGTAATGAGGTGCCAAGATATTTAAATTTCTTAACATTTTCAAAACTGCACCCTCTTCCTTGGAGATATCCACTGGATGACAGTTTCCTGGATGAGAGAATGTATTTTGTTTTATCTTTAGTTATATTGAGCCCTGCCTTCCTAGCTGCCTCATCGCATTCCCATAATGCTTCCAATACTACCTTTTCATTTCCTGCTGTGATGACTAGATCGTCAGTATATGCGAGGTGTTGGTCATGTTTTTATAAATAGTCACCAAAAACTGCTTCTGCTGTTATAATTAATCTTCCTAATAGTAGTATTGATAACACTTTGCAGATTGAACAAGGCAGTGTTATCCCTCTATAATTTTTGCATTCTAATATATCTCCCTTCTTATGTATCGGCACAATGATGACCTTGTACCATTCCTTGGGCATTTCTTCCTTAATCCATATTTCCAGGATTAGTTCATAAATTTCACGATGTAACAGGTCACCACCATATTTAAGCATTTCTGCAGGAATATCATCAAATCCTGGTGCCTTGTTATTTTTTAAATTTTAAAACAACTTCTTCCACTTCTTCTGGGTCTGGTGGTTATAGACAAAAAAAATACAATATTAAAAATATACACATATTCATTAAACTATGATTTTTCAAAATACTATTGATGAATTATGCAGGATACTGTCTCAGTTTCAGTTCAAATAACTGTATTGTTTATACTTTAATTAATTTATTAACATATATTGTAGAGTCATTTAATTTATAAACAAAAAAGTATAAAATGGTGCAGAGCATATAACAAGGCGAAAATGTGTTTCAATAATGTATAGAAAAGTACAAACTTCGTTTAGTTTAGCTATATTGTTAGAACAATAGAATTATCGATAAGACAGATGAGTCATTGAACTGAGATATTCATCCTGAAAATTTCGTTGAAACGATTATCTTGTTGGATTTGTTCTCCCCCGAGCCTTTAGATGGCCAAGAATTTCCAATTTTCATTATAATTATAAAAATGAATGGATGTTTCGATTCTCGTTAGCCAGGAGTTGGGCTTCTGTAGGAGGGGACTATTAAAAGTTTGTTGTAAATTGAGATCCGGTTTTAGGAGATGGAAAAGGTAGCTTGTAAATTCACATCTGAAGGGAGTTCCAATCACTAAGGGAAGCCTTTTCTCTTTTCTAAAAGCAGATTCATTTTATAAAACTCTGCCAAGACACTACAGGCGAATCCAATCAACATTTTAAATTGAGTTTTATGGATTTATAAACATTTTTATAGATTATATACACTTTATGGGTTAATTACTATTATTTAATGAGATTAAAAGTGATTAATTATCCTAATGATCAATACATTTATTTTGTCTTCTTCAAAGAAACTTGTCGTAATATAAATGCTTTGGTCCGACCTTTATGGCACAATTTACTTAATTAATTTATTATCGGACGTCATTTTTTATTTAATGTTAAGATGGGATTATTTTCCAGAGGCTATTTGTATACTTGCTAATTTACTAACCAATACAACTTACTACCTTAGTAAAACTATCCACAATCTAAGGGGGAATAAAGAATTATTCACACAATATAATTACAAGTATAATTTATAGATATTATTAAGAGAAACGACATACAATGATTCAGATTGAGTTTTGCCATAAAACACATAAATTGAATTAACTCTTATCTGTACCGAAGAAGTGTTTTTTTTTTGTCAGAACGTCTTCTCGGTCTGACTAAATTCGGACTCTTTCTTCACCTTCCTTCCTTCGTCTGCATGTCTCCACGGACTTCCCTTTTCTCTGACCCCTTTCCTACAGGTATATCTGCCCTTCCTACGTTTTTCAGCTTCCTGGCTACTTGTCCGTGTTTCGTAATCGTTATTTCTGGCAATTCCTCATCTTACTTATCATTTCTAAAACCCATCCTGGCATGTAAGATAATTACCATTAGTTATTTTTTATCAGTGTACAAGAAAGTAAAAAAAAACAAACAAAGGTTATAACCAACACTCTAATGAAACCAAAATATAAAGCAAGTTAATATTTAATTCAAATAAATAGCAATACAAATTATCACTTAATTTTTTCGTGTTCAGTACTTAGTTTTAAACGTATTTTATATTTATTTATTTTATACAATATTTCCATGTCATATCTATTTCACTGTCTATACAAGATAATCTTCTTATGCATTCAATATCTTCATCATTACGCTTGCAATATAACGACCAGGTTATTATTAACACTATGCTTAGTATAATTATGACAACTAACCACTTCACCCCTAATTGTCCACAATACTTAGCCCTACAGCTCTCACCTACAGCCTCCTCCAATTTACAGTTATAATGAGACCTGCTTCTAGAACACTTATTGTTAGTCAATTATATGAATATCTATGTGAATGTAATTCTATTTACATCTTGTTAGCTACTTTTTTTTTTAAAGTGTTTATCAAACGTTAAGTATTTATTTTTCTAACACAAAAAATGAATATACATTTAAATATCAGAGACTTATTTCTTAATAAATAACAAAACTACAAGGAAAAGTAAAATTATAGACAGTTGTTCTTAAAAAAAAACTATAACTTTAAAGGATAACCAATCTCATAGGATGGTGAATTTAGGACATTGAATAACACGGAATTGCAGATCATGCCCCCGGTTAAAATAATTGAAGAGATATAGTCGTTTAGGTTGAGAAGAACTTGTATAGATGTTGGGCTTGAAAATGAACGAAATCCTAAAAAGTTAGACCGAACCTGCGGTGAGAAGAATCCGTTTATAGTGATCTAGTGGATTTGGGTTTGGGCGGTCCATGGACGAAAGTTTGTAAGCAGATATTGGTGGTATCAGGATCGAGTCATTACATATATCTTAATGAATATGTTGCGGGTTAACATATACTCTAGGTAGGTGCCCTAATACTAGATATCAAGATAACTTACCTATTAACATCTAACCGTCCACCATTGTCCAGGAAACAGACAATGGGAACGTTAAGTTAAAAGTATGCAGTTTAAATTTTTCTCACGAACAGAGAACATTTGTTACGAAGGAATACCTTTGGAAAGAAGAAATGGAAAAAGAAGTAAAGTAATTTGTCAGGATAGCTCCGGGTGCGAATAGCTGGCGCTCTACCTTCGTGATTAGAGTGCTTTCTACATTCATCATTCTCTTTTTGTTCATTAGTAATTACTTCCAAATTTATGACTACATTCAGCATTTGTTCACTGAGATCGGATGATATTTAGTGATGTGCCTGGGCAATTTATGTTCCTTTTTATCACAATTAAATCAGAACAGTATAAAATCATAATTTATATGTATGCCAATATTTATATAATATATTTAAAAAAATTTACTCAAGATAATATTGGATACAAAGGGAAAAAAAAGAATATAGTGAAATAAAAAAAAATGTAAATTCCTACATCGATGTTTTATGATTGTATTTCAGATGCTTAGAAAATGCCTAGCGACGAATGCAGAGTGTTTTGAATAGAGCAAAATTAATGTGAATGAAATAATGGTTTTATGATTTTAGTTCGCGAATTTATTGGACGAACCACATAGAACGTAAAAGAAGGGCTGGAATCATTTTTATGCAAGGACTTTACCAATCATTATCAAATTGTAGCAAACACTTTTTTCATGGTATCAGGACGTACAAAAATAAACTAATGTATGCCTTAAAAACAACACAAAAATATTTTAATGAACTTATCTAAAGTCTTGTCTTCCCTTCACCTCACTACAAAAAAGGAAACAATTATAACGGAAACAATATATCATTTGTCAGGAGCTTGAAATATATACTTTTCACGGTAAAAATTAAACTTTAATAGATTCTAGATATAAATGCACTGATTTGTCATCCTGGAATCCGGTTCAGGCAGATAACTTATTTATTCTGTTGGCAGCTGTGGTTGGATGTTTTCAGATCTAAAGACGTTTCTTAGGCTCACCCAGCCTCTACAAAGGTGGTATCCCTGATTCTGGGAAGACCTAGCGGTTGAGTGTAATCTATCAATTTATTACCTTTGAGTGATATATAAAGGAAGGACTCTACCATGTACTGAACCCAAGTTCCTTCATGAATTGTAGTGTCACATTTCTTTTTATACAGATAAAAATAACGATAGATTTTGTTTTATTTCGATCTAAAATTAGCGTATATATCACAATGGTAAACAGTAATATGTATTATAATAAATCTGAAAAAGTTATGTACAAAAATATATAGTAATATCTATAACAGGCTGCAAACTCTTTGATAGTAACCTGTTTATCTGCTTAAAAAACTATTTCAGATGAATGTTTTTTCCAGACCAAGTGATTAATCTTCTCTTTAAAGGGATACTGGAAACCATTATTTCAAGAACCGTTGATCGGAACTAACTCTTCCAGTAGCCTAACCCTCGATTATCCTACCGTGAAGATTTTAGAATAAAAAAAAAATGGAAATCACTGGAGCCGTAGCCAATCAGGGGAAATTGGCAAGAGCTAAAACCGCTACATTTAAAACTGCTAACAGGCCAAGAGTAACCTGAATTTAATTGGTATTACCATTTTTTTAACTTTAAAAAACTACCTGTACCACTACAACCCATGATGGGTCTGGGGTTCAGTACATGGTAGAGACTGCACTGTTTCATGGAGAACGGTTCTGCAAGGAGGTGGACTTGTCCTAGGTCACTCTAAACCGCCAGATTGGCCCCCCTTATTTTAGTTACCCTATTTTTATAATATTTTATTGAGGCTGGGTGGGCCCCAGGAGGGTCCTAGATCCTATTTGACCCATCTCCCGCTGCAAACAGAATACAAAAAAATCAGCTTGCAGCGGGATTTGAACCAGGATTTCCGGCATGTAAACTCAGTGCTCTACCACTGAGCCATTTCGTATTTTTTTTCTTGCTTTTACTTTACTACTAATATGGAGGTTATTCTCTTATTTCTGGTATGATCAATTTGTTTTCCTTTTTCCGTTTTTGAAATCTTAAATCTGTATTTAGTAACTGAAATTAATGTTATTGAAAAATTCTATTTTACAACTTGTCAAAATGCTTTATGGAAGCGAGATGAAATATTATTTAGTGCGAAATGCGTGCGGCTCCAATTAACCCGGCTTTCATACGAAAAAACATGTATTTCCCTTTGACATCGCAGGGAAGTTGTGAAGGTTTTTCACCTGTTATTATTTACAGCTCGATTAATCCATCTCTAAGCATGACTGATTTTTTTTTCTTGTCCCGATTCGTTACTCAAATGAACAGACTTTAATCATCCAAAGCAGAGAGAGTGAGAGAGAGGGTGAGAGAGAAAAAGATTTGTTGGCAAAGTGCAGACTTTTAATCTCGGGAAAAGACCAACATCGAGAAAAGTTTAATTTAGTTTCGGAACAACGTTTCTATTTTATAATTTTGTTTTAGCTCGCAATTAATGACACAGAAAAAAAAAACTTCACGAGAAAAAGAAATACAAATACTTATTTAACTAGGAGGGGAAGAAAAGTTGGAGCCTGGATCGCGCTAAGTAGCTTGCTTTGATAAAAGACGAGGAGGGACCTATGTTAATGAAGGCCTGGGCGGAAGTGCTCAATCAGTGGAAATCCCGCCAAAACTTTGCCGCCATTTCTCTTCTGGCCAATCTCCAAGCCTCACTGTTCTTCATCAAGTCCTGTAACCTCCTCCCTCCTCTGTTACGTGTTAACCGGTCTAACCTATTTCCTATTTAAAGAAAATGCTGTCGGATATTTAAAATTAATCCTAAATAACTTTTTCTGATATTTGTTTAATATCAATGAGTAAGTACTAGTCATTAGTTCTATTTTCAATTGGAATATATTTTATCTTTACGTTCCAATTCACTTTACTCACTTCATAGAGCCTGGGTGAGCCACAGAAGCGTTTAACAGATTAGATATTTTTTCTGTCAGAGCTGGATTTTCAACCCGAAAATTGGCATGAAAAATGCCTATTGATGAGATTGTTTATTTATCTTCGCTCCATTTTAACTCATATAGTGTATGTACATGGTTCTTGGAACGACTGTGAGGGTGAAACTGTATTTGAGCAAAGAAAGAAGTGTGGATTTTTTAGAGATATGTAACATAGGTAGAATTTCAATATAAAAGAGTCACTCCATCCGACCATGTGGACATCTAATGGAGTGGAACGACAGACTGTGTATTTGAACTGTGCATTTGCTTGTCAATAAACAAAATATTGTTTATTAAAATACTGGTTGATAATGATATGTTGATAAATATTGTTATGAGAAATCTAATTTTGTTTTGGAGTGTTTTCTAAAACTAAACGAATATAAATTTTATTTTTTACTGTGTTACATTAAATTGTTTTATGAATATTTACACTTATGGATGCAAAGAAATTCTAAATTGAGACATTATGAAACGAATTTGAAGGAATGCATTCGCAAGAAGACGTGATAGAATACCTACATTTAAGTTTCTGCAATGAAACTGCTGAGGGCTAAGTATAAAGATCCATTAGCGGTACCTCTTACAGTGAAGGCTGTGGAGAATGCTAGCGCAACGAAGGATAGTTTGTTCTGTCACAGCGTTAATACCCACTCTAAAGCTAGGGTCTTAGCAATAAATGTGATTTTATTTTTGAACCTTTATTAAGCATGTATGTAACCTTATAAAATCATCTTTCATAAAAACCGGTCCTTCAGATCATTCAAAAAATTATTAAATTTCGGAAAATTGACATAGTAATTATATTCGATTGAAAATGTATTTATGGAAACATTTATAGGAATATGAGGAACAAATTGGTCCATTGACTTGAAAATTGGAGCCTTATACTTAAACATCATTGCATAATTTCAAACGTAACTTAAAATTTATTTTATTAAATAAGCTTAAAGAGGTTTTAACACCTAGTTCGTTTTACTTTCTTGATGTATTTTAATTTTCTCAACAATCCATTTTGTGTCCATTATAGTTATTAGTTAATAATTATTTTATTTCTTCTTTTAATACAACAATTTATTGCAGAGCCTTGCCATATGGGCTTTTCCACTAAGAAGGCTCCCTCAGCAATTGCTACTAGAGTGCTCCCCTGCAGCTAATTATCTAAGGAGGCTACAGTCTTCGTCATTAAATACCCTTTTAAGTCCTCCAAGTCGACGCTCTTGAACAAGGTAGAGACGTTATCCGCCCTCTTCCTCTTTTGCGGTTTCCCATGTTGTATCGATCCTTAGCTCTAGTAAAATAAAAAAAATAGACATTAGAAATGAAATAAATGAAAAAATGAATCATAGTACTAGAAAATAACTTTTTTAACAGGAGATATAGTATAAAAAAACACAGTACCTCTACAAAATGATATTTGTTTCAGTGTGTGATAGACGATGTACTTTTTCTAAATCGACGGTTGTGGAGGGAGGTGGTATGTTCGAGATGGCATTAAACCCCTGGTTTGTCCGCAATTAAGGGTACCCACTTTATAGAGAGACTGGATATGCCGCAAATGGTCCATCAGAGACAATCAGGAGGGCTGGACCACCCCTAGTCGTACTTTATACTTCCACTAATTATATATTTAGGTACATTGATAATGTATCAACATGTATTCTTTACACAGAACATTAAAGAAACTAATATAAATACTTTTTAAGGATTTTCTGCTGATTAAATAAATTTTAAATTAAATATGTGCATTTATAGATCTCCATTTCGATAGTGTAGATATATTTCCGTCAATTGCTAATAATTAAAATACAAGCAAATGAAAATGTTGTTGAACTAAGAAAATAATTAATATTTTCATTACTTCATGGAGGAATACTTTTTTCAATCAAATCAACATTCATTGTTATTTATTTATCTATTTATTGTATGTTGACTATTAGAACATGGCATTATTAAACAACCGTTCTAAAAATGTTTGGTTTTTTTTATAGCCCTAGAATGGATTTTTGTCGTACTTTCATTTTTTTTTGTGAATGAATATATTGTTCTATATTATATTATATTTTAGCTGTTGTTTATTATTATTTTATATTATATTGTATATATAACTGAAGGCATTTGAAGAAGCAAAACTTAATCGTTCTTAAATTATTCTTAATTAAAATCGTTCTTAATTATCTTAAATATTGGTAATAGATTACAACAATGTAGGAAATGTTGAGAAACTGTTTTAAGGGCAGGTTCTGGACCCAATTCTGGTTTTGAGTGATTTAATTAATCTATTAACAGGCGAAGGTGAGCCCTGCAGGATCTGGAGACCCTCCTTGGACAAATACAGCCTCAATAAATCCTTAAAAGGGAAATGACCAGGTGGTTGAGTGTGTCCTCGGACAAATCATCTTTCAGCACCACCATTATCCAAGAAACAGTACAGTCACTATCAGGCACTAAAGACTATTTACATGTTGTAGTGGGCTTCTTTTTTTTACGCACAGATAAAGATAATGATAGATTTTGTTTTGTTTTTAGGAATCGATCCAAATTTTACGCGGATGAAACTTTGACTAAAAAAAATATAGTCAATATAATAGACTGCAACCTCTTTGATGCTAAATTGGTTAACTGTTTAAGCAACTATTACAGATAATTTTTTCTTCAGACCAAGTGCTCTATGATGGGGTACGGGCAACCATTATTTCAACAAGCGTTGGCCTGAAATAACTCATAGTTTTTTTACGTTGTAAGAAAATGGATTAATGCATACTAGCCAAATCCATCTAAAGTAATGTGGAATTAATATGCAAGTAATTATTTTATTTTAAGTTATAAATAATTATATAATTGTAATGATATATTTATTTTTTTATACCCTCCACTAGAAAAGTTGTTACCGACACTCTATTCCAAGGGATCCATCAATCGGAACACGTCGAGTTCTTTTTCACCAGGGTCAAATTACACGGATCCGACGGCCACTTAAAGTCGGATAACAGCGTTAAATCCTGAAGTCACAGGAAATAAGAAGGACTAAGATTGGAGTAAGGGAACCTGTATCGGAGCTATTCCATTGATAGGGTGAGTGATAGCCGCCGCTTGACGTAGGATCAATGTTGGTCCTTAGCCCCATCCTCTCCTGTATCGGCTTCTATCTCGCCCCACCACTCCCCGCTAGTCGCCTGCCTTGTGTCGTCTATAATATACGCTCTTGTATACATACCTTCATATATATTCATAATTACAAGTATATTTTAGCTAATTTCGATGTTATGTTCATTCCATTAGATGGATTAGACTGCTCCAATGGCTATGTTTGTGTGTATTAAATAATTTTATTCATTGCTGGGACGCCAGAGCAATAATTTAAGATAATTAAACTAAATATTATTTCTTTTAAAGTCTTAACTTTATAATTATTTTTATTTGGATTCTTTTCCAGAGGTTGGGTTTGTTACCATTTACTAATTAGTGGACATAATACCTTAATTGAACCATCAATATGTAGTGCATCTAGCTTAAGTAAGCACAGAAAGAATTATAATGAATATATTTTATTAATACAATTTCATATTTGGAATATCATTGAATATGTACATTGAGAAATTACGATTAATGATTCAGATGTAATAGGAAAGTTGTCTTAAAATACACACAGAACTTAAATTAAAACTTATCTGGCAAAACAGGGGTACATATTGGGTTCTTCTTGTACAATATGGCGGAGCCTCTCCCACGTCACGCCATATCCCCTGACTTCTGAGATATGAGTGTCCTTTCCAAAAGTGGTGTCTTGGACCTCCTTGACTGTGGGGTTTTGCTGCCTGAGTGACATATTTCTTATAACTGCCTTTTTTTCGTTATGCAAATTCAAACTTATGTTTACAATAACGCCTGCTATGATACATAGGATAATGTATCAAAACGAATAAAAATAAAATCTGTGAAATGAGTAGAGATAATCGATCTGCTTGCTGAGCAATGATTAAAACTGAAGAAATATGAACTCACCCAACAACAACCAGTAATTCAAATACAATATATTAAAACAAAACATGACATATCCGTACCTTTGTGTTTGTCCTTAATTTTGCTTACATATTCGTAACTTTTATGTATTTGAGAAGTAAAACGAGATCGTACCTTTGTTGCTATAGCTATTTCATCAACTGGTGGTTAGGCTATTCCCCTTGGGTATTCCCAGGGAAGGTTACCCTGAGGTGAGTTCTATAAATGACCATTTGTTTGATTAAAGAGTAAATCCCGTCCTTTGAACTCGCTGGGGAGTTAAATTAAAATTAAATATTACGATTTTAATGGTCCTTTTGATTTGTTCCAATCGCCGTCCATGTACCATTTGCCGTGTGTAATGTTTGTTTCGGAATGTGTGAAAACAAGTTAAATCATACCCGTAAACAAATTTAATAAAATCTATCACAGCCGGATTTGAACCCGGGGCCTTCGCCACGGCAATTAAGCGCCTTGCCACTGAACGATTCCTGAAATAGGACAACTTGCCAATGTATCAATAGGTTTGGGAAATGAAGAAAAATACTTCATTAAAGTCATTTCATTCTTTCAAAAGAAGTTTTCATTAAAAATATTTAATTCAGTTATCTCATTTTTATTTTCACTTAATTTTCATACATACATTTTTTTTTATTTGATCAATTATGAATATTCACTCACTAGCTCCTTATAAGTTTTATTTAATCAGTTTATATTTTTTATGATGATTACTTTACAGTTGTTTTAAGTATTATAAAAGTTATTAATACACGAATACAAATAATATATATTAATTAATTGGTGATACATATTTATAATAGCGTTGATGACTGATCGGTTTTACGCCTCTACTTTAAAACAAGTAACCGACCATACCTTTATTGTTATAGCTATTATATCAATATTGTATTTTTAGTGTTACGCCTTCATTTGCGGCTTACACTATACCGCATGACCCTCCGATGTTGCGGAACGGTAGGTGTTGTATATGAAAGAAAATAATTGGCGATCACAAAAAGGCGCGCACACACACACACACACCACACCACACACACACACACACACACACCCACACACACACACACACACACACACACACACACACACACACACAAAGACACACACACACACACACACACACACACACACGCACGCACGCACGCACGCACGCACACACACACACTAATATATATATATATATTGTTTATGGTTCTCGAGTTTCAGTCAGTTATTTCAACTTCTTAGGCGACGTTTCGAGACTAGGTTAGTCTCATATTCATGCCCTGACAGTGAAAAAATGATCTTTTAGTGAAAACATTAAATAGCACACTAAAATTAATGTAAAATGTCACGTGTAAGTATAATAGGATAGGGTGTACTTACAAGTTCCAAAGAATTTATCAATTTATCATTAATCACTTACTTCGCAATATATCATAAAATGTTTATATTGCATTAGCTATGATCAACGAATAAGTAATCGATTTTTAGGAACAGCAGTTTTATTTAATTGTTGAATCATATTAGACTATTTATTATTATATCACCAAGAATTAATTAAATTTGCATAACACGAGCTTAGACCTTGAACATCCGATTTTTTGTTTACAGCGTGATTTTTATATTTCTCCATAGTTATCATTTCCTTTATATTTCGTTTGAAGCTATTTTTCTCTTGGTGTATCACTTTAGGTGCTTCAAATTTAAATTTATGTTGAGTATTTCTAAAATGTGTAGTGAGGGCTGTTTGATCTGGTTTATTGGGGTTTTTTATTATTGAATCACAACTATATTTGTGTTGGTACACTCTTCGTTTTAAGTATTGTTCCGATGTTCCGAAAATATAAAATATATATAAATATAAACCTGGCAATGGTGTTTAATCTCAATTTCCTCTTCAACCGGTACATACTTTTCTTCAGCATTATGTGGCTTATGACTTTTCAGATCAACCTGGACCGGAAAGTTGAATTAAGCCATTACTGTCGGAGTCCCTGGGCTCCGTAACTAATCATCCCGAAATTAATAGCTTAGATATAGTTTTGGGAATTAGTATAATTTCTCCAATCAGAATGATCCATTCGGTCACATAAACGAATTTAACTTGAGTAGTTTAATTACTGAAATCTATCGGATTGGACTTGGAGTCCGAAAGTTATTATTATCGGAGTGAGTAAAAAATGCCTTCTTAAATTGAGGTATCAATATTTTTCTGAGGTTGAATCGAAACCGGTTGAGAAATAAAAAATAAAACTAATAAATTGTTCTGAACTTTTCGTTAGTTTAATCGAATGAAGTATTTAAAGTTCCTAAGTAAATTATGTACTTCATAGACATTTCGATTCTTTAAAGTCCACAATATTAATTTACAGATATCTCTAATTTCATTAATTGTTTAATTAATTAATTTTTTTGTAAATGTCATATAGGAATGTTTGGAAAATCGTCTGAATTGTTAAAAATTGGCATAAAGTATAATCTGAACACGTAGTAGTTTCAATAAAAAATTTTAAAACCAAAAACTAAATTAAGTATTAAATTCAATTGCCGCTGTCAAATTTGGGTGATGAGAAATTATTAAAACAATTATAATAAATGTGTTGTTAATTCAAAAGTACCCAGTATTTTATTTGAGTTGAACATGATTCTCTCCAAGTTTCAAATTATTTACACGGGTTAGGAAATTACGCTCTTATCAACAGAACAAATAATTTGATTATATTTCAGCTCATCTAGTAAAAAATTAAATTTAAAAGTACCGACTTAAATGTTTTTTCTTCTCTTTACTTATCGCCACCTGTGTACCATTTACAACGTGTTAAGTTTTCTATAGAATGCCTGAAAAATAGTGATGTTTTCAAAATTGAAAATTTAACACATCTTTTATTATTATGAACTTTAAAAATGTTCTTTTGTTGTAGAAATCATTACAACTGTTAAAAAAAAATCTTTTGTACATAATAATTATTATAAGTTGTAAAACTTTCTTTCCTTGTTTAAATCATTATAACTTGTAAAAAAAATTCCATTTTCATAAAAAAATTGCCCATTTTACTTAAATATTTCTGAAAATGTTTTTAGAAAACCACATATTTCCCATATATTTGACGAAAATAAATGCATATTTTAATTAAATATTTGGCATTTTTAAATACATAAAAATCCCTAGTGATCACTGACAAATCACCTCCTTGTCCAACCGTTGCCCTTTATTGCTATATTTGAGGGATAGAGTGCTTGAATAATAGGACTAAATATCACATCAGACCATTAGTTTGTATGGTAATGAAACAATTGCTAGATGAAGCATTAGGCACGAAGGCCTGAGTGATATTTGCCGATCATTCGCTATTCGATAGAACGACGGCTCCACCCGATAATGGCGACGAGGGACAAAACCGGGGCGGTTAATTGGGGCCGCAAATTGATAAGAGCGCTTCTTGCCCCGGCCCGATACGTCCCCATGTCCCACTTTTTGTACTCATCAATTTTATTCAGGTACTCCATCTTAGTCTCTTAAAAGTTTTACTTCGGGTTTGCAACTTCAACTTTAGCCCTCGATATACTTTTTAAGATCCTATATTCATCGCTTATATGTTGGTGTAAAACCTTTTTAATAACTTATTTCTATGTTTTTATATATGCATGTATGTATAGATATATGATTTCGTTTATGTCCTAAGATAATTGTTTATACTTTTGGTCTCCTAACTTCCAAGTTTTGAAATTTCTACCGTGAAGTCAAGGAAATATAACTTCCTTGACCCAGTCTTCTTTTCAATGTATATATACTAGCACTAAATTAGAGGGAGAGAGAGAGAGAGAGAGAGAGAGAGAGAGAGAGAGAGAGAGAGAGAGAGAGAGAGTGAGAGAGAGAGAGAGAGTGAGAGAGGAGAGAAATGAGTTATAGAGAGGATGGATTAAAGTTGTTTATAGAATAGTCAATAAGTTGCCTTACCTAAGTCAATAAGTTAGTTCATATAAGTCTCTTGTATATCTATTTTACTGTTCAAAGTCGATATATACCATCCATTTTGTGGGATATGGAAAATTCCCGCTCTAGTTTTAGTGGATTGTATATTATTGGTAAATATCGAATGTAAATATATAAGAAATAGATTGATACAAGAAATGAAACGAACGATGTGGATTATACATTTATATTGATGATTAATGATAATTCTGGATATATGCAGTGCACGTGCGCTTTGCTTAATTTCTTGTTCTCTAGTTGTAGCCCAGTTGACAGTTGGTTGTAACACTAGGGAGGCTCTGCCTCTGTTAGAAATAGATGGACTGACGTATAACTTATTACATATAACTGACAATATAAACATATAACTTTCTTATAAGTCGTCCACTTTTAGTTAACGTTATGGGAAGGGTTATGATATCCTTACTCATGAATAATTATACTTTGTATACAATTAGTAATAATCGAACAATTATCCATCATCAATCAACCGAGCTGAAACTGCAGTCATTTGAAATGTTATGAATTCTTATGTGTTTACAATAATATTAACTATGACAAGTACTATTAGTCGCAACGTCGAACAATGCATCCGATTTCACCTTCGCATTGATCTACTTTCAATGGTTCAGTCATCACAACCTTGTTATTGATACATGGATGGCATAATGAAGTGTGAACTGTTTCTAGCTTTTGTTTTTCTTAACCATAAGTCGATTGTATTTCGTACTGATTTGCCAATTGTTAATCTATAGTCAACTGGTCAGAACCCAAATAGAGGATGATAAACCTAAGACAATTTGAGAAAAACCCGTAAAATTCGGTTTAATGCTTACAAGATAAATTCTGTTCGTATACACATCGCTATATTTTCTTCTGAGCTGGACTTAAGTATAATTTTCCTATTGAAATCTTTAGTATATATCACATTATTTATCTTTGATATTTTTTCTGATCTAACAATTAGAAACGAATATATCCATAGCTAGGGAACTTTTAAAGCGACTTGCGCAGAAGTGACCTTATAGAGAAGTCACGCCCTTTTCCCTTTCTACCACCTTATCTCCCTAGTCCCATCTCCGATTTCGCAAAATATCGTTTTTTTAACTTTAGGGATTAAACATAAATAATTGCTTATTTGTTATTCATAATTGCTTAATTTTAAGATAGATCACAGACCGATAATTTTCTAAACTTATATTTAAACCAAAGTAGGTTTAGAGAAAAATTTAAGATGACAGATATTTAGAACAAAATAGCAATTCTTAATCGGTTAAATCCCCCAAAGCGAGCTATTTACAATATGCCTGGTAATTAATAAATAACCCACGAATACCCGCATACATTACTTTATCCTATTGCTTTTATAGATATTATGAACTAGCTATTAAACCCATAAATATTATAAATAAGAGAGCCATTAGCACCATACCTTGTGAAACCCCTCATTTTCTCTCTGGTAGTGATTTATGAGTTATAGCCACGAGATCTAAGGGGGCGGTCCGATACAAGGTGTAGAGATAACCCAGGGTAGGAATTGCCGAAAGTGGTTGGTTGGAGGTGGTACCGCTATTATGCAAATCCTTAGGGCGGGCTATGGAAATCTAGCCCTTCGCTTTCATAACCGTACCTTTACTTATGTTTATATTCTCAGCCTTGTTTGAATATCTTTAAGGAGATTTTACTTCGCCGTACACGGCTATGCTAATTTATTTCTACCAGTTTTCCATTCCGAATTCCATTTCATACAACAAATCTTCGATTCTTTAAAATCGGTTTTAAACATTTTATGCTGAAACTTTTAGCTTATTATATATGCTGTTTATCATACATCATGTAATTTTGTAAAACCACACGGTAAACTTAGGAGAATAAAGCAAGCCAATGAGGAGGTTTTCACAATCTACTATTTAAGTTTAGTTAAAGATCAATTATTTATTATTTACTAAGCGTTTCTTGATTCATTAGAACCTGAGGACCCTTCTGTTGATCACGTCTTCTATAACATGGGTATCCTCAATTGGTAAACCTGGCAATTATTGGCAGCACAACCATCGGCTTGAAACATTACTGATCTTACCTTGCACTGAGTTCGATAAGTTCCTTCATCGATTGTAATGTTACGAATTTTTAAAAAATTTCAAATTAAGTTTTTTTTAAAATATAAATGAATCCAAACTTTAACACGTTGAGTGATGGAGCTACAACTATAATGCTTGAACCACAATACTTTATCTTTGGAGTTTACTCCTTAAGAAACGATTTTCATGTTAAGCCCGCGGTATGAAAATTTTATGAGGAGTAAAATCAAGTTTTAAATAAAAGTGTAAGAAGATGGCCACGTGACCTTCTTAGTTGAACTAGTGATTTGAGTACTACCAGTGGGTAGTTTCTCAACTTGCCATTACTCATGTCATTTTGTATCACATATCCTATTTACTGGATGTATTTTTTTTTTTTATATACAGCTGTAAATATCAATAAATAAATTAAAAAAAAATAAAATAAAATAAAAGTGGCCAGTTACGCTCCCTTCTCGATAGATTGTAATCTGTTTTATTTAATCGATAGAAATTAAGAGACAAATCGGGAAGAGATACGTGTGCTATCTATGGTAACAGTGTATTCTATAGCTGTATTCTGGAAGTTTTGAAACGCGATAATTTTTTGTATAGGAGCCTTTTTTTAGACACCAATCCAAACAAACACTATTACTACTCTTGTTTAGATTCCACCTTAAGCTATTGGGGTCCATTCATATCACTTGGATACAACCTCAACAGACGACAGGCCGCGCTGCTATGATGTGAGTATGAAATTGACTAGCTATCTCAAGGCTGTGCAGTGGCTATTTAATTGTGAACAGTGTGCAGTGTGTAGTGCTACTAGAACAGGAGATTGGTGTATTAGGAAGTGGACAGGCAGTGATCATGCTGGGCTTAAATACACCTCTGCCGGACTCTGAAGATGAAGCCCCCTTCAAAAAGTAAAGACAGGGAAGAAATCGGTTGTCATTTTGGTACCTTGTAGAAAAGATGCGTATTCTACACCAGGGCGAACTGTCATGCTGTTAGTCATTAGTTTGGACATGTTTTGGTTAGTACTGATCTGCTTAGATCTCTTTTCTTCCATCCTTTTAGTCACTATTTCTTCTATTTTTTTCTATAGAGCCATTTTCTATAAGAAGCAACGTGCGCTCCCTCGCAAATCGAGCATTTTGTCTGAGTTCACCTAGTCGCGGACATTCAGAAATGTTATGTGACCCGCTGCATCTTACACATTATACGCTGTGGTTGCAGTAGTTTTTTGTGTGCCCAAATTGCTGACATTTAGAGCACTGGAGCGGTAGGATATCCTTGCTTGGGATGTATTTCTCAACCGTGAATATACATCTATGTGAGTTCAGATGACAATTTTCGTGTTGTTACAAGTCACCGCACCCACTATTTGCCCTAAAGATGGACTACAACGTTGGGCGAAACGCTCCACGATTTATAAAAAATATACATTTATAATTTTATTTGAAATAGTTCACATTTATTTAAAATAATTTACAAAAAAAAAAAATACACGATAAGTATCGGTAGATTAATTGGTAAGAACACATCTAAAATTCCTTATTCATTATCGTTCATCATGAAAACGGAAAGGGGTAAACTCCAGTCGCGTGTCGGAGCTGACACACACAATTTATTTTTTAAATTTGTAGTGCTTTTTTTTGCGCCTTGCTTACCTAAGGTTTTAAAAATATTTGAGAGAAAACTCAGTTTGTAATTTATATGGTGTCGTCTAATTCCATACTTTTCATTTTGTCATCGTACTATTGGCACCGTTAACAAACAGAGAAAGTTTATTTACTGCCAAATGAAATAATATTGCATTGCTATATCTTATCTATCCAAAATATTTCTGTCATATCTCTCCCTACCTTTTATTATCTCTATCTCACTATGTTTTAAAGATATATATATGTATATATATATAAGTTATGATTAGACTGAACAATTACAATTAAAAATAGAGAAAATTAGGGAATAGACACACTCAAGCTATTAGTAGTAAACTAATCTTTATTTTAATTAACTCCAGTATATCGATAAATCTGTTTATAGATAACAGAACAAAACTATAGTTAATATTAGACCTTATCATAACACAAAAATCATTCTTATATACTCTTAACTTCTTAACTTTAATGATTCAGATGGAATAGAGGGATACTATGTATACTTTTATTTGCTATATATAATATAATTGCCATCAAACACGCACAGAAATTAAATTAAAACTTATCTGGTAAAACAGGGCTATATATAGAGTTCATTTTGTCCGGTATGGCGGAGCCTCTCTCGCTTCGCGGCATATATCCTTTCCCAAGCTAGCTTCTCTGCTAGCCTCTGCTTCGGCTGCTCATCAAGAAGTCCCCGCGACATTCTTCTTCCGGATCTTTTCAGAGGATCCACCTCGGCCATTCTTCCTCGGGATCCATTCAGAGAGTGAGTTGCCAATCCCTTGGCTCTCCTTGCCTCCAGGTCTATTGACTGTTTGTTAACTCTGTTTTTATCTTACCGTCGAGAGAGGCCTTCTTGAACTGCGACCTAGTTCTAACTATCACCATTTGCTCGTTATGCAAATTCATATTTATTTTTATAATAACGCCGGGTACGAAACATAACAGGCTAAGTATTCGAAATATTAGCAATTAGATATATATTCGATACATTAGCAGAATAACGTGTGTTATTTCATCCATATATAAGATCATGAAGAGACAAATTCGGTGTTGGTTACATAAAGTGTTAGATTTGGAAGAGAGATTTGAGGCGGTTATTCGAGGCCGGTTACTATTTGTAGTACAAGTTTAGAATAATCTTCGGGTAATATAAAGTCTGAAAAAAATTGTATGCTGGATCGTAAAGATACGCTTAATAAAACCCATATCACATTAAGGACAATAATCACAGAATTATCGGATAGATTGATTTCCTAGGAAATGCTTTTGTAATATGGGATTGAATAATGCTTTCTTGTGGTCAGAATTGTAACCTACCTTAACCCCCCTTTCTGTTTTATGTGTGTGTGTATATATATATATAAGTTAAGAGTATATAAGAAAGATTTTGTGTTATGATAAGGTCTAATATTAACTATATTTTTGTTCTGTTATCTATAAACAGATTTATCGATATACTGGAGGTAATTAAAATAAAGGTAAGTTTACTACTAATAGCTTGAGTGTGTCTATTCCCTAATTTTCTCTATTTTTAATTGTAATTGTTCTGTCTAATCATAACTTATATATATATTAATGTGATATGGGTTTTATTAAGCGTATCTTTACGATCCAGCATACAATTTTTTTCAGATTATATATTACCCGAAGATTATTCTAAACTTGTACTACAAATAGTAACCGGCCTCGAATAACCGCCTAAAATCTCTGTTCCAAATCTAAAACTTTATGTAACCAACACCGAATTTGTCTCTTCATGATCTTATATATGGATGAAATAACACACGTTATTCTGCTAATGTATCGAATATATATCTAATTTCTAATATTTCGAATACTTAGCCTGTTATGTTTCATACCCGGCGTTGTTATAAAAATAAATTTGCATAACGAGCAAATGGTGATAGTTAGAACTAGGTCGCAGTTCAAGAAGGCCTCTCTCGACGGTAAGATAAAAACAGAGTTAACAAACAGTCAATAGACCTGGAGGCAAGGAGAGCCAAGGGATTGGCAACTCACTCTCTGAATGGATCCCGAGGAAGGATGACCGAGGTGGATCCTCTGAAAAGATCCGGAAGAAGAATGTCGCGGGGACTTCTTGATGAGCAGCCGAAGCAGAGGCTAGCAGAGAAGCTAGCTTGGGAAAGGATATATGCCGCGAAGCGAGAGAGGCTCCGCCATACCGGACAAAATGAACTCTATATATAGCCCTGTTTTACCAGATAAGTTTTAATTTAAGTTCTGTGCGTGTTTGATGGCAATTATATTATATATAGAAAATAAAAGTATACATTCTGTCCCTCTATTCCATCTGAATCATTAATAGTATTTTCTCAATATACATTAAATGTTAGTCCAAGCATAAAGAAAGTACATTCATAATGATTCTTTTGGAGCTTACTTGATCCAGATGTACTATACATTTATGAATACTAAAATGATGGTTTAAATAAGGTATTTAGTGGACTGATTCGTAAATTTATAAACACACAGCCAACCTCTGGAAAAGAATCCAATTTATAATCAAGTTAGGACGTTTAAAAAAAATAATATTATGGGTAATTAATTATCTTCCCAAATACAGCAAATTGTTACCTTTAATAACCAAATTGGAATAATTCGTTGTGGATAAAACCAATTTATTTATACTAAATTTAGTATTTAGTTAAAAAGTGAGAAGCATTGGTGTTATATTAAAAATAAAATAAATTAATTCAGTACTACACATCGAAGTATTGACAATATCAAAGGGCTTATTTGAAGTCGGTAGTGTGTTCCTGAACGCTCGGAGAACATCAATAAGTCGATTATCGATAGATTTTAAAAACGATTCAATAATCCTTTAGCATTGCGTTTGTGAAAGGCCTAAGTAATGAATATACAGAATTAGGTCTACAAAGTGAGGTCCGGACCTCCATTGGCAAGATTGGGTGCTAATGTTGTTGAAATTCAGAATTAGGAGCGAATCCATTTAACTAATTGATATCTAGCCGGGCTAGTGTGCCCATAAATTCTAACGTACGAAACGAGGGCTCCTGACCCGTATTCAAATTGAGCAATTTTCATATTGTATTCATGACGGTAGGATGTTTCTGGATCGTATTACCGCATCATATTAGCATCTCAATGAATAATTATCCCTTCTATTATTTATTGTATATGTTTGTAGCTGTACGAGTGTTTATAGATTTAAATTAGCGTCCTATTACAAGCAATTATTGGGGAGTGCATAACAAGTTACCATTTTAAGACAAAACAAGCACATAAACTAAAAAATAATCGATCAACTACTCTACAAAAATGCAGATAGCATTCTAAATAAGTTTTTACACACAAAAAAACATTAATTAAAAAAAAGAAGATAGAATTTTAAAATTTAACTATTATTGGAACTTATGACTGCATCTTGACAAGCGCTTAACTTGAAATCTTCATACTAGACTCGAACAAGTTCATTTTACTTCAACACTTAGATGACAAATGCTCTTAGCTTCTAATTAATTACAAAAGACTCATATATATATATATATATATATATATATATATATATATATATATATATATATATATATATGACCATTATGACTCCCATTTGACCTATGATTTGTTTTTCAATATATATTTATTTTTTTATACTAAATTTAATGAATACTCTTATGTATGATTGAAAAGTTATTATATTGTAACTAGAAAGAAATTCACCACCGATCTTGTCAGATATTTTTATATTTTTAATATATTCAATATCGGATAAAATATGTATAAGTGCATTTATTTATTTATTGCCTCTTTGTGATCGTCAGTTTTTTCTTTCATAAACAAGACCAACAGTTACATTGCACCGCAGGCTTTTGCAATATGGTATAAGACAAAAATGAAGCCAAAAAAGTAACAATAATGATATGATTTAATAACTGTTATAACAACAAAGGTACGGTTCATGTTTTAATTATAATTTGTTTAAATCGCAAAGCCACGCCATTTCAAGCTATTTCAGCACTTACTAGACAAACGCTAAAAGTTCCTAATTATTTACAAAAGACTCATATACTTGGCTATTATATGACCCATTTTGACTAAAGTAGATCTTTGAGACTATGTCATCGAAATCCTCTCGTATCCAATCCTTACAATCCAAAATTCTTCGTTAAATCTCAATGCAGGAGCATAAGGATACTTTGTTACGAATAAAGAAATCCATAATGACCTTAATGTCCCATTTGTTGCTGATTTGCCCCGAAACTGATACAGTCCTTCCATGAAATTTAGAAAACCACTCAAACTCTATAATTTCAAAGCTAGCTTCTCTTTGACTCCCGATAATCCTTCGAGGCGTCTGAAAAGAATATAATCTCTTGAACTTCTAAGCTGAAAGTCACATATGATTGCCACTAATAGGCCGTTTTTCTACTTCCATTTCATTATTTTACTTATTACATTATAATGCAGTTATAAATTTTTAAAATGTTTATCCAATGTTGTAATATAACTTCCTACGCTGAATAAGAAAAATGATGCTTTTAATATAATTGTGATTAAAATTGGCCAACTTTAATCATTACACTTTTATCATAAAATTAAATAAATAATTAACAGATAAGAAATATTTCATATTTTTACAGCGAGACACTTTAATTGGAAGCATTTAATTACTCAAGATCGACTCATTGTCGTTAATGAGAAAAATAATTAAAAAAAAGGTTCAACGAAATTAAATAAATAAAAACGACCCGTCAATTTATTTATTTTCATACCCTCTTTACTAAAATACGATTATAAAATCATTTTTTTAAATATTCTTCACAGGTATTATTTGTTCTCTTTATTAAGATTTTTCATTTTGGTATTATTGATACGGAACCATGCTGAAAAGAATCAGTCCTCATTAAACATTTTTAAAATAAACTCAAGTGAATGGAAAATGGCTTTAAATGGAGATTTCGTTTCAAATAATTTACTTTTTCTTGTCGCTAAACGAAGTTTATTACACGGCATGAAAATAGAAAATAGTATTGTATCATGTTGTACCTATACAGTGTATTCTTTTACGAGTACATGGGTAAGGGTAACCACCAGTGAAGCAATTACCCAAACCTAAACGTATATACTTAGCTTGCACCTTTTGTCTTAAAATTTAAAACTATCATTTTTCTAAATTATGTTGAAGTTGAAACCCTGAAAATTAAGAATTACCTTGAATATTCGGTTTAGAAAAGGATAAATCCAAAGATGATCGACCACAAATCGTGAGTATTAACCCATTTAATGTAATGAAGTTTAAATAGTTGCTAGCTTTATTCCTATTTTTTATCAGTTACTTATTCTTAACGAACAAATTCATAGAATGTTAAAAAAGCGTGTATGTACATTTCTGCAGTCTCGGTGAGTAAATAGTTAAGACGAATTTTGCCCAAAAATGAGTTTCATGTACATAGCTAAGCGCGACCTGTTATTCCCGCACGGCTTTGGTGGTAAGTAAGGTAATAGCTTGAAATGGATTTATTGCTTATATTGTATTTTTATTTAATGAAAAAATATAGTATAGAGAATAGCATGATTCCGCTTCTTTCAATACTCTGAACTTTCTCTGGATAAAATTAGACTTAACTACTTACTGTTATATATATAGTTAAGTGATTTAATTACCGAGCTGGTGATATATAAACATTATTTGATTATTGAATTTAGTCACACTTTGAACACGGTTCTTTTCATGCAATATAAACATTTTATAATGTTGCTGATATTTTTTATTACTCCAATTTGATATATAGTTACGTTTATGATACATTGACGTTTATATAAATGGTTGCTTTAGTTAAGTTTTTCATTTAATTTGAAATTTACTCCTTGTTGTTTATTCCCACACAGGGGTCGGTTATATCTGACATGAGACGAACATATATATACCCGAAAACGTATATAATTACGACTATCATCTGACTCCTGCGCTTATTATGTAGTGCAACTTAAACGAGCTATTGTTACTCTTGACCGAGGCATTAACTTGACAAGTTAATATATATGGTGGAGTCCCTATATACGAGTATGTGTACAATACGTGTGTAATAGCAAAGTAAGCTGGTCCCGACACCATCAATCCACCGGGACAGGCTGCCACTGACAGTTATTCCCATATCCAATGCCAGGCAAACCTCCTCCCAACTCCCATTAGGTACAATTTATATCTTCCCAATATTCAAGTTTTCATATTATCCAGTATTTTAAAACATAGAATGAAAGAGAAGGTAGATTCACATGAATAGTTATTGTTACAAAAAGAGAAAAAACAATTATTTATTTATTCATTGAAATTACTCATGTATTGATACATAATGACATGGATAAAGACAAATAACCAGGGATAGTACTCAAATAAGAAATTTAATTTAGAAGGTCACGAGGCCATCTTCTTTTTAGAAGCATCGGAGTATTATCAGGAGTTGAAGACGTAGCTAGGCATGAAACTAGTGGGTTTGAGTGGGAATGCAGATGATCATGAAAGGAATGATATCATTTATTGATCAGGCCGAAACAGCAACAAATGAGAAATTGATGTCTTTAGAGATGGATTTATTCGTAACAAAATTAGGAGCATTAAGTATTTCAAGAAGGATCATGGTTTGGGAATTCGATTGCTAGTGGAGCCCCAAAGCTCTAATAGTCCCAAAAAAGGTCTTATAATAGTCATGTATATGAGTATTTTTTAATTAATTAGGAGCTCAGAGCGTTCGTATAGTAAGTGTTGATATTAGTCAGACACGGCGAAAATAACAATTAACGAAATATGAAGTCTAGTCTACTCTCTACCACGTACTATACTAAATATAAACCCGAAACCCTTCGTGGGTGGTAGCGGTGTAGGTTTTTTAGTTGGACATACAGGAGTAAGGACTCTGAATGTGATCTGTGAGTTATAAGTCTCGTCTAGCCTAGAGTGGGTTAGAGGACCTTTGTAGACCATTATAGTAAACATGGCGTAAGATAACATAATGATATATTCAAAAGGTTGTATTTGTATTAATTACCAGTAGGAATATTCTTAATTTGTCGTTAGCTCATTTAACGTCTTATTCAGGTATAATTAGGGAAGGGAATTTTGACGAATACCTCACACTGGACAGGCTTGGCACCTCTATGTTACGTCCCATCCATAGGAGAGCATTACCTATGGTTTTTTTTTTACTCCCTTTAAAAATCCTAGGGCCCATTTTCGGTCTACAAACCAGCTACCTAGGATACACCTGTATGGAAGGTTGTTATGATAACCACCACAAGTATTTAACGAGTATTTTCTTTCTATTCTGATCGTGGACTTATGTGGTAAAAAGTGAATTTATTTCATTCCAGAAGTGTACCTGAATAAATGTTTCTTGAAAACATTTATTTTTTTATTATTTTTGTTGTCTACCTTTTTTATTTATAACTAATCAGATTATATTATTCCTTTCAAAATATTGTGTATAACCACTGCGAGAACATAACGTTCTTAAAAATGTTCACACATTTTAAATTTTCGAATCAACAACTCTCGGGCTAAAAATAATAAATGTATTTTTTTCATAAATTTTACGTCGGTTAAAAGTGCAAACAAATTGAAGCTATGACGTTTTAGTTAGTTTGTTAACTACCTTTAAATTAAATAAACATTATATTCCGTTTCGCTGTGCGTTGACATTTCATTCAATTCTATTCTGTAACATCATTCGACTGTTCTTCCCTCTGAATATCCGATTTCAGGTTCTATAGCTTTGTTACGACCGGAATTACCTGAAAATTCTTTAAATTCGCATGTATTTTCATTAAATAATTCATTTTATTTTACCTCTGTATTTGTTTTATTTGTTCATATTTTTATATTAATTAATATTTGGATATTTTAGTTACAAAGTCGTGTGAGGACGAAATACTGCTTTTCTATAAAATCACTACATTTTCAGGAGCCACCTTTAAACAAGCCAGCTCCAATTCCCTTCTCTCGTCAGTGAAGCGGGTACATTCAAAAAATACATGCTCTGGTGTTTCCTCTACCACCATACACGTTGGGCTTAACCTCAATAAACCTCTTCGATACACTGAAACCATCTATCTCCTGTAAGATGCGGGTGACATGGGTTCTTTCCAAATTGGAGCTCCATTTAAAAGAATTGAGGAGACAACAGTTGCTAGGAGCTTTCTGGGACTCTCTTTGAGTCCTCCAATATTCGGCATAAGGCGCGTCAATAATGAGGTAACTCTTTCCGCTTTGGCGTTGATATGCTCCGTATGTACGTTAAATTGGAGACGTTCATCGATTAGAACTCCAAGGCATTTTAGGTATGACTGGGAACGAATTTCGTGCCTACCCACCGTGAGAGTAACAGTTTGAGCGCCTCAGTCTTATGGTCATCAAGCTCCAACACCACAGATGACAGCCATCTTCGGATAGTAGAGACAGCCTGGTTGGCAATTAGGGTAATCTCCTCCGAACCCCTGCACCGTTTATCCTTCTCCACCATTATCTTTATCTTCAAATCATGCGTTTTATACCTCCTGCCAGGTGTAATACAGCCGCCTCTTGCCAGAGGAACAGACGCTGACCAGGTCGCCGCCTAGTCTAGAAACCATCGCGCCTGGGTTTATCTAGTTTTGGTCCGCCCCTGGTATTTTATTTTCCCGGTACCCACCGTATCTGGTGGGGATTCGCCTATCCGCCACCTGGGAAGGCGCCCGATGGAAGACTAGAAACTTCACACGTGTGTGTGTGTGTGTGTGTGTGTGTGTGTGTGTGTGTGTGTGTGTGTGTGTGTGTGCGTGTGTGTGTGTGTGTGTGTGTGTGCGTGTGAGTGAGTGTATGTTTGTGTGTATTTATATTTTAAAATATGACCTTCTGGAATATTTCTTAAAATCTTTAAAATTTTAGAAATAGAACCTAAAAGTATATTTATCAGGAATAATTATAATCTAATTTGACGATTAATAAAAATGTCTAGAAAAAAAAACTCTTTAAGACGTTTAAGATGTTTTTTAGTATATCTTCATGGATTAACGTCAAATAAAACCTTTTTGTATTCTATTATAACTTCTCTATTACTATAAAAAACTGTCCTGTACAAAATCTAGTTTAACACTTCCCATTATTATATTTACTCTTTTTTTTTTTTGTAGTTCGCAAACAAAGTATTAAATTATTTTTAAACTGCAATACTACTATCAATAATGTTTAACATTGCATAGCAGTGATTATATTTTTATAACTTTTTAACAAAAGAAAAGGTAACAGAAATTAAAAAATGAAGTGATACAAAATTAATTGTGGACCTCTCGTTACTAGACAACAAAATTGTATATTTTTTTAATGAACTTAGGGTCAATAATTAATTGGCCTATTGCTGTCATTAAAATAAATGGCTAAATATTTGTTGGGTCGTTGACAGGCATGATGGTTGAAGAAAATCAATGGTCATTTTTAAAGGTAACGTTTAAAATAATTTAACCTCCTCGGGTTCAACTCTCAGGCAATTTCCCTTATCACATAAATTGTCCTACCCAACTTGCTGATCGATATCCACTTAAGTTCCAAAATCCAACTGACTTAAATCAAGTCCAGAAAAGCTTCCTGATAGATCGATTCGAGATAAAGATCAAACCACTTATCATCCTTCTCAAAAGAAGCCTTAGGAAAGTTCCGTTTAATCTCCCAGGATGAGCACAAAGCACCTGGCTATAAGTACTTGAAATGCCAATCATTTACATGTCCTCCATGACGAACATGGCATAGTTCTCGACGAAAACCATACAGGAATTCCTATCCTTGAAATTTACTCTCAACAATCAAATATAAAATGAAAAACATAACTATCGGCCTACTTACCTTACGATATAGCTTCTTTCTACTTATCTAATAATACATTAAAATTCCAATCGTAATTATTTGGTGTAAAAAAAACAACTTTATTCTTGACAAAAACCACGTTAATAGACCTATAGAATAGCCATTAAGAACCAGTACAAATAATATCTTAAACTTTACGAGTAAATTACAACCACGTCTTAAAATATCATAAAGGAAAAGTAATTCAATTTTTTACATGCATACATAATGTTAAACTCCTATTCACACATCGTCGATTCAAATGCAAAGTATCGAATGGGAAAAACATATAATTCGTACATATTTCGCTTTCCATCTATTAGAAATGCAAAACTGAACTAAAATCCATATATAGTCATTAATAAGGCCCCAAAACAATGCATAACGACATAGGTTAAATACGTTTGACTTTGAATGAACCTTGGAACTGTGTTTTCCCTCTTTAGAAAAATGGTGTTTTTGACTTTCAATACTTTGCATTTATACCGACAATAATTTAGGGACCTTTTGAGAATAATTAATTGTAATAATGGCACTCATAACAAAAAAAGATAACAGAATCCGTATCCCCCCATTGTTCTACATATGTTTCCCTTGTACAGAAAACTCTCTGGAAAAGCTATTCCGGAAAGTCCAATGCGCCATCCTTAATTTAAAAACCTAATCATGAACATTAACATGAGCTCTGAATTTCCTTACTATTCATCTACCTTTCTGTAGTCTCCTGATTTTGGTTCGAAAGGTATGAGAACGACCAAGCTAGTGGATACGGTATGTACGATGCTATGTGTCGAATCAAGTTTATTTTTGAAGTTTTTCACTGATTAGAAATCAATGAACAGATACGGCTTCAGCGGACATTTTTCGCAACCCTACCTATGCAGAGGTTCTTGCTTTCAAAGATGCTTCTGAAATATCTTTATGATATATTTGATATTAACATAAACACTCTTTGGAGCGGTTTCTTTATTTTTTATACTTCTTCTCTATCTTATCTATTAATTGTATTCTGATGGAGCGTACTAATGTAGCTCTTGTAGTAAGATCTTTTCTGGCTTGTTTGGCCGTATAAGATTCGAGACATCACTTGCCTCCTTTACGACTATATCGTTGTTTTCGTTTTTATAATTTTTTAGATCATAACGGAAGATGGCCGTAGGTCAGAAAATCTAGTTGCTGTTTATTTTTATGGCTAATCAGAAGGTGCTACAGTCTGAGTTTCTAAATTTTGTAAAACCAGGCATATAACTGTAACTAGGATGAAGTTCTTTAACCAGAAGCTGACATCTTAAAGGCTCTGAACCCTATTTTTATGTCTCTTCAAAATGACGGCATGACTAAGGATTTTTCATTTCCGGTTACGATTTTGTCCATATTACCAGAATAAACATTCTTTCCCCTGAGGTAGTCTTAGAATGTTGACAACCATCTACTAATTATCATAACCCGGGTTCGAATCCCGGCCAGGGCTAATCTATTCTCTTCAAAATAAAAACATCTACTTATTAGTTTTTTAATATCTGTGGTTTTGTTCTAAAAGAGCCAATGTCAACATAGGCCCTTTCACAAATGAATCAGAAATCACTAGCAATGACATTGGCTGACATAATAATGGAAATACAACTTAAAGATTTACTAAATTGGAAGCTTTTGATATAAATAATCCAAAATTTGAAAAAAAATTCACATTTTCTCTTTTACAACCAAGCATACCAATAACAGATATCATTTGCCTTATTCTCTCCGTTCCTATTATTTTTGGACAGTCCTATATAGGCTGGGACAATTATTGATCTTCTATTGTTAATAATATAAATGTGTCTGTTTTTTTTTAATACAATCATGCAATGTACAATCACGCTATAAAACAAACAAATCAATATTACTAAAAATTGAAATAAAATTTGGCTATAAATCGCTTCCGATCCACAACCTCTCATCAAAATAGCGTTTAAAACATCTCATGTATTCATTCAAAGAGACCGGATGTTGCCAACGATTCGGAAACAGCTTTGAAGCAACTGTTTGCAATGAATAGTAACTCCCAGGAAGGATTTCAATGAATTTTATCAAGCCCTTAAGGCAACTACTAATATTAACGTAGGGTTGTTGGAGCTCCTATTAGTTGATTGCTCCGCTCCTGTCACCTTCAGAATTTACGACCTTCCCTTTCTATAGACACTACGGGCAATGGTGTCGCAGTACTTATAGCCCTATTAATATATTACATTACTAATAATCTTTTAAATGTGCCATCGCGAGGATAACCAATTTTTCTTCCAGCTGTATTAGAAACCGTTGGTTTGTTTTTTCGTTCCTTTTTAAAGGCGAGAGGGAACGCCCTCCAAATTCAAAATATATGTTGAAGATTTTTACCCATATTTACATTATATCATATTCTTTATTATTCATATTAATCTTCTATTTAGCCTTTGATTGCAATTTTAACGGTTATAATCGCGTATATCTTTTTTGAGGAAACAAAAAAAAAAGAGAAGAAGATGAGGTTCAGTACATGGTAGAGACTGGAGAGAACTTTGACAGCGATTGTGCAGGGAGGTGATGTGTCCTCGATGACGCTCATATCCTTCCCCTTATTTTTGGTCCCTAGTTTACAAATTCAGCTCCAGAAGGGTCATATATCTCATACAACATCTTTAAGGATTAACAAGGATGATGACTCGAATCGTTCGTTAAGAATAGTAAAAAACATTATGGAAAATACTAAGAATAAACTACATTTTTTTTTGTTTAAGTTATTTAATGAAATTTACAACTGTATACAGAATACATCAAGTAAATATCATGAATGTTTACATTGACATGAAAAGACAAGTAGAGAAACTACCCAGTGGTAGTACAAACTACAAATTTAAGTTATTAAGAAAAAATACTGTTGAGATAGCTATAATTTGAGTGGGTACTACTCACACAGACTGGTTAATTTGAATCAAGAAAAATATAAAAACGCTTATTTCTATGAAAAAATAGGCTAAAATTTAGCAATCAGAATAATCCCATAATACATTTCACATTTAGGGAACTGGGGTGGAGTCTTAAAACGTTAGTTATTCCTTTATAGTCTTTTTTAAAAATCAAAATGTTATGATTTCAAACAATGTTAAAGTCCACAGAGATCATGGCGAGTCTTAAGGACTTTTTAGGGAGATTTAAGGTCAAAAGTACTCATCAACAATAATGAATTGAAACCTACATTTAAACATTTCACTCATCCAGAAAAATGATTTTGATTTATTTTGTTTGAACTTATATTCTGTGAGGGTTTCTTCAATGTAAACGTATTTGCACATTAAAAAAGAAAGTAATTTAATTCATACTAAAGGCTGAAAAAGATTTAATTAAGTCCTTTATGGTATAATTTTACCACTTAATCATGTCCTTCTTTATGAACATTCTATGTCGGGAATGGTAAATCCAAACTTAAATATTAAACGAAAAATAAAATGTGAAATATTCAAAAACATAAAATCGTTAGATAAAATTTTTTTTTTAATTATTTTTTCTGATCAGATATAGTTTTATTAATCCAACTAACCGTTGAATTGTTGAAGAGTGTACTATACGTTCCCTTCACCATCTGTTACTTCGATTACCTTCAGGTTAAATTTAATATTTTCCTCAGTTCAAAATACGAGCCTTATGAGTGATCCAGAATCTCATTAAATTTGCTATTACCTTATGAAGTTATCACTTACAACTTATTACAGCATGCAGTAAAAAATGGAGTAAATACATGAAATGATTAAAAAGGAAATTTTTAACGGGATTTCTAAACCTCCACCATTTGGTAAAGGTAAAAATGTTCAAATTTTCAATAAAGTATTACTTCCAGCTTATTTATTATATCTATATTAATTATTTTCAAATATAAACAAATCGTCGTTGTTTAAATATTTTTTGTTCTAAAATTTGTTTAATATTTTGACAATTTTATCTTTTACGATTTATTTATTTCTGTATGCCCATTTCTCAGTGAATTTTTTTTTTTGCAAAATTATTTTTCACCCTGAAGAATCATGCTACTATCAGTTCACTAATTTTAAGAAAAATCTTCAATATTTTGGTCGTGCTAGACTAATACCGGCCTAGACAAATCTTTCCTCTTCAAAATAAAAATATTTAAAAATAATCACCATCAAGAGAACAGTAAATCAAAAATAAATTGTAAATATACAAAATTGACGTATGTCAACGAGATCCCAATTAACGTTCTTCCCCGTGAATACTCGTACATCGCGAAAATTGCGAGAAAACGGGGGTATAGGATCGGTGAGGAGAATGGATTTGTCTGGCTTGGATGCGAGCCTTGATAGCTCAGTTGATAGAACAACACTTTAGAGACGCTAAGACAATTTTTTTTCTCTTCAAAATAAAAAATACTAAAATTATCATTTTTGACAAATAAATGGATGACATTATATTATCATTGCCTTGGTAATAAATACGCAAAAGTGAAATTTCGTTATTCCTTTTTTTATTACGATAAAAGACAAAGGAAAGGTTGGTAGAGTAGGATATTTCATAAGCTTCTTTGTGGCCATTAATCAAGAAAATGGCAATATCTTGGAAGTACTGGTTACTTTGAAGATGAGTGATTACTCAACTGGAAAGTGGATTTATTACGAAACTCGCTTCTTATTAAAATAAGATTAAGGTATCATTAGGGAATATTTAACCATCGCTCGTATTGATAAATATTTTAATGATTATTTTTCGTTTAAAAATATTTGCTAAATATAAACCATATTCAGTGGAATCCCGATATTTCGTATCCCGATTATTCGTATTTCCGGGTAATTCGTACAAATTTGCCGGTCCCCAGAGAAAATCCCGATAAATGGTGTAAAATCAATGCATTTCAGACCCCTCGGTAATTCGTATTATTTTAATGCTCGAGGTCACTTATAACGTCATATAATTCGTATTTCCAGCTTTAAAATCTCGTTACTTAGTACTGTTTTCGAAAGGGAGGGAGATAACAGTGAAACAGATATGCCAGGGAGCAGAATGAGAATAAATGCTTTCTAGGAAATCACTCAATTTATATTGGTTTTATACACAAATATGTTTGTATTGTTTAGAGGCACAGTAGATCATATTGTTTTTTACGGGAGAGCGAGTGAGAGAGACAAGTTTTTTAAGAAATCCATAAGTAATTGGTACTGTTTTCACTCAAAGGAAATGAGGGGAGTAGAGAGGGGGGGTTCTAGGAATTTTATTAAGCTTTTCTTACAATCACACTTTTATTTACAATTCAGTCTCGTTTTTGTTACCGTTGTGACACGTAATCATGCCTCCAAAATACGCTACCCTCTCTATTGAAGAGAAACAAAAAATCATAAACGCCGTGACCAGTGGCTGTAAGCTAATTGACGTATCCAAGCATTTCATCGTCCCTAGTTCCACAATCACATAAATTTTGAAGAACAAGGACAAAATCACTTTCCAGACTTTTAGAGAACTTAAAAAAGTGATTCGTACAAACAAGGAATTCAAATGTATTAGTTGGAGGTAATATTTGAAGGGAAAAAGCCCGAGTTTTCACAGAAAAATGGGAATTGAAGAGTTTCGTGCAAGTGATGGATGGTTCGATAGACTCAAAAAATTGCATTAATACGTTGTTTTTTTTTATTTTGTACTCCCGATAATTGGTATTCCCGATAATTCGTACCAAATCTTCAGTCCCTTGACCATACGAATTATCGGGATTCTACTGTATATATATATGGTTTTTATTTAGCAAATATTTTTAAACGAAAAATAATCATTAAAATATTTATCAATACGAGTATAATATACGAAATATTTATCAATATGTATATATATATATATATATATATATATATATATATATATATATATATATATATATATATAACTATTATAGAATACAATAGAAAATTAACTATGTCATGAACAGAAAAAGAAACATGCTCTATACATATTTGGCACAAGATATTAATCAATTAAAGATAATAAATAAGTTAATAACAACTATTATATGCATGATCTAGCATGCAATAATTTATTTGCAAGATATAGTATATAGTCTACAAAAACAAAATAAAAACAACTAAACAACAAAAAAAAATACTCAATACTGATTCGTTTTAGAAAATCTATAACTTGTTTAGAGAGCATTTTTTTTTTTTGTTAGCCAGGTTATATTGGAAAAAAAATATTTATTGATTAAATAAATTGTTGGCTGAAACGGTAAAATATGATCGAATTATTCCAGCCCACATGCTTGAATTCATTAGTGAAACAACACTAATTGACTCCCCCAGAATTACAGGGTTATTTGACTCTGAAGAGGGATAATGATTCTTTGAAAAGTTATGAAAAATACATATATTGAATCTACAGAGTAATGCAATGACCTTTATGAAAATAATTGAGGACATGTGAAAATTAGCTGAAGAAACCCCTTAAATTAACTTTCGTGTCTCTTGGGCTTATAAAATTACTAATAAAATAAAAAATAATTATCTAATAAATTTTCTGAAAGAGCACTCCCCTTCTACCGACAACTTCATTTCTGTTTAACCGATTTTTCAAACTTATTTTTGCATAATTGTACCTGCTTTATGCTCCTCAGTTACTGCACAATCATCGGGATATTTTATTTCCCCCTAGTTTAGTTGAACCTTTCCCCTTGTATCATTGTACATTGTTTATATATTTATTATGTATCATAGTATTTTTCGTATATCATCGTTCTTATTTTGAAATTTACATTCGTTTTTACTCAACTGATCCATCTCGAGTATTTCATGTGTTGGTATTAATAGTTTCTTCGTTCTCAACACGTCTTTTTCTACCTTCAGACACTCTTCTGCAACTTGTGGTTGACATTATTTTGATTTTCCTTCAGTTCTTTTCGCAATCCATTGATTACTCTTAATTTTCATCAAGTGATGGTCGGATCAGCTCCGCGGAAGCTTTGAAGTTCTTTCTTCTGGGTAATAATGCATTCATTTTGTTTAGCGTCCTCCCTAAAGAACTACACATTTCTTTCTAAATATAGTAATGCAGATTTAAAATACTACTATCTATAGACCCTGTGTCTCATGGATGTGTGAAACAGAGATCTCGAGAGATGTCTTTAGTGAAGTTTTTCATCTAACTAGGAGCCTGATGTCCGAATCTACGAGTGAGAACGGCTCCACTCGTAGATGGAGCCCAATGGCAGAGAATCATTCAAGTGGCCAAGAACTATCACGGGTTGTAATACCACAGAATAATAATAATAGTAAAATAGATATTTCGTAGCATAGATTTTAATGGTAAGTTATATATAAAATATACGAATTTTACAGAGACGATTCCTAAAAGTGTCATAATACATTCATTTTTTCATCAAAAAATATTCATATATTGTGGTCTTTTTTTATTTATAAAATAATCAGGATTGAACATAGTGTCCTAAAATTTCAAAATTATTATGTGTTGGCTACTTGTACAACTTCATCCATTGACAAGCCTGGGTTAACACATTGAAAATTTTTTTATTATCCAATAGTCCGGTTTCAATGGTTTAAATAAATCAGAAAACAAACTAAGGTAATACATTCCCCGCATTTTTTCTGATGTACCGATGATTTAAAGGATAAGAAACGTTTAATGAATGAGTTATTCAGATTAGCGATGGTGTTATTTTCATCCAATTAATTACTGTTAATCACAAAATGAATAAAATTGAATATTATTGTTCTAACTAAAATAAAGTAAAAAAGCGATTTTTCAAAGATAAATGCACATTTTCTTAAGAGAAGTATTAATCTGTTTTTATTTACATAATTGTCGAAAACATTTATTAATCCGCCTAACGCATTAGATTCGAAATAATTTTCTTTTAAGTGACAAAACAATTTTTTTTTTTACCTGGGAAAGCAATTTCTAAAACGATAGTCATTATTCAACATTGATGAAATTGGTGGAGCCTAATATATTCCTTTAATGGAATTCGATCGATGCTTCTATAGAAGTTATGTGTGGTGTGCTATTAAACCCCCATTTGTTCGTACTAGGTGCGCCTATAACCCAAATAGGTGCTAGGGAGCCAGCATTCAATACTCTAAACCATGACAAATGCTATCAGCCGACTCTGATTTATGCCTAATGTCTAGTCTCTTGTGGTTATAGGTGAATCGTATTTCAATGCTATTTCTCTGTTGTAGGTAATGGAATCTTATGTCCACACTTTTGTGATCAAACAGACGATAATACAAATGTGTTTCGAACTGATTCTACTAAAATGTAAGTATTGCTTAACTAAATATAAAAAAAAAATTGCGAGAGATTCAGTTTTTGAATTTTTAGAGTTCAATATAATTCATATAATTCAAGTTCTATCTAAATATTCATTTTTTAAAAGTTAGTTAGATATTTAAGAACATTTATTTCTAATTTTATATAACTAAAACACTTAAATCTTTCAAGGCAGGAATAAAATGTTTTTTTTCGCCACCACCACTTTAGTTTAAAGGTAAAAAGGCGGCAGCATTAATTAATACTCTCCGACAGTCGCTCAAACCCGCACAGCGTTATATAAAGCTCTCCGCATTGAAAGGGTTTAAAGATTTTGGAAATGTTAATGCGGTGATATTTAATAGGTGGCGTATACATAAATTACACGTATTTATGCTTTGTAAACATTTTTATTTTGAGCTTGACTTACCCTTACACATAGTTCTTAAGTTCTTTCGTTTAAAACTCGGTTTCAAAAATTTTCACATATTTCATATTTAGATAAATAAAAAGTTGAACTTTTTGAAAAACGTTTTAGGCAAATTGCGCAATGAAATTTTAAAGAAGTTTACACGTCAAAGATGTTTTTACACTATGCAGGTAAATGATTCTGAATTACGAAAAATTCTCATGTGAACATGTTATATGTTTCTTTTTCTCACTCAATGTTACTGTGAAACTATACAATTTTCAGATGCCATATGTTTCCCTCACATACTTCACTAAATCACAAAATTAGTTCTAGCATGCAGGGATAAGAAACAAAAATAACCAATGCTTTGTACATTATATCACGAAAATTGGCATTCGGTGAAAACTTTAGCTCCGATGAGGCTACTTAATATGGAGGAATCCTTGGATCACAATTTAATTTTAAATTAATGTTTTTAAAATTCATTATTTATTCCATTAATATTTTAAAGGATAAACCTTTTCCTTCATTTTATATCTTTTTGCAAATTCAATTTTAATAAGAAAATATATTACATTTGAATGTTTGAAATAAAATCAGTAATAAAATTTAAAATTTCTAAACATACCTTTTTAGTTTTCTTTAACAGACGCGTGCTATTATTCGTTTCTTTTATCTATATCCATTTCTACACACCCGATTAGTGAGTGAATGTTTTGTAATTGAATATAATTTATTGACAAAATATTGTCCATAAACCCTGAGTAAACTTACGAACAAAACAGTTGCACGATGCGACAGTTTTCATATAATCATACCATGATAAGTGTAAATGCAGCAAATAACTAAAACAGACATTAAAAAAAAAAAAAAAAATATATATATATATATATATATATACATATATACTTTTTTGTAAGAAAATTATTTACAATAGAAATATTGACAAATTCAGGCTGTATTGATTAATAAAACGCATTCTAAACAAAGCTAAATAACGTTAAACTCGAATTAGAATTAGCTATTCCCAATTTGCGAATGACCTTTTAGGATAAATAGAAAAAAATTTGGGACAAAAAAAATTTGAATAAACTGGATGCTCCCCCACCCTCACCGATTATTCAGTAAATTTCCATTATTCATTCGGAGGGGCGCCGAGGAGGGACCCCGGTTGTAGTTGGAGTGGCCATCAATTGGTCCGAAATAATTAGCTGTGTATCACTGGAGCTGACACTGATTAAAATCTGTTTTGGTAGCCCTGTCCTCTACACAGCCGCTCTTCTTCCGGCCAGGTGGCCCCTTCTCTAGTCTTGAAAAAAGTATATATACATTCATCTCCCAAAATAATAGGGTAGTGTATGCACAGTTATTTCACTACACAAAACACAATATGTCGTAATATATCATACATAATTATTGAACTTATACTTATTTTTGAGTAATAATGAAATTTTTGGAGCAAAAATTCTTTAGCCACGAGTAGTGACTTTTGGTAGCGGAAAATCTAGTACGTTAGCGTCATTCACGTGTTCGACGTGTTCTTGACGTATTACGCGAAGCGCCTGTGCATGAGTCATACAATTTTTTAAAATAAATTTTATTTTAAAGTTTAGAATTCTCTTGATATAAGAATAATTATATTTAAGGTAAAAAAAGGTCGTTTAAGAGTTTCGCAAACTATTCTAATGACAACCATTAAAACAACTAACTAATAAATTATAAAAAATTATAAATAGTAACATGACGTATGTCAACAAGTACCTAAAATTAAAGTAATGTTCAATGAACATTCGTTCTCGTGTATACATCGCAAAACTTACGAGAAAACGGGGACATGGGATCAGATAAGAGAAAAGATTTGTCCCCGGCTGGTATCAACTCCGGTAGCTTAGTTGGTAGAATCCTGTCACGGTAAGACTGAGGGGCGGAGTTCAAATCCCGGCCGGGGTCATATCTTTTCTCTTCAAAATAAAAATGTTTAAAATTAAAACAACTAACTAATAAATTATAAATAGTAATATGACGTATGTCAACAAGTTCCTAAAATTAAAGTAATGTTCAATGAACATTCGTTCTCGTGTATACATCGCAAAACTTACGAGAAAACGGGGACATGGGATCAGATTAGAGAAAAGATTTGTCCCCGGCTGGTATCAACTCTGGTAGCTTAGTTGGTAGAATCCTGTCACGGTAAGAATGAGGGGCGGAGTTCAAATCCCGGCCGGGGTCATATCTTTTCTCTTCAAAATAAAAATGTTTAAAATTAAAACAACTAACTAATAAATTATAAATAGTAATATGACGTATGTCAACAAGTTCCTAAAATTAAAGTAATGTTCAAAGAACATTCGTTCTCGTATATACATCGCAAAACTTGCGAGAACACGGGGACATGGCAACATATAAGAGAAAAGATTTGTCCCCGGCTGGTATCAACTCCGGTAGCCCAGTTGGAAGAGTCCTGTCACGGTAAGACAGAAGACCCGGGTTCGAATCCCGGCCGGGGGCATATATTTTCTCTTCAAAATAAAAACATCCTAATGACAGCTTAAACCATCAATAACTAGCTGAACTTTTCGTTTCCAATGAAATATTTTATTTGTCATACTTGTCTTGATAAGAATTTGATGACGTATCGATGATATTAAGTTCATAATATCTACATAATTAAATACATTAGACAGACAAAGCATGAAGGCATGATATGCCTGACTACCCGTGCCAAGGGGGAGGTCACTAGTTAATAATAATTCAAGTTTGCAATGATAAAAATTTACTGATAATTGTATTTCTAAGTGAGGCATTAGGTTTAGCCACGTCTAATGATCCAGAATTCTGTACTAATAAATATAAAATGACTATTAAAGTAGTTTTTATTGTTTACTTACACAAATTCCTATCAACCATATTTGTTTCTTAATTCAATTACCTTAAGATTATTGTTACTTTATTAGAATATGATGGGATGATTGAAAGTAAAAACAGGGTTTAGGTATTGCTAAATTTAACAATGGTAATAATGCTAAAAATGAAAATAAAGTGCATACACAGTTATGTAAATACAAATATAATGTATAACTAATGAACTATGTACAGAATATAATCAAATACATAATAATTTTTATTCTAATTTAATTATTGATATTTATTATCGAACTCATGCAGCCCATTTATATAATTATTAAAGGGTTAGGGTTCGCGTAAAGGCGTTTAACTACAACCGTTTTTACCCCTTTAAATGATTAATAAACAAAATGAGTACTTGAAAATGAATATATCTATTGTTCGGAGTGTCGGTTTACGTGAAAACCAGAATAATGTTAATAATTTAAATTTGCAAATTTTAATTTCAATAATTCGGACTAAGATTGATTGAAAAACTCAAGAAAAAAAACAGTTATTCCAAACATGAATTTTTTACTTCTGCCGTCCTCATGAATGCATCTTAATTTTTTTTGTTATAAAGCAGGTGAATCGCCCCACATTTTCTTGTTTCCAAATTCACCTTCCCTACGTAATCTGGCTGATTTCACATATGGAATGTTAGTTTGTTAATTTCCTAACCTGAGAATGAATGTATGGGCCCAACTCGTCAATGGTTTAAGAGTTCGAGAATTTAAGAAATATAGAAAATTTGTCTCTCTTAAATGTATAAACAACTGTACTAGAAATCGGAAGCCATCACATTGAGGAAATAGATTGAAAAAGAAAAACTCATTTGTAAGACGACATTCGTAACTAAATAATCATAAACAAAAAACTGATTATTTTTCATGCCATAGTTACTTATATCATTAAATACACTCGTTAAAATTTTGTGGACGTCGGCTAAACATGCTAAAATATCTCACTCACAGACTACTCAGATTTTACTATTTAAATACCATCATAATATTGTTATAGTACCTCCATAGAATAAGAAGACATTATAAATATTTAAGGAAGCATGAGCTAGAGATTTGGACACAAAGCAGCTCGGGATAAAGTTCACCATCATTAGGATATATGAAGGGATCCTTAAGGTTGACCCCCAGTCCAGCCTTTATCATGTGAGCTCCTCTGACTTTTATGGGGGCATTAACTGCTTCAAAGGTCACGTATTAAATGTTGGACGTTAGCAACATTCAACGAGTCGTAAATCTCTTATTCAAATTTATTTATAAGAGATTTACGAATATTTATAATTATTAATTATTTAGAAAATTATTTAGAAATTAGTATTTAGAAAAAAGAAAATAATATTTAAAAAATCTTGGGCGCATTCTTAACACCACTTGAAACACGCTACTATATTAATTTTATTTTGGCACTTACTAGACAAACGCTCCAAATCAATTACAAAATACAAAAATACAAGACTATTATTTGGAGTTATAGATTAGAGATTTGGGACTCCAGTAAGGCATAATTCCTCATGTATCCAATCCATACAATCCAAAGTCCTTTGTAAAATCTTTAATACTCTTTACTTGGTTACGAATAAAGTCGTCCATAATGATCTCAATGCCCCATTTGATGCTGATTTTGCCCGAACCCGATACCATTGTTTTCAAGGGAAGCTATATTCCCACTCAAACCCACTAGCTTCCAACCTAGCAACTTCTTCAGTTTCCGATAATCCTCCGAGGCGTCTAAAAGAGGATGGCCTCGTTATCTTCTAAGTGGTATTTTTTATTTGAGTACTATCACTTCCTCTACTACCAGTTTCTCTACTTTCCCTTACCCATTCAATTATGTATTATTAATGCCATTAAATTTATTTATTGTAATGTTATAAGATTTAAATTTCAGTAAAAATAATTTTGAATCTAATCAAACCAACAGCAGGGGTGACTTTGTTCTAAACAAAAAATATGAAGAAACAAAAGGAAAAGGAGGACAAAGATAGCAAAAGGATATAATCTTATAATTATATATATGTTTCTATAGTTTCAATAAAGATAATGCCACAAGAAATTGAAAACAATTATAGTCAGAATTAAGTTATAGTTTAATCTAACTTGAATAAAAAAAACATTTTTTTAATGTTTAGATTAATATCAAGAAACGGACATCTGGCACTTAGGGTTGATGAATGTAAAGCATTCCTCAACTTGTGAATAATATAAAAAGCCCCATAAATTATCTTTCTCAGAAAAAAGAAATACGATAACTACCTTTAAATAGCTCTGGCACACTTTTAAAAGTTTTAAGAATAATTTGCCGTTAATGCTACACTTTTCATTTTCCTCCCTCTATTATATATTTTTTTACTTCAACTTGTCATATAGTTTTCTTTGTAAAAGTTATCGGGTATTTGGAAGACTCATTTTAAATAACATATCTTCTAATTTTTGAAAGTGCGATTGGTTTAATTATGTTTGATGATTTTATGGTGCATAACTAATACTTTACATGACACAAAACTTCAAAAAAGTGTTATTATATTTGGTTCCATCGTTTTTTTTATTTATTTTGTAAATAAATGAAAGAAAATTAACATTTAATTTTAAAAAAATAAAATATTAGTTGCTAAGAAAAAAAAAGAGGAACTGACTGAAAACTGAGGAGTAATTTTTGGTTTTGTTTTCAATTAGTTAATTTACTAATCAAAAGATATAATCGGGTGCATATGCTCAATAAAAACATAAGTAATTTAATTGATATGTTTAGTATGTAGTTATATTATTTACACCATCTAGTTTCATAGGTGTTAATAAACTTTATTTTAATTTTTAGCATTATTATGATAATTAAGTTTAACAATATTTAGGTCATTTTTATTTCAATCTTTCAAAAAACAAGACATTTAGAATAACAAATAAAATATTTTAGAGGAAACAAAAAGGTTAACACGCTATAGGTGTTTTAAACAATTATGAGTATGATTATCACAACTATGTGCCTTTGTTAAATATAATTATTTTTATATCAATGGAATTCTGAACTAATGTCAACTAAAGCAAATTGTGGGGAGCGGAGTGGCTCAGTGGTTGAGCACTGAGTTGCCATGCCGGAAATCCTGGTTCAAATCCCGCTGCGGGCAGTTACTTTTATTTAGTCTGTTTGCAGCCGGAGATGGATCATATACGATCTAGGATCCTCCTGGTGCTCACCCAACCTCTATAAAATATTATAAAAATAGGGTACCCATAATAAGGGGGAAAACCTGGCGGTTGCGCGTGACCTAAGACAAGTCATCTCCTTGCAGAACCGTTGTCCATGTAACAGTACAGTCTCAACCATGTACTGAACCCCCAGACTCGTTCACGGGTCGTAGTGGTACAGGTAAGGTAAAAACCAAATTGTACAACTGTTGCCAGTCTCGAGCATGTTGCTGACTCGAATGCAATAGTTAATCATCTACCAAAAGTCGCTAAACGCGGCTAAAGAAGTTCTAGGATAGGAGGGGAGGTATAATATTAGTGAAATTAAAGGTGTTATAGAAGTAAAGAAATTTATTCCGTGGGGGGTTTTCCGATAGTGTAAAGCAAACCTTTATGATCTGATTTCCCACTAATATATTTTTTAGTTGAAAATACGCGATCTGTTCATTAATACATCGATAGTCTACCATAGACAAGCAACCTATATGATACTTTAATAAAAGATTTCGAAAGTTATTGAGATATAATAATGAGGATTACATATGCTTTAAAACGATGTGAAAATTAGATAAACATACACTAAACAATAGCTTTAAACTCGGTTCTCAGAAAAGAAAAATGGTATAATTGCTATTCAGTTATTAACTGGATTAGTTATCAATCTAAAAGGTATAGCAAAGACTTAGTGAATTAGCAACGGCTGTCCTAAAACGAATCAGACGGCCTCGAGCAGCCATGAATATTCAGAGTTCTCATGAATGTAAAAAACAGCTAGTTGACCCCCGCGTTCTTCAAGCCGGGAATTTAATTTGTGAGTGAAAAAAAAAACAATGAGTGAAACACTTTAAGGCCGCTAATGCGTTCCATTTGCTGTGCTTTGAAAATAATAAAGCTACCTTGATTTAGTAGTCCGCATTTACTAGGCAAAGTTTAATATCGGTAGTAATATAAATAACAAAACAAAAAAAAAATTCAAATAGCAATAGTTTAAAGAGTTGGTAATTTGGTCCTATTTCGGCAACAAACAGAAATGTAATAATTGCTCGTATAGGCATCACCGGTTAGAGTTTCTTTCAAATGTAAGTGTATCTATCTACGTCATTGTAGGTCATACCTGGTCCATGCAGCGTGAAAAACACTGCAATTCTGCCAATGTTATGTTTTTATTTTGTTTTAGTTTTATTATTCTATCCACTAAGTAAGTTTACTGTTGCTACAGGCTTTAAAGATAAAAAGTACACATTTTACGTTGTTTCTAAGATTTCCTTTATAAAAGAGTTTCAAAAAATTGATTTTCATTTAAATGATGGGTACATTCCCTGTTCATTCTTGTCCACGATAAACAACATATATTGTATATATATGTTTTGTGAACTTTTTTTAATATGGAAGTTCCAGACTTATTTTAGTTTTAAAAAAGTTTTATGGTTTTTAAATTAATCTATAAATATATTTTTTCAAATGAGGAAGGCATGTTATGGTACTACTTTTAGCACTTTGCAAGTAAAGGTGTTTGTGATTTTTTTAAAAGGCTAATGTAAATACGTTCCAGGCGCAGGTGGATGTTCCTAAGAACTCACTTTTTATGACATTACGTTTTAAGTGTAAATTAAATAAAACAAATGAAAAATAAACCAAAGCTAAAGCCATCAAAACTGTCTAGATATATGTTTTTATTAAAGTGTAGAGGTGCTCTACTCGTATAGAACTACTCTGGAGACTCGTACGCGATTGCAACACATTTAGGAATATAACAAGATAAACGATCCAGGTAAATAAGGTCTAGATCAACTATGTATATTGAAACAGCCATCAGCCATACGTGTCATAACCATATTATCGGCAACGGGAGCTTACAATTTTGCATGCTAAGGGTCCTAATATAGACCAAAACAATTAATGACTTTTATCATATCTGATTTATAAATTTATAGGAAGGTAAACTATCTGATCAGTTTATTTATTTTTTTAATTTTTATTCGCCAGTTAACAACTTAAACATAGTGTTAAGAATGAAATGGTCAAAACGTAATCTCGATTGCGATTTACCTTACTTGTAAATTATTAAAAAATTTGGAAAAATATTGACTTTGTATGCATTATTGGGATTTCCGAAATCAATTTATTTTGTCGTTTGTTGACGACAAAAATAAAATAAGTCTATGTTATACTTTACATAATTTTAGTCATTTAATTTAATTTATTTACTGACCACATGGTCATTTCCCACTCTTCTAAAATAAAACACGTAGGTTGCAATTATAAAAAACGATTACCACAAAGTAAAAAAAAAAAAATATCCTAACCTTTTCTTTGAATTTGTAATGCTTCTTAAAACATTCATTTATTTTGTCTTATGCTGTTTGTTTTTTTATTAGTGTTCTTATTTGGTATCGAATTTTAGTAGAAAATTTACTTACCTAATGACATTCTTCGCTATCTATTTGTATTAATACTAAAATTAATAGATAATTTTGATTACGTAGTCTTACGATAATTTTATTAAGTATCTCATTCCTCGATAGTAGGAACCTATCGATGCAAACTGCATAGAATATTTCAATCATATATTTAGTTTTTATTATCTTTACTTAAGATTTAATAAATGATATTTATTATCGCAAACAGTTTCTTTTTCCACCATTTTAAGGGTCCCATTTTGGACAGATTCCAAGGAAATCTAAGTCAAATTAGCTTTGGTCAATAATGCTATGAACAGAGATGCACCATAGATTAGTTAGCATGTAATGTTGTAAATAATAACATTTTAGGCAGATTCATGTACATTCGTAACATATATTTACATGAAAAAAAAACTTCCAGTCCCTTGTTAGATGAGTATGCGGCATTTGCAAGTAACAAAACATTTCAAGTTACAAAACAGTATAATTGGCTACATTTCTAAATCGAAAATAAGAAATAAGTTTTAACGTGCATTAAAAATTATTAATTTAATTTCCCTTGATTAAATATGAAACTTACCTTAATTTCTACGTTCTTTTAATTTAATTATTACCTACCTCAAGTTTTTTCATGACCCTCTTAGTGATTTTTCGCTTAACTTTTCTCTATTTTATATTTAATTAATTCCCTGAAAGAAAAAAGTTGAAACCTTTTTATTTAATATTTATTAGTACTTATATCAAGTATTTATAATAAAAATATTGACCAAAAAATTGAAAGAAACCAACGCACTGTAATTATTTTTTAAATAATTGAGCTGATGGGCTCAAAAAGTAACAGTGTTTTTTTCTTTCCTGTTTGTTTTCTTACTTGATATACGTTGAGCCTGATTAACGAAAGTGGTTTTATCGAAGGAGAGGTGACGCAAAGGCTGGGAGCACCTTGTAGATTGTTCAATGCAGTCCGGAAAGGTTTCCTCAACAAAAGAGAGGTGGTGAAGAAGACGAAGATATCCGTCTACAAGTCTACGTCCCTGGCCATCCTATCTTACTTCTCCGAATCATGCACCCTTACCTCAAAACACAAAGGGCAGATACAGACAATGGAAATGAGATAGCTAAGAAAGGTTGAAGGAAGGACCAGAAGTGATAGGATCCGCAAAACCACAATAAGATCGAACCTCGAGGTACAGCCGGTATAAACAATTCTAGAAGAAAATAAACTAAGATGGTTTGGGCACCTCCTGAGGATGAGCACGGAAAGAACGGCAGGGATAACATATGAGACGAGAGTAGACGGAAGAAGACCAAGAGGAACAGAACGGATCACCTGGGAAGAAGAGATGCGGGAGGCGTTCAGGAAGCGAGTGAGCAGGAGGAGAGAATTGGTTCAAGAAAGAGACATCTGGGTCAATCCTTATATAGGGCATCCCCACACCACGCAGCGGTAGAGAGAGAAAAATTATGATGATGATGATGATATGCTTTAAGCCATGTTTTACCTCTGCCGGTGTTTTCTATCACATTTTTATTGATGAAAAAAGTATAGCACAGCATCAATTAAAATGCCGGTGAATGTAGTTAATTAAATTAGAGATCCCTTTACGATTAAATAAAATAAATATAAAACAGCAGGAGAAATAAATAGAACTTCACTAAATTATTTTACTTTTATTTAAAAATTTCTTGTATCTCGAATTGTATAGAAAGCATCAAATCCCCCCCCCCAAAAAAAATATATATATGAGTAGTATGGACATTAGTTCAGATTCGCAGTAAAAATCTATTTAGAATTTCTTGCTATCAGGTACAGCTCTTTTCTGTACCAAATCTCTAAAATTTCTCGTTTTATTTTAACATATTTTTAACTTGAAAACCTTCATTATTTAATTTTTTTTATATTACGAATGTAAATTATCTTTTTGGCTGATTTTCCCATCGGAATATTATTATACCACTCATTCCAGGAATGCTTCCATCGCATAGAGCTCTTTAAATTAAATTGATTATTTCATGTCTCTGGTTTTCGGAAAATTGTAATTTGTTAAACAGGTTAATGATAAAAAGGAAAAGTGAATCGAAGCGAACATTTTGTTTGAATACAGCAATAGCAACATTTTCTTCTATAATTTTTTTTCATAATAAAAACATATTTTAATGCAAAGCCTTTTATTGGCAATTATATCACGTGAAATTTTAGATCCATAAAATAATTAGCAACATTGTTCAAAGTTTCAGTTACATACCTAAATTAAAATAAACAAAAGCTCTTACAACTCCTCGGGTAATTCCTATTGGAATGATGGAATTGAAATTGTCTAATTAATCACAACAAAACACCTATAAGCTTGAAACATTTCTGATTTTAACTATGACATAAGTTCCTATAAAACTTCAAGTTCAAACATGATGCAACTAAAAATATTACTTTTTTAATTTTAAAAAATGTTGGAAAAAGGAATGAGATATGCCGTCCCCGATTTTGAATGCTTCAACTACTACAATTATATTTATGTCGTTGTTCCCTAGAAGGAGCGATATGAAAAATAAAATTTGTAAAAGGGAGCGAATGTTATAGGAAAAATGTTACATCAACAATTCTCTATTAATGAGAAAACTATCCATTATATTTCATTACCTATTATTTATTCATTTACTTTTTAACGTGACTTATAAAAGGAGATGTTCTTTGTTAACAAAAGATACGATTTCCGTAAGGTAAATACAAATAGGAGAACAAAACCCATGGTCATCCTTTAAATAAGGAAGTCTGCTTGAACTGAATGCATTATTTAAAAGAAGAGCTCGCTAAAACTGTCTCCACTCCCCACGTGGTGAGAATAGTGGCTTCATTGTAGTGAAGATGCTGCAATGAACTCGACGCGAAATGTGGAATCGTAAAAGTTCTATACGACTCGGCTTCTGCTGTTTGAATAGACAAGAGTTAGACTTTCATAATACAAGGGCTTTTAACTTCTTTCCTCTCCGGTTTTTTTTGCTTGTTTTTTTGCATAATCTTCTTTCGTCATTTATCCTACATGATTATTTTTTTTTAAATGTCCTGCTATTACGAAGCGCTCACACAATCACGTCTTTAATTTTTTTAAATCTTACTCACTCTTAATCTGACAACATATTGTCAAAACATACCTGTTACCATAAAGAATCTGACATTGATTTAATTTAATTACTCACAATATTTGAGATAGTAGCTACAGGCTACTCCCATGTTCCCTGTGTAAGGCCTTCTGTCTTCATTCTTGGTAGGTCGTCCTCCATATCATCCACCCATCTTAAGCATGGCTTCTCTCGTTTTCTCACCCCAACTTGATGGCCATATATCTGTTGATTGGGGAGTCTAGACTGGTTCAGCCTTTCTACATAACCAAGCCAAGGTAATGATGTCGGGCTCTGCAAACAACTCATAAAGTAGCTTTAACTTATCATAAAATTTTTCAATATTTTTGGCACTTACTTTATGTTTACCTCTTTCTCATATTTGTATAAGTGAACTTTGTCCAATTCTACATGAAAAAATATGAGTTTATGAATAATGAATTTTATAATCAAGATGTTATTGCGTGGGCTATCCTTGCCTAGAAATATACTTTACCGGGGGACCTCCTACAAATTTTCTCACGTTAGTTACTTTTGTTGCTATGCTGTTCTACTGATGGTAATAATATAATTGAATTTTTATTGATTTTAGTAATTTTTAAAATATAATTTTGCACCCTCTGAATGCCAAGAGCAGCCGTCAAGCCGCTCGCTGACGATTCGACGAAGTTGCTTGGCTTGCAAAAAATGTTTTCTTATATGATACATATTTAATCCTGTATTGGTGTTTTATGAATGAGAATAGCTTTTACTTGGGGGCTAGATAATGCCTGGCAGAGATATCAAATGATTAAAGGACCTTCTCAAACTCTTCCGACATTTTTCAGTGAAACGAAACTGGCATATCTTAATGGTCGCTTTAACGGTTTATCTTAGATAAATAAAAAACATCAAAAGGTGGACTCCCCGGAAAACCTTTTACAATAAATTGAAATGTCTATCCACTTCCATTAAAAAAAAAGACAATTTAAAGGCAAAACATAATTACTTCCTTTCATGAATTTGAAGCATTAAAAAAAAGTAAATTTTCTTCTTTAATATTTTTTCTCCATTTTCGGATCAAAGGAGAGAGAGGATATCGCCCTGTAAGAAGAAAAAAATTGGCGTGGTATTAGAACAAGTCATTGAAGGACGGAGGATCGGATGGGATTTAGAGAAGTGATCAAGAGCAAAAGCGGTCTCAATCTTCTTATAATGAAAGTGGCTTCAACTCCTGCTCCGAGCCAAATCGGCTCCCTAACGACCTGGGGCCAGGGCCCCCTCCGCCAAAATGACGTGAAATTAATTAAAACGTACCCCCCCCCCCCCGCTAGTAGGACGGTTAAATCATCACTCGGCTAATCACCATCCGATGAATCGTTATTATTCCCCTTCTTCTGCCCGTAAGTTGAGCAATCATCATTAATAGAGAAGAATCATGATTTTCCCTTCTTCTGAACACGACACTTGAAACAAATGACGGTTGTGGAATCATTATAATGCTTCCTTAAATGAATGTCGGAGAATAATTCATTTTTAAAACAGAAAACATCTGTAAAAATCAATTATACATTGATTATAAAGTTAACCCTTCGTCAGGCGTTAAGTCGCCAGGTAGACTGCTGCTAGTCATTTTTGTTACTACCGGAAAATGGATAATTCCCATGACAAATTCGGATATAGTTATTCTACCCGCTGTTCATTACTTTTAATAAGAGCGTAAAAGAAATCCTCACTAGATCAGTGTTTTGAGTAGAGGAAGCAATTAATTGAAAAAGTTGTATTTCTTCTTACTCTATATTTCTGTCCAGGAAAAAACAGGAACAATTCCTGATAGTATTCTGCACATGACAGTTGGCCTATTGGATCCCCAGCAGAGATCAAACGTAGTGCTAAGCTTGCAGATCCAACACGGCAGATGGTTAATGTGTAAACACTCTTGAATTGCAATTAGTGCCAACGACCAATGTCAAGTTCGTATTGAAAGCTACTTGACATTCTTTTCAAGCTAATTAATTCTAATTTTCGGATTATAATCAAAGCCCCATATTCGTTTATTTAGTAGAGGAGTGGTTAGAGGTTATTTGATGACCTTGTTATTTGAATTATTGTTAAATAATAACAAAAGGTTTGGGTACTAAATATTTTAGTTGTGTAGTATATATCGATACATTGCATACTTTAAATTAATTCATTGAAAAATATGAGAAAAAAGACAATGTTTAATTATTGGCTTGATAACCTGTCGTCTATAATTATAAATGTGCCGCATCAGAATTTACAGTATAGGTGCCTCGCAGCCTTTATCAGAGCCCCACTAATGTCTGTTTTTTTTAAGTGCCACCCACAAACTCTCTCTAGGCACATTATCATACGCTTGTTCCAGGTATATAAAGGCCATATGAAGTTCCTGCTTCTTTTCCTGAGACATCTCAATGAGTTGACGAACAAAAATATGTTGTCCGTGCATGACCGTCCGCCGTAAAACTGGCTTGTTCCTGAGGGGTATAGTACGCTTCCTCTAATTTGTCCCGGAGCAGCCTATCAATAATTCTGGCAACAGAACTTTGTACGCATATTCCTCGGTAGTTTCGACACACTTTCCTGTCACCCTTCTTGTATATAGACGATATGTACACAGCCCTCAGGTCATCCGGAATATCATCTCCCCTGAGAACAAGGGTTATCAAAAGGTTTATCAGTTTTGTGCTTCCAGCTTTCAGGAGCTCCATAGCGATTCCACCTGGTCCCGGAGATGTGCTAGTCTTCCCCTTTGATAGGGTCCGCTGAATATCACTATGTGTGCTCCGTTAATCCGGGATATCTCTTGACATTCTCCAGGGGAAGAAAATCTTTGTTCTAAGCATGTAGTGATCACTGCCACACTCCCATCCTCTGAAAACCCTCACATCCTCGACCTTAAATGAGCATATTTGCTTTGTAATGCAGTAATCTTACATCGAGGACTGGAATCCCGGATTGCTCCATGATCTTTGGTGGATCTTCTTATGTTCAAAAAAGTGTTTTGAATTTTTAGATCGAATGGCTCGCAGATATCCATGAGCTTCCGACCATTATCTGCCACCACTTCCTCACCAAATCGTCCGATCACCTGACTGCCTACTTCTCGTACTACTCTCACATTGAAATCAACAGCTAGTATGATTTCAGCATTAGGCTGCACTTTTTCTAAAGCTTATCTCAAGTTCTCCTCAAAAACATCTTTACTCGCATGAGGTTCATGGTTTCCTGGTGCGTACACCCCAATAATCACAACGCATCTGCCCCAAAGGTTCAGATCAACTCTCATCAACCTTTAAGATATGTGAGATCCTTATTTTTAGCTTTCTCTACACAATCATGGAAACCTCTGCTTTTACTCTTTCCTCCTTTGGTACACCATTCCACAGGTGAACATACTCTCCCATCCATTCCTGGCCTTTTCCTTTAATCTTAGGTCTTTAAGCTAGGTCCAGCTGGGAAGCAGAAATTTCTCTTAGTATTTCCTGTTTCTTGTTTGATAGGCTCTGTACATTCCAAGTTTCAAAATGAAGGGTCCGTGTCCGAAGTCTTTTTCCCTATGTTCCCTCCGAATCCGAGGCTCTCTGTTGACTGTTTTTAGCAAAGAAATCGTTTAGCAGCTAGCCCTAACAAAAGCTCCCAACCTGGAGAACCAGGGTTTTCTTTCAGGGTTTCCTTCCCTTAGACAGACTGCCATCACCTGGTTTTCGAGTTCTATCCACTCGGGTTTTTATTTCGGAGTTATCCTTCTCCTATGCAGAGTCTCGCACTAGGGGGCAGCGCCTATTTAGTGGCGGCGATCCTCGTCACGTCACCGAAGTCGTCTCAGGGTCCGCTGGGGTATTTGATGAACAGGGCCACGCCACAAACCATGTTCCCACGCCCTAGGCTCGGGCGCTCATGATCCGGGGCTGGTATTCATTATATTTCGAGCTATCCTGTCGGAGAAAACAGGGCATTGCACTATCAGCCATTGGGACCCGCCTATAGGTTCCTTCTTAAATAATAAAAAAAAAAAAATTTTGTTAACAGAAATATGTACCCCGCAAGATAGCGTAGTCAATTAAACTAAAAGCATTTTAAGAGCATACCCTACAGAAGGCAATTATTAAATTAGATGTGAAAAGTTGGTTAATTTTCCTTAAGTTGATAATACGACTAACTGAAACGTGTGGGTAAAGGAGTTTTTTTTTTTTTTTCATTCCACCCGGCTTCCTATAAACTGTATGTACTAATACAACTTTAAATATTTAGTTTCATGTAGTGTATCGCTGCCTAGTTACACTGACCTCATGCTTGTTTGTCTATTAGAACACGTCTATGTAGTTATCTTTTAGTTTTTATATCGTAAGAGAGCAGAGTAGCTCAGTGGTAGAGCACTGAGTTGCCATCCCGAAAATCCTTATTAAATTCACGCTGCTGGCATGATTTTTATTTAATCTGTTATAAAGTGGGTATCCAAAATAAGGGGGAATTTGGAAGTTGAGAGCGTTCTGGGACAAATCACCCCCCTGCACACCCGTTGTCCATGAAACATTAGAGTCTCTACCATGTACCGAACCCAAGACCCGTTCACGGTAAGAAACGACCCTATTCGACTGACTCACTATTGTGCACTGAATTGATTATTCACTATGATTACATTTTATTATTCATTATAATTAATCATTATTAATTACGGCTATTGTAAACAGGAATATTTGGGAAATAGGGCTTCTTCTCCCCTTCTGCTCAGTCACTTAGTGGCCATATTAGAGCCTGGAATCTCTATGCTACCTTATTATTCATTTATTAAATATTTTATCAAATTAAATATTTTATTACATTCTTATATTTCATATTCATTATATAATATAATCTAAAGGCTCTCGGTCCATTTGCTAATTCCCAGTAAAAGAACACCCACAAAGTAATTCTCGAGTCATAAAACTAAATACACCATAGAAGATATTCTATATATAACAGATATACTAACTATAACAGACAAATCTCAATCATCTACCCAATCTTATACCATGTTCTATCCAAAATATGGTTTTGGGATACTGCACCAGCACTAAAAGCAATAGCACTGTCAGAATAAACTGTAGTTTGGTGGTCAGCATAGACACCTTTCACACCCAAGGTTGCTGTTTCACAGCGCCGCAGGTGTCAAAAGGATTATTTGTATAAATGGAGGAAAAAAATCCTTAGTTATTCTGTCCTTCGGAGCCTGTCGGTCGCAGGATCTCATTAAAGATTCGTATCCTAATTATTCCTGGAAAGGAAAAATTCAGGACTCTCCATGTATAATCTTTCGATTAGACATAGCAGCATAATGCGACCTTAACAGTATAAATAAGACCACCTTCCAACAATCAGTTAGGATTATTACATTTTTTTATTCTTCTGTCAGAAACAGAAGAACAAAACAAAGCATTTAGGTCATATAAGTAATTAATGAGACAAAAGACCTGATTGATACTAAAGACCCATACCTATTAAATTGACCAAAAATTATCATTCTAATTATGCGACCCCACCAGATGTTATATACAAAGAATGCTACATTTTATCCACCAAAAAGAGAAATAGGAAAATAGCTGCTAACATTTTCTTTGCCCAGTGCGATTACAGAGAGAGAAATACATTTAAAACTCTTTACTGCATGATAGTTGGTGTTGAAAACGCCCATCAGAAGCGATTCATAACGTCACAACTGCCAGTAACGAGCATAAACACTTACATTCCACCTTCATGCATCAAGTGCGAAGAGCAACTGAAAACTCATGATTGAAAACGTCTTCAATATGCATTTAAACATTATTATAGATATCCGGCTAGTTGGTGACTAAGATGGCTATGATTTTGCCCATTTTCTGAATTTATTGGCGGTATTTAATTCTGAATTTAAGTACCTTAAGCTTACTGGTCACCTGATTCCGGCCGGTGGATGTTTTAAGTATTGTTACGGTCTGAGCGGGAAGGAGGCTGAGAAGATTAGGCGAACAATGGGATTAAGCCGGAAGGGATTATAGAATGTCGTAGAGCCTACTCGATCGGCCCGGAATGTTCTAGATGCCCCCACCCCAATCTCCCTTGCCTATATAAAAAGGCGAGCTGTTTTGGCCGCGGAGTAGTAATAAGACGAGTCTGTAATAAGCCAGTGAGTAGCAGTCGTTAACTAGTGGCAGTGTGTGTGAGTTAGTTAGTATTAGTATCGGTCTGTAATAAGTGCTTAGTGAGCAACAGTGACAATTAGTGACCGTGTAATAAGTGTAATAAACTGTGTGGCAGTTAGTCATATTTGAAGAGTCTTACGGTCGGTGGACTTTAGTTAGCGAACTGTAAGTGTTAATTTGTAATTGTAAACTATAGTGTAATATTATTGTATTTGTACAAATTTATATAAATAGTTTAGTTACTTAGTATAAACAATATCTTATATTATTTGTATATTATCTTAGAAGTTAGATAACATTTAGTAGAATATTATTATTGTAAATTGATATTAGTTTAATAATTTAACTGTTTTAAATAATCTCATTGTATTCTTTCTAATTTGTTAATAAATATTAGATTCTTGAATTAAGTAATAGTTTAGTCCATTTTACACCCAGTAGCCCGTAACAAATTGGTGTCAGAAGTGGGATATTTTGTGTAATTGTTATTATTTTGTAATTATTGGGCTACTGTATGAAAAATGGCTTCTCAAAGTGTTAAATTAATGGATTTAAAAGTTGCGGATCTAAAAAGGGAATTAGAAGAACGTGATCTGGATTCTTCCGGAAATAAAAGTGTACTGCAACATCGCTTGCGTCAATTTTTTGTAGAGTTAGGGGAAAATCCAGATGACGTTCTGTTTGAAACTGATTTGAGCAAGTTGTCTGCAACTTTTAAAAATGAATTAAGCAGTGTTAAAAGTGAATTAGGCAATGTAGAAAATAAGCTAGGTAATGAGTTAAGCACTGTTAAAAATGAGCTAGGTAATGAGTTAAGCACTGTTAAAAATGATTTAATGGATACATTAGAGTCTAAGTTAGGCACATTAGAATCTAAGTTAATGGAAAATGTGGATAATAAAGTAGCTGATGTAGAATCTAGGTTAGGAGAAAAATTAAATTCAATTGAAAGCAAACTTAGGCAAAGAGTGGAAGCTATAGAGGGACTTATGAGCAACCCACCGACGAACAACACCGACCGTTTCCCCGAGGTCAGTCTTCATAAAACTATTCTGCCCGCCAATAATGGGACGCCACCAGCTCACAACACCATTCCAGTATTCGACGGAAAGACGCCGTGGGAGGACTACATGACTCTCTTCGAGACAGCGGCTTCGATCCACGGGTGGTCACAGGAGACCCAAGCTTCAGCGTTGTGCCTGGCCTTGCGTGGAGACGCCTTGGGAGTTCTGCAGGGGATACCCATGTCGGAGCGGTCCAACTACGGGGAGCTGATCAGAAGACTGGAGATGCGTTTCGGCCACCGCCACATGGACCAGCTGTATCGCTCACTGCTGAGAAGCAGGGTCCAGAAGACCAACGAGACTTTGCAGGAATTTGAAGCGGATATTGCCCGGCTGGTAAGGAACGCCTACCCATCGGTCACCGACGATGTCTACGAAAGCTTGGCTGTCGACAAATTCCTGGATGGACTTCGGGACCCAGAGACACAGCAAGCAGTGAAGCTCGCCAGGCCGAAAACTTTGGGAGACGCATTATCCCAGGCCATGGAGTTCGAGGCTGTTAGACAGTCTGTACGGGGCCATGCACGAGTACGAGCAGCAGAAGCGGAGCCAAATGTAGTCCCCAGCTTCGAGGACCTAGTGACGAAAGTTTTAGAGGCTCTCAGGACCCGTAAGAAGGAGATACGCTGTTGGAGCTGCGGCCAACTTGGACACCCTAGAAGCAAGTGTCCATCGAAGAAGCAAGAAAAGCCACAGGAAAACTAAATAGGGTTGATGGGAAGGGGCAACTGTCAACCCGTAACGTCAAAGCCCCCAGGAAGGCCATCAGAGTTGCGTCAATAGGAAGCAGAACAAACAGTTTCTACGTTGATGGGATGGTGAACGGGCAGCTGCGAAGTCTTCTAGTGGATACCGGCGCTAGCATGACAATCTTGAACTCAAAGACACTTCCAGCTGAGAAGATCATGCCGACCACCTGGGCATTACGGACTGCAACGGGACAGCCAGCCAAGGTCTACGGGGAGACAGATGCGACCTTCATCATCGGGGGCCAACATCTGAAGCACCGCGCTCTCGTGGCAGATATAGATGAGGATGTCATACTGGGCATTGACTTTATGATCGCATACGGGATCAAGCTGGATATGTCGAGAGGTGTGATGACGCTGGGAGACGAGGAAGTCATACTTCGGCAGGAAAAGGACTTCTGCGCACGAGTTCTGCTACCAGAAGACACCACTTTACCTGCACAGAGCCAAATCGTGACACATGGGACGGTCGAAGGACATCTACCGGAGGGTCAATGTGTACTAGTTGAACCCGGAAGGCACCAAGAACAAGAGATCGGACGCGGCGTACTGGTTGCTAGGTCTCTCATCAAGGTAGGACGCACCACTCCAATTCGGCTAATGAATCTGAACGGCTTCCCGGTAACGCTGAAGAAAGGAACACCAGTCGGGGAGTGTACCACCGCTACCTCAGTGGTTCGTCAGCTGCAACGTCATTCCACCGAGCTTCGAGGACTACCAGAGGAACTTAAAGGATTTTTGGACGAATCATGTCGCGACCTTTCGCCCGAACAGAGCGAGGAAGTGAAGAATATGATTATCCGATGGCATGACGTCTTCGAGATCGGACCAGGACCACGGGGCAGAACGGATATCGTCCAGCACAAGATTGACACTGGGGATGCGAAGCCCATCCGACAGGTTCCGCGGAGGCTGCCGTTAGCCAAACGGGAGGACGCCGAGGAGATTATAAAGGAGATGGCGGCTGACAGTGTCATTGAGCCTTCGAGTAGCCCCTGGATGTCTCCTGTTGTATTGGTGAAGAAGAAAGACGGCACAACGAGGTTCTGCGTAGACTACCGTCTTCTGAACAATGTCACCAAGAAGGACAGCTATCCGCTTCACAGGATTGACGATACGCTGGACACCCTCGAGGGGTGTAAACTCTTCTCTACTTTGGATCTCCGCAGTGGATATTGGCAGGTTGGATTGGCACCTGAGGATAAAGAGAAGACGGCGTTTTCAATTGGCACTGGGCTCTGGCAGTTTACAGTAATGCCATTCGGGCTTTGCAATGCTCCTGCCACATTCGAGAGGCTGATGGAAAACGTGTTAAGAGGTCTCTCTTGGGAGGTATGCCTGGTATACCTAGACGACATTATTGTGCTGGGAAAGTCCTTCGCTCACCATCTGAAGAATCTGGAGAATGTCTTCGAACGACTGCGTGCAGCGAACCTAAAGTTGAACCCGAAGAAGTGTAATCTCTTCCGAAGGCAAGTCAACTACCTGGGGCATATTGTGTCAGATAACGGAGTTGCTGTTGACCCAGAGAAGATAGCAGCGATCACCAACTGGCCAGTACCTCGAGATAAGCACCAGGTGAGAAGTTTTCTCGGGCTCTGCACCTATTACCGGAGGTACGTGAAAGGATTTGCTAACATCGCAAAACCTCTTACCAGGCTAACCGAGGAGAAAAGGTCTTTCCATTGGGATCACGAGTGTCAGGCATCCTTCGAGGAGCTGAAGAGAAAATTGAGTAGTGCTCCTATTCTGAGCTATCCACGTCCCGAGGGCAAGTTCATACTTGACACAGATGCCAGCAACATCGCCATTGGAAGTGTCCTCTCTCAGCTCCAAGACGGAGAAGAAAGGGTGATTGGATATTTCAGCAAAGCACTCTCAGCTCCTGAACGCAACTACTGTGTCACAAGGAAAGAGCTTCTGGCAGTAGTAAAATCCATAGAGCACTTCCATAAATATCTATACGGAAGGAGGTTCCTGCTGAGAACGGACCACGCGGCTCTAATGTGGCTGCTGCGATTCAAGTCACCGGAGGGACAAGTGGCGAGGTGGATCGAGCGCCTTCAAGAGTACGACTTTGAATCTGCTCATCGTTCTGGAACGAGCCACAGGAATGCGGATGCGCTATCAAGAAGACCATGTGAAGATGAAGAATGCAGGCATTGTTCCCGACAAGAAGAGAAGCAGGGAAGAGTATTGCGGACTACAGTTGTCATCAACAGTTGGCAGGACGCAGAGGTGTCAAAGGAACAGGACGAGGACCCGGACTTGAAACAAATAAAGGAATGGAAAATATCGGGGCGAGGAAGACCGACCTGGCAGGATGTTGCTCCAATGTCGAAAAATGTAAAAACGTACTGGGCCCAATGGGACTCCATTTTAGTGGACAACGGGCTGCTGAAACGGGCATTGGAGAACGTGGAAGGAGATCAGCGTAGGCTACAGCTCATCGTCCCAAGGAATAAAGTGCCCGAAGTGCTTAGGGAACTACATGACGGTGTAACTGGCGGCCATCTTGGAGTTCACCGTACATTGGAAAAAGTTCGTGATCGCTTTTACTGGGCAAACCTTAAGGACGATGTCTTGGACTGGTGTAGGCGTTGTGCGACTTGTGCGGCCTCTAACGGACCAACAAGAAGAAAGAGGGCCCCTATGAAGAAGTACAACGTGGGAGCACCGTTCGAGAGGATAGCGATTGACATCGCTGGCCCTTTCCCTGTGACGGACGAAGGCAACCGATATATTCTCGTGGCCATGGACTACTTTTCTAAGTGGGTGGAAGCGTATGCCCTTCCGAATCAAGAGGCAGTCACGGTTGCAGACGTACTTGTGAAGCAGCTCGTCAGCCGGTTTGGAGTACCCATGGAACTTCACGCTGACCAGGGAAGAAACTTTGAGTCTGCAGTCTTCTCCGGAATGTGCGAAGCACTGGGGATACGGAAGACCAGGACGACGCCTCTTCACCCGCAATCGGATGGCATGGTGGAGCGCATGAACAGGACAATGGGTCGATATTTGTCTAAAGTGGTCTCCGACCATCAGCGGGACTGGGACCAGTATCTTCACTTGTTCCTGTTAGCCTACCGCAGTTCAGTCCATGAAGCAACGGGGCAGACCCCCGCAAATGTGGTGTTCGGCCGAGAACTTCGTTTGCCTTGTGATCTGAAATTCGGGTTCAAGCCTAATGAGGAAGTTGCCGGAGAGGAGTACGTCACGAATCTACGGGAGCGGATGGATAACATCCACGAGAAGGTTCGTGCAAACATCCAGGGAGCCAGTGACAGAATGAAGGAGCGTTACGACATCAGGGCAGAGAAAGGTGGATTCCAACCTTGAGATTTGGTCTGGCTACATGATCCTCGAAGAAGGCGAGGCTACTCACCTAAACTTCAGAACTCCTGGGATGGCCCGTTTGAGATCATCAATAGGATAAACGACGTCATCTATAGGATCAGAAAGCAGCCAAAAGGAAAACCCAGGGTAGTCCATTTTAATAGACTGGCCCCATACAAAGGAGACCATGGCCCGACAAAAGACCAGCAAGTCAGGTATCTCAACAACGTGGAGACCAGTAAGGTATCAGTTGCACAACCTAAGGTACAAGGTCCCCGTGGAGTAACTCAGACAGTATACAGAGATATCTTCTCGTTACCCGCGGACTATTCTCTGGCCCATTGTGTAGCCGAGGATCTGAGGACTTCCCGAGGGATTGCAACGGTCTTCAGGAAGAAGTTTGGTGGTACTACGGAACTAGAACGCCAAGGACCAAACGTGGGGAAAGCACTCCACCACACATACGAAGGACGACATCTGTTTTACTTGGTAACCAAGTGTGCCAATGATCACAAGCCCACATATGATGCCCTGCGGCGAAGCCTCGACGACCTGCGGAGTAAGCTTCTGAGACTGCGTGTCACCAAGCTCGCGATCCCTAAGTTGGGCTGTGGATATGACGGCCTGGAGTGGAAGGTTGTCAGGAACATGCTTGAAGAGATATTCGCCAACTCTGGGGTCGCCATATTGGTGTGCACGTTCAACCCCTGGAAAGGAAATGCGTCTCCATCGAGGGAAGCTCATAACCGCCCGATTTCTCCGGACTATGCTCTGGGACAGAGCACTTTTAAGGAGGGGGCAGTGTTACGGTCTGAGCGGGAAGGAGGCTGAGAAGATTAGGCGAACAATGGGATTAAGCCGGAAGGGATTACAGAATGTCGTAGAGCCTACTCGATCGGCCCGGAATGTTCTAGATGCCCCCACCCCAATCTCCCTTGCCTATATAAAAAGGCGAGCTGTTTTGGCCGCGGAGTAGTAATAAGACGAGTCTGTAATAAGCCAGTGAGTAGCAGTCGTTAACTAGTGGCAGTGTGTGTGAGTTAGTTAGTATTAGTATCGGTCTGTAATAAGTGCTTAGTGAGCAACAGTGACAATTAGTGACCGTGTAATAAGTGTAATAAACTGTGTGGCAGTTAGTCATATTTGAAGAGTCTTACGGTCGGTGGACTTTAGTTAGCGAACTGTAAGTGTTAATTTGTAATTGTAAACTATAGTGTAATATTATTGTATTTGTACAAATTTATATAAATAGTTTAGTTACTTAGTATAAACAATATCTTATATTATTTGTATATTATCTTAGAAGTTAGATAACATTTAGTAGAATATTATTATTGTAAATTGATATTAGTTTAATAATTTAACTGTTTTAAATAATCTCATTGTATTCTTTCTAATTTGTTAATAAATATTAGATTCTTGAATTAAGTAATAGTTTAGTCCATTTTACACCCAGTAGCCCGTAACAGTATTTAGTCTTGGTAGATTTTTGCTGTTTTTTTTCCCCTGTCGCTTGAAAACTACCTCACCGACCACTTTCTCATCTATTCTATTCTTTCTCTGAATATAACCTTCCGTATTAAATATTATTAAGACTTAGGCATTCAAATCTACTTTTTTTTTTTTAACTTAGTGTACTTCTCCTGAAAGAAGAATCATGACATTATTGCTAGATTACAGTGATCTACGTCATCTGCTATCTTTGAAAATAGCATTGCTTTACTTTATCTCAAATTTTGTCATTTTAATTTTCATTTATTCCAGCTACTGTTCTGCCAGAGAGCTCTTTTAATATGAATGGAAGAGTTTAGTGTTGAGATAGCGTGTTGGTGTGAAATTGCCCTTAACTCTCTGACATATAAGACAATTCCGCTATATAATATAATGACGTAAGTCAACAAGATCCTAATTAAAGTAATGTTCAATGAACATTCTTCCTCGTGTATACATCGCAAAATTGCGAGAACACGGGGATATGGGATCGGTAAAGAGAACGGATTTGTCCTGACTGAGAGGCAAACCCTGGTACCTCAAATGGTAAGAGCGCTGCCACGGAGAGGCGGATGACCCGGGTTCGAATCCCGGCCAGGGCAAACCATTTCTCTTCAAAATAAAAATATTAAATTCATAAAGTTAAATTGTTTTGTATATTATTATTATTTTTTTCTTATTCTTTAAAGAAACTTTGTTGTTACACAGACTTGTTCATAACAATTGATGGTTAATCTTATTCTGTCCCCACCTATTCCTTGCTCTACTAGATGTTGTTCTTTGCTATCAAAAGGATTTACATCCATATTTATTTTTAAACAACATAAAAAATAAATAATTTTAACAATGGCGTACACTGCCCGTTAGTTTAGGCCACTGCCTTGTCCTGTTGTAAGGTGTATTGTGTGCAATAAGCATTGTTCACTGTTCACTAGCCATACACATGTTCCCTTTCCTTTCTCTGTTGCACAGTGAATGGATTTCAGAATCACATTACGAACTAATTGGCTTGTGACGTGACATTAACATAGACTTGTCTCTAAATGCCGAAACCAGACTGACACATATACTGCTGGTCAACATACCTGACTATCATATTTATCAAGTTGACCAACATGATGATACTGGGCAGACTGACACAAATAACCATATCCATCCACCGCTTTACCTTATTTATCTTCCATTACAAGTCGATAATCTCCTACAGCTAACACAACAGTACATACTTCACATGTTACCTTTACCATTGTTACAGTGTATCCTCTCTTATATATACCGATTTCCGAACCATAATTCCATTCCTTCCTTTATCTTTTAAGTTACCGTTTTTATATAAACAACATTTTACACCATGGCGAAGCAAAACCATCAATTCCAGCATAAATTCCTCTCTGCAATTAATTGCACTGATTACATTCTTTCCAGGATTTTCCTACAAATTGGCCGATATACTTCTTAAAAGGGGGTAGTTTTACTCACATTCACATTATCATCATAGTCCATTCATTCTACCGCTCATGCAGTGTTAGGTTCATATTATATTAAGCTAATAATACTCGACCAAAGAACTCCAGTTTCTCAGCTGGACGACTTATCTACACTCAGTATTCCACTAATTAGGGCCCTTTCAATATCGGCTGTTCTGTAATCTCCTCCACCCTATTTCACCAAGAGGCGACGTAACTGGCTGCCGAATAAACTCTCCAAGTACTAATAATAATAATAATGATGTAATAAGGGTTTCATCGTTATTCCCTTTCTTCCCACCTTCTCACTTCCCTTTCCTTTCCACCTATAACATATCCAATCCAAAATATGATCTTGAAATTATGATGAAGGTTTGGTATAAACTGACAATCTTTAAATTTAGATCCTACGGTGGCAAAATATTACCTAAATTGTTGATGGCCACTCCGTCCGGAAAGTAACAAAAAATCCCATTATTACCATTCTGTTCCTACTCTTTATACACGGATTCTTTGTAAAACTTTAGGAGTATAGGGAGTTATAAGAAACCTACTATGGCCAAGATCGCCCGTTCTCTAACAGGCAAAATACCGTAGAGTTTTTTAAATGGAGTAATACGTCCTTTGTTATACAGTCCTTCGGAGGCTACGTAAAATGATGTTCTCAAACCCGAACAGTGTGTAGTACTAGTTAAAAATTCCTATCCTATAAAAATTCCGATAACTGGATAAGCATAATTTAAATCTCTCACAGTAGAATTATATGATTAGCCATTGTATAAAGTGGCATTAGGTGAAACAGACAGTCATCACCAGTATGCCAATCCCTTATTTAGTAATTATAACAGTCGAACTATCTGTCTAATAACATATTTATGTTCCCATTTCATCTCCTCATTATTAGAATAATGAGGAGATGAATTTATTTATTTCATTATTATTTTATATATTTCTCGGCACAATCTGGAATGATGTGCTTGGCATAACCTATTTATCACTTCATCAATTTTATTAATGTTTATTAGTAGGAAGGTTCTTCGCTGTATTACCTCTTCTTATTCCAAACCCTAAAAAACCCTTTGAGCTGGCTGAGGCAGAACTAAGATTTCCTTCCTGGGTATCAGAATCTTTATCACGGCCGTTCACTAATACTGGCACTAAACTTTATAGTTCTGCCTTGGCTTCCTCTTCGACCGACCCGGATCACGTACAGTCTTTTCCAATTTTTCTATCTGGAATTTCAAATAATACAGTATAACAAGGGGTAAAATTAAAAATATTAAGAACTTGGTACGGCGGTAGTTCAGAGTTTGGGAAAAATTAAATGGTTTTAAGGAAGCATTTAAAAGCTAAAGGAAGTTTTTGACAAAAAAACCTTTCTTATCCATTCCCAGTCACGATATATTGAAAGATCGTCCTAAAGTCCAGAACTTTGTCATTTCTGTGCTAAAGTCGTCCTTCGACCTTCAACTGAGCTCGATAACATACAAATATAATGCAATCAAATTGCTCCCATTATGAATTTCTGCTTAACCATAACAGAGAATAAAATAAAAATAAAATGTTTTTAGGCTTTCCTTAATATAGATAATGCTTTCTAACCGGTACTTACTTTTTTTGTATTAAAAAAATATATACATAGTATTGGATTGCAAAAAAATCAACTAAACTATTCATTCAACACTGATAGTAATTGATAAACTTATTTAAGTTACTGCCATTTGCTCAATAATAATAGCTCACAGATAAATGTGGGAAAAACCATGATAGCGTTTTTTTTTCTATGAATAAGTATGTTTCTTTAAATAACATCATTAAATTTACAACCCTTTTTCATCTAAAAATTACAGAGGATTTTACCTTCCTCTATTAAAATTTCGAGTCTCCAGCTTCTAGATATAGTTCGATGACGGAATTTTTCCAAATCCATCTTATCTGATCATATAAGGGCAACTATATTTGTCTTGAAATTGGAAAAAGTCTTAAGTAAACTTTACTACAGACGCACGTTTTTATGACTGTATGCGTTTCGATAGCTTGACTGAAGTAGCGAAAAATGGGGTAAATTTTATTAAAAAAAAAAAATGATCTGCTTTTGGTCCGAAAAGCCTCTTATACACTTTTCACCAGTGATGTTCTGTCGGAATTAAGTCTCCAGTAATCTTAAAATCTGTATAACATTATTTTGTTAAAGTAAAGTAAACCAAACCTTCGATAGTGTCTTTCGTGACTATCTAACTCTCTTGTGAAGGTGACTAAACGTTTTATTGGTAATATATGATGATTTCAGATAATTTTATAATACGTATTTCTCCAGCACTTGTTTAGTCCAACACCAAGATTCCAACCATTCTAAAAAAAATAAATAAAGCAAACCGATATTTACCACTATTGCTGAAATTAATTAACAATTAACATTCTTGGCTCTTGTCTAAGATCTAAAATGTACATCTTTAGTTAACCTTCATAACTAAGCAAAATTTCGGGAAGATATGTGAAAAATAAGTGTATCTTAAACAAAGTTTTAATGGAAAACAAATAAAATCGCATTGCAATCCTTGAGGTAAATATTATATATACAATTATTGGTCATTCACCCACTCCATATCAACCACAAATTATTTCTAATATAAATGAGAGAACAGACATGGATAATGTTTACCCATTATTATAATCATTCATCAGTTATTCTGTTGTGTACCAATTCCCGTTTTGCATATCTAAATAGTAGTAACACTAATGTATTTGATTTTATAATATTTTCCAACTTCAAGGTAGTAATTTATATCATGGACACAACTACACTCAATAATATTTATAAAATCCAATATTTCCCAATTTCAAGTTTTTTTTTCTTCTCTTCATATTTACATCCACACCTGTCAAATAAAAGATTGACAATCTGCTAATTGGCTGACAGTAAAATAAAAGACAATGGCATGAGAGACATTAAGAAGAACAGTACACAGCGGTACATCTCCCTTGGCTTAATTCAATTTCCTTTGATAACAAATCCCTCATCCACTTTCTTTTAAGTCTACTCCTAGTGTTCTCAGGAATGAGAGTCGTGGCCATTTGTTCTATTAATGGGTTTGGGTGCCCATGTAGTTTTCCTTGAAATCGTTTGTAGTATGATCGTATGTGTTCGTCAACCGTTGGTATTTTTAAGTTTTGTTATTGAAATACCAGGTTGCTTTTGTGACAAGTCTGAGTACTTTTGATTGGAAAGTTTGTAGTCGTTTTCTGCGAGTCTGTTAAGCGATGCCATAAATTTGTAATGCACATGTCCAAACTGGTTTTAAGTTAGTGTACGTGTTTAATTTTTGTCTTGTTTCCAATTTGGAGTTTTTCGTGGATAGAGAATGCATTAAATTCAGTTTAAGATTCAGTGATTGGCGTTTTTTCTTAATATGAGGACCCCATGTCATTCTCCTTTCAAACTTTAGTCTAAGGCATTGTACTTTATCTGCTTGCGGGATAGGCGAGCTATTAACGTAAATGGGAGAGCATGTTTCACGTCTAAGAGTAAAAGTGATGTGCTGTGACTTTTCGTGGTTCAGTCTAATTTTCCTTAGGTGGCACCATTCATTCAACTTTTGTAAGTTATGTTGTAAGTTTAGTGAAGCTTGTGTTGCTTCTTGATGTTTAGTGATTATGGCAGTGTCGTCAGCGAAGGTTCCTGTCAGTATCTCAGGACTTTGTGGAATCTCTTGTGTATATGTTATGAACAATAGCGGTGCAAGTATTGATCCCTGAGGCACACTGGCTAAAATCGGTCTTATTGAAGATAACTCTGGACCTTGACAGACTGAGAAAAATCTGTCTGCAAGAAATGATTGAATAATGATGTGTGATGGTACTGTCTTGAGCTTAAAGAGAAGGCCCTGGTGTCAGACCTTTTTGAACGCTTGAGCGATATCCAGAAACACTTTAGGTGCATATAACTTTTGCTCTAGTACTGTCGATATGTAGTCTGTTACTATATGTAATTGTTGTGTTGTCGAGTGCGATTTTCGAAAACCGAATTGATGGTGAGAGATTATATTTTTGTCCGTCAGTGACTTTAATAATCGGGGGTTGGAAGGGAAATAATATCTCTATCATGCTTTTTATTCATTGTAGCAATAGGATATTTCCATTACATAGGGAATTTCTTGGTTTTAAGTGTTGGATTATAGATTGTCGTTAGGAGTACTAGAGCTTTCCTAGGTATTTGCTGGAGCACTTCAGCACTTATTAAGTCATAGCCCGGGGCTTTTCTTTTTGGTAAGTGTCTAATTAGTCTAATGAGAGTTCAGCGTTAAGGTGAGTTATATATAAAGTGAGATCCCAATCGATTATACCAAATGTAAGCGCAGGCATTTTTGCGCCTCAGAAGTCTCTTTGCATAGGAACATTTGCTCTAGAGAATGATCAGAGCAAAGGTCAGAGCTCGTATTTACAGTCTTGTGTACGGTTCTTAATCCTTTTGTAATAAAAAAGGTCCAGGAAGTCCGGGGTTTTACGTTTGGAAGTAGACCAGTAAGTAGGAGAATTTGGAGTTGATGTGTCTAATGAAAGTTAATGAAGAGCATACCACAAGTTCCTACCTCTTGGGGTGCACAATCTTGAACCCCAGCATTGGTGTTTCGCGTTGAAATCACCTCCTGCGATAAAACATCGACCTAACCGTATAAAAAAACTCAGAAAATATCGAGGATGTACGCTTGTACCTAGGGAGGCAATAAACAGCATCGGATGCGATATTTTTCTGTTTTATATTCAACGTTATACTAGTCACCTGTATATGTTCTGTGGTGGGTAAGTGAATGGGACTGTGTTTTAATGCCAATTTTATGATAATGGCGGTGCCATCGTGTGCTGTTTTGTCTGGGTGGTCAGTCCTGTAAATAGTATAGTCCGGAATGCAGATTTTTTATCCCAATTTAAGATTCAGTGATAAGTGCTATATCTGTCCTTTTTCCATGCTATATAAGTCAAGTTCAGTCCTGTGTAACATCAGTCCGTTAGCGTTCCATAAGGAGTTGTTGAAAAATTAGGCCTGGCTGTGGCTGCAGGCTTGTGTAACTTGAGTTAGCTCTTGTAGGAGAATAAAAAGAGGATGGATAAGGTTATTTAGACCATTTAAATATTGAGGAGGGGCATTATCTACAGGGGTACAGGCTGAGTACTGTCATTCATCATACCTGATGGAACATGATGTTGTGGTGCTGGTTTCATTCTAGGTATCTACTGAGATTCTTCGGCGTTCTCTGGCTGTCCTGGAAGATGATGCTGTGAAAGTTTTTTGAGGGCTGGAAACTGTTGTAGATCCGGGGGTGACTGAATCTGTTGAGCTGGTGTAGGCCGCTGGAAGTTATTTCTCGAGCCACGCTGAATCCTGAGGTTCTTCAGCGTTTGACAACCTTTGTGATTGGCAGTGTGTTGTCCGCCACAATTGGCACATGTGGAGCTGTTTCTCTTGTTTTTGTACAAGAGCTGCTGTCATGATTCCCACCACACCTTACACATCTACTCCTAGTGTGACCTTATTGTTGGCATCGAAGACATTGAGGTATCTCTTTTTTTTTCAGCAGTTTTTCGATTACCACTTTAGTATAATATATAGGATTTATATTGTAAATATTCTCTTCAAACGTTTCTTTGGTTATGCCCACAAAGAACATGGGAAGAGGCTACTTAAATCTTGAGATTACGTTAGCTGTGTTCGTGGCTTCATAACCTCTCTCTTTCAGTTCCTCTTTAATAATAGTTATTGATGTTGTATGATAAAGGTGCTATATCAAAATTCTTGGGCATCAGTGCTGTGGGAGCTGAAACATATAAAAGACTTCACTTCTTAACCTTGCATTTAACTTTCTATATATTTCGGGTGTGTCCGGGTAAATAATCACACCTTTAATTGTGGGTTTTACTATAATTATTTTATGGCCGGTTTTTTTTTTTCGAGAAATGAAATAAGAGCCGAATAATTTTCTACACCATTAATATAAAGTGAAGGCGGTTTTTGATTTATTATTGGTCTAATTGTATTTTCTGATTGCTCCTCAGATATTGAGGTTAGGGCCTAAAAACTATTTTGTATTTGAATGGGTGCAAGACGTTTCTGTCTTGTGAGGTCTTGATCAATTGGTAAAGGTCTCTTACGTCTAGTTAATAGTTCCCAGGTCCCAGTAGAATTACTATGAATAAAATTAGTTGTATTTTCTGAGTCTATAGCACTTACCGCACGGGAAGATGTTGACGACTCGCCCATGGCTGGCGGTAAAACCAGCACTTCTTACTTGAGTCGTAAATTCAGTCTCTCTGATCAAATTAAAGCACTTTTAAAAAGAAAAAATTGATATTTAAACCTTAATTTAAGCTACGTTTATAACATACTAAAACTAACCTATATTTACTGTAACCTCGATCATATGTTATCTTGTCCCAATTTGAAGTTGATTAAAAAAAAAATCACCAAGGTATCAGAGGATGTATCATTTACAAGATTTTAGATACAAAACTGTTTGACGTATAAAGCTCATCGACGTCTTAACGTTTTCACTTAGGTTTTGATTCGATACTGGGAGCGGCTCAGTGTTGGAGTGCTGAGTTGCTCTGCTGAAGATCGCGGGTTTATTTCCATTAAATTAGATTTTATTTAATCGGTTAGGAACCGAGAAAGGATCCTTTTAAATCCAAGTCCTTTCTGAGGTTAACACAGCCACTATAAATGAGGTATTTGGCGACTAAGCGTGATCTAGGACAAATCACATCTCTGCTCAACCTTTGTCCAAGGACCGGTCCAGTCTTGGTGCTGACTATTTATTGACCGGCCGGTACTATTTATTGAACATAAGATATTTCATGTATCCTAGTGGTTTCAGGATTTTTTCTTCCCAAAGATTTATAACGATGTAATATATATGCTGTTTATACATATAACACATCGACAAACTTTAAAGGTTATTTTTCGGTAATGAACGGTTTTCTTCTGCACTTATTTAAAACTACAAACTACATATTTCTTTATGTTATGAACTGGAAGTTTGGGCTTTAAGGTATTAGCTCAACCCTTCTGAGTACAAGTCATAAGGCTTAGGGGACGGCCAGCTGTGGCCGAAGGGTCTCTCTGTTCTGGTTAAATTAAATCTGTCCCCCTCGGACGTCCAGTAACAACATCACAAATCTGTGCCTTCATGAAACATAACTATACATGGCCGGATATTCATAATTATAGGAAATAGTATTTACAATTGTGAAGTATAGTATACAACTTGGAAAAAATGGCCAAATTTACTTAGCTTGGATCGAAGATAAGGAATTACAAAATTATAGGGGAAGACATTAAAAAGACTAATGTGTTTGATGTCATTAATTAGTAATGAATAATGACAGCCAACTTTGAAATGATAAATATCATTACGCCTTGATTACAAGCCGAACAAAGTTAACTCTGTATAAGACCCTTCTGTGCTTAAGGATGATACAGAAACTGATTTTATCTCCCACAAAGGTGGATGATAAAAAGCTTCTAAGAAAAGTACTTCGACGAATCTTTGATCCCATCAATATTATAGAGGACTGGCGACAGAGAATATGCGAAAAAACTTATGAACTAGTCTACGAAATAGATTTACTACAGTAATAAATTGAAATCGTCTTCGGTGGGCAGGCCATGTAGCTAGATTGTAAATAATTGCCACTCTAAAGACGCTAATGGCAAAACACTTGCAGGAACGTGAACTTGGTCGGTAGCCCTAATTAAGATGGACATATTGCGTGGCAGATGTTTCAAAGAAATCAGAAGTAAACAGCTGGGTACCAAGATCACAAAGAGCATCGCAAGGACTCGTTTGCGGGCAGTAGTGACAATTCAGTAGTAATGAATTGTATAATTATAGTTAGATTTTTAAAAGTTTTTACATTTAAAATCGAAAATCTAATTCATTGTTCAATTGAACGACCATAGAGATCGAAGGTTATTCTGTTTCACTCTGTAAATTTATAGTTTCTATTAAATATAAAAAACATACTTGATAAATAAGAATTCTGTAAGATAAATAAGAAGGCTGTAAGAATTCAATTTCAACATTTTAAATAAAAGCTTTATCTATAAAGGTTGAAACAAATATATAAAACGAGCATTTCATAACATAGATAAAAAGTATCAACAAAGCTTCAAATGAAGGATCACACTAAAGCCGAACCACAGCCGAAACGTGAAAGCGTTGAATAATATATAAGGAACAGGAAGAAGACATAAAACCTAAATCTAAGTAATTAAGAACATATTAATAATACCATTTAATAATGGTAAATTAAATATTTTGCACAAGCAAATTACATCTATATTGTATTATTGGCGCGACAGACTCATAAAGAAGTCCTTGGCCTGCTCAACCGCTCTACCCCAATCGTCCCGATCGCATGCTCAAGTGATGGAGACCTTGCTCAGCCTCAGATCTTCACAGACGGCATCCTTCCATCTAGCTTTGGGCCTTCCTCGAGGTCTTACTCCGTCCGGATTTCCTTTATACAGCTTTTTAGATTTTCTTTCTTCGCCCATCCTATATAAGTGGCCCAGCCACTTGATGCGTTGAATCCTGATGAAGCAGGTCTCCGATATCATTAGGTCTCCATATAACTCACTTAGCTCCTTGTTCCTTCTGATCCTGAGTTGGTCGTTTTCTCGAACTGGGCCGAATATTTGCCGAAGAACTCTCCTTTCGAATCTATTCAACTTTTCCACGCTGGATTTATTCAGTGTGAGGGTTTCACCAGCGTATGTCACTACTGGCCTAATCACGGTTTTATATATCATCAGCTTGGACTTTAGGCTAAGGAGCTTACTTTTCAGGAGCTTTGATATTCCAAAACATGCTTTATTACCTAATACTATCCTGGCTCTGATTTCCTCCTCCTCGTCCAAATTCTCATTTATACGACTTCCTAAATACTGGAAACTTGACAGTCGTTGGAAAGTGTGTCTTCCAAACGTGTAGCTTCGAGGTAGTCGGTTTTGTTTACTATTATTTATTACCATTGTCTTGGTTTTCTCCTCATTCACCTGTAACCCCATTTTTCCAGCTTCCACTTCCAGCCTCTCAAAAGCTTCTTTTAAGATAATCAGCGATCTTCCTACTAATACAAGGTCATCAGCATATGCAAATTCTTGGGTATTCACCCAGGACTACGGTTAAAGATGGTTCCCTCCATCAGTAATCCTGCCCTTTTAATGACACTTTGCATTACAATATTGAATAATGAAATTACATCTATACATATTATAAAACAAAGTCCTAGGCCGCGTTTGTTCGCGGTAAACTCAATAACTACTCCACAGATTTTCCTGCGGTTTTCACCAATAGATAGAGTGATTCGCCAGGAAGATTTAGGTATATAACTTGTCGAGGTTTTTTGTAAATGGGATGTAATATCGATGGGTTTCACCGAAGACGCTGCTTGCCCAATCCCGTGCAATTATCTAACGTGCAAGATAATAAATTCCTATAAAAAGAAATATTTGGATTTGTTTTTATTTTTATAATTTCTATATAATTAAGTACATTAGCTGAGATGGGAAGAAATAAAATCAAGACTCTCAAAGAACCCTAACCAATTATATTCACGTGGTCCTTAGCGACCGGTTCGTGATAAAAAAAACAAAAAACATACATTACACAGACAAATAATGTAGGCATAATATGTCTTATTACCCGAGCAAAGCAGTGGTGGCCCGCTAGTAAATGATATAATTAGAGGAATAAGTTACTTGTTTAAGTAAATGTAAATAATTTATTTCATTGCTGTGTAATCCATACGTATGTGAGACGTTCATATCGAACCAGCAAATAACGTTTTATTAATAATGACTACCTTTTATAACTTCAAAAACATGACATTATTTTAAGTTTCCTGTAATGACGCAGTAGAATGTTAATATTGGAGCAGCGAGTTAAGCTCATAAACACACCCCCTCCAACAAGAGCTTATAGATAATTACTCATTCGGTATTAATATATTCGGTGTAGCATGTAGAAACATTACCAGCTAGCGTTTCCCTGATGCTGAGAAGTTAGAATGCTATTTTAAAAACAGTTATTAATAATATTTTCGTTTTTTATTTCCTTGATATTTTTTATTTAATCTGTTAGCGACTGGATAAGGATTATATGGAATTCAGGACCTTCCTGAGGGTCACCTTGCCTCTTTAAAGTGGGTACGCCATTTAATGGGGGAACATTTGGTAGTTGACCGTGGTTTAGGACAAATTAGCTCCCGGCACATCTGTTGTCCAAGAAATAGTTAAACGAAAAAAAATATTGATATAGTTTGATAGAAATAATTTACTTTAATGATTTTTTTTTTTTCTGTTCATGCATTTTTTATTTAATCTCCAAAAACCACACACCGTTAGAATTTAATTTTATTTTAAACCTGAGTAAAAATTAATTTTAGTTATGTTTCTAATATAAGGTAGAGGATCCTAATAACGAGAGAAAATTATTTTCTTTATTGCCATCGACGTTAACAAATGGGCGTAGGAAAGATTATATTTATGTTGTCGGGAACTGAATCGAGGTGAAAACTGAATAGAGGAGATTAATTCTGAGTGATGTGGACCATCAGCGAGCTCTTCTCTCTGTCATTAACAGTTACAGACATTACCGTCCTAGCGATCCATCATGGCTACTCTGTTTTGGTTCCTTTGAGAGAAATCTGAGGTAAATAGGCTGTACTCTCCTTAATTGTTTATTGGAGGTAGTTTAATCTTGAAGGAAAACAGCATGGTATCACTTCCAGTTATTTTAATTATATTAACGCAATCAGTATTGCTATGTTTTATAGTCTTAAATATATTTTAAATGTACTATTTGATTTTGGGATGCCAGAGTAATTCATTCAAGATTCGATTTCATAATTGGATTATTTTCCAGGGGTTGGTTGTGTGTTTACCAATTTAACAATTAATTAAACGATCAATATATTATTCAAAAATATATAGTGCAACTGGATTAAGTATGGACCAAAAGAATTATAATGATATACTTCATTAATACAATTTGAAATACGATTAATGATTCGGATATACAAAAAGGATTGCTGTAAAATACACACAGAACTTAAATTACAACTTATCTGGTAAACAGGGGCACATATAGAGTTCTTCTTGGTGAGGTGTGTCTTCCCCAGGTCTGGCTGTCAATCCGTTCCAACCAAGTTTCCCCATCTTCGGCTACTACCGCCGATCTTCCAATCTGACGTCCACCTTCCTCTTCCGGAACTTTTCAGAGAGTCTTTTTCAAAGGTGGAGTATTCGACCCCCCTCTTTGGTATCTCTTGACCCACCTTGACTCTGGGTTCTAACGATTCTACCTGAGTGACCTGTTTTTTGCAGATGGTCATTTGCTCTTTATATATTTATTTACGATACATAGCTGTGTAGACTCTTAGTGTATGTTAGTTATTTGAAATGTACCGTTAGAATAGATTAGAAAAGTAACTTTATTCTGGGACTAAGTCCCTTAAGAATAACAATCATGAACAGAAAAAGGTAGATGGAAGGAGGGGATTGGAACCTAGAACTATGACCTGAGTTTTCATTGCGTTCAATTCCAGTTTGTTCATCTTTGCCCAGGCACCATCCTGTCTAGCTATTTTACATTCAACTTTATTATACATTAGTAAACGAAGTTACATTAGAAAACATTTCAAAATCAATTGAGTAGCGTTGACACATATATTCAATGGATGAACATTATACTGCCAACCTCCTTAACAGATAGGCTTTTTGTATGTACTGATGTGATTGCTAAGTGTGGATTTTAGCTTGGGGGTTCAATAATAACATCTATCGTTCCGGAAAAAGAAGTAAGACACTTCGGGAGCGAAGACGGGAAGGAGTCCGGAAATGGAGGCTGGCAAACAGGCATGGGCCGAGAGAAGGGAATTTAGAGATTGCCCTACCTGACCAAGAACCATACAGTAACCCCCATTTTACGAGATAAAAGTTAATTTAATGTGTGTAGGTATTTTATGGCAACTCTCTATTTTATCTAATCGTAATTCCTCAATGTATATATTAAATGGGAGTCCTAATAAGATTTTGTAGTAATTGAAAATATTGATTATAGTTATTTTGGTCCTTTTACAATTTATATAGTATCGATAAATATATAGATGCGCTATATATTTATGTATACTACATCAATGGTATAAAGTTGACTGGTAAACATACAACTAACCTCTGGAAAAGAATCCGATTCATAATATAGTTAGGAGGTTTAAAGAGATTATATTTTGATAAATTGCCATAAAGAATTAATAAAACATATTCATACCACAAAAGGCATAGCAGAAGTAAAAGGCTGCATTAAAAACTAAATTAATTATTTAGATCATTAAAAAGATCAGAACGATTTGAAGTTGAAAATGATTGCTAATATCATCCTGAAGCATTTTTCGCCTACAATGAACATTTCGTTCGTCGATAAGCCTCCTCTCTAAGTCTGATGGAAAAAAGAGAAAGCTGTGCTCCCAGGGCTGATATTCACGAAGTTGTCATGTCGAGTGTCAGATTACAGGGCTTTCATAAAATGGAATTTTTGTGGTAAAACCAACTCAACGTATCTGCCTTTAATGTTATTATTGATTAGTCCTTACCCACAATGTTGGTAACATTTCCAGAATATTCTAACATTTCGGTTGTTTTTTTACCGTCCAAAATGTAAGTACACTCTGCGCCAAGACATTATTCATCTTGTGTTGATAGCACTAGCGAAACCAAAAGTGCTACCGGATTGAAAGAAGCAACTTAGGGTTTTCATTTAGCAGCAAAAACTGAACTAACCGTTTAAGTTTAATTTCTTCTTTTTTCGAAAATTTAACATATTTTAAGTATATTTAGATGAAATTTCATTTTTGACCCGTCCTAATGGGAAGGGCTTCCGATGGCAAACCGTCCTAAATAATTTACGACTAACCCATTTCAAGAGAGTTAGTTCACAAGACTTCTACATTCTTCTGGGATTTGATTTAAATAAGCTATACAAAATTACACATGGTTAGTGATACGAGTAATTTAATGTTAATGTAGTTTTTTACTTAGCTAACAAATTGTATGATGTCATATTTCAAGAATGAATACAATCTATTTGCTAATTATCAAACGTAAACCTAAGTTCTGCTTTAATTCATTAGAAACAGAGTTTATCATTTCTAGACATTAAAGAAGCGCATAGAATTTCATTAGACGCTATTCAAGTATCGAAAACATGTATCCAATCTCTATGATTTGAAAAATTTGCTTAACTTCTCTGTATGCTTTTTATGTGAATCAATCGAAATTCCACTACAAATAAATGTGAGGCCAAACATCACGTTCTGCTCTGATGAAAAGAGTCCCATTATCTATTTGTTGCCCATTACAATTACCTACTTTTGTGAAGAATATTGTGAAAGGAACGAATATATAGATGGCGATGGATTTAACTTTATTTATAAAGATATTAACTGAATGATGCCGTAGTCAAAGACATTATTGTTAATTCCGAAATGAGAAAGGTGTTAAGAGATGAAAACTTTAGAAATGTTCTCAATATCAATAAGAAGATAGGAATGCAGGCAATTCAAAAAACAGGAATACTAGGCCCTTAATGTGAATACATGATGTAAGCAGAACTATAGATAGCTAGAAAATAATTATATACTCTGCACCTATAATTATTTTATCTGAAAGCAATACAAAATTATTGTAGATTGGAAGTTGATTTATATACATTTATATCTTTCTCTATTAAAATCTCCATTGAAATATGCTACCCCTTCCAGCGTTAAATACATAAATTAGATGTATAGGTGCTTTCATTAGCGTTACTTCAGTTCCTTGTTTGATTGGCGTCGAAGCGATGACTATCATTTTGAACACTATCGATTAGCTAAATGATAATACTAAATATAAAATTGAAAATATTGCAGGTATATAAAAAAAAACTTTTGAAAACCGCTACAAAGCAGAAACTTTTAAAAGACTTTTAAGATTTATCCTTCATAATACTCACTTAAAGTGTAAAAATAACTTAATCTTGTAGGGTCGTAAATAATTATCTTACATAATGGAATTATAAAACACCTCCTTGGAACGGTTTATTTCAAAAGAGGTATTGAGGCGGCCTGTTTAACCTCGAGCCTTCTAAACTGAAGTGCATTAACGGAGGGATAAAATGCACCTTGAATATCACTCGGGACCACTTGTTGCACCTTGCACTTTATGGGAGTTCTCATTCGTCCTAATAACGAGTCCTCCTAGCCCAGGATTAATACTGCCTCAACGGTTAACACACTCCTTTAGTTAGCCACGAGACTGTTACGTAATGTGGATAATAGATTTACAGCGTAACCAGTCAGATAACGCAATAAGTAACTGTTATCTATATGGTCAGTGGCTACATTAAAAATATAAAATACATTTTATAAAATATTTCAAACAAACAAAAGACAAAAAGAGTCAGTAGTTCTAGAAACATTTTCAATATCTGTCAGAAAAAGTGTTTTTAATTTAAAAAAAAATGTATTTCTTGAAATTTACGTCTGTATTATGACAATAAAACAAGTAAGTGACCGGAATATTACATATCATGGGTACAGACAAGTAGAGAAACTACCCATTAGTAGTGCTCAAATAACAGATTCAACTTAGAAAGTCACGAGGCCATCTTACAGACGCCTAGAAGGATTATTGGGAATTTAAGATGTTGCTAGGTTTGGAACTAGTGGGTTTGAGTAGGAATAAAGTTTTTTCATGAGTTGACTGGTATCAGGTTAGGGCCGAATCTGCAACAAATGGGACATTGGGGTCAATATGGATGACTTGATTTGTAACAAAGTAAAGAGCATTGGGATTTTACGAAGGATTTTGGTTTGTAAGGATTATGTACAAGAATTTGATGGCTTAGTAGAGCCTCAAAGCTCTTCTCCGTAAGTCCGAATAGGTATTAAAATAGACATGTACATGAGTATTCTGTAATTAATTACGAGCAAAAAAAAATTCTTATTACTCGAATATTTAAAAAAAAATTATATAATTCTATTTTCAGGTGTTTTTTTTCCTCTACCACTACAACCCGTGAACGGGTCTGGAGTTCAGTACATGGCTCGTCACTGTACTGTTTTATGGACAACGGCTGTGCAGGAGGTGATTTATCCTAGGTCACGCTCAACCGCCAGATTTTTCCCCTTATACTAGGTACCCACTTTATATAGGCTGGATGAGCCCCAGGAGGGTCCTAGATCCTATACGGTCAACATCCGGGTGCTAACAGACTGAATAAAAGTCTTCCCGGCAGCGGAAATTGAACCAGGACTTCCAGTAGCTCAATGCTTCTTTCAGGCGTTACTGACTAAAAATTCCAAAAAACCTTAGAACCCCCCCCCCCTGTTCCACTCTTATTTGTAATATAATAATTCGCGAATTCCGTTGTGAGAAAGTAACGGTGAACGCTAAAACACAGTTGTTTTTTTTATTTGGAGTAATGGTCAATGTGAAGTTCGATCGTTACATGCACGTGTTGAAAGCTTTCCTGAGCCGCCTGTCGAATAAAATCACATATGAACAACTAGATACCATTTATCCATCTCGATTTTTGTGTCGAAATTAGTGAAATTAATTTAATCTAGGAATTATTTCCTCAGACCAGCGCGAATAAGAACAATACTGTTAAATCTAGAACACCTAATCTGGATAATATAATGAGTACAGAAATCAAGCCATTACTTCAAAAATTACTTAGGGTGGCGGAAAAATCAGAAAACCTATTCAGACCCTTTAGAAGTTAAAAATACATACAGATGACTTCATACTTTTAAGAGATATTGCATTATAAATAGGCAACAAGAAACATAATTGCCATTAAAACTGACTTGCTTCTATTTCCCGCTCATTTCGGCATCTTATTAGATAAATAAAAAAGAAAGGAATGAAAGGATTTTTTTTTTTAATCGTGTATTATTTTTTGAGTAGAAAGGAAACATTATAAATACTATAATTATAGATACATATCCATATACATGTTATGGATATATCCTCTGATTTTCGGTACCCTGAATATATAACTTATTTTATTGTTACAACTAACAAAAGAATCTTATGGTTCCAAAATTTATTTTTGAAGTCTATGGTTTTATACTTTATCATATCCTGCTTAGATAACTGCTGATGAGTGAATTTCTGTGTCTTCTTTAAGTCTTTAATAATCTGGAAAATTGAAGATATTTAGATCGGAAAAAAATGATGTATTCCTTTCCAATATTCATGTGCGAGCAAAATACTTAATGTTTAATATTACCAGTAATATTCTATCAGAAATCTATTTGTATGAAAGTTTTAATCGTTGTTAATTTATCAATTATTAATTTTCTTATTATTTGTTAGTCAATCTTGATATATTTTCTGCAGCTACCGTTTAGATTGTTTTGGGTTTTACCTAGAGGCTGTTTTGTTTTTGAAGTGAAAACATTTTTAGGCGCATTTAGCGATTTTGGTAAGGAGTAAACATGTGTGTTCGCGTCAGCAAAATGAACGAAACTGACGTTACCTAGCGACCTTGGCATGAGTTATAGAATATAACTTATATTAACTAATTAACTTTAGTTTAAAGGTTAGAATTCCATTGATATCAAAATAATTATATTCATCTAAAAAGTCGTTTACTAATTGTGCAATTGATACTAACAATAACTTAAAAAATCAATAACTGGTTGAATTGTTCGTTTCCCCTAAACGATTGTACTATAAAGGTTAATTATCTTGTTTTATAAAATAATTGAAAGTACGAATAGCCTATTAATTGTAGAACTTAACGATGATAATAGTGCTAATTGTGAAAATTAAATCTATGTAAATACAAATACGGGTTATAAATAAATAACTATATACGAAGTATTATTTCAATTAAATTATTGGTATTTTGTATTGAGGATGTTCAGCCCATCATATGTTTTGATTAATAAATGAACTACTTGATAAAGTATTTAATTATTGTCGGGAGTGTCAATATATGTGAAAATCAGACTATTGCTAATAATTCAAATTTACAAATCGGAAATTTATATAATTCAGACTTTAATTGATTTAGAAATACAAAAAATAACACAGTTATTCTAAAGTCTTCAGTTTTCTTTTCTGTCGGGAGTCCTCATGATTGCCTAAACAATCCTTTTTTTTCATTTTTGTAAGAATGATTTATCTTAGCACTAAATATGGTCTTAAGTAACACATATAAAGAACTATTTACTGCAGTTTTAATAAATACAACTAATTATGCCACTTAAAAACATATTCTTTTATCCATCTAATTAGCTAACGACTTAATACAATAAAAAATGCCAGTTCCAAACACCAATTTATTATAAACCTGCAAAAATGACGAGTTGATATTTGGCAATAACAGAAGACTAAACCTTGTTAGTGTCAGCTCCTTGGCTTCGTTAGCGTCTTTTCCTTTTTATATAGCTGCCGTCCTTAATATAACAAGGGCCCTTAAAAAATATAAATAATCTGCTGTTTTTTTAAATCATCTCGCTTCAGTAGAATATAGATCTTTCCTGATCGTCTCAGGCTGGAAATCATGAGTGATAACGATTTTAAGCTGAATTATTGAGAACTAAAATACTATAATAAAAAATATCTCGGAAGCCACCGACCGTAGACAGTTAAGGTCGATAGAAATGCTAACGTGGGAAATAATAAAAGATGACATAAAATGTGTAATAAAAAATGTTTATTTTATTTTTAAACCGTTTTTGCTTCTTTATACAGGTATTATTTTATAGTTGGTCAGTATAATATGAGCCATAATCAGACCTTGTTTTATATATTTATATTATATTATATATTTGTTACTTAAACACTCTGTTTTTTAAATGATAATACAAGACTAGTTGCTTCTTATCCATTCCTCTATATCTGATTCAAAGGAAAATTCCTTAAAAGAAAGCCTTAAGTATGCTGAAAAAATAACTGACAAGTCAATTTAGCCATCATCTGGACAAACAACGAAAGAAAGATAACATCAAAGAAGACGAAGTGAAGTACATCTCACATCAATAGTCCAGTTAGAGACATCAACTTTGCTCTGAGACGTTAAAAAAACAAATAAGGAAAACGATGGAAATAATCCTATAGAAATAAATCAATTCACTGTGTGAAAAAGGTAATATATATATGTATTTATAATTATAGCATGCATAATGATATATACATAAATAAATTATAAATCCTGTTTAAATATTTATTTTTAATATGGTTATTTCTTATTATAATATTATTTCTTGTTTCTTTTTTTTTTATTATTATATAGAATCCTTTAAAGCAACTTTAAATATTTAGGATCTCTCCTTCAAAAATATGGAACATCTGAAGAAAATATAGTCCTAAGAACCAGAGAAGGAAGAAAAGCTATTGCCACGCTCAATTCTGTACTGTAGAGTAAAACGACAATAAAATTATTTTACATGCTTTTATAACCGCTATACTGTTATTTGGGTGTGAAACATACAAATTGGGAAAGGGGAGCCAAGAAAAACTTTTAGTTGCGGAGATGGATTTCTGAAGAAGGGCAGTCGCAATTTCTAGACGTAAAAGGATTCCCAGTTCAGTAGTGCGTGAGATAATGGTTGCTCAGAATTCCATTCTCGAAAAAATCACTGAAAAGTGGTTTGGACAGCTCATTAGGATGGGTAATGATAGAATACCCAAAATGATATTCCACTGGTGCCATGAAGAAAGAAGAAGAAGAGGACGACCAACTTCATGGATGAACCAAGTCCAGGAAGACGTGGTAGGATACGGCCATAATGAAGAAAATGCATTTTTGATTGGAAAAAAGGTTAACCTAAATTTTGTTGGAGAAAACTTCAACTATAGAGAAACAATTCAATGAATAATAATGACTCTCTCTCTCTCTCTCTCTCTCTCTATATATATATATATATATATATATATATATATATATATATATATAGAGAGAGAGAGAGAGAGAGAGAGAGTGAGAGAGAGACATTATTATTCATTGTTATTTATGGGCTGAATATTTTATTGTATGAATTAATTTACTTGCCAATCTTGTTGCTGTGACAACAATAGTCATCAGCATTTTGAGTAGAAGTCAGCTCCATTTGCACAAAGACTTACCTAAAAAACCAAATAAGTCTAAATATAAAGTTTATTTGGCCTTTTAATACCATTTCTTTAGAAATACCCTTTTGATTTAACAAAGCAATGATGAAATAACTGTTCGAAGCGAATTCTTACCACAGAGAGGTATAATAAGGTTTTGGAAATTATTTTGTTATTGAATTGTATAGAAACAAATGATCCCGTGGAGCAGCCGTTGCATAAAAATAAGACGGTCCCGGGAAAAGGCGAGTACTAACGAAGTTAGGGCGTGGTTTTGTTAACAAATATGATAAGCTTCTCTGTCAGTCCAAGTTTTAATTAATGGATTTTTCATCCCCCTCTTCCATATCAAACTCAATGAGATATCTCTACTCCCTTCTAGTTTCCATCTTCCTTTCAATTAGCGCGTTTGAAATGAGGGCGGTTCTTTTACAGCATCTTGAACAAGCCACATCTCGTGCATCGTAATTCCGCCATGGTAGAACACTTCCTATTTATATAATATTCTAATTAATAAATATTTATATAAATTAATCATCAACTTGAATATAATCATTATGCTTTCATGACATAATTTTATTTGTATGTTTATACATTATGTTACAATTTGACGGTAACCGATCAATTGTTGGTATACATTGCAGATATGTGGGTTTCGGTTTTTTAATCAAATTCATTCGAATTCGCACACTCGCCAGCACGCAGTCGTGTATTCAGAGTAGTAAATCAAAAAAATCAGAATGATTTTGAGAAAAAGCAAAACGTCGGATTGAACTAATCCCTCTTGGATAAGTTTGGGGCTAATACTATTTCATTTATATGTAACGAATAATTTTCTTGTTCAGTGTAACTTCTATATAAACCTACTTAAACCTGGCTTGCTCGATCTCTTTGCTACGGAGGCAAAATATACACTCCACTTTCACCAGGGCGGGAAGGTAACATATCCTATAAAATGGGGTGGTTTGTTCACACATTGAACATGCCTCAAAAATATATTTCACTATGAGAATGGCATTACAATTTTGGCATGAAGCACTTTTTCAGTAGTATATGAACAAGTGAGCCGAGTGTGACCTTGTTTCAAGGAGGCCAGGACAATACCTTTCGATTGCTGCTGAAGGATGTAACCAAGATCTTAGTTTTTGTTTGCAAGACTGTTTGCCATTTCTCTTGTGTTTTTATTTTAAGAGGCCTACTAAGTACTAATGGGGTGCCTCGGCCATGTAGCGTAAGTGCCTCTTGGACTGCCTAATCTGCAAGCTTATTACCCTTAAGGTAGCTGTTCCAAATATACAAACGTACCCTGTTCTACGACTCTTCAAAGATAGTATTGCGTTCTAATGAGTAGTGGTTGTCTTGGGAATATATGTCTAATCCAGAGTCGAGTCGAGGGCTTAGCGAATCTGAAAATATCAATATAGTCCTCTATGCTAACGATATTATGTATAGAATGTAACTAAGCATTAATTATTTCATAGATTGGCAGACCCATAAATGAATGGTCCGTAGTCTAATATTACTCGTATCAAAGCCGATTTAGATTTTATCATCGCGAATCAATGGATTTAGCAATAAGATAACAAAAAAGATTTAAGTTTCTTGTCGCAAATGTACTTAATGGTGTGTCGTTATTCATGATGTGTGATTTCCAATTAAAATATGAGGCCCGATAATACTTGTTGATTTGTAATGGGTATACGTGTATAACCTTGATGTAACTCAGGTGGGATATAGGTGATTCTTTTTCGGCTGAATTGGATACATGCAGTTTATTCTTTGAAAAATATCAGATCAATAGATATAACTACTAATTCTGTTGACGAATATGCTTTTTTTGATTATTATACTGACAAATAATCGCAAAGAATCATCCAAATAGTAATACTTCGACGCTTTGTTCAGTTGACCCCGAAATCATTCATTGCAACTGCAGAGCTGAAGAGTTGGGCTATGGTCAGAGCCCTGAAGGAACACATTTATCAATCTGGCTATGATCGAAGGATAATACAGTTGACTGCAACCCCAAAATGGCGAGATTGTTTTAAAAAATCTATACGTTAAATGAAACCCTGCAAAGGGAAAAATGTATGTTTGAATAAAATTGCGATTACATATTTTTTCAGTCGCGAATCAATACAGTGAATTCAAATTTAAATCTCGCGCCGCTGGTCATAGTCGTTGGAATAGGCAAGTTGCGATATTGTAAGGCTTGGCAAAAATGTAGAGGGGATTTGTTATCCCACCCTTCGCGGGCTAGAGCAGATCCAGCCATCAACCCAGCGATATCTCTCCACTCTTCTCGCCTAGACGCCCACCGCACCATGGACTGACGCTGAGCCCCAGACTCGAGATGGGGCCCGTTATGATACAGCTGGATTGCCGAGCAACCAGAACAAGCTGCAAGTGTCCCTTTTCATTCAATGTGCTGATCAGCAGCCGGTACTAACACCAAAAGACCAAATAATTCAATACACCGTTAGAGATCAAAGACTCTTAATTCAATTCACCATGTGGCCCTATCGCCCAGTGTTAGTGTTTTTGCTCACATGACTCTTCATTCCTAGGTAATAATTAGTATTTTATAGTTCCTTTTTGTATATTTATCTACAAGGCTATAAGGCTGTATATTTACATTTGCTTTCTCTGATAATTTGGCTACTGACACTTCCAGACACATATCTTTATATTTACTTCTTTATAATAGCTTATTTTGTTGTTATCTTGTTTTTCAAAAAATTGTATATATATATATATATATATATATATATATATATATATATATATATATATATATATATATAAATATGACTATCAATTGTTTCTCTCTCTGTAATCATTGTTATCTTATTGCTATTGTCTTTTCCCTTTATAGGAAATAGTTTTCTTTAAATGTTGTTTTAGGAGGTAATTGATCATATTTTTATTCCTCATTTATTAATTTAATTATAATTAATTAACTAAATGCAATATATTTTACTAATTTTGATTATATATTAATATAATATAAGACATTTCGGTTATACATTATTCCTGTATTGTTATTCTAAAGGGGCTTGTCCCAGAATAAATAAAGCCTTTATTATTATTAATATTATCATAGGCAATCTTTTATTTTATTTTCTATAACTGTAAATGATTCTGCTCATGTTTTGAATCTTAGCTTTACTAAACAATGTTTCAGTATCTGGCCTCATGCAATAAATTCCCGATTCTATTCATAAAATCTATATATAATTTTATTTCATTTTTATTCAGTTTAATCCACGATCGAACACACATCATGTACGCAGTTCTATGGAATGTGTAGTATAACAGTATCGCGATGAACATTAAAAATACTATTATACAACCCTTTCTACTAAGCTACATACAGGACCAGTAGTAATAGGTAAGAACTTTTATTCGAAATTCCATTTTTCCCAACTCTGATTCCAAACAATGATAACATGCGAACGACTCTATGGTTGTTACTACCGAGTGTTTTTATTGTGTCCAAGAATGGGACTAAATTATGGGTTTTCTTTGTATATACTATGGAATAAATTTTGTGATATTCGGATTGTATGGGAAATGTATTTGTCCATTTAAGGATAAAAAAAAAATTAAAATGGAATCAATTGACTGATCTTTATTTTTAAAATCATTTTAATCATTTCTTTTAGGCTAAGAAAATAAAATCTAAATTAAACTAATCACAATCTTTGTCCTTCCAAGAAATAGAGAGAATAAGGTTCATTTGAATTCACGACGATTCTCGACTTTGAGCAAAAATCGAGTCATTAAATCAGCTTTGTAGTTCCACGTGCGTCTTCTTGATCAATGCTCGGTCATAATTTGTTGGACCAACTGATCATCATTAGTCGCCGTGTAATGAATGAACCCAGTCACTTTGTATTACTCACTGTGAAGTAATTTCTATCTCTTGGCCTCCTTATTTAACTTATTATTGACGTAATATGCAATTAAAAGTTCAAAATTAATTTCTAATAAGCCCTTTAAATTAGTCATTAACCCCTTTACGCACTCAATATTACATATCATACTTAAGGAGTGGAGAATCTCAGTGATAGAGCACTAATTGGAGGTGCCGAAGGTCCCAGGTTCAAATCCGGTTCAAATGTACAGATTTTATATAGTCTGCTATAATCTGTATAAACGGATCCTTTGGGATCAAGGACGTTCATGGGGCTCACCACATGTGATGTTACCCCATTAAGTGGGTAATCAAATTATAGGGAAAGGTCCAGCGGTTGAGCGTGATCTAGGGGAAATTATTTCCCTACCCTACTATTTTCCTTGAATGAGTACTTACTGAGCACTTCATGGGCTGTACAGGTACAGGGTTTTTTCCTAACATATGTGTCTGACATTACTAGAACACCAACAACAACTTCATTTGCAATTTTACATACAAGCAGCATAAGTGTGAATACATGTTCCGGACTTCCTTTACATGTTTACAGAACAGTGATTTTAATTAATTAAAGTTATCTTTTATAAATAAGTTTTACAATAGCCGGGAAAATGTTGAAAAAACTCGCATAAACAAAAAAAAAAATAATAATAAAATTAAATAAATAAAAATGATAACAATGAAGTAAATAAATATAATAATAATAATTAAATAGAAAATAAGTAAACAATTAAAAACATCTATAAAATAAATACAGATAACTATATTACAATACCTACAAATAGTGATTCGTAGCGAATGTTCATCATAGTTACCGATTTCTCGGATTAACGGGTTTTCGGAAGCTGGAGTTTTTTCGAAGTATGCTTTTGTTTGGGCTAAAACTTGTTGTTTAATAGTGGGAAGTTCAAGATCCCCTAGCATAGTCGATATTTTGGTGTAGCGGGGATAATTATTAATAGTCCTCATGCATAGGTTTTTTACCCTTTCAAACTTTCTATAATTTGTGGCGCAGGTTGAACTCCAGACAGGTGAAGCATAGGTTATCAATGAGAGGATTACTGTTTTGTAAAGGATTAGTTTGTTCTTAGGGCTTAGTCTGGATTTTTTATTAAAATAGGAAAAGATTTTGTAGATGTTTTTTTCGCTTTTCGGTTTTCCTGTTGATGTGCTCTGTGAATGTTAAGGACTTATCTAGAATTAGACCGAGGTATGTTACGGATTTAGACCAGGGGATGTGTTCGGAATTTAAGATGGTGTGCTGATCTATGTTAGGTCTGCGCTTTGTGAAGATTATGGCGGCCGATTTTATTTACATTGATTTTTAGTTTCCAATTTTAAAGTCATTACTACACTTTTATCGTCGCTTTCATACAATGAATTTATTTCTTGCCAGTTGAGGTTGGGGGTTGAGTGTGATCTTGGCCAAACCATCACCCTGCACAACCGTTAGATTACAAACAGTACATACTCCACCTAGGACTGAACTGAAGGCCTGTCATGGGTTGTAGTGGTATAGATTTTGTTTACACTTTTTTTTCTAGTGAAATAAATCACAGCCTGAATTTTTCTTATGTACTCACTGAAATTTTTATTTTCAATATCTAAAGCTTTATTAAATTTGAGCACGTAGTATTTCCCTTCTTTATTTATATTTTTTGCTTCTATAACTGAATTGAAAATCGGTTAAATAAGTGCGTGTTGATATTGAAGTTGAAGGGTACGTCATTTATCAACGTACGGAGGGGTCATTGTTTGTAGAGCCGTCACATGTTGTTTCGGGAGTTGATGGATAGTCGGAATTAAAAAACTCTCGTGGAAAAACAGTCCTAAAATACTTCAATTAAAATGCTAAATTTAAAAGCAACACTCTTCTGATTCTTATCGGTTGAAAGATTAAAAATTATGCACATAAATTGATTATCTTGTTCAGATCATCATGAGCGTAAAATGCAGACGAAATTCTACAAACGAAAAGCCCCTTAATAATTTTGTTCGGTGCTTACTTATCACTAATGGAGAGAGTGGGGTAGATCAATAGTAGAGCACTGGGCTGCCGTGCTGAATTTCCCGGGTTCAAAACTGGCTGTTGCAGATGATATCTCTTAACCCTCTGCCCGGAACGTCCGGGTGGAATACAACCCGGTCGCCATATTGTTGTTAACTACTACCGCATTCTATTATAATTGCTTCTAACCCCTAACTACCCTTTCAGTGAACCTTCCACTGCCGTAAGAGGAGGTCAAGTAAATCACCCTGATCTGTCTGTTCCTAAGAAAAACCAGTTTTATCCAGTTTCCCAGATCTGGGTAGAATCTCACCCGACGTTCCTTTAAACTGTACATTTTTTTACTAATCGGTTTGACGAGACAAAGTTTGTATTTTCTCTAACAGCTTTACAAAGTGTTCACAAAAGATATTTGTATGACTTCTAAAGAGTTCTGGAAGGAATATAGACGCCAAGAAGAGGGACAAGGTCCAATGGAGAGACAAGTGGTGACTCTGGTTCGGAACTGGAAGATGAAATTTTAAAGAATAGTGATGTAGATTATGATGACTACAGACTCTTGTGAATATATGGACCAGGAAAAAGCTAGTCATGAGCGTAACTTTGTTTTATGGAAGGATAACATGACTATTTGGACGGGCAAACCACTGCACTCGAAGTATTCAAGAATCCCGGAGAGAAATGTCATGACCCACCTTCCCGGGCCTAGAGGCAGTGCAAAAGGGCTTAAGGATCCACTTGAACTGCGGTCATTATTTATTTATGACGAAATGGGGAAAAGTATAGTCTTTTTCACTAATGAAGAAATATCGAGAAGAAATGAAAATTTCCAAACTGAAAATAGGTCAGTAAAACCAACTAAAAAGGATACAGAAGTATTAAGTTTTCAATGCACAGTGTTGGAGATATAAACCAAGAAACTGAAAAGACAGAGGTTATAGAGTTTAATTATATGACAGAGGGGGTTATCGACACTTTTGATATGTTGTGCAAGGTAAAAACCACCAAGAGAAAAACTAAATGGTGGCGACCCAGATATGGTATGCTAGATTTTACTCGTGTCAATGTCTTCGTGATGTATAAGTGGAACAGTGGAAAAGACAGATTTGTTTCTAGAAATAGATCAACATTCCTGAAAGCACTTGCTTGTTCTTTGATTCTAGAACATATGAATCGAAGAGCGTTGAATAAGCAAATTCCTCGAGGACTTGCTAAAATGTGTATCAGAGAGCTTCTTGGAATAAAATAAAATATGCCCTTAAAAAAGTGCATTTGCCAGGAAAACCTCGAAGATGCGAATTTTGCATAGACAAAAAGGATAGAAAAGGATATTCCTTTATGTGGAGAACACAAAGTTATAATGTGCTCATGATGTGTAGAGGAGACTGAAGAAGGAGCAAATTTAGAATCAGAGTAAAAGTTTCATAATTCAAACAATTATTGTCATTAGATTATTTTATTTTTTATTTTTTTCACCATCCAAATTTTATTTACAATAATAAATATATATAACTACTTATAGTAGATTTACTATATACACTTTATTAGTTGTATAGATAAGATGATACTTTGTGAGCAAGTATGTATATATATATTGGTTTCTACTTATCTTGACTGTTGTAGAAATATATTGTTTATGGTTCTCGAGTTTCAGTCAGTTATTTCAACTTCTTAGGCGACGTTTCGAGACTAGGTTAGTCTCATATTCATGCCCTGACAGTAAAAAAATGATCTTTTAGTGAAAACATTAAATAGCACACTAAAATTAATGTAAAATGTCACGTGTAAGTAAAATAGGATAGGGTGTACTTACAAGTTCCAAAGAATTGATCAATTTATATACAATTAAATAAAACTGCTGTTCCTAAAAATCGATTACTTATTCGTTGATCATAGCTAATGCAATATAAACATTATATGATATATTGCGAAGTAAGTGATTAATGATAAATTGATCAATTCTTTGGAACTTGTAAGTACACCCTATCCTATTTTACTTACACTTGACATTTTACATTAATTTTAGTGTGCTATTGAATGTTTTCACTAAAAGATCATTTTTTCACTGTCAGGGCATGAATATGAGACTAACCTAGTCTCGAAACGTCGCCTAAGAAGTTGAAATAACTGACTGAAACTCGAGAACCATAAACAATATATATATTCGATTATGTGATCACTTGTGAAATGTCAAATGTCGGTAAACCACCCAACGTTCCTATGACTGTCACTGGACTGAACGTTCCGTGCAGAGGGTTAATAGAAGTGGTTGGACTCTGTGGGATCTGGAGACACTCTTGAGCTCACCTTGCTTCTATTAAAGTGCACCCTTATTTAGAGAAAACCTGGTGGTTGAGCGTGATCTAAGACATATTATCTTCAGGCACAACCGTTAAACTGTCCTCGAAACTGTATTGAAATACCATCCACTGGACCCAGTCTAGTACCATAGAGTAGTAGTGGTACAAGTTTTATTTTTTTAGTTAGCGTTATTCAAAACTAGTTTATCAATGAAAGGGTTACCTATTATATGTTGTTTTGTTTGACTAAATGGTCTTCACCTGTTATTGAATCATGAAAGGACTCAGTCGATTTGATGTAATAGATGAAATTTCGTATCACTCTTACAATTTGATGCCTCCATGCCTAACTTTTCGATTAGTTTCATTAATTATTTAGCGTTAACCAATCTAAAGTACAACTTCTACTAATATATCGATTATTACATTATTATGGTGATTATTAGACTTAGCTCTATCATTAACTAGTACTCTATGGCACTACTCTACCAGCTTCGTCCATTCTTATCAGTTGTTAGCAGCCATCATCCAACTACTGACTTTCAGGATATTCCTCGCGTCTCTCTCTACACCATCCGATTACCTCAGCTTCGCTCTCCTCCTTCTTCTCTTGCAGTTGAGAGGTTCTGTCCAAACCTTTTTAGGTCTCGTCTCCTATTCTAGCCACATGATTCATCATTAATTACTATGGATAATTGAAATCGTAATACTATTGTACGTTAACCACCTAGAGTTAGTTTGATGGAAATAATTATTATTGTTGTTATATAAGTGGGATAGTTCACTAAGGAGTGAGAGAGGTTACTGAACTGTAGGTCGTGGAGTCGGATACCGGATGTGACAGACAAAATTATTGATTCAGCTATTTTCTTAACGCGTCTACATTACTTATTATTTCTTCTTTTTATGATTTTGTTTTATTATTGGAATAGATTTTACCAAACTGTACTGGTGTGAATTGAATTATTTCACTTACACAAATTATTAAGATATTATAAAATAATAAAATATCAAATATTTGCAGTTAATATCAATCAAATTAGTACTTTCAAGTTCGTATATTAATATTTGGAAAATGATCCACTAATAAATGATATCCATACTAACTATATAGTAATCAACTAACTACATAAACCCTTTTTATAGATTTTATTATGGTTTAATATACGTTATTCACCTCATTAAAATAGCATCGAGATAACTTTTCTATATAATAAATTATTATAAATAAATACAAAATAAAACAGTAGCTTCGGTTGGAAGTGAAAGGGTTGGAAGTAAACTTTTTGTAGCTAACTTTAGATACGTGGCTCCAATGACTTTTCCAAGGGATTGGACCCAAAACTTGAACCGTTCAATCTTTCTTAAGAAAACTACTTGAATAAAGAAGTGGTGAATCCACTCTGGAAGGCTGAGATGGAGTGGAATCCAACCTCTTATCCACTATCCATTTATGGTTACAAATTATTCAATTAGAGTATTGGCTTTACTTTTGTCAAATGCATATTTCATTTCCAATAATCTACAAACCACCTCATTTTATACATAGTTCATAGAATTTTTTAATTTCTTAAAAAAAATATATATACCACTGCAACTGATGGAGTACGTAGTATATACTGTGCTTTTTCATCGACAACGGGTGTGCAGGGTGGCTATTTGTCCTAGACCACGCTTAACCGCCAGATTTTCTCATATTCTGGATACCCTCCCCTTACAGGCTAGGTGAAGCCGAGGAGGGTTCTAGATCCCATTGGACCCACCTCTGGGCGCTAACAGATAAAATAAAAGTCTGCCAGTCGGCGGGATTTGAACCTAGGACCTTCGGCACGTCAAGTCAGAGCTCTGCTACTGAGCCACTCTACTCCGTTACATGAATAGGGGTCTTTTAATAGGAGAACATGTATTTACTGGCTATTGAAAAAATATATACTTTAATTTTTAAATTGTCTGCATATTTTTCAAACAGATACTAAGTGAATAACTCGTGTTTAAAATTAAATATACCTATATGGATAATTAAATTTAATAAAAACAATATAATGTAAACTTAACCGCTGCAATATCCATAGTTTGTTGTATAAATAGAATGGCCTGCTTTGTTAAGTGGAAAATGGCAAATCGAAAATACAGACATTGTGATTTTTATCAATCAGGAAGTGGCATTTTGAAATGAGCTCGGCAAATCAATTAAAACAAACCGGTTTTAATTAGCTTTGTTATATTTAAATCTTTTTTTAGATGTTTTACCATTTATTTCCTGTTGAAGTTCGAAACCATGGATAAAACATTTTGTATTTTTTTAGGTCCTTTTTATGCAGCAGTCATTTTAATTCTGCGCTATAATTAAATATATTGAGATAATTTGCCCAATGACGATAAATAAAAAGCCAAAAAAAAATAAATAAATAAATATGTGTTCTACAGTGTTTGCTCCCACATCACCAAGGCTGTGAGGAAAGTGGTTAAAATACACTGTTCTGCAAAAAAAAACTTTTCTCCCCTCCCTTGAACAATTTTGCCTGTTTCTCATGTTTTCAGGTGTGCTGAGTCCGAATCCGAACTCAGACAAATTCTATCACCCTCTGATTTTGAGAGAAAAGAGGTGAAACTTGGAAAAAATGAAAAATTGTATTTGAAAATTATTGTCTTTATTAGAACAGATTTTTTTTCTTTTTCAACAATAAAATATAATTAATTGAATCCTGCATGCTATCAGGTATAATACTAGATATGACACAACTCAAAAAATATACACACATCGTCAATGAGTAGTTTTTTTTCTTTTGTACTCTTCCTCCTCTGTCTCCCGCTGCAGTGTCCAGGAGTAATCCGCCAGCATCTTCTCATTCCATTTGTCAGAATATCTTTTTTCCATTCTGGATATGTCTTGGTGGAATCGTTCTCCATGTTTGTCCAAAACTGCACCCAAATTTGGGGCGAAAAAGTCTAGGTGACTATGCAGGAAATGTATTTTTAAGGACATTTGCATCCCAATGTTTTATATGAAGTAAGCAGTTCTTGGACTATTTTTCGGTAGTCTCTAGATTTTTTGTTTCCCAAAAACTTAGCACATACCTCTCGAAAAGCAATCCAAGCCTTTTTCTCAGTAGTATTTAACTTTGCTTCAAAAGTGAGATCCTTGAAAAACTGAAAAAACACTTTTAGCCATATTTCTTTAACCACTTGTAATATTCCCATCAAATTTTTTTCGTTCAAATATACTTCATTGCGCTCAAAATCATCGGGCTTTTGAATTTTTTTCACTATGTTTTAATGCCGAAAAAAAATTCGTCAAATCCACAAAAAACTCACCTTTTTGGATAAAAAACTAGAATTTCTCAGGAAACTGTGCGTGATAGACAAAATCTGACTTCAAATTCGTGTTCACCACATCTGATAACAGTAAGAAAGCATGTTTTGGTTTGAAGGAGGATTTTCGTGCAGAACAGTGATATCACTAGTATTGAAATTGTAAGAGGTTTTAAGCCTGATATGTTTGTACTAGAAAAATAGCGCATCATCATTCATCATTTTCTGGTATATTTTGGTCACAGCTGTAGAAATTGCTATTTTAAGAGCTTTTTTTCTTTGATTTTTTTTTTTTTTTTAACAAGGGCAAATTACTTTTATGCTGTTGTACATTAAGAGCAGAATATCTCAAAAGGGGCATATTTCGAGTGAAGAAATATGAAACGAGTACAGTTTATACCGCAGTTTCTTGTGATGTATGATGTTTTCGGTGATTTAAGGCTAGGCTGTTTTTCTGTCTACCACAAGTTCTGTGCTTGATTTAAGGCTGGAAATATGTCAAGTACAAACAATATGGTGAACAATTAAAATATTACTTTAAACTCACACATCTACTCTTTCATCATAGAATTATCTCATCTTCTGATCGCTTCAAAGGCTATAAATTCCTTGTAAAATGTAACCCGGTCGCTCAAAATGCGGTTATGAATAAGAATAAAATCTATGAAAAGTAAAGTATCGAATTATGATACGGTAAGAAGTTGAGACTGAAGGAATATTTTACATTTTAATATATAAACATATTACTCGAAAGGAATGCCTTTATCGTAGAAATTCTCATTTAAAAAAAGGTTTGAACTCCTTAAAAAATGAGCAAACAGTATCGAGTTTGAATAACAGTATCGGTGTATTTTTTTCACTTAAACATTTATTTTTCAATACTCATTACACTGAAAAAAACGATTCTTAGACATATAAATCTCAAATATAGTTTACGTTATGTGTACAATATGTATGTTGTACTTATCATAAATAATACTAATGTCTAACTAGTAATTAAAAAAAAAACAGCAACATTTTTAAAAATAATACTTCGTAGCCAATACACATGACAACTTACTAGTTGGAGCAATTATATTTCCTCATTTGTCAGATAATACATATTTCCCTTAACCGCCATTCCGTTTTATACTACTTAACTATTTTTATGTATTTTGTATATTTTTTTCATTGCAATCATAATTCGGTTTTTCATAAAATTCTAATTAAATATTATTATTTCTATCTTCCACAGTAAAATATACGTTTATTAACCCAATTTCTAATCAACGCCTATGAAATATACATAGAATTTTAAAAACTCTGAAATTCCTTGGGGTATGAGAGTTTTCTTAATTAGAAACACAATACCCAAACAACAACTACCGGTCCCAGTATACCAAATAGTGTACTTCCATTCCTTTAAAGAACAATTTTCTTGCCCCCGACACTTCAAAGTCGGTTTTAAACCATTTCCTTAGAAGCGCTACTAGTTTACCGCCGGATGAAGAGAGATTTGTTATTTTTATCTCAATGATATTTGTGACTACTCTTGAGTTTTGTAAACAACAATTAGGATTCGCTGCCATTGCTTGTCGATCAACGATTTCGTCGATTTCGTCCTCACTTCGGCCAACCGCAGGAAGAACTTCTATGTAATTGAGTAATAAGAACTGTGAAAGGATTTCAAGACTGAATAGGTATTAAATCCATCGTTAAATAGATGAATTAGTCAAGAGTCAAGGCCTTCATGTCTCATTCATTGTTTTTGTTCCATGATATAGTCAAATGGGGATGGTATTGGCTTTCTAATAGCCACTTTACAATTATATTGCCTCATCTGAGTTCCCATTTCAATATTTGGTCCAGTTGGGAAGAAGAAAGGCGTCTGCGCTTAAAGTTACAATACTATTGTTGATATAACCTCGCATTCACCTTACATTTAGAGGGTCACATGTGGTGTAATGGTTGGCATACCAACTTACTATGTCCTAGATGGTTTAGTCATATTAATTGTTTTTTAGGGATAATAGTTAATTAAGGCTAAGCACCTAGAGCCTGAAAAGATCGTTTAACAATTAAGCTGTGTTTAAATACGATTAATTATTGTATTACATAAGGTGAAGTGCAGTATAAAGAAATTAGTCCATTAATTATTGTTTTTTTAAGCTGAGGTAATGAGTACATACCTCTTACATTATACGTCATGCGTTGATAATAATAGATTCATCATCCAGTGACGTTGCAGGATGACCTACATAATTTTCAGAAACTTTGTTTAACAAAACACATTTATACCTACAATTTAATCGTTCCGTATAGTATCACTGGTTATCAACAGTGATAAAGACATTTAATTATTATCCTAAGAACATTTAAAAGATATAAATTTTTTGGAAGGTTTTTGGGAATCAGAATATAATATTCCCCCACTTAATGATTTACTGTTAGATCTTAGCCAAATTTTAAGTACCAAAGTAGCAAGGTAGCGTCATTGCTGTTTTTTTTTCAACCATAACACCCCGATCCATTTTTCCACCGTAGCGCGGGGGTACAGCTTTCACTGGCACGTAATCTTCCTAAAGGTAGGATGGACGGGGGATCGACCGAGCTCGCCTTTGAATTTTAAAAGCAACATAAATAACTGGGTTATCCCATCCTTCCTCACCGTAATACCTAAATCAGAGTATTTTTACGTTGTGGTTTTAATAATATGATGATGGCTACGCAGAATGTGGCTGCAGAGGCACTATGGCTTTGGATGATTATTTTAATGAAAAAATAATATTAAAAGGTTAAATTGTGAAAATCGTGTGGTAAAAGTCATGTATTTATACATAAGGGAGTTGAGTGGCTCAGTGCTAGAGTATATTAACAGCTGTGGATGGATTCTTTCCAACCTGAGATCGTCCTGAGGCTCACCCAGCCTCTATAATGTGGTAACCCATAATAGAAGGGAAATCTGGAGGTTGAGCATGATGTAGGACTAATCATCTACCTACTGAACGGTTTTCCAAGAAATAGTAAAGTCTCTAGCACGTACTGAACCCAAACCCTTCATGTGTTGTAGTTCAAATATATTAAGGTTAAATACAATTGGGTATTTAGCCAAATAGTCCTAAATGGTAGAATTTTCTTTACCATTTTGAAGAAAATTCTACAAAATGGAAGGCTAAAAGATGGAAACTTTAGATACGGGAATAAGTGTAACAAATTAGTAGGTGAACTTAAGATGGGAATAGAATAAAATATTAATAAATAAACAAATAAAAACATATTAACAGAAAATTAAGAGAAAATAAAAAGGAAGAGATAACTTTATTAGATACTTTTAATTAACCCTTCTAATGAAAGAAAGTTGATAACCTTAATGATGGACTTTTCCTCATTTTCCAGAACCAACGATACATTTTCAGGAAGTTCTAGTTTATTTATCGTTAATTTGTAAAAGGTACAACCCTCAAAGATAATGACTATAATTAAGCTCTTCGTCAGGATTTTTATTAGCAATAAGGTGAGCGTTGGTGTGAATGGAAAATTCGATCCTAAGTAGTTTAAACAACATTTCCCCTCTTTGGTTTCTACAACAGAAGGTATTCCATGGCCTCACACCAGTTTCTAGCTGAGCTTCAATTTATTTGTAAGACTATTGACCCAAAGCGCATGCTACTCTTGGAGTACGACCAGTCTTACTGTTCGCGATAGCTCAGATGATGTCATGATAGATTTGTCATGACCTGGTAACTTTCCCATTGTGGTTTTAGCCCTTATATGGAGTATCCTTCACTATCTTTAAATTATCTGAAGATTGAACCGCTGAAGAATAAAAATTAATTAACAATTTTGAAATTGATAACAGCGATATCGCCGAAAAGAAATATTCTTATAAAGTAGTTTGAACAAGGATAATAAAGAAACTTGCCTAAAGTATTTTCATTAATTTCCTTTGAATATTCAAAGAAAACTTGAAAATTTTAAAGGAAATATTCATTTGTGGCCGTTCAAAAACAAATTTAAACATCCCGAGTACAGTTTAATTTTTTAACTGACAGATATACCAGCTTATTTCTGGGCGGGTCTATTCCGTAAATAATTTCTTAAATTGTATACTAAGGGAGCGGAATAGCTCAGTTTGTAGTGCACTCAGCCACGGTACTGAATGCCCTTGGTTCAAATCTACCTTCGAAAGATACATTATTTAATCTGTTAACAGCCGCGTTTCGACCCTGTAGGATCTACAGAATTTTCTGGAGCTCACCCAGTCTCTGTGAAATGGGTACTCTTAATTAGAGACAAAATCTTGAAGGCGAACATGATTTTGACAAATCATATCCCTGCACAACCTTATCCTAGAAATAGAACAGTCTCTACCATTTACCGCACTTGAAACTCTTCATGGGTTGTACAGTTTTGTTGTTGTTGTTTTTTTGTATAGTTTTGTACTAGAAATTGTAGTATTCATTACTAATTTTATTTTTTAGAAATTAATACTATAATTGTAAAAAAATACAGTGCAAAAACAACAAACAATTAAAATGTCTCGGATACATGGAAGCGATTAGGGTGGTTTGGACATCTAGTAAGGATGGAGAATGACCATGCACTTGCGCCCTGAAGGAAGAAGAAGAAGAGGCCGAACCAGAATTTCATGGATGAGCTAAGTCCAGGAAGACATGACAGGATATGCCTTTAATGAAGAAGATGCATTTGAAGGAACACCTAGAAAAACATGTCATCCTAAAATTTGGTTCGAGAAAACTCTGGGGAAACTCTCAATAAAAAAAAATAAAAACTTCTATTTTTCATAAATTCATTTAGAAAAATAGTAATAATTATAACTTTTTGACTCATTCACTACTTTTCAATAATAAAAATCGGAACATTTTTATTTATTTATTTTGGAATAAAGTATATAGAACATGGTGTGTTAAACGGGAAACCTTCAGTAAAATAAGTTAGCCAGGGATCAGACTTACATGTTAATGAGATTACTTCAACAAGCTTTTACGCTTCCTTCCTCCACCTTTTTTCAGCTACTTACTTTTTATTTCCACCCTTTTACTGCTTTTCCCGCCAATTGATCCGATTAGATCTTAGATTCGATCTCCGAGGCTCTTGCTTAAGTAAATAAACTACGAATTTCTGTAAAACATTGCGATCTCGCTTTTACTCTCTCATTGTTATAGAACGCGAAATGTATTTTTTCAAGATATATCTATCACCTCATGCTACACAATAAAATCGTTTAATTTGGTAAAAACAGTGCATCAAATTCCTATTTTCATAAAGGTAATGCAATAACTTTTTTTTATTTTTTTTATTATTTATTTATTGATATTTACAACTTTATCACAGTAATAGAACAAGTAAATTGGCTGAGTGATACATAATGACGTGATATAATGACAAATAGAGAAACTATCCACTGGCAGTACTCAAATCGCATGTTCAACTAAGAAGGTCACGTGACCATCTTCTTCTCAGACGCCTCGAGGATTATCGAAAATTGAAGAGGAAGCTAGGTTTGAAACTAGAGTGTTTGAGTGGAAATGAAGTTTGTTATGAAAGGATAGATACCGGGTTCGGGCCAAAGCAGCAACAAATGGGACGTTAAGGTCGTTATGGATGACTATAACATAATAACTTAAAAATGAAATTTATAATTAGATTAGGAAATTGTATTATTAAGGATCTCATCAGTGATCAAGATCTTGCAACCCAATAATTTCCCAAGTCCAGGTTCTGTAAACGTTGCAGGCTCGTGTACCGGAAGTTGTTACCAGGTTTTTCAATATATTCCCACGGGATAGAAAGAAATTAGCCAAATGTGTCCGCAAGGGCGCAGCATCTTACAGGAGAGTACTGAAAATGTTTATGCTAGGGGGAAATTACATTTTTTTTTTTGTTACGACTCGATCACATAACATATGGGGTTGTAAATATTTTTGTTATTTATTTTTTTGGGGTAGTTATTTTTGTTAATAATTCACAACATTCACATTATTTGTTGTTGGTTGTATATTTTTCTTAAATATAGGAGTCTTTTATTTTTTGATGTTTTTTGGGTTTATTACTTTATCAATGTTTCTATACGTATCCTTGTCTATACTTTGTTTCCAACCAACCCCTTCAGGTTCCCACGAAGTCCACAAGAGGAATCACAGGTTACAGTAACTGGAATTAATAAAATAAATTCTATTTAGTAATGAATATATATATATATATATATATATATATATATATAATGTTTATAATTTATGTAGGATATCAAAATATATTTGGTAATAAGTATAGAACATCTCTCCGTTATAATGTATTCGTTGGGAATCCGAATTCTTTGGTACGTATTAAAATAATGTATGATTAATGAAATTCCATATTGAAACAAGACCTCACTATTAATGCACACATTGTAATTTTAATTAACTTTAATCTTGTCCGCGGATCGAACAGACGACGAACTTACTATTATTAATACTAATTGGTGTATAATGTTCTTTGTTATGTAGAAGGAATAAAATTAAGAGAGAGGAAAGCAAAATCACTATGAAAATCTGGGATAACATAACTAACAAATTGTAGGATTTGCGAAAATGTAAAGATATTCAATTATGGAACCGCTTTAGCATGTGAAAAAAGGATAAGTAATAATTGGGAACAAAATGGCCCGGGTGGAGCTCAAAGAATTAATTCCTTAAACATTTATAAACGATTTATTAATAACCTAATATTCAACCCACAGGCATTTTTCAATATTTTTCAAATTGTTCATAGGCAGGATAGACAAGATACAAAAATATTTGAAAAAATAATTGGAATAGAAAAAAATTGAGTAAACCAGATAAAAAAGTTGAAATAATTTAAAATTTAAAATAAAATAAAAATATTATTTTGGATTTTGAACTAAACCAATGAATAACCGTTAAAAAAATGATATTGATATTTTTACAGGAGATTTTAACTGTTATATTACTGTGGAAAATAATTGACTGGATAATTCTAATAATGGTATGAAATGGTCCAGTCAATGAATACACAAAATAAAAATGACTTTTTTTATTGTGCCTACGTTTCGGTCTAAGATGAAGGCCATGATGTTTGACAAGATCTTAGGCCGAAACGTAGGCTCAATGAAACAAGCCATTCTTATTGTGTGTACTCATGTACTGCCCCCCTGACCATTTCATACCAATATTCTTATATTATTTCAGTGGGATAGGGAAGGGAGAAAATGTTGGGGAAATTTATGAAATAAGATAGCAACATATACTCAAAATTTTCATGAAACAATTATAAAAAATCCAACTTTTATTATTTGGTTGATAATTTATGTTTGGTGACCGAAAAAATTAACCTGGTTTACAACTACTTGTTACATCTCTGTTCACAAGTGCCTACTTCATGGACACACCCATGGATATTGCCCAACCTGTTGATGGCAATTTAGTTTCTTTTAGAGTTCACCCTCTCAATAAAGTCCCACTTTATGTAGACTTAATCTGACTAAAGGGTCCATCAATGTATCCCACTTTCACATTTATTACGTGTATTTATCATTAGTTCGACCCTTTAAATGGCAAGGTCCCAACTAAAGCTTCATGTATTTTATGTAAATTAATGTCCAGTTCATTAACCGATTGTAACATCTCCTTGTAGATTAATGATTATTTATGTAAATGTTTACTTATTTTATTAATATTCGCGATCAAATATAAAATTTCCCATTTATTTAAAGTAATGGTGCCTTTAACAAGACAATGAAAAAATTAATTGATTTGGGAAAATGACTAGTAATGGGACTAAGAATTTTTAATCAATCTATGATCGATTCCGGCTAATTCTTATCTTTCATATTGTCTTTTTAATTTTTCTCGCAGGAGCCAAATTTACAGTGTCCCCTAAATGGTCTGACAAGAGTGGCAATTGAGGTTGAGTGATATAGAAGTAATGCCCTGAGGCAATAGCTCTTTGTTTGATTCACTTTAGCAACTATTGTTACAATACACAATTTTAACCATAAACCAGATTAATATTGAACATAAATTGAAATATGCTTCAAAAAGTATACACGTTGTGTTACATGTTTGTCAACACCAATTTCAATCACGTCCACAAAAATAATATTTTAATGACTTTTTTAAAACCTTACGATTCTACTAAAAACTAAAGCTTCAAAAATATATTCTGCAATTTTTTTAAGCATTTCAATGAAAATTGTCATATTTTGCATTTATTAAAATATCGTTGATTAAAAAACGATTTAAAAAACTAAGCTTAAAAGAAAAAATAGATATAATTAAAAATACTATTAGTATTTATAATTATGTGGCAGTCCTAACTGCTGATTATACTAAAAAAAATCAGACAGCTTATTGGTAACAGCCAATTGGTAGCGTTATATTAAGATTGTTATTGATTTCTAGTGAAAAGTTTTTAATTAAAGTAATAGCCTGATATTTTGAGGGAAATACAAGGAAGCAATTTGTGAAAGAAAATGTTAAGAATGTAATCAATGTCAAATTTATCTTTAAGGTATATCTACTTAAACTAATTTACTTCAATTATTTAGCTAAATTAATTTACAACTAAGAACATTTTATTATACAAGTTAAAAATAGTGAAGAGTTATTATGAAAAAAACACAACTATTAATGTAAAACGTCAATAATGAATGATTTAAAATTACAAAAAAGAAGACTTATAATGATGTAATGAAATAGTCACTATGTCCCTAAATTATTATAAACGAATTTTTTTTTTTTTTTTTTTTTTTTTTTTATAGTATTTCTGGTAATTGGTCTCAAAAGGAAATTATTGTAAAAACTTCTGATACGGACTACTCATCACTTCATTGAACAGCTATTGAACTGTAAGAAGATGGTTCAACAGTTTATAAAATCTAATCCAGAATAAAATCTGCTAATACCCCCAGAAGTATCTTCAAATATTTCTTTTGAATGACTATCACTAAAGCACTTAACTGAAAGAATTTAACTAAAATCAGTTGAATAGTCATTTTGTTATAGATTTTTTTTTCTAAAACGATAGGACTTCAAGGAGAAATACCTGTCCATGAACTACTACAAACAGTTTAGCTTCGATGGCTTCAGCAGAGCGAGAACAAATGAAGATAATTCCTGGTCAAACGAGTGTGCAGTTAGTTCTAGAACACTTGAAACATTTTGAGAAAATTGCATGACCGAGAGACCTAATGCGTTCCCTATTTAGTTTTTAAACAATAAAGCTAAGGCTTGGGTTTAAACAGTAATGAGATTTTCAAGTGTAAATATATGCAATTATTAAGTCACTTTACAATCACTGGGAAATTGTAGTTTTTTGTATTCATTGTAGTAGGAAAACTAGTTATGTCCTGAATATCAAAAATTAAATTATAATGATTAATTAATCAATATATTGATAAGAATGTACTATTTTATACAGACTCCATTTAAAGTGAGACATTTGAATATGCATTGACGATCACGTTATATAATATATAATATTTACAGTGAATAATAAATAAATCACACCAATTAATTTTGCTTGTACTTAATTTGTATATCTTGTTAACAAAGCCAGTAAACATATGTTAATTCATAATCTAATTTAGGTAATATTAACCACATTAGGAGTTGCCAGTTTTCCACAGTATATGGAACTACTTCGTATATTTTTTCTGATTCTTTTACAAATCGGCCGTGGCGTCCAATACATTTAAAGAATGGGTTAAAAAGTATATTACAGCGCTTTTTCCTAAAATGAACCTCCTCAACATTCAAGGCTGGGTTTCAAAGACAAACAAGGCATATCAAATTATTCACCAATGAGAAATATTTTAAGTAGGAAATTATTTTTATTTGTGTATGTCCACAATATATGAAGTGTAAAAATGCAGAAAGACAATTAATGCATAGAGTAAATAACGGCATTGTTTTTCGGTTTAGGGTAGAATACAGCAGTTTACAATACCATACTGCAATATCAAAGGACGCTCAACAACTCTACTAAGGACGAATACAGTTGTTTTTTTTAATTATTATTAACATCAACTTTATGATAAAGGGAATATTGGGTTATCACACATGAAACGGTTTAGAACCAGGGAAAAAAAAATTTGAGATCAAATCTAACATAATTTTTATTCAAAGTATTTACCATCATTTTCGCTACACTTCTGCCAACGGCTTACCAAGTTTTCTATCCCAGATTTGAAAAATGTTGAGTCCCGTGATGAAAGGAATTCAGAAAATGCATTTTAATGTCTAAATAATTGATAACAATTTTCCTCGCAAAAAGTTGTCCAAACTCCGAAAAAATTGGTAGTCTGTAGAGGATAGATCAGGGGAATATGGTGGGTGTGGTAAGACTTCATAGACAAACTCCTTTAATTTATTTAATGTATGAATTGAAACATGACGTCGGGCGTTATCATGAAGGAGCTCGCATGGGACCCAGGGATCATGCTTCTTTGCCTTTCCGATCAATTTTAAATGCAACGAAATTTTATTTTATTTTTGGGCCCCCTTCCTGTCATTGCTGGCATACGGGGTTCGGCAGTGGCGAGTTAATGCGTTAGGTTTACGAACGCCCTCCACTGCAAAAAAAACAAATCTTTATGTATTTGTCTTATTCTACAAATCTTAGGGGAGGTACCATTCAATAAATTAAAATCTATGGTGCTGCCCGGTGCACGTATGTGCACCTTACTGTTGGGGCAGAACCTTTTAGGCCTCCTATCCGGTCTTTCAGGAACCTGCAGTGTCCGGTCAGGATCTGCGAGACCCAGTAGTCCGGGAGGACCCATGTGGCCGGCAATCTCGACTGGACGGTGGGGAAAAACTTCCTCAAGGACGAGTCCTTCTGGCTCCTCACCCACCACGCGTCAATGCAGTCCTCCCTCACTATCTTCTTTCACATGTTGGGGGTCTCACCGATACTCTCTCGGAGTCCCTCTGGGAGCGCCGCTAGCCCGTGGCTCTTCACCTCATATTTCACGGCGTCCTCCTTCAGGACTAGGGGCATCACTCCGGTCAGCACCTGCAACGCCTCGTGCGACACCGTTCGGTAGGCCTTAGAGACTCGCAGCAGAGCCAGTCTCTGGAATGGTGGCCAGTCTCCTCTTCTGCAGCTGCGTGAGGTTACGGCACCACGCCGGGGATGCATACCTCAGAATACCCAAGACCACGCCTTTATAAATGGCCATCGTTGCTGGGTACCTGAGGCCCCAGAATGCACCCCCTATTCTCAATAGTCCAGTGAGTGACAGGGTCCCCCTATCCTTCAGGTATCCTTAGGTGAGGGGGGGCGTAAAAAAAAGGGGTGGCGTTGAAGCATTTCCTGAACTTCACGCCCACGTACGTCACCTCCTCACCCAGTGTGACTCTCTTTCCTTGGATGTATGATAGGGTGAACCCTGTCAGTGGAGCTTCTCAGGAGTATGGCCTGGGTCTTGGCTGAGGCCATACTTAACTTACTTCTCACGCACCATTCCGCTACAAGACTGGCGCACCTCTCCGCTTTACAACAAATGCCTGGAAGCTGTCGTACGACTTGTGCTTAGCTCTGACGCATAATCTCTGACTGTTTCACGAGGGTCTTCTTCCACAGCATTCTTATGATCTTTGTTCTCTATTGATGTTTGAGGCCGCCCACGGAGCAGATTTTCTAATGTCGTATCTCCTGAGGAAAATTTTGTAAACCAACGACAGATGGTTCTTTCATTAGCATTTCCTTCACCAAACCCATGATTAATATTTCTTGCTGTGTGAGCAGCGGAATGACCGAGTTAGTACTCATAAAAAAAATCGTTCAGAAATGGGATGTTTTCATGGCCACGCTTAAAAATATACTAAAATCTGTATGCCTACTGGGGAAAAAAACAAACACAATTTGGAAATAGAGGATTAACGAGTGCTTATTATAGATAGTAAATATTTTTCTAGGAATCAACAGGAAACTCTTTAATCCTCTATAAAATTAAGATTTAAAAAATCGGACATTTCATGTGTGACAACCCAATACTATGTAACGACTTTCCTTTTTTTTCGCTTGTCTCGTCCGTCTGGTGCTGCTACCTATTAGGGTAGACTGAAGGAATCGGAAACCCACCATCTATAATTCAGTTTCTGGTGATCTATCCTTGAACAATGATGGACACCTTTCTTCAGCTTGTTTTATATTTGGGCAAGAGGTAGCCAATATTTTTTTTATCTCAACATATTTTTTGCAGCTATGCGTTGGTGTTATGCTACGTTGTTATGTTACCTTAGCCTTATCAAAAAAATGATTGATTGGTCATAATGCAGTACAACTTGGTTATTATGGAATATTTTTTTTTTCATTTCTTCATTTTGACCTTCGTATTTGAACCTTCTGAACTGAAATAAATGAAAATTTGCATTTGGTTTAAAAGAACCAAACCCTAAAAAAAAAAAAAATTGTTTGGCAATTATTGCGTAATTTGTTGCCTAGAGTTGTGCCACGACAAGTTTTAACTGTTTATTCGTTTCATTTTTAATATTTTCCAAAATAAAAGTTATCGTGAGCTTTAATATGAAAAAGAGGATCTAATTATGGGTAATGAGTAAATCTCGGTAATTATTTCATCAAGAAATAAATAGGTACAACTATGATATAGGCATGTTTGTTGAAACATTCATTACTAGATGAAATGATAACAAATGTATACGCATTTCCCATAAAAGTTTTTATTTTTATTTATTTATTGATATGTACAACGGTATTACAATAATACATCAAGTAATTAGGCTAAGCGATTCATAATGACATGTGAAAATGACAAGTAGAGAAACTACCCACTGGTAGTACTCAAATCACTAGTTCAACTATGAAGTTCACGTGGCCATCTTCTTTTCAGACGCCTCGGAGGATTATCGGGAATTGAAGAGGAAGCTAGGTTTGAAACTAGAGGGGTTTGAGTGGGAATGAAGTTTGTTATGAAAGGATAGATACCGGGTTTCTGCCAAATCAGCAACAAATGGGACATTAAGGTCGTTACGGATGACTTTATTCTTAACAAAATAAGGAGCGTTGAGGATTTTACGAAGGATTTTGGATTGTAGGGATTGGATACGAGAGAACTCAATGGCTTAGTGGAGCCCCAAAGCTCTACTCCTTAAGTCCAAATAGGTCGTATGATGGTCATGTAGATGAGTCTTTTGTAATTAATTGGGAGCTTAGAGCGTTTGTCTAGTAAGTGTTGAAGTAGCCTGAAATGTCGAGCGGTTTCTTGTCTTTTCAGTCTGGTACGAGGATTCCAGGTTAATCGTTTGTCGAGATGCAACCCTAAGTATCGGATCTTTTCTACAGGCATAAGTGGGATTTTATTAAAGGATACTGAATGGCAGGAAGTCATTGATTTACGACGTAAGGTAAAATTGATTTGATGCGATTTTTTAGAGTTTATTTTAATTCTCCAGTTTTGACACCATTCTTCAAGATCAGTGATATGGGATTGGAGGCTTTGGGATGCAATAATTGGATTGGTGTTGACTGATAATACACATGTATCATCAGCATACGTGGTAAGGATAGTATTAGGACGAGTTGGGATGTCAGCTGTATAAACTGTATAAAGGATTGAGGCCAAGGATACTACCTTGAGGAACACCAGCAGATTGGGAAAAGAGGGATGAATAGACATTATTATGATTTACTTGGAAAGTTCTTTTTGTGAGATAGGATTGAAGGACGAGAAAGTAGGTAGGCGGTAGAAATTGACGGAGTTTATAGAGCAATCCCGGATGCCAGTCTCGGAAGCCTGTTCCACATCAAGAAAGACACCCAAACAATATGATCCATTTTAATTTATGATCCATACGTTCTAATGCAGAGGAGACTACATCCACCACACGATGACATTGCTGAATAGTGGAGTGGGATGCTCGGAATCCAAACTGGTGATCCCCATAAAAGTAAAAATTGTTGACTCAGCTCGTTGGCACCAGATACTAAAATTTGTTTCCACTATAATATTTTATAAACAAAAAATGTATATTATGTGAGGAATTAAAATAGTTCTTTTTTTTTTTTAATCAAATTTATTAAGCTCATGAAATTAATTAAAAGCCCTACCTAATACTAAAATAACAGAATAACACTATACACTTTCACATATTCAGAGTTCGCTAATTTAGCATTTGTTCTATCGAAAAACAATAAAAAGTATACTATTATGTCATATGTTTTTTTTTAATAAACAGGAGAAGAGAAACTAAGAGAGATGAAGGTATAATCCATTACCGATGGAAAAAGCGTTTACTTCTGAATAAGTTTCCGCAATAACTTAAATCTTCGGTTTTATTTCTAAGCCACAGCCAAAACACATAAAAGAGAAGTGTGGAGAGATTTATGTTGGCGGATCCTTGGAGCACTCTCTGCTTCTGCTAATTTACAACTTGTTTGCGTGCTTCGGGCGAATTATTCACGTCCTCAACTACTGTAGCTTTTTATATCTATAAGTCTAAATCATTTTTTTTTTTTCAAGATGAAGAGGTTCTAGGGACTTATATCATGTTCTCAGCTCTGTATGGCACATTGTAAACCGTTTACGTCTGTACAGAATACGGCTTTATTTTTAATGTAATCTATAAGTGAGAATATCAAAAGTAAAAAAAAAAAAATCAATTTCTAGGTCCCAACATTAACAAAATGTATTTGGTATAGGAAAATATAATGAATAGATTATTTTGTAATACTAAATTAATGCCTGACACATCAAACATTGAAATGTTTGAGTGATACTAACTTAGATTCCCTACATATCAGTTAGAACCAGGAACAAACGCGAATAGTGATCACCTGAAGTCACCTGCCCACCTCAAAACTAGAAGAGATTAAAAAGGGAGAATTATTTGTAAGATAAATAACTTATGTAATTTAAAACAAAACAAAACAGAGAACATCTAGATGCCATGAACAAAAGAGCTTTTCCACAATCTTTGTTCCATTTTCTCCGATTGCCGAGGTTCTTAGATTTTTTTTGATAATTCGATTTTATGTTACTAACTTGATCGTTATAATACGCGACACATAGCGGGAATAATTATGATCCAACACAAAATTTAATTGTAACCAATACCATTTAGATTTTTTATATGCACCGGAATTTACATTTTATTAAGTTTTCTGATTTAATTTTGTCGGATTTCCAATTTGCTTTTTTAGTTTTTAATTTTGGTGAACTTGGTATTCAATATTGCCCCTACTGGTCTGTGATCACTGACTTTCTCAGGGGGACTTAAAACGTCCACATTGTTCACTACTTTCCTATTTTTAACAATTATAAGATCTATTTCATGTTTTGTCTTTTTATCTGGACTCTGCCATGCCCATGATTTTGGGGATTTTTTTCAAAGAAGCTGTTCATGATATAAAAACCATTTGCTTCAACAAACTCGATAAGCCTTTCACCTCTATTATTTATTTCTCCTATTCTGAATTTTCCAATGCATTTTGATTTAACTTAACTACCAATTTTTGAATTAAGATTTCGATTAACACACGTTGATTATATTTTCCTTCATCTATAGCTATTTGTAGGTTGAAATAAAATTCTATCTTCAGTATCAGTAGTAGGATGATAAACTTGTATTATTTTAAAAGTTGTTTTCTGCATTTTATTTAACTTTAGTAATAGGCTAGATATCCGATGAGTGTATGTTTTGAATGACAGCACTTCCAATTCCTTATTTCTATTTATAAGGAATCCTGTTCCTCCTTGTCCTTTCACTGTGCCATTACAATAAAGTGTGGGGCCATCTTGGTACTCTAAATTGCCAGTACCATATCTCCTCATTTCTGACCGGCCAATGATAACTTCCAGATCAGTTTTTAACTCGATTAGTTGAGAATCAATGTCATTAATGTTCTGCAATTATAGGTGATTATATCCCACCTTTTTATCTTTAGTAACTTATTGCTTTCCTTTTTGATTATTTTCCTATCCGAATTTCCAAGGTCATATCCTGTGTTGATATGAAGCCTCATAGCTGCTAAGATGCCGGTTCACAGCCCATCTCAGCGGATCCTAATATTTTTCATCTTTTTTAATTTCAATTTGTTTCTCCTGTGTATTGTGAGGCGATTCGGCCTTGTTTTCTGGAGTGGATTCTTCACTTCTTGGTCTTTTAGCTCTATATCTTATTTCCCTATTACTTATTCTTCTAATGTGCAGTCGGTCAATAATTTGTCATATTTCATCATAACTTTATGCCCTTTTTCAATTTTGCGTAACATAAATCTATATATTTCTTTCAGTATTTTTCTTACTTCGAATGGAAAGTCTTCTTTGATTTTAATATTCTTAAATATTTCATGTTCGTTTAACTTAACGTTTTGTCCTTTATACATCCTTTCTAATTAAAATTGACGAGAATTTAACAATCACCATGATTTTATTTCTCACTGGTCTTATATCTACGATATCATATTTCTTCACCTTTAATTCTAAGAAGACGAATATATTCATTAGCGTTGATACGACTTCGTGGTTGTTACTTGCTTGTAATCCAGTGATTATTATATTATGCCATTTTGACGTTGCTGGCATTGCTGAAGATAAGAAATCTCCATTTTGATATTTTATATTTCTGTACTAATTTCTGTTTGAATATTATAAACTTTAGCTTGTATTGCCAGAAGAGCTGTCACCATATTAAGGATTTGATTGATTTTTTCTTCCATTTCTATTTTATTTAAATTTAAATAGCTAGGCTTTCTTACTTTTAAATCAATGGGAGCTATGAAGTAAATAATGGTAATATTTATATGTGGTTTTTTTAGTTATTAGGCTAAAGATGTGCCGTGATAAATAATGGGCGGAGCTTGCCCTTCCCTTGCACCAAATAGTTTAATTTATCTTACCTTAATTAAAGCTCAATTCCTGGAATATCCTATTGAAACTTTGTGAGTGTCTTCTTTAAAGCGAACACTATAAACCTGTACAAATTCAACCTTCATAAATCCATATACATATAATAATTTGATATATACAGAGGCGATCTTCACCGTGTCACTTATTAACTTGATGAATACATCTTCATAATCAATGATACCTTAATAAATAAATCATCGATATGGTATTTATAATGAAATAAAAAGGATAGTAGGTCTTTGGAAGAGCAAAATAAGTAATAAGATTATAAGTGAATGAAAAAAACAGTCACTTGCTGGAAATTAATAGCCAGGTGTTTTTAGTGGTTGTAATGGATACATAGAGTTGTCTACAGTTATATATATGCAATGTGGACTATTATTATATAATACGATTATACATATGCTGCTATGGCTTATCTGACGATGCTACAGTGGGAGCTTTAAATTTTGCCAATCCATGTTAAATAAGGATAGGGATCTTTAAAGAGTACCTGACACCGCACAGGCTCGGGACTACCAATTTTACGTCCCTTCCGAAGGACGGCATAACCTGGGATTTTCCAGCACCACCTACCGGGCTACGAACCCGCGATTTTGGGGTTAGTAGGTTGTTATGTTAATGACTAGACTACAGGTCGCCCCCAACTATTGCAGTTTAGGAATATGACAATGTGTGATAAATTACATAATGGGTGTTAAAAATCCCAAATTTTTATAAGATTCGAAGAAATTGCAGTTTACAACAACAACGAGTAAATTTATTTAATTTAATTTAAAACGCACAAGAAACAAGACCACATTGGTTTGTTGAGGAACAATAAATTCAATTCTCTTCAATTGATTATAAAATGTGCAACATTGGCAAGCAAATAAATTATATTTGTTTTCACCAGAGAAACCCCTATGCAAAATTATGTCCCCTCTAATTATAAATACATATCGTAAAACCCATATATTCAGCATAATTAAGTATATTCATACAGATTTATTGTCATGGACTACGTATAGTCATAAAATTATCTTTACAACTTATCACCTTCCTTTATAAATGGAATAAGGGACCTATAAATAGCTTTCATAACCAAGCATAAATAAATAAAATCACCATCTTCTGGCATCATAGCCCAAGATAACTCGTACCGGGGAGAATTCGGTCATTCTATCGTTCTTACTTAACAAAACTCAGAATTTCCTATGAAAGAGGAAGAATAAGAAATTTAAATAGAAACAAAACAGAATATTTTAGCGAACAAGAAATTGAATTATGAAACCAAGATATTCTTTCTAAAATATGATCGATGATATATGATATATATATATGGGTGTGTGAAAATAAAACTATACGAGCATTTTTCTTAACTGTGTATTTACCCTATTACCGAGAAAGTTTACTTATAATGTTATAATTAAATACATATGAGAGTGTACAGTAAGTGTATGTTGGATAATATTAGTTGAACCTATGTATTTGAGGGAAAAAATGGTCTGGGTGGAGTTTTGAAAAATTCCAAACAACGTTTCGGCCCCCGCAGTAGGTTTTCTTTAGGGCTAGTATTGAGCTGAGCGGTAGACACTAGAACAAAGTCTAAACATTAATCCACTGTAAACCCCTGTTCTCACTACTAGCACTGAAGAAGATCTGCAATATGGGTCAAAACGTTGGCTTTAAAAAAAACAGTTCTTCTTACCATGAGAATTATACTGAGCTCCACCCGTACCACTTTCTTCCTAGTAAGATAATGTAGTAATATTGTACTCGTATAGTTATAACTTGTTTAATTAATTTTGTTTCCGTGTCCAGTAAACGGAAATTAACTCCTGAAACATTTAGCAATCGCTCCAAACGCTTGTTCTTTTATTTTCAATTGAGTGAATATTTTTTAAACGAATAACGTAATTATTAAAGAATTGTAAATATGTATTGTTAATAAATCTTTTATTTTTCCTGATAAACGCAATTATTATTAATAATTCTGATTCAAAAAAGGGTTCGAAAGGACTAATATATTTATTTTTGGTAAGATTTTAACCTATTTCTTATTTTGTGGAGATACCATCTATAGAGGACACAGCATATACGAGAAAAAAACGTTGTTTTCTTAGCATCGAAGAAGTTGAAAGAAGTTTTGACAGGAGATGTAGGAGGTTTACTGTCAGCTTCCATAACTCCATTTTCCAGTCAATTTGAGATAATGAAGTGTTTTCGAGGCAGGCACAGGAAAGAATTCGGCCATTTCTCTTTCTTGCAACATAGCACTCTTTCAACCGCCACAAAAATTGACGTTTGTAAAATAAATATTGTTAAATAATTATTGAAAAAAAGCTGTTTGATTTCCTTGACAGACATCTATTCCAAACAATAGGCTTCAGAAAACTATCGAATCGTGTATTGCTTAAATTTATTGTTTGTTTAAATACATAAATGATTGATTGAAGATTCAAGATGCTTATAAAATATTTTAAATTTTCGGAACGATGAAATATCTGTCTTAAAAACGATTCAGCCCTTACAATCGATATGAAAAAAATTGGATGAGAGTCCGAAAGTCAAGCTCCTTAGAAGTTTTCTGGCATATTTTTTCAGTATTAAGACGTAGAAATATTTCCTTTTCTTTTTACGTGAATCGAAGAATTACCAAAACGTAAAACGGTAAACAGTAAAACAGTAATTAATTTCTGAAAAATTGTGGTTTAACATCTGTATACTTTGTTTTGTTTTTTTAATCTGTAACGCGTGTGTGTGTTCGCATTATTATTATTATTTTTTTTTTCACATCCTCTAAGATTTTATTTAGAATATATGTACAATTTACAAAATGTATATACCTGCAAATGCTTCTATATAAACGAAAGCCTTCTGTTACATATCGGTATTATTTTTATTATATAAAAAAGTTTTTGTTGATAATAAAGTTGAAGGGACGGTAATGTAGGCACCCCACATAAAACGTGGCGGTGGACATGTTAGGGTATGGGGGTGTGTCTCACACCATGGTGTGGGAAATCTTGTTTCCATTGACGGAATTTTAAATGCTTAGGGCTATGTGAACATTTTGCCCCATAACTTGCATGCGAGTGCCGAAAAAATGAATATCCGAGTGTTCCAGCAGGACAACGATCCAAAACACACTGCCAACAAAACCAAGGAATGGTTGATATTTAATTTGGAAAGACAGATGCACACCCCTCCTCAATCATCTGACGTTAATATTATAGAAAATTTATGGCACATCTTGGATTTGAATGTGAGAAAGCATCACATCACTGGAAGACACCATTTGAAACAAGTACTTGTCCAAGAATGGGAAACAATCAGTCTCGACTCGGTTAAAAACTTGATCCATTCCATGCCCAGACGTCTACAAGCAGTTATTGATGCCAATGGACTTTTTTCGAAATATTAAATTTATATTTATTCTCATAATAAAAAAATAATCGGAAGCGTGGAAATACTTTTTACCAGAGGATTTTATTATTTTTTTTATTTTTCCCTATTAATCTAAAATGTTAATTATTGTACACATATAGAATTGTTTTAGTTTTAAATATACTTTTTATTAATGTGAAGTTCAGTGGATTATTATTTCCTTTATGACCGATAGTTATATAATAACTGGGTGTGCCAATACTTTTTTCCACCACTGGAGCTCGACCAACACTGAGAACGAACTGAGCTTACTAACCTGCAATGTTAGAAGTATAAAAAATAAAACGGATTCTTTGAATATATTCTAATTTACAAACGATACTTAATTTAACAAATACATAAGTAATAAAAACACACACAAAAACCTTAAAACTGTGAAAGTGGCTCACAGCAATATTGATACAAGCTGTAGAATAAAAAAAAAGTAAAGTGGTTATAGGTAACAAGGCTAGAAAATCTTCAACACATTTAATAATAATATTAATTTAAATATGTAAGAAAAATAAAATTTAAATACTCCATTTCGATTCTTTAAAAAAAAATTAACATACTGCAAATGAATAAATAATATAATGACAAACTTCACTTCCTGTAATTGTTTTATTACAATTTTAGAAACTTTTTAGTTTAGTTTAATTTATAAACTTTAGGTAAATATTCATTTAATCTAATTACTTGTCGGTTGTACTGTTTTAAGTGCACTCAAACGTGGATTTTGTTTTATTTCTCTGACGATCCTAGTCTCATCCCTATCGTCTTAATTTTACTTGCACTATTAACTTATTTTCTGGTAAAGCGGTTTCCCTTTTTCGATCTCTCTACTAAATTGTTTAAAGTCAAAGTTTTTAAAAAGTAATTTTGGCTATTTGATTCAGAGATTTCCTGTCTTAAAATGTTCCATGATCAACTCACGTTCTTTAAACGTTGTACTGATATTATTGAAAAAATAACAATTAAGATATTCGGTACATATTGTGGAACTGACTTTGAAAAGAACTTGACTCTTTTGACCCAAGAGTTTAACTAAAGTAGAATAGTTTAGGATAAAAAATGTGGAGAAAAAGAAAGGTTTATCATTTTTACCGTGAGATTTGTAATCATAAACATATGTGTTTTATTTTTAAAAACGATTCCTTGATTATTTTTATAAGTTTATTCACGTATTATTAGGATGTTTAGTGATTACAATAAATTATTGATTTTAATGTAATATAAGTTCACAGATTTCCATCAATATTAAAGTTTATCATGCTGGATGAAAGCAACTGTATATACATATATGTTCTGCTATGTAGCAAAGACCATGTATTAGAAGTGCTTTATAGCCTCATTTTGGTATTTGTTCCGCAGGTTCTCGCTACGAGTTGAGTTCAATAAGTATTAACTCTGTATTCTATTTATTTGTGGTATTTTCCAAAAATACAAATTCATGGTATCGTGAGCTTTAGAATGGAAAATATAGTGTAATTATGGGCAATCGTTTCATTAATAACTAAAAGTTTCAACTAACATTTCGAAGTATTGATGATATATGTTTGTTGGAATGTTCATTTTTAGATGAAATTGTTACGAAGTATACACATTTCCCTTAGTTACATTCTCTTTTAACATTAAACCTCATGATGACTTGTATTTTCGGAAAACATTAAAAGGGAACCGAATGAAAACGTACTTGCAGAATAATTATTAAGTTGAGTTAAACCTTCAACTTTAATAATATGTAGTAATAAAAAATGTTAAGAACTATTATAAGTGTTTTGTCGTATAGCAAAGACCATAAGAGATAAATGATTATCTAATTTATTTTTTCAAGATGGAATTGCCTTGATTTCTTCAATTTTAACTATAATATTTAGTACAGAAAGCAGAGGGAAGTCTACGGAATTAAAGTAGAGTAAAATTTACTGAAAACGTTTTTATATAACTGAAAGGTTTTTTAGTAACGAAGATTCTAGCTTTTCTGGTAAAGCTAAAAAATTCCCCGTTAAAACCATTTAGGCTAGGTGCAATGTAGATCTTAGCCTTTGATACCGTTTTAGAGTTAGCCTATTCCACGCCAACCTTTGTGTGGGTGGAAATTTGATATTCATGAAACAGCCCCAGTTAGGACTAGTTTATCCCACCTAACTAATCCTCCGGGACCTTCAATGATTCAGTGCTTATCCTCGTAACAATGCCTTGTTTTTTAAGCATCATCTCGAGATAAAGTACTTAACAGCATGTTGATGAGAATTTATATATACTCTTCGTAGTAAGTAGATTAAAAAGGGTACATACTAGCGCTAAGTAGGGTATTTTTATGATTTACAAGATGAAATGATTCATTTTTAATCATTCAGTTTTATGAACTAATAAATTCACCATATAAATTAAAGCACCTCAGAACGAAGGAATGGTGGCCCTACCTTTACAGAGATTAATAGTATATACTAATTTTTTTGACCCTATTTCGACGTATTCTGGATCAATCATTAGTGCTTGTTCCAAGAATTTCTCTCAGTCCAATATTCTACTCTTTTCCTCATCCATCGGAGATTTTAATTGTCTACTTCGATCTCGCCACAAACCTCATCCGGGTCACCCTCTTGGCAGTTTCAGTGGTAAGCAAATCCTCGTCAACTCCATGTTTTCTCATGACCCTGTATGCTACCTTAAACCTGTTAGGTTTATTTATTCGCTGCCTATACCAATAGAAATTGACCTTCTTTTCTTCACTTTTTCTGTTGCCACGTAAAAGGTCTCCATCCGGGTAAGGGCTATTCATTTTTCATTTTAATTTTTCATCAGGGAATTCAGGTATTACAGTATTCTTTACTATGAACTGATCTTTAATACCCAACCTTTCAATTGAGCAATTATTGTTGAAGAACAGTGTCCCTCCTGCAAGAAGGCTTTCGGTTGAATCACCGTATCAAAATGCATAATTTTTTTTATTTCAACAGAGGGATTCTTTTTTATAGATGAGTTTGACGGCTAATTCCCCCTTATCTTTTGCATTGATTTTATTGCTTTTTTTTTAGAGAAGCTGATCCCCTCTCCAAGATACTTAAATTCATTTACAATTCATATTTTTTGGGTCACCACTTAAAAAAAAATTAGATGGGGTTTTTATTTTTGTTTCCATTTTGGTCAATCTATAAGACACTGAGGCCACAAACGGTGCTGCATTTTTTTGAAGTTCAAAAAATCTGTTCTTCGCCCTCCTTCCAGGTTCCTGCCGGTAAGGCCATGTCATCCGCAAATGCTAGGCAGTTGGTTTTAATTACTTGATTTTTTGTTCATGGTTGGATACCACTGGGTATTTTCGTTTCACTCTCTAACCACATTTGCAAGACACAATGAAATACAGTGGTGATAATCCGAAGTTTAGAAATAAAGAAGGATTCTCGGTCTATTGAGTCGTTCGCCATTGGCAGAATTTCGGTATACCATGATGTTTTTGAGGTTTACGACCTGTTCTGAGCAGAACGTTTCATGAACCTTGCTAATTCCCAAGTTAAGGTTCTTGTCTGTTTAGCAAGGCCATGGAGAATGTTTTATAAGTTATTTCCAGTAATATGATCCCTCTGTATTTATTTGGATCGTTATGAAGTGGATAATCGACTAAATATTTATATTTATTAAATATATACAGATTAATAAATCACAAGTTACGGTAGCGACTTTTGATATGTTTTTAGAATTTATCGTCTTGATTGATTGAAAGGGTAAATTATAATATAACTGAGCATTAATTCGGATTTCGACCTAGATGAAATTTCATTCCTAATATCGCTCGCAAACAGTATTTAAACAGTAATCATTGACGCTAGGACTCCGTCCATGGAATTATTGGAATTTATTGTGATAGGGCTTAGAGCTGGGCTGAGAGACGTTGGTAAGAGGGCATTATGAGAGCGAACTGCTACATTTCGTGGACGATAAATCCAGAACGATGACTACAGTAGCAGTTCTTTAGCAGGATGTGATAGGCCGCCCCACTGCTTCATCAATTAGTTTCCTTTATTGTCTCCGTTAATGGTGAAACTTCTTTATAGCCGAGGGGGCCTCCCCTTAGAACAATTGGTGTCTAATATAACTTGTTTGATTCGTTTTATAGAACTACTATATCGTATCCTGTGCTCCGCTTTAGAGAACTTTCTTTACCTAAATCTTTTCATTTCAGTTATATTCAAGTCAGTTTTAAACTAGACGAACACTAAATAAAGTTGTTTTGAAGATACTACAACTGCTGTTAAGATAGAACGCTATGGAATTTGAATTACCGATTAAAATCCTCCAGGTCTTATTTCCTTTTCTATTCTCTCCCCTATTTATTTTTTTGAATATAATATGTAGCCACATATTTTAATAGTTTGAACACATTTACTCTAGTTACACAATTTAACCACGCTACCCTAATTGTCGTGCATAACTGCAATAAATCAGTTAAACATGAAATATATGATAAGAATCTGATAACAAAATTACTCTTATCATATATTTCATGTTTCCTTTTATTATTTTATCTTGGTTTATAAAAAGGATCAAGGTGTGCGGAAATGCAGTAAAAATCAATATAAAGAAATTGCAGTTTAATACAAAAACAATTCGTACAGTACTTTGCCAACTGGGTCTGGTAACCTTCCTTATGATACAGTAATAGCATTCGGGCCTGGGACCTAGTGGGATGTTTCCTCCGGTAGTCTACCTGTATTTTGATATTCTACATATTTATACATATTAAAGGTATTAAAGAAAATTACAAAACATAAGTGATTAGGTTGTAGAAAAAAAATAAAATAAAATAATAATAATACAAAAGGAAGAAAAAAGTGCTTGTTTATGGAAGCAGAGAGTGATATGAGGGAAATTGGGGTTACGGTGGATATGCTATCCATCACTTAGGTAACTGCCAAGAGCATAACCTGAAGCATGAGACGAGAACGAAGCGGACAACGAAAATCTCCCAGGAGGAAAAGAATAACAGATCATAGAAGAAGAAAAGATACTAGTCGGAGACAAAGGCACATCCACAGGGCAGTCACTAATGACACTGGTCTACACAATTTAACTTTTTGAGTGCCTTTCAATTGAATACTATATTTTTATACTGTTTTGAGGTTACTGAATACGAAAACACGAATATATTTTTTTAATTACCTCTTATTTTGAAAATATACCTGATATAAAAGATTTAACTTTTAGTAACATGTTAAAGTTCAAAACAATTTATTAAATATATTTATTTATTATTATTTTTTTACTTTTTATATAAAATTTTGAATTTTGAAATGCTAACAAAATATTTAAACCTGTTTAATTCAGATTTTCTCTTATTTTTCGTTCGTCTATTGTAATTGGTTTCAAAGGTAATTGTAATTCTCTTCTCGGATTCCAGCAGTAGTCCGCTAGCATTGACGCATTCCATCGATCCTGGTTTCTTTTTTCCATTGTCGAAATATCTTGGTGGAATCCTTCACCATTTTCGTCACTAATGTCGTAGTTTGAAGAAAAAAAATCAAGATGAGAATGAAGAAAATGAATTTTTAGGAACATATTACAACCCAAATGTTGATACTTTTGAAGGAGATTGTTGACAAGTTCAACATAATTTTCATTTCTCTTATTGCCCAAAAAACGATGCTATAACGACTGCTCTAAAAGATTACCATGCTTATTTTTCAAAGCCCTGTAAAACTGATTCAAAGTTTCGGTCCTTTAGAATCTCTCTTATTTCAGGTACGATAAAGATCCCTTCTTATATTTTGACGTCACTTATAAGGGGAAATTTACTTCACAGATATTTGAATGCTGGTCCATCCTTGTTGAGAGCCTTCACAAAGTTTTTCATTAGTCTCAATTTAATATGTAAACTCTTCAGGAGGTCGAGAACAAGTAAATCGGTTCCGTGTGGTACTGGTCGCGATGCAGAGGTTACGTCAGGGTATACCGTGCTTCGTTTCTTTTTTCTTGATATACCGTGCTGGATGGGTGGAGTCAAGCAAAAGTAAAAGTCATTCGCATGATTGGTAGGTTCCCTTCACATTATTGGAACACCAAAAGCCAATGAACGTTTCTTTTTGTTTAGCAACTTAATCGAATTTGTGGAGCAAATTGTCCAACTAAAATGGGATAACCACGATTTGTCTTGGTTTTTAATTTTAATTTCAAAATAATGGAAGTAATCAGTTTATAAACGTTGAGTTATTGAGGGTCTTTGGTTTATATGGGTCATATTACCACAGATCTATGTAGTAAAAATTGTCTGCAGTATTAACACATCTACGCGACATAATGATAACTGCAGATTTTTCACTAAAAAAAAAAACAACAAAAAAAAAACGATGACAAAAAGTTTAAGTTCAAGTTTTAACTGGTAAACAAAACAGTCAGCATAAGACGCAACAAACAAATAAGAAATAATGAAATTTCTGCGGGATGAAATCCCGAATGAATAATGAAATCCCTAAATATATGGAATTATCATTATTAAAGTGATAAATCTATCGCACTACCGCTATTATATTAAATATGGCACAAATGAACAATAAGAGCTAACTATGAATTATATATTATATATAAATATATATAAACATATATAAATCAATCAACCAGTGTGATTGATTCGAAGTACCCCAAAGCTGGGTAAAACTTAAAAAAAATAAGGAAAAACGGGTTTGTAGGTTGGTTTCTTAATCATTTTTTCTTGCAGGAATATTGAGATTGAATATTGAGAAGGAAAAATTCCCAAATAGGTGCACAATTAAATTGTCATGGGAACTGACAGCCTCGTATATTGACTGACGTCCATTTCCAGTGCCGCCTTTAATGAAATTCGTAGTACTAGGTTGAGTTCGGTCCAAAACAAAGCTATATAATCGGTGATAAGTTTTAGTCCCAATTTCGGCCAGTATTATAACAATAACAGAGCTTCCACAGTTTCTAAGTTCTTGTGAACATCTTCAGCTCCTAATTGAGTTAGGTGGTTGAATGTTTGAATGTGAATTGCCTGTAATTTTGGAGATATCTTAGTGAAATAAAAAATATTAACTCTACTTTTCATTTTTAATACGTTTTTAGGTTTTTTTTCTAATTTCTTATAAATTTATTATTTATTGATGTTATTCTTACGAAATTTATTAGATGTGAATGGGTACATACTTTATATCTTAACTCATAAGAACTGGCTTTTTGACCATATCGTGCCTAACTAACATTAAGCATATTTCAGTAGGGAAATACCGACGAAATAAATGTTAAAACTGTAGATAAAGGCTTGATTCAATTCAATTGATCATGTCTCCTGATTACCGGGCCTTCCGTTCTGCTAAAGGAAACACCTAATTAATAATGACTGGCACGCCAGATTAGGAAGTTCATTTGTAAATCACGCAACAATGACTTCTTATCTTAGATTTAAGCATTATCAAATTTATGGGTCATATATAATTACAGATATCCATGTGTACATATACACGAGAGTGGTCCAGGAAGTAAGGTTAAAGATAGACAATTGCATGTATTAAGTGAAATATACAAGATATGAGTAAAAACATTTCATTATTTCAATATATAATCGCTGTTGAGGTCGATTCATTTTTGAATCCTGGAAATAAGCTTTTGTATACACTCTATTCCACATTCCGAAACCACTTTTTGAACGACCTGGCTGTTGTGTGCACCGATGTTCATCCAAAAGCCCTTTAATTTACTAAAAATATGGTAATCTGATGGTGCCAAGTCGGTAGAGTAGATGAGTAAGTCACAATATCCCATCGAAATAAGACAATCAGGTCCTATGTGAGCCAACCGGTGAGGGGTCTGGTGTTGCAAAGGAGTTACAAAACATGATTTAGTATTCCACTATTTTATTCTTTAATGGATTTTAACACCATAAGTTTCTAAAAGTCTGCTGAAGCAGACAATGATTCTTTGGGGCATAACATAGATTAACAAGATCACTTTCCGGTCAAAAAATGCAGGATTTGTGATTTTGCTGTCTGAAAATCGGACGTTGAATTATTGGTTGATGGTCTGTGATTATTGCGTCAATGTATAGACTGCATTTTTGGCTCTAGCGTCAAGATACTTAACAAGAGATTCGGTATAGGTGGAGCGAATAGAGAACGAACATGTTTGACGCATTTGCCAACTGCGACGACATTTCCTAACATACTTCTTTTGACCGATAGGTAGAATTTCTCTACACGCCTGTGGTGCCAACAATGAGAAGAAAACTCCCATGTGCTGCACGGCCTTGTAACCATACTTGCAAATATCGTTAATTTATATGCGTTAAAAATCATACATATATAAATTATTAAATCTGTTAACAGCCACAGATCGACCCAATGCCTTCCCTTAATTGAGAGACGGCCTGAGCACGATTTCGGATAATTCTGTTCACAGCACAGACACTGTTCTGGAAACATATGAGTCTTTACCATGTACTTAATCTAAGACCCTTCATCGGTTAAAGTTGTGCATTTTTTTTTAGCTTATTATACAGAGAAATATTCTTCATAACAGGACTTTTTTCCGATGATGAAGTACATACTTATATATGTAATACCTTAGAAAGTTTAAGTATTGTTAAAAAACTTTAAGTTGAAAATATAACGAAAACGTTAAGTATATTCGACTGTAGCGTTCAGGGCGATGTAAATAATACACATATGAAGTATCCATTTAAATGAAAACGTTAATAAATATTAATAAATTGTTTTTATTCAATACTGCCTCTGGAATTGGTTCGACCACTTCGAAAACTTCTTTTTTAGGAGAATCTCAATTGTTGTTTTCTATAAATTTTGTTGAAGATATACATAAGATTCAGAAACATTTCCATACAATGTATGTTTCAGTTTTACCCGTTAGCATTATTTAATTTTTTATTTTTCCAGGTAAGTCCGGTAAACTTCCTTTCTATGTAGTTACGTAATCAAGTTACAATCCGTTGTTTCGTTATAATTAAGGCTTATTCATTTTAGGTCATATCAAACTTCACTCGAAACACTGTATGAAGTTTCCTCAAATATTCTTCTGAGAACGTCTAAAACTTAGACGCTTAATATTTGGACAGCATTATGCGAAAAGTTAGTTTGTTAGTTTATGGAAACATAAACAGTGACAAAATGGTAAACAAAAAGTTTGAAGTGGTGCTATCTTATAAAGTAAAAATTGATGCCAATGGAATGCTTGAGAAATAATAAAAGATACAAGCGACGAAATAATTTTAAATATTATTATACGAAGCACTTACAAAACCCGATAACTTAATAACTTTATTATGTTTCATAAATGTTGTCCTACAATACATGTTAATATCTTGAGACTTGTTTATAGTACTCCATTTATTATAACCATACTATGATTATACTAATTTAATTTCAGTTTTATTATTATTTTTTTTTAATTTGACTCAATAGCATTTTTAAAAATATATGGGGGGATATTATAACAAATATCTATCAATCATTACAACTTGCAGTAATTTTATCCCGCAATAGCAGTCATAAACAGTTTTTGGTATCTTTTTTCTTTGTAATTTGATTATACCAATTGCAAACGAACCTCGTTTATAGGTTTTTTTATAGGATATCTTAAGAACAACTTTCATATAGGATATTTAAATAAAGACTTTCTATTATGCAGCAAATAATTGGAAGTGTAACTGTAAAGCTGAAAATGTTAGGAGAAATTTAGGTGCAAAGATAGAATTGTGCTTTTAATTAATTATACAGGATTATCAACTTCATAGACTTTTTTACATAGACGTTTTACTTGACTCAAAACCGAGTTTTGTATAATTTATTAGTAATTTTACTATGTCAATGATTCAATAAACCTATCTTAAGCCTGAGTCTAATTCAGCAAATTAAAATAAATGCAACTTTAAAGCTAAAGACGAACTATTTATGTGCATAAGAATGTCGAGATTCGTTAAATTAATTTAACAGTTTATGAGTTTGGTTAAAGAAAGATCAATAAAGAAGATAAATTACAGTGGATCTCACCCCGATGTAGAAAATTAGTTCGATCTGGACACCCTCTTGGGGCTCACCGTCCCGCAATTGGTACCCTCAGTTGATGGGATATCCTGGCGGTAGAACGTGGTCTAGGTTGGTTGGTTGTTCCAATTTTGAGGCGTAAAACCGATTGGTCATTAACGACTTAGTTCATTATAATCGTTTTTAGTAACAATTTTTGTAAAACTGGAATAAAAAAAAGAAAAAGAAATAAATAAATAAAACAATAATAATCAAAAAAGTAATAATAATAATTTAAAAAATAATAAAAAACAATTAAATTAAATATCCTTAATTAATACGTCCTTTGACAGAAATACGATGACCTTATTAATGCACGTTTCCTCATTTCCCAATATCATGGATACATTGGCAGTTAGTCCTATTTTATCCATCGCTCCTTTGTACAACGTACAGCCTTCGAGAATATGGACTATTGACAAGCTCTCGTTGCATTTCTCGCATGTTGGGGGTCTTTCTTTAGTAGTTAGGTGAGCGTCAGTAAGCCTTGTATGTCCTATCCTAAGTCGTGTAAGGACCACTTCGGTTCCGTGGTGTAGTAGTTATCACATCTGCTTTACGTGGTCTATGACAAATCGCTTTCCTCCACAACTGTTGCCCTAAAAGCAGTAAAGCATCTTTCACGTACTGAACGCTCAACCCTTCACGGTTGTAGTGGTACAGGGTTATATCAATATTTAAATATACAAACTACTTTTATGGACACAATATATTTCAGCAAATTATTACAAATGTAATTGTAGAGCTGAAAATCATAGGAACTATTTATGTCCATAGATATAATTGTAGTAAAGACTGTACTGTTTCATGGGCAACGGTTCAGCAAGGTGGTGACTTGTTCTAGGTCACGCTCAACAGCTAGGTTTTCCCCCTTATTTTGGGTACCAATTTTTATAACATTTTATAGAGGCTGGGTGAGTCCCAGGAGGGTTCTAGATCCCATATGATTCATCTCCTACTGCAAACAAACTAAATAAAAGTCTTGCCAGCTGCAGGATTTGAACCAGGAATTCCGGCATGGCAACTCAGTGCTCTACCACTGTGCCACTCCGCTACCTAGGAATAATTACCAATGTAACTGTAAAAATAAAGGTCATAGAAACTACTCATGTTTACAAATAGAGCAGTTAAATGTTTACATACTTTACCAATTATGCAGGATTATCAACTCCATAGGCTTATTATTGGATTTGTAAATTAATTTAACACTTTATGTGAGGGCTAAGGGGAAACCAATAATGGGGGTGGATAAAATACAGTGTATCTGAAACCTTTTAAAAAGGGTTCTACTTGTTCTCACCCCGATGTAGAAAAGTAGTCCCATCCTGCCCCTCCCTGTAGGAAAGTTAACCCTTCCACTTTATGCTAATTAGTTCTCTTTAATGGAGGGGCTCCTTTCTCAACAGCTAGGACGGATCTCGGTTAGTTCTTACCTTTGGAGGGTTCATACCCCTAAGGGCTTGTAATGTAAGACACTCGCTTCCCCTCTTAATTCCACGGTTAGTGAAGTATGAAAATAATTATTACGGTAAGGCGTTTCTTGTACGTTGGACCACTTCAAACTAACATATAGAAGTAGTTTATTGTAATAAATGACACAGATTGCGTTATAATTTTATGATTTATTTTCGTTATCTTTTTATGATTTTTTTTTCAAGTACTAATAAAATTATTTTTCGTGCAAGTGGTGTCTCTCCATTTAACCTAACAGAGCAATCCGAAAAATAACTCTTACTCGTACAATGCCCAAGGGTGAAGAAAGGGGTAATGCTAGAGTCTGTATATATATACAGACTGTGAGTTAATTATATAAAATCGGCAGCCAAAGTAAAAAATAACAATAAATGAAATATATTAAATCATTAATAAAAAGTTTAGGTAAAGAATGCAACCTATCTAAAATAAATCAAACAAATAGACTTCGTTGCAAATTCGTAAGTAGAAAATTAATTTGTATCTTGCTTAATAAAACAGATCCCTTTTTTCTTTCTTCTTTTTTTCCAGTATATCTATTTTATTCTAAATAAAAAGGATAGGAATAATCCATAGACACTTAATGATTTTTCACGATATTGTTATTAAAATATCAATGACGTGAATATTAGTAATGTATTTTAAAATTGAAGTTAAAATTATTCAATATAAAATATTGTTACGGGGTACCGGGTGTAAAATGGACTAAACTATTACTTAATTCAAGAATCTAATATTTATTAACAAATTAAAAAGAATACAATGAGATTATTTAAAACAATTAAATTATTAAACTATTAAATTATTAAGATAATATACAAACAATATAAGATATTTCTAATACTAAATAACTAAACTATTTATATATAAATTTGTACAAATACAATAATATTACACTATAGTTTACAATAACAAATTAACACTTACAGTTCGCTAACTAAATTCCACCGACCGTAAGACTCTCCAAATATGACTAACTGCCACACAGTTTATTACACTTATTACACGGCCACTAATTGTCACTGTTGCTCACTAAGCACTTATTACAGACTGATACTAATACTAACTAACTCACACATACTGCCACTAGTTAACGACTGCTTATTACTGACTGACTTATTACTGACTGGGCATTACTGACTGACTCGGCCGAAAACGCTGTCCTTTTTAAATAGGTAAGGTAGGTCGGGGTGGGGCATTTCTCTGAACAAGATCGAGAACCGCCTAGCCCCATCCAGGCCGATCCAGTAGGCTCGACGCCATTCTATAATCCCTTCCGCTTAATCCCATTGTTTGCCTAATCCTCTCAGCCGGTCCTCCTTCTCGCTCTGACCGTAACAATATTTTAATAAATTTTGTAAAATATTAAACACTGATTAATGGATTGGAATGCGTTTATAGCTAATTTCCGTTAAAAAGCAGATGTAAAAGACCCTCTTATAAACGAGGAGTGTTAGAAACATGCATATTTGCCAATGTTTCTTATAATATAATAAAGGACATTATTTTCGTCTTTAATATTCACTATGTAAAGGAAAATATATTTTGAAACAGATTTATGACTAAAATCATTATTAATGATGAATATAAAACTATTTTTCTATCATCTTTTAAACCTAATTTATTAAGGATTGCATCACGCCTAGATCCTACACTAATCTGAGATTGGGGACGATGTCGCTTTGCTGCCGTTTGCTGAACCTTGATTGTCGCCTGGGGTCCTTTAGCCAATGCGTGGTGAGCTTGGCAATCTCCGTTATGTTCCATTCGTGACTCATCAGGAATTAGTGTGTTAGTGTGAGTGCCTTCTCCAAGTTCTATTGGCTATCTAAGTAGATGTAAGAGCCAATGAGGAGTCAAACGTTATCATTAATCGTTTTCGATTTTTTAATACGTAAAATAAATCTAAGTGCATATTAGATCTATATCCATATTAAATCGAACATTTAGTGATAAATGTTTTCTTCCATTTAGAGCTACTATGGACAATAAAAGCAGTTTTATGGAATATTCAAACATGAATATGGCCTTTAAGGAAAATAACGAAACAGTTGCATTTATGGGTCTCTTGGCATGTAGGCATAAGTGGCAACGAACGAGCTTAAGGCAGCAGCTAAAGGCGATGACGTTTCCTAAATAAAATCCACATTTTTGTAAGAATGGTTAAAATTTATATCCAATAAAAAAGAAGAAAATTAGGATAAAGACTAAATAAAATATAAAAACATTGTTTGAATACCTCCAAACGGCCTAACGTAAATAGAACGCGGCATAATAAGCAGGCTAAGAATAAGATAAACAAAACTGACTCAGGCCTGTATCAACCAACCTGTCAAAGTTGTGATAATACAAAACTTACAGAGATGCATCTAATTGAAGGTAAAAATTATCAAATAGAATCAATGAATCGAATATTGAAACATGTCTACCCTAATAAAATATACAGAAGACGCTGATATATTTAAAAGGCACAAAGTTAATTCAAGAAATTTAAACAGAGCAGTCGTCACTTATACCCCCAACAGCCAAAGGTAAGCAAAATGAAATAAACAATCGAGTATTCAACCAGAATATATTATGTGTACCTAGAGCATTGAAAAAAAAGTTCTCATACAAAATTTGTTATTTCCTTTTATTGATACTTGGGGCAGGTTATCTCAGTTAAGAGCGGTAAGATGATGTGCTGAAGGTGAAACGGGCTCAAATCAGGCTAAAGCAGATACATTATTTAATCTGTTAACAGCCAGATATAGAACATGTGGGATTCCAGACCCTCCTCGCTCTAATCCATCCTCTGTAAATCGAGACCTCTTCTCTGTTGATATACATGATACCTCCCAGCACTACATATTGAAACCAAGACATGGAATGAAGTGGTACAGATCATTTTTTGGTATTAGCCAACAATCTAATATTTTGGAGTTTACTCCTTAAGAAACGATTTTCATATTTAGCCCGCGGTATGAAAATTGTATGAGTAGTCAAATCGAATTTGACTAAAAATGGCGAGTTACATTCCTTTCTCGATAATGTTGTATTATTTCTTTTACATAATAGATAGAAATTAAAAGTTAAATTCCCGGACTAACCGGGAAGAGAAACGTGTGGTATCTATGGTAACAGTATTCTATTGCTTTATTCATGAAGTGTTGAAATGCGATCATTTTTTGAATAGGAGCCCTTTTAAAGACACCTATCCAAACTAAAACTATTAATACTCTTATTTAGATTTCGGCTTAAGCTGTTGGGGTCTATTCATATCACTTGGATACAATCTTAAAAGAAGACAGGGCACCGTTGCTCTGATAAGAGTAGGAAATTGACAAGCTATCTAGCAAGGGTGTGCAGTAACTATTTAATTGTGCACAGTGTGTAGTGTGTAGTGCTACTAGGACAGGAGATTGGTGTATTAGGAAGTGTACAGGCAGTGATCATGCTGGGCTTAAATACAACACTACCGGACTCTGAAGATGAGGCCCTCTTCAAAAAAGCAAAGATAGGGAAGAAATCGGCCAAGAGGAAGACAAGGAAAGCAGAAGAAGCACACCGGTAGTGACATCGAACAGCTTTACCGCTCTAGCTAATTTACCACCAGTTGAGGAACCTACGGCGGCCCAACGAAGACAATTCCTCCAGTTATGATGAACCGAGAAAACTTCACGTCAAATTAGGTCAGTGATTTCATGAACAGAATTAATATTAATCAATATTTTATCAAACAGGCGAGGACTGAAATCCATAGAGAATTGGGTACCGTCTTTCTATTCCCATAGCTGACTACAGGAAGGCATTTGAACCTATTAAGGCTTGGGCACAGGACGTATGCCAAAGATCGCACCGAACTGAAAGAAAATGGAATTATCACCTAAAGTGATAACTATTCCGCAAGGCATCACGATAAAAGATATACAAAATAAAGTACGCCACGTCGATAGATCTATAATCACGTTTTTGAAATACATCCCAAGAAAGGATGTCCTACCGTCTCAGTGCTAAATTTGTCAGTAATTTGGGCACACAAAAAACTACTGCAACCTCACCGTAAAATGTGTAAGATGAATATCCGTGGCTTGGCAAACCAAAATGCTCGAATTGCGAGGGAGCGCACGTTGCTTCTTATAGAAAATGCCTCCATAGGAAAAAATAAGAAGAAATAGAGACTAAAAGGATGGAAGAAAAGATATCTACGCGTATCAGTACCTACCAAAACATACCCAAACTAATGACTAACAGCATTAAAGTTCGCCCAAGTGTAGAATACACATCTTTCCTACAAGGTAACAAAATGACAACTAGTCAAACCATGCTCCACCACAATCAGACCCTCCACCAACTTTCGCCTATGTACCTCAAACACCGCAGACGGACCAATCGCATCTCATGATAGCTCTTGTCAATGAGATGGGTCAGCTCATGGCACAATTTACTTCCATGATGTGAGAACTTACAACCACAATTCAAGGATTAATAGGAGTTCAGTTGACAGATTTAGTGATTTAGTGACCCACTATTTGCCCTGAAGATGGCCGAAACGTTGGCACGATTAATAAAAAATAAGTAGTCTTTCATATTAAATAGTAGTCTTTCGATTAGTAGGAGCTATCCGGACAAAATTCATGTCAAAATTCTAAAAAAAAATTATTGGAATATTGTAAAAGATTGTTCAAAACCTAGAAATCCAATATATGGTTATGCCTGGCACACTTCATCTCGTCAGTAATAGAGTCTAACTTCATGAATCCATAGAAATAGGCTAAATCAGTTGTAGTCAAAGCTTCATTTCAACATCACAAAATTACAATGTCACTAATTTTATATGAATCAATTGTTGAATATCAATAATATATGTAATCACAGGTGCTATTTTTTTCGATAAAAAAAATCTTCTGATAATCTAAGTATATCAATTTTTTTTTTTAAATGCATGACAGATTTTTCCTCATTTTGAAACTGTCAAGATATGGGAATGACTTGTACCCGGGCTAAATTTTATATATTTCATATGCATTTCTCACATTAATAATAAGATGCATTATAGCCTCCACACTCGAGTTACAACATTGTTTTTTTAATTGTAGAATACTTATTTTCGAGAAAGATTTTTTTTTTTTTTTAAGAAGTAGAATCACCCAATTTTTTTTATTTTTTAGTTCTTTTCGACCAAATTAAACGAAAGAAACTTTGTAGAGGACTCTGAATGGAATATTAAAATAAGATTAGCTAACTATTCCTCCAAAATTTCTGATAAATGGCGGGAAAAACAAAGCAGTGCAGTGTTTCGATTAGTACAAGCCAGGACAAAAGTCGTGCTTAGAAATCTGAAATATGGTATTGGAATATTGTAAACAATACTTCAAAACATGGTAATCTAATATTTGTTTAAGTCTGACACAGTTCACAGCTTGATGGCTAGGGCCCAAAGAAATCATAGCAGTAGAATAAAACAGTGGAATTCAAGGCATCATTTCAACCACAAAAATGTATTGTTCAACTGCTTTTATATAACCAATCGTTGAATATGGATATTAATTGTACTAGTAGGTGCTATTTTTTCGAAATAAAAAAGTCTTCTGATAATCAAACTATATTATTTTTTTTTTAAATGGCCGAAGTATTTTTCCTCATTTTGAAACTTCGAAGTGAACAAAAATGCCTTGTTATTTAATAGCTACATCTTTCCTATGAATAATTTCTTCTTTAATTTCTAGTTTTAATAGTTTCTTTAATTTCTTAAATTATTTTGTTGTTTTGTTTTCCATAAAACTTGTATAAATGTAAATATTAATAGTTATCATTCTTCATAATTATTGTTATGGTATTTTTACTTTCATTTAATTCGTTATTGCGAGCTAACTCCTAATTTATATTCACTAATTCTTGATTTTCATTTATTCATTAAATTGTAAGTGTAATCTAATCTAAGACATTATAGTATATATTTTATTTCCCGTATCACTATTCTAAAGGAACTTTTCCCAGAATAAATACGTTTTAAAAAAAATTTAATTATTATATATTGTCTTAATTATGCATTGTCTTTATTTTAATTTTTCTAATTATTATCCTACCAATACCTCTTAAATTCAGTCGGTAATTAATTAAAAGCCAAAGAAATGCAAAAATGCCGAAAAATTATTTTGTCCAGGTAGCTCCAACTAATCGAAACACTGTGAGGCGTATAGAATAGAAACTCCCAAAATTTATGAAAAACTTTCTGGTGAGAAATTGTGCTTATAATATGTACATCACAAAACGAAAAATAATCATTTCTGAAGAAATTTAATATAAACATAAAAAAGAGAGCTCCCTAGCTAAAATATATTCTAGTCGTGACAGAATGATATCAGGTGTTATATATTATTAATTTTCTCATGAATGACAAAACAGAATCTAAAAAAATGATGAAGCTCAACCACTTACCTTGCAAGCTAGGTAAGTTTATCATTAATCTTCAGAAAAATTAATTGTATCCATATAACTTGAAAAAAGAATGATGGAAAAGAGTAAGAATTATAATTTCAAAAAATCTTAATTTTATTGTAATACTTTTTTTTTTTAACTGTTCACAAAAGCTGAACTTATTATCTTTTCATTTGCTTTACTCATATATATTACACCGCTATTTACTAATAAATGTTTAACTAAACAATATATTTTTTTAGATAGAATTCATGAATAAAATGTATAATTTTTGCGTTATGAAGTAATTTCCTTTTAGAATTGTCATTCTCATAATTAGCTCATGTCTTATCAATCTCAGGAACATGTTAAATTTACGAATTCGGTCGCTCGTTTTGAAATGGTCTGTATGATAACGTAGGAACAGTGATTTTCACTTACCAATTTTTTATTGAGGAAATTTTATAGCTATTCTTTTTTGGAATTAAGTATGTAACATTGTAATGATCTAATAAACGTAAGAATATTAAAAAAAATATATATTTGTATCACCCGTAAGTATTAATAAATCGCCCAACTTAAGTTATTATTTAAGTATATATAGTTGACTGGATAATTCTAAGAGTGATGTAAAATGGTCAAGGGGGGCAGTCATTGATTACTGAAAAAAAGATAAGTTACAATAAATAAGTCATTCTTATATTATAAAACGGCTCTTGAGTTATAATTTTTCGCAGTCCTTACATGCATGGCAAACAGTGGGTAATTAAGTATTTTATTTAAATTTATACTTAGTGAGAACTTTTATTTCGAATGTAAGTCTTGACACCGTTTTTGTTTATTAATAATATTAGTAGATAAATCAACATTAGCATTTTAGTTTATCTTGTGATTTGACTAGACTTCTGAATCCAAGTCAAAAAGTCTGAGGCAAGTCGGGTGCCAATTTGAAATAATTTCTGGACATAGTGCTATGTTTTATATTCTCAAATATATTTTAAATATTCCAATTGATTTTGGGATGCCAGAGTATCCATTTAAGATCATGATTACTCAAATTATTATTTCTTCAAACTTTATTCTTAATTGGATTCTTTTCCAGAGGATGGTTGTGTGTTTAACAATTTACTAATTAATTAAACTATCAATATATTATTCACAAATATATAGTGCTTATGGGTTAAGTAAGCACCAAAAGCATTATAATGAATATATTTCATTAATTCAATTTGAAATACGATTAATGATTTAATTTATACATTGAGAAGATCATAATGATTCAGATATAATATAGGATTGCCATAAAATACATACAGAACTTAAATTACAACTTCTCTGTAAAACAGGGGTAGATTACGTCTATAGGTAGGTCTTCGGCCTACTCGGCCTTGTCTTGAATTCGTCTATAGATGGAGTCTTGAGCCCCCCTCTTTGGTATCTATTGACCCTCTTTGACAATGGGGTCTAACCATTCTACCTGAATGACCTATTTCTTACAAACGGTCATTTGCTCTTTATGGAAATAAACATTTATTTTTATAATAATGCCCGGTATGATACATTGCAATAGGTATTCATTCAAAAGTAACATTTCAAAATTTTCGTAAATAGTAATAAATATACTACCACCATCAGTTAGAAATAAAGTCAGCTCAGTAGATTTTTTTTTTAATTCAGAAGAAATGAATTAGAGAAAACATTACAAATTTCCAGTGGATGTAATGAGGAAATATTCAAATTTTTAGTCAAAACGTTTATATAAAAGTTGTCTAACTTTTGGTAAATTTATCATTATAATATGATAATGTTATGATTGAAAGTTTGAGACTTTTTTAAAGTTTTATCATTATTATAAGGACATACAGGAATCAAATCAATATGGCGGTAAAATAAAGATCCTTAACCTTAATGGGTAAGGGATACATTCAGAGTTATTTCTTTACCATATGTACAGAAAAGCTACTTTCTCTATTGAATTCCGTTGCTAAGACAAAATTACAATTTTTTGAGTTTGATTAGTACTTTTATTATCTGATGGGTGCGAAATGTAGAATATTTGTTATATAGTTACATAAATGATTGACAATAAAATCCAACAGCCGGGACTGTCATATTGGAAGTGTTGCATCGGAATATGGGAGGCTTGGCCGAGGACTAGGCTATAGGGGGAACAGATATGGGCCAATAGGGGCAGGGGGGGATAGGAATACGATTTAGCTGGCAAAATCCCAACAGCTTTCTTTTAATGACGGCTAATATGAGGAACGTTATCCTGGAAATAAAGGAGTCATCAGATGCCCTATCGCCTATCGACTGGGCGGCCTAAGCTCCTCCGGGGATTGGCTCAGCTCCTCATCCAGACCAGTTTCCATCTGCTATATTGGCTATTTCTCCCTATCTTCCTACTCCAAGAGGGATCGCCTTTTCAGTATTCTACCCGCCTGTCGCTTCTATTTAGTATTTGGGAGGCTTCGGAATAGCGTTTTCTCCTGCCTATGAGCTCTCTTGACTTCTACGGTGAGATAAGTGGTACTAGTGAGTCATCCTCTAATATTAAGAACAATTTTTTATTTCTTTATATGTATAATTTATGCTTGTGGTTCTCGAACTTTAGTCAGTTCATTCTGGCGACGTTTCGAGACTATGTTAGTCACTTAATCGAAAAAATAAGCTTTTGGAGAAGACATTAAATAATCCACTAGTCTATATATACATTGTCACGTGTAAGAGGTTAATACATAAGTGGTACGTACAAATTGATGAAGAATATATATTAATACATCAATCCATATTAGTATTAATACCAGATTTCCCCCATAATTTGGGTGCCCACTGTATAGAGTGCGGAAGAGCCCAAGGATGGTTTCAGATCTTTAAGGATCCCTTACCGGCTGCTAATAGATTAAATAAAATCTACCTGTAGCCGGATTTGAACTCTAGATCTTCGGAACGGGAATTCAGCACTCTACAGATGAGCGACTATGACCCAAATATTTGAGAATACGGTAAAAAAAATGGTCCTTTAAAAGTCCTGATAGTTATTTTGTTATTCTTATAAGCGTTGTCAATATATAAGATTCTTTTATCAATCAATTTATGATATCAACAAAATTGTGGCCGAGAAATCTAGAAATTATTTGACTTGTTTATGTTCATCTATCTAAACTAAAAACTAAACCAAACCAGTTACGGTGTTTTGGTTAATAACAGAGATTGATCATTATAAGTTTTCACAGTTTGAGAGCGATAACTTCTGAACTTCACTTCTGGATTTCCAGTAGTTAGCATGTTTATGATTTTTAGGTATATTATATGGATTGTCGCAATCGTTCCTAAAAGCATGTTTTCGAGCACTTTCTTCTTATCAGTATATTAAGAAAAGAAATATCGCTTAGTTCTGTTTTAAAATAGTAATTCATTTTCGGTTCATTAAAAGTAGAGAATTATAGTGACCAATAATAAAGAATATATTAACTTTTTTAAATGTTTGAAATGTATTAGTTTTGACAACTCAAAAGTTCTACTGAGTATGTGACGTCTAACTGTGTAAAAAATATAACAGATAAAAATGTTTAATATACATGCGGGCGCACATTAAATGTGATTTATTACAAATACTAATAGCACCCAAAAAATTTACCTGCCGAAATTAGGGGAGAAATTCACACTTTCAGAGAAAATCCGAATTCTCCGCCATGAGTTAAGGAAGAACGGCCTCATAAATCACGCAATAAAAACCTAATGTAGTGCGTAGGACGGGGCCACAGCTTCCTCTAAATTTTCCTTATCTCCCTGGGATCTCACCAAAAATTATAACTGGGGGAATAAAAGATGATTAATTGGAAAATGTCTGGCTCTTGTGTAGACCTGTGTTCTTAACTCAATTGCAGCGATGCGGTAGATATAGTAGAGGTATATTAAAGTAAATATTTAATGAAGATGCACTATGCGAAATGAATCCTGTTAGCTGAAAAGAGAGAGTTGAAAAGAATCAGAAGAATTTGGAGGTAATACATTTTACAATTGAAAAGTTATCACTGTAACATATGTCATAAAAAATAATTAAGTACATTTGGAATCTTTAAATCTTGCAAAATAACTTTCCCTAATAACGAAAATTAATATAGAATAAACCAAACCGGGTAATAAGATATTTTAAACTGCATCTAATTAATTACATAATTTATAAATTTCAGATATTGGGGGGATACAAGGCCTTTAAGGCATCTCTCCCTGCTCTTGTGTTCATTGTTCCGCTTATTATTAACTAACAAATATCATTTAAAAGATTAACCCATTTCTAGTACTTAGTCTCTACCAAAAAATGTTGTTGTTTCAAACAACTATAGCCTTTATCGTGTAATAACTAACATTGTTTATACGCTAATCGCAATTTTGTTTCGTATGTCCATATTAATAAATCATTACACAAAGATCTCAAAATACCACTCGTGACCGACACAATCAAGAAACACTACAAAAATTTGTAACCAAAAGAAGATCCAAAATACAATATGTGCCAAATAGCATTTGTATAATTTCTGAAATAAATATTTTGATTATTATTATTATATATCCATATTAGGTTCTAAGGGCAAATTATTGTAATGATTATAAACTTAAATAAGTAGCCAACAGATGAGCATCGACATCACTAGCGCCCTCTAACATTACCCTATACAAAAATACAAATCCCAAACCCAGCGCTAAATCACTGTTATCTATTAAAGTTCTTTAATAAGCATTAGTTAAAACAATAAAAAATAGTTCTAAAAATTATTTATTTCATAATTCGAACAAGGAGGTGATTAGGCAATGGTTGACCCAAATTATTTTTCGCTATAACCACTACAATAGAAAAAATCTATGCGGGAAAAAACAATTATTTAAATATTTTGAAAACATACGAAACTAAACTGTAAAAAAATTCACGGATGCCTTCGTAATGAACTCAATTATTATAATAAATCTGCAACCATTATAATATAATAACTTTTTACATAATTCTTTCTAAATAAGTATAAAATATAATATATATTTTAATGAAAATTAATATATTTAAATTTAATATTAATGTGTATGTAATATGTAATTTAAATCTAAAATATTTGACTTTTATTTTCAAAAAAACATTAAGTTTAGATTGAATACGGCGGATTAATTATACATTACTTTATGAATAAAAAATTAAGAATTTACTCAGAATAATTTTATTTATTTATGATTATTTCCATTTATGATTCTTATATTCATTATTTAAAGTTTATTCGTTTTGATTTATAATATAATCTAAACTTTGAATAAAAAAGAATCAGTCTACCGCATGCCATAATTACGAGTACTATCTACTAGAATGATATTCTTGAGATAATCTCTCACTACCCACGGAAGTATATATTTACTAATTCAGATTACTATAATATGTATATACATATATATAAACTAAACAGCAAAAAACCGGCGCACCCTATTTTTTCGATACAAATGTATTTAAATTACATTCTGAGCGTGGGTATTGATTGTTTTGGTCTGGTTAGATAACGGCTAGAAAGACTTCATATTAATATTCCCTTACAAAGTCCTTTATTGCCCTAGGAATAATAATGATTTCCACGTTAGTTCATCTCCAGTTATTGTGGAGTTACTTTTCATTTTCACATTCATGTTCATTTTCGCACTTTTTTTTAAGCCATTTTTTTTCTTCTTCTTCTTGTTTGCTGTCCAGAATGGTTTTACCCACCGAAACGGTCGCGAGGATCGTTGCGTTAGTAGAGGATGGGAGAAGCCAGGTTTGTTTTTTTTGCCCCCTACCTGCCATTTCTGGCATACGGGGTTTGGCTGAGGCGGGTTAATGCGTTGGGTTTAAGCACGCCCACCACTGCCAAAAATCAACTATTTTATTTAATTCTTTATTCGTAAATACATAAAACAAACGGGGGGGTACCATATATTTATTTGGAACAATTTATTCTTTGGTGCTGTCCGGTGTGCACCTTACTGTTGGGGCAGCACCTTTTAGGCCTCCTGGCCGGTCTGCATCCGTCCGGGTGCCGTCCAGCCCTCCTGGTCCGCCGCATCCGTCCGGTCACCTCCGTCTTTCTACTCCTGGCGGGGCTCCTCATGTCGTGGCTCGCCGGATCCTGCCAATGGTGAAATGTGCAGGCCCGACCACTTTGTGCCTCCCACCCGGAGACAAATTCCCTCAAGAAGGGAAAACTCCATCAACTGGGGGAAGTCTTCCTCAGCGAGGGCGAAGATCCCGGTTCTTCTCAACAACCTGGCTCGGTGTCCTTCTATTGCGGTGCAGGATACCACTACGTGTTCTGCTGTCTCAGGGACTCCATAGGCAGATCACAGGTGGCCGATCTCTCTCCTATGCTCACTGAGCTTTCCCCGGAACCTGCCGTGTCCTGTCAGGATCTGCGAGACCCTGGTAGTCCGGGATGACTCATGTGGCCGAGAACCACGACTGAGTGGTGGGAAAGAACTTCTTCAAGGTGGAGCCCATCTGGCTCGCCGTCCACCGCCAGTTCCACTCCTCAATGGAATCCTCCCTCACTATCTGAGCGTCCACCTTCAGGACGAGGTCCAGGGGCATCGCTCCGGTCAGCACCTGCGCCACCTCATGCGATACCGTTCTGTAGGTATTGGTAATAGAGAGAAGAGCCAATCTCTGAATGGTGGCCAGTCTCCTCTTCTGTTGTTACGTGAGGTTAGGGATCCACGCCGGGGATGCATACCTCTGGATACCCAAAACCACGCCTTTGTAAATGGTCATCGTTGCTGGGTAACTGAGGCACCAGATTGACAGGGTCACACTATCCTTCAGGTATCCCAGGTGAGGTGTGACGTCGAAGTTTCTCCTAAACTTAACGCCTAGATACGTCACCTCCTCACCGAGTCTGACCCTTTCTCCTTGAATGTCCAGTTTGAATAGGGTGAGCCCTGTCAGTGGAGCCTCTGAGGAGTATGGCCGCAGCCAAGACCCAGTTTCCTCCTCACGCACCATTCTGCTACGAGTCTGGCACACCTCTCCGCTTGAGTCTTCAATCTGACTCTACTGTTTTCGGCCACGATAACTGCCAGGTCGTTGGCGTAGGCCGTGGCAAGAAACCCTTCCTCTTCTACCTCCCCCCAGCAGTTGGTCGAACACTAGCTTCCATAGGGCCGGCCCAAGGACTGATCCTTGTGGTCATCCTCTTTCTACCATTCTCTCAACCTCGTAATAGCTATCTCTAATCCTGACGCTCCTGTCACTGATGTAGCTACTTACGAGAGAGTACAAATTGCTGGGGGTGTCGAACTCCTGCAGCCGCCGGAGTACGCACGGCCATCATAGGCTGTCGAAGGCCTTCTCTTCCACGTCCCTTCGCACTCTCAGCAGTGCATCAGTGGTTCCCTAGCCACGGGTCGAGCCGAACTGCTGTGGGTGGCTAGCTGCACTGAGGACCGGCCTTAGGCTGGTAATGATGAGGCTCTCCAGGACTTTACTGACGACTGGGAGGACTCAAATCGGGCTGTTTACCGTAGGCGTCTCCTTATCCTTACCCTTGCCTCCTCCTTTGTAGAGTAATCTCAATTCCGCGATCCGCGATCCTCCCCCACACAGAAAGTCATCCTCAATGAGCGGGGAGCTGTTCTTCAGGATCGCGGCGTCTATCCCGTCAAGTCCCGGGGCTCTGCCAATCCTCTGCTTCTCCACGGCAAGACGAAGGTCCCATATATCCCATGGTGGACACAGTTCGGTGCCTGGAGGGCTAACCTTGGTGCGTCTAACCATTTTATCCTGGGACGGATCATCCCTGGAGTATGTATAGTCTATGTACATCATCGCTGTCTCCTCCAGGGCTGTTGCCTGGGCATCTCCCACTCTGATGGCCGCCATCATCGTCAGCGGCTTCACATTGCATAGTGCCACTCGGTACATCATACCCCAGGGATACTTAAACGACTCCTCGACGATGAACTCGTCCCAGGATTTCTTCCTCTGGTGACGCCGGTTTTTTTGCTAATATGTATATCTTTTATTAATAAATAGTTAATTATTAATAAATTTTAAATGAGCCTATAAATATCCCTAAATAGCACTGAATTCAATTTCTTCATCTCTTTAGAAATCTGTCACTTTTGTAGAAAAATAAATTTTTTCGCCAATCTACCTGTTGTAAGGATAAAGTTGTTCAAAACACGGGTAAATAGATGTAGTGAAAGCAGTTTTTACTTTGATTAAATATGACAAAAAATAACACTACGTAATCATTTCTCTGAGATAAATGCCATAACATTTAAGATAAGCTAAAAATATTAGCGGGTTTACTACCAAAAATCTGAACAGCTAAAATAAAGTTACAAAACGCTAGAAAGAAATATAGATTGACCAAAAATACTCATTATCTGCTGCCTTCATATGTAAGAGATATTATCTTGGACGCCAATTTCAATAATATTAACTTTGTAAGATATATACGCCACAAACACAAGTTAATTTAAGTTTCTGCTAGGATGATAGGAACCAGGAGATATTTTCTTAACAATAAATAAAAACTTATATCTCTTTGACAAAATGTAATCAAGCTATGTCTTTATCTTCTACGAGCTTTCTGGCGTTCATAATAGGGAGAATATTTATCTAGAGTCACCATTCTTACTGTGGTTCATACCATCTTCATTCTTTTATCACCCACCTTACATGACAGAACATTTGTTTTAAGAGTCGAAGAACAAAGTTCTGAATATGTGGTAAAATAAGATTTTTTACATTGAAGAGACCATAAGATTTTTTAGTTAATATTCACTGATTTTAAAGACTTATTTATGAGTTATCTTTAGTTTTTAATAATGCATCATTCCGCAATATTAGAACAACTTACATTTTATGTATGAAATCAATTTATACCAATTTTAAAGTTATGTATTCTTTTTTACAAGAACTGGAAAGTGGTTTATTAAAATTTCTTATATACGTGAGGGGATCACAGTCCCCGCAATTGAGCAGTTTTTCTCAATTAATTTCGCATATAGGTCACAAACGCTACACGTCACAGGCTGCGATGAATATTAAATTTCCGAGCGCTTGTATGGTTTGAGGTTATGAGGGTTCGCACCTGGAAATGCCACACTTCCTGTCGCCATAGCGGTCAGATTTATGGAAGGAATTCCATTTTTAATAAAACATCCTTATTAGTACTTCTGTAGTAATAAAAAAAAATAACCCCCTAATGAATTAACAATGATCATAATAAATAGACAACCTCCTAAGCGAAAATATAACATTAAATTAGCATCAAATGGAATAATGTGTGAAATGTAAATTTGACTGCATTCAGAAATGAAAGATTCATTTCAATAATGTAGAATATTATACCACACCTAATAATTTTGGAGATAATAAATTTTACAACGGGGCAAGGAATATCAGCTAATTAAATAGCATTTTATTAATAATATTTATAATTGACTAAATATGTGCTAATTAACTGTATTATTACTCATTAATACATTTTTTATAAATTATGATTATTTACAAATACTAATAAACAATAGGGCGTTTTGTAACAGAAATAACCTTATAGAGGATTCGAACGGAATTCATTATTGGTAGAAAAAAATATTTCGTGATGATTCCCAATTTTTGCGACATAATATTAACAACGAAAAATCCTTGATGATGTGATATTTTATTTTTATATAAACATTTCAATATCATATACTTTCTTATACTAACACGCTAACTAGTTTTTTCTTACTTTTTTTTTTCTTCTGAAATATATTTTGGTAGATGGGGAGTACCTCTTTGTTTAATTATCAATATTATATCCCAATTATTTAAAATTATCCGTTATGTTAAAATAAGATATTTGCTCAATATATGTAAAAATAAAATTGCATTGGACAACGTACGAATTCTCACGCTTAATTATCGATTCTATTCAATCATATGATGAAGATATTATCCTTTAGTGTGATTCTACTAAGACTTAAAAATTATGTTACAACCATTGTTTCGGAATTTCACCTCGTCTTCAGAATGCACCTTACTAATTAAATATCACCAATTCACCCACTTATCCATATCCGATAGATTAGTAATAAATTCAACCAATTAGTTTGATATTGCTGGATTACCAGTATCTGTATTCCATATTTACAAATTCTTTTCCCAATACTCTGATGTATGGTTTATATTAACATTAACTTACATATTACTTCATAGTAATGTTCATACATATCATTCGGTTATCACTGATATGTCCTCGCTTATATTTTTCTCTGGGCCTGAGCTCCACAAAATCAGTTCTAACATATGTGCATATATTCCACATATGAAAGATGCATTAATGATGTAAATATTGAACGAAGACACCGCCCTGTGTAATTCATTTGTTATTGTATATATTGTATTTTTTATATTGTAAATAAATAAATTAGGAGGGTATATCATAATCATCACCATAATCCATCCTCACCAACAGCCTAAACAGTGTTAAGAGATCCTCTGTAGAACTGGACCCAGTTGTATCTGTTCAGCACAAGCACATTTTTTTCTATTCCAATTCATTCCTCTTTCCACGAATATTTTTTTCCTCCGACTTCCCACTTCAGTCTTGGTCATCCTAATCCTCTCTTGCCTTTCATTCTATCATTGTATGCACATTTTGCGGTGTGGCTTGGCCCTCCTCCCCATACGTAAAATATGTACAAACCATCTGAACATCTGTACAACCAATGGATTACAAATACACCAGAGAAGAACCTAGCAGAAATTAATAATTTATTATCGGTTATATCCTAATCAAAACAAAAAATAATTAGGTAATTAAAAAGGAAAAAACAGTACTCACTTAAAAAAAAAAAAAAACACAGGAAAATAGGTACCGCCAAAATTAAACACTTTCATAAAGTATACTTAGTTTTGATTCTTTATGCTACTGAACACTGCAGTCTTTATAAAAAAGTCTTAACTGGTATTCAAATTTGAAAATAGACTTATTAACACTATTATGAATGGCTCTACAATTCTTGCCATGTCAAGGCCTCCCGTGGTTTTAATCGCCAGTCATCTCAAATTATTACCAAAGGTATCAACATTTATTTTTAAAAGTTATCATTTCCATATACCGATATTTTCCTATCACATAGGAAATTCGAGTAGAATTTCAATAACACTCTGAGGTTCTCTCTCTCACGAAAAGTGTAGCAAAGTCTGAGGACGTTAAGTAGGAACGTTTTGTTTTAGACTTAATTTTCTTTTGTACGCCCCAATTTTCCGGGTCACTGAACTCGCATGTGAGGTTTCCTGCAAAATATTTCACAGAGGTTATGGATTTTTTTCGTTAGCGAACTTTTTGTTCTTATTTCCACCGATAAAACTGTAATTTAATGATTAAATATTATCAACGAGTATAATGCACTACTTTATGCTAATATTACTTTAGTTATTGTCTTTTTTTTTCTATTTCTGTTTACCACTAAAGTGAGTTCATATAATTAAAGCCAGCAATGCTTCTGACAATCCAAGCCATTCATATCTTTATTGGTTTTATAATACCGGAGTTTCTTAATTCACATAAATATAGCTCTAATAAATATTGGGATTTGTGATTTAGCAGGTCGCCATACCTCCGTATAATGTCTTCTTATAACTCGACTCATTTAAGTTATTAGTGCTCTGATAGGAAGTGGAGGAAAACCATTTCTATCAAAAAAGGAACCTCTATACTTCAATAAAAATTATCCATTGATATGAATAATTAGATATGCATTAACAGTACCAGAATTGTCAGTGATAAGGTTATAAGCAAAGATGGATAACAATCCATAGAAACCTGCAAACTCACATGTACCATAGATTGTTAGAAACCGTCTCTCTGGCTACTTTTCTGTAAGAACTTCTGCACCCCGCTCAATAATGTTCTTGAAGTTATGTTCTAGCAGTGGTTTCTATCATAGTTTTAAATCTATTATAGTCCCCATTGTTGGTTCTCATTGGGGCAAGGAAATGGTCCCTCAGGAATAGCTGGAGCATCTACCAGCCAAGCAGCATTGCTCGCTTCGTATGCCTTCCCCAAACGTTCTGCCTGTTCCCCCGGCGTCATCAGTTCGTCTCCGGATGTCAGGTGCACTGTCCTCTTTTTAGTTACGTAGGTTTTGAAGAGTCGCCAGAACTGGCGTAGGTCGTCATGAGTCCTACGTAACCGTTCGTGCCAGAGGGAAGTTTTCCAGACTCGCATGAAGTCTGGCTATCTGCCGGGTCATCGCATTGATGGCCGGTTTTACCCCATAGTCACGAGAGCGCTGGAAAATGTTCCTCAGGTGATTATGTTGGCAAATGAGGGCAAGAATGTGGTTTGGAGGTTTCCTGATGGCGTTGGGTTGCGGACTGAACGGACTGAATAAGAGCACTATACAGTTCGTTATGGTGTGCAGATCCCTGGTTAGGAGGAGGCCTAGAGTTGAGGTATATCCGGGTAGGGAATCTTGCCGGAAGGTATTAGCCACGGGGTGGTAGGCGACTGGTCCAGTCTTGGTAATTTACGTCTCCAGTGTGTATGGTTGGTACACAGCCAGGCAGGGTGTTTGGCATTGAATCGACTGACTGACTGGGGGTGTTGCAACAACCTCACAGCTGTATGAACAGCTCTCGCCTCCTATAGACGCAGCTGAACGTGAAGCGGACTTGAACCGCACGTCAACAGTGACTATATGAGTGCCGGCTGTTGAACCCCCTGGACTTTCTTAGAGGGTAAGACGTTACAGTAAAAGGGACCTTCATTGCTATACTTGCTTCATTTTTATTTTTCGGAAGGATTTTTATGAAACTCGATATGAGAATTTAATTTATTGCCAGCTCTATTTATCTTTTCATAAAGTAGTATAACATGACTCGAATGCCAAATTAAAAATATAAACAGATTTGAACTACCTTTATTTTTTGAAATAGTTAAATGTCTTTTCTATATATAATATAAAAATGTTTTTAGTTATCCAAGGTGGAATAATAAAAAATATGTGTAAACAATTATAAAACAAAATAATCTGATATTTGAAAGTGGTTTAATACGCGAATTATATTTTTAGCCTCCATAATTTGAGCTTTGAAAATAGTTGTCTTGATCTTCTAATGTCATTCTTGAAAAATTATAGATGATAACACTTTGATCAAAAAATACCAATACTTCAAAAGAACGTTGGCTGCTGATATAATTACGTCTATATTACGTTTAGAATCATATTTTAAATTAATTAATCCAGAGTAGTTAAAATATATAGTAATTACCCAAATTTTAATTATTAATTGAATAACTATTCATATAATCAAAACTAACTTGCGTTTCTTCACGTCACAAAAGTGTTACAATATTACTGTATACATTATCAGTTAAATATAAAAAATCAGCAATATTTCTTTTCAAGTCAATAAAATTATTCTTTCAGTTCTAGGCCTTAATGTTTCTTTAAATTTGTAGTTATCTTATGTGATAATTAGAAGTTTGCATAAAATCGCACAAGTACATCTAATTTAACCTGAAAATTTGATCTAATAATTTTTATATATTGTTAATTAAGTTCAATAAAATTTAACTTATTCAGAATTTCGGAAAAATAATTATTCCAGCTTTATAATTCATGTAAAAGCTGCAGTTAAATAGATGTTAAGATACAGATAGTTTATTGCTAAGATGTATGAGTGTACTAATGGTTCTTTAACAGATTTGTGGTCATAGCAGCTTTCATAATTGAGATTTAATGTTAATATGTATACAGAGAACAACATCTGATATCCTTGTGGTTTTTACTAAATCCAACCCAGGTTGCGGCCAGCTTGAGTAAATAAATAAATCATTTACTCTTTCTACATATATAAATTGTTTTTTATTCCAAGAGTTTTAATATAATTGACTTTTAACTCATTTTGAATAAAATCGGAATCGATGAATTCACAACGCTTGGTAAAATAAGTGTATGTAAGTACAGATCTTAGAAATAATTTATTGTTTTCTTGTTCTGTTAAGGATCCTGAAATTGAATTACAATAACTATTAACTTTACTTATATATTAAATAAATAAATATTACTCCTCACATTGCTTAGAGAGGGTAAAAGATTATGATGGTAATGATCAATTTTATAAATATTTGTATCAGTTAATACGAAGAAAATTGAGCTATGTATAAATTTTAATTATGATATCTCTTTCTTGTTTTATCTCATTCATAAATTAAGGTCATTTTTATGACGGTAATATTAAAAATAATATATTTCTCAACAAAAATCAAATGTGAAAAGTGATTTCCAATCCAATCGCATTTTATTATGCATTTGTTATGCTTTTTTAGTCCGTTTCCTCTCCCGTCCCTATAACCTTTAGAAAACAATTTGTTATTCCGATTCTTTTGTAAAGTTGTGTAAAGGTTAACAAAAAAGCGACGGGATTTCTATATATACAAATAGAAATACAAATTGGTATTCATTGAAATTCAACACGGTTAGTCGTATGATTGTATCCCATATATAATAACAAAAATATTTGGAGTTTAGTAACAAATGCAATTCAGTTTTTACTCTAACCTCAAAGCATAGAGCTCTTTCTTATTATTTTTTCTGCATTCACATAATACCTTTATAATAATTATCCTTTTTTTATTCAACAAGGTCTAATTTTACCGAATAGGAGAGATACACCGTGATTTATACTGATCGGGTCTGGTGTGAAATTCTTAAAATTTTCCACCAATAAACTGTTCATTTACGTTTGATATTCTGCGCTACACATTAGGCAGTGATTCTTTAACATGATAGTTTACATAATCAGTTCAATCCCTTGGAAAATGTTAAAAAAATAAAGTCACATCAAAAAAGGCAACATCAACTGGAATGAATTGAATTATTTTAGTGCCCATTTATATCTTCTTTTTTAAATTTGTTTATTGAAATTCGTAACTGTATTATAATAATACAAAGAGTAAATAGAATGAATGATACATACTGGCATGAGATACGGGTAAGTAGAGAAACTACCCAATGGTAGTACTCAAAAAAGAAATTTAAATTAGAAGGTCAGTATAATACAGTTGTAAATTGAATAAATGAATTAATCGTAAAAAAAATAAAAAAATTAGAAGGTCAAGAGGCCATCACCTTTTCAGAAGCTTTGAAGGATTATCAGGGATAGAAGAAGGAGCTAGATTTGAAACTAGTAAGGATTGGATACAAAGTATTTGATAGCTCGTGGGAGCCCCAAACCTCAACTGCTAAAGTCCAACTAGGTGCTATACATAAGAGTCGTTTGCCATTCATAGGGACCTTAGAGCATTTGTCTACCAAGCGTTGATGTAGTCTTAAAGGCGTTTATATCTTTTAAATAGGATTTTTCATGTTTAAACTCGAGTAATATGTAATAAAATATTTTCCAGTCCTTGATGGAGATAAAATTTGTTCTTGTCTTAGGTGATTATTCTTTTCTTTATAAAAGTGCCATATTAAGAAATCTGATGTATCATTTCCTTTTCCAAGGGAGTGTAATAAATATTTGATATGATGTGTGAGGCGATCCTTGTGGTTAACTAATCATATGTATGGTATTCTACTCAATTATTGGACTGTTGATTAGTGCTATGATTTTTTTAACTAATTTACTTTATTTGTAAATGATATAGTTATTATGTATTACATATTATGTACGACACGATATAGCTTATATGACAAAGTGAATTTGATATCACATTTTTTCCAACAGGTTTCAGGTAACACTTTTAGAGTACCGAGTGTTACAGTTAGGGACTCAATAACGTCTCGGAAAGTATAGAATATTTATGGGTAATTTTATTTGTGACAAAACATGAAACACAACTTTACGATGAGGTTCTATGAATGAATTGATTAGGAATGTGATTTCCTGGATGCCTATAGTTCAATAAGAATTCATATCTTATAAACGGAGGATCCTTTAGGTGTGCTAGCGCCAACTAAGAAAAAAATAATTTCGAAAATCTGGTCATTAGTAGGTAGCTAACAACCGTAAATGCCCTTACTACTGCAGAAAGGCTAAGTTGGATACTATGCTAAAATATTTTATTATTATTATTATTATTATAGGCGTACCAACATGGGTTGCCTCAACATGTCAGAGCAGAGCTCCACACCTCTCGATCCACCCAATCATCTTCCTGGAGACCCCTACCGTCCGTCTCTTCCTGGACTCCCTCCACCCACCTGCTTCTGGGCCGTCCGCGTCCTCTCCTCCCTGGTGGAACCCAATCAAGAACTCGGTTCGGGCAACATTCAAATGCCATTCTCTTCAGCTGGCCGTACCATCTTAGGCGGCGAGTCCCGATTCTTTCATTTGTTGATATATTCACATCCATCATCTGTCGAATCTCTTCGTTTCTTAGTCTATCCAGCCTGGTGACACGGAGACACCTCCAGAAATCCATTTCAACCGCCTGCACCTTTGAGTACAGACGGGAGCTCATAGTCCAGGTTTCCGAAGAATAAGTCAGGATAGATTCGACAATGGTTGTGAAAATACGGCGTTTATTTTCCTTAGACATCTCTGTGTTCCATAGGACCGGTTGCAGCATTCTAGTAGCTTTTAGGGCTTGGTCCTCTTTTTTCCTGACGTCATATTCCGACGACCCGGTAGTTTCCAAATAAGATCCCAGGTACGTAAATATATTTACTTTCTTACAGGCCTTCCTGTCCACCTGAAGCGCATTTGTATCAGGATCTCCAACGGCCATATACTTGGTCTTCTCGAAGTTAAGTTTTAAGCCCACCGTTTCATAGCAGATTTTTAGGGTATACACCATCATTTCTAGGTAGACCTTCCGCCTCGCAAACACGACCTGGTCGTCAGCGAAGAATAAGGGTAGTAGCTGTTCGCCATCAATGAACGGCCCAACATCTCCACATTGCTTGTACCAAGGTTTCACTGCCTCGTGAAGGTATATCTTGAAGAGAGTGCGTGATATGCTACACCCTTGCTTCAATCCCTTAGTACCATGAAAAGGGTCCGAAAGGTGGTTACCGCATTTAATCTGATATTAGTCATTGGTGTATAGGTGTCTCACCGCCTTTATCAGAGCTCTACTAGGGCCTGCTTCTTCAAGTGCTGTCCATAACCTCTCTCTAGGCACATTGTCATAAGCTTGTTCCAGGTCTATCAAGGCCATGTGGAGTTCCTGCTTCAGTTCCTGGGACTTCTCAATAAGTTGACGTACAACAAAAATATTGACCGTACATGACCGTCCAGCTGTGAATCCCGCTTGTTCCTCAGGGGTAGAGTACGTCTTGCTAAAATATAAAAATAAATATTTTATTGATTGTACTAAAATGTATCTACTAATATCCTTTTAGATTCACAATTACTGTACAAAATGCGTCTAATGTACTAGAACCTGTTTTGGATTTTGTGTCATATGAAACGATTTCACCCAACCATGTCAACATTACACTGATAATTTATTTTATTTATTATTATGCTTTCAGTACAATTATCAATCACTATGACAACACGTGTTGACTTTGACAACTCCATTCCAAATAAATTTCAAAATGTCACGTTTTAGCAATGCGAATGCTCAAATTTTACTTTTAATAAACGAATAAATGTTTCGTTGTGTGTAGTTATAATTTTTATGGCAAAACATTTTCCGCCGAATATTCCTCGTACATTTGAAATGCCTCATAATTTTATGACAAATTTCTCAAGCTCGTTACAAGGAACGAGTTTTCGATTGTCGTAAAATTATCTCGTATATTATCAATGTCAAGGTCAAGGGGTATTACTATTTGTAATCACTTGTTTCATGAATTTACATTCGTCCCTTTCACTTAACATAGACTTCAACAGAATAAATCAATAGGAGGAACAGGAATTGGCAACAATAGACTTAAGTACGTCCATTTTACTAGTGAATTCCAAACATCACCTCACAAAACTATTTCAAAAGCATTCACAATTAGTGGACGAGGGCTTAGAGTACAAGGCCCGACTGATCATTAGTAATAGAATTGACGCATCCGAATATAATGGCTCAATAGATTCTCGGGGTTCTATTTCCCGACAATATGTTTTGATAGACAAATGAAATCGTTGCAAACTATACTTTTTTTTTTAATTTAAAACCTAATACTATTTTTTATATCTGGTTGGTTTATTCACAGATCTTTCTACATCGCTTTCATTTAGAGATGAGATAATTAGATTAACTTACAAACAATTATTTAAATTTTTTTTCTTGAATGATAATAGTTGACCTTGTATATATGAGGAAGAAAATGGTCCGTGTGGAGGTCAATAAATCTGTCTTTAATAAAGAGAAATGTTTATTAAATACCCAACGTTTCGACCCTCATTTTTATTACATATTTTCATTATTTCTTATTAGCATTTTCACTTTTATTACCGTATGCTTCAATTTTTATTACTTGATTTAGTACTTACTCTATTTTTTATTATTGCCTTCCTTGTCACTATGTTATTAATACTGTACAATGATTACCCTTTTATGTATATATATATATATCAGGTTCTCCCCCCCCCCATCTTTATTTTCCACCACACAGATACCTGATACTTTTAATAGTAACCTATTAATAGTATTAGTAATATACTATTATAGTATATAATAGTAACCTTTTAATATTAACCTATTGCAATTTTCAATTTTTATCTTTATTTCCTTATTCTTTAATTTTTAACACTTTTTTTTTACACGAATCGGCCAGCAAGGACCACGCGAATATCACTTAAATCTTCTTCACACTCTCCGCCTCGCTTCTACTCCAATATTCTCTTATCTTCCAGAACTGTTACTCTCGATCTACCTTAGTCCATTTTCTCCTTCGTCTCCCCTTCCTTTCTACGAGAACCCTATCTTCTTTTAGTTTTTTCCCGAAAAGCTCTCTATCAAAGCAGTCCTTATCCTTGATTTTTAGCCTATATAGGTCCTCTTTTATTTGTTTCACATACCACCTATACTCTTATAGCTTAAGACTTTATCAAAGATTATTTTGTTCAGCCTCTTATTGTTCATTCTAGCCATGTGGCCATAGAACCTCAGTCTCCTGGTCCTAATGACTGTTTCAAGATCTTCCAATTTTTTTAATATTTCTTCGTTGGATTATCCTATATACCCCTTTTGTGTTACTTTGGGTACATGAATCCTCCTCAGAATTTTTCTCTCAATCTTCAGGTCCTTCTCCAGACTCGGAAGGCTAACCTTTTTCCATACCATACAGTATTACTGGCCTTACTACTGTACAGTAGTGCCTTATATTTGCATTGGATGACTAATTTTTCTCGCTGTATATGTTTCTAGTGGCAAAGTTCAGTTAAAGCTGTCATCCGTTGTCATAACCTCTGTCTTTTCATACGAAATCTGTAGTCCCGTTTTCTCAACTATTTCTTTCAGGGTGTTTGCCTGTTTTAAAGCTTCCTCACCTCTTTCTGCTAGCATGGCTAGATCTTCTGCATAGCCCAAACACTTTACTTTCACACCGTCCCTTTTTGTTCCTACTACTGCACCTGGCCATTTTGCCAGAATTTTTTTTTTTTACTTTCTATTACTTATTTTATTCTGTATTACTTTTTGTATTGCCTTCCTTTTTTCACTTTGTTATGAATTCTGTTCATAATTATACATTTTAACTTTAATATCTACCATAATGCAATAATTAATAATTACCATAATGTAATAATTTTTTATAATTTAGTAATTTTCAATTGTCAGTATTTTGCATATTAAGCCCTGAAGAAGACCTGAAATGTGGGTTGAAGCAATGGCTATTTAATAAACATTTCTCCCTATCTAAGAGAAATTTATTGACCTCCACACGGATTATTTTCTTCCACAATAATTTAGATTGTTTGTGAGTTCGGTATGTGAGTATTATAATTATAATCCATAAATATCAGATGTGTTCTTCCAATATTTTTATATTGAATCGGTTGAGGATTGTATTTCAACTAGCTGCATTGCTATTTGTCGGTCTTAATAATAGGGTCACAACAAAAAAAGTAATTTACAACCAGCAACCAATAGGATTAGTATATGGTCGATATCTATAAATCTAAAAATTTCTGTATAAAGAACTATATGTACTCACTCGATGAAACCTATTTCCAGTCACTTTTGCCATATAACTTTATTATGTGGATACGTTTCGACTATATGTCATTTACAATCCATCAAGAACTTCTTTAACATCTAAGAAAAGTCAACTTTTCTCTTTTTTCATTATTCATTGTCATTTGCTAAAGGACAATGGAGGACAATGGACCTCCAAGAAAAAAAATTTTAGCAAATGACAATGAATAATGAAAAAAGAGAAAAGTTGACTTATAACTCTTCTTAGATGTTAAGGAGTTCTTGATGGATTGTAAATGACATATAGTCGAAACGTATCCACATAATAAAGTTATATGGCAAAAATGACTGGAAATAGGTTTCATTGAGTGAATGAATTATTAGATAATGCAATCCAGTTTACATCCTTTCAAAAAGAACAATATGTACATAATTTAGCCGCAAGTCAACACCTTCATGCCAATACTGTAACATATTCTAACAGCGATTTTTAGTAATGCATTTATTGCTTTTAAATAAGAAGTGAATGCGAGGCTGTCTTCAGGTAACAAGTAACTATGCTATGTTTTTTTTTTTTTAATTTAAAACTCAATGTAAACAAGCTAAAATTTCTATTAATGAAACTATCTTGAGACCCATAGTTACTTGTGGCGGTGAATCCTGGGTATTGAAAGACGAAAGTAAAAAGAAACTCAATGTTCGGGAAAGGAAAATACTCCGGAAGAAATATGGACCAATTGGAGAGAAACGGTACTTGGCGATTAAAGAAGAACCGTAAGCTCCGCACAATGTATGGAAAACCAGACATCAGGTGGCTGAGACATGTGGAACGGATGCCAGAAAGTAGGGTACCAAGAAGCCTGCTAAATGGAAGAATTGAAGGTAAAAGATGTAAAGGAAGACCAAGATTGAGATGGTTGGGTCCTCAAGTTGCTTGGAGTAAGGAGTTGGAGTGGGCGAGCTCAGGACAGGAATTACTGGCTTAAGGTCCTCGAGGAGGCCCAGGTCCTTGTACGACCACAACTCCCCTCAGTAAGTTAGTAAGTAATTTATAGCTTTCCAACAATAAATAAGATAGGAGTGGTCCCATTATGTTGACGACACTTGGTGACAACGAAGCTGATATTGCGTTGGCTTTTGAAAGGTTTTGAAAGCGCATCATCAACAATCCTAGTTATAGTTTTTAATAAAATTGTATTGGCATTGTTTTTATTATCCAGTCATAATGAGTGCGCAATTTTCTTTTTACATTGGTGGATTTGGAGAAATCATGTCTAATAGTAAATCAAATAAACGGAGTAACTAGTTCATTTTTTTTTAATCAAATGTCTTTTTGTCAAACGAGATTCTTAATTTATAAAATTAACGAAACTATGCTTCATAATAGCCGAGTTCAGAAGTAATGAATCTAGGAAATACTTTCGCAAAAGATAGAAGATGAAGATTATTGTATTTTAATAACCAAATACAAATACGAGTAGCGAACATATTACTCGACAGATGTAGTTATATAATTCTTTAGAAAATTATCATAAAAAAGGTAAAATATCCCCCCCCCCCCAGTGATAAAAGTTACAGGAAAGTTTTTGTGCGTATACTTTCACAATTTTAAAAGTTCATTAAAAACTTTTCTCAATAATAATCGACAGAAATTTGTTCCATTCTTTCCTTCTGGATCCTTCGTCTTCTTTTTTAATTTCCTGCAATGACAAGGCACAGTTTATAACTCCTATTTTCCTTTTCTTGATTTTACTTTTGATTGTATGAAAAATAAATCGTACATACAACCCCTGAAGGGTCTTTGTTTCAGTACATGGTAGACTGCGCTCTTCCTTGGATAACTCACTTCAAAAAGGCTGTGTGAGGCTCATAGAATCCTTCTCCGGCCGCTAACTGATTAAATTAATCTCTGCAACGAGCGGGATTTGAATCAGGACTTTCGGAATGGCAAATCAGTGCTCAACCGCTGAACCACTCTGTTTCCCTTTTTTAAGTATGCTTGCAACTAATTAAATAACTATTTAACCTGAAACTGTGAAAATTGTGATTATGGAGAAAGTTTAAAATGGAACAAGGCTCGTTCGAAACTAACTACAACTAGTTCAGTTTTACAACCAATTTACAAATATTCCAACTTGAAATTCACATTCCCAGCATATGTCATCTTTTGATGAACGAATTTTTTTAGTTCCAAAGCTAAAAATAATTGGAACACGGTTTAAGCCACGAAAATTCTTTCACTGTTCACAAAATATAAAAGAAAAATCGAATGAAATTATAGAAAAATATTCCACGTTTCTCCTTTTTCCCACATGAAAATATTCAAGCGATCGTTTTAACTACGGAAATCCATTACCGGTTTTCTAAATATAACAAGATAAGTGGAAAAATATTTCAAAAACTCCAAAGCCTTTTGAAGCACTAATATGTAGGTTTTTGTTCACTAAACATGAGAGAAAAAGCAAATTAAAATATGAAATTTTGCTTTGTTGAAAAACTTTCCATGAATCGATATGTAATAAAATTCATTATAAAAAAAGTCATCCAGAGCGGACCAACGATGGTGGAAATGCCACATTTTGAACTTATCTGGCTATTAATAGCTACTGTACTGAGTTATCAATTAGGTAAAAGAAGGCCTTAGCTATAAGATTTAAGTTTCTGTATTAGATTTAAGATTCTTAGATTTAGTTAGTATTTGTATTATAGTTGTAAATAAAGTAGGAGGTTAAGAAAAAAAATAAGCTAGGGACTCATTGATTTTTCTATTTCAATGCCGGTTTTCATTCATTCTCCATTTTTTTTTTACTGAATCTTTATAAAAAATTTCACATTTTTTATTTAACACTAGTGAAAAAAATAACACAAAAGGAACTCTCAGAGGCTTTTATATAGTGTCAGCCAAGGTGATGGATTAGCCTGCTTGCTATTTAAACTTTTCCTCGAGCCCGCAATTAAAAATTTCAAAATTCTAACAACTCATAATATGTTTTATAGAACTACTCAAGTGCATTCATATGCCGATGAAATCTTAACTTTTGGCAGATCAACTTCAGCCTAATGTGAATCTTCTATCACCCCGAAGAACAATCCAAGAAATATGGGACTCCGGCTAAATTAGGACAATATTGAAAATAATACAACCAACCTCATTAGGTCATCATCAAATAGCATCATTAGATCGGTCAGAAAAATAATTATAATATACGTCAAAGCTCGAAGTTGAGATTCTAAATGACTCTTACAAAACCACCTTTTCTACTTTAACCCAAAGAAATATTTAATATTTTAATATTATGAAGAATTTAATAATAAAGTGTACAAATACCATAGCTACAATCTGTTTAGATACCAAAATTATTACAACATAGTCATACATCAGGGTTTCATAAAAATAGAGCACCGCTGCGTTGAAGTTGTAAAAAATAGGTTCTATTTTTTAAATAAAAACTCTCTAATGTTCGTACACATTACACTAATACATTATTTTCTTATGTTCTAGTACATTATGTCTTCTATCTGCGTTCTTCGTAATATTTGTGATAAGACGTTATTTTGAAGGAGCCCAATACAAAAATAAGTTAAATATTTACTTTATTTATTTATTAAAACACACTTTTTTTTGCCTTACGCCAATACGGGTTTGGACAATAGTAATTATCACATATAAATTACATACATACTCATGCTTTCTATAAACATGGTCTATTTATAATAAATGTTTCTCGCGATGTCTCAGCTTACCCCCTACGCGGATAACAACAATGGGCCTAAAGAGACAAGAGGACAGGATGCAGATGTGGCAGCATTAGTTTTGCCAGGGATGTGGTGGTTCTAGTCTGCATTGCAAATGTTGCCAGCATCAGTCAGTGGCCGCTTGGGTTGGCTATCGCTAAATCACAGCACTTTATATCATGTTTGTTCCCTCTATTAACGGTCCCACTTCAATAATAGATCTGTGCAAGGTTGAGCATACAAAGGATGGTTCTACTCTAAATAAGTAGGCTTTTGTAAAGTGTAGATTTGTATTTGTATTTTTTTGATGACTGCTGTTATTCAAATCTAAATTTATATAAACATTTTTTATTTGGAAACAAAATATAAATATTTGACTGGTATTAATGCAGCTATTATGATGTATAAGATTCACAATAAAATTCTTGGCTTGTTAACCAAGTTCTTCAATTAGTTGTAGTTCGTCTCCCCATCCTTCTGAACTGGACGAGTACTGTTACTATATTTTTGGGAAATTTATGGTGATATTTTTTTTAGATATTTACATCCCTAACATTACATTTATAAATCGTATTTAGGCTCACAGAAAATCACACCACGTAATACCATTGGTAAACAAATGTCGTATTCAAAGTAATTGGTGTTGAAATATGTTCACTCGAACCCGTTCTCTATATTAGAACCCAATCTCATCTTTAATGAATCGTAGAGCGATGTTGGTCCGTATATTTTTTATGGACATATTGACACTAAGGGTAATGAGCTCGCAGAACTATTAGAGAATATTACCCAGAAATATTTGGGAGGTGGTAAGCCATATAAGAAATCGTTGTACATTATATAGTATATGGTATGATGGTAGGATATATAAATAGGAAATAGTAAGAGCAAGGTCTCCAATGGCCGCTTGAGACTGGGGCACACTCGGCACACTCACTTCTTATATAAAAACTGCCGCATCCTTCATATTAATTCTGTGAATTCATTTTTACATTAAAACATATTTTTGGGATGTATTCATTGTTTTCCAACAATAAATGAAACAGGACCATCATTAACTTTACCGAAGGCTTTTTGTAGCTCATGTATTGGCTCTCTGAAATAACAATTTTTATTGCATAGAAAATTCGTTTTAGTCCAGGATCCATGGTCCATTTTTGCACTTGTTTAGTATCAACCTGAATCTTCGTGAATAACTTAGTTTCGATAAGAGGCCTAACAATTTCCTGTGCGAAAATTCTCGATTGTGGTAGCTAACAGAGGTAGCAAGGATAAAATATTTTGATTTGATGATTCTCAAAAATGTATTACTAGCTGGGTTTATTTTTGTCAAATCTCAAGATAATTAACTAAATTATTTAAAAAAATATTTGTCCTACAAAATGTATGGTTTGATCAATAACGAATATCGATAACGAAGTCAAAAAAATCAGCTGGTAAGTAATCATTTTTGATGACCTTGTTATCGGTACATGTTGGACAAGGAGGGGACTCTTTGATCAAACCATACATTTTTGAGAATCATCAAATCGAAATATTTTATCCTTGCTACCTCTGTTAGCTACCACAATCGAGAATTTTCGCACAGGAAATCGTTAGGCCTCTTATCGAAACTAAGTTATTCACGAAGATTCGGGTTGATACTAATCAAGTGCAAAAATGGACCATGGATCCTGGACTAATTTAATTATTTATGGTTAAAAACTTCTTTAATTTTAATTCTAGTTATATTAATATGTTTAATTTACTTCAGAGAATCAAGAAAATGAATATCACCTATATTATAGTATAATATCAAATCCGAACATTTTGGAAATGAAAAGTTCTAGGATAACGTCTAAAGACGTAATAGAATAGAATAGAAAACAAACTTTGTCCTGGAACCAAGTCCCATAGGATTACAAACATGAACAAAAAAAAATAAAAATTATATGTAATATTTATGGCCAGAAGGCTACATAATAATACAAATTATGAAGTATTTAAAAGTGACAAAAACATAATAAAAAAAAAAAAAAAATGAAATAACTAAAAAGTACGAAACGACAGTATTATAGGTAAGTGTCGAGAATAAATATATTAATAACAACAATTACTAAATAAAATAAATGAATGGGATAGCATGCAATAAAGTATTTACATAGTCTATATCTTCTTTGGGGAATATAAACAAATATTTTGGGAAAAAATACTCTTTGTCATCAATTTAGGCAAGATGCAGAGACTTTTAATGATTCAATAATATTACAAAGGTATTCTCTTCGCCATCAACCTTTGACAAATTTTGAGCCCTCCATCAAATGCTTAATAGTGAAAAAATGTCTCAAAAATATAGCAAAGGGGCGTTACAATATTGGTCTAAGAGAGGTGACAATTTTTAATATGGTGGGAGTGCGTGAGCCCATGTTAAGGTTCTGGGCAAGAATTTTCTTTCACCTGAAGATCTAGAATGTATGCTATGGCCTAACTCCTTTTTTGATAGTTTTAAGTCTTTAATCCACTAGAAAGGCTTTCACCCTGCATGGTCTCCCATCTCTTAGATATTTTCATTTTGAGAGACCAGTGCCTCTCGGGCTACGAGAGAGTTACCTATAGACCAATATGATTAAATAACAATATGCAGAATTAGCGATTATATCTGATAATAACTGGGTGGTTAGGTTTCATTTCAAATGACTTAAACCTTCTGAATTGGCCGATGTGGTCCAGTGAGACTGCGCGTGCTTGGCACTTACCATTGCTGTGGACTGAATACTTTTCAATCTTGCCAGCTCTAGTGCTTGATTAAATGAGAGACCTTCAACAAATTCGAACTCTTAAATAATTGTTACATGAAAAATCGAAAAAAAATATTAGAAAAGAGTATGGATTTGAAAAGAATAATGTTCCATAATGTAAATTTACATTTATTGAATGAACCTATTATTTTTATATTAAAAACAAATATATAACATTGAGCAGGAAAATCAAGCCTCAAAACATGTATACAAAATATAATATTTTACTGGTGCTGTTCGGAAAGTCGGAGAGTTTTGCAGTTTTGAAGTTCAGCCAAGGAAAACCACACAGATCATTGAAAAAGACAATTGAAATACGATACTATTCAATCAGGATTGTGATTCTTCGAAGCCCCGAAAAAATCATTTGGAGAGATACTACTCACCGAAATGCCATTCAATCGGGCCTGTAATTCTTCGAACTCCTGACAAAGCAATAATGGAAGTAAGTATAAAAGGTAAAAAATCTGGGAAATAAAACCCTGCCTCGTGCATGAACATCTACTCAAGTACGTAATATCTGAAGTTAATTGAAAAATATGACATTTCTAAGAAGAAGAAAAAACAGCTTTGAAAAATGAAATTACTCTTGTCTACTTCAGGTCTCAAAACAGTTCTGATGAAAAAAAAAGTTTAAAGTCGTTTTCTTAAAATTCCCAGATTTGTTTCGATTGCTTTTCCCTTGCGGGGTAAAACAGTGATTAAAACCTAGTAAAAGAAAATTGATGGAATCTACTTTTGTTTAATTATACCTAAAAATAATTTATTCTAACATTACAAATTTCGAAAACGTCATCATTGATTCCCTTTTTACATTCAATTGCCCATTTTTTATTGATTATAGAAATTATAAAACATAAATATATTCATAATTAGAAAGCATTTTTAAAAATTACTTATTGTATGAAACAGCATGTATCATATGATTACACAGAGTGAGCCTTTTTAATTTCTTCAAGCTCTGATTATGATTCAAAAATAATTCTGTTCAAATTTTATCAGATTTATGAGAAATAATTGATAATACTGTTATTTTCACATTAATTTAGCCAGAATTTAATTCCTTTTTAAATCTAAGTTCATTTGCTTCAGTACAAATTTTTCCAACGTATTTAAACAAAAAAGTTTTTTATTCATTTATTGTAGGGGACGACAGAAACCTCTGGATTTCGTTTAGATTTGAGCTTTTGTAAAATGAATTGCCTACCTAACTATCCCATTAAATTTAACTCAAGTCAATAAAAGTACATAAATAGATAATGACAGATATTTCGATTCTACATTTTAAAGCTTTCTGCGACCTCTCTACACTAAGCTACCAAAAGCTACCGACTTCGACTTGAGACGACTATTTGTTATTTTTCATTAATTTTAGGTTTTTTAATTTTTTGAAAAAAAAATGCTTTTTGTACTAAAATGTAGTTCTTTTGGGATATGCATTCCTTTAAATATTTCAATCTGCGGCATGCAGAAACTACTGATTTAAGAATCCTGTAATAATTGTATTGTTCGTTGGTATATAGAATTTTTTTTTTCATTTTTTAGCATTGAGAGCTAATGTTACAAAAAAGCAAATTTTCATCTCGAGTAAAAGTCTCCTCCTTTACATTTATACGGTTCGTTTTCGCAGTGAAAATCAATATTTTAAAAATGGATAAGTAATTAAACTAAGATGTGTAGGATAAACTATATTTTGTAAAAACGAACCACGAGTGGATCATACAAAATATTAGCTCAAGTACGCTTACGCGCATGAGCAGATAAGCAAAGAAAGTAATATTGTACTGACGCAAGTACATATGGTTTATTTAGTAAATGTTTTATTGCTTAGCATATGGAAAATATGTACTTGTTACTTAGCAGTTTGACATAAAATCAACACCTATATCTCTTGTCACCTCTTGCAATCTCTGCTAATTACTGGTTTTATTTGAATTATTTGTTAGTGCGTTAGTAAATTGTTTTGTGTATTTTTATTCAGTGTTTTATTCTAATTAAATTTGTTATGTGGCATCTAAAATGAACAGTATAACACTTTTGGGAATCGCAGTCTTTGGAAGAAGAAGCTGTGAAACACTACCAGGAAATCAGGATAATTTCAAAGATAAAAATATGTGAAATAGGTTATAAAATGGATTTTAACAAAAAGATGATATGACGATGTTTTCGTTGAAATTGTAGGAAAAGTGGCTAGTGAATCAAGAAATAACATTTCATTATATATTTCAATTTGTTTCAGTTTGTATATTTCAACTTCTATTGATTTGAATAATGAGGTAGGTATTATCAGTATCAGAATTATCAGTGTTCAGTTTATAAACAATGGCGGTTAACAGTCCCTAAAGACCTTATAAATCACAAGGACACAAAAATGTACTTAGAAAAATAAAAACATTGGAATGAGAATACCTTAGCGATCTATAAAAACGCTCTGCAGTGACGGCTATAAATATCACAAACAGCCAAAGGAGTCAAGTCACGGTACTGTCGCAGTGGGCTCATAACCTCCTGTCTCCAATATCACTCCCTCCGTGGTATCACAACCCATATACGGATATGTTATTAACATATATATAAAGTTGTAAAGATCGAAAAGTCAGTACTTAACAAGTTGGTTGTTGAGTACACATTTCTAATTCGATGTGTCGAACTAAACGGTTATTAGCTTTACCTTCTTGCTACGGTAACCTAGCAAGAGCTAATTGTGTTTGGATAAGCAATGCGAGCAGTCAATGGTGATCAGCTCATTAGTTAACCGATCTAATTAGGCTCGGCTTGAGGTTTACCAATCTCATATTATATCATTTCTTCAAGGAATTCAGTCATATACTTCGTGCGAACATAAACAAATATTTCAAGAAAATCCAATCCATAGTAAAAGATCATTCATAGGTATCTTTTGATTTTACATATTCTTTTTCGTAGATATCTCAATGTATATTTACGTGTCTATACGTCTGTTTGTTTACATAAAACTGAGAGTGCAGTAAGATTTTGCTACTGGACTCAAAAAGTTGAGACCATAATTTGAATATGGCAGGGGTTTAGTCTGATCCCATTTTGGTTATTGATTCAGCTTTTCGGAAGGTTGAATCCATTACTGAATTCAGCAATTCGGAAGACGGAAACGAGGAAATTCCACCTAGCCTATGTCAATCTGAGATCAATAAGCATCTCACTGCTGGCATTTGCGAATGTCATATATTCTTTTATCTGAGAACGACAGAAACCTTCAGCACAATGTTAGCAATCTGATATGAGAATTTCTGGGAATCAATATGGTTATAAGCCCATGATAGGGTAAGAAAGAATGAAGATATGAAGGCAGGAAAGTACCCAAGGAAAATAATGTTAGGAATTAGAGTTGATGATAAGGTCCTGGAACAAGTGGAGAATTTTACAAATCCTCCGGGCCGGATGACCATGTTTAAGTTACAAAAGGGGTTTACCCTTCGCGATATTGGGCCTCTGGATATGATTGGTTGTAGTGGACTGACAAATGATGAAGAATGAATAAATATATATACTACATATATTATAATGAAAGAAATACCATATTTCTCATAAATGAGTATCATTGTCCATCTGTGAACGGCGTCTTCCCTTTGGCTGTGGGTTCCTCCTCAGCCTGCGGGATTCTTGCTTGTGATCTACCCCATGATGATGCGTGTGGAGCACATTCTACTCTGGATGTTCCTTGTCTACCCTTAAACAGTCCTACTTGTACTGTTCTGAGTGGCCAATACGTGCCCAGTGATTGGCCAATGAATCCACAGAGGGCACTGCCTCTGGCACAAAGAAGAAGATCAGGTAAAATGAGTAGAAGGGCTGATTTAGATTGAAAACCTGGGATCGTACCTTACCGATAACGGACACATTGATTTAGGTATGACCGAGAGAAATCAGAGTTTTGGGTAGGATATTAAGAATATTATAAAGCTATCTAGAGAGGGTTCCTTAGCAGAACAGTAGTTAAAAAGGAAACAAAAATGGCTGTATTCGAGTCAACCTTCATCCATATGCTAACGTACCCTTCAGAATCATGGACCCTGGCAAAGATTGAGGGCAAAACCAGATAAGTTCGAGGCCGGAACTACTATCAGGTCGAACCTAAATGATAATACAGATAACGAGGTAATAGAAGAAAACCGAATGATGTGGTTTGGAAACACCCTACAGATGGAATATGCCAAAGTTGCGGGAAAAAGAGGAAAAGAATGACCTAGGAAGAAGGGGTCAAGATGGATTTTGAAGAGAGTGTAATAGAAGAGAACAGTTGGTGGAAGACCTGAAGAGCTGGAAAGGGCTACAGAATTCCTCTTCGCACTGCATAGCCGCTTCAAGAAGACAGAAATTGATGATGGCATTGTGTATGATTAGGGAGGGTAATGTTGTTATGGTAAATTCCAATTAAATGCGGAGCGGATTGACACTCAGTAGACTGTTGAGTCGCTGCCCCAAAGGTCCTGAGTTCAAATCCTTCTCTCTAGTGGGACATTTATTTGATTTGTTAGCGGCTGGAAGTGGGGGAGGAATTGGCGGTTGAGCCTGATCTTGAACAAATCCCCTTCTTGCACAACCGCTGCCTAAGAAACAGTACAGTCTCTACCACGTACTGAACACAAGGCTAAACATGGGTTGTAGTAGAACAGATTTTTTTAACATTTTATAAAAATGATAATTTGTTGTGCCTTATACAATACAAGTAAATGATTTATTCTATTTACGTTGCTGTTTAGCATGTTACGTTGTGAAGCATTACTTTCATCTTAATATTATGATAGGTTATACGTATAATCCTCAGGGTAGTCTTTTTAAATAAGGCAAATCTATAGATAGATAACTTAGTTCATAACATTACTAATTTTGAAAGGTTTTTTTTTTTTTCAATAAGGAAACTGTACAGAGAAGTCGTTGGTGATTAAACAGTTAAGCAGGAACTATAGTTAATAGTGTCAGAGCATATATATTTTTTCTTTTCGCGCTGCAGACTAGAAAGAAATTAGTGCATCATTGAGCGTAATACTCTACATTAAAGTTGCTGGCTGAAGGTAGGAGCTTTTATTAACTAAACTGGATCAGGCCACGACGAAATAACTTAATTTTTTTAAGCTTAATGGAGGAAGACCAGCATTTGCTTATGAACTGTTTACACGGCTAGTTCGCATGCACCTGTTGTAAAGTGGATACCCGCATGGTGAGCTGAGTCTTAAATGGAAAATTGTTGCTAGAGAGGTTTCCTTATTGCTAGAGAGATTATCTGATTGCTAGAGAGGTTACCTCATTGCTAGAGAGGTCACCTCATTGCTAGAGAGGTCACCTCATTGCTAGAGAGGTTACCTAATTGCTAGAGAAGTTACCTGATTGCTAAACAATGCTTCCAGAGTCTAGTTTAGTTCTCTCCCAGCAGGTGTACGCTTTCATCATACTTTAAAACATGTATAAACAAGCGAACATAACCTTATTCATAATATGAATTTCATATTTCAGGACCATTTTCCTGATTATTTTTAAATAAAAATTATCATTTTTTTCATTTTTTTAAATTAATTTATTCATTGAAATTTACAATTGTATTATGTAGGAATGGTACATAATGGGACGGATAAAGACAAGTAGAGAAACTACCCAGTGGTAGTACTCATATAACAAATTCAACTTAGAAGGCCACAAAGGCGTCATCTTTTCAGACACCTCCTGAAGATTATCAGGAATTGGAAATGTTGCTAGTTTTGAAACTAGTGGGTTTGGGTTTGAATAAAGTTTTTCATGAAAAGACTGGTATCGGATTTGGGCCCAATCAGCGCGTAATGGGACATATAGGTCATTGTGTATGACTTTATAATGCATGAATGATCAAGGATTTAAAAATTTCCTTAATGTAGTTTTCATCTAATTCATGTTCTTAATATTTAGGAATAAGGTTATGTTATCAACAACTTGTTATTGATTTGGTAATTATATTTTATACTTTCTCAAAGGCTATTCCGAATAAAAAAAAATCCTTAGGTACTATTGCATATTCTCATAACCGATAATTACCTATTATGAGTTGGGTTCTTCCATGGTTTTGTAGGAAATTCTTTATCCCCCCCCCCTCCCCCGTAGCTATGCGAACGAACGCAAACAGGGGTTTGACACCGAAAGTCGATCAAAATTATTTTTATGTAAGTCTTGATGCTATTTCATAACTTTAGTATAATAGAGGTTAGAACTATAAAAAAGGAATAAAAGAAACTAGGAAAAACTTTAAACAGAACCTTTTTATATTACATTAAAAAAAACACTTTAAATTAGGACTATAATAATATTATGACGGTACAATAATGTTAATAAATAATATTTATCTGAGAAATCATCCCATCCGTTTTCATCGAAAGTCATTTCATCTTCTGTGTTGTCCTCAAATTGGGTACATGGGCCCCACGGAAGCAACATTTCAATGATTTCATGCTTTAATGACTTTGACATTTTTGGGGGTCTGGGCTTTATGCAGCTCAAATATGGATCAGATGTCAATAAAAGCCTATTCAGAACATCCGTATTGTATTGAATGCGACAAAATTTTCTGGAATATCTTTCCCGGTATTGCCGGAATGTTTGTTCCTTGCTTCTGCGGCCTCCTTTGACAAATTATCAATTGGTAGAAGAGCATGATCAATAATAATTGGGTCATGTATTAATATTTTATGTAGTGCAGGCGACATTGGATACCATGAGTACAGTTCGATGTACCTCTTAGCCGTTTCATGACAATAGGCGGCGAATTTATTAGTATATATTTGTGGCCACTAGATATCACTTCTAAAATAGTCGCAAATCTGTCGATAAGGTTTCTGTCAATACCTGTTTTGTTTGCAGATACCTAGGTGTTACTAAAGAACCTCCTGCTGGTGTTTCCATCATTATATTTGCCAAAATTAGCTATAGGCACGTCCACTATTAGCCCTAGTCAAATCATGGAATGATTTTTTAGGAGCCAAATTAGATAAACATGGTTTTATAGGAATTTCAATGGTTCCTTGCAACTAATCATGATAGTTATTAAAAAATACACTTTCTGTTCTCTTAGCAGCCTGCCATTTTAATTTCATATCCAATTTGAGTCTTGAAAACTTTTGCTGAAATTGTTGCATTTGTTCCTCTGAGAATGTAGGTTGTTTTACAGTATTTTCCTCGACTACTTCCAACTTCTGTGCAAAATCCATTCCTACATAGTCTCTAGCCATCTTGTAAAAAGCTTGTCGGCTCATGATCTTTAATCCAGATGAGCCTATAACAAGTGAAATTAAAAAAAAGAAAAGAGTGAAAATAATAAATAACCTCGTTTGGTTCTGCAACAACTGACTGTTTATTCATTTAATGTATGTTTTGGGACTTTTTGGCACCTAATGTTTGATAAAACTGGGAAACAACACTCTAAAGTTAAAGAAAAATCAAAAATCAAACCCGGGAAAAGGCCGGAAGTATATCAAAATTACTAATTTATACATCTCTTTTGAAAAATGTGCACAAAATCAATCATTTGACAATAAATTATTAAAATAACATTGAAAGGCATCACTAGATTGGTGTGGTTATTTTCTGATTCTACATACTTGGCTGTATAATATCCATTTTAAAAACGACAATAGTCACTTGGTAACACACATAAAACCAATATGAAACACACAGATATTTCATTCATTCACTTGGTGACAGCACGTGCGACTTGTAATACCTTCATAATATAGGGTGTTTTTTTAAGCTAGATAGAACTTTAAATTGTAAAAAGTAACACAAAAAATTAAATTGTAATCAAAATTTTTTTTTTATTCGAAAGATCAATACGTGACATTAACATTTGAAAATGATTTCGGGCATATGGGCACCACGGCTGTTCTTGACGAAGCGCATTCTGGACGTCCAATTTTGGGCCACTTTTTCGAGCACTGCTGGCCGTATGTCACGAATAACACGAACAATGCTGGCTTCCAAGGCGTCAATTGTTGCTGGCTTTATCAGCATAAACCAGTGACTTAACGTAGCCCCACAGCACGACCTTGGAGGCCAATTGACAGGTCCATTTCTCGAAATCAACCAAAAATGCGCCTCATCGCTGAACACAATTTTGCGATAAAACAACGGGTCAGTTGCCAACTGCTCTAGAGCCCAATCGGCGAAAGAAGTATACGAAATGTCAGAGTATACTGAAACAAATAAAAAAAAATTTTTGATTACAATTTAATTTTTTGTGTTACTTTTTTACAATTTAAAGTTCTATCTAGCTTAAAAAAACACCCTTTACAACTAATACAGCGGCAGGTACAGTTTTTTTCCCAGAAATAAATTATGACCTTATGTTCTATAAACATTTGGCTTAACGTAAGTAGATTCAGGTTTCTGGAAATGTCAAAAAATATTTTCCTATTTTGATCAACTTTTGTTGTATAACAAAATCCCTATGTGGAACGTTACCATGAGGTGATCATGTGCTTTTTATGTCTTCATATTTAGTTATTTTCGCACAGCTGTTCAGTATTTTACATTCCATTGATTATAAATGATTCATGGCGGAGCTTGTCGTCCTTAATCAACTTTGCGCATTCGATAATAACTTGTTTGATTTGAAACAGGAATACCAGTAGCGTGGGTAGAAACATTGGCTTTGGATGAAAAAAATCTGATCGTATGAAAATGTATTTTGGCCTCGACTGGAAACGATTCTCCCTAATATAATTAGTCAAATGATTTTATGTTTGGATTATTTCTCAATCAAACAACAAACCTTCTGGTATAATTATTTGGTTAAAGCAAACCCAAGTTTTAGCAAGCGGTCGTTGGATGGTGTACTTTATTCCAATTTTGATTAAAACGTTAAATAATAATTTACTAATTGAACAACTTTTCTTTGCTACCGACATTGGCTAATCATGCAGATGAAAAGCTATTTACAAAGAACGACACCAGACAGGTATAAGAAAGAAGAAGGGATAAGGGATCAACCTACTGATTGCAAGTGCATCCACATCTCCAGAATATTGTGATCATTCGGGTCTTAGAGTCATCCTCATCCACTCTTCTTGGATTAGTCTTCCTTGTGAAAGTCTTCAGGGATGCTGACCTCAATGAGCCTTCTTTAGGCTTTAGCTAAACCCAAGAAAGCTTTTAGGTACTGCGGCTTTTAGTAGCTAAACAGGTCCAAGAAAGAAGAAAAAAAAGAAAGGAGACACTTCCTTCTAACGATCTAACGCATCTCCTTCCTTTTATTTTATTTGCATACTTTTGCATATTTAAAAGCTTGTCCTTACATCGTCAAAGGTTGATGAAACTTTTTAAAGCGATATGCAAAGTGCCCGGGAAATTAATGGACATCTTCCTAGAATATAAGATTCTTCATGTTTTTTCATTATTTTAGAGCATATCCAATATGGAAATATAAAAAGAAACATTATATTTGCGTAGCAAGGTTTTGTAAAGATTCCAATTATAATCAGTAGTAAATAATATTTCTTATAATTTTATAAAAATATTATAAACAGCCTTAAATTTATATACAATAAATGTTATGTCAGATAAAATATTTTCCCTAAAAAGCTGTTGTGATTTTTAGTATATATATATATATATGTAAAATCCAAGTACTGGATATTTAGTTAGCCTTGATTGAGGTTATGGAACGTTCATATTTATATTAGATCACCTGGGAGTAATAGATGAGAATCTGTGTAACGTTATTAGTCGGATTACAACCAGTAATTTAATTAATCTTTTCAGGTTTGTATTGTGTAGTTGTGTTATGTAAATAGTGTATTAATATGTCTTGTATATCTTTTAAAACGTTAATATGTAATCTTTAATATAATCATAATTAATAAAATCAGTTATTATCCAACTTATATATATATGGAGGATATGTCCAAAACATGGAAGAATCTAGACGTTAATAGTACCTTACATTATTTTATAAAGCATCATTATACTTGAAAACTGTGAATAATAGAAATCAATCACAAATAATATATTATCAATAATTTAAAATAAAAATAGACCCCTTGTACTAAATATACCAATTTCAGATAATTAAAAATATAGTTGAAATATAGTATAGTGAATAGTATAGTAGAATAGTAGTATAACAGAATTCCATCGCAAATAATGCATTATCTATAAATTAAAAACAAAAAATAAACATTCAAAATTGTAATCGTTTACTGAATATACCATATTTTCAGATTATTTACCATAAAAGTTGCTGAAAAATACGCACTACTGTTTCCATTTCTACAGTTCAACTAAAACTGAAAAGGTTGTAGAGGTGCGAAACTCTTTTAAAATCATTTAAAAAAAATTGATGAATATTTTTTTATATTTCAGGGAAATATACCTTTTTTTATCTTCATGTTTTTCAAAAGCTTTAGTAATACAAAATCTGATGGTATAAAAAAAATGTTAGCGACTGCGATTTTTCAAAATTTATCGTAAAAACGGCTTCAGCATGTAGTAAAAGTATAGTTAGTATAGTATAGTATAGTGGACAGTGTAGCAGAATAGTAGTACAACAGAATTCCATCGCAAATAATAACTAAAAAAAAAAATTAAATAAACAATCGAAATTGTCCCCTTTTACTAAATACACCAATTTAAAACGGCTTTTCCATAAAGTCCTTTAACTAATCCTGGAGAAGGATATTTAAAAAATATTTTATTTGAGCAGGTATAAATGAAAAAATATCTGGAGGTCCGAGAAAAATAATAAAACTTGGGTTTAGTTTATCATCGCAGTTCAATGGTTGATTATTCGTGAAAATATAAACAAAAACACAAACAATTTCAACGAATTATTATGAAATATTTTATTCGATGTAATATAATAAAAATAAAATCAAATAATCTTCTTTTATTATGAAGAAAATTTAATTACATTTAAAATAAAATGCCCCTAGGGGTACTCTTAGCCGTAAGAACAACGAAAAAAACTGAGAGGGGGATGAGGAAAAAGTTATGTGCTCTAAAATGTTCCCTGGCTCAAATACAATTTACATACTAAATTCTGACTCTCTAACTTGATTTGATAGAGTTGTAGGGGCGTGCGATTCTTTAAATATCGAAAAAAATGTGGGTAAACGTAATGTTCAACGTAATTTTTTTTACTTCTTATGGGATTACTCTGCCTCAGTATGCAACCTTACTTACCAAACTTCTGGTTAATTAGCTATAATGGGGACGCTGTGGTTGCCAATATGCAACATAAAACATGGCTATGTACTCGTATAAAACATCTTCAAAACTTTCGTTAGTGAAAGTAATAAGAAAAAAAAAATGTGGATGTAAATAAAAATCGTCTTAACCAATTATTATGGTTTACAGAATGCTTATTCAACTCTCAGTGTCCACCCTTAATCATAAGTACAATTTTTCAGTCATAACCATGGGCCTTTTTACCTGCTATGGTCACTGCAATGAGTTTTACTGTAATTTTTGTAATTTAGGTTTTTTAAAAGCATTAAATAGTTGAAAAATATACTTCAAATAAACAGATTAAACTAAATTTTTTGTAACAATATATTAATTCTTCATGGCCTTCTGCAATAATTTAGAAATGGACTATCAAATATAGGTAAATATTAAAGTTAGAGCGCATTTGCCGCATATAATTTTTCGATTTAAAACATATTATGGCTGCTGTTAAAATATTAAATTTCGCCAAAATTTTATATTAAAATAGCTTTTTCCCGCGGCTTTGTCTGTGTTGGTTTTGGATAAAAACTTAACTTGAGCTTAAACGGAGAGTAAATTAACTAACTACCCACTCAAACTTAAATTAAAGTTGCACTCCATATTATTCACAATGACTTAAATCATTTGTGAATTCAGCCAGCCTACCAACTACTTATCCCTTGGTTGATTGATTTTAATAAAATGTGCTTTTAAATATTAAATGGCATAATTACAGAACATTCGATGTATTTTTACTTTGAAATCCACTATGTAATATCCAAAACTGTAATCTCTTCAATTAAAATGTATACTTGAATGGTATTAGAGGTATCGACTATTCGAATGCTCCTAGAAGCACATCATTGATTTTATAAGCACTCTCATTTTTCGGCATCAATATAGCTCGCTCACACAACCAATCTACATGTATCCCTTAATATTTATATTAACGGGATGTATTAAGTTAGTTAGTTCAAAGTTTTAAGTTCTATGGCTAGGTCAGAAGATATTTGAATTTTGCCTTCTAGTGAAGGGTAAATACCGTTACCTGTTTTCAGAAGTAGATTAGCAAAGATCACATTTAAGTCGTCATTGTCACTTCTTAAATAAACCCTCATATTTTTTTCTTGTGCGAGTTTTCGTACATGAGGTCAGAAATATGAAGCCTTCAAGCATGATACAACCGTGTTTGCCCTAGTACTTCTGGGTATCATGGGTAAGGTTTGGCGAAAATCACCAGCTAGAAGCAGTGTAACGCCCCCCATTAACCTATCGTAACCTCTAATATCATTTAATTGGTTTTAATTCTTTAATTAGATCTATTAAGGGCTTCAAAACCACCCTTGTGAGCCATTGTGCACTCATCCTAAACTATTAGCTTGCAATCCTTTAAAGCGTGAGCCATATTCCTTTGGTTGAGATTATTACATATTGGAGTTTCCGCCTGCATCAAATTTAACGGGAACTTAAATGCACATTGAGCTGTCTTTCCTCCTTCAAGCAACGTTGCCGCAATGCCTGAAGAAGCTACCCTTGAAGGTTCAAGTAAACCATAACTCCGTAAATGTTGGCCTTCTTTTGCAAAATTTTGAAAAATATTATTATTATGTTTAAAAGTAAAGTCTGCTTACTTATTTTCACATCTCTAACTTTTCAGGTTACGGACTTCTCCTATTTTACATTTTTAGTGGATCAAGGTTTTTACCCTCTAGGGGGTGAATTTTCAAAAATCCTTTCTTATTGCGCGTTGGCCTTTTCAAAATGTACCTTCTGTCCGAATTTCAAGGCTTTTGCTTATGGCGTTTTGGCTCTGCGATGTTATGTCAGTCAGGACCAGCACTTTTAAATATATTTACAGGGTGACCTGTAGTTAGTGGCGGAGCTGTTAAAAAGGTGATAGTACGGGGCAATTCCAGTCGATATTACTATGAGACCTATTGTCCTGAAGTTAACCCTTTCCAAGATATTCCTACTTAATGAATATTACAAAAAAATCCTATTTAAAATCTTAGAATAGCTATAAATCCTAAAAATTGGTCCTTCTGGGCTATGTTTTTTTTATTTTGCAACAAAGATAATCGAAATAAGGAACGTTAATAGTCAAATCTTTGTAATTGTCGGTATCTAACGGGAAAATCGTTAAACAAAAACAATAAATGAAAAAAAAATACGGTGAATGCCTCTAAAACGTCAATTTACTCAAAAAAGTCCGTCTATAATTATTACGTACATAAAAATTATAAAATATCGCATAAACTACACACATAACTGCACGTTTGAAAAACTAATCAGGATGATTAGTAGGATTTAGGATGTGACGTAATATTGAAGTATAACAAGCCTTAGTAGATGTTTACTTCATTTCTTCAACATTTTCTTACAAATACAATGTACAATTTACAAGTTACACATAGCATACATACTTTATATTATCCGTAACGGGCTCCGAAACATCCGACGTTTTAAAATACATAACAAAATAATGATATACGATGTGTGTCCAATAAAAACGCAAACCGATCCAATATGGTGGCTGTGACTCCATCTTTAGCCACTCTCCTACTAGCTCGCGTATTAGTTTATAGGCCAGTGGGCAGTTATTACTCATATCTATTACCTGATATATCAGATACCTATCAGATACCTGATATCTATCACGACCATATCAAGTCAATCATCAAATGGCATCAAGAGCATTTAATTGCTAATGAGAAATTTCGGGGCAAAATTTCAGATCTAAACTTAAATCATTAATCATTAGATTCTAAATTTAAAAACGGAGTAATTTAGAAAAGAGCATTTGTAAGGTTTATTAGAAGGAGTCATTAATAAACGAAATTTGTTAAACCTTCGATGATCAGGTTTATTTTAGTTCCATGGAAAAACGAAGCGAAACGATAGTAGTTATGATTACTTATTAAATATATTTATTTATTCTTTCTCAACTGCTAGCAATAGCTCTCTAGGAATCAGTTTCTTATAAGAAGTTTTTTGTAGATTCTAAACGGTAATAACGGTTATATTCAATAATATATGTATGAGCAGGCGTAGATACTTTGTTAGGATAAAGTGATTTTTGTGAAAATCGTAGATTAAAAAAATATAAAAAAAAGATAAATCTAAAAAGCATTTGAGATCAGATGGTGCGGTTGGTAGTACTGAACTACACTTTTGGCACCCTATGACCCTTTTTTGAGTCCAAGCAGGATTCTTGTAGGGACGCTTAAGAAATATGGCCAGGTTGGGATATTAATTAATATATGACCCCATTTGGTATTGAAATTAAATAATTACAACAAAAGCTGCATGATGGTTAAATGCTGCAACAGATGGAACATCTTATTTTGTACAATTTATCGACGGTACCCCCAAACAATCTTACACTATTCTCAGATATATCCAGTCAACTATTACCACATCGACAATAATGTTATATCAACTTTGAAGATAATGTTACTCAGTTGACAATGATTATTACATTACACAATTTTGGAGGTTTTAAATTAGAGGTCTGCTAGCAGACCAAATAGATTTAAAGCATTCCAACATTCGTCGGATAGTGTGGGGCTTTGTCAATTTCGACTGCTGAATCTATTGATTCAGTTCCTGCCTTCCTTCAGCTCGCCTTCGAATGCCACTAGAAGCATATAATTGATTTTAGATGCACTCTTCAAATCCTTTCTTAGTGCGCGTCGTCCTTATAGAATGTACCTGCTGTCTGAATTTCAACTCTTTTGCTTATGGCGTTTTGGATCTGCGATGGTCTTTTCTTTCAGGACGAACTCTCTTAAATATATATAGAGAGAGAACATGATACGATTTTTCGTATTTAACTCGTTTACGGGCATTTCTTAAAAAAAACACAAAAAAAACACGTATTTCTTTATTTTTAATGTAGAAGCTAACTTTTAAATTTCATAGTGATATCTCTCTCTAAAAATGACGTGTTTTTTTTTTTATTTTTAAAAGTTATTCCCACTTTTCACCCTCTTAGGGGACGAATTTTCAAAATTCCTTTCTTAGTGCGCGTTAGTCTTATAAAATGTACCTACTGTCCGAATTCCAAGTCTGCTTTTGCCGTTTTGGCTCTTCGGTGGTCTTTTCAGTCAGGACCAACTCTTTTATATATATAGATTATGTACCTACTTCCGAGTAGAACGGTATAAAATATTATAAAATTTAAATATTGGTAGGGATATAAAATAAATTAAATAAAAGCAAAAAGTGTTGCACATTTGTACCTCTTTCCCTTGAAAAGAAATTTTATGAAAGACTGTGAGATTAGAGGAAAGAGCCACTGTCACGGGGAGCTGGATTAGACTGATTTATGTCCTCTCCTCTCTAGCCTCTTACTCGGCGAAAAATGGTGTTCGACGTCCCAGGGTATTATGGGTCTGCTTTTTATTGTTATTATAAGGAGTCTCTAAAATAGTTTTTACCTTACATTTTATCATTTATTTCATTGTTTTATTTATCAGTTCCGCAGGTTCTCACTTCGAGTTTTTTTCCTTTTTAACATTCTTCATAAATACAAACTATCGTTAGTTTAAGTATGGAAAAGATAATATAATTCTGGGAAATCAGTAGATTTTGATAATCATTTTGATTCACCAAGAAATAAAAGTTTTGTTTAACATTCCGAAGTGTAGATGATACATCTACAGCAGCGGTGAATAAGTGGTTAAGCCGGATTTTGTCCAGAACAAGTTGACAGCTTTCAGATAACCGGAATCGTGTCATTCTCATACTTGTTGACTCCTTTTCAAGCCAATACCTAACTTAGCCCCTTATTCTCTACGAAAATAACTCGATTTCGCTTACTTAAATACAAGAAACTCATTTTGGAGAAAATGGAGAAAATTAGACTTTACCACTTATTCATCGGGGCTGTAGATATATTTGTTGAAACATACAATTCTAGATAAAATTATTACAGAAGTAAACACATTTCCCATGATTACATTCTCTTTTCCACACTAAAGCTCATGATAAATTGCAAATGGTATTTCCTATACAACAGAGCACATATTATTACTACATATTATAAAATTAAAGGTAATATTGTCGCTTCGAGTTGATTCAAAACAAGTTTTAACTTTTCATTTTTTTCCCTATTAATATTTTCCAAAAATACAAGTAGTCATGAGCTTTCGTGTGGAAAAGAGAATGTAATTATGGGAAATATGCACACTTTGCTAATCATTTATCTAGAAATGAACGTTCCAACAAACATATATCATCTATACTTCGAAATGTTAGCTGAAACTTTTATTTCTTGATGAAATGATTACCGAAATCTACTCATTACTAATAATTAAATCATATTTTCCAAACTAAAACTCTTTTTATCCATAGTATTTTTGTAAAAGTTAAAAATAAGCAAACAAAATAAAACAATCAAAACGTATTGTAACTCAGCGGAACAGATCCCGCCCTAAATTTTAATATAATTTTAACAATGAAGAAAAAAATGAAGTGAAGGTAGAAAAAAAGTCTTTTCCAAATATAATCAATTGTGTAAACAGAATTAATAAAACATAAATATCTCATAGATTTCGATAGTACGTTCATTAAGAAATGAACGTTTCAACAATCATTTATCATTTATACTTCGAAATTTGAAGTTGAAACGTTTATTGAGGTAATGTATTTTATTTCTTTATGGAATAACTACAAAAAATCCATAATTACATACTCTATTCCATACTTAAGCTCTCGATAATTTGTATTTTTGGTGAATATTAAAAAGGAAATGAATAAAACTTGTTGTAACTCGACTCAAACCGGCAGAACCGATACCGTTTTTTAGATTTGGTAGATCAGCTTGGTATTTATATAATACGATCTCTGAAGCCTTTTGGTGTAAATGATGTCCAGCTTAAACTTTTTTCATTATAAATTTGTCTAATAAGTACAGTTTTTAGAGAGAATGGTTTCCCTTCATTCGGTTCACCTTCACTTTCCCAAGAGAGGTAGAGGGATGGTTGGGAAAACGAAAATTCAGGATTAGAACTCAAAATATAGGTTTTTAAGTAGGTGTACTTTCGCATTAGCCTGAAGCCATTCTATCAGACCAACCCACAGTATATACAATAGTTTTAGCAATGCATTTCCTCATTTGAGACAATGATTCCTGAGGTTTAACATAATTTCTATTATACATAAACTAACCTGTAAAGGCAATCTGATTTACGTCAAATCTGAGAATCAGATATTCTAGGATTAAAAAGATTCAATCGAACCATTAAAAAAATACGTACACCATGTAATTGTTATGGTACATTCTGCCTTGAATATCCCAAGCTTTCTATTATGGTATTATTTTTTATAATTCATTTTTTTTTAAATGTATTCTTTAATATTCACTTGCACCTTCGCCATTCCGCATACAGGAAATTTGATCCAAGTGTTCTTCCCTTTTCTTATCTACAAGAACATCAATCAAGTTTTGGAAGTGAAAACATCAATAGTTGAGCAGGTCTCTTGGCCATCGTCTTTTTCTATCAAGCCCGTGTATCAGGGAGTAGGAATGCGGAGGAACGAGTGGATTTTGTGTTGATAACTGGAATGTTTTGTATTTGTTATGAATATATAATTTTATAGTAGGAATGTTCATGCCGTTGTGCATGGAGTTGATTCGATATATACCATTAACAATTTTTCTTAGCATTTTGGACTGTGTTGGTTGTATCTTTTGTATGTGGACGTGTTGTTCCCCATATGTCCAAACGTCTTAGAATACTGTTAAAGATATATCGTTTGTTTCGTAAGTCTACTGAAGATCTGTGGCCCAGAATATGTGATAGTTGTATATATCCTCTTGTCAGTTCTTATCTTTTTAATCTTGTATGTATGTTGTGAATTAAGTCTTTTGTCCAAATATAGTCCTAAATAACGTACATAGTTTACATAAAGTTTTTCGTCGTTGTCGACTGCGGGAAACGAAGATTTCCGTATTGAGAAGCTTTCAGAGCTTTAAAATAAATTATAATTTATTTTATTATAATTAATTGTAATTATTATGAAATTCCTTATAACAGTCAAATAATTAGTTATGGTCATGTTATGATTTTCAGTAAAGCTCTTTTATTAGTTTTCTTTCTTACATATTCGGGGATTGTCATCATCATTTTCATATGGTACTCTGCTTATTGACTTATTTGTCACAGTCAATTCACTACATCCTTTTTATCATATTTCATAGCTTAATTAATGAACGGCATTGAATGAAATCTGAGTATCAGAGCAGAACATACGTAAAGAACTTCAAAGTGGTACTTCTCAATTCATACAGTACATTTTAATGGGCCCGACTTGGTACTTGTTACATCATTTCATCCAAAGACCTCTGTTATAGAATAGAAAAATAATTTTATTCTGGGACCAGGTCCCTTTAGAATAACAATATTGTACAGAAATTAATAGAAATATATCTGGCCAGACTTTTACATTATTAGAATACAGCAATTAAATATGAACTAATTGTTCTCTTAGAGAAAAAAATATATATATATGCACGTGCAATGATTTCGAATTAATAAAAGTTTATCTTCGTTAAAATGAAAACTTTGGCTGGGGTGGGGGGGGTTATCCTATACAAGTTATATGTCAGAAAATAATATTAAAAAAAAGTCCCTGAGAGTTTCCAATTTTAACAGATTTAATAATCCTTCAATAATCAAAAAACAAAGTTGTAGGTACCATGTTTTACGTATTATAATTTTATTTATTATCTCTTTTCTTCCCTTTACTGCATGAAAGGAGTAACAAAAATAAAATATAAACTTTATTAATAAACCGGATCCCTTTTTCGATCAGCTTTCCTAAAATCTTGACACACACGCGCGCACCACATATCACACACATACCATTAATTACCAGATATCATTTATGATGGTATTACCATAGTGAATAAGTTGCGAAAAACTCAGCTTTCTATTGATTATGCATCCGTATCGGCTAGTAATACAATAGAATTTAGTGTAACAGCTCGTCGAGACACTCCATTATAAAAACACATTATTTTATTATCAGTTTCTCCTTCATGATAAATGAAACTTTTGAAGCATCTTCATATGACCCCTGTGTACCATATATTGTACTAAGTCGGGCCTGCCCAATTACAATCATTAGATTTCACAATAGACTATAAAAACCATCTAACCTGTAACCAATACAAGCGTTTCAAAAAACTAATAATTCTTGGCCGTTTCACAATGAAATTAATTTTTGTGGTTTCCTGATTCATTGCAGATTCATGAAACAATAAACTTAACAATTTTTTTTCCACTTATAATGGCAATTGATTACATATCAGGACAAATGCTATTTCTGGTCCACTTATGTTTTAGGTGAAAGTTTTGACTTCAAAGTTAGTAAATAGTGAATCTTATTCAGAGCTAGAAATTTTACTTAGACCCAGAGAGTTGACTTTGGAGCTAAATTCTTGATATTTTAATCTATATCCCTAGAATTATTCTCCAGATTCTATCCTACATTTCTAATCTCTCTCCTAAAAAATCGAATTTGTTTATCATTCCTTGATTATCCATTCAAAAGTATATAAACATTCCACGTTGTAGGGAAATCTAAGATGTATTAAGCATATGACCTATACGATTTCTTTCTTTTTTAGATTCATAAATGTCTTCCATCTAATGTTTATAATTATTACTATTTGTTACAATATTTTCTGAATCAGGAATATTATTTAAATCTTACGATTTTGGTGGGTCAGTTTCTTTAATGCCTTTTTAATCTGGAATCATTGGGATTCATCTGTTTCTTATCGTTCTGATATACTCATAAGGAAACACTACAATGAATCCTCACCACTCATTTCGAAATTATAGACGTGATCATTTGGTCATATTCCGTACTCATATTTCATCACAAATCGGAAGTTTGGAGTTAGATCGGAAGAATGGTACTCCAGCCAAGAGTGTCTTTGAGCCCTAGATGTCAATATCAATAATGACCAATGTTAAGATCATGTCGACCATGGAGTGCTTGACAAATGTTATGAATATGTTATAAAATACTCTTACTTTTTCTCGTTAAGTTTCAAGTGAAGATTTATACGTACAAAAGAGGGAGATATTTAGATTTTTAAAGTTCAAATTTGGTATAAGAATTGTATTAAAATCCCGAAAAAATCCAGTTTAACAAACATGACCATTAATTAACCTATTTTGAGCGTATATCTACCGATTTTGTATCTCATTGAATATTTTATAATCCAATTCAATGATGTATTCAGTTTACGATTGTTTTATGACAAAATGAATAATTGATTGTTTAAATTAAATATGAAAGGTATATTATTTTTAATAAAACCAGTGCAACAAATGATTGAGTGGGCTGTTTGCTGAATAATAAAATATTACGGCTGGTAAAAGTTTCTCTACCCCACGTGAAGAATAAACTCCATTTACCTGTCAAAGGCCTGTCAGTCAGAATTGAGTTCATCTCTTCATTCGATCCTCACTGTGTCCCTCACCTGGTTCGTCTATGGTATAGTTTGATAAATGAATTATGAATAAAAAAGTGTTCGATTTATCTATTTTTACTTCTATATCACGATAATGCACAAACATTTAAGAATTATTTTTGGTGTTAAAGATTATTTTTAAAAGAAAAAGTTTGTGTAAGTCTACAGATATATTTTTTACGCCACACTAACCAATTTAACATATAATGACTACAAATCCCTACCGGAATCTACAATACCGATGTACTTCGTGTAATTTTTATTTCATTTTTTTAGAAAATATAATTATGCTTCTTATTTTACTGGAATGTTAAGAACTGCAAATATTAAATTACTCTAATTATTGAAATATTATATTACAAGGAACTGTCCCTTTGAAAATCGTTGTGATTTGTAGAAGGGTGATTATGTATTTAAATTATTCGTAGTTATTGTTTTTTTCAAGCTTACTGGGTTTAATTTCGCTTACCTGGGTAGTCAAATTAAAATTAAAATATATCCTGCTTTATATTTTCTCAAGTAATTTATTTTATTTTTTTTGTTAATCCTTACTTAAAGAACTTAATATTTTCTAAGTGCTTTTTAAAATCTAAGTGTGATTTTTTGTGAAATAAGATATTTTACTTCCCAATCTACTCAGAAAGTCCCATAGCAGATGTACTTCGTATGTTTAAAATTTTAGCTAGACAAAAAATCGATTTTTTTTTTCTGAATCTGCTTTGTTTTATGAAATTACAATTACAACATATTGAACATATAATATGTACATGTAGACTCTACAGCCTTCTATTGCCCTCAGGTATTTCAAGGATATACATTATCTGAGTCCGCTGAAGGCGGTTTCTGCAAAACCGGCACAAGACCGCTGCCTCAATACAATTCAAAACGAGGAGGGACCGCTTACGGGATTAGGAAAGGGAGTGAAGAAGAAGGGTGAAGATAAAGGAAGAAGAGAAGAGAGAAAATGGAAGGAAAGGAAGGATAAGGACAACAAACAATCGATATATTTTCTGAATATGTCCGTCCATATATCCGCGGCATTTTATTTGTTGTTTTATTTTGGATTGTACTGTTACTCTAAATTTTGTTGGAGAAAACCTAACTTTGGGAAAACTCTCAATTAATAAAAAAAATATTTGTAATATATTTATAATATATTTTATAAACATTTTACAAATATGGTATGAATATGAGAACAATCACAAGTTGTATTCGAACAATCTCAAGTATGTATATCTTGAACATCCCCAAAAGATAGATTAACATTAGAATGTAATGTTAAGAAGCGAGGTGAAAATATGCCTCATTAAGAGTCAAGAAATGATAATAGATGGAAACGCTAATTTTTTTCTAATAGCAGATTTATATAAAGTCTCTAATAAATTATTTATTCCAAAAAAAATCTAACTTATCAATTGCATCGTTTTCAAAACGCCAATAACAAATACCACTATAGATATAAACAATGATTTTCGTCTATGCGAGATTAAGATATTTTTCAATGTGGAATCATTAGACACCTAATGTTTCTAATGTAATTAATATATTCAGTAAACCAAACATATCATATTTGATGCTTGTGTTATTTCAAATTCTAGATTCATTAGAATTATATCTATATCATTTATCATTCTTCGTTCAACCACATTAAACTATACTGTGTTTTATAAATATGAATTATTAGTTATTTAATTTTCCAATATACCAAACGTAGTGACAGTAAGTTGTATTAGCATCGCCTAGCCAATCTTAATCATTTAGTAATGTTATATTATGTGCAACTTATAAAGATGAACATTGCATGAAGAAGAAGCTGAAGCTGAGATTATGTACTCGATACTAAGTTGAAGGGTGTACAAATTACTTTATAGGTTAATCGTTATTTGCTGAGTCGATATTTTCTTTGGTTTTGTAAACAAGGAATACATGAAGTTTTTTCGATAAGCATCTCGAGTAAATATATTGTAAGCTTTCCAATATAGGAAATATGTATTAAATCATTTTCAAAAAAAAAAAAAATAACTATAATTGATTTGGTTCATAATTTATACAATATTTAGGGCCGAGAGATAAAAACTGTTTTACGTCTGATGGAAATACTGTATTAGTAAGATTAACGAACCACTTATCATTTCCTATATTAGCCGATCTTTTTTTATTTACTTTTGATATCTTTTTTATTTGATTTTCTTTTATTTGTTAAAAGTTTTTTCGTATGTATTATTGATTGTATTATAAAAATGTTCGTAGATATTTTGTGGTATTATTTTACGCAATTCGGTTTTGTAGTTTTCAATGTCTTTATTTAGTTTGTCTACTTTTAGTATTGAGCTTTTTATTTCCATATTTAGAATGTGTTTTTTAAACCTATAGAGGGCTCTATTGAATCCTGTTAAATATCGTTTTTCAATTTTACAAGTTGTATTTATACGTTTGAATGTATTATCAATGTGTTGGTAGTAGTTGTTCTGACCGGCATCTTAATAAAAATGTTCTATTATTTTTAGCGGCGGCTAGTTTTTTATATGAGTTTTGAAAACCCTCCATCAGTGAGCATGTATGTGTACCGTGTGTCTGTTTAATGTCGTCGTAAAATCCCATCTCCTCGTATATCACTGTAGATATTCAATATACACTCAATCACTTACTTCGCAATATATCATAGAATGTTTATATTGCATTAGCTATGATCAACGAATAAGTAATCGATTTTTAGGAACATCAGTTTTATTTAATTGTTGAATCATATTAGACTATTTATTATTATATCACCAAGAATTAATTAAATTTGCATAACACGAGCTTAGACCTTGAACATCCGATTTTTTGTTGACAGCGCGATTTTTATATTTCTCTATAGTTATCATTTCCTTTATATTTCGTTTGAAGCTATTTTTCTCTTGGTGTATCACTTTAGGTGCGTCAAATTTAAATTTATGTTGAGTATTTCTAAAATGTGTAGTGAGGGCTGTTTGATCTGGTTTATTGGGGTTTTTTATTATTGAATCACAACTATATTTGTGTTGGTACACTCTTCGTTTTAATTATTGTTCCGATGTTCCGAAATAGGATTTGCCGCGATTATCTTCACATTTTATTTCGTACACGACATTTGATTTTACTCTAATTTATCCGAATCCTTTTATATACATTTCCAGGCACCCAACATGAATTTCCAAGGACTTAGATAATTGAGATTCATAGCACGACTGACCTAATTACCCAGTGCTTATGTTTCTGCCTATTCTAAGAACTTTTCTTTAAACCAAACTTTATTTATAAAACTGGGAACTGGGAGAATTAAAATATTCCTGTGAGCTAATATTATTATCATTACACTGTTCTGTTTTCTAATATCCCGCTTTAAAACTTAAGGCGGGGAAAATAGAAAACAGCAATTACTTGACAATAGACTGACGAAAAATGTATAAACAAACAATGAAATTATGACGGGATGTCTTTCAAAATTAAAAATGTCCATGTTTGTAAAGTCCATTTATTACATTTCGGTTTTTTCATAACGGATGGGACGAAAAGGATTTTTCACTTTTATTTTGGAGTAAATGACTTCCTGTCCTCCTGTATCGTTTAATAACATCCCACTGATTCCTTATAACAGGTCCGGTACTACACCTTGGAATCCTCATACTAGACTCAAACGACAAGAAACGCTATTTCACGCTACTTCAACATCCACTATACAAACGCTCTGAGTTCTCAATTAATTACAAAAACTTATATGCATGACAATCATTAGAACCATCTGGACCTACGGAATAGAACATATGTGTAAAACGCTCTTCCGAATAAAAACATGTTCCACTACAACACATGAATGCCTTGGCTTCAGGACGATTTAGATACTGTACTTTTTTTTGGACAAACGTTGTGCAGAGATGTGGTTTGTTATTAAAAACATCAGGCTCAGTCGCCAAGTTTTGCTCAGTTTATAGAGGCTAGGCTACAGGAGAGTCTCTAGTTCCCACATTGTTAATCAAGAGCTGTTAACAGATTAAAAAGACTTTCTTCGCTCTACCACTGAGCTAACCCGCTTCTGTGCTCTTCCAAAAAGGTATAGTAAATATTATTTCTCGATGTAAGGACAAAGAATTCTAGTTCCACGTGATAAGTTGTACAGGATTACAAATCATATCAATAAAATAACTGAGGCCTAGACAACAACAACACGGGCTATTATCAGTATTTTTCAGGATTACATTTATTACTGAATTTTGACCATAAATTTGATAATTCGAAATTATTAGCTATCAAACGTGAATTCTAATAATGAAAACATTACCATTGAAGACAGATTGTGGATGGACATACATCAGGCGGGCATCAACTTCTGTCATCCGCCTGACTCACTAGCAGGCATCAAATGTGTCATCACTGAAGCCCCTGACGGGCAACATGCAATTTCACTATTACAAAAAAATTGCTAACCCGCCATATTGCGTAACATCAGTCATTTCATGCTCGTCGTGTATTTAATATTCGGATAAGCGTAAGAAGATTTATTTATATGTAGAAAAGAACTTTCCATCATATATGGAACCAGCATGCACAAGATGAAACATACATGTTAAAATTAGATTAATAAAAAATACAATAAACCGTTATTATCATCACATAATGTCAATAAATAAAAATTTACGATAAGTAAAATAAACATGTTTTATCTTGAAAAGAAATATTTTTCTGACCTCCTCCAGGACCATTTTCTTCTCCAGGTACATATGTTTCAGTATCATTTAAGAATAAACTAATTATAAGAAAAGAATTATTATAAAAAATACCTTTAGTTATCAACATGAATTGTTAATCTGACTAACCTGTGAACAGGCCGAGTCCTGAGTTTCGCGCAATACGTCACGAGCACGTTGGTGATGTTGATGAAGCGTACTCTTAAGATTTAACTGTAACAAAAGTCGCTAAACGCATTTAATGATGTTTTCACTTTAAAATACTTCTATAATAAACTCCAGGCCCATCCAAACCCACTAGTTTCCATCCTTGGATCCAATTCCATCACGGACAATCCTTCTAGGCGTCTGAAGAGAAGATGGCCTCGGGACCTTCTATAATAGAAATGTAATTAGAGTGCTGCCAATGGGTAGTGCCTCTACACGTCATTTCATGTATTTATTTATTCATACTGCCCTTGTACTAGATGTATATATTAAAGTTGTACAATTCAATAAAATAATTTGTAAAAAATTAAAAAAAATACTTCTAATACTTTTACTCCTAAATTAATTATATTCCACTGACCTTAAAACAGATTGTTGTTATCTTTTAGAATTTTTGCCATTGATGCCGTAATTTGGAAATCATCTCGACAATGAAAACACTCGAAATGAGGTTTATGAACCCGTCAAGCCACTATCCAAACAGAGAGATATATCTGGGCGATATAAGTGCTACAGGGTGACTATCGGTAAACAGCACAGCTGAGGAAACAGGAGAGTGGAAGAACAAATAAGGCGATTAGCTAGTGTTTGCTTTTATCTCCGGGTCCTCTAATCACGTCCCGGTGGCTTTTCAACTAATTGATGGAACCCCTTGTTGTTATTGCGGTAGGCGATCTTGTCTGTTTGTTTGTCCTTCGTGCCGTTTGTATTCTCATTGCTATGGCTCCTAATGGATATATAGTTCTTGATGGGATAAGTTATCCATTGGAAGTCATGTGTGTGGATTACTAGATCACACTAGCAAATGAAAAATGAAAAAAAAAAAGCTTTGCAAGGATTTTTCAGCCTTTTAAGTCACCAACAGGGGCTATGGACGCACATGTCTGTTTTTCTTTTATTTCGGTTTCTATTTAATAATTACATGAAATTGTATTTTAAAATATCACCTGTAACTTTATGTGAGGCATATAAGACCTGTGACTTTAACTACGGAAATAGTTATGACAAATAGACAAATTATTAAACAATCAGGTTAATAAATTAGCTAAAACATCTTTATATTTTTATTAAACTTAATAATATGTCAATAACAATTTCTGATATATTGTTTATAATTGCGTGGGACCCTAAATAGCTGTGAAAGTCCACATTTTTTTCTTATTTGTATATTGTAACTATGTAAATTTTACATATTTTAATGTACGATTGATATTTGAAAATAAAGTTCAGTTACTACAAAATCTGGAGAAAAATAAATACTATAATAATTTATAGTCGTGCCTTGAATATTTAATTTAGTCCAAAGCAATGGCAAGCAATGAGCGGGCGAAGTCCCTCTGCACCGCACAGGCCGAGAGGCGCACGAACTTTAAGGGTTAGACCATTAAACTACACTATCATGGTACGAATGACCATTTATTATTGTACAAACATAGAGAATTACAAAACATAACATTTTCCTTTTCTCCACTTGATATAAAATAATTGAAAAGTTTTCTATTAAGAGCTATATGCACTTTTCAGAAATAAATATTTTTGGTATTTATATAAGTAATATAAATACTATAAATTAACACTATTATGGTTTTTAATATGTTTATTTTGAGTCTTAAATGAGATACAACTTAAAGTATTCAATGCAAATAACACGCACTGGCGAAATAACAGCAGCGTGTGCCAAATTTTAATTCATCCAGGAAAGTCATATATGCGTGTGTGCGTGTGTGTGTGTGATAATATTTATCATCTTTAAGTAGACCAAGATGAATGCCTAGATCATTTGAATGATTAAAAATGGCTATAAGATTCTTTTTTATAATATTGTAAATTGGAACAATGGAAAAAACTTCCTTAAAAAAATTTTACATGGGATTTGGTGAGGCACTTTAATAAAATAGGAAGTAGTAATTAATTTCTTCCATTATAATTCACTTTAGACGAACATGAAAAGTAAAAAAAAAATGCGTTTAGATTGAATTACAATCGCTATTAGCTTGAATGTACTTGAGCGTAACGTGTAAGGTGTTGTAAGCGTCTCTACGATCATAGAAGCTGCTTACAACAATTTACGTTTGATATAGTTCATTTTTTTACACTTGATTATAAATATTTAAAAGGCCTACAGTGCCAAAGAATACTACAAAATCACAGAGTTAGCACTTGACCGTAGAATGAAGTGACAGAATCTAGAAGTTGTATAGGGGCCCAATTTAGATGAAATAAGGCACGAGCCAGCAATTGCCTTGATACAAACAGGACTGATTGGAGCTGGCGGAGAAAATGACTCTGATGCTTCTTCATGCTAACGAAATCATTATTTTACTCCATTTCATCTCATACATTTCTTTTCATAACATATTTATAACCTATTGATATGATTTATTTTCGGATCCTGTATTATCCTAAGGCTAATATAATTTTTTAAGGATAACTAAGTTGGAGATTTTTTCTGGATTTGCATAATACGATTTTCTGGGTATTTGGGTCCATCCAATTTACATAAAACAAGCCAATTTAATGTATTTTAAGAATAATAGTGGCACCCACCGTCTTGTTAAAAGTTAAGGTAATTCAACATTATGTTAGTATGGATTCTCCATCAATCCTCTGCTTCGATTGACTTATAACATTTTCAAAGGCATTTTCACTTCATACTACAGAAATCCTTTTGCTTTCACTTGTCAGGGCACTCAGAGATGTCTTGAGATTGAAAGTAAAGTCACGTGATCTTGTGGCAACATACTGGATTAAGAAGGAAACAGAAAAGTAGATGAAACATAACAATAAATATCGGCTGTCGTTGAGATATGTTTTTGACTTTAAAAAATATATTTTCATGTATTTACCAACCAGGTGTGAATAATTTGTACAATGAGGTCTGTGGTAGAGCTATTTCCAACTATGCCACAATTCTTCTTACCACTCAATGACTAGAGGAGTCTTCTTTGGCTTTTACTGGAATTATAGTTTTTTCCGTGTTATAACTTTTTGAACAAAGATTCCGTTATGACAAATTCAATAACAACAGTAAACAAAGATAACTGTCAGGTATCAATAGCTATTTTTTAATTAATTTTAATTTTTTTTGTTTTCTTTCAAATGGATATTTTATTAATTAAAACTAAGATATAATTTTTGGTTTATATAATTCAAATAGTAATTTAATTTCACATTATGATTGGGGCATGTGGTGCAATAGTGAGTAATGTGATGGGGAGGGGACGGATCAAGATGACTCTTAAGACAGTTGGTGTTGGAGAAGGCTGTAACTCGGATCGCTACTCTACTCTTTGAAGGCTGTGACTCGTCTCGCTACTTTACCCTTTGATTGTCGCTATCTCTCCATTTTCTTCATCTTCTCAATCTCATCGGTATAACTGTATGTTAAATTTCACCTCACCCTGGACTCACCGGTAAGAGACATTTAGTTTTATACTCTTAATCATTTAGAAATTGTCATCTCATCTTCACGAACTCGCCTCAAACTGTTCAAGAGCTCAGTTTTATTTATTCACTGACTTTCAATATATTGTTTTTGTTGGTAAACTCATTTTTTTTATTAAATAGTTAATTTTAAATTTGTTTTGTAAACCCAATTAATTGCAAGTGTTTATTGCATTCTCGTTTTTGCTCATAATTATTATTTACTTTTAAATCACTTTTGTTGTATTTCTTTAGGTTTAGATGTGCACATACATATTTTTGTAATTGTTCTCTTTTTCTATTTTTTACATTATATATCTATTATTTACTTTTGTATTTTCTTTCTTTTGTATAATTTATAAATTTGGGGAATCAATTTACCTGTTTTTATTTTATTTTTTTTATTTATTGAATTCACGACCGGCAAATTCGCTCGGATAGAAGGTTAGCGAATTATTACTAGGAGCCCCTTCTTCCACAATAACCGTAACATTTGCACTCGTTATATTTCCTTCTGATAGCTAAAAGGCGGTGACCTTGCCTTTTAGCTAAATGTCCGGAAGTCTTTTTTGCTTTGGGTTGCTTCGATCAGTCCTAGGAGGTATGGTGCGATATTATTCTTTTTTTTAATTTCACGTTATGTTCTACTTATACAGAACTTCTATAAGCCTATTATGCTAAAATCCTTGCTGGGGACTCATTTTTTTCTTTTCTTTTTTTTCTGGGGTTTTTACAACTTAAGGAGTCATATCCCCAATACCCAAAAGCCACAGCTCTCTGTCAATCCATCCCCCTCACGGAGGCCTCTGACTGCCAAGGATTCCTCTACATCCTCTATCCATTTTTTTTTCTTTGGTCTTCCACGCTTTATTCTTTCAGGTGGTATATAATTATGAATTTTCTTTGGCCAGCAGTTTTCGTCCATCCGCGTCAAGTGGCCATACCACTTTAACCTTTTAGTTCAGATCTGGTAAAAGATGTTCTTTTGACATCCGACCTTGTCTCTGATTGCTGCGTTTGTGACCCACTTGGTTCTCGATATACCAGAGCTTCTTCTCCAGAAATCCATTTCCATGGAAAGCAACCTATTCTCCCCCTTCTTCGTGAGTCACCAAACCTCTGACCCGTAAGTGGCTACGCTCTCTACGAAGGAGTGGTAGATCTTCTTTTCAGTTTCCAATCTTATTTCCTTACTCCATAGGGTGGAATTTATCGAACTTATTATTTGTTTCCCCTTTTTTACTTTCTGTTCGATGTCACCCTCACTACCTCTCCAAAAGAGAGCCAGCATGCGAGGTACTTGAACTGTTTGCAAGCATTGAGCGTCCAGTCATCGATTTCAAGTGGTAAATTTGGAGCGTTGAAAACCATATTCAGCCCCTCTCTGGAATATGTGTCCAGCAGCTTCCTCATCATATAGTTCGCGTCATCCGGATGCGATTATTACTTGATTATCGGCATACTGCAAATTGTATCTTCAAATCATCTCCGATTTGAGCACTTTGATTTTGATCTTTTCCAGTCTTTAAGGGCTTTTTCTATATAAATGTTGAAAATCAGGGGTGAAAGGCAGCAGCCCTGTTTCAAACCTTTGTTAATTGGGAAGCTTCTAGACACTCTATCTCCTATTTTTATTGCCCCTGTTATGTCTTTACAGAGCCCTTCAATTCCTCTGATAAGGTATCTCGTAATAGATGTATGTTCCAAAGCCTTCCACAGTTTCCCTAGAGGTACGATATCGTAGGCCTTGTGTAAAGCTACAAATATCATGTGGAGTTCACGGTCGTGGGCCATCTTTTTTATATAGTTTGTGAGAACTTTTCCTCACTGATTTCTCCCTTTAATTCATTTTCAATTCGGTTTTTAATTATTCGGCCGTATAATCTACTCAGCGAGCTGGTAACCTTAATACCTCTGTAGCTTGAGCAATTCTTCTTTTGACCTATTTTGAAAACTCGGGTGATATATCCTAGCTTCCATTCTCCAGGGATCTCTCCACCATTCAACAGAAGTGTCATACTCTCTCCCAGTGCCATTTAGAGTTCGACTGGGCCTGCTATTATTAATTATATTGGAATAGAACCGGGACCGGGAGATTTCCTATTTTTCATTTGATAGAGTGTTAGTTTTTTCTCTTTGATTTGCAGGAGTATGAAGTTTTTTAAATGATCAATCACCCGGGCAGGTCTCTAGGCCATTGTCTTCTTAAACTTCTTTTAGTAAGTCGGGGTAACACGGAATAAGAAAAAGAAAGAAAGTGTATTTTGTGTTGATGAGAGAATATTGCATATTTGTTGTGAATATATGACTTTACAGTGGGAAAAATCTGTCGTTGTGTATTGTGTGATTCGAAATGAAAAAAGTATCATTAAAAATTCTTCTTATAATAATGGAGCGTGTTGCTAGTATCTTGGGTATAAGTTAGAACCTCTTTAGCTAAACCCCGAATTTCTGCTCCACATTTCCAAAAAGGTCTAATAATTAAATTATTGTTTTAGTATAAACAATAATTATATCACTTGTGTAAAAAATGTTTGAAGTGTATTAGAGAGGAATATTATGAATACTGTAATAATGAATAAAATAATGAGCGATATGCCTTATTTCTATAGGGGCCTTATTTGAGTTAAATTTATTATAATATGTTAATGTTAATAGGAATTATAGATTTGATCAATGTTATTTTTGTCGTTGTTTATTTTATCATTAAAATGTTAAATTCAATTTTATCAGGATTATAGAAAATGCTTAAGTTCCGAAATAAGCAATGATTACCTGAAACTGTCCTAAAATTACACCAGCCCTTGTAATAAATATCATTCTATATTATGTATTATTTATATTACGTGGCCTGAATTCGTGATAAGGAGTGGAAATGGTATCAAGTAGAAATTGGAAAATAATGGTTTTCTTTCCCTGGGAGGAAATACGACCAACTCTTACCTCTGCAAGGGAAAGTAAACTGCCTGAATCAGCCCAATTACACGGAAAATAAAACTAAGTCAGCAATTTATGCATTCTCTCTGTCTCGTTATACGAGTTCTTTAGTTTTCTCTTTGTGCTCGTATACCAACCAGCCAGGGGTTCTTACCTTCTTTTTTTTAAATTTTTTTCACCAGAAGTTTCTGTTTGGTTACTGCCATTGAGAATAATTTAGAGAATTCGGGCTTTGAACCTTCCAAACTTTACTTTTTCCTCTGTTGTTTAAACATATTTTTTTTTAAATTGTCTGCTGTGTAATATATTTTTTTCCATTGAGCTCTGATTGTCAAGAAATATAGATACGCTTTATACAAAAATAAGAATAAATGCTGAGTTTTGGGTTGAACGTCTTGGGGTGGAGGTGCGTTCCCGGATTATGAGCCTTTTTGAGCGATTATTCGTTGGGATGTATTGCACTTCTGTTTTGAGATGTGATTGAACTTACTTTTTATTGTGTCTTGATAATGCCTGAATAGGCGAAACGTCGACTGATAAGTGTTTGTATTTTACATGAAAAATTTGAAACATAAGGCTCTGCTTGTGGTTTTTTCCATTTGCATTCTAATAAATGCTGATATTTAATGAAAATCAAAAAACCTTATAAATTTTTAGATTTACTACGTTCTGGGATGTCATGATGTCATGTAATTTTTTGATATTTATAAAAACAATAAAATACCAATCCGTGTAGCCTTCTATGCATAATAATGATTTAAAATAAGTCAACGGAAAAAATGATGACATTCTAAACAACAAAAGGATAATCAAATATTTAAAAATTAAATCTAAATGATAATGACCCATGTATTTAATCTCATTGTCCAGGAACATTCAGGCCAATGTGATTGAATGAAATTTATGTATATTATTTATATAATTTATATTCTAGTTCGCTATTAAATAGAGCCCCTGAATATTGTGCAATATTTTAGTTTATACACTTAGTATGATATCTGATAAGATTATGATAATCGCCGGGGCTGAATGAGTGATGATATTGTAAATAATGATATGTTCTATTTGTTCATTATTTATTTCTTTTAAAGTTTAGTAATATAGTATAAATAATTTCCCACTGAAAACAATTATTAGTAAGAGGACTAATGCTTATTTTTTAAGTTTATTAAGTTTTTACATTTTTGTATTCAAATGTAAGATTTATTTTAAAAGTTGTGTGTGACGAAAGTCTTGACAATATACATTGTTGGAAATAGAAGTTCTACCTTTAAATTATTTAAATCTGTAATATTACTTTATATATATATATATATTTGTATTAAACTGAAGTTAAGAGTAATTAGATCAAGTCCTCAAAGAATAAAAGAAAAATTATCTAACGTGATGTATATCATCGACAGTGGATTCAGAAAGAAAGAATAAAATTTATTTCACGTCAGCAAATTGGTTCCTTATCGATATGACGGTAGTCCTCTTCCAAAAAGGGAGGATGTAAGTTTGAATATTCACGCCAAACTTAACAGACCTGAAGATAACCTTCAGGGACTGATGTGAGGAAGGTTATAATAGATAACTCAGTAAGACCGTTAAATGATAACCTGGTGGCCATAAATAAATTTCCTAGACCACAAACAAATAAGACAGTACTTCACTGCATCCACAAGTGTTTTATTCCATTCACCTCCTAGGTTAAGTCGTTGAATTCACGACTTACATATATATATATATATATATATATATATATATATATATATATATATATATATATATATATATATATATATATATATATATATATATATATATATATATAACAAATTTTGTCTGTTAACTATTTCTTCATCTTAATTTGAATAAAATATTTTATTTTTCCTTTTTAATCATTTATGAATGAAAAGTATTATAACTTTATCAAATAAAATCATCATTAAATATCATTGGAAAAGTGAGTAAAAACGAAAATTGTACGCCATCCAAAATAAGGCCAGACCCTGATCGTTTTACGAAAGTCATAGCGCCTGAGAAGATTGAAAAACGTTTAAAAAGAAAAACCTATATTTCATCAAGTACACTTTTACTGCTCAGTCTGTTCATCTTATAATACTTCATTAGACACAAATACTAATAGGTTTGCGTTGTTGTTGAAATATTCCGAAAACTTTGGAAAATGTGATGAATGTAATGTTTGTTGAGACATATGTACCCTGTCTCATCGAATAAGATGAACGTTTAAGCTTGTGGTTAACTATTACACATGCCAACAGCAGCCTTACATAGCGCCAGGTAACGATCGACACATGCTGACGTTCGATGTCAATACGTTCATGACACACTCAACATCCACGGAACTATGAGATACATTACCATGACATCCTAGAAAGACATACATTGTCTTGGAGCAACTTGGATCTTTGATAGCAATCATAATATACTGGAAAAGTGTTGGAAGATAAGAAACTGTATAAAGAATCAAAACTAAGCAAAGCGGAAATATATATTTTTTAAAATTGTCTACCTCCGTTGTAAAATGGATATTTTTTTTCTATTTCGGAAATATGATATATGGTGTTTTGCTAGTATACAATAAAAAATAAAAACGAATAAAACATCGACAATATTGTCATCTAGAGACAAAATGATACTTATTGCTTTTTGCGTTTCAAATGTGTCGGTGATAACTATTTTTTTTTTAATTTATAAGAAAAGATATTCTATGAAAGGAATTTATAGAAGGGTAAAATGGTTATGATTTTTGATTTGCGATAGGGATAAGTCACTGAAAAAATCTTGGAAATTATGCAGTCTATGAGGTAAGTAAAGCTTAAAACTACAAAACCTCAAAAAAAAAAAAATCGTTATAAAAAATGCAGAATCTAATTATTGCTGATCAGTGAGCATTACCTAATCATTTATGAATTATAGGACTTTTAACGGCTTATATAATTGTCACTAAGATAAATACGTCTTGATTGCGTAATTATCTAAATAATAACTTCCTCACTATACTATTGTTTAATTAAAATTGTTTTGTAAGCCCTTCATCCAATATTAATTAGAAAATTGGGCTAAAATATTCTTATAAGATTGCTTGCTACTTGCTATTTGAGTATTATCACTGAGTAGTTTCTCTACTTTTCATGTCAATGTATACATTATATAATATATACATTATATTTACTTAATGAATTCTGATATACAGTTGTAAATTTCATTAAATAACTTTTTAAAAAACCTTTGAATCAACTTTTCTTTTGAATGTATTTTCGCATCCCTTGGGTCATAAAAAAGCAAAACTTTCATGAAAACTCATATATTTAACAAACATAAGTTTCGTATGAAGAATGAAATTGGGGTTTCTTTATGTATCCCTCAAGAATAGGACGATCTTTCACATGTTTTAAATGCTGTTCGTTTATTGAATAGGACATGAGGGATACAAAAACAAGTGTTTAATATTTAAATGTCATTTATCTGTTAACTTTAATTAATGATTTAGTTGTTATTGAATATAAAATATATAGTTGCAACCTTTTTTTCTTTTTTTATAGAGAAGTCAGTTTTGTAACGCGTTTCGCCTGTAAATGCATCAATTATTCACGGAGCAGATATTCTTATTAAAAATGAACATGCTTATTCGATCGTTTTTCTTTTATATAAAGTTATCAAACGAATCATGTCCCAAAAATATTCACATTCGTTGAATAAATGCACTCTTTGCATTCTGTTAAACGCCATCCGTCCATTTCACTATCCCCTAACTGTTGCCCCCACCTCCCTTTGTACTAAATCCATTTGACAGAGTGACACTAACACCTACTCGGATACAAGCAGAGCCTTTGCTTTAGAAGCCCTTTTAAAAAAAAAGTTTTCCTTGTCAATTTTACAGTGATAAAGAAACCACTTCATAATCTTGATTGAACTTCACCGTAACGGGAATCCCCACAAATCATATTTTTTATTTGCCATCTTGAAAAATTACTTATACATAACGTATATATATTAGGCAATGACTTGAAACATATACAATTACATCAAATATATACATCTGCTATCTTTAGAAATAATAAAATTTCACTAACTAACCCCATTACTAAAAATAATAATTATAGACTACAGAGCTTCTAAGGCAAATTTGACTTGTCTACCAATTGATAATGTCAAAACAACTGAATTTCAGTATTTTGATTATAAAATACCTCAGTGGATCGTTAAAGACGTTTATAAATAGTTTTCTATATATACATATACATATGCATATATATATATATATATATATATATATATATATATATATATATATTGTAAACATTATAAATATATAAGTCTGTATTGTAGGTATATATACTAGAATTTTATGATAGAGCTACAAAATATTGACAGTATGCTTTTAACGAACCGCTGAGTTATTTTGTAATTAAAATGTATATATATTGCTCCAAATCCTTTTTAAGTATTCCACCGAAAAGTTGTGTTTTAGAATAATAAAATTAAAAAGTACTTAAATGGAAAAAAAAAACAATTTATTTGTTTTTTGCCTATAAGTTATGTAATATGTGGGAGTTGTATGCGATTTTACATTAAATTATATTACAGAAGTTTGATAGATCAGGTAGAGTGAATCCTCCGTTGTTTTTCAAAGGATTTTACCTGTAAAGGGAAAAGGTTAAGATAAGACAACAGTTTTAGACCATAGAATCTAGAGTGTAGAGACATCTTGGGAAGGAATTAGCAGATATATATTCATAACTATCTAGCGATAAGAGCATATAGTTTATGTGTAGCCATTTCAGTATATCTTGAAATTTCAGTTAAAGTATAGCTTCTTTTTATCTTACATAAAATTCATTTATTTATTAATCACTAATTCAAGACTCCCATCTCATCATAGAAAAAAAAACGATACATATTTTAACCGCTATCTTTATAGATTATTATTATTATTAGCTATGAATTTTAAAAATTCAAAAAGAGAGTCATTTACCTCAGATTTGGTGGTCTCTGGGTTGTATCCCATTTTTCTCAAGTGAAATATATCGGTGTATATTAATTTTTCATGAGACCAAAGATTACTTGATCAGAAGACAGGATAACATTTTGGCATCCCTAATGGGGATTTTATCTGATTGACGGTATTTAGAATTTTCCATGTTCTTTTTATTTAATATATCTTTTTGCTATTAAAATGAATATTATATAACAGTGTTCAAAATTCATTAAAGCATTTATCATAGCTTAGTTACTTCTGAAAAAAGTGATATCTGCATGGATAATTTCACTATGACGTATAGGTTTATTGTATCTAATCAGTGGTATCACACAAATTATGGCAAATATGAGGAAATTATAGGATTTGGATTAAACGAGATAAAAAATAAAGTATAATATTTAAATAATTTATATATTATAAAAATATAATATATTAATGCCCTTTGATGACCAATATAGGATAAAAAATACAAATACATAGATGAAAGGCCGAATAGTAAAAATGATTGTAAACACATTAAAGATGTAGTTTCTAATGAAGATGTAGTTTCATAGCAATAAAGATAGATAATCTTTTGATGGAAGTTAGACGTACGTAAAACAGGGGGAATGCCAGGAGATTATAGTAATGTTTAACATCACTATATATTCTTGGCACATTGGACGAAGCTACAGAAGGAAGCTTAAATTCGGCCCCTCCTGATACGATTATTATCATTAAAGATAGGAAAGAGATAGGAATCATTAACGAGTACAACGACAGAGCGTCTGGAACATCATTTTTAGGCCATAATTAAAGATTTGTTTTTCTCTTAGATAGAAGTATACGTATATGCTTCTAAGGGAATCCTGTAGTAGTATTCTATGAGATAAAGCGGGCGCATTTCGACATGTCTTACATTCGATAATTTTTTTTGCCCACGTATCGTTGTTACATTGTCAAGAAAGAAATTTTACTGTCGTGTTATATTTTTAAACAGAGTTTCTTGTCGTATATAATGAGTCTTAGTTGTCAATAAAAGTAACTTCATCATCTAAATAATTATATTTACTTTAATGGATTAAATGCGATCATAACTCCCTTATGGGATTGTGATGCTTTCACTCATGCATCAGGATTTTCGTATTAATTTTTTGTTTTTACATATCATTATTTGGCAATTCATGGGAAAAAATCGACGAATATGAACTATATAATACCTGACATAAGAACCATAAATATTATTATCAGTACTTTAGAACTACCATATATTATTTAATTCTTTTTTCATCTTTCACAAACCAATATTCTGTACTGAAAGTATTGGTTTTCGAAAATGGGAAGTGAAGTTGACAAGATTGTGACATGGCTGTTGTCGAGTACAAAAGGATTTCATGTTCAAACAAGCACCGACTAATAGATTAGTGTTCAACTCAATTTCCTCCTGAGACTGTAGCCCCCCAGTTTGTTCCACTTCGGCAGGAAATTGGCTACTGTACTTTATCAGCATCTGATAAATGCTCAGATTTGTGGGGGATCTTAATATACCACAAAACTTTGTAAATTTATATTTCAAAAATCTTACTAAACGTTTGTTGGCTGTCTTAGGATTCGTTAAATGACAAGATGAATGGGATTTAAAAATAGAAAACAAATAGTGAGTATTGATCTCAACTATTGGAGAATAGAAAAGTATAAGAAAAAAACAGTTTGAAGATGATAATTATTTATATGAAAAATCAAATATTATCTTTGATAAAATTCAAAGATGGTAAAGAGTCCTCATTGGCTTGCAGTTCTGTTTACTAAGATGGAGATACGATAAAGATGTTAATCATATAAATGTTACCTGCGTTTTAGTGGTTAGCATAACAACCTAGTATGGCTAAGATGGTGGGTTCGTAGCCCGACAGGTGACCCTAAGATTTTTTAAAGGGAATAAAGAACCCTTAGTTATGCCGTCCTTCGGAAGGGTCGTAAAATGAAGGTCTCGAGCCTTTGCGATGTCAGGTACTGTTTAAAAATCCCTATCCTAATTAAACTTGGATATGCCAAATTTATGAGTCACACTGTAGCATAGTCCGATTAGCCATAGTAGTATAAAGTGACGGGAACTGTAAAAGCAACTTATAAATATAAAAAAACGAATTTAACGAAAAATGAATGAATTAATCACTTCTTCAACTACCGAAAAATTCCTCAGATTTGTAAAAATCAACGAATTATAATGAACGCTCAGACCGTTTAGCCAGATCACGAATTGGTTAAACTTCTAGTATTCAATTCCTAGTAGGTTACTTTTAATTTTAATCTGTGTATTTCCTAATGTATAGCCTATCTAATATTCTAGGGGGTGTACGTTCATTAAATAATTAAACCGGAATATCAACTACAACATATTCGATAGGTAAATTTAGCATTTAAACTGAATAAAATTTATATTAAGACTGATATAATGATCCTTTTTTAAACAGAAGAGTGTTATAAATTAACACGATTTCTGGCTTTCTTCTTAATTTTTCATTTGCACCTGCGGCTATTGCGCATCAAGTAATTTTGATCCAAGTGTTTATTAACACGATTAACTTAGTCCAAACTAATTTTTCGGTCGACTAATACTTATCCTAATTCCAGGATTTGAAAAATATAAAATATAGAGACAGTATTGGAAACAAATACCAATGGTTCTAATTATATGTCTGTAACTTAACCAGTTAATGATGGAACTTTTACTCGATTAAGCCCCTTAATACCAATAATGAGGTACAGCACTAAGCCCCAGTAAGGTCCCGAAGCTCCAGACTGGAATTAACTGGAGTAGAAATCTATACTAATTATCTGCAAACACACTGGAGGAAGGGGAGAATCATATCTTCAGCCCCCTCCGGGTAGAAAGCGGCTTACCAACCGATTTCCTTAAGAGGATGCTGAATTACTGCGTTTTCTAACATATAAACACCCTCACGAATAAATTTATTCCAAGGGCTTAATAATATTTGTAGGGGGCTTCTGTAATAAAACGGGAGACGAGAATATTTTTAAATTCTGTATCTGTAAGTATTCAAATACTTTTAGGATGCAGTTCCTATAAACAACTAACAAATAAATAATAAAACGGGAGACGAGAATATTTTTAAATTCTGTATCTGTAAGTATTCAAATACTTTTAGGATGCAGTTCCTATAAACAACTCACTATTCAAAACGCTTTGATATTAATAACACTAAAAATATTTAAGGAATCAGCAAGCCATCGAATATATTTGTTAAGAATAAACATAATAATAATAATTGGGCTTAGAACCCGAAGACTCGAACCGATACGACCATTCTCTGCTTACGAACTCCCGTCCAAGGGCCACTAATCAAACTAACCTAGAAGAGTAATTATATTATATTCAGTATAATATTTGCAATCTATAACCATGCATCGATAGCAGCCACACTGGGGTCAACTGTGATTTAGTTAATAAAACGACCTTCTATGACAATGATCGAAGTTTTGCCCTACAGGTTGCCTTGGAATCGTTTAAAGGGTGTAAAACTCGTAGGTTATGCTCGTAGGTACTTTGGAAGGGACGTGAGATGGGTGTCCCAACCCTGTACGGAGTCAGTTTCTAGTTAAGAGTCCCAATTCTAATTATACCAGGATAGACAAAATTTTGGATTTACGTAGCGTAAATCGAATTTAAAATAGGAGTCACCCTTTTAGCAACCTCAGGGCAAAGGAGTTTGAACCAATAATAATTACCTAATTTTGAAGCCAGTTCTAGCTCCAAGCTCCGGAGCAAACAACCCCAGCCCACCCACCGGCTTCTCAACTCCACCAACTTTAATTATAAAACATTCAATTATATATCAACTCCAGTTCTCAACTCTGTCGCCTGTCCTCCATTGTATTAATTTATAGGGTGAGCATGTGTTTAAATGAACTTGTAGGTTGTATGTTCACTGATAAACAATGCTGCTTTCTCCCAACTCTTAAATCTTAAACACGTACTCATTAGTTAAAAAAAAAATCTCTTTGGGCTGACCAGAAAATTTATTTAGTACTCCATTGTTTATTTCTAATTGATTAAAAACCAATTAAATGTTTCAATTATAGTATAAAACATAATTGTCCCTGCCAATCCTGGTTACTTTACATTCAAGTGGCGCATGCAATCTTGTGTTATGTACTTAGCCACGTCCGCATTGTTTTTCTAATTTATTTTTCCTCGTCAGCCGAGTCACACCGTCAATTTTTTTTTTAAATTTAAAACTATCTGTTGTCTATTTTATATTCTAGAAATGATTTTTTTTAATTAAGCCTATTTAGACTTCTAGTTAACTTGTTCGCTTTTATCAACTTCGCCTTCATCAAATTTCCAATTTTATTCATTATGCCTTTTTCTATAAATATTTTGTTGAACCGATTCCCTTCCTTAAGACTAAAATTTTTATTTTTATTATTTTTTATTGTTTTAATAAAAATGAAATTACAATTACAAAAATTCCTCAAGGTAGTATCTTTGGCCCAATCCTTTATACAGTTTATACAGCTGACATCCCAACTCACCCGAATACTATCCTTACCACTTATGCTGATGATACATGTGTATTATCAGTCAACACCAATCCAGTATTGCATCCCAAAGCCTCCAATCCCATATCAGCGATCTTGAAGAATAGTGTCTAAACTGGAGAATTAAAATAAATTCTCAAAAATCGCATCAAATCACTTTTACCTTACGTTGTAAACCAATGACTTCCTGCCCTTCAGTATCCTTTAATAATATCCCACTTGTGCCTGTGGAACAGATCCGATACTTAGGGTTGCATCTCGACAAACGATTAACCTGGAATCCTCATACAAGACTGAAAAGACATGAAACCGCTCGACTTTTCAGGCTACTTCAACACTTACTAGACAACCGCTCTAACCTCCCAATTAACTACAAAAGACTCATCTACATGACCATCATACGACCTATTTGGATTTACGGAGTAGAGCTTTGGGGCTCCACTAAGCCATCGAATTCCTCTCGTATCCAATCCCTACAATCCAAAATCCTCAACGCTCCTTATTTTGTTAAGAATAAAGTCATCCATAACGACCTTAATGTCCCATTTGTTGCTGATTTGGCCCGAACCCGGTATCTATCCTTTCATAACAAACTTCATTCCGCGCGTTGTTTTGTAGAGGTGTCTCAGTAGTGGTGCACCATAGAGCAACGTAGGTCTTATGATAGACTTGTAGATTTGTAATTTCAACCTCAGTGAGAGCTGCGGCGACAAGAGCAGATGGTATAGCCTGTGGGATTTCTGTCGTGCCAATGTCGTGCCACCATGCTTCTAATTCTCACGTTATTTTGTTTCTTGAATTTATTTTGATGGTGTTTTTTGAATTTAATTAGTTTAGAAATGAAGTTTTGTGTTTAATTAACACATTTGATTAAACACGGACCGAGTCTCTAACAAAATACATTATCTTATATTTGGAAAAACCATATCTCTGAAATCTCCAGCCGTACCTTCTCCACCTTAATGCGTCTGAATTACCTTCGTCACCTGTTCCCTTTTGAAAACCGTAGACTTCTAAGTTACTTCCTTAATTTTCCCTCATTTGGACTATTGCGTTACAGTGTAAGGAGGTATCCCTGGGGATATCGATGCAAAATTAAAACGGTTGATCAATTGCTTCGTACGTTGCATATTTGGGATCCTGAGAGAGACTTTTGGGGTCACCCGATATTACGAAGAGTTAAAGTGGCCTTTAATCCTTTCTTTCCAAGTTATCTAATCATACCGATTTTCATACATTTTCGATCTCCTTCAATTCAAAACCACAATCCACTCCCGTAACACACGTTCTCGGCTCTCAAATCTATTTACAGCACACCACCGAACAGCAGAATTTGGCAGAGCTTTCCTTATCCGATCCTTTTCTCTTTGGAACTCTATAACCTCTTCCATTCGTCGTTTCAATAATATTTCAACCTTTATACCCCCTGTATTCAATCACCTAATTTCTAATTAATTACCCAACAAACGGAAATAGAATGTTCAATTTTGAGATTAAAATTTTCTAACTGAGGGATGAATGATGTTTGATATATAAGCGTGTTTTGTTGTGCTCACACTTCCAGCCAAATTTTTTTTTAGTAGATAGAACATACGAAATAGTAGATCCTTTGGGATCTGGGAGCCTCCTGGGGCTCACTTAGATTTCTATAAAGTGGGTACCCAAAATAAGGGGAAAATCTGGTGGTTGAGCGTGATATAGGTCAAATCACCTCCTTGTGAAAAGAGTTTTCCAAGAAACAATTTAGTCTCTAACGTTTACTGGACCCCAGACCCTCCACGGGTTGTAGTGTCACCGTTTTTTTAAAACTTTTTTTAAAACTGTTTACGGCTTTCCGATTTTGTATTTGTATATTTGCTTCTCAAAATAAAATCCTACTTGATTTTATTCTGCTTTAAACTGCTCTCTTTATTTTACTTATTTTTGATGTAGGGATCATGATTGAATCAAAGTTGAATGTACCGTATTGGAATCTTGGCTTTGCGATTTACTAACTGTATATGTATGCTGGTTATTCTGATATCAGAGATTGTCCATTCCTCTTCTTAATCAAATGCTTCGTGATTCTAGAGTATGGGTTAGGTAATTTCTATCGAGCCAAGAAGTCGTGGAATACCAACATAAATAGCGAAATAACGTTAGAGCTTCTTCATTACGTTTTCCCCGACATACGCCACGAGCACTCCTTTCCTAAAGCTCCCTTAGAAAATTCTCAAGGGCTCATTACACCTGACTCCAACACTTCTCATCATAGAATGATTGGCGGTTCATTCCGCGTCGGAGATTGAAGGTCGGAGTTTAATTTGCGGTGAGGTTGGCACAGAGTAGTATTGTGGAATTTAATACCGACTCTGCCTCACCTGTGGAATGTCAATATGAACGCTCGCTCTTAGGGCTAATTACCCACCTCAATAATCTACACATCTCTCGGATTCCCAGACTCTTTATCGCCCCGCGAGATTATTTGAATTACAGCGGCCGTCTGGAATAACTTTGGGAGTCATTATATACTTTGATGTTAGTCAGGGCTGGATAAGCGATTGCTCCGTTCGCATAATCTCCACTGGGTTTTAAAAATGTATTCCTTAATTCGGAATAAACATGTGTGTAATTATTTAATTGTAAAGTCTGTAATGGTTTCCTTTCCATTTATGAGTAAATATTAAGACTTCACGAATTAATCATAGTCATTAATAATACAAGTTTAACCGATAAACGAACTTATTAGATACCTTCAAGTCTGAATCACAGTAAACCAAGTCAGACAAGAAAAGATTAAAAAATCCACAACAACACTGCACTCAACCAGTGACAAAACAGCTAGGGGATAGTTTACTCATGGATTTGCCACTAAAATATAAAAAAATAAAGCTGAACAATTAGGAACAGTTATGTAATTTATGTAATAATAGTTTAAAATATTGACACTTGTTTCTAAACAAACCGAAAATTAGTTTACTTATCCAAAATAAAATATATACGCCTTTAAATAGAACTGCACACCAGTGACGGATAAACGAGATGATCACTGTTTGTATTTATGCATCTTTTACACTAAAATTGTCTAACATGCATTATTTTACTATATCGCAATAATTTCAATTGTGTGCCATACTGGGTTGAAAAAGTTGTAATACTTCAGCAGACCCGTGAGATATAGTTTGCTTGTTTATTTAAACATTTTATATTTTTCATAATTTATATATTATGTATTTAACGTAACTTAATCCTACTATGGATAATCGGACGAAGGTACTGTGGGATAATATTTGTGTATTCTGGTATTATTAGGATGAGGATTTTGAGGACCCTAACCATTGACTTTTTACTCTCCTTTATGAAATCCTAGTACCACATGCCGGGCTGCTAACTCACATCATTGGGAATAGAAGGTTTTTATGTTTTCTACCATAGTACAGAGTGGAGAGATGTTGATTGCCCATCAAGAATAAGAAATCGTCATTGGAACAATTCCATTTAACATGGATACACGAATTTCTTTGGGGAGGTACCGCTTGAAAAATTTTGTCGATAAGCGTTTAGTCCTTGAGAAACCCATACAGCCTTACCTGGTAGTTCAGCTAGAGTCGTGTGATGATTGTATTGTTATACAAAGTATTCTAATCTGTGCCAGTATTTTATGAACATTTCGACAAATGGATGTAAAATTATCTGTAACAAACAAACAAGTGTTAATATGGTAACCATATTCTTGAATTATTTCATCCCGAGTTTCCTTAATCTGAAAGTCTGAAACAAATTTGCTCATCTCTTGGACGAGCTACCGGAAGCCATCAACTCCGTCCTAATTAAATCATAATTTCTTAGTTGTGAAATAATATTCCGAACTGTTGTAAAATTAATAATCATACAAAGTTTTATGTAATGAGATAAAGTTATCAAAATGCCCAACAGGAAGTGAAATTCATCATTAAATTAGCGCTTAACGGATGTGGATTGACCTATGAGTGAACTGGCATTTATATAGCACTTGCTTTTGCCCGCGGCTTCGCACGTGTGGAATTTGGTCTGCCACATAAAGTTTAGTGACAGATCATTTAAAATAAATATTTTTTTTTAAACTATATGTTACTCGTACATCCAAAATTTTAGATGTATAACTTTAAAATCGACGGATTCCATACAATCTATGGATCTGAATAAATCTGAATTTATGGCAGATTAAACTGATTCTTTTAATTTATATATTATATTTTTATAGTATACTTAAATCAATAGTTATTTTGAAAATTAATTGAAACACAAACTATCGTTGATAAGTCATTGTACTCATATATTGTTATAAATAATGTGTATTAAAAAGGAAGGTTTTTACGAGATAAGATAATATAACACAACACATGTTTAAAATACCGTTTTACGATAATATAATTTTTCTCTCTTTTTTGCAATACTAATTTTTCACCAGTAATTTATTATGGAAACATATTAATCACATTAAATATTGTAACTTAAGAAGATATAAACATAAACTTTTAAAATTAAAGAAACTATTACAAGATGACATGAGCTGCACTACTCCTTGCTAGAAGCTAAATTAAAAATCTATTTTCATTATGATCACAATTTTCTTATAAATGGATCACAAATTTCTACTTAAATGTATAATAAATTTTGCAAAATATCAGGTTCACAATCGACTTTTTGTATTAAAACACACAAACACATAATGACCAATATTTTCAGAGAAAACAAAAATTAAATTTCATTGTTCGAATTAATTTTGATATAATATTATTATTATTAGTTAATATTATTTTTATATAATTTTTAACTTTAGAACCTTGTTGATACTATCATAATTCATTCGCTTTGACTAGAAATAATTAAAAAGTACTATTGTTCTTGTTTACGCTTTTGAACATCATATTTTATATTCCCAATATGGATGTTTTACATCAATTGCAACAATGTAATGCAATAAATGATTATGATATGAATTATTGAAAATAATGAATTTAATACTTTGCGTATTGATTCAAACGGAATTGTAAAAAAAAAAATAAACTTAATCAAGTTTCATAGGTGATAAATATTAAATATGATTTATCAGTAAAATCGAGCCATTGAAAAACCAGATTCTTATTAAAACAGATTGATAAATTTAAGACCCGTCTCTGCACTTATAAAATATAAATGGACCAATCTTCCTACTAAAAATTAAAGCAGTTTAGGCCTCTTTATATCAATTAAAAACAATTCCTTTTTTTATGTCTAATATAATAGAAGGGTGGAGTTTTACAACCACTTAATATTCTGGTATTTTGATAGAATTATAATTTTTTTTTCTTTAATTTCCTTCCTTCTGCTCCCGACTATTAACAATTCCGTTCTCTGGAGAGTATTGTATTGTTAGAAGAAATGAAGTCGCAATGATAAAAGAAAAATCTCGAAAAAAGATTTAAGTTGTTCAATTAGGATTCTCGGGAATCTATAATTCCGAAACCCTTACATATTGAGATGTGATGTAGCAACAATTAATAGGTCTGGTGGATATTTTTTGATCCCTCTTTTCTATCAACAAATCGATAAAGACAAAATAAAGAAGCAAATCTGAAGAATTCTCTGTGAAAAATAATGTTGATACGAGAGAGGGTGAGAGAGAGAGAGAGAGTGAGAGAGAGAGTGAGTGAGAGAGAGAGAGAGTGGGAGCGAGTGAGGGAGAGGGAGATTAAAGGGGGAGAGCTTAACTTTTCACAATATTGGAATTTCCGAGGCCATCATATTTCCAATATAAAGCCCTCAAGTTGCGACTATGTGAGGCGATATTAAACTCCAATTAACTTAGAGGTAGGCTAAAGTGGTTATTTCGATACGGGATACGTCGTCATAACACGTCACAAACACAACACTTACACGTGCAGAAAAAAATTGATAATCACAAATCTATAATCAATCCTTATTACAATAAGATCTATAGAAATTAACATAATCATTTAGTTGAATTTACTTTATTCAAAATATCTGGAAACTAATAGTTGGTTTTGTCTATGTAAAGATCGGAGTGGCTCAGTGGTAGAGCATTGAGTTGCCATGCCGGAAATCCATGTTCAAATCCCGCTGCAGGTCATGACTTTAACTTAGTCTGATTGTAGCTGGAGATGGATCACATAGAATCTAGGACTCTCCTGGGGCCCACCCATCCTCTATAAAATATTAGAAAATTAGGGGGACAAATCTGGCGGTTGATCGTGACCTAGGACAAGTCATCTCCTTGCAGAAGCGTTGTCCAGGAAACAGTACAGTCTCTACCATGTACTGAACCCCAGACCCGTTCACGGGTTGTGGTGGTATAGGTTTTTTTTTTGTTTATGTACTTAATTACTACTACTAGCCGTTTTCATTACTCTTTAATGTTAATTAAAAACATCGTGGAAAGACTTGAGTTGAATATAAGTCGAACTACTTTAACAACGATATATAAGTTGTCTGGAATTATATCGGTTTATGGGACTCCAGGTCCTCGTGGACGCCAGGAAAGGGCTGGGGGGAAACAAGGTACAATCAAGGGCACATAAGACAATTTTGGGAAGAAGCAAACCTAAAACATCATCAAATCTAAAAAGAGAAAAAAGATACCCTATTATATTCAAATAAAAACTACACCCAACAACTGTCAATATTAATAATCATCATTTCACTAATAACAATAATAGCTACAATCTAATACTCAATGAAAAACATTGACAATCCCATATAATTAGTGACCATTTCTTACTACACCCAGAATACAGTCAGACTACATTATAAAATACCTCTACCATCAGAATTTTTCTTTCTTCGGCTGGGAACTGGACACTTTTCACCTGGAGTTCCTATCTTCAAATAGTGCCTCATTCACCTGGAGTACCTATCTTCAAACAGTGCCTCATTCACCTGGAGTACCTATCTTCAAACAGTGGTTCATTCACCTGGAGTACCGATCTTCAAACAGTGCCTCATTGGGATAAAAACAGCTCATTATTGTTTATGTTAATTTTAGGTAGCATAAATATATCCAGGCTGGTCTCTGTCAGCTGCTTTGCTCTATCGGAACCGTCCGGCTAACTTTTGTTCTAGTTGATAAATTTCTCAATAAAACAATACAAATGTAGGTTCTTTCCTTTACACTTATCTGCAATGTCTGCAATAAATGAGTGTTGGAACTGATAGGATCCAACTCCTTGATCACAGACTACGTTTTTATCCCTTATTATTTTATGTATCTTAATATTTGTTTTATTATTATCTTAATTATATTACTAACTTTTAATTCATTTAATTTGTATAGTTTTAAATTATTTTATTAATAGTTGTTTTTTTAAATTAATTTTTTTTCGAAATAATGCTCTCAAAGGTTCAACTAATGCTTCTATTCTTTCTTCCTTCTGTCACTATACAGATGCAGTAGTTTCTTTGAGATTTCGTATGAACATCTATTCACCTTAAACGTAACTAGTGACCACTATTTCTTTTTTGTGGAAGGAAAATAGACTATATTGGTTCTATAAAATGTTTGTATTATCTACATTTATTGGAACATTTCTTATAATTCATTCCTTGCCCTTCCATAATCTTATGACCTCCTACTTCGACTTGGCTTATTCTCCTTTCAGAATTGTGATTGCTACTTATGATAACTACGTCATCCTATAGTTACCTCCATGATTAAGTCAGGCTATGAAGGTAGCATTGTGAAGGTGTTGTCAGAAACATACTAAACCTAGAAACCTACATATAGAAACTGATCCATATGGAATTTGTTATGAGTTTCTAATATTTTTCACATATATTTGGTACCTTGACTGCGAAATGTTCTGAAAATTGAATAATGTTGCGGAGGACATTGAAGACCAATCCAACGCTGGCAGATTAGGCTGTGCTAGAACGTATCACAGGCCTTTGAGCAATCAATTGATATCAGTGACGCTGTGGTGTTTTCTTCGAAATTACTATTCATCTCATTCCACAGTTTCATTAAATTTTGTTTTTATTCCTGTTTGCTCTTGCCATGTTACTATCCATTACCGAAAGTAACTATTCTAAAGAATTCTTCAAATGTTCTTTCCTTTTGAAAATGTAAGCTAGTTGGGCGGTAGAGAACACGGTTATTCCCTCTTTTTTCTAAGATTAATTTGACAGAACAACTTTGTTTTCATAATTTAGGAAAATATTCTAACCTCATTTTAGTATTAAAGAGATTTAATTAATAAGGGAACGCATTTAGGAGAATATTTCCATCATATCTTCTACTTTGGTCTACCAACAAATAACTGTTCCGTGTTCTTGCTTTCCTTTAGCAATGTGGTTAGGTTGTGAGTCATGAAAATTAACATGATATAAAATATATGTATTTACTTCGTTTTGATCCGAATAATAAAAGAAAAAATCTAGATATATAGTTTTGACCTGACGTCTAGAAACGTGATTATTATCTGTAAATTTCACGGTTTTCAATCGAATAATATTTTCACTAGTGTAGATCATATATCGTTATATTTTTTATCGACATATCGTTCCTTCAAAAGAGAAACGACTTAGCTCAAATATTGGTATTTTTGAGTTAAGCCTATAGTAGCATTTTTCTTCGTTGAAACTTTTCATTTCAGGAATGAAATATGTTGTGTAGATGCAAAACTCACATTCTCCACTTTTCATAACTTCCGGTAAAACGTTAAAAACCGATTCTGATATAAATACATGAGATAAATGATTCAGACTTTTTTAAGAGAAGAGGTTGTTGTAGCTCTTCTACTAAATATTCTGACTTATTTAACTCATATATTTATAATAGAATCGGTTTTTATCGTTTTACCGAAAGTTATGAAAAGTGGAGAATGTGAGTTTTGCATCCACACACCCCGTATCTGATGATGATACCCGATTTTTTTGATGATATTATGATGTTTTTTTTTTGTAAAGCCATATTTTAAGTGGTGTCTTTTTTTAATCTAAAGTTTTATGGGAATAATGACACAAGTTAAAAAAAAGTTTCAAGCATTTAAACATTGTCCAATGATTACTAAAATAATTTCAATACCATCATTCCAATACGAATTCTTTTTTTTTATCAATTAATAATTGTTTGTAACACATATGGTTTAATTTTGACATGTTACAAAATTTTCAAATACCTCTATAGAAAAGTTTATTTTTATGAGTTATGACACTGTTATTTTTGATAAGGGGGGGGCGATATATAAGTTTAAGTAGATTTTGTTTATTTAAGATGCCATTAGAATTATAACAATAAGAACATCCCATAAATACTAACCGGGCAGTGAAACATTCCATTTGATCAGGGATTCCACCTTTTGTACTACTCACCAATACGAGAACCATGAGATGTATAAAAACAAAAAGATATATCCCGAGGTGCCGCCCCCAGCCGGACGATAAAGGTGATATACGCTGGAGGAGGGTTCTCAAGGGGCCTCCAGTAAATTATACATTGATAAGCCTCGACCAGAAGACTACATTACCCGCCAAATATGCACATATTCCCGCCACGGGCACGGTCTTACCCTAATGTGCATACACAGGCTATTTTGCACCTGGCCTATCTCTCCACCGGTGTATAATTCTACCACGTTTTTCTACCTCTGTTAAGCGTCCATACTGCGCCATTTTACTGGCTCTGGCGTCTTGTATAAAACTTTTTTCAGCCCTGAAGGTAATATAGTTGATCTATTTATATTGTAGCATTTTATTTTTAAATAGCTGATATTTTTAAATGGGACTGCATAAAAACATTTTCCTCTCTTTTCCACTTTTCCAAATTAAACTCTCTTTCATAACTTTTCTTATTAAGAAGTTTTGTTAGTAAGAAAATGAAAAAAAAATGCTTATTATTATCAATACCTCAGTGTTAGATTGATACGTTGATACGCCAAATGTACCGTATTGAAATCCAACTTTGGCAGATAGTTTATTTAATCTGAAAACAGTCGGAGATGGGTCCTGTGGTATCTGGAAACTTTTCTGGAACTCATCCAGCCTCTTAAACTCGAGTAGCCGCAATTAAAATAAATCCTGGGGGTTGAGCGTGATCTAGGACAACCGTTGTCCCCTTAATACCGTTATCCAAGAAACAGTCTACCTTGTACCGAAGACGCTTCATGTGTTGTAGGTGTATTTTTTTCTAAACACCTGTAATAGTGCATTTGACCTAAAAATATATTCGTTTTAATTGTTTTTTTTATTTTCTTGGTCTATGTATTGAAACATAAAACCATTTATTTTTTTATCATAATCGATATCCTTACCTCGTGTGGATATCATTCGCTTATATTGGAGCTATTGGAGCGGAGGAGCTAATCCCAAACCCCTTTATGGGGTGTAGTGGTAGAGGTTGGTTCCGTTTCTGAATCTACAGATAACAATCTATTTGTAGTGTAATGAGAATAATAGAAGTACGAATTTAGTTTGTTAGTTAATCTTTTTCCAATTAAAAATATTCATTATAGCAGTAGGTGCTGATAAATTATTTGTTGGCATATATATATCGTAATTGTTGGGTTCATGCTTTATTACTTTATAGTTATCGGCATCAGTAAAGAATTTGAATGGGAAAGAAGAACAATTTTTCATGCAAACACATATGTGTAATTAAAATATCCATTCGCCTATGTTGTATCGTGTACGAAACGATTCAAGATTTTTAAAAATAAATATATTTGATGAAACAAAAGTTCGTGGTAGCGATCTCAAAATTTAGCGTAAGAGAAAACATATTTTCTCATATAAAATATTAGGTAAACTATAGTCAGATGTATTTTATTTGTTCAGGTTTGAATCATCCGTTGACAAAACCGAATCAACCATGAAAAAACAGTTACCTTTGAAAATGAAAAAGTTTCTGAGAAAACACTCTGGATATTGACATTCGTAGGACCGTGGTAAAAGCCCCTAGAGTGAGTGGAAGTGAGAGAGACAGAGAGGGATCCCGCTCAAGAAGTTAAAGAGATACTTAAAAAGTTTTCAAGAGGGTGGAACCTTTACGGGGGATGAAGAGTTTGCGCTCTGAGCAAGTGGTGAAAACAGATAATACTTTCTCCTTCACCAATGTTTGAATTAAACCGCATCACCGAGCGTCAACTGCTCTTACAAAAACATTTCCTTCTCCAATGTCGTGAAGATTCAATGTACCAAAAGATGATCCGTGCAGAGTTGTTTAAAATATCGATTATCATCCATTGAATTTATTTCATTCACATGTAAATAGACAAAATTACATTTAAATAGCTTTGAATTCTAATGCAGTTGTCATTTAGTTTAAAGTCATGAGCTGCATAGAATCCCTCTAACATCATTTTCTGACTTGATCCCGGCCTTCAAATTCAACTCCATCATTGTTCCCAGTAGCAATTCATACTACCTCAAGGCTTGTCAGTCTAAGTTTTTAGAGCTTTTATGATTTATGTTTCAGTAAATATCCTATCTCTGCGTTGCTCTTATTCTTTATTATGAAATTAAAAAAAGTGCTGTAAATATTTGAACATTATATTAAATTGATAACAATTACAACACTTGAAAATAAACTTTAAGTAAGGGTTATAAGTATGTGCATTAGTCTAACGACTGCTGGAATCTTCTGGCCAGGGGTGGTTGCCATGGATACTGTATTAGGAATATGACAGTCTCCCCTCCTAATAAGAAACTCAAGACACACAGTGTAGTACCGGTTCCCCATAACGTTTAATAGGCCTATGAGTGCGGACAGGGCGAGAGAAATGTAGTGGAGGCGGACTTGTTTGAGCAGGAGCTTGAGCAGTGGTCTCAGCTTGAGGAACTTGAGGTACACTATGGAGTTGTGGTGGTGCTGGATCAAATGCCACTGTCTTCTTTTGAACTAATGAAGAACGAAGTTGATTAATATTTCGTTTGATAATTCTTCCAGAATCAAGTTTCACAAGATAATGACGAATTCCCAGTTTCTTGAGAATTTCACCAAAGTGTCCTTGAATTGAGCTGGATCCATCTTAGGTCGTATCAGCAAGATTTGAATAAAATTATGACAAAAAAAAACTTTTACTTTTTTACCTCGTCACCAACTATTATGAAATAAAAAAAAAGCGCTATAGATATTTGAACATTATATTAAATTGATAACGATTACAACACTTGAACATAAACATTAAGTAAAGGTTATAAGTATGTACATTAGTCTAACAACTGCTGGAATCTTCTGGCCAGGGGTGGTTGCCATGGATACTCCCAGTGTTGACAGTATTAGAAATATGACATACTTCTGTAGCCATATATATTCATAATAATAATTTGCAATACATTAAATATATGGTAATTGTCTCAAACCCCAAATATCAATACCTTTTCATGATTTCTGGTCTTATTACGCATTTAGATAGCTTATACTATGTTGTTTTAAATTGCAACCGAGACTTCTCTCAAAAGCTCTGCTTCCTTACATTTTTTGTAATAAATCTAGTGATTAATTTGCAGCTTTCAAGAACAAAAATAGTAGAAAAAAACTTTTTCATGACAGACAGTATTTATTTTTTAATTTTTTAATAATAGCAAAACGAAACTGGGAACCATTTTCTGCTAATATCCCGACCATAAAAATCAAATGATCTACCAAAAATAAAGATCAGTGAAGGTATAATTTTGGATATTCTTGAATAAGAGGTAAATACTTTATATTTGCATCAACAAAACACATACTTGAGAAATAATAAAAAAAAAATATTTTATTAGTCTTTAATTTATTTATAATATGTCACTTACTTTATTATATGCGTACTTCATTTCATCGGATTTTGCTCATAATATCCATTTATATATTACCTAAACATTTCAATGAAATTTGGAAAGAATGATGAAACAAATTATGTAAACAGATGATATAATAATGAATATTTTACTGGCTGTGCGTTCCGAAACAGGAGCTATAGATACAATAATTAAGCAAATATAGGTTCTAAAGAACGGCGCGATGCATATAAAATCCCACATCGACGAAACGTTTGGCTGTATGGTATCACATAGCGCCGGCATTGTAAAAAAGCACTACATCGTGATTGTCTAAGAATTCAAATATCAGCTCCTAAAGTCCAAGAAGGTCAGTTTCTAGATATAGGAGATATGTATCTCCACTGGCCTCGAACAGCAATAATTAGCGAAACTCTGGCGATTTGGATAAATTATTTGGATTTGGATAAAGTTGTATTAGGAACTAATTGAAATAAAAAGATGAAATATACAAACACACTAAACAGATTTATTATTGAGAAACATATCACAGGGTACACATGAAAACGTGACTACCAGAATATCAAACATCACAGTAAAACAGCGCTAGGAAGGTTACATACAAGTTTGCATTAGAATCGATATTTTTATTCATTAGTTGACTTAATGAATTGTGTAAACAAATAATTTAAAGCATTTAAACATTTAATCTGTAAGTGAGGAACATACGTACTTCAAGTATTTGAATGAAAACAGAACAAAATGGAGCAAACATCTAAACTTGGCATCGCATCATATTAGTGCTCTCATTTACAGTGGAGAGGAATGGAATTGAATTATCAATCCCATCATTAATTTGAAATAGCAAATAGAGGCCAATTACATAATGTATTCCAAGTAATGTGAAGTATATAAAGTCAAATTTTTTATTTGGCTACTAAAATTTGAATAGTGAATCTTCCAAATCCGTAATAATAGGTATCTAAACATGTATGTACCGAATATTATGCAATCCTTTATATTCTCAAGAATAAAAAAATAGGTGTGGATGCCTGAAGCTTAATATATGTGAGAAAAGGAAATGTATCCTAAAAATTGATTTATAATTGTAAAGCTTGAACTAGAAAAATAGCCTTATATAAAAAATAAATATGGGGAGTAAACGCTGAGAGAGAGTTTTACCGGGTAACGTCAATAACTGTATGGACGCTTCGCGCGTGAGCGATCTTGGCTCGAACGCGAAGCGGTGCGGAGCGGCGCGAAAACAACAAACAGGCGAAACCTATAAAAGTTGCTTAAATGGCCAAACGCGGATCGCCAAAGCGAACAAATAAATAAAACTGAGTTAACTCCAGTCGTGTGTCGGAGCTGATACACACTTTTTGTTAGAAGTACAAACAAATCATATAGAGCATTAAAAAAAGATCAATTATTGAAATTTGCTCTTTTTAATGAACAGAAAGTATTATAATGATAAATAGAAAATTACATTTTGTTTAAAATATTACAAAATTATATTCCTTTATAACCTTATAGTTGTCAAACATATTTGGAATGATTGGTATATAATTATTTCAGAGAAAAATAGTTAACTGGATAATTCTTAGAAAAAAAAATCTTTACTACTACAACGGGTCTGGGTTTCAGTACATGGTAGAGACTGTGCCCACTTTTTAGAGACTGGATGAGCCCCATGAGGGTCATTGATCACAAATGATCCATTTCCAACTGCTAACAGACTAAATAAAAGTCTTGCCAGCAACGGGATTTGAACCAGGTTTTTCAGCATGGCAACTCAGTGCTCTACCACTGAGTCACTCCACTCCCTTTTAAGAATCGCAAGGCAAAGGAAATGACTACTAACTATACGATCAAAAATACTTTGATTTGTGACAAAAGCACCTCCGGTATGTCAATGATAAAACTCCATACTAACTTAAAAATACCAACGGTTGACGAACACGTACGAACCAACTACAAGCGCTTTCAAGAAAAACTATATGGACATCCAAATCCATTAATAGAACCAATGGCTATGACTCACATGCCTGAGAACACTATGAGAGGCTAAATAATTCCAAGAGTGTTATGAAATGGTCAAGAGGTGCAGCGAATGATTACACAATTGACTTACTTTGTATAATCATTGACTGCACCCCCTGGCCATCTCATACCACTCTTCAATAAAATATTATATTGTATGATTATTTTAACTAAGATGAGGAATTTCTACATCCTTCCTATTTCTATTCCGTTCCAGGAGTTAAAGTTAGTGAACTGAGGAAGACAGAATGGGAATTAATTTTCAATCAGACTTCTAAAGACCTCTAGCCCCGACTGAAAAGATTACTCAGTTATTCTTGAATTAATTAAAAGTTTTACCTTACGTGCTTTGTACACAGAAAACACTTACTAACGTAAATTATCCACGAATTTGTGGCCTAATATAATAATTAAGATATAGATAAATGTCACTTAACCTACTGTTGTACAACAGTATTGTGGATATAAACACAATTACAAAAGTAGAATTACGAATAATTAGTCTTAAAAACTTTAATTCTTGTAAAAATAAAATGAGTATAACATGTTTCGTAATGATAAAATAATTATTATATCTTTAGCAGACAAAGTATCTCATATTTAGAATAAAATATTGTATATAAAACACCCATATCATTATTATTTAATATGCTAATATCAAATGTTATTTAACTGAAGATTAAAAAAATAAAAACTTCATCATCATATATTTATTACAATTGATTAATGAAACACAATTAAAATATATAATTATCACACAGGTAAGTATGCAAATTGTTTAGCAACAATATAATATAAACCAACTGAAAATTTAAGCCTGTAATGTGGATCGTTCTGACCCAATACCCCACATGAGGGGCAAAAATGAGCTCTCTCTTTTACATTTCGGAATTCCAACGCTATTGTTTACTTTTTTTTTTTAATTCAGGATGTTTCACTATTTTACGCTCTCTTAGTGCAAACATTATATTTAAAAATGTCATAATCTCTATAATGCTGACATCACCCACTCATAAATTTCATTTTATTAATTTTTCAAAAAATTCGGAAGAGTATGATTAAGATGAATTGCTATGAAGATTATGGTGAAATATTTCGGAAAAAAACTATCCTCTAGTTGAGATATATGGAATCCACATTAAAATATGGAGATATATTACACGTTACTATTTTAAATAAAAATAGGTCATTTATAGTTTCCTTGGTTTTAAAAGAGTTAAGTTTTCATTTTCTATACAGTCAATTAATATAGTAAGCTTAAACTCGTTATTCATTTTGACAGAAAAGAGAAGAAACTTTTCGGCTTTATTCATTAACTCGTGCTCTTTTATTTCTTTTTAAAGAAAATCTAACTTAAAATAATTTTTCACTGTCAGAATAAATATGGAAAGTATTATAAGATATTTTAAGTATGCTGTCATTGATGTTATATCAGATGATAACTGCTGACGTACAGTTGCAAAGTCCAGAGTCATCGTGTGGCATAATCATAAATTTGAATAGAATTTACTGAAATTTCAAAGTCTGTTACAATTGAAAATTATTTTTATATTATAAAATAAGCCTGGTTGTATTACTGAAGTATTATTATGATTATCCAATATACAATTCAAATTAATTAAGTCTTAAGCTCCAATAGTTGTTAATTAAAGTTAAAGCTTCTATAGCCGAGCTTCTGACGTATTGCGGGAGACTAGAGACGCCCAGCGGCCTGTACCTGAGTTATATTTTTCAATTACGTTTATTTTAAAGATTAGAATTCCATTTATACAAGAATAATTATATTTAAAGAAAAGGTCGTATAATAGTTTTGCAATTGATTACAAATTACATTTTATGCAACTTTGATTATAAATTAGATTTTACTTGTCTTGTTTCATGAAATGGTTATTAAACATAACTATGATAATAATTCTCAAAATTAAAATACTATTTATTTATTTAATTCTATATTTTCTAATAGAAACTATATTCTAATTATTATTTAAATTACATTATTATTATTATTTTGTATTGAGTTTGTGTAGCCCATGATATGTTTTTAAAATAAATATTCTACTTGAAAAAGTATATAATTATTATTCGGAATGTCAGTAGAAGAAAAAAACAGATTATTGTTAATTATTTAAATTTATTATTATTATTATTTTGGCTCTACGGTCCTGCAAGAACCTGAGCCTCCACCAACACAGCCAACCAATCTCTGCGATCCTACGATATTTTCCTCCAGTCTTCACAAGGTTAGTTTTCATTTCACTCGGCAGTCCTCATGTCTGCCTATTTTTTTCTCATTAGATTGCAATGACAATCTGTCATACTTAAGGGCAATATACATTAGAATAGAATAGAAAACAAACTTTATTCTGAGACCAAGTCCCTTTAGAGTAACAAACATGAACATAAAAATAAAAATAATATATATCTATCCAGAAGGCTACATAATAATACAAATCATGAAGTGTTTAACAAGTAACAAAAGCATTAGACAAATATAAATAGAATTGAAATAATTAAAAAGTATGAATCTTTAAAGCAGGGTTTAACAAATTATAGAGAATAAATATATTTATAACAACTATTACTAAATAAAATAAATGATTGGGGTAGCATGCAATAAAGTATTCACGTAGTCTATATCTTCTTTGGGAAAAATAAATAAAAAACGCGTAAGCAACGAAATCGATTATTCAATACCGATTTATTTAAGGAAACGATTGACCTGCTTAGAGAGCATCTTTTCAGAGTTGGAAAAGCAAGGATTTCAATGAAACCAGTGAAGAAGCATGGCGGATAAATGGAGGGATTGGGTTCCACACTGTGGTAGAGTGGGCAAGAATGGAACGTCCGAATGCCATGGTTCTGTGGGAAAGAGTGTAGAGATCGGAAAGGCGGGATCTTGTTTTGTGGTGCTGGACTGAGGATTTGAATTTGAGGAGACTGTAGATATTTGAAGGGTGTTGCGAGTTAATGGATTGGTACAGAAAAGCACTAAGGAAATATTCTCTACGAATGGGAGGGAAGAGCCACTTTAACTCATCACAGCGATGTGACATGGGGGATCGCCTCGGAGTACCAAGGACAAATCTTAGAGAGCAGTTCAAAATTCGCTTTAAACACATATTAGTAATCTATGAACACTCAAACTATATACAATAGCTGTTAATGACTATTACTGTTGTACATTAACACTAATAAAACCATCGTGTTTCAGTAATTAAGCTCTATAATCATACAATTATTTGAAAAAATAAATATAGAAAGATAAAGAAAAATAAAGTAGGAATAATAAAATAAAATATACAAACTGTTAGTAGTAACAGTAATAATATTGAAATAAAATTAATCCAGAATTAATGAACCTTTGAATAACTAGTAACTAAAGTTAAAGTATCATTATGTTTTTATGTTGAAGACCATAATAATCAATCCCGTTCCTGATTTGTATTTAATTTAATCTCTGATGGATTTAGCCAATGATTAAGTAGGATCCTATATAACATACAGCTTTTTCTATTAGTAATAAAAATACTTACTAATACTAAATCTTATGAACATATTTGTTACAAAACAACTCATAATTCTCGACAGCTGAAGATCAAGTGATTTACACAGACTGAATGTTTCTACACTTTATCTTTTCTCTTTGAAAATTTCCACTTAGACAGTGATAGCAAGTGCCACGCTTGAAGGATTTATCTTTTATAAAAGCTCTCAAGCTCAGAGAAACTTTGCAAGTCCTCAAAACGAAGTTCTAAGACAGTTTCTTTGTTCTTAGACCATTATTTTCCTAGCGGCATGGATGCACATATAACTTGCGGAAGTTTATTTGTATTGAAAATCGATTAGATGGAAGTTATAATTATAAGATCTATGTTTTTATTTTATTTCTGTTTACTTATTTCCTTGATTGTTGGTTTGTGTTAGTTTTCGCTTGATAGTTCTAACTATTCTGAAGATAAATGTCCTTATAACAATTTATTCTACTAAGAGATGCCATAAATTGATATATGATAATATTTTAGAAATAAACGAGCTATTGAAAAAAATGTGCCCAACTATAGAATTGTACATGATAATCCGAAGAGTAACTTAATCAAATTCAGAAGTCTTTTTTATTTTTAAATCTTCGGTATCGGTCTCTAATATGTTTTGCAAGTATTTTACATATTAATCTTAGTGTTTGCCCAATATACTCCTTCCCACAGAAACATGGATTGCTTTTGGTGTTTTTAGGCCTAAGTCATTTTTCATGACTTAGGCTGCAAATCATGATCTACAGTGTGGGCTGCAAAACGTCGGCAAAGAACTTATTTACTCGGGCAAAACCAGAAGAAACACCCGATGGATTAAAACTATTGGCCGCGGAAATTTAAGAAAGTATTTAACCTATGGGATGCTCAAAACTAGTTACTTTTTTGTGGCATAAATATAAGTAAAATAATGTATTTTTGGAAGAATCATAATACACTTATGGAAATAAACTTGAATAGTCATTATGATTAATTTGAAATACTGGAAAAGTTTGTTGGGACCTTAGAGCTACCTGAAGTAGAGCATTAATCCTGGGGACAGACATAGCCTGGGAAAGCCCTCTTAAATGATGATCTCAACCTGAAAAAGCCAGTAGCTAATTTGGATTCAGGAGAAGGTAAAATGTGATTTATATTATTCTATAGCACGGTCATGTATTTTTTATTCATGTGTTTCCCAGTCCCTTGATCGTTAGAGTGACTTTTACTAGTTATTTATAATCGTTGGTTTGTTTTGAATGATTTTTTTCCACGCTGTATTAGTTAATATTATTAACAGTTTATTAATAATATTCCCATTGGAGATATTAAGGGTATTTGAGGCCTGTGCCTATCTAGTAATGTAGTTTTTACTGTGGGTTTATACAGTAAACTTAGTTGTGTTCCAGTATGTGTGATAAAGTTTTTACTTCTATAATCTTGTTTTAAATACACTTAAAATGACTAGTCAAGTTTAAGGCTATGCCCTAGTTACAAACAATCTACAGTTTGATATGGCCTCGTTATCAGTCAGAACCTGCTATAATACAGTACTTTAAGTAGATCAGGTGATGTCCTGCGATCACATCATTTAACTCTATAGGACAAGATCGGATCTAATAGAATAGAAAGAGGAATAGCTCACTTGACCAATTTATATAATACCTGCCTCAGGTTAAGATATTTTCCGGACAATTGGAAGATAGCTATTCTTTTTCCTCTACTCAAGCCGTTGAAGTCAGGATCACAGCCAGCGGACTACAGGCCCATCAGCTTGCTTCCGCATCTGGGGAAAGTCTTTGAGAAAATTGTCCTCAATTATATCAAGGCGTATTGCTCAGAGACAGCACTCATCCCACCGGAGCAAACCGCCTACCAGGCCGGCCTCTGTCCGGATCATCACCTGGCGAAGATCCATGCGGAAGTGAGCCAGTGCACCGCCAAGAACGAAGCGACCGCTATGATCTCCATAGACTGCACGGAAGCGTTCGACTCAGTCTCTCATAACCTATTATGCAAGACACTACAGGACAACGAATTTCCGGAACAGCTCTACTCGATCCTACGGTCGTTTCTTCAACAGCGAACGATAGCAGTTCGTATCGGTGAAACATCATCGGAAGCCATCGCATTCACCTGCGGAGTTCCTCAGGGGTCTGTGCTATCTCCAGTACTTTTCTCAATATACACAGCTGAAACTGTTGGAGCCAACTACAAAAAAGCTACTGTAGCTGCCTATGCCGACGACATAGCGATCTACACGAGAGAGCTCTACGGCAGGCGGAGGAGGTCTGTGCGAGCATCACACAGAAGCTAGAAGGACTCAACATCACAGTGAATCCTACAAAGACGGACTGCATAATTTTTTCCTTTCAGGGGAAAAAGCGCCGCCCTCTCCCTAAGGTATATAGGGTAGCGGGACGTGAAAACAGACCAGCGAGCAGCATAGTCTACTTAGGTGTCACCCTTGACCGGCACCTTAAACTAGCCTACCACTGTAGGAAGAAACTTAGATCGGTTAGGACCAAGTCTTACAGACTTAACCACCTGCTTACATCTCCTAACTTATCCCTCCGCCTCAAGTTGACCATCTACAAGAGCATCCTAAGACCGGCACTCCTTTACGGAGCACCACTATTAGGTAACATCACGCCGGCAACAGCGAAAAAGCTCCAACAGTTTCAGAATGGCGTACTGCAACGCATAGTGAGACACACTACATTAAACAAAACAAAAACGGACCTTCTACACACTACTCTCGACATACCGACAGTTACAGACTTCATTAAACGTAGACACATTAAATTTTTCGACAGCCTGAAATACTGTACTAACCCTCTTTTTCGGACACTCACCCCAGCAGGACGGCCACAAACGTGGCAAGATCACGTACAAAGTCTCAGCCTGAACTGAGAAATTAATAAAATCAACAAACAAAAGGAAAAGGACACGGTGAGCCCCATCACCGGAAAAATCTAAAGTTAAAAATAGAAATGAATAAATTAGAACCTTCCACCTTCTCATCCTCCTCTTAAAATGTACATCGTACAGTACAAGAGATACCTCTCCGTCATATCTTCCATTCTACATAGAAATCTTCAAACCCAAAGGGGCTAAGAAAAAAAAAAAAAAAAAAAAAAAAAAAAAAAAAAAAAAAAATCTGTACGTTTAACAATGTATTTTAATCTTCACGTTTAACAATATACGTTTGTTTTTTGTCTATATATTATCGTAGCATGTAGAAGTTATAGTATAACTTCAAGAATAGAGCTTTAGTTCCAAGTCCATGTTTTGTATGTCGATTTCTGTCCTTTTCTATTCAATCTTTTTCCCTGCTCGAGCCCAATCATTGAAAAAATCCAAGATAATGTATAAATAATACAGTCAAAAAGCGGTGAAACTATGGCAAGTGTAAATAGATTCATATTACTTATTTAAAATGAGGCATCGCATTCCTCCTTTAAAAAAAAAAATAATAATCCTATCGAATTGTTTCAAACTGTCAAAAACCTGAAATCATATTTGGACCAAACCCTCCCCTACAAATAAGGTCCTTTTGAAATATTCGTTGAAACGTCTAAAGTAAAATTACATATTCCTCTTTGAAACTCGGAGGTGCCAAGTGACTTCCCTAATACTACCTCAGTTTAGAAGACGGGCTTTGGGAATTTCGAGGCTAAACTAAGATGGTTCATCAATTGCTTTATCGTTCCATCTTCGCGATTGCCCGAGAAACGGTCCTTTCATTTTACTAAGCGGTAGAGTGGCTTCTCCCTTCCTACATCCTTCAGATCCTTTCTCTATCAGGTTATCTAATTCCACCGTCCATCTATACATCTCCGATCTCATTTGATTCAAATCCTCTGTCCACTTTCGTGAAATCTGTTCTCGGTTATTATCAGTACTTATATACCACACCTTTAGACCTTATTGATGTAGATTTGATATTATATAAACACAGCTTTAGAAAGACGCTTCTTTATCAGATTCTTGTCCCAATTTAACTCGATTCCTTCTTCTAATCATGGCTTCAATACCATTCCAATCTAAAAATGTTTATTTCATCGCTTCGTTTCACTAAGATATCCGAAGTATAGAAGATAGATTTTCATTTCTTCAATCTTTTCTTTTTTTAATTTAGCCTTTGTCTAGTAAATGTTGAATTACCATAATACGGCAATTTACAATAAAACTTGGAAATTGACTGCTGCGCTTAATTGAATGGTAGTTCCTTTTTTTAATTTTAAATACATAATAATAATAAAAATATTTATTTCGGGATTATACAAATGTCATTGGGCACATATATTATTTTCAAAATTTTAAATATAAATTTTTATATATACATATAAACATTTATTATTTGTTTCTTTAAATAAAATGACAGTTAACCAGCACGTTTTAATTGATTATTGTCAGAAAGCACAAGATAACTAATTTCATTTTGTATTTTAATTGTAATTGTAACTAATTTAAATTAAACTAATCAGTTTTATTCGTTAGTTTTTCTTTTTTTGCCCTATTTTTTAAAGAATAGTTGTGGAAGAGTTTGATTGACAAAATTGACCCTTTTTTTATTAAATAACTAACTAAAAACGGGTGAAAAAGGTGACATTAAATTAGTTTTTATTGTATTCTGCATAATAACAGAATGCCTGTTAAACCATAACATGTCTGTATGGTTTCAATATGGTGTATGGTTTCAAGGCCCACAAAAAAAAGTTCTATTAAAAACTTTACTGACTTAAAAAATTAAAATTAATAAGTAGTGAAATTAAAATAGTAAAACTAATTGTAGCTGTTAATGATTAAAAATATAACTGTCAACATTCAAATCAATTACACCGGTTGTATGTAAATTTAACCCATTTTTTACCAAAGTCATTTTATTGTTGCATGGTCTTGTTGAAATTTTACATTTCAAATAAAAATACTGAATATAAACTAAAAATATGGATCATTAACTGGAAGTATAGGTTATTAACGAAATATATTTTTAAAAAAATGATGAATCACTTCAGAATTATAAAAAATATATATTAAAATTTATAATTTCAAAAAATAAACATATTTTTATCGCATATAATTGGTGAGAATTAAAAAAATTGATGAGATGGTAAAAATTAAGGCCTACTAATTGAGTCCCCACTAATCCAGGATAAGGATATTAAATTGATAATTAATTTTCAAAAAGTTTACATTTTAAAAAAATGTTACTCTCATTTTAAAGGCCTGTAGAATCATATGTTTGGCTCACATTAGGTGGGAAGGGAAAATGTTATTTTTGGATACAACAAAAGTTTCATTTTTGAATAAGAAAAAGTTTCAGAAAGCTGCTGAGGATATAAATATAAATATATATTTATATCATCTTGTATATGTGTGAATGTTTATTTTATTACTTTGAATTTTTAATCATAGCCCTGATATTCATCCACAAGCGTCAAGTAAAAGTTACATACTATTTTATCTCCACCATAATCTTATTTATTCCTTGTTCTTAATATTCCAACATTTAAAAACAGTCGACAGTCTGTTAAAAACAGTGATAACAGTTATAAATACACTGATTTAAATTCCGAGTAAAAGTTAAGTATAGCACTTATCGTTAATCTATCTAAATTAAATATAAATCTAGAGAACAGTTGGTAATTCATTACTAACCCACCTTTTGAGGATTCAATCGATTCTCCCTTGCAAGAATTAAGGGGGTTAGAGAATTATTTACCTCCCTGAATAAGGCAGAACCAAACAACTCGGCTTTTCAAGACTCCTAGTCGGTGCATATTCATGATCTGCAGTATTTAGATCAGTTAGAGGAATAGTATTATTAAAGCCTGTCTGCTGCAAGTACTAGTAGCTACAAGGTTTATAAAATTAAATTCTAGGCGCGAGTGTAAAAGGCAATCCAGAGCTGACAGAATTACATAGGCATTTTTTAGTTAACATTTTAATATAGGTTCAGATTTATCTTAGATGTGGAGGGCATTTGCCATAATAATTCACCCACACCATAAATAGACAACGTACAATATCAAGGACTAACATTTGATAGGAGAATGAGGTGGGGTCCTCATATTAAGAAAAAATAAAAAACAAAAACCTGAACATCTGCAACCCGTGAACGGGTCTGCGGTTCAGTAAATGGTAAATATTGTACTTTTTCAAGGACAACGGTTATACTGGGAGGTGGATCTGTCCTAGATCACGCTCAACGAGAAAATAGGAACCAACTACAAACGCTTTCAAGAAAAACTACACTGACACCCAAACCCATTAATAGAGCAAATAGCTAACTCACATGCCTGAGAACACTATGTGAGACGAAAAAGAACTTTTGCCCTCAACTTTTTCCACTTTGATATTGAATTAAAACTTAAGTTGAGTTTAAATGGAGAGTTATACACCATATTATTCACAATGACTTAAAGCATTTGTGAATTCAGCCAGCCTACTAATTCTAATTCCTTTGTTGATCGATTTTTATAAATTGTCCTATTAAATATTGAATGGCATAGTTACAGAACTTTCCATGTGTTTTCGATTGAAATCCACTATGTAATATCCAAATATCCAAAACTGTAATCTCTTGAATTAAAATGTATGCTCTGGTGGTTTTAGAGATGGAAAAAACAGTTTATCCTCGACCACATCCCTTAATCACAGTAGCTTTTATATTTTTGTGCAAAACGTTTACCTCCAGTCTAGTCCCATTGCACAATTTTGGAGGTTTTAAATTTCGCTCCAACTTTATGTAAATCTTTATGTGCTGGCAGACTAGATGAAAAATATTTTTAAAATCTGAGGGATAGTGCAGGGCTTTGTCTATTTCATCTACTATTGACTTGTTTTCAATCAGCTCGCCTTCGATTGATCCTAGAAGCATATCATTTATTTTAGATGCACTCTAATTTCTATCCCTTTAATAATCCCTTATTACTATTATTTCATCCCTTATTGTAAACTTATAGGGGTTGATTTTCAAAAAATAAAAAAACACATAATTTTTTATTTTAAATTTAGCAGCTAAATCTTAAATTTCATGGTGCTCGCTTCAAAAATGACGTATTTTTATTACAAACTTTTTTCACCCTTTTCAACCTCTTAGGGGATGAATTTTCAAAAATCCTTTCTTAGTGCGCGTTGGCCCAATAAAATGTACCTACTGTCCAAATTTCAAGTCTGTAGCTAATGCCCTTTTGGCTCTGCAATGGTTTGTCAGTAAGGACAAACTCTTTTATATATGTATAAATAAGTTATGAGTCAGAGTAGGATAGAATTAGTTCTTATACCATAAATGCAAAACATAAACATTGTAGAAGATATATGACGTGTATGTAAGTTATGCTATAATTAAGACATATGATTTGGAATATATGGATTCAGTCTAAAATAAAGATCAGTAAGTTTTCATAAGTCGAACACTGAGTTTTATTTTCAACATTTATATATATATGAGCATCTCCTGTCACGATGTTTGTTCGGGCTAATCTCCGAAACTACTGGACCGACTTTAATGAAATTTCGCACAGATATGTAACATTGTCCTACTTAAAATATAGGCGATGTTTTATTTCGATTAATGATCGATTAATTTTTTGCAAAATCATATTTTTTTTAAGCTGCTGCATTTATGGTATGTTGTAAGGGCATGCCTGAGTAGTGTAAATCCAAATTTTCATCAGAAAAAAACCGATGGGAATACTTTTGGTGGCCGAAAAATCTCGAAATTTTAGTAGTTGTTATATTTTTGGGCTGTTTTTCCTAATCGGTTCCTGGTTTAAGTAGATTAAATTTGACTCCAATTGCAGCTCTCTAGGTCAAACAAATAACTGGAATCTTACCTATCTTTATAAATAAAAATCTCCTGTCACGATGTTTGTTCGGGCTAATCTCCGAAAACAATCGACTGATTTTAGCTATATTATATTTTAAAACAATATATTTATCTATAATTAAAAATCAACGATTATATACCTCATTCATAAAACTAAATTATAAGTTAAGAATTTTGTGTATATATTTTTTATCATATACTATACTTAGATATAAGATGAATAAAATGTAAAATCCAAAATCTATTTAGTTCCTTTTTTTCATTCATTCTTTGTTACTTTTAAATTCAAATTTATCATAATTTTTTTTAAACTATTATAATAGCCACAGCAATGCGTGCCCGGGTCAGCTAGTATGTATATATAAATAAATAAAAGGTGTTTTTATAATTTTGGATAATTACTTTAAGTTCAGTTATAATGATAAAACACAAATATTAATGCTATTTATTTTATTTTTTCGCAGGTAAACTTTATATTTAATGATGCCTAACTGCCTTCATACCAGGTAAATTATTTCAAAAGATATTCTGAATTAAGTTTATTATTCATGATTAATGGTCTTAAGTCCTTAAGAAATTCCATCACTGGTCACCGATTAGCTAACATTGAAACGTATGTATAGTCAGGATGTGCATAAAGTATGTAGGATTGTAATAATTGCAAATTTAGAGCCCAGAGTGATACACCTCAATGACATACATCTCTGATGTAAAGAATTGTATTAAGAAAACATTTTTGTTTACTATTATTTAAAACCTCTTGACTGTTAAAAAAAAATTAGTTTTATTGGTTTTTATGCTTGATGTATATATTTTGTAATGCTGTTTAATATAAATAAAATTAATAATAAAATAAACTCCAGGCCCATCCAAACCCACTAGTTTCCATCCTTGGTTCCAATTCCATCCCGGACAATCCTCCTAGGCGTCAAGAGAAGATGGCCTCGAGACCTTCTATAATAGAAATGTAATTAGAGTGCTGCCAATGGGTAGTGCCTCTACACATCCTTTCATGCATTTATTTATTCGTACAGCCCTTGTACTAGATGTATATATTACAGTTGTACAATTCAATAAAATAATTTAAAAAAAATAATAATAATAAAATGTATGTCATCTAAAAGCAGTTAATTGAGTTTAATATAATTTTATATAGTAATTTAATTAGCATATATTCTCAATTAGTTTCCATAATGATGCTCATGAACTAATGAAATGAGTTCATGAAGTTTTTGAAAATTTTAATCTTACTTGCAAGAGGAGTATCAAACCTTAGGAGCAGAAATCTCACATATCACATATGAAAACTGATAAGGGGCAATGCTTATGTACTTTTAATGATTATGTTAGAGAGGAAGACACGATTTGCTTTCGTTCCTGAGAAATATCGATTTGAATTTCTTCGTCTAATTTAATTAGTCGTTTACTTTGCTCTCGTTTCAACATCGGCTGTCTGGCCTCGCTTGTTGAGGGTCTTCAGATCAAATACTTGTTGAGTAATTTTATTATTTTATTCTTTAATTGGATTTTATTCCTCTTATATCTTGTTTTTCTTTAACTTTCGATAAAATATTCATCATCTAAAAGTGGGTATTGTTATATCAAATACAAATGCAAGGGATATGAAAGAGTTAGGGATATTGATTAGTGTAATAATATAGTGGACAGTGTGATTACTGTTATTAAATATAATTCATTAATTCAAAACAATATTTCAACACCAATTTCGATTCGAACATTAAATATGGTATTGTAAAAAAAGAAAACAGAAAACAGACCAAATAATTGTCAGACATATTTAATTAGATATAATATAATTAAATGAATCCAAGAACATCAGTAATGGCTGTACCAGATGATTTCATACAATTAACTGGTATTAAAAAAAAAGAAATATTTTTGCATTTTGATACTTACTTGTTGAAATATTTGATTAGTTTACTGAGATGTAGCATATTTATATATATGTAGCATATTTATATATATGTATGATAGAATTATTGTTATGTTAATATAGTGGCTTAAGTCAGGTTTTTAACTTCATATGCAATATCTGGCCAGAGATGTTGGTATCCAGAAAGCACATCTACGAAGATGACAAATGCAATGGTTCCTGTCCAGATTACTGCTTAAACGAAGTACTGCTTGGTAGTTATGCAGTCTACAATTTTAACCAACCAAATCATTGTAGTTTACTCGACTATCTGCATCAACCAGCTAAGAAAACCAAGAAAAAAAAGGTTTTATGTTTGTCTCGATTAAATTTTTAATATTGACAAAACCATCTTAATAACAGTCCAATCATGTATCTAACAGCTCTGATTAAGTTCTTTCGATTTTATTGCCAGCTATCGTCCACTAGGGATCCCATTGGATTTAATGGACCTTATAAAACTAAATTTAATTACATTACGTTCCTGGTTATTTTATATCTTCTAATTATATCTTAATGAGCGCAGTTTGCCAGAGTGAGGTGGCTCCTTACCATCTGTTAGCTTTATCGCTAGTTCTATCACGGCAACCCCTCTGCCTTTCCTCCGCCGTCTTCGTAGCAATATAAGATCTTATGGGATCGGAAACACTGCAACTATATAAATATATATAAAACTTAGTACACTCCCTAATATAGGTTGATAATTTAATCTAATTTGTTTTCTTATAAATAGAATATATATATATATATATTGGATGTAAATAGTTGGGGGTGCAGTCAAAAAAACACAGCAAATAAGTTGAAACTTATTATATTATATATGTGCCGACGTTTCGACCTACTGCGTATGTCATCTTCAGGGCCAATAGGAGTGGCTGCTCGGTGCAGAAGGAAACTGAGTTAGCTACTTCGAAAGCCAAAAGTGGTCTTACAATAATCGTATATGTGAGCATTTTGTAATTAATTGGAATTTTAGGGCGTTTGTCTAGTAAGTTTTGTAGCTTCTTGTCTGTTCAGTCTAGTACGAGGTTTCCCTGTTAAAGGTTTACCAAGATCTATTCTCACTTTCAGTATTTTTTTTAATAAAAAAAGAAATCAATAGAAAATGAGTCACGTTAGTTACCGTAACATGTGGAAAACGATTTATTTTTTTGTTTCTAAAGTGTGATGTTGTACATATGTCTCATATAAAGAAATATAACACAATATATATAATCGTTAATATATTATAAGTATATGTATATAATCGTTAAAATAAAATTAAGTAGTTTTACAATTCAAATATTAAATTGTGTTGGTTTATCATTGCTTTGATGTTAGATTGAAAAGATTTCTGATGAGGAAGTTATAATATTTAAACAAATTTATCCACAAAAAGAAATAAAATAAGAAAAAACTAAGATAATGTGTACGATTATTAATAAAGTAAGATTTTAAATGGAGCTATATTATATAATAGCTGTAGGCTAGAGATGGCAGATAAAGCAATAATTTAAGTATCTTGTAAGTGGTACAGAGCCGATCCCCATTACCTGAGGCAGGGGCTAGGTCCTTGATCGTTATTGGTCGGGAATTGAGGCCTCAACCTCCCGGCTCGGAATAATTAAATGTTCACCCTCCCCTCCGCCTGTTTATATAAAACATCCCCGTGTCACCCTCTACTTCCTTAAGTACTTGCTTGAAAGAAAATTAGGAAATGTATTATAAAAGTGAATTTTGACAATTTATTACAAATATGTCATAAATAATATATCTGGTAATTAAAAAAATACAGAACATTTGTCATAGATATCAGGGACTACTTATCAGTGATATGCAGTTCTCCTAATAGACGGATCCTTACCGCTGAGTCGCAAAGAAAAAGTTGAGATGAAGGAAAATTTCGGATATTTCTTGGCCTGATAAAACATTAAATTCAGGTTAGGTATACATCCACTCCTAACGATAGTTCACCTCAAAATGATGGGTTTCTAATCCCTTCGGTCAACACCGATAGGTAGCCGCACAGGACGGACTAGTTAAGCGATAAAAAAACACTCGTTACAGCATCATAAACTAAGTGGGAACTGTGTAATAATATTATTAAAAGAGTGTACAAAGTTAATGTTAAAATTAAATTTGAAAAATACTCATACCGGACTGAAACGACAAGAAACTACTCTCCGTTTCACAAGTTACTTCAACATTTACAAGACAAACGCTCTAAGCTTCCAATTAATTATAAATTGCTCATATACATTACTATTGAAAATTCTTTTAGAGCGTTAGAGCTCAACCTTGCCATCCGATTCATCCTGTATCCAATCCTTACAATACAAAATCCTTCGTAAAATACTCCATGCTCCTTACACATGAACGAACTTTATTATGAAACATGTTATAAATTAATGTACCATTTGTTGCTGCTTTGGCCCGAACCAGATTTCAATCCTTTAATGACAAATTTCATTCCCACTCAAATCCAGTAGTTTCAAACCTTGCAACATCTTCAATTCCTAATAATCCTCCGTCCGAAGCGTCTGAAAAGAAGACGTCCTTGTGACCTTCTAAGTTGAATTTGTTATTAGAGTACTACCAGTGGGTAGTTCCTCTACTGGCCTTTATCTCATGTCATTATGTATATTTCCAAATATTTACTAGATACATTATTATAGAGTTATACATTTCAATGAATAAATTAAAAAAATATTTAAAAAGAGTCCTGGAATAAATTTTATAGAATGCATAAAGAGACTTTTCTTTACCTAATTATATAATCACCAACAAACATTAATTAGAATGTGTTTAATCTTCCCCGAATATTTTTCCTCAATTAATATCGAGCCTACAACGCCGTTTAATTAATATTTTATAAAGGGCTTACAAAACAATTTTAATTAAACAATATTATAATGAGGCAGTTATTATTTAGGTAATTACGTAATCAAGACGTATTTGTCTTCACGACAATTATATAAGCCATAAAAAAATCATATTATTCATTTGTATTAGTATAATGTTCATTCATGAACAATCATCAGATTCAGTATTACTTGTAAATGTTTTTATAGTTAGTTTTTTTAGTTTACGGCACTATTTTCTCGGTATATCATATATCGTCCTTAGAAACTCGATCCTTTTTAACCCTAGACTACAAACGTTCCTCAACATACCTCAAACACAAATGGTCGTAAATTTTACGACTTTGAAGTAAATTTGTTTTTACAAAGAAATAAGACAAGGTTTGTTAAAACTAATTGTTTATTAAATTAGAAAGATACATAAAATTTACAAAATTAAGATACAAATATAACATAGAGAGAGATAATATATAAAAGTTTGAACTTATTATTAAAAAAGTTTTTAAAATTTTGTTTAAAATTATTATTATTACAAACGTTTTTTTAACATGATAAAATAGTGAAATAATGAAACTAGAATTAAATTTAATTAGTAGAACATTTTATTCAAAGACTCGACCGATGTTCTTTGCAGTAAGCTCTTTTGCAAGAAGGACAGAATGATGTGGTCATCCGACGTTTACGCGATGGGCATATGTACCAAATTGTTCGCTTCTGTCGAGTTGTGCTCGGTTCTTCTTCAGCAGATGTAGTTTCAGTACCCAAAGCTGAAGTTATCGTTGAACGTAATTCATGAGAAATGGTTGCCATATTCAACCGCTTCTTCAGCCATGGCTCTATTAATTCTTCACTCAGTTTGATCAAATAATCTATTCGATTCAGCAGTTTTTTCTTTTCTCGACATGTATTTAGATAGTAAATAATAAAAGAATTTAGTCCGGCAACATTCAGCAATCCATAAAAAATACACAATACACAAACGTTCGTCAAAATTACGAGTCTGAGTGCGTATTGTTCGGATTTCAAGAAACACAGACTTAAATTTGAACACAACACTATGCAACAACTACCCTTTGAAAGTGGTGGAAAGGTACTGAAGAGCTGGAACCGATGAGTCATGTTACTGTAGTTCCCCACCTTGTTCTGTTTATTGTGGTCGTAAAAATTACGATGTTTTGTACTCTAGGGTTAATACTATTCTGTTCTTCTTTAAATATCTTTAATAACAAATCTTTTCTTTATTTGACCTTCTTTAACCTCGCTTCGACTCCTGAGGCTTTTAGCGACGATAGCTCTTCTTACATTTCTTGAATTAATTTCGTTTGTAATACATCATCGTCCTCTTTATTTTATTATTTTCTTTGAACGATAGGGACGTTGCAATATCCAAAATTATTCTTTCTATGTGATGCCTCTTACATCAAAATTGAAATTTAAATATTCGAATAGATGCTTCACTGTAAGTTCTATATTATCACATCTTTGACAGCCCCAAAAGTTAGATTTTAGGACAGCTTTGTCCGATTCTTAATGTGCTTGCTGTACTCTATTTTTTTGAAATTAGGCAGTTTGGAGCAATCCAAGAAATGTTTATTATTTTTAAAAAACTAACGAATCTCTTCCTATACATAATTTGAAAATAAAATGGATTATAACAGACAAATTTGGAACGAAAAAAACCAAAACAATCTATGTTATTGTGTATGCATGTTTGCAACATCTGTATGTGTATGCAGTGTTGACAATATAGTTTATCTTGTATATTTCTTAACAAAATATCACTGATAACTTTTAAATTGTTTTCTTAAAATTGTATTTAATTCCCTTATCATGTTATAGAAACTGCACTATTAAATTGTATTGGGATGACATAAAGGTCATTTTTAAAATGAATCCGAATTCGGACCTAATAGTAATTTCCTTAGCTAATTATCAACATTTTTGCAATATTTTGTTTTCCTTAGAAGTAAAAACGATATTTATAAGGTAATATAACCACGTCTGATATATTTAAGACTCAAGAGCTAACTTTTCACTTTATTGCGAATATTTACTAAAATAAATGTGATAATAAAGTAAGGGCCGTTTCTGTACATTTATTAATAAGAGGCAAGTACCTCAGTAAAAAAGAGGGCCTCATAAAACATTTTTGGATTCGCTATTAACTGGAAAGGGCAAAGAGCCCGGTATAAATTGATGAATACTCTGACAGAACTTTTAGAACCGGGGACAGGTGAATTCATAGCCGCGGAGTGTGTAAAGTTCTTAACTCTACTTTAACGAGAGCAATATATTAAAAAACTTTCCCACTTCTTTTTCTAATTATGAAAAATTGGTGACCTAAAAATGAAATTAACCTCTTTGCCTCTACGGGCCCAAAAATTTTAAAGTTATAAAATTCATACTGATATAATTTCGTTTTTTTTTTTTTTTTTGTTAGTGAATATACCGTTTTTAAAACTCTAAAATTTGTTAGTATGTATGTGTGAAATTCGAAGGCAAAACTGTGCTTTTAGGGGAGAAAAAAAACAATATTTGACTTTGAGGGGTAAAAGGGTTTCCGTGCCAGCATCGCTCCGTCAGCAGGTGATAAGTTATAGTTATTTCACGTTTCAAAATTTAATCGTATTACGATTTCAATTTAATTCTTCTTTTAAGCTTATTGAATTACACGTTATATAAAGCTCACTCAAATCTATACCAAACTTTTCTCATTAGTAGATCTCTTAAGTTTAAAGTAAAATATTTATGATAATACATTTACTAGATAATCAAATAAGATAGACAAAAAAAACAATTATATTTTAGAATTTGGTTCATTACGTTACCAATTTTAATTTAAAAACTCATACAAATGGTACTCAATGTCATTACCAACAAAGAGGCACTGGTATGAATGAAACACATAAGTTATTGGGACGCGTGTCGTTCTTAATTGTAACAATTAATAATAAGTGGCAAATGGGGTTAATTATTTTAAGACTTTTTTTTTAATGGTGTTAAAACTTGGAATCCTTGGGGGAAGTTTGCTTTCTTTCCCATGCTAGTTCTCAAGACTTAAATATCGATATGAGATATCGAAATTGATTTGATTAAGATTGAATAAACTATTATATTATTCTACAATAATACTTATGTTAAGTTATAGAATAAACTGCATTTTTAAGTTCAAAATATTCTTTTTCAATAATCTTCTTGGAAGGAATGTCACTGTTCAGATTGGCACCCTCAATCAATAGAATCCTGTCCAACACACACACTCACACAGTGCTCAAAGCACTGTGCTTTCATGCGAACACATAATATGGCATACGCGTGACTGAGCCTACACAAGTAGTCGCTTCTGTATCAATACCAAGAACTTCTAGGCATTGATTGTGTGACAATGGCAGATTGTGAAGACCCATAGATATCCTCCTTAACTTTAAGAAAGTCCAATTAGTTATAAATTAAATATAATAGAATTTATTCTTGGACCAAGTCCCTTGAGAATAACAAACATGCACAGAACAATAAACATTATATATATATATATATATATATATATATATATATATATATATATATATATATATAATGTATCTTGATGGAAGCATCAAGAGGACTGAGAAATCTAAGTATCTTGGCGAATGGATCGGACCTAACTTTTCAGAAAGAGCATCTTTATCTATGAGAGTCAACAAGTTGGACTAGCTCATCGACTGACGAAAAACACCTATATCGGTGATCTAGTGGGTTTGAGTGGAAATGAAGTTTGTCATGAAAAGATTAATATCGGATTCGGGCCAAATCAGCAATAAACGGGACGTTAAGGTCATTATGGATTACTTTGTTCGTAACAAAGTAAGGAGCATTAAGGATTTTCCGAAGGATTTTGGATTGTAAGGATTGAATACGAGAGGAATTCGATGGCTTAGTGGAGCCCCAAAGCTCTATTCCGTAAGTCCAGATGGGTCTAATGATTGTCATGTATATGAGTCTCTTGTAGTTAATAGGGAGCTTAGAGCGTTTATCTAGTAAATGTTGAAGTAGCCTGAGACGGCGAGCTGTTTCTTGTCGTTTCAGTCTAGTATGAGGATTCCAAGTTAAGCGTTTGTCAAGGTGTAGTCCTTTATTATAAAATAGATTTATTATTTAATTTTCATTTGTACCTGCGCAATTGCGCATTCAGCAAATTTGATCTTAGTGTTTTTCACTTTGTTTTTCTACATGATCTTCTATATGATGATGGAGTAAAAATATCAATAGGTGAGTAGGTCTCTTGGCCAATTGTCTTTTTAATCTTTTTCTATCACGTCCAGGTAACAGGGAGTAGGAAAGCGGAAGAACGAGTGGGTTTGGGTGACATTGTGTCGATGAGTGGAATGCCATGTAATTGTTATGAATATATGATTTTATAGTGGGAATGTTCATCTCATGTGGTGTGATTCGAAATATACCATGGTGCATTAACAATTTTTCTGAGAATTTTGGACTGTGTTGATTGAATCATTTTGGACTGTGTGGTGGACTTTTTTTTAAAAAAATAGATCACATTTTGTCACATGGATCACAGCAATTTTATTCCCGTTTTTAGTTTTCTTCATCACTGTCGGTAGATTCATAGGATCGACACTTTCTTCGTGATGTGATTCTTGCATACTTACATTCTGCGTATGTCACTGGTAGTTTGTGTACTGTTGTTTTTCTCCTTAGACTCACTAGTGTGTTAGTCTTTTTCCACATTCTCTTTGTCTCTTCCAGTTGTTTTTCGATCCTACGTAAAAGCAAGTATAAAATATTTTTAGTCTCATGAGAGGTAACAACCTATGCCTTTTATTCAATGACTGAGAAGTGACTACAACGCAAGGAAAGCAGAAACGTATCGAGGAAAAGTCTCAACTAACCTTTCTGGCGCAGGGCGGCATTCAGAGCGCTCGTGTTGGCGCGGGGCGGCATCCGAAACGCCGGCACCAATGTTACACTTCAGAACTGAACCCGCAGTACACCACGCGTGCTAAAAGTTATCAATTGGCGTAATCTGGTGGCTACTGCTGTAAACTAGGAATACATGGCGGCCTCAACGTCGCCCGACCGTTTTTAACCGCCAGAACTTCAAATTTATTCTGAGGCGGTCCAAATGCCGCCCATGCGCGTGGTGGAGGGATATCTCAAGTTTGGTTTCCCGAAAATAGTTGGATCTTGGCTATGGGAACATGCCTACTCTCCCTATTCACCGGACTACTCAATCTTTTATTACTATTTTCTTATACATCTGGGCCGGTATTTACAAAATAAATAAAATAATAGATAGCCAGTCATGAGGACTGGCTTTAGGAGTGAAAACTCTAAACTTTGCAGCAACTCTGTTGTTTTTTTTAAACTTCTAAGTCAATTGTGATCTGAATTATTTAAATTTCAAATTTGTCAATTTACTCTATTAAAATTATTCTGATTTATACATATATTGACAGTTATACTATTTATATCTTGTACTTTTATTTGCATCGATTTTATTTCATTTTTAAGCATTATTATCATCGATCATTTGTACTTTGAATAATTTCAAATTTAAGTTAAATTTAATTTTTAATTTAAGTTATTATTAGTATCAATTACACAATTCAATGACTTATATTAATATCATTATTCTTACATGAATAGAATTCCAACCTTAAAAAAAGAGTTGATAAAAAGAAATTGTATATCTCTAGCAAAGGCCGCTAGATGTTACCAGTCTCGAGCATGTTGCTGATGAGAACTCATTAGTCTAACCTCTACCAAATGTCGCTAAACGCGGCTAAATAAGTTTTCACTTAAGCGATTATTAACCAAATAAAAATTAGGAAATGTATTTTCTGAACTTGTAAATTCTAAGAATTTTAAAATAAATAAGAAATGTAAAGAAAGTAATGGAGACTAGTTTTTTAAATAAAAACAGTAATAAATAATTTTTATTTTTTTAATTTTAAAACCGTAATCCTGCATTATATTCCGGTCAATCCAATATTTATTCTCTTCTTAACTTTTTTTTTATGAATTTTTAGAAAGATTAAAAGTAATTCCAGTCGTTTTCAGAGATTCTTTTTTCATTATAATGCGTGGTACCATTTCAAATAAATTTTAATACTTTATTTTTGGAAAACTGTAGAGAAAAAAAAAGCTGAAAATGAAAACGGTAGCCCATATGTTGGCCTGAAGCATAAATAAGAATTAACGATAATAACCGGCTAAGAGAGGACAGGTTAGTTAATTAACTTCTCTCGCATGAGAGTTATTTACTTCCAAATGAATTTATTCTCTTTACCTCTGAAAAATGGGAGGAGGGTATTAAAAACTAGCGGGAATAATTGGGCTCAAGAGGAAAAACTTTGTTTTAAAATTGAACTTTTGGTTTCCATTAAATAGAGCTGATTCTTTAAACCCAGCCTCTATAAAATGTTATAAAAATAGGGTACCCAAAATGAGGGGGGAAAATCTGGCGGTTGAGCGTGACCTAGGACAAGTCACCTCCTTGCAGAACCGTCTCTACCATGTACTGAACCCCAGACCCCTTTACGGGTTGTAGTGGTACAGGTTTATATGACCAAATTTATGCTACTTCTTATCGTTTGAAACAAATTCGTAGTTCTGAAATAACTATCAAAATTGAATTTAAAAAATCAATCTGTTTTTAGATGGTTCTTGATAAGTTATAAATGAAGCGTCGATCTAAAATTCGTACTATAAATTTTTAAAGCGACAAGGACCTGTACGGCACAGCGAGTTCAATTTACTGTGAAATAATACTATTGCATATAAAATAATAAAGTGATTGGTCTGAATGCCTTGAAAAAAATATAGAACATAAAAAAAACAAAAGTTGAGCCTATACCAAACGCTATCAACAGTAGTAAATCACTGCAGTTGGAAAAAAAATAATGTTATTCATTAAGCTAAATTTAGGTTGGCTATATTTATAAATAAATCCATAATACTTTATTTTAGAAATAAAAGTAAAGTTTAAAACGACCAAACATGGTTGGATGAGAACACGAAGATGTTAAATAAATAACCATTACAGTTACAAGACAGCTGCTAATTTTATGCACTTTAATTTCTTTAGGTTTTGACTTTCCCAAACAATAATTTACTTATTTGTTTTATATGAATTCCAATATGAACGACTAAAAGCTACTTATATTTCATATTTACCACACGAAAATTGATAGCCAATTGCTATACACAAACATGTTTTTTTGAAAAGAACAGTTATTAATAAAAATATTTCTATGTATAGAGAATAAACACGGGAAAAATTTTACAAGTAAGGTTGAATACTTTTTATTTATTTTTTTGTTATTGTAGAAATATTTACACTTAAAAATAAGGACTAAAATTGAAAATTATATTTTGTATCTTTCATAAATAGACCATTCAGATTGAAATTTGCCGCCAGATATTATCATATAGGCTTGAGCAGTGTTTCCTTAATGTTATTTTTTTTCTTTGGATTTTTGGATATTTCGATTTATATTATGTTGAGGACAACAGGCAATGCAAACAATACTCGTATGATGATTCAATGAATTTTTTTCTTCATGTGCCTTTTTATACTCAATAATGTCTATTTGTTGCTGATGGATATCCGAAATTATATCAGAAAGCGATATTTTCGAGAAATAATTTATCATATTATGCCTGCAACAGGAGTGCCTCTTTTTAGGGCGAGGGATAAGGGTCAAAAGAGTTGCCACCTGTGCCCTTGATGGTCCCTTAATTCGCGAATAACCACACCCCGGTGGGCCCTCTCTGTTAGCTTTTCTCATTTAACTCCGATTCCAGTGGTCCAATCGAAATAATTCTGCGAAATAAAAATATTCTTCTTAAAATTGACTGTAACAGTTATTTTATTGAAACTCAACTGATAGATACTACCGTATACACATTATTTTACTAAGAGACCAGTCCAAAGGTTGTAGCTAAAATATAGTTCATAAAAACGAATTAAAAATAATGTCGATTTTGAATGAGAATCTGTTGCAATAACAATACAAATAATAAATATTTATATGTAAGGAAGAAAATAATTGGGGGTGCAGTCAAATGAAAACACTAAATAAGTGGTTGCTTATTTAGTGTTTTCATTTGACTGCACCCCCAACTATTTTCTTCCTTACGTCTACTTTCCAGTCAACCACCAAACCGCGTCTACTCTTGCTCCAGCTTCCTATAGCCCTGAAGATGACCCACAAAGTGGGTCGAAACGTCGGCACATAATTAAATAAGCAACCACTTATTTAGTGTTTTCATTTGACTGCACCCCCAACTATTTTCTTCCTTACAAATAAATATTTATATAATAACAAAAAGTATAAATTAAAAAATATTCATTATGGCGTGTAAATGGCACGGTTGAGTAGCATTGTCTTATCAGTTCTTGGTGGTTAACCATTTCATTATGCAGAGTTACCTATAGAAGTAAGATTGAGGCTTTCCGGTCATACAATGGTGTATTTTCTTCGCTTTTATTAGCTAAATTAAATGATAATGTTATAAAAACCGTTAAAAATCACTACACCTCTCGAAAGATCTTCCAAACTCCTAAACGGCTTATACGTCACCAAAACTACTCTTTACAGATCTACCACAGTAGTTCAGAACAGTACTTAACAGAATTTTTTTAAGAGTGCTAAAAGATACCAGTTATCAAACGGTAGATGACTCGTGAGAAAGATAGATTTATTTTTATATTACTGTATATGTGATATATGACAGATGTAAGATGGATATACAGGTGACTCGACTAACAAATTGGCTTATTGACCATTAACTTACATTTTAACTTATTTACTAATCTAGATTCAACTTAGATATTACTCAGCTTACATATTATAAAATAACCAAGCAATATTCTTTCTACTTTCTAATCTCTCTCTCCCTGATATTTCATCTCCGTCAAATTTACTACATACCATACAAGAGTTACCATTTTTTTGGAAATACCTTGTAAATGAATTGATGCTATACCAACAAGTACAACTATTACTAATCATTATTTTGTATTAGCTGAATCAAGCACTTCCATTGGAACGTAACAATGCTTATTATGCTCATAAAAAAAATCAAGATGAAATAAAGGCGCGATTAAAGACAGGAAATGCTTGCTATTATTCGGTCTTAACATCACTAAGCTCACGTATTTTGTCCCGAAATCTAAAAATTCAGAATTTATAAAACCATCATCCTTCTTCTTTACGGGTGTGAAACGTGGCCGCTAACGCTGAGGGATGAAAACCTCTTAACTTATTCAAAAATAAGGTGTTGCGCAGAATATTCGGTCCAAAAAGGGATGAGACCACTGAAGAATTTAGGAGATTACACAACGCGGAATTGCAAAGCATGCAACCGATTAATAATATTCAAGTGGTAGCGTCGCGAAAATTAAGATGGGCTTGTAAGTTCGTTACTTGTAAGTTGCTGGGCTAAGTAACGAACGAATTCTAAAAAGGTTAAAAAGAGCTGTGCCGACTGGGAAGCATCTGAGGGGTATACCGAGATGTAGGTAGGAAGATTGCGTTAAGAGTGGTCTGAAGGATTTGGGTTTGGGTATTGGTCCGTGGACAGAATTTTGTAAGCAGAGAATGATGTTTTCGGCATCGAGCCTTCGGGTTCGTTAAGCCTTTTTATTTATTTTTGTATACCATTACGGTGGATATCCCTTAAGTAGGTGGATATCCTCCTTGATAATCTTATGGTGGCAACCATGATAACCACGAACCACTTTAAATGGAGCAACTATCCTTCTTTCACGAGCTTTCAGCCTATATTTAGAATCTATTTCGCTCTTTCCGTCTCTCTCTTTTTCTCTTTCCCAATTCAAAGTATCGAATACAGAAACAGAAATAGATAGAATAAAAATTTAAGGAAATAAAGGATAAATATGACTGAATTATTATTTTGAGCTTTTCATATTTTTATAGGAAATAAAATATTTAATCACTGATTAGAAGTATAAACAAATAATACATCATAAAACTGAAAGAAAAACATTAAAAATACTTTCGAAATTTATACTTCCTGAACGAGATGAGCCTACTGAAAAACTTAATAAATCTTAGAAAGAACCAAATCCAATAGTTCGATACATTCAAAATACATTGATAGATAAGCTTATCACTCCGTATGGCAAGAAGTTGGGCTGGATAAAGATACGAGAAGGAAGAGAAGCAGGATTCCTATGCAGAGCAGTTGAGTTTTAAAAAAAGTACCTGTTCAAGCACTTCCAGTTTTCTTACAATTTTGAGATTTATTTTTATTATTTTTGATAATGATAAGTATAACAATGTTTGTTTGTATAAATAATAGTTATAAGACCTATTAAACAATCAAATTTTGTACTGGCATAAATACATTATCTGTTTACATATCTCAGTATTACAGAAATGGAGACCAATATGTAAAGTTTTTTTTATTATTATAGTTATCTGAACTATTATTATTTTAATATTCCTTGTTTTTCATACAATTTAATTATAGAGGATATTCTTAGCCCTATATGTAAACGAGTAAATTTTTTTGTTGGATACTGTAAATATTTATAGGAAAAAAGTTTAGGTAGTATACCCCTAATGAAAGTAAAATATCCTGCCACAACATTTGGAAATTATCTGTGAAAAGTATTTGAAATTCATAATTTAAAAAAAATAATATAATAATAGTTTTACAAGATAATAAAGTGATATTTTTTACGCTTACAATCGTTTAATCAAAAGAGCTCATAATACAGTCGTAGTGATAAACATAATGTCCAATTCTGTTTTATATTGCTAACTAATAATTGGTTATAGAAGATAGCTTGAGGTTGGATATTACATAAAATAATAAAGATTTACATTAAGAACTAAGTACAATTGTTTTTTGCTGAGATTAGAAAATGCGTTTTAAACCTTTTCTTCTACACTCTTCGCTCTGTCATATGCATTACTCTTACTTCAAAATAACTGAAATTACTTTGATGTAATAAAATAAGTGATCGATATTTCCTAATCAACCTCAATTCACAATTGATAATATAGAGTAACATTTTATTAAATATAGATATAGTATCATTTTATTAAATATAGATTTTATTAAAAATAGATATAGTATCATTTTAGTAAATATAGATTTTATTAAATATAGATATAGTATCATTTTATTAAATATAGATATAGTAACATTTTATTAAATATAGATAAACAGTAACATTTTTACGCCTTATAGCAGTTTTTTAGATTATTTTATCTATTAGATGTTAAAAATGCCTAAAAAATATCTGATTTATATTACGATTGATATCAAGTACTATTAATTTCGAAATGATTTTTCTACGTTGCTGCGGAGGACTGGAAATGGCTATGTAATCTTCCTCCTCACTCTGCTAAAAGTGATAGAGAGAACCGATTATGGTAAAATATTTTTGCCCCAAGAAATTTTAAAAGTACTAGGTATCATTCATGTTTATTAAAAAAAAAACAACATTAATCATGTCTGATCACAGTTGCCCCGTTTAATATTTAATTCATTTTGAGAATTAAGATAAGTTAATTTGGAATACCAAAAATGCGCCACTCTGAGGGTTATAATGTTCCCTCTCCCGTGAATACAGGTCTGGAAAATATTTTTAGGTGAATATAAACTAGTAGGAGGAGTTTAGCTTGTGCTGAAGGAACATGAGTTCAACTGCCGCATTTGTCCAATGTCAGCTTTAACTTGCTCGAATACTTGACGAGGGAACGGAATACGCTTCGTTATGTATACATTTGCCAAGAAATAATCTGAATGTGAGTTTTACATGTGACACCGTAGGATTGTTAGAAACTTATGACTGAACAATATTATCCGCCTCCAACCTGTACTAATTCAATTTTGTGTGTAACTTAAAATGTCAATGTTTAACCTACTTCTAATTATTATTTAACTATAAAGCTACTGTACGACGAATCATTACCGTTCTTTCTTCATATTATGTACGTTTTATCATTTAATATTTTTTTACTTTCTAATGTGACTATAAAAACTAGTTTATTTTCATGCATTTAAAGCAATATTCTAACTTTAAAATATACATGGGGAATGCCTGAATTACTTAGTGGGGAATTACTTCAAAGTTCCTCGATTTCCTAAATGAGATTAAAGAAAATAATTTTACTATTGCCCTGCAATAGAATCGATGGCAAGAGGGACCGGTAATAATAATTATGCTACTGATATGAAGAATGTATTTCCGTCTGCGTTGATAATCGAACATCTTTTTAGTGATGCGATATTGGACACTGTATTTCAGTGTCGTTGGTTTAAAATGTCGTTATTAAATATTTAATTATGAGACGGCGGGCTGGAAAAATTTCATATAAATAAATTATAATACCCAACGACCAGTAAAGAATGTTATAATAATTTAGTAATGCTAGTGGGATCCGACTAATAAAATTTTCTATCCAGACAAATCTGAATAATATTAAGTTTCACATTTAAGGACGAGAATATACGCACAGCCGGACCTCGTCGAAACTAAACGATGAATTGTGGAATAACATACCAGTACAACGAAATTGTATAACTGACATAATGAACATATATTATATCTACAGCCTGGGGGAACAAGTGGTTAAGTCGAATTTTGTCCAGAGTTAACTGTATTGAAGGAAGCGGAGTCAGGTCTCGTAATTTTTGGCTGAAATTTTGGAAAAAATCCGACTTAAACAATTGTTCATCGGGGCTGTAGATATATCATATGGTAAGAAATATGGATCGGAAGGTGAACCAGCAAAACGTTGACTGAAACAAGATATAAAAAGGAAAGTAGATAATTTATTAATAAATTGATGAACCATTCAATTCAAAATATGTTCGCGCGAAGAGTCAAGCTGTGGGTAGAGATCACGAAGAAAACTAGATAGATAGGAAATTAGTGTTTTGATAAAAAGATCTAAAAGCGTGAAATTTTCGAAATTATTGCCTCATTTAAAAACATTTAAATTGTACAATGTACAATCAATGCAATACAATATAAGTGGTCCTACGATGTTTATGATCTATTACGAAAATCCATCAATCTGTCTATTATCAAGTACCACCAAATCTACCTCATTGACAGAGTTAATTAAATAATGATGATTAATGAATCTAAACGACTAATCTCAGCGACTAATATCCGTCCGTATATGGGCCGTAGACGGAAAGATGGCGTTAAAGGTGAGATTAGGGACATGTATTTGGGTATTGATAGACATATCTATATTTTTATACTACAAATAGTCGTAACAGCATACATAATATATTATATATTATTTGATATATATAACCGGTTATATGTGACACTGTTTACAATGATAGAAATATTAAAATAAACCTGAGAAGGGTTACTGAACAGGCACAGATAGCCCTCATCGGGTCCCGGGCCAGAACTAACCACACATTAAATAGAAAGGGTAATTTTGTAAGGGATGGATCTTAACTTTCCCTTTTATTATTTTTACCATGTTTGATTATTTTATTCATTGGAAATGTTAAAGTTTGTACTATCATTGGTCTCCCAACACTTCCCGACATTCCAACTGAAATTAACATATCTACTGGGACATTAGTGCTGGTTGAACTCAGAAGTTGGATCATCTACTTGGCAAGAAGATGATTGAAGTCGCTGTAGCCGCTTGTCCACTGTTCTCAAAGGCAGGGGACCTAACACAAACACCGTTTGACTTGTTTCAGCTCGCTCTGGAGTTTGCCACTAGTTCCCTCTTCCAATCCTTGGCTTCCAAACCTACTTCGGATAATCCTATTTTCTGAATAGCGGATTACCCTCGACAAAGTGCTTTGAAAAAGAGTCTTGTAGGCTTTGTGTACAAGTGTCTAGTCAATCGGCTCGTTTAATATAATTGTAGTAGATCCATTTTATTAATAAGTCGTAGGAGATTGAAAAATGTCGCGTCATTTCTTAGAATGGCATGATTGCTTAGCTATATAAATATTTATTATATTTTTTATACAAGGTGGAAATCTCAATAGACACCTGAGGCCAAAAATCTTATGATAGTGTGGGACTCCAACCCACTAAAACCACCTTGTTGTGTAACAAGTGAGCTAGACCAACACTATCTATTCTGTACTAAACACAATACCCTATATGGAATTTTAATTCAAATTAAAATTTCTAATAAAAAAAAAAATTTACCTTCAAAACATTTCGTTTCAAAAACATCGTTGTTTTTTTTAAATCTCATTGAAGTTTCGGTGAAATGGAAGGTCAATTTTTAGTATATTTGACCTAATTCCCGAATTGTCTACGCTATTAAGGTTCCAAAAAATAGTAGTTTTCAAAAAACTCTATTTGTTATTTAGTTGTATCTTTTATTTTTCGATTCAGTTTAAGTATCGTATTCATCAATGTCGAAGTTGGCTAATTCATTTAATTATTCATTCAATTTAACTAGCATCTGTTTATTTATCATTTAATTAGCAAGTTTCTTTCCGGATCCATATATTTTCCTATGTACGATTTTTCGGGCCCAAGGTATATTATAGTAGAGAAAATAAAGAAAGTTGATTTGGAGGGATTGAGTGGACTCCCTCAATGAAAAATATTCGTCACGTAGAATATATTTAATACTGTTAGTATTAGTATAATCTTTAACGACGTATAAGTCTTATTTGATACATTTTATATAAACATGTTACTTTTAAATAATTAAATGGTTTCAAACCCTAGACTAGGGCGGTAAACTGTGCCGGAGTAGTTAAGCGAATTTCGTTAGTGAAGTAGAAATTCAACGCAAACTTCCAAGTTGTTCATTCCAAGTCTCAAGGGGTTCCTCTTGCAGGGGGTAGTTCTCGAACCTAAAAGCGGGCGACTAAGATGAACCAAGTGATTATTACTGAAAACTACACCTCTTGCTAACGGTTGAGGATGCCTTATATAACATGTCCTGAGAATATTAGTGAAATAAATGTCATACTCCATAAGGAACTTTAACAGTAAAGCACTTGCATGAAATTCCCGAATTTTCTTTTATGCTATATTAATCTTAGTTAATAATGATATATCGATGCCTTAGTTCACAAATGTGTAAAATGCCGAAAACAAGATTTTACTTGAGTCAACTTTGATAATAATTTAACAAAAGAAATACAGTTCAAGTTTATGCACACTATATTTTTGTAACCTTTTACAGCTTCTCTATTAATTTTATATCAACAAATGATCTATGACTTCCTATCACAACTTTACAATGTTATTTATATAACAAAACCTGTTTTTGAAATATTTGCACTTAACAGATTAGTGAACTAAGCCATCGATATAGTTCACTTTTAATTACGAAAATATTATTCACAAATGATAAGAGAGGAAGATAAAAAAAAAACTCAATCAACTTACTGCTTTCAAAATTTTTAGAAATCTGATATAAACTGTTTAATTTCTTAGGCTACACCTACATTGGATCCGATTCGGTGCGACGTGATTCTATCACATACGATGCTGGGGTGTATACATTATACATATTTTAATATACATAATAGTAAAATATAAATGTATTAAAAATAATTAATAAATAATCTTAATTTTATAAATTTAAAGAACCAAATGTTTTAACTTTCTATATATTTCAGTCATTTGGTTTGCTAGCGACGTCTCATCGTATCACACCGGATCCAATGTAGGTGTAGCCTTGGACGTAGAAATGAACGTTTTACGTTCATCTCGTAAAATTTATAGAGATGTTCTAATAACATAAAAAAATTACACCAATTAAATTTGTATCTTAAAAGCATTTATGAAAATATAAAGACTAAAAGCCAATTTAATAAAACGTTATAGATAGATAGATTATAGATGGTACGTTAGAATGAATTCCACTCAGAATTCGTAAACAACAGACATTATTGTGCAAGTGCTAACAAACACATTACTTAAGTACTTTATTTTCACAACACAACAGATTTTATATTTCAAATATTTTACACATGTGAAACGTTTCCTATGTCATCAGCCGATAATTGGGCAGATATCCACAGATGGAAAATGAGCTACTGTATGAAGAGTTGACTGACATGATCATTAGGTTTGATGGGAATTACGACTTTTAGTAGTTCTGTGGGATTGATTGATGTGTCCATTCTGAAATTAAAAGCATATTTATTGATCCGTGCTGTATGCTTAAAAGATCAAATTATTTACTGCTGTAATACATAAAATAAATTATTGTACAGTATAACAAATTTCTATTTGGCGAAATTTTGTTCGTTTAATAGTTACTTATTGTTCACAAGCTCTCATAAATTTCGTATACCGAAAACTATGTGCAGTATAGCAACTCAGGAAATCTAACATAAGAGTCCTTCTACTTTCTTTCACTGAAATATTCAATTTAGGTGAATTCTATTAGCAATTCTGTTACCTGAAATGTATTGGATAATCTGACCACTTGAAATATATTAATCCATCAGAAGCTTTATCGAAATCCCGCACTCTTAACTTCTAAATATAGCGGGTTTGTCGAAAAATTACTCCGAAATCATTGAAGTGTGATATACTGACAGCTCAGTAAGGCTCAACTGTCATATATTGTATTTCATCATTATTTCCTGTCAGAAATTTACAACATTATGTTTTAAGTGCTTTGTCATCTTTGCCTGGGATATATTTGTGAGTGAAGTAACTCTCTACATAGGGCTCTAAGTCACTGATATATCAATGAAAATGGCAGGTAATCATTAATTCTGTAATAATTATAACACTTGTTAACAATTGATGTCTCTTGATTTTCCTTGTTTAAATACATTGTTTGTGTGGTGGATTGGTGGTGTTTGTGACCTCTACAAGCAAGCGATGGAGTGTGGAACCTACCTCAACTCCCTTGATGGTTTTTTGATTTCACCTTAACGGGGATGGGTGAAGATGTGGAGTGGAGCCTCGCAACTGTTGAATTTTTATTCACATTTTACAATTTAATAAATTTGATCATAGCTATGTCGGCTTCACTGCCAAAGCTATCATCTCAAGGAAAAGTCAGATACTTTGATCTGAATTAAATATAAATAATGAAATGGGATGCCACCCTAACCACCCCTAATCACCCATTATACTGAATATCTATAAAGTCTATGACATTAATAATTTAGAGACATATCCCTCTTATTCTTTTCTAAAGGTTGACGTGGCTGACTGATCGGGAGTTGTTTAATAAATAGTAATAATTATTGGATAAAATTATATTTATTTGTACTGATCGTGGTTTAGAATATAACTTATAAAACTACTTACAAGGAAATGCTATATGTGGGGGATGTTATATGTGACTCGCTGTTTCTCTGCAATTGCTTCATCCAGTTTCTTGCCTCTTGCCTTGCCTGCTCCTTCACGACAACTGGCCTATCTTGAAAGTAAAAGCAATAAACCCATTTTACTCTACCTGGCCTAGGCCTCTTACCATATTTACTTAGTTTTCTCTAATGCTGCAGATAGTCACATAAAGCAATAGATCTGATTAAATATTATGAAAAGCATGTTTTTTAACATGAAAAGCATAAGAATGTTTTTTTTATATTAAAAATATTTCCATTCTATCTTTATATATCCGCTTCAGCGTCTAATCGTTTAACAACTGAAAACTAGACCGTTGCCTCACTTGACGTACGAAAAAAACGACTAATCTACAATATTATACTAAGACCTATTTGGACATATGGGACAGAGTATTGGTGTTCAGTAAAACACGTCCTTTTACATACAAACTTCTAAGAAAAATTGTTAATGCTGGTTGGTTTTTTTTTTGTATTGACATGAACACTACCACAATAAAATCATCTATTCGCTACAAATAAGCATTATTCCACTCATCAACACAAAATTCCCTTAACCTTTTTCTTTCTTACACCCCGTTACCCGGACTTGATATGAGAAGATCGCAAAGAAAATGGATAACAGACCTGCTATCAAGAACTATTGATCATTTCCAAAACTTGATTTTCCTGCATATCATTGAGAAAAAACCAACACTTAAATCAAATGTGCTGGATGCAAAATAGCGAAGGTGCAAATGGAAAAAAAAAGAAAAAGAAAATGTTGCTGTTTTTTTATTATTATTTATTTATTGATATTTACAACTATATTACAATAATATAACAAGTAAATAAGCTAAGTGATACATAATGACATGATATAATGACAAGTAGAGAAACTACCCACTGGTAGTACTCAAATCGCATGTTCAACTAAGAAGGTCACGTGGCCATCTTCTTTTCAGACGCCTCGGAGGATTATCGGGAATTGAAGAGGAAGCTAGGTTTGAAACTAGAGGGTTTGAGTGGAAATGAAGTTTGTTATGAAAGGATAGATAGCGGGTTCGGGCCAAATCACCAACGAATGGGACATTAAGGTCATTATGGATGACTTTATTTTTAACAAAATAAGGAGCATTGAGGATTTTACGAAGGATTTTGTATCGTAGGGATTGGATACGAGAGGAATTCGATGGCTTAGTGGACCCCCAAAGCTCTAATAGGTCGTATAATGGTCATGTATGTGAGTCTTTTGTAGTTAATTGGGAGCTTAGAGCGTTTGTCTAGTAAGTGTTGAAGTAGCCTGAAACGTCGAGTGGTTAAATGTCTTTTCAGTCTTGTATGAGGATCCCAGGTTAATCGTTTGTCGAGATGCAATCCTAAGTATCGGATCTGTTCCACAGGCACAAGTGGGGTATTATTAAATGATACTGAAGGGCAGGAAGTCATTGGTTTACGACGTAAGGTAATCGCGATTTGATGGGATTTTTGAGAATTTATTTTAATTCTCCAGTTTTGACACCATTCTTCAAGATCAGTGATATGGGATTGGAGGCTTTGGGATACAATAGCTGGATTGGTGTTGACTGATAATACACATGTATCATCAGCATACGTGGTAAGGATAGTATTAGGATGAGTTGGGATGTCAGCTGTATAAACTGTATAAAGGATTGTTCCAAGGATACTACCTTGAGGAGCAGTTTTATTAAGTAGAAAAATTGTTTTTTTAAAAGTAACAATTTTTTACGATGGAATTTTCATGTTTTATACTTTTATATTTTCCTCTTCCAAGGGCGACTCTAATCAAACTGACCCACGTCAGTTAAAAGACAACCCCCTTAGTTAATTAAGTCCCTTAATAAAGTTCTCTCGAAGAGTATTTGGAGGAGGCGTGTCTCTTATTTTAGGGCCTCGCCTTCTTTTTTCAGGTGAGGCTAAATAGACTTGTTTTCCAGAACTAAAATTGTGAAAAAAATCAGTAATAACTGCGACAAAAATACAAAGTACACACAATGAAAGATCTGGACCGATGATTTAAATAAAATAATAATAAGAAATAAACAAAAGCCATTGAAAAGGGTCCTTTTATACAAATATAAAATAAACTGGCAGAATCTGCAGCTCGTTAATTTTTCCGAGGCAGCTGAAAAAGCCTGTTCTGGAATTTCCACCCGAAACGAACAGGTAAGCGTTATCGGATATTGAGAGATACTCTCCCGGCTAAATTATACCAACTTATGGTCCCACCATTCTGTGATAATACTATACCACTATTTTGGTATATTTAACTATTTTTCTATTTCATACAAATTACATATTTAGAGAAATGCATTAATTTATTATACATAATGCTTAGTTATAAACTTTTTTGTATTAATTTATTTACAACAAAATGTACTTCATCATTCATTAAACAGATTTATTTGTAATAGAACTAGAGATTTGATGATTTTATCAGTTTATAAATTAAGAATATACAGTGGCAGTTAAATGAAACTGCATAAGCCAAATATTGGCCCTAAAATTATAATGGAATGAAATAAAATTACACAACTTTTTCAATTGAAAAATCTTTTATTTACACAAGTTTTAAAGTGATAAATAATGAATTAAATAAAACTGTTCAATAAAAAAAAACAACAACACAAAAATAGGACCTGTCCAAAGTATTTGCAAAAATTTAATTGTATTTGTTTGCGAAGAATATTTCGTTTGTTAAGAGCTTAATTCCATTCAGGATTAGGGGCACTGTAATGAAATTTATTTAGTCTGTATTGTTCTGTATCTAAGTAAACATTTCACCAAAGAAGGGCGAATTTTCTATTGCTACCCGAGAAAAGTTTGTATTTTTGCGAAACAGCGGAAAAACATATTGTTATTATGAAATATGACGATAAAGGAGCCAGCACCAACAAGCCACGGAAAGGACGGTCAATGTTATTGATACCCAGAGAGTGCAGACACATAATTATACAGGCAACAAAAATCCATCAATCAGTTCTTGGCAACTGGTAGATATGGTGGCTTGTACTTCAAATAAGCAAGTAAGTGAGTCTTATGTAAGAAGAGCCCTTTATCAATCAAATATGCGCGGTAGGATACCAAGGAAGAAACTGTTTATCAGTGAGGTTAACCCGTAATCAGTATGGTGGTGTCCTGGGAGCCACATGCAGTTTTGTTTATTTTGTAATTGCCATAGGGGCCGCTATGAGGAGCTGTGTAGTACCTTTCACAGTACCTTTCAGGCAGTAGCTTCTGAGCTGTTGACAGAAGTGGTTGTTCCGCGGTAAGTGATTTCTGAGTTTTTTGATTGCTAGTGGAGCGTGGGGTCCGTATGACCCCACCATACCATTAGTGAAACTTTTTTATTAAATATAATTGATATAATTTCAGTCAAAAATTGCATATTCACTGCGACAGTCGATGAATGTTTATAATCCCAATTATCTGGAATAGCTGGAAGGTGCTATGAACGACTGTGGAAGTGACCAGGGCTTTGATCCAGATTTGAAAAGTGACCATGATTCTAATTCGGAGTAAGATGGGTAGATTTATTATTTCAATAATTGTTTTTTAATTTATTGTGTTGTATCATTTGAAATGGAATTTTTCAAAGGAAATGTTATTTAGTATGTAGAGCAACAATATGAAAAAAAAAAAATTATTCAAAATATTTATAAAATTTTGGGAATGAACCCAGGAAGTTTTTGACTTCAGATTGATTTTTTTTTTTAAATTTACCAATAAAGAAGTATTAACAGCTGAAATTTACAGTTTTTATTTTTTTAAATAAGAGAGATGTGATAAACGATAATGTTCTTGATAAAAAATAATTCCATTTATAAATCTATTTCATACTTAAACAAGTTTGGACATATGCATCACAATTTTACGGTATCGCTAAAAAGACTCATAGAAAACGACTGCAAACTTTTCAATCAAAAGTACTTTGACTTATCACCAAAGCGCAACGGTAAGTCAAAAAACGGTTGACGAACACAAACGGACATACTACAAACGCTTTTAAAAAAAAACTACACAAAGACCCAAACCCATTGATGGCCATTATTCTCATGCCAGAGAACACTAGGATACTAAAAAGAACGAGGATGGGAGATCTATTACCATAGGAAATTAAATGAAGTCACAGGAGAGGTACCGCTGGGTGTATTCTGTATTTTACTGCCACCCAATCTGCCGATTGTCAATTATTTGTTTTTCACAGGTGTGGATAAAAAAACATAAAGAGAAAAAATAAATCTATTTATCTTCTTCTTCTTCTTTGTATTATTGTATATGGCCTGAGAATTTCCCTAACATTTCCTTTAAGTATAACTTTTAGAAGAGAGAGAGGAGTAAAATTTTAATGGTGTGGGTAGGTTCTTTAATAAAAGCTTCCTTTTGATATAGCGATGAGAATTGGAAAAGTTATACTGTGGCCTTTATGGAATCATTAGAAGGTCGCTGCCAGAATTACCTGAGGGCTACGCCTCACCGGCTTCAAAGTTAGCAAGGCGTTATAATTAAGGAGCTTGTAGAAGCCCGGAGCGATTTAACATTGAAGAGGTCTCTTCTTCAGCCGAGAATTTATTTGCACAAATTATTTTATAATGAAGCCGCGGGTGCTAGGACAGAGGAGCAGCCGATTATTCGGTAAATATATCCCGAGGACTGTGGGGAGGAGAGGGCTACCTCGCTCGTTATTTCCCGGTCCCGCTGGTGTCACTGACAATGGACATTAATAACTGGTGATTGTGCCCGCAATTCGTTTGTGTTCTCCGCTGTCCTCTTTCTATTATAATCGATTCTCCTCTGTGTCCACTTTTGTCTTTCGTTTTGTGAGGTATTGCGTTATTCTCGATGAGGGCTTAAAAAAAAGAGAGAGAAAAGAAAAAAAAACCTTATCTCAATCACCATTTGATTTGAAAACTAATTTTTTTTTTTATTTCAAACTAATGTTTGAATAAAGTTTAGAGAAAACAAATGTTTTTGTTCGCGTCACTGGTGACACAATAGAAGAGTTCTGAGCTTATATAACTTTTATTTTATTCATCTGGAGAATCAAATAGATACCTACATTCCCTTACATTTTTTGAGTTAATGAAAAAAAAATGACTTTAGGAAACTGACTGGTATTCACACAATTCTGCCTCATAATCTTCATTTTTTGTAGACACTGCAATGAATATAAAATGGTAGATTTGTAGAAATAAATATATAACATTGACAAATGTATTTTTATCAACATTGTAATATAGGTCCACCATTATCATTAGGTATAAACGTAGATAGATATCCTTATTATTGACAAGGATCGATCTTGTACGGAAAGTATTACATGATGATTCTGCTTGAATAAGATATTATGCTTCGTGAAATCATTGGCGATGCTGAAATAACGTGCTATTTTATTCCACGTCCCTATTTAAAGGCAAGTATTGCCGGCAGGATAAATAAGTACTATCCAAAAAATAAAACTCAAGTATTATATCTACAACACTGGTGAATAAGTGGTTAGTTCAAATTTTCTCCAAAATGGGTTTCTTATACTTAAGGAAGCTGAACCATGTTATTTCCATAGTGGATAAGTGCAAGTCAGACGTTGGTTTGAAATACAGTTATTGCTTATATTAAGACTCCATTTTAAGCCAAAAACAACGAGAACGGCACGATTCCGATTCCCTCAATGCGAATAACTCAATTTGGACAAAATTCTGCTAAATCGCTTGTTCACTGGGATTCTGGATATAACATAACTGTCTATTTTTGACATCATAAGAGTGTTATCCATATGATATACACATTATATATATATATATATATATATATATATATATATATATATATATATATATATATATATATATATATATATATATATATATATACAGAGACGTTCTTAAATAACTAAGTAGACTTATTAACTATAAATTAAAATCATAACCCATGGACTACTCTAGATCTGAGTAGATGAGCATTCAATTTGCATATTATAACTTAACCATACCATCCCCTATCTACTGTCTAATCTCTTTCTCTCTCTCTCTCTCTATCTATCTATCTATCTCTCTCTCTCTCTCTCTCTCCCTCTCACTCTCTCTCACTCTCTCTCTCACTCCCTCCCTCTCTGACCACCATTTTATTAAAAAATTTACAAATAATTGATGTTGACTATTGTACTAAAATACACGGCGGAATTTCTAAAAGATCATAAAATATATTTAATCAAATAAATAAAATCTTCTAACTGTATTGAACTTCTTCTAAATGAATCTAGTCATTTAAGCCGGCTAGAATGAAGAGGAAACGATTAGCTATCAGATAGGGCACAAAGGATTCCCGCACGCAATGTCGGCTTGCCTCAACGAATCAATGCACAGGATACGTTTAATTTGACTCAGGCACGGCCAGGGCCTTTGTTGAACCTCCTTCTCTTTATTAGCAAGTCAGCACTCAATTTTTATAAATAATTTTTTGTAGGAAAAATTCTTACTTTACTCAAGCATATTATATAAATTCTTTATTGGCTTTAATGTACAACATGTAGCCATTGAGTCTGGCCCACTTAATGTTAATTTGGTTAGTAATTACTTGAAATAAAACAGCAACCATAATTATTATATTCCGACCTCTATAATATAAGTAAGATAGTATATAGCATATTGTCATTTCATTACAGTTTTTTATTTTTTATTATTTTATTTTTATTTTATTTTTTATTTACAGTTATATAATACAATATGTAAAACTTCTTTCTTTTTTTTTAAATTACCACTGGTTTAATAAATAAATGAACAAACTATAAGTTAGGACAGAATAGTATTAATTGTAACAACAGAATAATAATCCTCTAAATAAATAATCCTCGATTCACATTAATAAACCATAAATATAGCCTGGATTCCGAATTTTTACATATAAACTGCAGATAGAAAAAAATGTTGTTTAATTTTTCTACGCTGTCCATAGTGAGTACATTTTTCAATGATAATTCATCATCATCCTCAACAACATATTTTTGCAGAAATTGTTTCCTTGTGTTAACAAAAAATTTACAGTGCAATGTTATATGTTTTAAACAATTGATTATGGTTTCATAGCACCACTGACATTTTTCATCAGTTCTGAGAATATAGGTGTTGTTCCTATAAAATATTTTCAAGCATTCAGGATCTCGCGGTTATTAATTTTTCTATGTTTATCTTGAATTTTAAATAGCTTTCAGGTTCAGGGTTGGTGTAGGTACAAATAGTTCTGTAGATTGGGTTGTAATTTGAGTTAAGAGCTCTATCAATATCCTTCAACAGTAAATGATTTGTTACTTTTTCAAGAATAACATTTTTATTAGCTAATAACACATTAGGGCTATGAAAGTCTGCAAAATATTCTTCAATGTGATGGGTCGTAGGGTTTTGAGTTGTGAAAACCAGTTAAAAGTCAAGTCCTGCTTTTTCTTATCTAGCTCAACAAGTCTATCGAAACATTTACGGGGTAATCTATAATCAGGGATAGATAGTATTGTTATGCAGAAATTAATAATTTTTTTAAGGATTGCTGCGATAAGTGGGTTACGACCTGTTTCTAATCGGACAATATAATTTGGAGTGCATTTCGGCCAATAATATAGATATTTTAAAAATTTTAATTGAGCTAGTTTTAATAGTTTAAACTCCAAATTTCTGCAGCATAAAGGAGTGTTGAGGACACCATAGAGTCAAAGAGTTTACTCCAGCATATAGTTTGACAAAAACATCCATATGTTATGATTTGAAGTATGGAATGTGAATTATGACAAATTTAATTCACACCATAACATTTATATTCCAGTAAATAATACAACAATATAAAATATAAATTATTGGTAAGAGATTCGTTCTGACAAATATGATAACCATTATTCAGACTAAAAGAAAAAAAATAAATCGATTAACTTGTTATTACTTTGTATTTCGGCTTATAATTAAGTTTTTTGAGCTTTACGAAATATTAAAGGATTCTCAACCTTAAATAATATCAAAAGGCATTCTAATTTTTAAAACAAGTCTGCTGTAGTGATGAGGACATGTCAGGACATGTGATGAGATAAATCGAGTAGTTGAAAAATAAATAAGAGAATAATATAAAAACATGGTAAATCGGTTACATATATTATAAAAAAATATAAAAGTGTCTCTTTACGCAAATTATAATCTTAAATTTAAATTATCATTTTAAAAATTAAACATTTAATTTCTTGACGTTTAATTATCACAGTTTCGGCTCGAAAAAAAAAGTTTTTCTTTCAGTATCGATCCATATTTAAAGAATTTATTTGTTAGATACATTTTTCTGATAAATTGATTTAGTTTATTTTCCCTTATATTTTCCCTTCGGTACATTATTTTTTTGTTATTTTCGGAAATGATTATTTACCTTGGCAAATATGTCCCCCAAAATATCCTTTAGTTAATGATACAATTTATTCATAATTCATATTTGTTTAGAAAAAATAAAGCCTTTGTTTAGAAATTCCTTAAGCTGTTCTAAATCAATAATGTGTATGATAGATCGTATGGACCTTATCCGATCGCATGGATATTTTTACGAAACATCAGATGTACCTTAAATATCTAGTTTCGCTTAACTTCTCATTTATGGCCTAAGCATACCAAAGATGTGCACATCTAATACGATCGAAATGCAACATACTTTACATTAATCCTATTTTCATTATCCACCCCCAATTAACCCTATTTCATATTATTTACATTAAATATAGAGAAAAAAAAAGCATAGGGTCACATGCGGTCTAGTTAGCTGAACAACCTCCTATACCATATCTAAGGATATTTAAAGGAAATCCTTGGCTATATTCTCCTTCGGAAGGAACATATAATTCGGAGTCCCGAGCCTCAGGTATTCATTAATGAGACCTATAACTATGCCTGGATAGGCAAAATTTATTATTAAATTATCCTCCAATAATCCAGCCATAACAGGATAAATAGACGTTAAATTAGTAACAATTAAAATCGTAGACGGATGGTATTATAGTATGTTATGGTTTATAGAAAGCATTTTGCTCAATTCATTGTTTCTGAACGTTCCAATTTTCGTTCTAGTGAGGCAATAAAGGACTCTGTAGTTATCTAGAGGGAACTACAATACTGAATACAGGGAACAACCCTTGTTAGGAAAATATTTAGATCCTATCGGTCGCTAACAAAGCTATGTTTTTCCTCTTCCGGCTCTAATTGCGACAACTAATTTCCAGAGAGCGGCCCAGTAGATTTAGATGAACAAGCAACTTGGGAGATTTATCGGCTTTCAGCTTATCTCCAACAGCCGATGAATAGGCCCTCGCCTGGCATGTTCTTTCCCGGACAAAGAGATTGTGTAACTCTTTGTTCGATCTCAATCAGTCATTCACATTGCCTAAGTGGGCGATTCGGTTTCCAGAAAACCGAAAACATTGTATTAAGATATTAATATAAAATATAATAATAGGATGAAATCATATTTTTTTAGGTTCATATTAAAAAAAAAAATGATAATCATAATCATAATATCTTTCCAATATAGCTGTCCGTAATTGAGAGCCATGCTTGGTTGAAGGTGGAGGGGGTACGACCAAACAAGAAAACTTTTTTAATTGACTACCTAATTTTATCTTATAAGCCATAATCAAGGTAAAAAACATCAAGATAATAACAACGGCAGAACCAATTACATTAATAATACTGTAAATTAATAAGTCCTAATTTATTGAAATATGATTCTGTACATTCTGACTTAAAATTTTTTAGCTACTAAATAAAAAGTTGTTTGATTGCAGAACAATGAAGTCATTTGCCACCAAACACATCTGATATTTTAATATATGTGATAAAATATTCTAAACTTAATTGTTTAAGATTATCAGTATTGGCAGCTGGATTAGCAGTATTTGGTACCAGTTCCGCAGGTTGTCGTTTCGAGTTGACAAGAAGTTATAATAACTTTTCATTCCTTTCCTTCGTTAGTTTAAGTATGAAAAAAGAGTGTTATTATGTGAAAATAATCATGAAATGAACATTCCAATAAACCTTTCGATATATAGATGATACAACGATATGTGTATATAAACGATATGTGTAATGTCGGTTATTAATATATACAGTAATAATTTTTTTTTTTCGTTCACCCGAAGATGTAGGGGTCCCATCACCAACACCAAGTATTCCTCTCATTTCTGCTCGGAGCTCTCTAGGCAGTCTTGCATTATACACTCGTATTTTCATGTGAATGTCTGTAAGCGCATAAGCTAATGGATTTTAAGTAATTAACTCGACTACAAATGTTTCCTTACAGTACACGAATGGTACTATGGGTTTTTCGTCAACCCCAAACATGAATTTTTTTTGGAATCTGGGCAACAAAGACAATTGGCTCACCGCGTGTAGTGAAACCCTCTCGTTCACAGCTAGAATACGACTGGCAGGACAGGTACTCAAAGTCTTAACCCTTCGAGATAATTTTGGGACATGCGGGTGCATGTCAAAGCATCCTGGGGTCGGCCTTAACCCCGCCGTACGTTTTGAGGGTTAAAAAGGAAACAATATGATTTTTTAATCTAATTACAGATTTCATTTTTAGTTCATAACAGTATGGAAAAAGATTGTGATTATAAGAAATATGTAAATTTCGGTAATAATTTCATCAAAAAATGAACCCTTTAACAAATATTTAGATGTATTTATGACGATATAGCTTAAACAGTATGTCTAATTCGGTTCCTAAATATATATACAGTAAGTAATAATTCCTATATACTATCAGTACTAAAATTATTTTTGTTTTCTAGAATATTAAAAAGGAAACGAACGAAAAGTTAAAATTTCTTGTCACTTAATTCGAAGCGAAAATCTACGGAACTGATGCCAAATTCTGTCATACTGATATTTTTGTAGGATTATGTATAAAATACTTGATATTGAATATTAAAATATCAGACATATATAGCGGAAAATGACTTCATTGTTCCTCATTCAAGCAACTTATTTCTTAGTAGCTAAAAGTTAAAGTCAGAATGTACAGAATCATGTTTCATTAAATTAGGACTTATTATTCTACAGTATTATTAATGTAATTGGTTCAGCCATTCTTATTATCTTGTTGTTTTTTTGGGTTTTTTTTTACCCTGATCATGGTTTATGCATAACCGCACCCCCCTCCATCTTGAACCTAACATGCTCCTCAAATACGGACAGCTATACTTCCAACAGCATCATTTTTCTTCATAATTGATTGGCTCTATCATCAACAGAAACTACCATCTGGCTACACCCAGAATCCATACTAAAGTAAAAAGAAAGATTCCTATCTTCAAAGTTTATCTTTCTTCGGGTCAGATGCCTGGAGCATTAATCTTTAATCTGTGACTTATTAGAAAAAAATCCGCTCATTATAAAAGTTGATTTCCGGTGGCATAAACTAATTTCTTACTATCGAATGTGATTTATTTTATGAGAGCCAACCTCTTCCGATACAGGAGTCTGCAACGTTTACAAAAACTGCGCGTGAGAACTGATTGGGTTGCAATGTCTCGATCACTGATAATATTTTTTCCTAAACAAAACAATGTTTCTTATTCATCATCCTCTTAGTTATTTTATTTAACGGATTTTTTACAAGTTAGGTGTCGTTTCTACAAGTTCTCACGACAGATCTTCTGTTCACGAATTCTGGAAATGGCCATCCATCACCACGGCCAACAACTTCCTTTTCTCCTTTTCGTTATTGTCCATGTTACGGATCGTTAGAAGATGACATTATCAATCATTTATTGAAACATAATTTTTCTTTGTAGGATAACCTGTTTGCTCCACAGAACACAGCTACTGACAAAAACCCACTTTTGTCACACACACATTTGTCCTCTTTATTAAAAATTTGATTTCTACTTCATTAGATTTTTTTTGAGAATATTAAAAAGTAAACGAATAAAAAGTTAAAACTTGCTATGGCTTAACTTGAACTGACAACCTACGGAATTGCTACCGAGAATTGTTTTCTTATTATACCCATCATTGTTTATAACATTGCCTATAACATAATTGGCTCACTATAAATTTAGAGGATTTCGTAGAGATAGGATATTCGGTAGTGGCAACAAACAAAAGAGAAATATAGCCGGGCAACAGGTCGGAGAAAATATGGCTTCGTTGGAAGCTGTGGAAATAAATGAACTATATATAAAACGAAAGGAGATCTGGACACATAGGCCACTCTTATTAGTTGGAGCCAGGCTAAGAGCGGTGACAATAGGGGGCGATATATCTACTGGGGAAGGAGTGCCTCAGGGGACAATACCCTTCCCCTCCGACAGAGTTTTCAGTCTCTAATAATTGATTTCTATAGGCTACGTGTCGGAGCGCTCATATCCGCTATAATAACATCACCAGTCCCCCCGCGGTGTAATAAACGGTTAGATATAATAATAAATTGAGGCTGTAGCCCCTGGGCCAACGGTCGCCTATAAATATTATCTTAATACGTTTTAGGAGGTCTCGTATCTCAACCGATAACGGCGTACTTAGGCCGGATCCAGGGGCGATTAGTGTGGCTATCTTGTCCATAGTTCCTCAGGGGAGGCTCAGCGTATTGAGATTAAGGGCTTTTTATGCCGGAATCGAACTCTTTAAAGCCTTATCTCCCCCATGTTTAGATAAACAAGGATGTTAAGAAATCTTCTTAACGTTGTCCTCAATCATGTATAAATGGTGTGTGAACAAATTATGGATTAGTAGTAACTTCTAAAATGGGATGATAACATGTGAAGCATCAACCTTTTAAAAATTCAGGCTTCGCATATTCTCTCTACTGCATATTCTATCATGTGTACAGGCCTTAGTAGCGTTCCTTATGAAGAAATGGCCATTTTGTTAAAAATATTAACATCTTATCTTATTCTTGGTTTCTACTATTGATTGCAAATTCGTAAGTCGAGGATGTGGCTAGACAAGCTTCAGTTCTTTCTCACATGTTGATATATTTTTATTTTTTTAGGGTTTTCATGAGGAATCATGTAATCAGTTAGGATGGTATGGTCTCAATAAATCTGGGCGTGCCGTTCATCAATTATCGGCTGTGGACTGTACCTATAATTATTGTTATACACGTTACAGGCCATTTAGAGAAGACCTAATTCACTCACTGTTCTTCCAGTCCTCGTTCATCAAAGGCTCTCTTTTTTACATCTTTCTACTTTGGTCTTTTCCTTCTACGTGTTGTTTTCTCTGACATCACTTATGTCCAAAGACACTTTTGTCCATGATGTCCTCTGAATCTATCTAGGATTTTTCCAAATCAATTTTGAAATTTCTCATCAGATAATTCCGATAGTGAGTCTGATTTCTTTATATGATCAGTCCCTTATATATTGAATTTGAGAGATGTGCTATATCCCAAGATATCCATAGAAATATATTTTGTTTTGCATGTAGAGTTATTTTATATCCGCATTTCCTGTGAATAACTGGTTAATTGGACATTTTTTCAAAATTAATTACTTATAATGGGTTAAAGGATTCATGTCGTTATCGTATTCTAATGATTGAAATGGATTTGTAAAAGAGTTCCTTTTCTGTACAAATAATTCCGCTTCATTCTGTACAAATAACTCCATCTTGAAAAAATTCGACTTTTAATTTTATAAATACAAATATATTTTTTTTATTTAGTACTCCCCTACTTTTTACTATGACTTAAGCAAGAGCATTAAATTTCAATAATTATCAAAGCCCTAATAATCAGACCATAAGACTATTTCTAACTATAAATTTGAGTTCGACCTAGAGGCATAATGGGTATAGTTTTATATTTTCTTTTGTTTTTAGGTTGTATCCCATCTACATCTTCGGCGAATAACTGATTTAGTAGAATTTTTCCTAAATGAGTTAATAGTACTGAGGGAAGCGTAATCTGGTCATTATCATAGTAATTAGCTTGAAATGGAGTTATATAATAAGCGATTACTCCCTTTTCATTCTAAAGTCTGACTTAAGCACTTATGCACTACGAGAATCCCATAATTCCGCCTTCCTCAGTACAATTAACTCTCTCTAGATAACTACTTATTAACCGGGGTTGCAAATATGAGCTAAAAAGGTATTTATATATAAATTTAAATACATATTTTTTTTATCCTAGAATAGCATAAGAGGGGGAGATTTTGAGGATATTGTTTTAAGAGGGAATACGTTTGGACGTGTCGAGAAGTTTAAATACTGAAGTATAATGTTATCTAGAAAAAAAAAAATTCAAGAGGAAATAAAGGTGCGACAAAAGGCAGAAAATTCTTGTTATTATTCGGTCTGGACATTACTCTTGTATTTTTCCCGAAACCTAAAAATTAGAATTTATCAAACCAAAATCCTTTCAACACTTCTTTACGGATGTGAAACATGAAAGCTAAAGCTTAAGGATGAACAATGTCGTAATATATTTGAAAATAAGGTGTTGTGTCGAAAACTGGATGATCCAGCAAGAAAATTTCGGAGATCACGGAATCGCGAAACATGGATCGGTTTGTAAAGCTGCTGGACTCAATAACAAATGAATTCCGAAAAAGTCAATAATCGATGTGACTGAGGTATAGTACGAGGCGCAGGTGGGAGGAATGTGTTAAGAGTGATCAGGCTGTATCGGCATCGAGCCTTCGGGTCTGTTAAGCTTTATTATTATCTTAGACTCGCCAATTAAAATAACTTAAGTACTTATAAGAAATTCGAAAATATGGTATTGCATCAGAATATTCGGTCCAAAAAAGGATGAGACCATTGGAGAATTTACGAGGTAACACAACGTAGATTTCGAAGCATGCACCCGGTTAATATTATTGAAGAGATTGAGATCGGCTTGTTAAGATGCTGGGCTCAGTCATGAAAGAATAAAAAGTTAATGGCGACTGAAATGCGTCTGAGGGGTAGACCGAGGTGTTGATGGGAAGATTGCGTTAAGAGTGGACTGGCGGATTGGGGTTTCGGTAGTGGTCCGTGGACGGAAGTTTCTAAGCTGAGGTTTCTGGTATCGGCATTAAGCATCCGTATTCGTTATTTTTACAATTACTTATAAGCACTTGAACCGAATTTAAATAGATGTAAAATATCTAATAATCATAATATAATTGTATCTATCCTATACTATAAATTTCAGTACCTGCGGGAACAATGGGCCCTTATTCCTTAGACCATTGGTTATTCGTTGGTCGTAGAGGATAGAGAACTATACAACGCATGTCTCATATTAAGTAAATTGAAGGTGAACTAAGGAGGCAGTAAACTGTTGGGAGTTATTGGCCGTATTGTAGTGCCCGGATTCCCTCGGCGGGGCAAGAAATCAATTAGAAAAAGGGCAAGACATATATTGCTAGGCGGTCGTCCTGGGGGAACAGGAAGGGCCCGCTCCACTATTACCGAAGGGACCTGCGTAAATTTGTACCTTAGCAGTAAAGACCTGGATCTCGGCCAAACCCACCTACTCCATATTTACTACGAGATCTTATATAACCCAGCATTTTCTGCCTGGCAACATCTACCGGATTGTAATTAATGATATTGTTCAATTTTCAGGTAATCCGAACGTTTAAATAAATACTACATATCTAGTAGGAAGTTTTATATTGCTACAACATCTCATTGTTAATGTGTTATCAAACAATAGATTTAATAATTTTGAATGTATAGACTGTATTGCCAAAGTGAACAGCAAGTTTTAAAATCGTGATTCTCTCTTTAGAAAAGTTAACAGAATATGAAACGATTTTCTAAGCTTAACTGGATAAATGTATAAGTTATAGATTGAAAGGTTATAAGATACCGGTCATCTTGTAATTATAAACCAATAAAGGAATTTTATAATTTTCAACAGAAAAATAATCCTAAGTGTGTAAAAACATCACTGCATCAGAATTAGATTTTCGAAATGCACTATGTATGCACTGGTCCAGCTCCTTGGAAAACCGTGTTAGTGCGCCCGCTAAATAAAATTGAAAATCCCTCCTCTCCAAATGACTTTCTCCCTATCTCCCTTCTCTCTAACCTCTCAAAACCATTAGAACGACTATCTCAAAACCAAGTTTCATATTTTCCAGAAGAACGTTCCCTCATTAACCCTCTCTAATCCGGCTTTCGACAAGGCTATTCACCTCAATCAGCTCTCCTCAAAATCACCCATGATCCCCATACTGCCTTTGATACAGTAGACCGCAATATCCCCCTTGTAAAGCTTCAAAGCTTACTTCTATCCAACAGTGCTCTAGGATGGTTCAAGTCTTTCCACTCAGATCGCTCCCAATATGTTATGGTCCATGGTCAACCTCCTTCCATAACCCTTCCGCTGTCCTGTGGTGTCCCACAGGGTTCATCAATATGCCCCACTATAAATGCTATTTACATAAATGACGTTCCACTTCTTATCCAACATTCCCAGTATCATGTCTATGTTGATGATTTTCAAATAACCATTTCCCCTTCCAATCTATTACAAGCCACGGAAAAACACTAAGATGATCGGAATCGAATAAGTCGATTGGTAATGGATAAAAAGCTAAAATTGAGCGTGGACAAAACCAAGGCTAATAGTAATAGGGTCAAACTACTTCCTTAAAACTATTCCCCATAATCCAATTCTTTGTATAAACAATAATCCTATCAAATTCTACCCAACCGTCAAAAACTTTGGAATTACTTTAAACCAAACCCCCTTCTGGAAAAACTATATCTCTGAAATTTTCCGTCGTACCTTCTCCACCTTAAAGCGTCTGAATTACCTTCGTCACTTGTTGCCTTTGAAATCCGTAGACTACTAGCCTCTTCCTTAATTTTCCCTCATTTTGACTATTGCTGTACAATGTATGTGGTTATCTCTGGGGATCTTGAAGCAAAATTAAAGTGGTTGCTTAATTGCTTCGTTCGATTCATCTTTGGAATCCCGAGAGATGCTCCGGTCACCCAATACTATGAAGAATTGAAGTGGCTTTACCCTTCCTATCGCCGTAAGTTCTAGCATCCTTTCTTTACCAAGTTATCCAATCCCGCCTACCATCATACATTTTCGATCTCCTTCAATTCAAAACCACAGTCCTGTCCCGTACCACCCGTTCTCGGATCTCTGATCTATATACAGCATCGCACCGAACAACAGCTTTTGACAGAGCTTTCCTTATCCGATCCTCCTCCCTCTGGAACTCTATACCTTCTTCCATTCGTCGTTCCAATAATCTTCCAACCTACAAATCCCGTATATTCCATCACCTAATATCCCTACAATTCTCAAAAAATCGGAAATAGTAGGGGATCAGTTTTGAGTTAAAATTCTCTTCATTCTATGAATGAATGTTGTTTTTCAATGAACACGTGTGTGATTAAGTATGTGTACATATGAGTGTCTGGAATTTAAACCACCTAAATAAGTATTAATATCATCTTGTTAGATATTAGGGGAAAAATGCATAAAGGGATTAAATGTAAATCTCTGATAGTAATGTTTAATTTTTCTTCATTATTTTATGTTGTTTTTCTTGGCATAAATTTGATATAAATGTAACCAAAAATTGTTTCTCTTATATAATTATTGTTAACTTATTTTTTTTTCTCTTCTTCTAATCTGTTTTTAAAATAATGTTTTTAGAGGCAATTCCCTTTTTTTTTTTTGTTCGTTATTATTTTTTATTAATTTTTTATTCTTTCTCACTTACTAAATTACTTGTAATAATTAACAAAATGTAATTTTTTTACATTCTAAGGCATAATTGATTGCAACACCTGTATTGTTATTCTAAAGGGACTTGTCCCAGAATAAATAAAGACATTATTATTATCTACGCGAGAAGCCATCGTTGCTACGATTGGATATTGGAACATTTTAACCGACTAGGGGCTCTACGGAATCTCCTTAAACAACTGGACTCATACAAGGTGGAAAAAAAAAATTAATGACTTAATCTATTTCTTTATTGTCGGGGGATCTTTAGTGGACGCAATGCGTTATTTAATATAAAGAACGTATTATTTTTTTTTTACATAAATATATTGAGGAATTAATGTTGTCTTTGAACATTAATCTTAAAAAACTGGTCAATTGACCGCTCATCTTTATGCTCACTTATCGATTTCAATTTCATTTTACTAAATACTGTCATTTGAATTATTGCTAAACCCTTTTTTATGTTTAGCTCAATTAGCCGAGCTAATTTAGGAGAAAATTCACGCCTCACTCTCTCATTGAGGAGCCGGAGTCGAAATTTTTCAAAATGACGGGTCGAGTGTCAAAAGGGACGCTCGTTTATCGGGTATTAAGCGAGACGGAATTTTTACTCATCCCCCCCTCCCACCTCTGTCCACTTGATTAAACTTTTGTTAATTAAAAATGGCATGAATGAAATTAATACCATTAATAGTTTCTGAGCTTGTTTGAGACTGATATATTTGAATAGCTTTTTTAACTTTACACACTCCCTAGCAATTTACAATTCTTTTTATAATTATAATAATCGTGGCCTATTATCGCTCTTCTCATTGAAACAGTATTATTCTACCAACCTTTTATATTAAATATATATATATATATATATATATATATATATAAGAAAAACAGTTTCATAAACTTTTATAAAAAATTTAATCATTCTATAACACATGCAGAAACTATATAAGGATGTTCCATCAGACACCCGCTAATCTGGAGCCCTCTTTATTCCATTACCCTCGTGGATGATGTTATTAAAGATTGCAAGAGGCGAACCAAGGATATGTTACTTAGTTATTGGAATTCACAACCTGTACATTATGGTCGACAATGAAGGAAAGTTAGAGGCAAATTTAAATGTTTGGTATCCATAACCAATAATAGTAGGAAGACTATGTAGCTGGTTCACACCGAAAAAAAGCTATGGAGGCTAAACCAATAGGCAAATTACCCAAGGAAAGACCTAGAGTGACTTCAGAGAATAGCCTCCTAAACAATCTGAAAGAAGAAGGGATTGGATGTGTGATTTTTGAATTAAGGGCCAGGAGAGAAGCCCTTGATAGAAAGAATTGGCGCTTCTTGTGGAAAAATCTCTACACTGGAAGGTAGAAGAGGTGACTAAATAAGAAGAAGAAGAAGAAAAAACTAAAAGCACAACAACACATGGAAGGTCTAGGGTTCGGTAGGTGGTAGACATTGTACTTTCTATGGATCTACCCAGATCCCCCCCTTTATGGGGTACTGACTTTTAGAGGCTGGATGAACCCCCGGAGGTTTCCAGATTCCAAAGGATCCATTCCCGACTGTTAATAGATTAAACAAAATCTGCCAGCAACCAGATATCAACCTGTGGCAACTCTGCGCTCTAACACAGACCCACTCCTATAGTATACGAGGGAAATACCTCCTTTTTATTGAAACATGGGTGTATCAATCAATATATTTAAACTAAATACATATTTAATCTATATTAAACATTTGTTATAACGATCTTAAGTAAATACAATTTTATAAAATATACATATAACTGGAGGACAGTAATATAAGGACAATAATATCGTTTACAACTTCAATTGGGTCCTTATATTCATTCCGACAACTTCTACTATCCAAGAGTTCTTCAAAACTCATTTAGTGGATCACCGATATAATTACTAACTAGTTTGGTGGCTAAAGATTTTTAAGAATCTGAAGGAAAGTCGTCCATTCTATACCAAGAGCAGGTTCATATTATTTTGAGTTTTGTTTGTATCTATAAGAAACATTAGATTATATTTATTATATACCTATTGTGTTATATTTATTAGAATAATGTGTTATACAATAACCTAATTAAAATAACAATTTTTGCGCTATAGATTAATTATTTCGTATACGTTCATATAATGCGTAATTAATTTGGTCATCATTCACCGTTTTATAACTATACAATTGTTTAAACATATGTAGTATCATTGAATGGACCTGAATATGATAGAACATTTTCGATAATCATTACAATTAGCAGTAACTATAGTGCTAATTGGCTCTCCTTCAAATATTCATGAGGCGCCGCAAGTGGTTGAAATACTATTCTGTATTTATGAGCTCTCGGCTCACTCTCATTCTCTCTATCTATCCATATCTCTATTTCTTTGTTGATCATAATGATAGAAATTCATCTATTTACATGGATCAAGAAACTACAATTTTCAACGGCTATCAGGATATATTTATTAGGAATAAAATAAAGTTTAAATACGATTTATAAACGGCATTATTCTTTTAAATTAAGTTACGTTATGTTAAATATGCCCGATTTTTTATTTATTAATAAATTGGTGTTATATACGTACTTTCCCTATCGCTGACGACCGACTTTATTGACAAAATAAAGTGCATTGAGATTATTGAAGCTGGATAATGTTCGGGATTCTTCAATGAAGTGCAATAAAAACATGGCTTCTTTATTTTAAAGTAACGGAAAACAAAATTAAATAGGCAATCATTAGGACTCAAGACATTGAAATAATTGTGTTGTTTTTTGAAATTCTAAATCAAATGTAGTCACAATTATTTAAATTTCAAATTTATAATAATTGTGTATACATTGAAGTAGTTTACTTATCGCGCAAAAAACATATGATGGGCTGCACTAGCTCACTACGAATTATCTATAATTTAGTTGACTAATTAGTATATAATTAGTTATTATTATTTATTCCCTGCATTTGTATTAACGTATACTTTATTTTAAATTTTAGCATTATTATCATCGTATGTTCAACAATACCTAGATTATTTGTACTTTCAATTATTTCATAAAGCGAGACATTCAACTATGATAAATAAAATCTGTTATGATAAACAAAAATTTCAACCAGTTATAACTGGCTAAATAATTATTAATATTATAAGTTAAATATGATTATTCTCCTATCAATAATCAATAAAAGAAACTGTATGATTCATACACAAGCCGCTAGGATTCGAACGTCTAGAGCATGTCGGTGACGCGAATCTGCAGGTTTTTCCCCTACTAAACGGTGCTAAAGAAGTTTTTACTTAAAAAAAAAACTACAAAACATAAATAACTTTGGTTATTACTTGGTAAGGTTATTTATCCTGTTAATGGTATGCCATTTATATAGATTGAGCGAAACTCGAGACGGTTCCTCCGAATCTTCCAGGGTCGATCTACGGCTGATGATATAATAAACAATTATCTCAGAAAGCCAGTATAGAACCCGTGTCATGTTATAACAGCTCGGCTACTCCGCACCCTCCACAATGATATTGTCGTTATTAATATCTGATCTGATATTTTTTTAAGAGAAAGATTGCTAGTTTTTTCATTTGTTTGTAATATGAATTAATAGACAAATTATAGCTGAGAACGTAATAAAAAAAAGTTACCATTCAAAATAAAATATTTTTTCAAAATCCCTAGATCTCTTCAAGTAAACTATTTATATCCTATGGGAAACATGGCATGTCTTGCAGTCATACATGGCGGAGATGTTTGTACGAGGGTCTATAAAACAGTCTCATTCCCCACAATCAGCCATGCGCTTTCCTTCAGTTTTAGATCTGTAAGTTAGCGCGGAAAAGCTTCGTGCTTGAGACCATTAGTTTTTTGAGGCCATGCTGAAAACTCAGCCAACTGTCTTCTCCCCTACAATACTTTTGCTTTACTCTCATTTCCTTGCTGTCATTTTCTCCTCCTTTGAATCAAGCCATCCGCCTCACTCTCATATTTTTTTTTTATTTTACAATTTTCTCTAATGGCAGATGATACTCCACTAAAATGGGAAGCCCAGGTATTTCTATCTAAACACCACGCTGCTTGAATATGTTTTTTCTAGGCGAGATCTCGTTTTATAATTGATTATATTTTCAGATATTGCTCCTTTTAAAAAAACACAGGAGCAATATCTGAAAATATAATGTCATAATTAAAAACAATTTTTTTTCATAATTAAAAAAAAACGAATTCTTCAGTAGAGGTAATTTTCCATCTCGATTCCATGTGAGTTAAAAAAAAAAATTGGGTATTAGTAAAGCAAAGGATTCCTATTGTAATGATGGTATTGATATTCTTTTATTAACCATTAGAACATTTTTAAAAGCTTGAAACTTTTTTATTGTAACTTATGCCATTATTCCTAGTAAACTTCAAATTTATACATGACGCAACCCGATATATGGCTTAATTAAAAAAAAACATATAGGAAATGGATTATCAGTTCTGTAGTTCCTGAATTAAAAAGCTTTAATCAATGGAGTTGCTACTGAAGGCCTAAAAAAAAATTGGCGTTATTTAGTTATGTCAATTTTCTTTTAAATATGCGATATTTAATATTCCATAAACTAAAATCATTCGGTTATAGCTGTATAATATATGTTTTAACACGAATCACTTATTGTTAATATAACTTGAACGGATTACAAAACTTAAGTTCTTTTTTTTTTTGTTGAAGCCTATACAAGTCAAATTAAGTTGAGATTTTTCATTCAAATAAAATTTACAAGTTCATTTTACTAATTAAATTTTGATTTCTCAACAATGAAAGGCATTTTAATGGCCACCTACTTAATGATCACTAATCCTTCTGCTCAGCTTCTCACCTCATCAAATGTTCCATATTGTTATTATTAAATAAATCGTGATAAGTTTTCGAAGATTCCATTTAAACTCAATAAATATTTTGTATCCTCCTTTATAAAAACTAAACCTCAATTACTTATCCAAGATGGATATGTGCTATCTTTTTCTTTTTTTTAAGAAACAATTTCCAGTTGGAAAACCGATAATGGCTTGTCGCATATCAGGTTTCACTTCGACTGGACCGGTGTCTGAAACTTAGTGTAACTAGGTCATAGCTTGGATCTTCATCTTACTGTGCATATTTCTAATTCAGATAGAGAATGTTAAAATGACCGTGTTATCCACAGGAGATGATTTCACTAGATGGATTACATTATATTCCAAGTATGCCGTCATGTATAGCTCCACCATTTAGCTCATAAATCACTTACTCTCATACCGTCGGAAATATAATATAGTCACACTTCACTAATTAAAACAATTTAATTCGGACATCTCTTGCAGATTCTTAGAAAAAAATCTGAAATAGTTTTTGTTAATCATTTTAATATTAAACATTATAAAAAAAAAAAAACTAGTCGAATACAAATACAATTAGTGGAGTCGATGATCACGATGAATTGTATTAATTGCGCTAAAATGAAAAGGGATATTGCCAAATTTGTGGTATTTATTTCCATAGCATCTTATACTATTTTGACTAAACACAGCAAACTTAAATTTCTTAGAATCATTATAATATGATTTGTGCTCAAGAACCCGGGTTCGTAACCCGACAGGCGGCCTTGGGATATTTTAAAATGAGGGTAGAAAAGCCTTACCGAAGCCTTTCTTCGGAAGGGAAGTGGAATAAGTGTCAGGTAGTACTTAAAGATCACTATCCTGATTATACCAGTTTAGTGTAAAATTACCCCTCCCCCATACTAACCCATAGCTGCACAGAGTGATGATAAATGATTAAACAAACAATAAAGCTTATAATAAAGACATTAGGCAAAATAATTACCATGAAATTAGGATCCAATGAAATCACTGAATAAGGTAGAATAGGCTCCACCTCCGGGCCCTAATTCTTGAATGAATTCAATATCCCGATTAAAAGGTTATTTACCAATGGATATGTCAATAAAAGTATAGAAATAAAATTATTTAATGTAAAAGGTCTTTCGGTTTATAAGCTTTATTGTGATTACCAATCTCAAAGTAAACTGTTTTTGTGTATTGTATGTGGTAGAAGCAATATGATCGTAAAACGAAACTATATATCTAGATAAAAATTTGTGGAAAGTAAAAAAAAAAGAAGGCTAAAAGAGAATTAAATGGGAAAGGCGATGAGTTAGGATGGAGGGACATGTTGCGGGAGATGGCCTAACCGACAACGATACATTTTTAGCTGTCACTCGTGACCAAGACCTCGTGCGCTAGCGTATCAATAATCCACATTCAAATCCAATAATTCACCTCCAAGCACCTGCTCATTTTTCAATCACCACTGTCTACATTATTAGATTTCTTTTTTTTCCCCTTTGCTTAGATTTCGTAAAATATTGGCGACCACGAGTTTTCCACTATTTGCAACTGTCTCAAATATATATATATATATATATATATATATATATATATATATATATATATATATATATATATACAATGATATTTGATAAAGTATTTGGATAATGAAATAAAGACAGAATTGTTTCTCTGAAAAAAGACAAAGATACAGCATTCAATGCCTTTACATCGTGTTTCTATTCAAAATTCAATATAAGGGTTTCAACACCTCAACACGCTGTAACCATACATTAAAAACTATCCCCTCTCTTAATTTTATTTATAACATATGTTGTTTCGAGAAGGCTGTGACGCTAGCGCATAAAATACAAAATTAAGAAAACGTTCATATATTAACGAAGTAGTTTTCTTTACATATATATATATATATATATATATATATATATATATATATATATATATATATATATATATATATATATATATATATACTAGCTGACCCGGTCACGCGTTGCTGTAGCTATTATAATAGTTTTAAAAAATATTATGATAAATATGAATTTAAAAGAAAGAAAGAATGAATGAAAAAAAGGAACTAAATAGATTTTGTATTTTACATTTTATTCATCTTATATATATAGTATATAATAAAAAAAGTATATACAAAATTCTTAACTGATAAAATATAAATTTAGTTTAATGAATGAGGTATATAATCGTTGATTTTTAATTATAGATATTTATATTGTTTTAAATTATAATAATATAACTAAAATCGGTCGATTAGTTTCGGAGATTAACCCGAACAAACATCGTGACAGGAGATTTTTACATATATAGGTAAGACTCCGGTTATTTGTTAGACCTAGAAAGATGCAGTTGAGCTCAAATTGTAGAAAATTTAATCTTCCTTTAAAAAAGGTTATATATGTTTTTTCCCTAATACGCACACAGTAGGAGATACAGGCCAAAAGCTGAAAGAACTATGAAAATTTCGAGGTTTTTAGGCCACCAAATGTATTCCCGTCCGGTTTTTTTTTGTTGCAAATATTGCCCTTGCAACATATCAGAAATGCAGAGTGTTAGAAAAAAATATCATTTTGCAAAAAAAATATCGCGGTCATTAATCGAAATAAAACACAGCCTATATTTTAAGTTGGACATTGTTACATATCTGTGCGAAATTTCATTAAAATCGGTCGAGTAGTTTCGGAGATTAGCCCGAGCAAACATTGTGACAGGAGATTTATATATGTATTATATATGTAACCATAGGCTTAGGGGTTTTTACATCGGACATAAAAACATGGAACCAGTCAAATAAAATATATTCGCCTTCGCAGAGATTATTTATAGCGGTATTTGGAAGGAATTGAAATGACTAAGAAGAACTAAAGATAAATCCTGGAAAGTCAAAGGTGATAAGAATAGGAAAAACTCAAACCCTTGGAAACAAAATATGGGCGTGGACTGGAGCCAGTGAAAATATTCAAATATGTAGGAGCACATATACATGATCGAGGCATCTATGATATATATTATGACTGAGAAATAATAGAGAGAAAAGCTGCAGGAGGGAGGTTATTTAATGCCCTGAGAAATTCCTTTATAGGAAAACCAGGCCTCACCCAGCCTCTATAAAGTGGGTACTCTAAATTGGGGAGAAATCTGGTGGTTGAGCGTTATCAAGCACAAATCGCCTTCTGTACAACCGTTATCCAAGAAACTGTTCAGTCTTTACCACGTATGAGACTCTTGAGGGATTGTTGTGGTACACTTGTTGTTTTTTTATTGTTAGCTTCAATAAATAACATACATGTGTGAGAGCATAAATGAAACCAGAATAAGAATAAAGAAGAGGAAAAGTAAATTCTCCGGAAGACCTACATTGAGGTTTGTCTTGGACCTAGGCGAAGTAAGAAACTTTTCCTGTGGTATTCCTTTCCTGTCTAGCATGGCCAAATTCTTTCCTTAATTGTTAAATCCGGAGATGTTTTCTGCCTATCCCACCTTAACAGACTATTTTCACATTATTACTGTAAGAAAGAAGAAAACAATTTTAATAGTTGTAACTAGAAATAGTAGTAACTATTGCCCTTGAGTTAATTTATATATTCAAGTAATTGCAATGATACAAATACATACATTTGTAAATATATTATGTACTAGCCCTTAGAATAATTTGACAAAATGGTAAATTTTGACAGAATTAGAAAGACAATCTAAGTAGGAATAATCCTGCATAGTAGGAACGAGAGTAAGTCTAATCGGGAAAGTCAAGTTCGTGAGACGAACGAGGGTAAGTACTTAGTTTTGACACCAATCTCCGTCATCGATAACCTTCTGCTTCAAAATTATTATAAGAACTGATAATGTTATATACCTAAACTGAGAAATGTGGAGTTCGGGGTAAAAATAACTCAAAAATTTACCTTATCACATTTTTGGCTAGTTTAGTAAATCAATTTCGTCTAACACGACACTTTGCCGCTTTATTCCTTATGCTTTTACACAAGTTATTAACCTGAAGTTTCAGAAATATAAAGTATTTATGTAAAGAAATATAAAGTGCTTAGCTAGGAAAATATGTGAAAAATTTAATTTTTCAAATTCGAAACTGTCCGCTTTTGATCCTGAACGCCACATATATTCTATTCCCACTTTGACTACTACGTATTTTTTGCTTGTGTACAAGTTCGCAACTCCATATTGTACTGTTTATTAAGGTCGGATTACCTACTGGGTAAGGAAAAGCCTCTGATTTCAGGCACCCACATTGAGATAGCTGGTTAGTTGTAAGCTTTAGATGAAACAAACAGACCCTCTCACCAGATTACGGGCGGTTTGCTATCTATGTAGCAAGTATAACTCAAGCCTGATTAAGTTTTACGTAATCCGGTAATACCTAAATGTTTGAATAAAACATCCTTGTCGAAATCCTTGTACAAAGCATCTCATTTGTAATCTATAAGGAAACTCATTTGTGTAAGTGAATATCTTACTCGTGAAACGAGTAAACTGTGTATATGTCTAACCTGTGTATATGTGTAAACTGTTTATATATATATGAGTAAATTACTTCTCGGTGTCGTTTGTGTTAGTTCACGTCATTGAAGTTTGGTGAAGATGTCTCCAATGATACTAACGGTACTAATTATACGCTTTTATATAGCGTATTGATAGCGCGCTTGATTTCTAGTGGTTCGGAGTAATATAAAATGCAGTCTTATCTTACGGTTATATTCTGTTTTGACCCATTAATTAAATAGATTTCCTATTTGAGTACTTCTGATGTAAGTCGATAAAGACTTACATCTAGAGCTTGCTGTGTTGATGTTAAGTCCTTTAATGTTATTCATGCTGTAGGCCAACTCCTATATAAAAATTTAATACTTATTAATAATTTATAGCTTTATATTTTTGGTTTTCTTTCATTGAAATTTTTTCTATTGATTTTGTATTTTCACACACATCTGTGATCCTGTGCTGTTCGTTAATGATCGACCAGGCATTCGTATATGATTGGCTGGGTCACGTGCTTAGTTCCGATCAAGTCAGTCAGTCACGAGAGCTTGTGGAGTATATTCAGGGGGAAAGTACGTCTACTGATCACGCTGAATCATCTCGATATAGAGTAATAGCACTGCAGAGTACTCCTGCAGCTTCAGCAGGACCCTCTTACCATCCAGTGCCATGGGGCGAGAAGGGGATAAAAGCTTCACTACCGCTGGCACCCCACAACGGGCTCAAAATGGAGTTATTGTTTTGTAATATTACAATATATTATATATTTCAGGTATTTTGTTGTATAAATATCACACAATAAATTTTATTTTGTTGTAAATATTTATTTTTATTTCATCATACCTGTCCTGTTCCGACCGGGCTAATTCATTTTTCCTTGAAGGTCCGGTCCGCAGTCATTCAATAGCGAAAGACCGTCAATCATACTGGGAAATTTTTGATATAGATTAATTTAGAATTTATTACTTCATGCCGATAAAAGTTCTGAAATGGGTTTCTTTCCAATTGGGTTGCATGCTGATCAGTTTACAAATGAGTAAAGTTCAATACCTAAATTTAATTATTAATATTGTAATAAAAGACAGGAAACTATGGATTATGTAAGAAGCAAAATATTCAAAACACATATAGTTTAATAGTTAAGTTATTCTTTTCATCTAATAGATAAATACACTTATTTTATATATATTCCTAAACTCTTTTAATGGATAAATCTGTATTATGATACGAACATGTCAAAATTAATATACTCTCTTAAATTTCCACGGCTTAATCCTATTTCTAATCCATTTATCACGTTTTTCCTCTGGGAACGGTTGTGCAGGGAGGACCCCCTTATTTTAAGTACCTACTTTATAGAGGCTGGGTGAGCCCCAGGAGGGTTCCAGATACCATATGATCCATCTCCGGCCGCTAACATACTAAATAAAAGTATGTCATGCCTGCAGGGGAATTTGAACCAGGATTTTCGGCATGGCAACTCAATGCTCTTCCACTAAGCCACTCCGCTCTTATTCGTTGTAAAATATCTATGAAAAATATGTCCTATGATTATCACTTGATTCTAGTAAACTTTATAGGAAACGTCAACTTGTTCAACCGAAGGATAGAATAACATCTTCTGTTCCAGGTTAACTCCTGAGGAAGCTAGCAGTATGGCCAACGAAACCTCATCAAATAACGCCAAAGACGACACGATTGAAACCAGAAGAAATCAAAACCCTTGTTGCTTTTCACCATTTGTGGAACTTCAAATGAGCTCTGTATGTTTCTTCTCCAAAACAGAACCAAAACCCCATTTACCCTATCTCTTTCCTAATGGGGAGTTTGTCTCATGGTATTGGCTACAAATAGTTTTTTTTTTCCTGATGTGTTATCTAAAAACGACATTACTTCCATGAAGTTCTCTCTGGATCTTGGTGCTTGCTTTTATTTGTGTAGTTTTGTTGTAAACCTCCTATCAATTGTTCAGAGAGGGATATATTTTTTCTTCTATAGATCTCTTCCTAAGTTTCTATGAAATTACACTGTTCTGCACGAAAATCCTCCTTCAAACCAAAACATGCTTTCTTACTGTTATCAGATGTGCTGAACACGAATTTGAAGTCAGATTTTGTCTATCACGCACAGTTTCCTGAGAAATTCTAGTATTTTATCCAAAAAGGTGAGTTTTTTGTGGATTTGACAATTTTTTTTCGGCATCAAAACATAGTGAAAAAAAATTCAAAAGCCCGATGATTTTGAGCGCAATGAAGTATATTTGAACGAAAAAAATTTGATTGGAATATTACAAGTGGTTAAAGAAATATGGCTAAAAGTGTTTTTTCAGTTTTGACTGGACCTCACTTTTGAAGCAAAGTTAAATACTACTGAGAAAAACGCTTGGATTGCTTTTCGAGAGGTATGTGCTAAGTTTTTGGAAAACAAAAAATCTAGAGACTACCGAAAAATAGTCCAAGAACTGCTTACTTCACATAAAACATTGGGATGCAATATGTCCTTAAAAATACATTTCCTGCATAGTCACCTAGACTTTTTCGCCCCAAATTTGGGTGCAGTTTCGGACTAACATGGAGAACGATTCCACCAAGACATATCCAGAATGGAAAAAAGATATTCTGGCAAATGGAATGAGAAGATGCTGGCGGATTACTGCTGGACACTGCAGCGGGAGATAGAGGAGGAAGAGTACAAAAGAAAAAAAACTACACGACGATGTGTGTAAATTTTTTGAGTTGTGTCATATCTAGTATTATACCTGATAGCATGCAGGATTCAATTAATGATATTTTATCGTTGAAAAAGAAAACAAATCTGTTATAATAAAGACAATAATTTTCAAATACAATTTTTCATTTTTTCCAAGTTTCACTTCTTTTCTATCAAAATCAGAGGGTGATAGAATTTTTCTGAGTTCGGATTCGGACTCAGCACACCTGAAAACATGAGAAACAGGCAAAATTGTTCAAGGGAGGGGAGAAAAGTTTTTTTTTGCAGAACAGTGTTATTAGTAACCTCATCAGTTATAGTGACAGCTTCCTATTTATATGAACATTTTTCTTGTTTTTACTTGAATTCCTTTTAACGGGATTTAGGAGTACTTATCCCACTTAATTTCGTAATTTAACAAACTTATATTAAATATCCGTGAAGGAATTAATCGCACTATAGAATTATGGATTAATCATTTTTCAGGCAATGCCGATTTAGTTGGTTTTAGCAGGGATTCCTCTGATAAACTGAATAAATTATTATTCATTATATTATTAAAAATGTGATTTAGTCTAGAAATTATTTTTGCATAATGAACAATATCTAAAAGTTAGATCCCTTGTATTGTACTTAAACGCCCGCTAAAGTCCCTCAGCGAAATGCACTTATGACAACTCTAGGTGGTTTCTTTTGGATCGTATCCAGCATATCGAGCGCCCTATCACTTACGAAACCATAGACTAATCCCGCAACTAATTTATTCAGAATAAGAGTAATACATTTCAATTATCAGCTTCGTATTTTTTTTTAATACAATTAAACTCTATAAATTATTTAACCTAAGTATTCACTGAAGTATTGATATGGAGTGCCGATGTGGAGGAGTCCTACTTAACGCCTGTTTAGATATTGTAGTATAAATGATATCTTACCTATTGGATTTGAAACTTTAAAGGGGTAAATTTGTTTTGTTTTATTAAATATATATAACCTTATTAAGATGCATTAATCCAAGACTATTGAGACCATAAGTTATCTTTAATATTTATTTCTTGTAAACATTTGCCATTAGGTGTATCATATTTTACGTAATCAACTATGCCATCATACGAAAAATCTTAACCACTACTGTAGCGATGGCATTAATTTTTAAGCTAAATATAATAGGACTTAGTATTCTGCCTTGCGAGATATCAGTAGACTGCTAAAGTTTTCTTACTAAAATATTGTCGGATAAAACGTAAAATGTAGATTTACATTATTAAAAATTCATATTAAAAGTTATGTTGGACATGCTTATTTCACTCATCGGTTTTAAATATATTTTTTCCTTTATATTTCAATATCAAAGAAAACTGTTAAAAAAATTTTCTTTGATTCCACGGCTCACATAGGTTTTAATCATGTGCATTATTTGTATACAATAAAACCACTTTTTAAATTACTAAAAACATTAACAATGTTAATGTTAATAACACATCTGATGTGTTATTATTTGCTGTAACTGCTTAAGTAAGCAGTTAGTGAGTAAAGTTGGTCGGTAACTGGAGATTAATTCTACGTTTGCTATTTTCTGAAGTAGGAATTATTTCTGAGATATTTTCCTCAGGTAACTTAAGTTCTTCAACATACTGTAAAATATTTACTGTACTGTAGAATAAGGAATAGTGTATGGGCTAGACATTTGTACTTTTGGTCTGGATTCCAGGTGGCTAAAACTAGTTTGTTACTTGTAAAGATGAATCGCCTCCTTTTAAACTCTAAAGCGAATCTCGAACTTCTAAAATGTTACAAACCATCTGTCGGTCGATGGAATCATAGGCCTTTTTAAAATCTATTTTTTCATTTATATTTAGTATGATGAAAGTATTTTATTATGGTTAATTGGTGTGATACTACATTTATAATCTCCAAATATTTCCGTGTTCTATTATGTGATCCGACTAGTTAATATTCAGCAGTTGCCCGTAGTACTGAGATTCTCATTTTTTGTGAATTCCTTTCTTTTTTCATTTCATTTTTTTCTCAGATCTTTTAAACTAAGAGGTGCACCTAAGAGACTTATCGCGCTTTAGACTTTTATCGTTTGACTAGGAATGATTTCTATTTCCTCTACTTTATGAGATTTCAATTTTCCGATATCTATTTCGACATTCTCCTAGCGAGTTCGTCATGTTGGGATTCATAAGGAAGGGTTTGATTTTTTATTTTTCTTTTATTAAAATACGTTAAATTTATTTAAAATTTTATTCAAATGTTATTTTCTATTTATATTGATTGCGGGTGCAATTCATTAACTGGATCTTTTTTCATGATCTTTCTTTTTCTTCTATTTGTTCCCATTTCACTTATTTTATATTTATTCTGCCTTTATTTTATTTTTTTTATGTAATCCAATATATTGCCTCATCGACATTTTAAAACTAGCAAAAAACAAAAAAACAATGTCAAACAGAATGTATCTACATCCCATGTGAATAAGTGGTTAAGTCGATTTTTTTTCCAGAGTTACCTACATTGAGGATACAAGACTCGTGGCATCCAAGTAGTTTTCGACTTGAAGTGGAGTTGTAAAATTAGCCATAACTCCTTTTCAAATCATTTCCTGATTTGCCTCCTTGATTACTGCCAAAATAACACGATTTCGTTCCCTAAAGTACAACACCTGGATATATCATTTTTCGAAAATTGTTACTCTAATATTATTATGGACATCATTATTTAATATGAAAAATTATAAAAATATAAGTTAAAAGTAAAATCTTTTATTAAATAGGTCAGAAGTAGAACGAAGAAGTGGATATCTTAATATTAATCATATACTATATGGCATAATTAGTTATGCCAATTAAATTTGCATTAACCTATAATATTACAAAATTGAATTTTTCTTGGATCTGCTCAGTATATGCAAAAGTAATAAGATAATTGGGAATATATACAATTATTTATATTAATTATTATTTCAAAGAAATAATAAATATATAACGATGAATAAACCAAAAACCAATATCTTATCGCCGTGATTAAATCTAAATCTCCTACCAAAGAGATAGGAACTAAACATTTCTAGAATGGACCAAGACTCTTGGGAAATTTGGGGAAAGGAGTCAACGGAGTAAATGTGACTAAGAGTAAGTCCCGAAGGAAACTTTATAGGGAACATATTGAGGGCTGCCTTAGCGCCGGGGCCTCTTGTAAACTGAGATCTTAACTACCGTCCTATCAATGGCCGATCCTCTTAGCCTTAGCTCATATTTTTCGCAAGAAGTCTCAGCAGACCTGTTCTATCTGTTTCCTGTCTGTTTTCTTTCGAGGGTGAGTAAACAGAGTTTCTTGTAGACACAGTCTTTTTGAGGTATGTAAGAGCTGAAGCATGCTCAGCTATGACAAATATGGTTACTTATCAAGGGTGGAATGTTTCTTGTAATTCTTGGAAGGTCGTTTTAGAACTGTATCATTATTCCACTGTGTATTGGTATTTGTTTTAAATATTTTTGTCTATTACTGGGTCGTTTCATATAAAATTTCAGTTTTCATTATTTTTAAAATTCAGTGGAAATAGTGGTCTTCAGTGATTTACTATGTTTACTGATTGTAATGAGCAGTAATTAGTCCTCTATTTTTTTGATAACAAATCTCGAATATTTCAGTTATTGATAACACGATGGGAAAAATGTATGAAAAATGAGGGTAAATATTTTGAATACAAATGTTTTGATTTCCTATAGCTGTTTTACTGAATTAATTTTCCTTTATACGTTTTATATGAGACCACCCGATAAAACATTTTAGCGTGAAAACGCATCCTCTACCTACTAAAGGTCCCAGGCTCAAATGCAGCTATTTCAATTGTCCTTTTTTATATTAGCCTTCATATCTAATTTATTTATTATGTTAATTTGAGCTTTATTACTAAAATCGTGGGTTACTTGGGCAAATTTCCAGAAATCATATCTCCAAATCGAATTGTTTCACTCGACAGAGGACCTTAATAACAGTTTTACATGACAATGAAGAATGGTCGCCGCTCTTTTAACTTCATAGAGGATTACTGCAATAAAATATAATGGGATTGTCTTGATACTCTAGGGTACTGTCAACAACAAAGCAAAGTTGTATGTGTTTCAGTAATTTACATATGTATATTTTGTAATTTTCCTACATGCGTGTATATGGATATATACATATGGGCCATTTAAAAAAAAAATATCACTTTCAATATCCCTCGACAAGTCAACTCGATTATCTGGTTAAATTCATAATTTCTAATAGATATTCTTATATTCTGTCTTATATCATATAGAGGAATCATTGTTTGTTAGATTTTTCTTGTTTTAATATTAATATCTAAAAATATTCTACAAATTTATAATATTTTCTTAGTAAACTTCAAATCTATACATAAAAAGTTACTTGGACTCAATAAATGTACATAAATTTATTTTTAATCATGAAAATAAAAGCAGTATAAATTGAGAAAAAATCACTGAAGATGTGCACTCTAATAGTAACAAGGTCAAGAACTTAGCCGGGGGAAAGTCGTTGACTAAGTCCAACGAAGTGAGCGTACGTAGTGGGCCAAGTTTTCTCGTCGGCTAAGTCAACCCCGACTGAGTGCTTCACATTCCATTAGACTATAACAAACTTAGCTTAATTTATTAAAATCCTCGGCCCGTGGAATTCCTGAAGAAACATGGCCTGTGCCCGGGACGTCAATAGCCGAGGAATTTACAAAATTAAAGTAGGACTTGAGACATTAGGGGACTGCAGTAACTTACTGTGCCTTGTAATTTTCGACGGTACACTAAGGTCTCAGTTACCTTATCTATTCTATTTTCGCTCTATATATTTTATTTACTTATATATCTATTTAATTATTCCATGATAACAGTGTGTTAGAATACCCGTTTTATTGAAGAATCCAAGTTTGTTTGGATGTCATTGATAACGAATTTTAAATAATTAAAGATTAAATTAGGAATTTATTATTATTAATTCTAATAAAAAAATTAAAATAATTATATTATCTATTTAAATCACATCCTTACACCGGATACAACCGTAGACAACATTGTAATTTCAATATTATTTACTATCCAACTACTGTTACTTAGAAGAATCGTAGTGTTTCCGTATTTTAATTGGCCATTTGAATCACGCGAGAAATTATGCTCCGCAATTACAATTACATATCAAGTGCTTGCAATGATCCTGGCATAACTACAATGTAAATTCCAATATACATCCTAATTGCAATAATTAGTTCGTAATTCCAATTCCAAATCTAATTTATTACCAAATACTGAAATAAACCCTTACTGGCTTATCTAAATATATAAAAATCTCATGTCACGATGTTTGTCCGGGCTAATCTCCAAAACCAAAACGCATGATGCTACAATTTCTTTTACACGTGTTCGTTTATTCACACATGTTATAGAATGGTTTATTTACTTTTTTTAAATTTCATATTAATTAATGTATAGACATGGTGCTTTGTAATTAATAATTATTAATTAATAATTATTAATTAATTAAAATAGAACAATGAAAGATTTGAACAACAATGACAAGCTATTCGGTGGTGCTGTTCTATTAATACCTGGTGATTTCCGACAGACATCGCCAGTCATTCCTCGCTCTACTTTTACCGATGAGATTAACACAAGTTTAAAACAATCTTTTTCATGGCGAAATGTCGAAACACCTCGTTTGACCATAAGCACGCGAGTCCAATTTCAATATGATCCATCAGCACAAATTTTTTCAAAGCTATTGCTGGATATTGGGATGGGTGAAATAGAACTGCATTAAAATACAAAATACATAAAATTGCCAGAAAATGTTACCACTGTTGTTCAGACAAAAAATGCATTAATTAGGAGTGTCTTCCCGGATGTATTAAATAATTACAGGACTATAATTGGCTCAGTAATCGTGTTATTTCGGGAGGGAAAAATGCTGTTGTTGACGAAATTAACTTTCAAATACACCAGTTGCTACCAGGTGATCTAATGTCCTTTAAATCAATCGATACTATTGTCGATGAAAACCAAGCCGTAAATTACCCAACTGAATTTTTAAATTCTCTCTATATACCAGGAATGCCACCACACAGTCTTCGGTTGAAGATCGGTTCACCTAATATTCTTCTCATAATTTGAATCCACCTAATGGGACACTTTAAGTCATCAAAAATATCAACGGAAATGTTATTGAAGCACCCATGTTGACTGGAATCTTAAAGGAGAAATCGTCCTGTTACCACGGATTCCAATGTAACCATCAGAACCCTTACTACCGCTCAAAAGACTTCAATTTGATATACGTTTGGCTTTTGCTATGACCATCAACAAGTCTCAAGGCCAGACAATGTCCATTTGCGGTTATGAAATTAGAAAATCTATGTTTCTCCTATGGGTAATTATATGTTGCATATATCAAGAGTTAGTAAAGCACCTAATATATTTGTTAAAGGACAGTTTAACAAAAATATTGGGCATCGATTAGCGCTCAATTAAATTGAAATAAATATTTATAATTTAAAATAATATTACTAGCCATAATAAAAAATCAACCATTTTATACCTCATTCGTTAAACTAATGTTTATATTTTATAGTTAAGAATTTTGTATATTATTTATTAATTATATATTATCGTTAGATATGAGAGGAGTAAAATGTAAAACCAAAAATCTTTAATTCATTTTTTCATTCATTCATTATTTCTTTAAAACTCAAATTTTAACGTAATATAATATTTAAAACTATTATAACAGCCACAGCAACGCGTGGCTTTGTCAGCTAGTATACATATAAATATAAAAGTAGTAAGCGATATATTTTTTAAAAAAAGTTCTTATAGTTGTGACTAACTAGTAAAAGTGACTATTTTTTTTTTAGTATTTATTCTATTTTAATGTACTTTTCATTTCATTATTATTATCGATAGTTTGTACTTCTCTCTATTGGGCAACATTTTCTTTTATTTTATTTTTTGTATAAATACTTCTTTATTTTCCCTGGGCGTAGAATGACATATTTCATGAAAGTTACTCTTTGTAGAAGGCTTTTAATTGCTTGAATGAAGCGAAACTCTTGGGCACGAGAAGCTTTTGATGTTTAAAATTTTAATTAAACCTATTTCACCTTTAGACCTAAAGGCGGACCGCAACCCACCTTCCGTTTTACCCAGCCCAGTTTTACAGTTTATGCTGACTTCTGTGAGTCCAAATTTAAATTTAAATTTTGCATTGTTAATTTCATTAGCTGAAAAGCCGAAATTGGGTCGATTTTATTCATGATTACCATATCTTCACATCAATACCGGTTTTGAAAACCGTTCTTTCTTAATCATGTTTTTATGAAATAAATAAACTATTTTTTTATAAACAGCTTATTTCAACTACTTTATTTTATTTGTATATTTTAATGTACCAACTAAAACCATAATTATCCCAAGTCCTAGAATTATAAGATCTTACTTGCTATATTTTTTTAAAGCAATAGCCCTGTGTTAGCACATGATGGAATAACTTTTTTTCTCGTCTCATAAATCTCCTTATTGGCCTGAAACTAACAGTAAATATTAATTAATAATTAATAGCATAGTAAATCTAGAAGATAGCTTAAAGTCATATGTCATTTCCTGTACCTGTAGATATTTTCCACTTTTGTGTGAATTTTGAAGAAAAATTATAATAAAAGTGTTAGGTGTGGGCATTTTTCTGTAATTTGTAATACATTTGATTACCTTATTTTATTGATTATGCATTTTATTATCTTTTGAACTGTTACTTCCACCATAGTTAGAATGAAACTGAAAAAAGTTATCAAATAAATTATATTACAATAACTCTGGGTACATTAGATCAGAGTTTATTGAAAAGAAATTTCGAATTGGGTTAGATCTATGAATCCCCTGTCACAAAAATGTTTATATAATTCGGTTGGCTTTATAGTTTTTCCATAGCTTCAGAAGGTTGAGTTGATCTTCCCACCTCTACCAATCATATCTTTATTGATTCTATCTATGGATCTGGTATTTTGCCTACCAGGTGGTTTGATTCCAACATTTGTATGATTCATAGATACGCAGAGGCGTTCTGATCGACCATGTGGGAAGATGTGCACTTAGTATCATGAGATATTAAACCAACCAGTTTCTTTTTTAAGAATTCTTCTTTTCTCTAGCCTTAGCCCAGATCGCACATTAGGAAATCAAATCTGTGTTTATCTTGGCAATGAACAACTTACAATGCCGTAAAATTTATAAAGATTTCTCTCTTCACCTCTATTAGCTAGTCATTTACCAAGACAATATTGAGATAGACTTCCCGACTCCTGTAAATTATAACTGCAGAATCTTAACAAGCCTTTCAATATAATTGGGATTACTTCTAATGACAGCTTCATTTGTTTTCTTTTATTTAAATAAAGTTAAAAATAAAATCATTTGATATTTTATTCAATACAGCAAGCTAAACTAAAAATCAAGGTACATAATACCTTCGTGTGAAAATAAAAAGAAGGAAATCTACGATGATATAGGTGCGTGACTAGCAGGTGGCACGATGATTTGATTTGAAATACTCAAATGCCACGCGCCGTCGCCCATTTCCTTTTTTTTTTGAGAATAGTAAAAAATGAAAAAACGAGGTTGTTGTTAAATAAATGTTATGATTCTAGTGGTAAGAATTTATATTATTTGTTGTTTTTTTGATTTTTTAGTTTTTTGTACATGAAAAATTGTAATTCGTCAGGTGAATAATAATATATAAAAATATTATAATTTTTACAAGTGAAATGGTTTTTTTTTTTGGCTTTATTTTATTACGATTGGAAAGAACTTTTAAATGTTCACGTAGGCTTCCACGGTCGTTTATATTCTTCTTATATTCTACTTCTGGGATGGACCGTGTCATGTTGGTGCTATAAGCCAAGCTCACTGCACGATGAGCGAAAGCTTGGTTTATAGCACCAACATGACACGGTTCATCCCGGAAGTAGAATATAAGAAGAACTTTTAAGCCGCATAATCAACTAATTTATAAGTTACTTTGAGCATACACATAACATGTATCGATAATATACAATAGCAAATCATCTATAGAGAAAGTCACATAATTAAAGTTGTAGATCTATAAAATATTAGGACAAGTATTTGATATTGGGTTTTCAATATGGTATGAGGATGATGTAACAATAAATATAAATCATATATAACAAAAAGAATTATGGAAAAAGAAACACGGTTAAGAAGAAAACGTAACATCATTTATATTACTAAGAGCTACGTCAGGAGAAAAGAAAAAAAATCCAGCCAAAAAAAAAGGCAGGCGTAAGGAGGCAGGCAAAATTAAATAACAGATTACACAAAGTGCTAAACTGAAAATAAACCCTAAAAAAAAAAAATCATTTTTGCTCGTGTATTAATAAAAAGGGTGAGGAAATAATTTGGAACAGGATATATTGGGCCCCATAAAGAATATTACATATGTTTTTACATATCGGAAATAAAGCATTCTCTGATCAGAAAATCGATGAATAAATTGAAGTCAAGATAGAAACAGGAGAAGTTTATTTTCTACTTAATGAAGTTACTTATTCAACAAATAATTTAAAAAAAGTAAACTGTCATTTCGTTTAATAACACAGCATAAGTGTTCTAAGCTACACCTATTTATAAACGATAATGAAATCAATCACTTACCCCTTGGCTTTCTATCCATTTTATTCCAACATATACGCATTAGTAACATCCAACAGGAATCATAATAAATTTAACTAAATTTTAACACAAAATCAAGCAGGTTTTAGAAGAAGGTAATTTATATTTTTAGACTAAAAAGCAAAAGAGTAAAGATGTAATTAAAAAGGATTGTGAAAAAAAGAGACTAATTGTCTTCTCAGATATTCATTTCATTTAGAGACACCTTTTTTATTTTTATTTTTATGCATGATGAAAAACGGGAAGAAAGTTATTGGCATGGAAAGGAAGTAATAAGCGGACATACTCGTAGTTGAACTCGTATCATGATGACCATGAAATAAACTTTTATCACATTCAATAACAGATGTATAGAATAATCCAAACCGGCAAGGCTTGAATGGAATTCATACCCTTTGCATTGAACCGACAGCAGTTTTCTGAATAGTTAGAAGCATTATAATTAGTTCGTCAACGTTATGGTCGCTGTGGGCAATTCGTAACTGTGTGTTGTCATCGGGTATAATACTCGATTATGTACAAAGCACAAATAGTATAAAATCCTCTTCTCAATAATAATGAAAGTTATGAACCTAATAAAATCTTGCCTTTTCTGAAGTAAATGTAATCTTTATAGTTTCGTAATAGAATTATAACATATAAGCATGCCAACATATGATAAACTTAACTGCTCTTCTTACATATAAAATTCGATGAAACTACAAACCCCGCCCGCTTTTTAATTCTTGTCAAATTATTACATCATTAAGACTTGATTGTTCGTATTTAGAGTTTTTACGAAAAATTCTAACAAAAGTAATTAAACTCTTTTAAATTCACATGGCCTATAATTTTAATCCATTCATCAGTGGAAGACTAATATGTATAAGACTTGCTGAACCTATTAGATGCGTAAAAAAGATGGATAGTAAGTCATCATCATTGGCAGAACACTTTGTGAATACCAACCATGCTATCGAAATTGACAAAATTAGAGTATTCAAAAAGTGTAATAACACAACTATCTAACAATTTTGAAAGATATTAGAACCAATCGAACTAGTAAATCACCCCGAAAATTTAACAGAGAAGATGGTTGGTTACAAATTAAGCAAATTGGTCAAATAACAAAAAAGCCCAAACATATCAGTGGCCAAAAAAAAACTGAAAGAAAAGGCATACTAATCACTAATAAGTCAGCCAAATGAAACCCACCCAATCAGAGACCACACGGTCGGAACCCAGCCAGTCAGATGATTGGAGGAATAGGTTCCATCCACGGATCCAGAAGCTTTAAATACCGAAGTAGATAATAACATTTTCAGTCTCAGATTAAGCCCTAAAGAAGCCTGCAGTATGGCCATCGAAACGTCGGCAAAGAATTTGACTACACGGTCGAAACCAGAAGAAACATCTGATGAATAAATAAAAAGTAATTATGTGAGCAAGTGAATACTGAAATTGTGAACAAATGAAAACCTAGCATATTGGATAAAGACAGTGACGATAATTTCTGTTATAAATTTTTGTTAAAGATATTTTTATATTTTGAAATATCTTGCTCTTACTTTTAGAGCTTCAATATAAAATTATATGATGGATACATCATGGAACTACATAAAATTAAAAAATGTGAATTTATAACCTCAAAAATTGTACTTTATTAGGCATAACTTACAGAAAACTTGGATAATATACTAAAAACCATATCAGAATAGGAAATAGGAAAAAATGGAGCAATATTTGAAGGCTATGAAGAATTATATATAAATTATTGTGTTTTAAATATGAAAAATTAAATATAGAAATAAATGTAAAATATCCAAATTGACAAAATATGGCATAAAACCTTTTAAAACGAAAAATAAATTGAATACATCGCCAAATAAACCCTTTGGAGAAATAATGATAGATAGGAATGTTTTCAATTACCATGGTTAACATTCTCTGAAAAATTAGAGGTCCATTGCATAGTCCAAAAGACATTGTTAAAAAGTTATTATCTCCTTTTTCTGTAAAACCGATGGTACCTGTACCTTGAAAAAAAACCACCTGAAGAAACGGAATAACATTCTGTAGTATGTGAAATAAATTAAAATATATTGAGAAAAAATAACTGGAAACCCTCTTAAGGGCAGTGGTGGCCTCACGTTCGTATTAATGTTTTTTTGGGCCCCGAGATTTATTATACTTATACAAAATATATTAAAATTATATATATATATATATATATATATATATATATATATATATATTCAAATTGCATTAATTGTGAAACCATATTTTCAATAATTAACTTTTGAAATTATCCGAAAAAATCATTATAATGATGAGAATGTGTGTTTAGTTTCATGGTTATTATTATATTACTTATGTTTCCGTGTAAGGATAATAGTACATACAATAATAAACGCTCATTATGGTTCAATTTTTTACTCCAACAGATATCCTTAATAGTTGTAAATCTGAAGGGGCATTTCAAAGTGGTCCGCAAGAGCATTTGTATTTCTTCATTTGGTTGAGGAGTAAACTTGCTTACCACTTGATCTCTTACTCTAACGATCAGTTTCTTCAACGATATCTAAATAAATTATACTTTATGTCTGTCAAGTGATACATAACAATCATGGTGTGTATGGGTGCATATATTTATTCTTCAATTTTATTGATATTTGAAAACATACTATCCTCCCATAATACAAATGGTAATATTGGTGCTCGAATAGGTTTTGGTGGCTGGGTAGGACTGACACAAGAGAACGTGTCGTGCTATAACGACCTCGCTATACCAGGACACCTTGGGCTGGCGCCAGAGCGATCTCAATACCAAGAGATAAATCAAGCTGCGGGCAGAGCGCCACCTCCTCTGTGTTTGTGGCTTGTTAGGAGCTAGTCTTTCTTGTCTCCTCTCTCAGATCGTCTTTCATAATAACGCGTGGCAAGGTTTTTCTAGAATTTGTCTTCCTTTCGGAAGAATTCTCAATCTTAAATTTCAGGATCATCTGTAAGCTTTCTTTATGATACCTAAGAATTTTCAATTTAATAATCACTTGCTACAAGTTTTTACAAATAATAATCTAGACGAAAAAATCGATTAGCAGTCACCCTGCTTTGCTTTTAAGGCGATGTAGAAATTTGCACTAGTGTATTATGATGTACTCTTCAATATTGCAATTAGATGTAATTAAAATAAAGTCACCAGCTGATTGCACAGCTCCTTATATTGCCCATCATCTTAAACTTCTTCCTCTTCAAACCTGTTTGGTACATCTCCTCTGAACCTTAGCAAACAAAACTGCTTTGGACCCACTATTGTCTTTTAATAACACACCCCCTATCTTCATAGACCTTCAGATTTTCATTGCAGGAAGCGACTACGTGCTTGGCGGTCTCCGGTAAATTTCAACTATAGCATAGGAAATATACCTTTTTCCATAGTCCAAAGGGTTTCCTCTGAAACTTTCATGACTCTAGAGAATATATGTGACCCAGCTATCGTATAGTAGTGATCTGACGCTGGAAAAGTACTGCCACAGGGATCGTAACACACCGCCGATTCAATTTTTCTCCTGTATCCTCTCGGAATGTCCATTGAAATCAGCTTGAATCTCTACTAGTCAGCAATCAAAAGCATTTCACTTTACATTGTACCAGAATGAATTTTTTCTCATCAAGAGTTATAGAGATTTCTTCTCATCAAGAGGTGAAAAAGTGCGACTGAATCTATTGAGGGCTATGATTCCCTTCACCTAGTCAGTCGAAGTAAACCGTAACGACTCAACTTCTTCCAATCCTAACTCTGACAAGACACTATCACCCTCTGACTAGTTCTTGATTTTTGATTGGTTATTGTTATAGGTTTCAGCTTTATCTTTCAATCTGGCACTGCAGACGTGATCGACTTAAGCGGAAGACTCATCTTCTAACACTTCCGGCAACTCATTGAAGAATAGTTTCCAAAGGGAAGGGACCAACGAGCTCGGGGGGTAACTCCTCTCCACACTTTCTGTTGTTTCGTAAAAGAGTCTGCTAAGGTTCAAAACCAATAACCACTACCAGGATACCAGAATACAAAAGTTTGGAGAACATGTATACAAAATTAATTCTTTATCACTAAAATGGGTAAGATAGAAATTAGAATCTGAAGACAAAGGAATTTTAGGATAAGTTTGTAAAGGAATTTATTGTTTATTTAATCAAAGGGCATATATTATTGTTTCTTTTAGATGTATAAAGCATGAATCTACTTCTATTCATTAATTAGTTAAATAAGATGATAAGATAAATAAGGGGAAGGTCTTGAGTATGGCAGGATTCCAGGGAAGAGTGAGGGGGAAACCTGGGGGGAGATGGTCGGAGGACAGAAAGAAACACCAAAGTATAAAGATGAAGGAATATTGGAAGGGACGGAAGAGTGGACAGCCAAGTGGGAAGAATTGAAATTGGCACGTGGTCCTCAGCTGGCCTCATCGGGAGGGGGGGGGAGAAGAAGAAGGTTGAGGTGCAATTTCTTGAATTGTAGACTTCAAGGGGTGGAAAAAATCAATAACTTATAATAAAATACAAATAATGACCAATTAAATCTTGAAAGCACTTCTTATGAAATGAAATTAATTTAAGATAAAAACAAAGCGAATATATAAAAATACATACCACTGTAAAAAATCCTATCCTATTTGATGAATTAGTATTTTCATTGCAAATGTAATACATTTTGTTTCTCACTTTAAATTATTTATGGTCCTATATGTGATACTATCTGGAAAATTAGGAGTACCTAGATAAATAGGAGAAGGACCGTAAAACAGGTAGTGTCCCTAGGGTTTATTACCTTTGCTCTTAAGATACAGAGCGGCAGTTGTTAGTAACCAGCAAGGAGCGGGCTGGGGATGCAGACAACCAACTCAAGAAGCAGGGGGAATTTTAATGTTAAATTAAATTTATTAATGTTAATCAATAATTATTGTTCTTATTTAATAAACAACTACTGGGCAGTCAACCACGTCAATCTTTGGAGAAGAGAGTATATATATTTTATTTATTAATGATATAGAATTACTATATATTTAGTATAACGATCTCAGGGTGGCATCCTTGAGATCATTGCTTGGGCAGTGAAGCCAATATAGCAATGGATATTGACATTTATGGATAAAAAGAAGCATTCGTTGTGTTATTTGTTTCTATTTAGTAAGTTTATGATGATGGATTCTGGTTGTTAAACTTCCTAAATCTGGAGTAAGAGTTGTTAATAAAAAAAACAATTCGGCCAAGTTAAAACTGTCAAAGCTAGTGTTTGTACGATTTGGGTGACACGATAAGCCTTTCTACCTGTCATAGTCCACCCAGTTGCTAACTACATTAGGAACTTACGCGATGAAGTTCCCTTTTCGGGGCTATTTCATCCAAAAAAGAGTTATATAAATGTCTGTCTTCTCCATCGTGCATAGGTTCAGTTCAGGCAGGCTTCAGGTGTGTAATTCTCAGTCAAATCAAAATACTGAAAACATGTTTCTTTTCTTTGAATTTTTGCCCCTGTTTAAAATACTACTTGAATAAGTCTTGGTCATTTGAAGTATAAATTATTTCTTCGGCGTGGTAGAGACTGTACTGTATCTAAGAAAAAGGTGATTTGTGAGAGATTACATTCGACCTCCAGGTTTTCCCCTAATTAAAAGTCCCTTACTTTATATAGACTTGGAGAACCCAAGAAGGGTCTCCACAATCCATTGAGTCCATTACCGGTTGTTACAGATTAATCAAATCATATGTTAATGTGCAACCCCGTTCCTATTAATTGTCATGAATTGAAGAAAAATATATCATATAATTACCAATTTATTCTTGTAAAATTTATAGAAAATGCCAACATGTGTTATTTGGATAAAAAACAAAAACCATTGAAAAAAAAAGTTATAAGTGTATAATGAACACCAACATACTCCTGGTTCTGCTATAACTCTTTGTCACTGAGGTAGAACATCTCTAATCTAATGCCTAGGCAACTACTGCAACTAAATGGCCTACTAAAACTACTTCAAGCATCAAGAACATGTGCTCTACATACTTCAGCATATATCTCCTATTTCTTTGGAGTAGAAACCCTCAGCAGAGTAGACAGCAACCACCAAGAAGTATGTAATTTATTTCAAATAATCACAATGGCATTCCCAGAGTAATGATTACTGCTAGTTACTGATAATTTACTCAAAATCAATTTATATGACTAAATACACTCGACATCCAGAACGGGAATGTACAATATCATAAAAAGTTAAGGTATATTTCCAATTTGAACGATAAAGAACGTACATTAATGTCCTTAAGATCATGGAAAATATTACAAGAGATAAGCTTCATATTGGGCCCTTTTATTTAAAAGGAGGAGAATAGAGATTCTTTGAAAAATGGGTAAATTTTGAGTCACCAGCAAAAAAATCAAATAATGAAGAAAAACTGATAATTTTTTTAACATTTTTTTAAAAATTAATGTTATACGCAGTTGAACAGAACCAACAACAAAAATATACCAACATTATATGATAACAAGGCCTGATCAGTGCTCGATTTTTCTAAGGAAACATGTAGAGTATGTATTGATTTCCTATTGAGATTGGTTGGGGAAAACTGCAAATGAGATTACACGGCTGGCTCCTCATCAAGACCCTGGCCAAAAATAATATTCCACGAAAGTAATTTATCTTGGAGGAGGGAGATGCTCCATCGATCCACAACTTTAGCGCCATTAATTCCTTTCTGTTCTGGCTGCCCACAAAGATAGATCTCGCCTCTTAGAAACCATATAAATAACACACATAAGTTCCATCTGCGATCAGTTTATCTTCACCTGTATACCCTTTATTTTCTCAACCATTTTTATATGCTGGGAAACACTTTAGCCCGAATAATAGTGGAAATCTCTTCTATTTTGAGTGATGTTTTAAGGGCCATATGTTCAGAGTATAAGGAGGTTTTTTACTAAAATTATTAGCTTTGATTTATCATTTGAATGTGAATAAATAAGCAATATGAGGGATTGTTAATGAAAATGGACTTTATTTAGTAAATGGAATTTATTAAGAAAATGGACTTTATTAGTAGTTTCTTCCACTTTCTAAGAGCGTGAGGGATTTGAGTACCTTCTTATTGACAAGATATTGTTCTGGGTTGTCTCTTCCTTGTGCTATCTAAAAATCATTTTAAAATAATATAATGTCCCCATTCCTTTCAATAGATATTATGATTCTGCTTATTTACCTTCTCCAAGAATAGATCTTCTCTATTATAAATCCAACTAAATCTCGTTATTGGTTTAGTTGATACATTTCAAATCATTGTTCAATTATGCTTTATGAACTCCTGGGATTTCTTTTTTTCTTTTTAATCATAATATCATTTATACAGATTAGTATATAAGGAATTTACTAACATACACTTTAAGCATCTTTCGGAAATATCAATTTACCTGATTTTAGCATGGCGAGTGCTGATAAACCGAAAAAAATATTTAAAATCTGATTTAGTCGACACATTTTTATATAATGCGCAATATTTATAATTTGCTTCCTTATATTCAATACTATTTCAAGATTTTTAATACATAGTATACATAGATTTTTAATACATTTATGAAAATTGTATTTGAACTCTTCAAATAATTTTTTAAATGTTTTTTCACAAAGTTGGCGTCCTCCATACGGTAGAACATGGTTCACCATTCAAAGCATGCTAAATGCAATCTAAATTTTTGTTCAAAGTATGGGTTGAGATGCAGAAGGGGATAAATCCTTGCTTCTTAAAATAGCCGTTTGGAACACAATAAGTAAATAAATCAAAGAAATCAACTTTGTTTTATATGACTTATTTTTTTCTTCAAAGTTTCAAAGTTTTTTTCATTGTTAAATTATTAAAAAATTATAATGAGTTGATTGTCATGAGTTCTCTTTCCTAGTTTATAGACTTTTTTAATTTTTCCCTTGCAGACTGGGATAAATCAAATTTATTTAAATTGCTTAAAAATTTGGAATTTAGAAAATCAGGACAATATTGTACAGATGTGTTTCTGGTGTGGTTTGAAAACATTTGATCCAAAAATAATTGTCTCAAATAATCACCTGAATTATACATATTTTTGTGTTTCCCGAAAAAAATTTGGATCACTTTTGCATCTCCACGCCTCATATATATATATATATACTTGGGTTATTATAAATTTTGTATAACAATCAATCACTAAATTTGAAAACTATATTTTTTTAGAATGAACCACTTGGCAGTTATTAAATTTTATAAAAAATCATAAAAATTTAAATAAAGGAATCATTAATTTTCATTAAAAAGATATAATAAACTCAGTGGTGCGAGAAAAAACCTGTGAATAATGACAATCCCACCTGAGCAACAAGGATTAGCCCAGAACTAATCCTAATTTATTTCGAGATTAAATGTAAGTCCTACCTCACTTGTGCCTCAGATCCTCTTTCGCCGTTTGACAAAGTGGCATTTTAACAAGAAGCTTGTAGCTCATGTAAAATAATTTTCATTAACTAATTTACAAAGGAAATTAATCAGCTTCCGGAGTTACTTAGGACAATGTCCTTTCAAACATCTTCCATTAATTTTCATAGCCTTCTAATTCAGATAGCCCTCACTTTACGAATTAATCCTAGAACAGAGAGCTTTCAAAGTTTGCCTTCAGCTTTTATTAGCTTGGAAATATTAACTTGAAAGTATGGAGCCCTTGTCGAAAGAGGGAGAGCTTCATGGCTTCGGAATTCTTCTTCAATATTTCATTATACAAGCTAAAACTAATCCTTTTTTAAATTTATTTATTAAAATTTACAACTGTATTATAGCAATACAACAAATAAATATAAATATAATGGCAGGAATAATACATAATGACATGGACAAAAGCAAAGAAGTACCTAGTGGTAGTACTCAAATAACAAATTTAACTTAGAAGGTCAAGAAGCCATCTTCTTTTCATACGCCTTGGAGGATTGAATTAAAGAAGTAGCTAGGTTTGAAACTAGTGAGTTTGATTGGGAATAAACTGTGTAATGGAAAGAGTGGTAACGGGTTCGGGCCAAATCAGCAACAAATGGGAGATTGAAGTCATTATGGGCGAATTTAATTAGGAACAAAGTAAGAAGCATTGGAAATTCTATAAAGTAATTTGGATTCTAAGGATTATGATAGTTATGGATATGAGTCTTTTGTAATTAATTGGGAGCTCAGAGCGTTTGCCTAGTAAGTGTTGCAGTTGCCTGAAACGGCAAAAAGTACTCTAAACTGGTAATTAATTGAGAAATTAATTCACTGTTTCGATTATGTATAAGAAAATATCTTCATATATTATAACTCGATTACTCTTAAGGTAACTTCAGCTAGTTACATTTAGAATAGCTGACTAGGTTTTAAGAACATTGTTGAAAAAGTTTAGTTGCAGTTATTTACCTAATAGTGTTATTCCTATTTCTTACGGTATTTTACTTAAATTTGAATTTCGAATGCATATATATTGCTATGTTTATACTCATAAATATATTTTGAATATTCTGTATGATTTTGAGATGATTACTCAATTTATTATTCTAACTTAAGTCTTAATTGGATTCTTTTCCAGAGCTCTGTTCTTGTGTTTACCAATTTACTATTTAATTATACCATCAATATATTATTCATAAATATGCAGTGCCTCTGGGGGAAGTAAGCACCAAATGAATTAGAATAAATATAGTTTATTAATTCACTTTGAAATGAGATTAATGATTTAATATAAATTTTGAGAAGTACAGCTAATGATTCAGATATAGACATATAGAGGATTGCCATAAATTACATAACTGAATTACACTTATCTGTGAAACAGGGGTAGATTGGGTTTATAGGTCGGTCTTTGCTTAGCTGCCTCAGGGTCTCACTGTCTTCGGATACTTCTCCGACCGCATCGTTCGTCGGCTCCATCTTCCGTGTCCTCCTCGACTTCCGTCTTCCTTCTTCGGGATCTCTCCAGAGAATCGTTTTTCCAGTGGAGTCTTTGACCCTCCTCTTTTCTTATCTCTTCAACCACCTTGACGATATGGGTATGGCCCTTCTACCTGCCCGACCTAATTCCCGCAAACCTACATTGCTCTTTGTGCAAAACACATTTTATTTTTATGATGCCGCCAGGTATGATACATAACAATATTCAACTCATAATTATTATTTATTTTTAATGTAAAATTATAAATGTGTATAGGAGTAGGCAAAAAGGGCGAGGGGATGCAAACAGGATTATTTACAAATACATTTACATTTAAATGGTGTGATATTATGTTTTAAGGGGATAAAATATTTTAAATAATTCTGGAATGCCATTATTAATCATGGAAGATAATTAGTTAACTTATTATTTATTTAATGTCTTAACATTATTGGAATTTGGTTTCTTTTCCAGAGGTTGATTGAGTGTTTACCAATTTACTAAGTAGTCAACTTAATACCTTAATAATAGTAATGAAAAATTGAATAATGAAAGAATGGTAAATAAGGAATATATACACAGTTCAATCATTAGACAAATATAATTTATAGATAATATTAACTATTCATATAAAATACGAACATATATTAAATCAACACTAATCTGGTCAAACGATCAAGAGGTACATCTAGGTTACCTCTATGAGGAGGGTTTCAAACTGGCCCACTTAGGACTCTCCCAAGTCAGCATCTCTAGCCAGCCTCCTTCTTCCATGTCTTCTCCAGAAATTCATTCTTCAACTCATGTCCTTCGAGCACTCTCATCGATTTAATGAGCTAGCCCCTTTCATCTTCTGGGATCTTCCTTGAAGTAAAAGTCCTCTGTACAGGAATAAGACAATCTGGTGACTTCCACTGCTACCTGGATAAGTGCACATTTAACAATCGTCCATTCCGACAATTCATATTTTAACTTATCATTTCCAACAGCAAACAGGGTCTTTACGATACATATCAGTGTAAAGCATTACTGGTGTTAACCATTACATAATTATATCATCATCTTAAGGATTCCTGTCTACCGCTCATGCAGGGACAGGTTTACTTTACAGTCCGGACCACACCGTACGATCCTTAAGATTTAGCTTCTTCTTTTTCATTTTAAATTTCTCTTAATGTTTATATTTTGCAGCATCGTATTGATAATTTCGCTCATTGTTATGATTGTATGCTAAAGTGATTCCTGGAGGCTTGAGTAAATTCGGAATTCAGTGTCCGTGAACTGATGAGTACTAATAGTTTATTTGTATTTATTATTGTATATTTCATATTTATTAATGCCCCCTTTGGGCTTTAGTGTTTTTAGCGTTTGAACACGATAGTGATATATAGTGTTACTAAAATATATAAGATGAGCTAAGATGGAATGATTAAAGAGCTGTTCAACGTTACCTTGGAAGGCACTCAGTCAGTTGAATGACAGGCCAAGTAATTTCTCTAAGAATGTCACTCAATCTGGCTTTTGTTGGAGGCGCTTCGGAGATAACGGCAAATCTATTTATTCAGTATCATTATTTCTGTAAATATATACGAATATTATAAATATTATTGTAAACATTCAGTAACAAATAAATAAATACAGATAAAAATCATCGATGTTAAATTTGTTCTAAAAAATCTTTTAACTTATTAAGCATGACGTTACCAAATAACGTGCATTGATGCATCATATATTCTTGAGTTTGGTGGGCTTTACTAAACAATACTTATTAATAATGGAAGCTGAATAATTATCATAATTGATATTATTAGATAAATTTGTAGACAAATAATTTTAATCTGGGACTGCTTACTTTTTGAATAACAAAAGTTTGTAGATCTAACAGAAAACTTACAATACTTTTTTTTTTAGATGAACTTAAAAAAAAAGTAACGAGAATATATTAGGATTTTTTTTTAATTTAGAAACTTTCCCAGGGGATAAACAAATTATATGCCATTGATAATGGAACATATGTGGCGAAATCAAAAAGGTAATAGAAAAGGTGCAGTAAACAGAGAAGAAACATGGCTGCCATTAGCAAGAAATAAATCTCATATGTACTATAAAGTATTCTACACATGTTCCTTTGTAAGTCTTTTTCATATGATTACCATGATTCGGAAGTGAAAAGGAGAAAAACTTATGGGCTATAATAATGATCGACATATACCGATATATCAAAGCCTGAGACTGGCGACGCAAAGCGAGTATCAGTTACTCGTATACGGTGTATTTAAATCAAATCTAGAATAATAATATTTATCTAAAAGGTCTTTTAATAGTTGGGAAATTCATACTAATAACATGTTATCAATAACTTAACAATATCATATCAATAACTAGCTAAACTTTTCGTTTATAATGAATTATATTATATGTATAGTTAAATGTGTTGTTTTATAAAATGTTGGCCTTCTAAAATGATTTCGAGAGGATTCATTCGGACTAGAGTGTCTTTGAACTATCTGATGTGTAGGAATAGTTCATATCATATACATTGCAAAGTTCAAATGATCTACGTATTGTTGAACGTGATGATGAAAATGATAAAATGACAATAAAGCTCATTAACATCTAGGTAAATTCAAATACAGGATATTAACCTCATAACTCTATACTAATTCTAATTTTTATTTAGCTATTGCAGGTTATCTAGCTACTTGAAAATGTATATAACTATTGTTCGGAGTGTCAGAATATGTGATAATCAGATAACTTTTAATAATTTATCATTAATATTAAGTTGGCACTACAATCCGCAAGCGAGTCTCGGCCTCCTCTTACATCAAACACCCATGCTCTTCTGTCGCTGGCCCTTGTCACCCAGCTGTTTATTCCAGCTTTCTTAGCATCATTCGCTACGCAATCCGTCCATCTCAGTTTTCGCCTACCGACAGCTCGATGTCACTGCAACAGTCTTGTCAACACCCTAGCGACATGACCTTCCCACCGAAGACAATTAAATTTTGTCACACTTGTGACATCAATGTTATAAATTTCTTCATTTGTTTTCCGTCGCCATTCCTCTCTAATATTAACCGGACTTTAATATTAGACCGTTTAAAATTTGTAAATTTAATGTATAACGGTCTAATATAATTTCAATAATTCATACTATAATTGATTCTTCAATTATAAAAAGAACAAAGTTAAGCTTTCAATCTGTCGACAGTCCTCATGACTGGCAATTTTAATTTATTTCTCTGACATCTTTCGGGAAAAATTCAGGTGCTAATTGAAACGATAGTTTATTTTTTTTCTATGATAAAATTATACAATTTAGAAGAAGAAAAATTAGTGAATAAACCTACATATATCTGCTCCCTTTGGCTAGGAGGAATGAGACGAAAATTCTATTAGCGAATGAGACGAGGTGAATGGATGTAATTCCGACAGGTCGGAGCTGACGACAATCAGCAGTCGTTGATCGCTCTTGTAATTGCTTCCTCCTTCCCCTCTTCGCTAATTATGGCCATTCTCGATTAGGAAATGAGGCCCCATCGATTTGTCATTTTTGTTACCATTTCTAGCGACTAATATCCACACCCTTAGCCATTGGAGGCAGTCCTTTTCTCCCAGTTGTCTCCGTTGGATAATTTAAGGTTATTGTCATCATTCTTTTTAATCGGCTAATAATGAATTGAAATTTCAGATTGATAATTCATTACAAAAAACTGTAATAAAATTTCCCTTATATGCAATACTCCTCACAGGGATATCTTTTCGTCACACCTATACATCTAATGAATAGTATTTCAGTTCGGTACGTGGTAGAAACTTTAGAAATCAGTTGTGTAGGAACATTACATGACTTGTCCTTGATTTTTCCTCTATGTCGGGTTACCTACGTTATACAGGCTGTGTCCCCCAGGAGGGTCCCCGATCCCAGAGAATCCATCCCTTTTTTTAAGATGTCAAATAAACTCTTTCACTGCCGACTTTGAACCAGGGACTTTCGGCACCAATCTACCAACTGGGCCACTTCCCTCCCTTTTCACAGCTATAATATTGTTATCTGATAACTAAAGAATATTAAATATTGCTTATTTTCATATAAAATATCAGGCTTTATTACTTCGAAAATTCGAAGTGAACTTCTGTTGGTTACCATAATTGTGTTTACAGATTGTAATGAGTTCTTAATTTATCCTCTGTTTTTGATAATATTTATTATCACATTATTTGAACGTCCTTTTTTTATTGTATCCCAGCTAAGGTAACTTAAATAAGATCATGGAGACACACTATTTTAATTTTTACGAGTTCAATCTTGAAGTCATCCAGAAGTCCAGGCTGTAAGAAACATTACCACCGTGTACGGGGAAGGGTGTTGTAACGAACGGACTATTCGCCGTAAATATAATATTTTTATGGTTTATTATTTTATTATGTTTTGATTTCACAAAGTTGTTTGAATACATCACATTCCTTTGAAGATACCATATGAAACGAATCAATAGTACAGAAAACGTTGTTAACAAAATTCTATAGCCCACCATTCACAGTACACATATAAATTCATCATAATTTATAAAAGATAAGATACAATTATCGAACATTAGAACATTTTAATTTAATAAATAAGCTGCCAATATGTATCCTATGGATTATATGCTCTATGGAGGCAATTAAAACTGAGAACAATTTAAAAAATGTCCGTGCCAGTACAGTGGTCGTATTATACTGTATTACTGAGTACACAAACCGATATGTTAACAATTACTATAAGGATTGGTCGGTAGTTTAATTTGTTGCTATTGTTGTACATTGGTTTCATCCATTGTTTTAGTAGTTATACGCTCGATTCACCTGAGCATCGAAATCTCATTAGCCCGATATAGAAAGCAATAATTATTTAGGTAATTGTTTATATATTGGTCTAAGGGAGGTAGGTTTTGGCGGTTAATTAGTCATTATTCGTAGCTCGTATAGAAATTTCCGCCTTGTAGGTCTCTCTCATCTAATTAACATGCAGTAAATTGACAGGCATGCACAGTACAATTACATCGTAACATTTTTTTTACAACAACAACAACAACTTTATTTGCAACTTTACATATACAAGCAGCATAAGTGTGAATACATGTTCCGGACTTCCTTTACATGTTTAAAGAACAGTGATTTTAATTAATTACAGTTATCTTTTATAAATAAGTTTTACAATAGCAGGAAAAATGTAGAAAAAGCCTGCTTAAAAAAAATAATAAAATAAATAATAAAATAAATAAATAAAAATGATAATAATAAAGTAAATAAATATAATAATAATAATTAAATAAAAAATACTTAAACAAATAAAAATAACTATAAAATAAATACAGATAACTAGATTACAATACCTGCTGCGTAACATTGACATCTTCATTTAATTAATCTATTGATTCTGATTTAGATAGTGGCAAATATTGTAATAACTCACATGTATCTATGTGAAATTATCCATATATTTAATAAATAAAAGTTCAAGATACAGGTGATATGCCCCACTGGGATAATTATTGAATAACCACTAACATTCTAGTAATCTATCATTTTAATTTAATATTCTATATTCAATGTTGTTTAACAACGAACATATGTAAATATAGGATTTGAAAAAATGAAGTGATATTGAATTATTTGCTACTTGAGTATTTTATAATAAAAAATAAAACTGGGTGTGGACTTATCGAAAATTATCTAGCTTTTTAATATTTTTTCTTGCTTGAATGCAGCAAATGTTAGCGTATATTGCAAAGAATCGGTATAACGTTGATTGATGAATGATTAAAAAAAAAAATTCAGGAATTAGCCTAAATATTGATGTTTTTTAAATCTAATATGAACCCTAATTGATTACATTGATTAAACTCATCTAAAACGTAAAATCTATGTCACTCCATGAAGGAATCTGATGTAAGGCTAAAAATATCCAAGTGTGTAACTATCTATATAAAGAGTAATCATAAATATATAGCAACAACTAGATTCGCTTCATTTTCATGTTACCATTTTCAAATTACAAGCATTAGGAAAGAAATCAAAATTCTTCAAGATGAATCAGACCTCTGGTGGAACAAACATTAAAGTCGTTCACTTTTGCAAATAAATGTTTTATTGTGTATTATAGTAGCAGATTGTTCTATTTATCATATTATCATGTTTGATAGTTTTCAACAAGAGAAGTTTTTGAGACATCATATATTGAAAACATTAAGAAAATCTAAATTCCTACCAAGTTCAAGACCGAATATAACAAAATCATTATTTATTCTGATCACAATCATGAATCGATCCTGTGGTACCTGAAGATCGCACTCCAACACTCACTAAAGTGGGTACCCTTGACCTCACGGTCACACCTTGCATCAAGTACATTGAAGCAAACGATATTCAGCACATTATTCTCATCAACGAAATGACAAATAACATATTATCAGTACCACTGCCCTTATCCTTCATTTCCTTCTACGGGATTTCATCCAAAAGGAATTCATCAGGTAATAAACCGAATACCAAATAAAAAGATCCAGGCTCACAAAAAAAGATCTCACCACTCCCTGGTTTCACCACTCACAAAAGCTGTTTTCTCACTCTCATCTATAATTCAATCCTCAGCACAACTTATTTTCCACTCCCTTACCACGATTAAAATAATACCTAAACCATCTAAACCTGTCACTATGCCTTCATCTTATCGTCCTATTGCACTCTTCCATTTAATGGATAAAATATTTGAAAAACTTTCCTTAGTCGCATCCCCGAAAAACTATCCCCGAAAGTAGCGGATTGATTTGGCTTTCATTGGAGTGGTTCATATCGCTCCACTATACAACAGTGGCATGTTTTGTGGATGCAATATCTGTCCCTTTTAAGAAAAAAGAACATTGCTCTGCAATTTTCATTGACATTAAGCAATCATTTGATTGTGTGTGGCACAAGGTTCTACTCTCGAAAACCGGCTCTTCTGAACTTTCGCTGATTCTACAATTTCCTTCTTCTTTCCTCGAAATGCGGGTGCACAACAGGGCAGTTTTTTTAAGCCCTGTTCTTTATTATCCTTACATACCTGTAATTCCGGCCCACACTTGTACTATGAATTATACCTTCGCTGACGATACAGCCATTCTTTCGCCCAACAATGTTCCTACGATAGCTTCTTTAGCTATCCAAAATAATCTACATTAGCTTCTCCCTCATGGAAACATTCTTGGCTAGCAATCAAAATGACAATGACTGTGTACCTTTTAAAAATTATCTACATCACTCGGGCAATGGTTGGACAAAAGACCTGGGTTGGTTTCTTGTTAAATTTATCTCCTACTTCTTCAAGCAATTCACCTGGTTTACCATCACTTCCTGGGACTTAGTTATTTTTGAAATTGTAGATGGCTTTACACACCTCGATCATAAACGCTGCCATATCCTCCTGTCCCGTTTCTACTTAATCAATTCCCAGTATTATCTAACTCTCCTTCCCCTTATTAACCCTTCTGGCACTTAGAAGGTTACCGAAGTGTTTCAAAGGAGAAGGTTTAAGAAAGATAGATTTCTGAAGCAGAAGTAAGAGCTACAGTTGTTCCATATTTGACTTCCCTAGTGTAATCCTCTGTTGTTAGAAGCTTCACCTTTACCTGTCACTGCGAAGGTCCTATTAGTGTGCCCAGACGGACCTAATGTCCATAAAACGTTAGTCATATTTTTCTTACACATGTGGCGATATTCTCCCGATGCTTGTAAAGCTTCTAATTGTGGTGGTGTGTATCATCTATAATTATTTCGCTATAATTACTTCCGATTTTTTTAAACAGATATGCCGACATGTGAGAAAATATCATAAATATTTAGGGAGCTTCCTATTATATCTAGAGAATACTAGGGGGTTAAGCAAATAAATCGATTTAATTTGCTAATGGAAAATATTGGTTTAATTCAAGTTGATTGGTCTCAAAAATAACTAAATACAAGTTCACAACTTTGTCATAGAAAAAATCTAAGTTCTGGTTAGCATTCAACCTGTTATGACTTCCTCCATTACCCCAACACAATTCGAGCATTTGTGCTTGAAGTATAAAAGCTTCTTGGCTGTTAAAATAATAAAAATGAACTTCTAAGAACAATGAGTCTAAGAAAATATATTACAGACCTCATTTCCGCAAAAACTTTCAGTTCCGTTTTAATACTCTGTGAAAATGTGCCTTAGAAAACCACCACAGAAGAAAAACAAGGTTGTTTAAGTCCATTATGTAGCATCGAAAAGCTTACAAAGTTCAAAGGCGTATTTAACTCAGGACCAAGCAGTTTGGAACTGGAGTTTAACTTTTCCATAACACTGGAACGAGCACCGTGAGGTTAGCTGATTTATTGAATACTGCTTGATTGTTTACTGTAATGTGGATTTAAAATTCAGGTTCAATATTTCATGGAATATGAGATAGATTTTGAAAAGAAAATCAGCATGGGATTTATGGTATGTGTACGCTTTATATGTTCTAATTTACTCAGCTTTAAAAATATATAAATGGCTTTATGAAAAATACCAATACTAATACTTAAATTAACAACAAGTACCTGCATCTTCAGGTGTCACTTTTTTTTTTTCAGTACCTATCATTTGTAATCGGAAGGTCTTACAAAAGAACTAATAATTTGATGGCAATAAGTTGGATGATTTCTAATGCAAGATTAGAATGTACACAGCTAAATTGTATGATATACTGATGCTCTTTTGTAATTTTCATTCGTCACTTTTTCAACTTTGGTTTGTGAAAATTCCTCGTTTTTCCTACTATTTTTTTCAACTGTTATTCACTCTTTTTTAACATTGATTGTTTTATTTTTCTTATATTCTATGTAGCTACTCTTTAGCTATTGGTTACAAAGGGCTTCCTACTCCTGCTTATATGCAACGTCTTATTTGTGATATTATTTTATTATTTATGTTTCCAAAATGAAAACATTATCAAAAACATCATAATAATTAATTCTAGTTATTTTAAAATCTTCAAATATTTGTTTATCCCAAACATCAGACGTAGAACTAGTCTGTTAAGAGAAAACTACTTTGACCATAAATCCGATCGCATCAACTTTAGAAAAAAAAATCTTGTCATGAATGAATCAAAGATTATTCTTGTTACACAGTTTTTCATTGGCAAATCATTAAAAAAAAAAATACAGTTTTTTTTTACTTTCGTCCTATGATATTGATTTCTTAAATTTGAACATTGGGTTATATGTGACAATATATTCAATTCATGGAATATTAAACTAAGCCTGGGAAGGGCTACTGACCCTCATCGGGTCGCGGGTATCCTCAGGGTCTGTACCCGGAAAATCTAGATAAGGGACAATTGAAGGCAGTACGACAGAAAATAAAGATGGCAGGGAATCTCGTGTAGGAATGTCTAGATGTACAACATTCAGATATAAGGTAAGGGGAATTTTTGTAACTCGACACGTTTTTTTATGTTACCATTTTCCATTACCATTGCCATTACCGTGTTCAACATATCACGAAACTTAAATTATTTTATATTTTACTCCCAGTAAATCAACCACGTACACCTTTGGAAACTGAATCAATTTTGAATCAGTAATGAGATAGCATTGATAAGAATTGCTGTAATGCAAGTTAATATGCCCAGTAACTCAGAGTGGCATCCCATACTACTATCGTTCAAACCATATTATTGTTTGTTATTGGAATAGTAGATTCGGACAATAAGAATAGTCAGAAATGTCATTTATAAAAACTAGGTTACTTATTTAGGTAGCAGTAAAACGTTGGGCAGGGAGATATACCCCCTCAAAGGTAGAGTTAAAAGAACGTTGGTTCAAGAAACACTGAACTCCCCTCTTCCATTTCGAAGTCTTTACTTCTGGAAGACCGGCAAGACAGAAGATGTTTGGCAAGACAGAAGCTGTCTTAGAGATGATGACCAGATCCAGATGTCATTACCACACAGGTAGATTTAAATGATGAAGAATTTTATATGTATCTCTGTATTACCAGATAAGTGTTAATTTCATTTATCTACATAGTTTAGGGCAGTCCTCTGTTAATCTGAATCATTATTTCTCTAGTGTACATATTTAATGTTATTAAAAATAATTAATTGTATGAATAAAATTGTGACCAGGTTTGTAGGTTTTAGATCCAAGGTACAAATGAAGATATCAAAAAAAAAAAAAAAAGGGAAAGTCCGCAGAAACAAAGCTGTATAACTTCATGAATGTATCATAATATAACTAACCTTAACACCATAGCGTAGCATAACGCCAACTAAAAAATATGAGTAGAAATATACGAGTGAAAATACTTATTAAGAAATGATCAATGTTAGGAATAAATAGATATACACTAGATAGATAAATAGATATACTATTTATTAATTAGCATAGGATGCTTACAGCTGACCCCCAAAGAAAAAAATAACATCAAGGAAAATGTTGGCTATTTATTGGCCAAATAAAACAATAAATTGAGGTAAGGTATACATCCTCATGTAACGATAGCTCACCACAGTATGAGCTCACAGATTGTAGTGGGCTGCAAATTCATTCGGAATACCCCGATAGGTAGCAGCCCCGGACGGACTAGATATGGGATAAAAAAGAAAGTAGTTACAAACTATATTCATTGTAATTATTTAAGTGCTTACTTATACCAAATACACTTTATATTTATGGATAAGATATTTATGGTTTAATTAAGGTTTTAAGGACTCAAGGATTTCAAAGGACTGTTAATTGTTTAATCCTAATTAATACTTACCAGTACTTAATAATCCCTTTAGAGCATTCTCATAGCTTGTTTAATCATATCCAACTTCTTCTTTTTTTTTTTAAATTTATTTATTGATATTTACAACTGTATTACAATAATACATCAAGTAAATTAATCAAGTAAATAGACTATGTGATACATAATGACATGAGTTAAGGGCAAGTAGAGAAACTACCCACTGGTAGTACTCGATCCAACTTCTTAAAAAAAAAAAAATAATCTTCAGTTCAACTATTTGTTTCAAAGAAGAAACATGACAGTGCCCTACGATTTTTGTTGTAATTTTAAGGCATTACTGAAAAAATAAAATAAAATAATTCACAGTCACTGAAGGAACTCGTGAAATTATTAAATATGAAAGAGAAGGTGTCCTTGACCAGTGAACTGCGCGGGATTGGTTTGAAACATTTAGTAATGGAGATACGACGTTGGAAAGGATGAAGGGCTTAGGGCCACTATTAATGGATATTGATGAGGTTCTGCAGGAAGCTGTTGAGCCAAACAAATCCACAAGTACTCGCGAATTCGCCAGGGAGTGTGATGTGTTGAAAGTTACTATTAGTTGCCATCTGCGCTCCATTGGGAAGGTGAAAAAGTGCTGTAGACTGACTTTCCTTACCTCTCAGCAGTCATCTAAGATGTTAGAAATTTGTGTAAATTTATTGAAAAAACCTTATGATATGAGATTTTTTTTTTATCCACCATATAGTCCAGACCTCGCATAATCGGATTACTACTTCTTTTGTTCCATGGCTTATTTTCTTCAAGGGATAAAATTTGACAATTTTGTGGAAGTTGAAATTCCGGTTCAAGAGTTAATTGTATTTTATATCAAAGAAGTAATAATGCAAAAAAAATTTATAAACCCGATTACATACAACCTCTTTAATAGAATCCAATTGAAAAAAGTTAGGACATTAAAATAGATAAAAACTTGAGTTATTTCTCCAATAATTATTCATGGCATCCCCAAATCAATAATATTAATGAACCATTTATATTTTCAATTATTTTTATTTTAAAAGAAAAGATATGTGACCCACGACCGAGAAGCGTGCTTGATTAGGGCCCAGGTTAGCTCAAATGGTAGAGTCCCAGACTAGCGATCTGGTATACCCGGGTTCGAGTCCCGGTCCTGGACATATCTTTTCTTTTCAAATAAAAACATTTATATTTTCTTATAGCATAGCCCTATTTTTAAATTAATTATATATGTGGATCTTAATTTTCCCTGAGTTCATTGTTTGGGCTAGTGAGGATAGCCTAGCAATTCAGATCTGGTATAATTCTGCCCAAGAAGAGATAACTAACTAGAAGCTATATCTTACTCTTTCCTTTTAGGTCATAGATCGTTGACCTCAATATGCAACTGAATACAGAGTTATTCATCTAAATGAATCAGTGAGTAATTTGAATGGAGTAGCGTGAGCTGCGCAGGGCCTTAGTAACTGGCAGTAATCCTTCAATTCCAGGCTTAATTAAGCCGTTAATTCAATCAAAGATGACTACCTTAGGAACTTGTCCGTTGCTGGCAGCTATTGATACAGATTGCTCTGGATTCTGTTTACTCGACAACTTATTTTGATGGCTAGTAGCATTTTCGCATCCTTCCATTCTGTAAATCCGTCCTAAAATTTATTATTGATGTAATGAATAAACAATGTATTTTTTCCTGCAACCATTGAGTAATGCTATCCATTACTCAACTAAAACTGGTATGGAAAGTTTTTACTAGTTTTTCACTAGTGAGGAAAAGTAACAGCCACCTAGATCGAATTTGACAATCATCACTCTGTTATTTAAAATGTTGAATGGCGGTATTATAATATTATTCATTTTATATTCCTAAAATGTTAAAATATATAATTTTAGAACTATTTTATATTTAATTCAAGATAGAAGTTATTTATTTTGAAGTGACTTTATAGAAATATTAGTTATAACCTTAAATGTATTAGAACCTTCACACATCAGAAATTTGGAGATTCAGCATTAGCATTACCCACTAGCGCTAGTGTAGTTTTAACACATCTCAAGTTTCACCTTTAATTTCTTAATTTTTCAATGGTTGCAGGAAAAATGTAATATTTATCACGCGAGAAAAGTGCTTATAAAAGCACATAATGTTTTCCTGAAACAACGAGATAGCTCCTAGTTTAAAATATTTTAAGATCTTTTAAATCAGTTATTATTCAATTGTTTTCGTTTTGCTTAATCGGTGTAAATTCAAAATCCTTCGATTATAAGAAACAGGCTATGCTAATTATTGTAAGAAAAAAAAAACGAATGTTAACCTCATAGAATGGAATCGGAAATATTTTGACACGTGAATTGTATCAAAGATCATAGGAAAATGGTGCCCATTCAAGAGAAGCTTTCCCACCGACATACTGTAAGACTAAAGGACACCGACAAATCTGACTAGGTCTATGGATTATGGCTGTAGACGCATGAGGTTCTATATTTCTTTATTCGAAGCAGATCGTCGCTGTCGCCAAATGGCGGTTGACAACATGGAAAACTACTTGATTCTCGAATTTATACACGGTGAGGAGTTATCGCTCCTATGCCCAGTCTTTGTGGATGAACTTCAGTAGGCTCTAGGCCGTCAGAGGGGTCGGAGTGTTTGAGGATTTGTAGGGATGTGAACTTTTGCGAGCGCATTAGCATGCTCGGCACTTTGTATGCACTGGAATAGCATGTGATAATAATAAGTTATGTCAAAAATAATCATTATCATTGTCAACTATATGAATTGATTCACTCTTATATATTTATTTTCCTTCAATAAATCAACTTTTAAAATACAGATATATCTAAGGCTAGCTACCATTTTATCAAAATGATCTACTCCGGAAAGGAATTCTAAGTGATGGAATTACATTAGAGCATGAGGAAAAAACGTTCTGTTAGTATTCTTTGTCTTTTAGGAACGTCCTATTAATTCTAGTGATATAAAATCTAATTGAGGTTTATCTCAACTAAGTGGCCTGTCAAACAAAGCTGCAGGTAAATCAAAATTTAAATTGGAAGCGAGATCTGGATCGTGGCGATGAGTTAGTTTAAAGCTTCACATTCTTCTTTAATCGGGACACCCACCCAATTTCCCTAGTGATTTCATCCCTACACAAACCCACTGACATTTATCGGTGGATTATCCAAGTACAACTTTCTTTGGGTGATTATTATTGGTTTAATTGATTGTATAACTAAATATCGAAGGGTAAGTAAAACATAATGGACCTAAGTGGAAATAATTCATTTTATTGTTTATTAATTATAACATACGCATCGTATTATTGATAAGTTGATCGTTATTATAGGTAAAATATTATTTTACCTTTATTATTTTACTATTTTACAGGTAAAATAATATTTTACCTGTTTTTTTTTTATACGAGATTATTGTTATCTGAATAATTAATGCCTAAGAACAGACATTCATCTTTAAAATGTCATAAATCAACTCTTCCTGATTAATATTTATTTAATAATTACCATTTAATGTTTATTTGATAAGGATAAGGAAAAAAATACTAATTAGAATGCAAATGGAAAAAACCACAAGCAAAGCCTTATGTTTGAAATCTGGGGTAAAAAAAAACAATTACTAGTCGACGTTTCGCCTATTCAGGCATTATCAAGACACAAATAAGAGTAAGATCAATCACATCTCAAAGAAGAAGTGCAATACATCCCAACGAATAGTTTGAGTTGAACGTCTTGGGGTGGAGGTGCGGTCTCAGGTTATGAGCCTATTTGGGCGATTATTCGTTGGGATATATTGCACTTCTTCTTTGAGATGTGATTGATCTTACTCTTATTTGTGTCTTGATAATGCCTGAATAGGCGAAACGTCGACAAGTAATTGTTTGTTTTTACCCCAGATTTGAAACATAAGGCTTTGCTTGAGGGTTTTTTTCATTTGCATTCTAATAAATGTTAATGTTTCGTTTTGGGTTTTGTCTCTATTTTATTAAAAAAATACTAAGATTGTTGAAATATATTGCAACAAAACTTTTTGTATACCTTAAATTCATTCTAACTCTTTCACATATTTATTATTAACAGATATCATCTAGTGTTAATATTGGTATGGCATGGTATGTGTTGATAATAAATTATAATAATAATAATTGATTTATATGTATTTGTTTATCCATATCTTAATAAATTAAATCCGGGCATGGCAACTTGGATTCCTGAAATGGAAGCTCCTTTTTGATTGGAAGGCGGTTCTCTAAGGGAAGGCTTCTAGAGATAAGATTGAAAATGAGAAATTGACACAAAAGCCGCACATGGAACTGTCTTTGTCATAAGCCGGCGGAGAATGTAGAGTGTATATCTCCTCACATCTTGTTCCCATTACAATAATTATTCATTTGGTTTTCGAGAATAAATCAGGTATGGCTATATTATTGCTATTCATATAACATTGTTTTATTACTTCATAATGATATTAGATGTACCTTTATCTATCTACATATCCATATATAATTAATACTGTCCAATCTAATAGACTAGGGGGGTGGCTTAGTGGTAGAGCCCTGAGTTGCTATGATGAAGGTCCTGGGTACCCAGAATAAGAGGGAAAAATCATGCGGTTGAGCGTGTCTTAGGACAAATCACCTCCCTGCCCAACCGTTGTCCAAGAAACAGCACAGTCTCTACCATGTACTGAACGCCAGACCCTTCAAGGGTTGTATTGATACAGAAATGTAAAATCCTATAGAAATATTATTAAAAAGACTTAGGTATGTAAATTAAACTCTCCCTATTTAACTTATTTATTTATTAGCGTTTATTTATTGATTTAACGTATAAAACGACTGTAGAAAGCTAAAAAATGTCGTATTATTTAATAAAATCATTTTGATGCACCCTCTATGTCTGTATTATCTTATTTTAACTCTCTCCATAAATATAAATGCAACTAACAAATAATCCGTTAGTGCAGCACGCAGTTTTCGTACACCATTTTAAACTTTAAAGCCTTATAAGAAATTAGAGTGTTGACAATTTGTTTGCGAAATGGGTTAGTGTTAGAGAAGTGTCTTTAGGGAATCAAAACACTCTAGTCCCACTTTCCTCATTTTTTTCTCGTCGAGGACCCCATCCAATGGAATTCAAAGGCTCAAAAGGTACTTTGTATTTAAAAGGTGATTCTATTTCCAATGAAGAAAAGAAGTTTCATTGAAATCAAACATCAAAGATAGGCCCATTTTAATTCATCTACTTTGTATTTAAAATATAATATAGTTTTTGTTAGTCTTTTTTTTTCCAAAGAAATGGCCATCATGCTCAAGTTCAAAATCTAATTCTTAATGATTTAAACATACGAAAAACAAAAATCCAAATATTTTTTATTGTAAATTAACATTAATTTTAATTACTCATTAGGAACAAGACATCCCAAAATAAAAGACTTTAATATTAGTGATATCTGAGCCAGACGAGTTAAACAACATGGTTTGTTAGTGTTGTAATGGATAAGTAAGGGTCATTATAGGTATAAATCACCGCTCCCTAAGTAATTAAACCTTAGCCCATTATTAGAAGTAACCAACAACAGAACCTAAGAACAATTTAATTAATACACTAATATCGATCCGATATCAAAATTCATTACTCATGAGTAATGTTTTCAGTCATTTTAGCCAAAAATATGTTACAATTATTCATTGTTAAATCGTTTTTTCATCCGAAAAACCCTTATGCAACACTGACGACGAAAGGGAAATTATTTACAATTTGGCCTGTATGCTTAAGTGATATAAATAAAATAATTTCATATTATCTCTTAGGAACTGTACAACTGTATTTTGATTCTTAAAAACCCGAAAAATATATTTAAAATCAATGTACATTAAACATAGAATAGTAGTAGTTCTTCAACCAGGCATATTAATGTATTCTTTTTATTATCCATCACGTCTCTAAGTTTTGGAGTTTGGCCCCATCTATAGAAATTTACATTTGAATAACATTATTTAGTAGGTTTAAAAATATAAATTAATGTTTATCAATTTTATTATTATTGCCCTTGTTAATATATTTATTGAGAGTAGGTTTAGTATTGCATGATCAAAGTTTCCTGACTGAATTCAGACGATCTGTTCTATTAAGTTTATCAGAAGTAAGGAAGAAGGGAATATTATTCTGGCTTTTTGAAGAACAAAATACATAATGCAGTCTGGAAATATTTTTTTTATGTTTCTGCCCATAATCGCTTCATCCTCTCCGATCTCCAACTACTTTCCTAATCGGAGATTTTGATCGGTCGCATAGTTCACGCCTAAAACGTCAATGGTTTTAGGCGTGAACTAAGTCTTGCCTCGCATCATGTTCTTTGCAGTTCCGTCCCTACGCATATCCACCTTACTCCCGACTCCCCCCTCTACTTCAGCTTAAGCTAGTTTATCTTTTTTTTTGCATTCATTCGCAGTAAATGCCCATAGAAAATTTTTTCTTATTGTATCGGTGATCCTTTCTGTTCTTTTGTAAAGGATCTCATTTACTGTCTGGACAGACTAATTTGTCCTTGGAGAATTTAGGGCCTAAAATTATTGGTGATGGACTGTGTTTCCGATGCATAGAGGGCTTCAGGTTTAACCACCGTATCATGTTTTTGTTTTTTAATTCCCAGGCGGCTCTTCTGCGAGTCACTAGAGCGTATAGGAGTGTCACGAGGCTGTGCACGTATTAGCAGAAGCACTTCCTATCGACCTTTTCCTGCGTGAAGATTTATACAAATTCAAGTTTAAAAAGGAAGGCTCAGCATGTCTACCGTACAATATCCGTACAAAAATAGTCGAAAATCCTAGAAAATGGAAAGTGATAATACGAGAAGACACCATGGAGTGGATCGGCGGTGGGTGACAACCAAAAGGTGCTACGTTGAGGAAATACTTTCCCACAGCCCAGTCACGACTAGCTGCAACATGGATTCTCCCGGACTGGATTTCGCAATTCCTCACAGGGCATGGAGGCTTTCGGGCTAAACTCCATCAATACGGCAGGGATATTGACCACTTACGTCCTTGCTGCGGCGTGACGGAGTCTGCTGACCACATTGTCACAAGTTGCACCGCCTTTGATTCACTGAGATCCAAATTGCTGACGGGAACCGGACCTTACGTCCTCAACGAGAATGAATTCCCTCAGTTAATGAGTCGAGACAATTACCCGTACTTCAATGAGTTTGTGTACGAGTGGAAAGCAGGATTGGGAATAACACTCTTCAATCTTGGAGCAGTAGTAGACATTGAAGGTTGGAGTGAAAAATGAAAATAGACAACACAATTACTGTCAAAATCCGTAATTGTGCCGTAAGGCAAAGAAGAGTGTTTAAATAAATACATTAAAATAATAATCCTCCCAGAGAGGAAATATTATATATTCCTGCAATATTATACAAACTATTTTTTTTAACTTGTTGCCAGAGAAGGGTTAAAGAATTGCATGCTTCTGAGAATAGTTCAGGTACTATTTACATTAAACTTTTTAATAAATGGATTTAAAAAAATGGATTTGGATATTGGAATGCAGTGATATGAAAAAGGAGTTCAATGCTTGCTAATATCGAATTAGCATTTTCTTAAGATTACTAACAATTCATTTTGTGAATTAATATATCTATACATCCAAGTAGGTCAAAATTTCATAATATTGTATTGGATTTAGCTGTATATTGTCTATGCTTGAGAACATGCATTATAAGTCCTTCGGAAAAAGTAATTAAGTTAAGCGGATAAAGTATTAGCGAAGGCCCGAGTTGATGGATTTCGGACACCAGGGCCTGCCACAAGTACCTTTTGCCCCTTAATTATTAATCCAAGTTGGCTGCTTGTTAGGCCCGGGTGTGAAAAATTGCCTAATCAATGTTTAATCGCGAGTTCACTTTAAGCTGCTTAAACATACATGGCTTTTGTTGCTCTGTTAGTGAGTTGATGGAACCGCAGGCCCCTTTATATTGCATACCTGTCTCCACCTCGTCTTAGCGCAACCCTAAGCGCTGTTTAATTAATTATATTAGTTGAACGTTAATTCTAATATAGCAACTATATTTATATATATTTAGTATATGTTGTAAATTTTAATAATATCACGATTACCTATTTTGTAAATGTTAAGTTTAATTGTTATGGCTAAGTCTTCTACCTTAGTAAATGCATATAAAGGAATAATTAATTAAATATTTTTTTTTATATTATGAATAGCTGTAGTAATTCAAATCCTGAAGAACATTCCTTGTAATATATATTTTTGAAAATTACCAGACCACTATAATGTTTTTACTATTATAATTTAAATATTTCATGATTGATGTAGTGAAAAAATATGACACTAGAACATTTTCATTTTGGCATATACTTCTACAATAAATTTAGTTGAAAAGCACATTTGGCTATGCTCAAATATAATTTAAAGGGCGACTTGTGGTATAGTGGTTAGCGTAAAAACTACTAATCCCAAGATCGCGGGTTCGTATCCCGGCAGGTGGCCCTAGGATTTTTTTAAGGGAGTAAAAAATCCTTAGTTACGCCGTCCTTCGGAAGGGACGTTAAACGGGGGTCCCGAGCCTGTACGATGTCAGGTATTCGTTAAAAACTCCTATCCTAATTAAACTTGGATAGGCAAAATTTTGAGCTCCCAATGTAGCATCGTCCAATTAGCCATAGCAGCATAAAGTGACGTGAAATGAACAAACAACAAATATCATTTAAAAAGAATCAGTTTTAAAATTAATATTTTTACAGTAAGCGTTCAATTAATAATTAATAACAAATAATATATACCTAACTAATAACCATTGATTTTTCTACAAATAAGAAACTATTGAATGAAAATCAATGGTAAATAGCTTCTCCTTTTATAGAACTATTTTACGGCAGTTTAATTTCATTTGGTTGGAATGTTGCATCAACCGTCAAATATGTTTTGCATATATCTTTCTGTCGTCAAAGAATAAACTTTGTCGGTTTTATTATACTTAAATAATTTTTATTTGATATATAGCGCTCTATATTTGGCTGAAAATGAGAAAAACGTGTCAAATAATCGAGAATTACATTACAATAGAAAACATACTATACTTACCACACCTAATTCCAAAAACTCAAACATAATATTATATGAGATTCATCGATAACTTAAATAGCTATTGCACAAAGTCGTATTTTTTATATTAGTATTACTTGTTTAACAATTGTATAGGAAATTTAAAAAAAAAACTTATAACGCACAGCAGATACTAACTGCTAATTTAAATACTATATATTTGCAGCCTCGGTGTATAAGTGATTAAGTCGAATTTTGTCTGAAATGAGTTAATTGTATTGAATGAAGTGAAACCACTTTATTTTATTATTACATGAATGGCAAAGTTAGTCCTTAGCTTGAAATGAAGTTATAGCTTACATTTGAACCCCAATTCAATCCTAAGACTACGAGAATAACACGATTCCGCTGAACTCAGCACACTTAACTCATTTTGGGCAAAATTCGACCTAACCGCTTATTCACCGGGGCTGAAAATATATTGTATTTAAATTAGCAGTTAGTGTCTGCTGTACCTTATTTGATTTTTTTTTTTTAATTTCCTATATATATATCTCATTCAATATGTTTTTGAGTTTTAGGGATGATGTAATGTATTTAATAATTTCGTTTTTAGATTAGAGGTGGGACGTGTTGTATAATTTTCTAATATACTTGAATTCTCGATTATTTGATGTGTTTTTTTTATTTTCTGCCGAATTAATTTGCCCCCCAATTCAAGCCTAAGGCTACGAGAATAACAATATTCCGCTGAACTCAGCACACCTAACTCATTTTTGGCAAAATTCGACCTAACCGCTTATTCACCGTGACTTTAGAATATTATATGGTACTTAAATGATGGTTTTATTAGTCGAAACATGCCCATAAAATATCAGTCAGTGTCTCGGATTACATATTTATAATTCTAGTAATGGATCCCTAGAAATATTGTGAGGGAAACGACGGTTTGCAAAAACCAAGTAGCAAGGGGTCACGTAGGGAGAAAGCAATAGAAGGTAGGAGTGGGTGATATACCTGCAGGAGAGACCTTAAGAGGGAGATGCCTTGGCAACAGTCCTACCTCACGAAGCACCCAATACGTAGCACTTATGTCCAAAGTTAAGATTTAACTTAATTATGTGTTAATTTTATTATAAAGATTCAGCTGAATACTTATTCATTATTACATTACCGCATAGTTTAATTAAGGTATAATCAAACCGCCATTGGAAAAGAATCCAACCTGGTACATTATCTGAAAACTAAAGTAATTAATAAATTTGAATAATTACTCAGGGTATCCCAAAATAAATAAATAAGATTAAATGGTCTTTAGTGGCAGAGCATAGAAGTATTGTAGTTTAGATGAAAAAAAAACTAAAATTGCGATGGGTTTTCAGATTAACTGTTTATATAAATCGAAGCAGGGTTCCTATAAAAAATCGATAAAACTTAACGGTGAAGATGTTGACAATTATATTCATTGTGAGGATAGGAGAAACAAGTAAGCAGACCCAATATAAAACATCTCAACCCAACAGTTTAAAACTACTTAGCAACTAGAAATATTTACTATACGACTCTAAGACATGCAATCATTAGCATACGTATAGCGTGCTGTGTCAACTTTACCTATCAGCAAAAAATAAATAATTGATTTTTTATCAATTAAAATTTTGCATTTGATTCGTTTAATTATAATTAATAGACATTTATTTATTTAAAATTTAAAGAGATGGTAATACCTTATTTTCCAGATTAATTTTGTGATTGATAAAAATTTCAGAATGAGTTAGCCGGAGTCCAGTCGTCTAATATAATCCTGAATTTTCCATCCTTTGGAAGTTGGTCCTTATCTTGATAAGGCCCTAAACTCGTTAGCTTATCGAAGCAGGCCCCTTAACCTTCCTGCTAGGAGTCAGTCCTCGACATGAAACTTTTCACTTTCCACTTTAATATTCATTCCATCTTTTCCGTTTGTGCTCTCGAAAAAAAATAAATAATAAAAAAAGCAAAGTAAAAAAAAGCTTTGAAAAAGTTTTAAGAAATATATTTCCACTCCCTGGAGTTTATTTTATATATCTTAATATTGATATATTTTAGGCTCCTTGCATCATAGTAAATTATAAATCTTTTTATGACCTTTTCTAAGTATTTTAATTCAACATACAGAAAACATTTCTAAATTTAATTAAAATAATTAATTATTTAATATTATTGTTATACTTTAGTATATTAATCTAATATTTCTTGTTTAGTCCTGTAGAATAGAATAGAATATGAGGGAATGAAATAGAAAAATATTTGTGTTCTTGGACCAGGTCCTTTGTATTACATTACATAATAACATGTGAATAAATATAAAATAAAAAATATCTGCTGGTGGAGAATACAAAAAAATTTTTTTTAAAAAATACACACAAATTTACAATTACAACAAATAAGGTCAGAGAAAAAATAAGTAAAAGCACCCGACAATATAAAAAATAATATCATTATGAGTGAGGAATATTTACAGTAATTCATCAGCCAATTCTGATGAATGAGTTATTAATTATTACTAATTATTAATGATTAATAATATCAAATGAAAGCATTTGTTTTGGAATTTAAGAGATTAGAAAGTGGATAAGGAAGACGCATGACGGATATCAGGTAGGAATGAGTTCCAAAGAGGGGTAGAACGGGCGAGAAAGAAACGCTCAAATTTTGGTTCTGTGGGAACGAATATAAACGTCGGAAAGGAGAGATTTTATGGCCTGGGATTGGATAGAGGATTAAAATTATAGGAGACTATAGATGTATGATGCTCGCTGTGCTTTCTTTTCAAGATTTTTTGCTTTTAAAACATCGCAAGATCTAATAAAAAAAATCTTTGGAAGTTCAAAAATATCTCTTTGGTAAAATCTTATTAAAAAAGGAATTTCTAAAATTTAATTTTTATTTTATACAATAATTCAAGACAAAATTATACAACGTTAGGATAAAATTACAAAATTTAAAACTTGACAAACGTATACAGTTGATTTTTTTTTTTTTAAGAGAAAAGATATGTCTAGGACTGGGATTCAAACCCAGGTCTCCCATGTTCCCGTCATGGTACTCTGCCACTTAAGCTATCCTGGCTCGCCTAGTTTAAGCAATCGGTCAGACAAATCCATTCTCTTCACTAATCCCAAATCCCCGTGTTCTCACAATTTGCGATGTATGCAAGGGGAAGAATGTTCATTGAACATTACTTTAATTAGGATCATGTTGACTTACGTCATTATACCATTTATAATTTGTATGAGCGAAATGCGAGCCAGGATAGCTCAAGTGGCAGAGTACCATGACGGAAACATGGGAGACCCGGGTCGAATCCCGGTCCTGGACATATCTTTTCCCTTCAAAATAAAAATATTAAAAAATTATAATAATAATAAAAAAAATGAAATAAGTATACTATTGAAGTGATACATTCTTAATTTCAATAGTATATACTTGAATATTATAATATTTTCAGTTATAGTATATATTACCTGAAAACTATAACGGAAATACGAGGTAACTTTCTTTCTAAATGTTCAGGATATTATTTACCCTTAGAATCGGTATTATAATTCTTAATCCATGCGAGTTGCTTGCCCTGTCAGCCTGAAAATGAAGGAAATGTTTGAGGGGCTCGAAGTCGAACTCGTAGTAATCACCTTACCTCGTCTTTTCCCAGGAACTGTTCGGATGAACTAGTTTTTCATATTTACAGATATACTATGATCTATCAGACAGAAATTGATGCTAAAAAATTCTCTGAAAAAAATTGAGTTACATCGTTTTGTCCTGTAATCATCACATACTTTCATACTTAATGATATGTATTAGATCCAGAGTAAATTGAATTAATACATTGTTATTCTTTTTTTTTAATAATGAACAGGCCTAGGAAAATTATTGCTTGCGTCTATCATTAGATAACAATGAATGGAGAAAGTTTATTCAGAAGAGAGTTTACATTTTTTTTAAAGAAATATCATAACTTGAATGGAATCTCGTTGTTGTTTTTATTTTAAGGGCAAACAACTACAAATGGTTATTATTGCCCTCACTACTGGAGAATATAAATATTTACAGTATCTACATAATTACCACTAGAGAATATACATATTTACATTACCTACATAATTACATTTAAATATTCTTGTTACCTTATTACACTTAGTAGACATATTGTTACATATTTAGATAATAACATACCATGCTATATTAGTCACTCGTTATTTGCTTTTCCAAGTATTTCGGCGGGCGCTGGCTTGGCAATCAATTGACGTTATCTTTTGATGAAATTTACTTTTTCTTATTTACATTGACCCCGAGCTACTCAACCGTAGAAGTACGTCTGCGTATTTTTGAATGAATAAGTTTTAACAAAATCCTTCATTCATATCCATTGCATTGGGTAGACTTCTGTGCAATTAGTTTTAACACAAAATCATGAGGATACCGCATTATGTCCGTTGCCTAGAAGTGAAACGTCTATTTTTTTTTATCTTTGTGATTTTGTAAACTACTGCAAGCTATCTTGGTGGAAAGCAATTTAATGGTGTTATGTTGTATCCATATCTAATGGTCGGAACTCACCAAATATCTCAGCCTAAGCCAGAGCTTTGATGATGGAATTCGTGTGTCAAGTGAAGGGAACCAATGCATTAATTGCAGCTAATGGCAAGACTAGATTAGGTGAAGTTTTGCCTTACGGAATTATATAATGAGCATTTGCAAACAAGAGAAGCATTTCAACAATAAATTAATTAAATTACATCCACAGGTTATGACATTGTATCAAAGCTTTAATGATTAGGATCCATTGTATCATATCTTCAACAACAAAGTTAAATAGAGGTCAAGGATAGGTTTAAAGCCGTTATCTCTATGTAACCCTTTTTTTTTTTTAAAGGATGTTTGTAGAAATTGTGATTGTGATTAATTATTTGTGCTGGAAATCTTTAGAAACGCAGATAAATTTATCATTACTCTGATGACCTGGAAGCGTTTGGCTTGATGAAAGCATTGCTCTTTAAGATTTATGAAATTTTGTTTAAAGCTGGATGACGTTTTTTCACCTTTTTACTTTTAGTGAATAGTTTGAAATCGGCTAACAACCACTGTTGGGGCCTGTGAGATCCGGAGACCCTCTTGGGTATTACCCAGCATCTATAACCTAGGCACTATTATTAAGGAAAAATCTGGTGGTTGAGCGTGATCTCGGACAAACCACCTCTCTCAAAACTATTGTCCTAGAAACAGTGAAGTCTCTACCATGTACTAAACCCAAGATCCTTCATGGGTTGTAATGGTAAAAGTTTTTTTTTTTTATTGTTATTCCATGAGATATTCTTGGCATTTGATGGCTTAATTAAAAATAATAAAGAATAAACAATCAAATGAGCTTCTTTTTTTTAAATTCGAAATACCAAACCAATAATTAACTTGGTCTATCATATTGCCAAGTAAAATCCCTAACACAGTTATATACAATTTTTCTAGGCTGTAATCTAGGCAAAATATTATATATTTTAACTGTGATTCTTATTAAGACTTCCTAAAACTCCATGTACAATCCAACCTTAAGCATTTCAAATACTTTTCCAATCATTTTGGAGTATGGCTGTCTGAGTAAGATTTCAAGTTGTCAACATTAACATTCTTATTCGTATCACTTTTTACTATTTTTGATTTTTATTAATTGTTAGTAAATAAAGAGATTTACAAATTGTTAAAACCAAATCTTATACGATTTTTTATGTATTGAAAGAGGAATGTTGTTAATATAAATACCTTTATCTATCAAAGAAGTATTATTTTAATTACATAGAACTTTCATTATGCTCATAAATTTATTTTATAAAATAAAAAATAAAATAAAATCATAATTAGTATTTTTATATTAATTAATAATTAATACTAATTTCATCACTTTATCCCATGTCTAAACATGACATTTCATTCAGAACATACAGTGAAATGAAGTTTAATGAGGTATTAATTACCTGAATTAAATCAATTGTGACATCGACTGGTAGAAGTGATAAGCTGTTTGACTTAGCAGAAGCCAACGGGCGAGCGCTTATTCCAAATTAGACTTTAATCGTTAATGAAGAACTAGCTCTAATATGGCATTGCGCAGACTATCCCCAACGGGCCCACTTCCCATTCTCTAATGTGCTCTTAAATATTTCTGTAGTGATAATCGTGTGGGATAATATTGGAATGGTAAATACATACGGTTATTAACATGAAATGAGGAACTAGGAGCAGTAAATACTAATATACCTTTGAATTCGAAACTATAAGAGATATTATAGAAGTATATTTTGTTCGTACAAACAATATAATATTGCAAGAAAACTATCATTTCAGTTTAACAATAAATATATAACAACCATTTTAATTAGTTTTATTTGAATTGAACGCTGTCTAATAAGTGTTAGTAAGATGATTTCACACTCACTAAAATGTTTTTTTTTTATTGTTTTCAAAAACTTCCATTGTTACAGAGTTGCAATACCATTAACTATAACACAAGATACCATAGCGCCAACATAACAACGAGATAATATTTATCTTAAATACATGAGATAATTTTTTGATATCGTAAAATGAATGTTTCCTAAAGGAACATATATATATTGGTGATGAATCACGTTTAAAAATTTACAATGCGCGACCTGTCTCGTTTTGTTTCGTGGACCAACTGCCATATAAACTTTGAAGCCTCCCCGGTTTTTCCACATTCATTTCATCTCTAGTAAGGAATCGAGAACTGAAAACCATAATTACTGCCCGGTGACTTTTTTTTTTGTACATTTTTGCTATTTTGCTACGAATCTTGTTATACTAAAAAAAATTATCTATTCTCCTCAAATTAGGAATAGATTTGTGGCACGTTGATTATTATTGTTAACTTAGCTGTTGTAGGTAAAGCAATAAATACATAAATAATTATATTTAAATATTTTTATTTTGAAGAGAAAAGATTTGTCCTGGCCGGGATTCGAACCCGGGTTGACTGCATCTCTAGTGCAGTGCTACCCATTTTAGAGCACCACTAAGCTACCAGGTTTAGAGCACTGCACTAGAGATGTTGATGACCCGGGTACGAATCCCGGCCAGGACAAATCTTTTCTCTTGAAAATAAAAATATTTAAAAATAATCACTTTTTTTTTTGTAATAATCAAAAGAACAATAAATACTTATAGTAATTCATTTGCAATTTTATAAATTACTTATAATCAGCCTTATTTTGAGAGATAAAAATATGTACTTTAATTAAATTACAAAAAATATCAACTAACGAAGCTAAATCTTGTTACTTACTACTCTGTTACTTACATGACCCGGAATAATCTTACAAGTAATTATTAGGTTTATTAGGGAAATTTACGCCCAAGAATATCGGTACATGGTGTATTCCTCATTCGTACTGAAATTTTGGACACTTCTTTAATAACACTTGATGTTTGTTTCAAAGTACATATTCCAGGAGGTTTCTACATCTTTATTTGCATAGAACTAAAATAAGGTATGCATTTTGAAGAACCTTGACGTAAAAAGGAAGAATTCAAGGCTCATTAACAATAGTACATACACATGTTACACAGCAATATGTATAACACATAACAAACACTTTGATGCCTACTCACACAACACAAGTGTAATATAACATAAAAATAAAATCTCGAGTTCCTTTATAGCCATGTAGAATCTCGGCAGACCACTAATTATACACCAATAATACCCTCCATTAACTTTATTTAAAACATCATGATATTTCAGCTATTAAGAACTCTTTAATGTTTTGACTTACTTTTAATTTTGTTTTCTACATACCTGATTGTTTCAAAATCTGTATTTCATTGATTCCGTAAAAATTGAAAATCACATAGGTATTTACGACAATATTACGTGTTAGTGACTTTCAACAGACGCATATATGCGCTCGCAGTACTCACCGTTTGCTTTACCCTGACAGATATATGCGTCAATAGAGTGCTATTTATATTTATATTAAAGAGTAAGGGTTAGATAGATATACACGCGTTTGTATCAACATGTACGTATTTGTACGGGTCTTCAAGTGTATTTAATCGACAATATTAAAAAATTTAAAGCATGAAGAATTATCATTTCGGTGATCAAACTTAAAATCGGTTTATCTCAAAAAACCATCCCATTATTGTAAAATCTAAAAAAAACTACGCTGAATTCTGGCAACCATTCAAAAAGGAATTTATGCTAGAGCAGGGCTAAGAGCCGCTAGGACGAGGGGATAATCTCAAAGCCTGAGGCATTCAGCCGGCAACTCGGCCCGATTTTGAAATTCCCTTCTCTGTCATGAGTTGGCGATCGCTAGTGGAAGTTAGTATAAGTTATGCCACCGCTCAAATGCCGACTACAGAATTAGCTTTGCCACTAAGCCAATATTAATGCTGAATAAGCATAAGCCAACCGGCGGTTGACTTGGAAATTATAATATGATTAAAATTAATTTGATAGAATTTATCTGATAACTCCGAGAGTTTAAGTAATTTGAAATTTTATCCTAACTACTTTTCCTCCTGCGGCGCACAAAATTTGGTATTGTCTAAAATCCAAGCACCCATTACTAAGTATTGAGGCTAAATTGTGGTCCATAGTAAAATTATCAAATTTTTCTCAGACTCAAAGTTCAATAATACTATAATTGGTTTATGATTGCTTTAGTTTAGTTATTAAGACACGAGGTGTATAAAAAGGTTAATCGAAAAACATATACTTTGATTTTTCAAAATCATTTTTATAGCAGTACAATAATGAATTAGGATAATAAAGTAAAAAATGGATACCAAATCTAAGGGTGGCAAAAAATGCCCAAAACCATATCAAGGTATTTTAAAAGTATATAATGTATAGCCAAAATGCAAAGATCACCATAACTTGAATCAACTATGATTTAAACTGTTCAAATATTTCCATTCCTTCAACAGATGCCATGCTTCAGAATGTGTTCCTTAAGATTATATATATCTGAAAGTCCGGTGAATAAGAGGTCAAGTCGAGTATTGTCCAGAAAGATAGCTTTATTGACAGAAGAGGAATCGTGTCATTCTCGTACTTTTTGGGTTGGGGTTGTAAAATAAGGGTTATGAATCGATTTAAATGTTTCCCCATTTCTTAGTCGTACTAATTCGAAATTTTTCCACAGTATATTAAAATGATAATAAAATGTCGTCCTACTATAGAATCTTTCTTGATATAAATGAATTATGTATCAGAATTATTTAAGATTCATTTATGCAATGACAATAGAACATTGTAGTAAACATTGATTTGATATAAGATTGAATAAAATATGAAATTACTTAGAATAGATATATATATTTTTTCATTGATATTCTCTCATCCAACCATTAATTTATGGTGCCTTGCTTTTTAGATTAACAATGGAACTGATTTCTCCATAATCTGTATAGCCATTCTCTTGAATAACCTAGTTAGCCTAAGTCTAATATAGCTCCTATTTGCATTAATAGCGCTATTACAATCTATCTAGTTACCAACCTCTCCAAGCCACAAATTATTCAAGCAGCATAATTATCATCTTTGAATAGTAATTATTCTCCATAATTTTCTCTAGTATGTTGTAATTATATAACATTCCTAGTTCCTAAGACGTAGAAAACATATTAGTAAACATAATTTGATAAAAATATCGCAACAACATAAAATATGCCACTGTGTCTATTACACTGTTCAGCACCAAAATCTGCCCTGGAAAAATAAAGGTGTTTTCTTATGTTATTTGGTGTGCTGAACACGAATCAGATGTCTAAAATTCTTTGACACGTAATTTGTTTTTGTAAAAAGCACATTTTTTCAGGAAAATGAGGATTTTGGATGATTTTAGCCTATGCATGATGGGAAATTTTATTTTTAAATAGAAACGCATGTATTAAGTTAGGTAAAAGCATGTAGTTGATGTTATGACAGTCCACATATTTTATTTTGCTCCTATAGTAATCTAATTCCATTTAAATGTAACTGTTAGCCCAATCCTTTATACAGTTTATACAGCTGACATCCCAACTCATCCTAATACTATCCTTACCACATATGCTGATGATACATGTGTATTATCAGTCAATACTAATCCAGTTATTGTATCCCAAAGCCTCCAATCCCATATCACTGATCTTGAAGAATGGTGCCAGAACTGGAGAATTAAAATAAATTCTCAAAAATCCCATCAAATCACTTTTACCTTACGTCGTAAACCAATGACTTCCTGCCCTTCAGTATCCTTTAATAATATCCCACTTGTGCCTGTAGAACAGATCCGATACTTAGGGTTTCATCTCGACAAACGATTAACCTGGAATCCTCATACAAGACTGAAAAGACAAGAAACCGCTCGACGTTTCAGGCTACTTCAACACTTACTAGACAAACGCTCTAACCTCCCAATTCATTACAAAAGACTCATCTACATGACCATCATACGACCTATTTGGACTTACGGAGTAGAGCTTTGGGGCTCCACTAAGCCATCGAATTCTTCTCGTATCCAATCCCTACAATCCAAAATCCTTCGTAAAATCCTCAACGCTCCTTATTTTGTTAAGAATATAGTCATCCATAACGACCTTAATGTTCCATTTGTTGCTGATCTGGCCCGATCCCGGTATCTATCCTTTCATAACAAACTTCATTTCCACTCAAACCCTCTAGTTTCAAACCTATCTTCCTCTTCAATTCCCGATAATCCTCCGAGGTGTCTGAGAAGAAGATGGCCACGTGACCTTCTTAGTTGAACATGCGATTTGAGTACTACCAGTGGGTAGTTTCTCTACTTGTCATTATATCATGTCATTATGTATCACTCAGCCAATTTACTTGTTATATTATTGTAATATAGTTGTAAATATCAATAAATAAATAATAAAAAAAAAAAAAAATGTAACTGTCTACTTCACAGACGAGGAAGGCTTGACAAAACTACCTGCTGGACCCCTCATGACGTTCCTTTGAGAGGTAGAGGGGCAAAATTAGCAGGGAGGGGACCCAGATACCTGGGAGGGAATCCTTGACTGGTTAGTTGATCCGTAAGCACCAAAGAGAGAAGACCTATATTCTGAACATGCCTCGTGAGTGCAAAAATCCAGTGAACAGTTTCTGTTATATCTGTGGTGAGTTGATATTGAAAAATTAAAGCAAGCCATTGTCTCCTCTAGTAAAGCAAGTCTACCATCTTTATTTTGGATGTAAAGTGGGAGATCAGGATAAGGATTGGGCTCCCAAACAAAATCCAGGACGGAATACCCTAATTGTTTATCTGCAATTCGACCAGTCCCCCATAATGATACGTTAACAGTCCCAAAGCCACCTGAAAGAGTTTCTATACTTCCAGATGAAGAAACAATCCCAAAGGATGTATCACCCGAGCCTGGATGCAGTGGAGAATCCTCCAGTTGTACTCCATCTGAAGAACCTATACTAATAAGCCAAGGTAAATTAAATGACCTTGTACGTGATTTAAATCTGAATAAATCAAAGGTTCAATTGCTCGGATCGCGGCAACATCAGTGAAATCTTCTTAAAAAAGGTGTTAAAATATCGTATTTTAAGAGTTTTTCATTTCTTTTCAATGGATGGGAATCTTGTTTACTGTAATGATATACTTGGTTTGATGGACAAACTTCGGTTACCACAAGATAGTTCGGAATGGAGGTTGTTCATCGACAGCTCTACATTCAGCTTAAAAGGTCTTCTCCTTCATATTGGAAACAAGTACCCCTCAATCCCAGTTGCTTATGCAGTAGAAATGAAAGTAACATATGTGAACATTAAAATACTAATGGAAAATATAAAATACAGTGAATTTAAGTGGACCGTATTTGCTGATCTGAAGGTAATAGCCATGCTTACAGGTCTTCAAGCAGGTTACACAAAGTACTGTTGTTTTCTATATGCATGGGACAGCAGGGCAATACAATGTCATTACACAGTGTAAGAGTGGCCTTCTCGAAAAACGAATGTGCCCAGCCAGAAAAACATTGCTTATCCTGCTTTGATTGACAAATCAAAAAAAAATCTACCACCGCTTCATATCAAACTCGGTCTCATGAAAAATGTTGTTAAAGCAATGGACAAAGACGGGGAAAGATTTGCTCACCTTAAAATTAAGTTTCCTAAACTTAGTGATGCAAAAATTAAAGAGAAAATTTTTGTTGTTCCACTGATACGATCACTAGTAAAAGACCACGAGTTCTTAGAAAAATTTACCACTCCAGAAAGAAGAGCATGGGTTTCATTTAAAGAAATATGCAGCAACTTTTTGGGAAATGCGAGGTCGGATGGCTATGAACAAATTGTGACTGAACTGTTACAAGCCTACCAAGTACTTGGCTGTAACATGTCCTTAAAAATCCATTTTCTTTATTCCCACTTAAACTTTTTTCCCCATAACCTTGGAACTGTATCTGATGAACACGGGGAACGGTTCCATCAGGATATTGCCGGAGGAATAATGGTATAGTGAAAAATGGAAAGGAGGTATAGTGAAAAATGGAATGAACAAATGCTCGGGGACTACTGCTGGAGTCTACAGCGAGAAACACTTCAAGAGGACTACAAAAGGAAGAAAACTACACATTAGATAAAAATTCTAATTTTATGGTTTATGTATTATGCATATTGTATTATCAGAACGCCTTATTTTGTATTTTATACTTTATATACATGAGTGAATAAATCATATTAGTAAGTTAAGCGCCTTCTTTTTATGAAAACCTTATTTTTTTGTGAATACATTGATTTCTCTGAAAAACTGTACGTGTTAGAATTTTTCTGATGCTATATTTGGATTCAGCATCATTGAAAACATAGAATGCAGTTTTAATTTTCCAAGGGCGAAAAGATTTTTTGCAGAACAGTGTTATTTCCGTTTTGATATACCCGTTCAAAAAAATATTTAAGGAAAACAATGTGTTATATATAATATCGAATTCATTGCTATAAAGGTTCCGAAACATTTTATATTATATCCTGTATAATTATAATTCACATAAATCATATGGAATGTTGTGGAGTTGGCCAAGAATATTATTCTGGACCCCCTGGAGATGCTTGCACGCAAACTTAAATTAACTAATATGTTATATTTAAAACTGTATGCAGTGTTGTTGTTTTGTTTCTTTTGTAATGATTAATATCATATGAACTCCTGGAAAAGATTTGAGAGAAACTAGAGGGGAATAGAATTATTAACAAAAATAAAAAAAGAAGTGACGAAAGATCTATAATGTGATAGAGTTCAGACGCCTGGTAAAAAAATAAAGGAAAGGTGTTAAAAATATGTCAATTTCACGAATTTTATTTCTAATTATGGCATAATTTGTATATAAATATAGTTGATAAGTTCACTATCTCTTTTAACAACCCTTTGCATTTGGGCAGCGTCACTTGTCTCTCTCAGTCGGGATTTAGGTGAATGAATCATTCGATACATTTAAATGACGAATTATAAGATGAAGAAATTCTAGAAGGTGATTTCGAGTTTTAATGGTCATCTGCCAAATAAAAAAATAGATTTATTCCTGACCAAACATACAACAATAACAAAAATACCTTCAAATGACACCATCAAACCAGATACGACAACTGTAACTTCAAAGTAAAAGTACAAGTATTAATAAGTATAAAAAGATGAAAGCCTTATAAATTTTACTTATTTTAACACCTAACCGCTTCTCTCTTCCGAAAGGGAAATATCTATGATAGAAAATCGGATTAATTTTTCTAACAAATATTTACCTATTGTATAAAATAAAATATATTTCCCTCTATCAAGTTTGATTGTATCACCTTATTCAGGGCTCTGTTTCATAAAAACAATCTACTGAAGTTGAATTAAACTTCGGTGAAACATAAAAAAATAAAACAATTTTCAATAAAGGAAAAATATATTGTTATCTCATTAGGAATTCTAATACGAATCCTCTCGATCCTCATTAGTAGGTATAATTTGTACTTTATTATAATTTAGGGCTCAGATTGTGTGTGATCGCTAATTTAGAATACAGGTGTTTAGTCATAAAGGAATTACAAATTAATATGCATTATAGTTCCACCTGTCATGGTCTGCGGGAGAAATATGTACAAGATATACTATATATATATATATATATATATATATATATATATATATATATATATATATATTATATATTCCTATATAAGAACTAAACACAAGAGAATGCTTGATTCTTTTTTATAAGAGCAATGATTTTGAGGAAATCATAAAAACGCACAGAATGGAATGGATGAAGGGTAGTTAAAACAATATTATGTTCTTAAAAATTATACCTATTTAGGCCACAAAGTTTCCTACAAGCTTAAAAATATAAAAAAGTTTATGTATTATGGCCTGAAAAAGAATATTTGGAATTATTTAGCTAGTATTTTAGAACTCTGCTTTAAAGTTGAGAAGTTTGTTAATGAAGAGAGATCGCCGACATACTATCCGTTATCTAGGAGAGCTTCTCTAGGGGCGTCAATATAAGCGCTTCTTGTGGTTTTGAGGAGTATTAGAGCGAGGATAGGGTTGCTCATTTAGCTATGTGATCGAAGGAAAAACATGAGCTGAATTATAAGTTGAAGTGGTTAACAGAAAAAGGAATAAAATAGAATATATTTTATTTTATTAGTTATTGATTTTATTAATGCTTAAATATTTTTATTTGAAAAGAAAATATATGTCCGGGACTCGGGGTCACCCAGATCGCTAGTCTGGAACTCAACCAATTGAGCTATCCTGGCTCAATCAGGCTCGTTCACCGGTGCTTTCTTTTCACTGATCCCATGTCCCCGCGTTCTCGCAATTTGCGATGTATACGAGGGGAAGAATGCTCTTGGAACATTTATTTAATTTGGATCTTGTTGACTTACGTCATTATACCATTTATAATTTGTATGACCGAGATGCGAGCCATAATAGCTCAAGTGGCAGGGTACCATGCCAGAAACATGGGAGACCCGGGTTCGAATCCCAGTCCTGGACATATCTTTTTCTTCAAAATAAAAATATTAAAAAATTATGATAATTCTAAAAATATGAAATAAGTATACTATTGAAGTGAGGCGTCTGAAAATTGACCTTCTACGTTGAATTTGTTTTTTGACTACTATCACTTGTTATTGTAGTATCTCAAATTGTCTTAATTCATGCCAATATGCGCGATTCCTGTCATATGCTTGTTGTATTGTTATAATACAGTTGTAAATTTCAATAAATAAATTATTAAAACAATTTCTTTGATAATACCTCCGTTGCTTCGTTTGCAAGCTCATGTAATTCGAAATGGTTCTCGAGACGTTCCTTTTATTGGTAACATATTTCAACAAACCAACGAATTTGGACACTTTTCTCTGAAATTTCTAAATTTATTTATGTTGCAAATATGACGTTTACGTGAAAATGTATTATGCCATCCGTGCACAATAGTTAAATCCTGGATCCTGAAATGCTATTATACCAGTACAATCATCTGAATCAGAAACTCTTATGAGGACTCAAGTAGATCAACTAAAAAGTTACGCCAATCTCAAAAACTCAAGGTTTGGATCTTGATCAGGAACATAAAAAATTTAAACTGGACCAAGTTCAGACTAGACTTTAAAGAAAGAAGCACGGCGTCAACATTATTTATTATTTTGAGCTTGGAGATTGAACTATAAGATGATGTACTGAATTTTAATAGAATACTAGGAGATTTTTTGTACACTTATTAATGATATGTAATAATAGAATTGTTCTTGAATATTATTATTAATAATCCTCCTGAAATTATTTAAATAAACAGAGTTCTTATTTAGCCACATTTATCATCTAGCTCGAAGCTGCAGTGGTATACATATAGAGAGAAATGTGAGTTAAGCAACTTTCTTCGGTATTAAACTAATTCTGCATCCCACTTCAGAGGCCATAAACCTTGCTTTATATTAAATTGTGTTGCGAGTTTGTCAATAATTAATTAATTTAATAATTAACAAATTAGTTTAATTAATTAATAATAATAATCATAAAAAGGCTGAGTATTTATATATTATTTTAAAACCTGAACCACTACAACCCGTGAACGAGTCTGTAGTTCAGTACATCGTAGAGATTGTCCTCTTTCATGGACAACGGTTCTGCAAGGAGGTGACTTGTCCTAGGTCACGGTCAAAAGAACCTGCCTTACCTAACCTGCACCACTACAACCCGTGAACGGGTCTGGGGTTCAGTACATGGTAGAGACTGTTCTGTTTCATTGACAACGGTTCTGCAAGGAGGTGACTTGTCCTAGGTCACGGTCAACCGTCAGATTTTTCCCCCTAATTTTAGGTATCCTATTTTTAGAATATTTTATAGAGGCTGGGTTGGCCCAAGGAGGGTCCTAGATCCTCATGATCCATCTCACGCTGCAAGCGGACTAAATAAAAGTCATGACCTGCAGCGGGATTTGAACCAGGATTTCCGGCATGGCAACTCAGTACTCTACCACTGAGGCACTCCGCTCCCCGTTTATATATTATACTGTTTACTATCATTAAATTATAAAACACGAAACATTTAATACCTTGAATGTTCAAGAATTATCGTTATAAAAGTAAGTTCTGAATATACTAAATAATTTGAATTAATGAGAATATTATAATTATAACGTCTTAATTCCTAACCCCCAAAATAAATATTTATTGTTAGAAAAATAAATATTTTCCATACAATCTCTTGTAAAACGTAATGACAATTATTATTGTTTTTAATAAGCATTACAAGAACTGCAACGTTCATATAGCAACGTTGTTTTTCTGTTTTTCCTTCTTAGACCTGAAGATGGCCTACTATGTAGGCCGAAACGTCAACACTTATAATAAATACGTTTTTTCTTATTTAATGTTTTTTTGACTGCACCCCCAGACTAAATATATCCTTCATTTTATTATTTATCCATTGTTTACTATTCGTATACCGTTGTTATAAAAATGTAAGTTTACTTTACTTATACAAAACAGGTAAATAATTTAACATAGGTGTGTGTTTTGTGAGTGTGTCTCATAGTATGTATAATTATCTAAATTATTTAAACAACTCGAGTAACTATTTATGTAATATGATAAACTAAGAGAGGAACTATTTCTGAACTGGGAGACGGTAGTTAATCGGTCTTTGTAAGCCACAAATCTAGTTACATCCAAATCCTGGCAGCTGGGCATGATAAATGGATTATTTGACAAAGGGTTTAGTATTGCGGTGTAATTCAGTATCCCCTGCTCTTTCGGTTTCTTGTCCGTAACAACGATTTAATTATATTTTTTCATGAACAGAAACTTCACACAAAAGAATATAACAAACCATAGAACAGATTTTTGAATAGCCTAACAGAAAATTGTTTCAAAAATCCGATGGTTTTTGTTAAAATACGTAGTTATGTGTATATATATGTATATATATATATGTATACCACTTTTATATGTTTAACTATTTAAACCACAGGTTATAAATATCGTTGTATTTTTAGTTGTGGTATTTTTACAACTATTAACACATTTACAATATGTTACATTATATTTTTATAATATAAAAGGTTAATATAATAATTGAAATAATGTATCATTTAATTAAAAAAGTAGTTAAATAATTACTACATTGTACGTAAGCCGCAGCGACTAGCTTATTGTGTACACCAGCGAGTATTGAGGCTCCCCCGGTTTTCCAAGTCTAGTGCATTGCACCAACAACCTCACAACAATACAAAAAACATCGATCCTGAAATAAGAAAATATTTAGTTAATACCTATGGACATCCTCTCCTGCGAAAAAGCATCGGAAAACGTGTACAAAATAAACGAAGTTATAAAATGGTCCAATAACCCTTAAAGAAATTCAATGTATTCAATTAATTTGGGATTGAATGAATGGGACTGATTCGGCTATACTTGGGATCGGAACAAATGACTTTATAAACGGAAATAACTAGGTCTGGACAATTATTTAAAAACTGGAACAAGGAATGTGAAATCGCTGGGGAATGGGTATTTTCACCCATTTTTTGCACCGTATTGCATAGTCAACGAATGATAGGAAATATTATTATCATCGAAGTATATGTACCTGATAAAGATGCTGCACTTTTGGACCAGGAATAGTTCTACTCTGATCTGTAACGAGCGGTCGATGGAGCCTCATGGGGGTTAAAAACGAAAACGGCCAATGATTGATCGTTTTCTGCCTGAAAACGGAATTTTAGTAATAAATTCCTTCTACCCGCTTGAGAGAGTAGACAAAACTACTTTATTAAGTTAGAAATAGTACCATATACTACTTTATTTCTGATCGAGAAAGACAATATTTCAGAGATGTGAAAATGGAAGGAAAGCTGAGTTGGGTACTTAACACCTTTTGTTTTACGGATAATAAAATCTCAATATCCCTCAAAGCTCGTCCTAAACTTTACCAAACAATAACATTGAAGGCTGTTCAGAAGAGAAGAACCGAGAAAACTATAATTTGTCAAATTAGGAGAACGCCTCAGAGTTCTGGATTGAGACGGAGATACAGAGGAACAACGGGGTGCTCACAGAATTTTCTTTTATTAAACTGCCAAGGAGAACTTTGTTCTACAAAAAGTCACCAAAAGAGGAAAACCCAGAAGTCCAACCAGAAGAATAAGACACCTGATGGCTTTACTCGAAACAGAAGTGCAATAACGATGCAAAAGAAATACTTAAAGCAACTATAAAGAAATCTTGGGAAAATTAAACTAGAATGAGAGACTTTTTTGGGCTATCTCTAGAACCCAATAATTACTAATACTTTTTTGGTTAGCATATTGCGTTTTGATTCCATTTCTTTTTAACTATATAATCGTCATTTTTTAAAGCATAAATTAAAAAAAGCTTTTGTCATATCCGTAACATGTTATTTAATAAGATATTTTTAGTCAATTTAAAAAACCATTACGATTCCAAGAGGGAAAAATTGAAATTAAATTCTTTTAGACAACTGAAAAAAATGTGTACACTTCAATACTTCTTTTTTCCCCTTTTAGTCGAGCCTCAGATGTCTGCTAAAAAAACAGGAAAAAATTGACGAGCTAAGTCAAATAACATGGAAATAGATTCTAGAAAGATGGAGAAAGGGGGTAAAAGTAGAAAGCACTTAAACAGAGTGGTTACCTTTCGAGCCGAGGAAATTATTCAAAGGGATGGAAAACAGGGAAGCGGGTGTCATCAGAGTCCTGAGAAAACCTCAAACCTCACTCTACGGCCACTTTTGACCCTTAAGGGAAAATCGAACATCATTTTGTTCTGGGAGCCATTAGGGTCAGGAGGCTTTAGGATGGGGGAAATATAGAACTTTCCTTGACGACACATTGCTTGGTCAAATATAGAGCTTTTCCTTGTGAGCAGATAATGATCTATTGAATGTGGAAAGGTATCGGAAAGTCTTTTTGATAAATATGATAATAAAATAAATTGAACCGAAAATATTGGTATTCCTATTAGATTTCTATAAAAAAACCTGCCTTACCTAACCTGCACCACTACAACCCGTGAACGGGTCTGGGGTTCAGTACATGGTAGAGACTGTTCTGTTTCATTGACAACGGTTCTGCAAGGTGGTGACTTGTCCTAGGTCACGGTCAACCGCCAGATTTGTCCGCCTTATTTTGGGTACCATATTTTTATAATACTTCATAGAGACTGGGTGAGCCCCAGGAGGGCCCTAGATCCCATTAGATCCATCTCCCGCTGCAAACAGACTAAATAAAATTCTTGGCCTGCAGCGGGATTTGAACCAGGATTTCCGGCATGGCAACTCAGTGCTCTACCACTGAGCCATTCCGCTCCCATTAGATTTCTATACACCAATTCAATTATTGCTTATTATCGTTTCTTCTCTGCAAAATAAAGATCTATGTCTGGAATTATTTCATCATTTTTTCAAGACACCAACCGAAGCAATGTCAGTTTCAAAAATTCATGTCAACTGGTAGTACTCAAATCACTAGTTCAACTAAGAAGGTCACGTGGCCATCTTCTTTTCAGACGCCTCAGAGGATTATCGGGAATCGAAGAGGAAGGTAGGTTTGAAATTAGAGGGTTTGAGTGGGAATGAAGTTTGTTATGAAAGGATAGATACCGGGTTCGGGCCAAATCAGCAACAAATGGAACATTAAGTTCGTTATGGATGACTTTATTCTTAACAAAATAAGGAGCGTTGAGGATTTTACGAAGGATTTTGGATTGTAGGGATTGGACACGAGAGGAATTCGATGGCTTAGTGGAGCCCCAAAGCTCTACTCCGTAAGTCCAAATAGGTCGTATGATGGTCATGTATATGAGTATTTTGTAGTTAATTGGGAGGTTAGAGCGTTTGTGTAGTAAGTGTTGAAGTAGCCTGAAACGTCGAGCGGTTTCATGTCTTTTCAGTCTAGTATGAGGATTCCAGGTTAATCGTTTGTCGAGGTGCAACCCTAAGTATCGGATCTGTTCTACAGGCACCAGTGGGGTATTATTAAAGGATTGTGAGATAGGATTGAATCTTTTAAATGTGAAATAAGTTTGATAGCATCGATTTTAAAGGCCTTGTGATTATCTCTGTCCTCTAGTGTAATAATAATATTTCATAGTAATTTACTTATATTGATAATATAATGTTATGTATTGTACAGACCATATTTGGTTTTGTAAGTGGTAAATCGAAATATGAATTGTTGGTCACATAGACATGTAGCAATGGAGCTTAAAAGGTGTTGATATACCTGCTCAAAGGGGTTATACTGAGAGGGGACCGCAGAGGAAGCTGAGAGAGAGGCTCTAGCCCGCTGGGGGGTGGAAAAGATTGCTCCGAGGGACATGGAGAAAGGAGGTCGAAAGATGCTTCTGGAAGGAAGACAGGCAAGAGAGAAAGCTGGCTAGGGAAAAATGAGGATGATCTGGTAAGAAAATAAGATCAGTATATACAGACATATTCGCCACTTCACGTTTTAAAAATTGTTTGGGATGCTTCAATATTTTTATTGCTTCTAATATATTTTTTCTGCCATGTTATTAAAATGTGTAACCTTTCTTGTTCTATCCAACTGGATAGTGGGGTTATTATTCGTTTAGTGGGACAATGTTCTTCCAATGCTGATGAAATGCTATCCTTATTCTTTACACATCTAATATATTCTGGCAGTCTTGTATACATAAGTTTTCCCGAGTGCTTTAAGAACGTATTCCCACAAGAACATGTTGAATGCTGTAGATTCCTGGCGTATGAGACCTAAGCCATCTTTTGCACTGCGGAGAACCTCACTTATATTTCTGTCAGTGGTGTAACTTTACCTTCTTTTGAATTTCTTTAAGAATTTTGCTATTTTCTCCGTAGTGCCCTTGGCATATGAAAAAATATTTTCAGTCACAGATTAAGCCCGAGAAAGCCAGCGAGACGTCGGCAAATAACATGACAGCACATTCGAAACCAGTAGAAATACGTGATGAATGGATTACAAATATTGGGGTTTCAATTCAAGAGAGTATTTAAACAATAATTTGAGTAATTATCATCAATAATTAACCAGAAGTAATAGCATTTTATTTCTTTACAAGATGGCAATAAGTTTCATTTTTTATAAATATGACAAATTCAATAAAGTAACCAGGAATAAAAAATCGTATTTTAAGACACCTTAGTTAAAAGCTCTTTCATTGACTTTAGAATAAAGTGACAAAAGAAATTACACACCGTTATCAGTACTTGACAGGACAAAAGTTAAAAAAGTAAAATAGCTAATCAGTAGAGCTGAAAGAAAAGAAAAGAAAATACTTGAGACTGTAGGATTAGCAATCATCGTTCTCCCCTTCTCCTAACCCCTCTCCCCTTTCGCCTATAAAAGAATCGCCTCCACGGAGGTCTTATTGACTATCGCCACCGGGTCGGACTTTAAAAGCTAACCGAGCCTGAAACAATGAACTCAATTCCGGGGGTACTCCACGGCTCTGCATTCATCCACTGTTGTGCACTCCATCCGAGCGTGCTCTGCCTCTCTGTTTGTCTGACGGCCAACATTAGCGCTAATTGGTCCTAGATACTGATAATGGGCCTCTACATTAACCGGTCCTCCTGCTTTGTTTCAAATCATATCATTCCCTTTTGTGTAGATCGGGTGAGTGAATCTTCCCTGTTGTATATATAACAAAATACAATAAGTGAAAATTAAAAAAATATACTTTTTAAATTGTTAAAAATGGCCATCATTTTAACTGTATGGAATTATATTCATAAAAAAAAATTGTAACGAGTTTTATAATTATGATTTTTTTTTCGAATTATCTAACTTACAGGAACTAAACTTGTTGACAGATAGTATCTCATGATATTACAAAATATTAGTATGTTGGAAGTTACAAGAGATATTGGAGTAGACGTATTCGTATGTTTCGTGGACTTCGAAAAGGTCTTTGAATAGGTACAAATAGAAACTGACCAAAAATGAAAAGGGATACCACTAATTTTGTTGTATTTACTTCGCCTAACATTTTAATATTATTTTATTATTAAAATCATTAATATTTATTAGAAATTATACTTCATTAAATATATTAGGTAAGTATATAGGTAAAGGCTAGGTAAAGTATATACTACAAAATTAGCAATAATCCTATTCATTTTTGTGCAGTAGAGAAAACTCTTACACAAGAAAAGATGTAACAGATTATAAATCGGGCTAACAATCTACTTTTTAGAAAATCAGAAATCTTCCTTTCGATGGTCACTTATTATATATACCTACTGGGTTCAATTATTCTAGATGCCTTTGAATGAAATCAGAGCTTTGGTTTACCAAGAACGAAGGGAAAGAATAAGTAACTAATAAATAGGATAAAATAAATAATAAAGGATAAAATAAATAAATAACCTGAGATCTGGAGATTCACGATCCCTCTAGCAGAAAGTGTCAAGGCTTTTTAGCATCTCATAGATAACTAGATCTTGTAGTAATTATGGACTCAGGTAGAAATAGATTACAAAATCTACCAAAACCAAATAAATATTGATTAAAAATAAACAATATTCATATTTGAAAGAAATTTGTGGTGTCTATTTCAGTTATCTTCGTTTCATAGGACATGTTGCTGATCAGGAGGTTGACGAAATACTCCATTTCCGAAAATGGTTTTAAATTTTACTTAATATAATAAATATAAAAACAGGCGTTAACAGGAATTGATAAATCTATACTTAGCCCTCATTGAGGAAGGGTGACTGCTGAATCAGTGATGAGGTAGGTTACCTGTTGGGCGGGCTCTGGAGTGGAAAATTAAATTTCATAAATTACAACCACTTCATAATAATCAGGAGAGGATTGAAGGGGAGGCAACGCAAGCTGCCAGAACAGCCTCTATTGTCCTCATCCATTAGCTAATAGGAATCTCAAATACATCATTATGGATCCAAACTTGGCAGAGAAGGATGCGCTATCATGTTCGATAATCAGATTTTGCTTGGTCTTGGAGCGATTTCATGTTTCTAACTTTGAACAAATACAAACTAAAAAAAAAGAAGTTGGTAATAAAAGGAGGAAATATAATTAGACAATAATTGTATGTGACTAAATACCGAATTGTATAAATGTTGGCTGCGGCTCCTCTTTCGGACTTTATAGACACCTGAAAAGGGTTGCTTAGGGCGTCAAAGACACAAATGAAAAACTTGGTGAAGAAATAAACCCAAAACATATTCATATCAAAACATTACTATATTAAAAATAAAATAAAATAAAGATCGACAAAAAAACCCAGAAATAATAACCATACTGGAATTAATAACTAGACTTAAATAAAATATTCACTACCCCATCTGTTTATAGATCGAGTCGTTACAACCCTAAAAAAAGAAAATATCCAATTGTCATAATTGACTGTCTCTATCATCAACTGAAACTATCACTTGACTGCACCCAGAATCAAGTCTGACCTCCGTAAAAAGAGAGATTCGTACCTTGAAAGTTCATCTTTCTTCCAGTCAAATGACATCCCTTCTCGCCGGGAGTACCAGTCTTCGAACTCTGCCTAATTGGGAAAGATCCGCTGTCTATAATGATCAATTCCCACTAGCGCAAACATTTGCATTACTCCCCTGTAAGTTTCTGCTTACTAGTGGACACATTTGGCTAATTTATTTCTATCCCGTAATAATAATAATTTACAAATTCTGACAACTTCCGGTACACGAGTCTGTAACGTTTATGGAACCTGGGCGTGGGAAATGATTGGGTTACAACGTCTCTATCACTGATGACATATTTTCTCCTTAAAAATGCAATTAGTTTACTACATAAATATTCAATCTGAATTTCAATTTTATAAGCTTATTCTTCACATGACTCACAAAAGAACCGACTGATCTATGACGCTGTACTAAGATCTATTTGGACATATGGGGCAGAGATTTGGACATTTGAGATTTGAACATATGGAGCAAAACAGGTTCATAAACAGTCCAAAATTCTAAGAAAAAATGTGATTGCTCCTTGGTTTATTTCAAACCACACCATACACAGCGACGTGAACATTCCCAGTATAAAATCATATATACACAGAAAATACACAGCATTTCACTCATCAACTCAAAATTACTAAAATCCGCTTGTTCTTTCTCTTTCCTATTACCTGTAACTCGGACATGCTAGGAGAAGAGAAAATTACAATTCCCAAGAGACCTGCACAAAACTATTGATCTTTGCAAATACTTCATATTTTGATATTTATACTTGAAATACTGTAGAGTTATTTATTTTATTAGATGATAAACATTGAATTCAATATCTGCAATTACAATTATAGTTTTAAAAATATAGTGATAAAAATAAAATTATATAATAAGCTAAATAATAATATAAAATTATATTACAATAATTGCACCGGCAAGCATTTTATTGAATAATTATTCACCCAGGCATAAAGATTTTCATGTTCTACAAAGATTTAATATTACATTTTCTACATTAAACTCCAATTTAATGTTAAATTGGTAAACTCCAAGTTCATGATTAATATCTTATCAAAGGACATGAATGCTATTATCAGTTCAAGTGTTCTTTGACAAAGTTAAGATGTTGCATTTAAATAATTCTAATTCAAAGTAATGATTTTTTTTTTCATTACTAATCTGTAAATGATAATATTTTACAATAATTATTTTTCATATTTTTATGATAATACATATAATTTAATTTGGTTCTATCGATAAAGTATTTTTCTACGTAATACAATTTTTATGAATATTTTATAACTACACTTGAATATATACTCAGCATAATTCCTTATAAATGCGAAGTAATAAAAAAAAATTATTTTTAAGGTGCGATATATTTAAGAACAATATGGACATAATTTAATTATATGAGACTGTAATCAATTTATAAAATGATTATTCCTCACATGTTATGCTTAAATTCATTAATTCTTATACTAAATTCACCCTCATTCTAATCGTGAATTTCTCCTATATGTTTCCTTCTCTTTTTATAGTAACAATTAATTAATAGAGCTTATTATAAGCTTAATTTTAATGTGCTAATTTTATATATATGTAAAATCCAAGTACTGGATATTTAGTTAGCATTGGTTGAGGTTAGGGAACCTTCATATTTATAATAGATCACCTGGTGCTAATAGCTAACAATAGGTGTAACGTTATTAGTTGGATTACAACCTGTAATTTAATTAATCATTTCAGGTTTGTATTGTTTAGTTGTCTTATGTAAGTAGAGTATTAATATGTCTTGTACATCTTTTAAAACGTTAATATGTAATCATTTCAGATTAATAAAATCAGTTATTATCCAACTTATAAATTAAATTACAAGTTGATATAAATGGAGGACAAGACAAAAGGAGCAAAATTATTTGTCCACATAATCAAAGTAGATGAAGAGGAGCACGAATTGGTGCAGGTATCTGAAGATAAAATAGTATGGTTTTTAATACCAGAAGGTTATAGAAACCTACGCCATCATGAGGTATTATTAACTAAATCAACTATTAAAAATGCTGTATCCGCAATTAGGCCAATTAACGGTTATAGGAATGTAGGAATCAAAATTGATGAAGAAATAAGAAAGGTATATTTTGATGAAGATGACAACATCTGTTTTAATAGTATTCCATTAGAGGAATCGAATACTGGCAAATCCGGTCATGATTTTTTTTTAACTCAGAAAATAAAAGAATTAGAAAATAAATTGAATTCTAATGAATGCAAGCTTCAGGATGTTGAAAAGAAATTTATCATAGAAAAATTCAATAAAAAACAAAATGCTACAGAATGGATGGATGGTTATGAGTATGAATGCCGGAGACATAATGTATCCACTATTACAAACATAATTGAAATTCTTCGTTTTTTTGTAGAGGGACCGGCAAAAGATTGGTATGAGGCAAACTTAAAAAAAATAGGTCTTGAAAATTGGTCGGCCTGGAAACAATCTTTTTTTTCAGTATTCGTAGATAAAGGATGGTCTCAAATTAGGAAAGCGTACAGTTTTAAATATTTAGGAGGTTCATTGGTGGATTATGGATTGGCGAAAGAAAGGTTATGTTTGGAAGCAGAAAGCAAAAGTACTCTCGTATCAAGAATCAATATGATCGTGATGGGACTACCACTAGCAGTGCAAGATAAGTTGGATAGAGAAGAAATAACAAATATGGAAAAACTGTTTTCAGAACTAAGGAAGTTAGACGATTCATTTTCGAGGAAAAAAAACATTAGCATGCCAAATCATCGAGTTAGCGTACCTTTGGAAAAACCCCGAGAGAAAACCGATAATTTACACAAAAATAGCTATACTATATTAAAGAAACCCTGCTCCATTTGTGAAAGTTTAGGTTGGGTGAATCGGTATCATTCAGAAAAAGAATGTAGGAATAAAAATGTTGGTGCATCAAAAAAATCAGTCAATATAAATGAAACACATGCTGAAATTTCTGAGAACTCAGGCGGGGAAAATACAAGGGATAAAAATTTAAACTAGAAGGCCCGGAGAAATTGAACCCATTAATAAAAATTCATGTTCTCATTGATAAAAAGTTGAACATCAGAGCTGTTTATGACAGTGGTTCAAACGTTACTTTAGTAAGTCAACGAGTGATTGATTTATTAAAATCAAGTCTTATGAAAGAAAAGTCTGTGTTCAAAACTATCAATGGGTTTAATTTCAGTTCTGGCCGGGCAAATATAAAACTAACGATTGGTAACATTACAAATAACCTTAACGTATATATCATCAAAAATAACCAGTTTTCATATGATTTACTCCTAGGCCTAGATGCCATTCATAAATTTAACCTTATCCAAGATGAAAATTTAAATATATTACAAAGACTGAATAAAGATAGAATTTTAGAAGTAGAAAATAGAAACGAGGTAGAACTGAATAAAATTTTGGTCAAAGATGATATACTTTCGAAAAATAATGAAAATAATAGATTTAATAATTTTGAACTAAATATTAATGAAACAAAAAAATTGAATGAATTTAGAACCAATTTAGATCATATAAAAGAGGAATACAGAAAAATACAAATTTCAAAATTAATAGAGAGGTATAAACAGGTATTTGCTAAGGATAAATTTGAAGTTGGTAGAGTGAAATCGAGAGAAGCTGAAATAAAGTTAATGAAACAAGAATGGGTTACTTCACGAGCATATAAATGTTCTATACCAGATGAACAGGAGATAAAGACTCAAATAGAAAAATTACTAGAAGCCGATCTTATTGAAGAGTCAGATTCACCATTTGCATCACCTGTAACGCTCGCTTTTAAGAAAGAAGATGGTCGCAGAACTCGGCTCTGTATTGATTTTCGAAAATTAAACAATTTGATAATACCAGAAAATTATCCGTTTCCGACGATAAACGATGTCATAGATAAGGTACCTAACTGCAAATTCTTTAGTGTTGTTGATATAAACTCTGCTTTTTGGAGTATTCCTTTAAAAAAAGAAGATAAAGAGAAGACATCGTTTATAACTAAATTTGGTAAATTTATGTTCAAAGTTCTCCCTTTTGGACTTAAAAATGCACCAGCTATCTTTCAACGGATATTATCAAATTTTATAAGGAAAAGAAAATTAGACGAATTTTGTGTTAACTATATAGATGACATATTGATATTTTCTAAGTCATGGGAAGACCATGTTAACCATATTGAGAGACTTTTACAGGTGATTGAAGAGGAAGGTTTCAAACTAAAATTAGAAAAGTGTAATTTCGCGTCAACTTCGGTAAAATATCTTGGTCACATAATTCGAGAAAACAGAATATCCCCCGCTCAAGAGAATTTGATAGCTATAAAAAACCTGAAGAGACCGACAAACAAATCGGAAGTACGAAGTATTTTAGGTTCTATTAATTTTTATTTGAAATATATTGAAAATAGTGCCGAGAAATTTGAACCTTTGCATAAATTATTGAGAAAGAATATCGAATTCAAGTGGACTGATGAATGCGAGAAAAGTTTTAACTTAATAAAATCCTATTTGTGTTCTTCTCCGATTTTAGCAATTTATGATATAGATAAAGATGTCTATATAGATACAGACGCTAGTTACACGGGTATTGGAGCAACTTTAAAACAACCTCAAACTGACGGAAAATTACATCCAGTTGCATATTTTTCAAGAAAACTTTCTGAAAAAGAGAAGAAAATGGAGATTATTTATCTTGAATGTAAAGCTATTAAAGATGCTATAAAGTATTGGCAATATTATTTAATTGGTCGGGAATTCACCGTATGTAGTGATCATAAACCATTGGAAAATTTGAGAACCAAATCCAGAACAGATGAGATTTTAGGTGATTTGGTACATTATTTATCTCAGTTTAATTTTAAAATTATCTACAAAAGAGGAAAAGAAAATGTTCTAGCTGATCTTCTGTCTAGACAACCGGTTTTAGAATATTTCGAAAATGAAGATGCTATCAGGGTAGTAAATTTAATAGAATTTAAAGAGATAATTAATGATCAAAATAAAAACCTCCAAGAATTAAACTCTGCTCAAAATATAGAAAAAAATGGTAGCATAATATTTAAGAAATTAAGAGGCAGAACTAGAATCTTTATTTCTACTGATTTTGGCTTAGAAATTATACGCCGCGTACATGATTATTACGGCCACATTGGTGCCATGCAAATGAAAGAGAAAATAAGACCAATATACTATTTTAAGAATTTAGACTCATCAATAACCCAATTTTGTAAAAATTGTACCATTTGCTTAGAAAATAAAGTGCGTACTAGTAGACCCATTGGCTTAATGTCAAAGCTAGGTCCCGCACAGGAACCCTATGAAATCTTGTCTATCGATTCCGTTGGTGGTTTTGGGGGAAATCGATCGTGTAAGAAATTTATGCATATACTGGTAGATCATTTTAGCAGGTATGCCTGGATTTCTACGACGATAGGTCAATGTGCTGGAGATTTCATCAAGCTTATTGATCCCATTGCTCAGAATAATAAAATCAAAATTATTCTAGCTGACCAATATACAGCCCTCAATTCTAAAATCCTTAAAAATTATCTAGATAAGATGAAGATCCATTTAATATTCACCTCAATAGATTGTCCACAGTCTAATGGACTAAACGAGAGACTTAACCAAACGCTGGTAAATAGAATAAGGTGTAAAATTAATAGCGGTGATAAGCGTGCATGGCCAAGAATAGCTCAAGATTGTGTGTTAGAATATAATAGAACTATTCATTCTTCAACTAAATTCGAACCGACATACTTACTTTTTGGAAAAAAATCATTAATTTCTCCGTTACATACACTAAACGAAAATGATCTTGAGAGGGATAGAAAAGAAGCATTTCTAAATTCTATGAAAAATTTTGAAATAAATAAAAGAAGAGTAGACAAAACAAGAAGAGTTCACGAATTCAAAGTTGGTGATAAAGTGTACATAGAGAATGGAAACAAATTAAATAGAAAGAAAATGGATAAAGTAAGAATTGGACCATTTAGGATTCTCAGCAGGATTTCAAGTTCAATGTATGAAGTTGAATGTGGAAAAAAGAAAAAAAAAATCAAATTACTTTCACAGCAGCAAATTGTCACTTTTCCCTTCTGGAAAAATGATTTCAAGGGGGGGGATGTAAAATCCAAGTACTGGATATTTAGTTAGCATTGGTTGAGGTTAGGGAACCTTCATATTTATAATAGATCACCTGGTGCTAATAGCTAACAATAGGTGTAACGTTATTAGTTGGATTACAACCTGTAATTTAATTAATCATTTCAGGTTTGTATTGTTTAGTTGTCTTATGTAAGTAGAGTATTAATATGTCTTGTACATCTTTTAAAACGTTAATATGTAATCATTTCAGATTAATAAAATCAGTTATTATCCAACTTATATATATATATATATATATATATATATATATACATATTTATGTTGGGGATATCTGTAATGATTGAAGGAATTCACAATGAACAAACTTTATTAAGCCTTAAATACAACTTTAAAAAAGAATCATTGGAAGGTTACAAAACATATGTTAATGAAATTTCACGTCTCTAACACAATAAAACTAATCTTTAAAACATTGCAACAGAAATCGTCGTGTGTCGGCGCGCTCTTCGTCTGTTAGGGGGGTGATGTCATCAGGCTAGTGGGTAGTCCAACATATATATAATATGACGTATATAATATTTTTTTTAAATCACATTTAGTTTTTTTAATATTTTGGTCACCCTTTTATATACTGAAATTTAATCGCTGGAGCAACGTAAAAATCATTCAAATTTGTACATTTTGAGTAGCAAAATGTGTTAGAAAAACACATTCTAAGTAATAAATAATAACAAAACGGATTATACTCTAATAGGACATATGTTTTACTCAAGAGGTAATCTATATAATATACTATATTACAGTATATTATTTTTTAAATATTTATTCTGTTTTTATTATTCTGAGAGCTCGGACACCGAACTCCCAGTAAATAGCCACTGACAGATTTTGACGGAGCAAAACACTATCTGGTAAACAAGAGAGTCTTTATTCTCCTGCAGCAAATATGTTGTTCCCTCTTTGTTTTTCCTCTGACAGGTTTTCCCCGGCGAGACACGCAAACACAAGTTTGTTTTTCCTCAATTATCGGCAAGGGAAGGCGCAGTGGAAGCTCGGCATTCGAGATTTATCGCTGAGAAGGGATGTCTGGGGCTGACCGAGTTACGACTGCAGCAACGTGGGTCTACGTCCAATAAAATTCGGAGGTTCTCAACAGTTTCAGATTTAACTGCTATAGGGAGAAGAAGCTACATTTTTTATTTATATATTATTACATTTAAGACTTAAGAATAAAAATGAAAAAAAAAACAGAAGGGGTAAAAGTATATAAAATTCTAATATGTTATAAAAGTTAAGTACCACTTCCGCTGACCGTGTAGAATCGAAAAAAATGAGATATATCTATGGGTTTAATACGAAAATGGCTTACAGGGATCTTAATAAAGGAAAACCTAGAAATGAATACACATAAATCTGTTAAAACCTAAACCTAACAAAAAAAATACAAATAAAATACATTAATTATAACGTTTTTGGAATCAAAAATAATATATGTTAAAATAAGTAACTCTTATCATGTAGCGTCTCCATTTATAAAAATAGTAGTGTTTATGTTTGAAGGCTGACAGTTATCCAGGCCCGGAGGACCATGTTTAAGTTTAAAAGGTTTGTGGTTATCCAGGCCCGGAGGACCACGTTTAAGATTGAGGCGTGTTGCATTTATCCATATGATAAGTTAGAAGGTGTTTATGCTTAAGATTGAGAAGGGGTTTACCCTATCGGGATATTGGACCTCTGGATAAGAGTGGTTGAAGTGAGACGAAATGAATATATATATTTTGATATACAAGCATATAACTTTATATTACTGTTTGTTTATATCTGTGAATGGCTTGCTTATTCTTCTCTACGGTTGCTTGTTCCTGGTGTGGCTGTGGTTCCTCCTCATCCTGATGGCTCTCTGAGTGATGTTCTACTCCATGATGATGATGCACATCCTGGGTCGACTCATCTATCACTGTACTGTCCTTCTCAGTGTGCTACCCGTCCAGTACTGTGTATAGCCATTTTGTCCCTCTCGTAGTTGGCCCAGGAAGTGATAGAGGGCTCTGGCTCATATACAAAGAGGTAGAGAGTTTAAGGAGCGGAACGGAGTTTTTAGATTAAACAAGTAGCAATACTTTAAATTGATAATAGTACACCTCTATCTGGATATCAGTGTAGTGAACCATCAATAGAAGTACTGATTAAAGAATAGAAGGAAGTATAATCAGTAACCGGAAAATTGAAATGGTATTAAGCAGAAAAAATTGGCCACGTTCTTACTCAAAATGACAAAAATGTGCCGGAAAAGCTAGAGGTTTTATTGATTCGGAAAATAAATAAATGAATAGATCTAACACTGAGCCACTCGGCTTCCAGCCTCAGGTTACTCTAATACTTTATCTTTTTATGTGTTCGGATATTTGATACTTCAAAATTATTTTGAACCATTATTTTTTATGTATATTTCCAACTAAATGTATATTAAGTAATCAAAATATTAAATTTATTTGGCTTTATGAACACTATAAAATATAGTGAGGAATCCATACCCAACTATTTAGCAGTTTTAAACAGCATTTATTCTTTCAAAAAATGCCGCAATAGATATTACCTTATTTCATTGGTTTAAATTTTATTAGAAATACCAGCGTGTATGTTTAAACGTTCCCCTGGAGTGACCTTATTTTTTTTACTACCGTTTCTTCTATATCATTTTTTTCCCGATGAATATAGCCCTCTATCGGCTCGACATCCGCCGTGAATCAACCGATATTGCGCCATTGGATATTGGGGTAGTCATTGAAGCGTAGTGGGATTTAATTTTTCCTAATAGCCCGACGGATCTTCCAATAGCCATCTAAATTAAAGGTAATAATTTGATTGTTCTTCATCAATGCTTCTCTCCATTCCCTAAAGTGAATCTATCGATTTTTCACGACTTAATATAAAACCTAAAATACCACTTACCATTTGTTGACTATTCTCAGTATGAAATTCAATTTCCTATAAACAATTTCAAATTGTTTTCAGTAGTGCCGTGTTTGTAACAGAGAAGAGATATCAAAAATTTCAAAATTGAACCTTTTGAAATAAAAACAATATCTCATTCTAGGAAACTCGGGAGTTATTGCGATAAAAGCTATTATTTTTTTGGAGGAAGGAAATATCGAAGGTAAAAAACTATATTTTTTCATTTTTGAGAACTTTATGAAGTTTATTGTAAAAAAAACAAAATAGTAGCGTTCAAATATCTATCTTTGAGACTATTTATGTATTCTAAAGGATAAGAGATACTTAATAAAAGAAGTGATTTAGCTGAGATCATACTTTTTTCTTATATGAAAAGTATAGAATGCACTATGAATTTCGAGAGTGTGATATGCATACGCTCCCACAATAGCTATATTTGGTTGGCGCATTTGCCACCTTATTTACTAAGAAGAGTATTGAAAGCAAAGATCCGTGTGGGACACCACATGTGAGTTTAATGGTTTTGGATTTTATCGAACATTGTTGAAGAAAGGACCGCAAGCTAGTATATAGCTGTTGCCGAAATCAGTTGTTCTTCTGAAATCTTGTTGAGCAGTATGTCATGAGATAATTAAGAATTATTTTTTCGCATAGCATAGACTATGGGGACACTGAGTCAAACGCTTCTGTACTGTCTCCAGATATCATTGCGGTTACCTCGTTTCAACAATTGGCTGTGTTCTTGCTCACTTCCGCATGTATCTTCATGTTATGAGATAATTAAGAATTATTTTCTCAAAAACATTACCCTGATGCGGAACCAAGCAAATAGACCTGTTGTCGTCTGGATGGATTCGTTTCTTTGCCAGTTTTAATAAGTGACAGTGGATTGCTCTTTTCCATGACTCAGGAATGTATCTTAGCTTGAGACAGGAGTTTGGTGTCAGGTGTGGGTAGAGGTAGAGATTCGCCAGGTGAGCTATCTCTCTTCTTGGTATTTATTAAACAATTTTATCCCGTCCTTAGGCTTTGATCCCCCGAACGATGAAAAATGGCTTAAGCTATTATAGTATTATTATCTCCATTGAACTTTCGAGTACAAACATCGTAAATTGGCTACGATTTATTATTATTTTTCTACAGGATTTTTAGACTTATAACTGTTATAAAGTTATATAAATGATTTGTGCTGATGCAGAAAACTAAATATAAAAGTTTGAAAATGACACAGTGTTGTCGAAACGTCTCAAATGATCAATAAGGATTAACAATATACAATGACTGGAAAATGGTTTTCTCTTTCCTAACATAAATTCCTGACAAAATGAGTCCAGTTTATAAGAAAAAAATATATAAAAATTAACTACGGTTTAAAATATTAAAAAAATAAAATAATTTAATCTTAAATGCACTACAAATTAGTACAGGATTTTATATGCTGTAGTGTGGATATAATCATCATTTTTTTCCAGGAGTAAATAATTAGCAATTATGGAACTGTTAAAAAATCACTTTTTACCATTGTATTAGGAAATAAAAATATTTGTTTTCCGAATTTCATTTTAATTTCCCCAAAAGTGTTAGGAGAAATCAAATTTTGTGAAAAATTGTAAATATTAAACTTTCATAAACGTGTTACAGTAGCAAATACAGAACACATTTGCTTCTGGTTTAGATGCAGGTTTTTTTTTTAATATTATGACAAAAACAATTATTCAATCTTCATATATAAATATATGAAAATAGCAATCATAACTCTTCACTAAAGAGCACATAATTTAATGCGTTCATTAAAACTGCACAGAATAAAAGAGAATAGTAGACTTTTAGACAATAGAACTGGTACAACTGGACAATATTTCGAAATCGGTTACATATGTATTGCTCTAAAAGCATTATTTTAGTGGTTAATTAAAAAATAAACGTGGACAACGGTTGTGCAGGGAGGTGATTTGTCTTAGATTACACTCAAACGCCAGATTTTCCTCCTAATTTAATAGAGGCTGGGTGAGCCTCAGGAGGGTCCTAGATCCCATTGGATCAATCTCCGGCTGCTAGCAGATTAAATAAAAGTCACACAACTCATAATTTGATATTATACATTTTAAAACTCTCCTCTATTATACACAAGAAGAATCCTTATAATATTCCAAATACTTTTTTAACCGTCTCATATATATTGAGGTTTATTTTATACTTGAGAACGCGACTTAAAAAAAAATCTCAAAGACCGATACCTAAGGAGATGGGCGGTCGTTGGCTAAAACCAAAGAGTCGGAGAGAAGTATTTTATTTTAAATGAAGCGAGACCCCGGTGGGGTAGCGAATGGCGTTGCCCGTAAACTGGCTGAGGGCGCTGTAAACTGCGGCAATAAAGGTGCGGGAACATTTAATAACGACTCAGTATAAGTGTCCTAATATCAGCTCTCAACCGGGCCCACTATATAACCCCTTCATATCAGGCTATAATAATATTTATAAAGTTCCAAACCAAGCTATAAAGACACCAAAGGGATATATTCACGTTTAATAATATATGCTTAAGCATATATAAGTAAGTATAAAAGAATTTTATTCTAGGACCAGGTCCCTTAAGAATAACCTATATGTACAATAAGAACAGAATTATTTGTTGTTAATCAATCAACGGATATAAGATAATATCGATCTAAAAGAAAAAATTAACAGTAAGTTTTAACCTTCTGATGGATGTAAGCTATTAATTATAACTGATTAGACTGCATTTCTTCAGGAATTTAGGAGATGTGTGAAAAGAATAAGTTTAAATGTGAAGAGAGAAGAAGCATGAAGAATATTTTATGGGAGTGAGTTACAAAATATGATAAAAATATAATCAAAAGCAAATACTATAATAAAAATAGTGATATTTAGATTGAAATCTCGTCAGTGACAAGGCGTTACAGCCTAATCAGTTTCTAAGAGCAAATTTTGTAGATATTTCAGATTCGTGTAAAGGAAATAAAACGTTTTTTTCATGTTTGATAAAAATATTCACTCTAGATCGAACGGTTCCGATAGAGTGCAGTAGCGAACAGAGGCGTCCAGAATATGTTTACCTATATAATGAGCTAATTTTTCCAATTATTATGAGAGCTGGAGACCGGTAATCCAGGTGAGAAGTGTTCCGTTTGAACCGTTGCAAAATAGCAGCTTAAATTCATAATTGAGCTTATTTAACAGTTATAACAATGAAATATAATTTTTCCTGCAACCATTGAGTAATGCTATCCATTACTCAACTAAAACTGGCGTGGAAAGTCCCACTTAAATCTAATAATAGTCTACAGCCACCTAGATCGAATTTGACAATCAGCACTCTGTTATTTTAAATGTTTAATGGCGGTATTATAATATTATTCCTAAAATGTTAAAATAAATAATTCTAGAACTATTTTAGATTTAATTCAAGATAGATTTTATTTATTTTGAAGCGATTTTATAGAAATATTTAATATAACCTTAAATGTATTAGAACCTTCACACATCAGAAATTTGGAGATCCAGGATCAGCATTACCCTCTAGCGCTAGTGTAGGTTTAACTAATCTAAAGTTTCACCTTTAATTTTTTTATTTTCAAATGGTTGCAGGAAAAATGTAATATTTAACACGTGCGAAAAGTGCTTGTAACACCCTCGTTTAATTACCACACGAGCCGAAGGCGAGTAAAATTCACTCGGGTGTAATAAAGTGGCACTTTCCTCCCTTGTCAAATAAAAAAGTATTCCGTCTCTCATTTTCTTTTCTTTTTTAACGACTCGATCACTAACCAGATGGAAATCGTTAATCTTGTCATAGGCTGTAACTACTGCTGTTATGAGTGCCATTAAGCCTATTGTTATTGACAGTTGTCTGTTTTATTTGACCTGTGACAGTGTCTATCTTTGGTCAGAAGATACTATTTTTTTTTGTTTTGTTTTTTAGACTTGAGGATGTTCTGGGTTCGTTTCATTCCCAAGTCTCCCATTCATGCCTTTGACTGTATCTTTTTTTTTTCCCACCCAGCTCTTTCCAGGTGTTCACTATGGCTAAAAGAGGAGCCTCAGGTAACAGTCAGTATTATATAGGAAAATTCGGAGGAGCGAAACACATCGAAATTCAATTATCTAGATAAACTTTTATTTAAAAGTCTAAATAATTTTTTTTTTCAAGATGTGTTGAAATTACAAAGTAGCAAAATCTGTAGCATATTTCTTATTCTTATATGGTTATTCAGGATTTTATATAAGTATAATATAAAAGGGTAAAAATTTGTTTTTTTAACTGGTGTTGTTTACCAATTTTCTTAGTGAACCAAATTCAACGTAGAAAATATGATTTTTCTTAAATCTTGGGACCAATTCAGAAACCAGTAGAGACTTGTAATATTATTTTACCTATAATATCTCCATCTCCAGCATCTTTGCATTCTTCCCATGTAATATTCCACTTTACCCAATGAAGCAACAGGGCTTTAAAAAAGATTCTCAAATATTCCACAAGTCTTTGTAAATCAGAAAAGTCAATTAATCAGGTTAGAAAATCACCTGGTCATCTATCATAAAATATATATTACATGCTTGCCAGACATTTCAACTCTACTTCCAAAATAACAAATCCTAACTCTTGTAACAAACTGCCATTCACTGATGAGCTAAGGATCTTGGTGACGCAGGCTATCTCTTTGTTCCACTGTTTCCGACATATGTCTACTCAACATCCTCTGGCCGCAAATCCCACTAAAAGCCATTTCGAACAATGCATTGCTTTCAGAGATCATATTTAGTGAATAAGGTATTATTAAAAAAACTTTTCTCATTAAAAATTGTTTCGAATATTATGTTGAATGACATAGGAAAAGAAAGAGCTTTATTGAAATATTATGTTACTTTTTTTTCTAAAATATCTTTTACCATTATAGTTTCAATAGTATTAAATTTTTTAAGTGACTTTATGGTTTTTGCAGAAGTAAGTTTAACTGTAATTATAAAATTCTTCAGTTCGTGTTTACGTCACGAACTTCTCATAAACAATTGGGCCTATGTTGATAAAAAAAATTGTGAATATTCAAGCAGGTTCGAGGGTTGTAAAGATTCTCAATTCGATCCGATAGGTAATGTTATTTAATTTAAATTAATTTTTGGTATATACCCTCAAGTTTTTTATTTACGCTGCGTCCGCCAGGCAGCGCTGCGGTCGAAAGTATTAGAGATAAGAAGTTTGTCATTTTGAAAATACAAAGACAAGTCATTTTAATTTTTTCGCAAATTCGTTACTTTCATCGTAGTTTAGTGTTATTATTAAATAAATAAATACGTGTGTGAAGCGTCTTGCAGTGTTATTAAAAATCTTATGTTGAGCAAATTTGTAAAGTGCAATATCGAAATGAGTTAGTGACAAGATGTTTTCATTTAATGATGTATACTATTGTTATTATTGTGATTTGTATTGAATGACAATCGACTTATCATAATAAGTTAATAAATACAATAAATGGATAAAATGAAATATTAAATAATAAATGTTCGAGGATGATTTATTTATTTTTTAACTTAAGTTTTGTTGTTGTTGATAACCTCAAATGTATTTTATTTACATTGGATCCGGCTGGCAACGTAGCGGTATTGTGAGTTTTAATTAACCTATCACATAATCATGAATGTATACTTTTAGTTATACTGGTGGAAATTCGTCCACCTTTCTGTTATGTTCATATTTTAAAAGATACCCACATTAATTCGAATTGAGTTAACTCTTACATGCGTAAAAAAATTATAACTTAAGCAACAGATATACTTATGTGCAATTAATAGGGCAAGGTGTGATAGCTGACGCCATCAGGTCAGATATTATAATGATTTTTTTTTTACATATATTTTCATTAAAATGGCCCAAATAATTAACGTATATTTCAAAAATGATTTAGTTATAAAAAAATTATACAACTAAAATATTAATGTAATGTGCATAATAAAAATTGTATTTATATAGTATACGTGAAAAAGAATATCCACGTGATTTATATAATGGGAATAAAGAAAGGAATAACTCTCAAATGGGAGCAATTACTAAAATGCTTTGTGTTTTTCAACATCTGCTTGTTTAAATCATCGACTCGCTGTGTACCCATGAGTTATGAAACACACCGTCAGTTTATAACCAAGCCAGGGGTAGTAGAAAATTGGAATTAGGGGGAAGGGGGGGGTATAACGTATTACTAAAAAAAAGTTTTAGAGATAAAGTTAGATGGAAGACCATTTAGAATTTGCAGATGCTAGCAGATCTAAAAGCTTTTCCCATTCTAGCCATCATCTGTTCTCCAGACGTCTACCGCACGCCGTCGTCCATTTCGCTCCTAAAGCTATCTGAGTTTTTCTTTAGGTGTTTTACTTTTAATAGCTTTTATTCGAAATTACTAGTGCCTTGCTAAATAATTATGTATTTCAGGTATACTACCTCTTCTTTTGTTATTCAAATTTGTATATTATATTTAATTCTGCCATATGAAATCACTAATTTTTTCTTATTCACTAATTATTATGTACTAATACACAAATAACTACTTTCCAAGCATCTAACCGCTGTATCCTGGGGTTAGAACAGACACCTTCAATAATTGAAAGTGTGAAATATTCGTGATGTACGAAATACATTTTATGTGGATTAATTGACAAAATGAACAAACAAATGAATAATCCATTCATCAAACATCTCTTCTGTTTTCGATCGTGTATTGAAATTCTTTGTTCATTGGCCATACTGCTAGTTTTCTCGGACTAAGCTCAGAGTGAAACTGAGATTAAACACTGAGGCAGCTAGCAGAATGTCTAGTGAAATTTCGGGGAAGAATTTGACCAATGATGGCGTGAAGGTCAATACCAGAAGAAATGTTTGATGAATAAATTCAAAACATAGGCCGTAGTAATTTAATCGAGTATTTAAGTAATTAAATAATTGTAACTACCTTTCAAAGTTTCCAACTGGTTGTTGTTCTTCGCTAAATAATCGCATTTGTACCAATATTTAGCGTGTAGAACTTAACATTTCCTCCTGGACATTTCCAACATTTCCTTCGGCCTCTTGAACTATTTTAAATTGCTGATTCCCAGTTTCCTTGGAACTACCTACTTTTTATTTCCATGTATTATTTCTTCACTTCCACTAGCTTTTTGGATGTGTTTCAATTCTATTTGATATTTTCTTAGATTTAATTTAATATAAACTAAACAAGAGAAATATAAATGATATTCTACGAATACTTAGGTAAATAATCTTGAAATCAAAGGATAGTAAAATTTCAACTAGTTGGTGCATAATTTAAACCCAAATCGTTTTCCAAAAGAGCACAGAAAACACCCAATTTTTTGATGAGGGTATTCGTGGAGACCACATTGGCAGTTGGAATCAAATTACAAAGTTTAAACAATTCAAACTACGTAGGAGTTGATTTAGACCAACAATTAATTTTAAAATTAATTAATTTTAATTGTTGAAATAATGGTAAGTAATGAATCACATTAATTGTTCGTCATCTACTACTCTTAGTGATTAAATAACTATGTGATAGCAAACTAAATAACAATGTATTGTTTCCAACATTCAATCTTATAAACTAAAAACATTTCCTCTATAGCGGCCAGAATCAGAAATAAAATACATAATACTAATCGTACCAAATTCCATAATTTTTTAATTCGCAGTCGTGTCTTCGCTAATAACCAAAACTATCTTACCTTTTAATTATATAGATACTCTATTCGTAACTCTCTACTAAAATAGCTTCAACCAATCGATAATACGTTAGGTACGTATCCTTCAAAGTCAAACTGAAACGTATTCAAGACTTTGAAACTTTCAGCAGATTCTTCTTTAAATTGCTGAGATGTTATTCGGAGGATCCAGGGGGATGTTGCGGATAAATTATATAATCTGTTAACACCAATATATGGGACACCCTTAGGATCTGCAGACCCTCCTGGGATCACCCAGCCTCTATGAAATGTGTGCCCTTAATTAGGGGTAAAATCTAGCACTTGAGCATCTCAAACTCTCAAGTAATCTCGTTGCTTAACCGCTGTCTTAAAAACAATACAATCTCAATCTTCTTCTAAACCTTACACCCTTCATGAATTAATTAAGGCAAGTTCTATCTGGACGACCATTCTCCCTGATGTTATTGACCGTAGTTGTTCACAATAAAAGTGGGTATTTTTAATGAAGTTGATTAGAAATAACTTGGTATAAATCGACGAATGTTCCTCTCAGTGTCTAAAAACAAACGCGTCTAATGTCATAATTAAACCATTCTCTGACTGAGCGTCTGACAAGCATGTTACGTCATTAAGTACCCGGGACGAATTGTTTGTCAGAGAAGAGCTATTATTATCTCTAATTATGTAAAGAAATTTTACAGGTATGAATTATGTCAGAGACAATTTGATGATTGGTCTTGGTTCTTGTCAAAACATTTAGAACAAATTATTTTTATGTTCACCATTACAGATCCTTTACTTTTTTTTCCCCTTCATGGATACATTATATGCTAACAATTGTTTTTCTAGTATGCTCCTCAACTAGTTTTTAAGATTTTTTCACCTATAAATGAAAATGAAATCTGGAGAAATTAAAATTTGGTCCCCTATCTGCAACTTTTGTTAACCATTTTATATAATAACTTATCCATGGCAAATTTGAAGAATTGAGAGATGTCAGTGGATATTGCACCAATTGGAAAAATTATTTATGGGAAGATTGCGCAGATTCTCCTCAGAAACCCAATCAGAATAGGTGGAAATGGGATGACTTTAAAAATTGCTGAATCCTGTTTTAGTAGACGAAAATATAATCTAGGTCGAGTATATCCACAACTGTGGGTTTTCGGGAAACAAAAGAATGCTTCATTTTTGCAGTGTCTAACAGTAATGAAATAACACAATTAGCATGCATTAAAGAACGCATTCATCACCAAACAATTATCATGTCTGACTTATGGAAGGCCTGCTCAAAAATAGAAAAAATTGTCGGTTAGAAATACAAACATAATACAGTCAACCACTCAGAACATTTTTTGGATCCGTCAACTGGAGAGCACAATCAGTCAATTGGGTCACTGTCGACTGCAACCAAAAGAAACAATAAGGAAGAGGTAGGAACTAAAAGATCCCTATCGGACTCTGTATCTGTGTGAATTTATGTAGAGACAGAAGTATAAAGACAAAAATGTTTTTGAGGCTCCTATAAATCACTTATCTACGTTTTGTTCTTTAGAATAAATTAAATGTAGTTAGTTTTTTTATATCATATGTTTTATTTTAAATATACAAAAAGATTAACCGAAAAAGGAGATTAAACGAAGAAGAACCGAATTAATTTATTCAGCAATAGATATAAGTAACGAAAAAACAAATTTCAATGTTCAAACTGGATTATTCCATATTCCAGATCAATATGGAAAACTGGCTCTCCTAATTAAATACAAAAATGTGATATGATGTCCTTTACTTCTGGGGTACAGAAATGTAACCTCCCAAATTATAATTATGGTCTATATATTTAGATGAATTATTGCATGTCCTGTAATTAAAGTCTTTTTTATTTTATTCCATCAACATCTACAATCTTGAAACAGCTTGGCCTCGAGAAAAGGCAATAGATAAGATTCTATCCTCGCTGATTAATGCAAATTGACAAAGAACTATTGATCTTGAGTCGAGGCACGTCCGATCTGTTACTCCATTGTCATTCAGCTATTATATAGTGGCCCGGGCCTTGGAGGAATCCTAATAAGGGCCAGCACTTAGCCCATCATGGGCTCTCTCTCCTCATGCGTCTGTAATTACTGTGTCCCAGTCTCAAGATTTAGCAACCGCATATTGTCTTCTCTTAGTTATCATTAATATATCGTCTTAATTGGATTTCCACTAAAATTTTATTTGGTTAGTACTTCCAAAAAAATACAGTAATAACTGGCTAAATCCTGAATAAAACATCAATTTTAAGTGAAAACTAAATATTCTTAGTAACTATTCCGCAGATTGTCGTTTCGAGTTGAATCACAAGTCTTAACTTTTCATTTATTTCCCTTTTAATTTTAGTATTTTCCAAAATTACAAGTTTTTTTTTCTTTAATTTGAAAAAAGGAAATGTAGTTATGGGAAATGTGCATAGTTCGGTAACCATTTAACCTAGAAATGAACGTTTCAAAGAGTTAATATCCAGATGGACTGAATTGGTCAGGGGGTGCAGTCACAGATAATTTTGAATATATAATAAATACTAGTTTCACTTATTTTGTATTATCTTTGACTGCACCCCCTGACCAATTCAATCCATCTTCAGGATTATCCAGTCAACTATTTTCCACTCTAATATCATCTTAACTTCGAAATGTTAGTTGAAATTTGTATTTCTTGATGAAATGATTACCGAACTATGCACATTTCCCATTATTACGTCCTGTTTTTCAGACTGAAGCTCAAGATAACTTGTATTTTCAGAAAATATTAACAGGTAAACAAATGAATAGTTAAAACTTGTTGGAATTCAGGACGAAGTGACAAACTACGGAACAGATACCAGTTTTTTTGTTTTTGTTTTTTAACGCTTGGAGTAAAAGTTTCTATTAAAACCAAAAAAAACAAAAACATGAAGAGTCATGGGTTCAGGACATGATTTATACGGTACTGTTTTTAGGATAAGCGTGATTTGTCTAAGATAATGCTAAACGCCCAGGTTTTTCCTCAAGGAGGGTCAGTAGATCTCACAGACCGTGGCTGTTAACAGATTATATAATTTATTTTTCACAGCTGGATTTTAACCCGGTACCTTCAGCATATTCTTCGAAATGAGCTATCTCATTCCCAAAGTTTCTATGAAGTCTACGTGCTTTATTTTCTTAGTGTGAGAATGTATTTTATTATCGACAAAGTATATAGAGATGATCATTCTCTTTGATTAAGTCACACATAGCCTATGTATTTAAAACCTATGATTAAGTTCCAAAAAAAGAAGGACAACCTTAAAAATGTTAAAAATTGCATAAAAATGGAAGGAAAATCGTCAATATCTAAACTGTTATAGTATATTAAAAATAAATATTATACAACGTTCAGCTGTTAATGACTCATGCGGTAGAGGCGAGATCAAAATAAATAAAAATGAACAGGAACTTTAAAAAAAATAGTAATAAAAACATTTTTATATGATAAGATTTAAAGGAGTGCTACGGCGCTGAAACTCTCTAAGCCCGCATAGCCGGTCGGTGTTGACGGTAGGGTAGACCTTGCGCCTTATAGGAACCTACACTGTAGCTGCATTGCATATGAATATAGTGGCTGAGGAGCAAAAGGGAAAAGTAGAGAATTTAATAATTCTGAGAAAATGTATTTTAAAGTTTAAAAAGTTTTGTTAAAATCAAAAAGTTTAATCATTACATTCGCTTAATACACTTGAACACGGTGTAATATTGCTAAACTCATTTATATTTAAGTACTCATTTATATTAACCATCGATAACCTCAATTCTCTTAGTTTCTCTCCCCCCCCCAAAAAAAAATTAAATATCTGCAGCCCTTTGTTAAGGTCAATGAATGCTCAAAATAGAGGTGTGAGCTGAAATAGTGGGTCAGTCAGAATCTATTTCATAACATTCTTTGGAAGAGTTAATAATAATATTAAATATTATTATATCTATGATGTTAAGCACCAAGTATGTGAAGAGATAAGGTACACTTATATGTCTTAAACAATGTTAATGTATTACACCTTAAAAGATTTTATGGAAACATTGATTGTACCCTTAAAATCCATTGAGTTATACTTGAGATTTACTCATTATTTAAAGTTTATACGTAGGCTAGTTACTTATATTGGAAAATTAACTAAGGCTAAATTATAATAGATATATTGATCGGAAATTATCCATTTATACTTTATCCGTATCTACTTTTCTTGACTGTTAATAAATAATTTTTACTTTGAGTTCTTAAGGTCCAGTCTATTTCCATCTTTTATTTGGTGTTAAACAGGAATTCTTGTTTATACTTCTTATTTCCCTTCCAGAAGTCTTTCATCCTGCTCGACTGTGCAGCTATTAAATATTATAAATATTAAACAGATAAAATAGCTAGCAGTTATTAAACAAATAAAATATTGTATTTTTTAATAGTCTAATATTTAAAATGACATTTTATCTACGCCAATTACGGCTTTTAAAAGATATACTTTGTTTATACTTTTTCATAATTCATTAAAAAATATTTCTATTTATAAAATATCAAGATATTTTTTGTTCAAGTATGGCTATCATAAGACATATTTTGTTTAAACTAGATAAAAAGGGATTTATATATTTAATAAATAAAATTATTCTAAATACTCAAGTGGCCGAATATATATATATATATATATATATATATATTTAGGGATATTCTGCTAAACGGCGTTCTAATATTTTCTTAAGCCGACCCCGGGAAGGAAGCGGAGAGAGCCCTACTTGGGACGCCAGTGCGCTTTGAGCCTGAGATTGATGATGACATGGCTTCCTCTTCTTCACTATTCGGCTGCCCCAACCTCCTCCAAACTCTTCTTATTAAACCAGAAATGATTCTTAAATATGAAAAGTCAGATTTAATATTAATCATGAATATAAGAGTTATTTTTATCTATTTTTTTAATAGGATTTATCAAATCATCACTCAGTAATTCACTGAGTTAAACTAAGAAATTTGTGTAGAATTTCGGAGTATGTTTATGAGTACATAATTATTATGACTTCTAATTACATTTTTTTAATTTACAGTTTTGGAAATTTCGATGGATTGCACTTTTTAATTTAATATATAAAATAATGACGCTAAAATAAAATAATCATCAGTTGAAACAACTGTTTTTGATATGCTAGGTTGGTGTTGCATATTCCTAACACAATAAAAATAGTGTATAAATTCAAAAATAATAAGAAAATTAGTTTATATTTTAAATATGTATTTATAAATTTTAAAGTATCACTGGTTAATATTAACTAATAAATATAAAACATTAAATGAAAGCTCACCTTGACAAAATCAAAGAAGTCTCCCAAGTACTGAGGTTTGGTCCGCGGCACTTGTCGGTGCTTGTATTTTGTTAACAAACTTAAAACCAACCTTTAACTTTTACATGAAATACACTTTCATGTGCTGAAAAAATAGGATACGGGATACTGAGTCATACGGGGATTTCCCTTAATCCGTAGGGTGGGAAACTTCAGAAAATAGCTATGAGGGCTAGCAATGCGTTTGGAGGTTTGAGGAAGCCATTTCAGGGCCTGTATGAGATGATAGAATGGCTGTGTCGTCTGCGAACGTTGCAACGGTGTACAATATGTAAAGGATAGGACCTAAGACGCCGCTTTGGGGGACTCCAGCTTATATTGGATAAATATTGGAGTATTCATTACCGTACTATCAGTATTCATCAGCGTATTTGGAAGGAGCGCTCAGAAAGGTAGGAGGAATTTGACCTCAGAGGGGTTTACAGCTTTATGAGGTAAGGCTAGAGGAATGGGTAAAGTGAGGAATTCATTCCTAGTTTGGTGAAGTAGTTATACAGTCTCCGATCGTGAGCATGTTTGCCTAACGAATCGATAACGGCGATTGGTAAGGATAAGATCCCATTTACATGTTGCGGTAATGGATTTTTCTTGCGGATTTTGAAGGATGGACGATGTGGAGATGCAGTCCAAACTGATTGCTGGATCAAATAGGTAAAGGAATTAACGGCATCATCTAACTCTTAAGGTGATTTTAGGGAAACTCTGAGGTCAATGGTATCGGCTACAAGCTGCTGAAATAGGTTTGGTCCCAGGAGTATGATGGCAGTTGTGCCTAGTGTGCCCGTATGCTTGGCAGTTATGACTTTCTTCGGGTAAGGTTTTTTGACTTAAACCTGGGTATAGTAAAGTCTGGTCAGCTCATAGATTTTTTCGACACCGGTCCAAAAAAATCTGGTCCAAGTCTATGAAGAAAAGAGGTAGTGGAATTTTGTTGCCTGCCTCGGGGTGCCCAGTTAATATAGGCCCAATATTCTATATACAGGTTCTATATTTTCAATAGGAGTCGTAGGAGGTGTATCAACTTTACGCCATTATTAATGGGATTATTTCTGGAGGTTAATTCTAGGAACCGGCTTTTCTTGGCATTTCCTTTTTTATCGAATCTGCTATACTATACTTGGTGGTGGAATTTCATATTTGCTATTTTATACTAACTGAAGCTGGAAGGAATAAAGCAAAACCGTTAAAACAGAGAGAGGAAAAAAAAAATAAAAAGATCGCAACAGAACTGATCTGACATCAGCACAGTTCAGCCTCATTCGGTGCCAGGGGCCGTACTTGTAACTGATGAGAGTCCTACCTTATACTGTGGGTGGGGATGGACCCGCTCCAGCTTTGCACGCGAGATGCCGAACTCCTTGTTAATGAATCTTTCAATTTTCTAATTATTAAAGTCAAGTTATAAGTCAGTAATTTACTACAAAACTTCACTGAAACACGAACTATAACTGTGGTAAATTCCATGTTTGTACGTTGAATGCTTACGATAAACATAAGAAATATGAGTGAGAGATTCACTTATAAAGTCAATCAAAACTGTTATAAATAGGTATTTCCTTTTCCCAACGATAAAAGACTCTGTCTCCGAAGTCTGTTTGCAGCGACATTAGGTAAAAATGTAATACGCATTGAATATATATTTGATTGCATTATTTCCCTCTGACTTCTGGGGAATTCGGCTTTGTAGTTTTAATTATATTTGTATCTCCTAAGTGTATCAGCATCTTCTGTATTTTATTGGGTATTTTTTGTACTTGGTTTCGATGTTCTTGTTCATTTTTCTATTCAATACTTTTTATATTATGAATAAATGATATTGTAGATGTTATGTGCTATGGAATAATTGGCAGGTTGATTAATATAGCCCTATAACAAAATTGGGAAGAGTCAGCATTTTTTTTTTGCCATAGCCTGCTTATTATTTATTACGTTTACCCTTTTGGGTTGAGACCAATTTGTTTCTCATATTTGACGTAGACGGCTTAGCGGACGTCTCTTCCACTCTTCATCTCAATTCTTCTTCAACTTTATGGTAATAACTTTTTCCTCCTCAGACAGAAATTCAGGTATCAAAAGTGGAATGGTACAGCATTTGTCTGCCTCTGTTTCAGCCCCAAGCATCGAAACGTTTACTACCGTTCATTCCAAAACACAAAAGGACGTTTAATTGTGAACTAGGTTGCCAATTAAAATGCCGTGAGTTTTGTAAAAACATATTTGTTCATATTTATCAGTTAAATATGCGCTCACAAGGACCACATGTTTTATCAAAGTTTACAGCAGCTTGTCAGTAATCAAAAAACATTACTCTTGAGAAAATATGTAGTATATCTAATCAATATAAAAATATAATTGAACAGAAATAAATATAGGAAAAAGTGAAGAGAGTACAAAGCATGGAATGTGAAATTTACAATAAGAAATGCATTTCCTCTAACACAAAGATATGGGGTCAGTGATTATCCAGCAGCACTATATGCACGCGAAACATTGATTAAATAAACGAAGTCCAAAGAAAAATATTGTATTCATATACTTTACATCAAACGGTAACACTAACGAGATAACCATAATATAACATAACACCAAAGTAACATAACATCAAAGTAACACCAACGTAATATCATCGTAACATAACACCAACTAAAAATCATAGATAAATAATTAATAAAAACAAAGATTATATACAATTCTAATTGCAAATTTTAATAGGATGCTTACCGCTGAACCGCAAAGATACGATAAGAAAAAAATAGTAAAATTTGGCAATTACTTAGCCATATAAACCACTAATATACATCCGTATGGAATGACAGTCCAACGTATAGTGTGATCAGATAGGTAGAAACACCTGACGGACGAATTTAGCGACAAAAAAAAAGAAACTCGTTACACCCTAAACAGAACGTGACACGGAAAAATATTGTAAGAATGCGAAATTATAACAAAGATTTTTGTCCAACTTCTTAACTTAAGGAGGATACGGATTAAAATGAAGAAAAAAAACTGAAAATATTTCAAACATGGCAGCAAATAAAAGAAAACGAGAATTGAAATGGACACATAACTTGACTTCATCAAACAAGACCCACCAATAGAATCGTTACTTATATAAAAAAAGTCGCTAGCTATAGTGTGGATGAGTGATTCTACTGGGTACATTCACAATAAAATAGTTATAACAATAATAAGACTTAGCGAATGGGAAGGCTCGATGCCGCTTTCACCGATCTCTGCTTACAAACTTCTGTCCAAGGACCGCTACCCAAACGCTAATCAGTTGGCACAGCGCTTACCAACATCTTAGGAATTCGTTCGACACTTACCTCAGCAACTTTACAGGCCCATCTTAACCTAGGTGACGCTGACACTTGAATAATATTTAACGGACGAATGCTTCGCAATTCCGCGTTATGTAATCTCCTATATTCCCCAGTGGTCTATTCCCTTTTTTTGGACCGAACATTCCACGCCACACTTAATAGTAGTAATATATGTTATTGTATCAGATATTAAGTGTAGTAGGTTCAATAGGAAAGAAAAGTTTTCAAGATATCAGAATAATGTTTAATCTTGAGCATTGTGCTAAAATATTGAATATACTTGTGTTACACATCAAAAGTGACGTTAACGTTTTATCGCCTCCAGGGTAAATAAATTGCGATAGCTTATCCCAAATGTACTATTCCAGACCCCATTCACTTGACGACGGCTTCATGCTGAATTTATAAGGGAATGGTTATTGTTGGCCAAAATTTTGATTTAATGATTAGTTCAATGAAAATAATCAGAGAAAAATGGATTTCAGTTGATGTAAAACAAAACTCTGACTATAAACATATGATCAATGCACCTATAAGTTTAGGAATGATTTTTTAAAATTATAATTATATAATCTAAATAGATAAAGCAGACTAAGGTGGAAACTATACAGGAACTAATCTAATTAACAAGATGGCTTGATTAATCAGAGAGCTGATGTGAGGAGAGAGAAGGGCAAGTTAGGAGCACTCAGTTGACAACCGCCGCCCATACTAATTTCAGTCCGATGGCCAGCTCAGCTGCGCTCACTAACGACCCCCTGGATTATATTCAAATCACAAAACCCATAGTCCGATCTTTCCCAACCGATCCTCCTCTTTGTCGGCGGGGTCAGTTATTCGCCATAGAACAATTAAGATCCTATAAAAAAAAATAAAATCAAATAATAGTAAGCGGTCATTAAGAATATTAGTCGAGTCGCGCATTAGGAAAATTAAATTAGCATTTAATCTAACTAAGAACGTCTACACCAAGAAATCAATATCTCTGAACCCCGAGATAAGACAGTCTCACGACTTGATGCCTTATATGCTGCCAAGTGCTTGCAATTCATAGGAAATGACTAATGGGGAAACTGAAAATGAAAGAAAGGAAAATTCTAAGAAAAATCCTTGGTCCACTAAAAGACAACGGTGAATACAGGAGACGACATAAGTTTTACACCCACACTTAAAAAAGAACTGACTTGATCTAAGACAAAACATCATCCTGCATAACTGCGGTCCAAGAAACAGTACAGTCTCTACAATGTACTGAACTCCAGATCCTTCACGGGTTGTAGAGGTACAGGTAATTGTAATAGTAGTCACAAAAGTATCTTAGGCTATAGAGCAATTCAACATTATCAGGGACGAACTATCAAAACCTTCTCTGGAATACGTGTGAGCTGGCACATTATCTGTTAACTTTTAATTGTGAAATCTTCAACCCACGGGAGAGGTACCACTAGGCACTATTCTTCTTCATGTCAATTTATTTTATTTTTCTAATAGGCAATCTGCTGATCGTCAATGGTTTTACTTGACTGGTGTGGTAGTCGGATACAAATATAAAGAAAAAAAATCATTCACATTATCCTATAATTCCACTTGTATACCCTACTACCGCTGTTGTTTTTTAGGTAATGTAAATGGAAAAATAAGACCCATCGCCCCCAAACTATGCCCCCAAGGCCCAAACTATGCAGATGAATCATATTCATTGATTACACTGGTCTACAAAATTTAACTTTTTATGTGCCTTTCAATTGAATACTATATTTTTATACTGGTTTGAGGTTACTGAATACGAAAACACGAATATATTTTTTTACTTAGCTCTTATTTTGAAAATTTACCTAATATACAAAATTTGAATTAAAAGTAACATATACGTTTTATATAAATTTGAGAATTTTCAATTATTAACAAAATATTTAAACCTGATTAATTAAGATTTTCCCTTTTTTTTCGTTAGTCTATTGTAATTGATTTGAGGGGTATCTCTTTTCAAATTCCAGCAGAAGTCCGCTAATATTGACGCATTCCATCGACCCTGGTATTTCTTTTCTATTGTCAAGATATCTTGGTGGAATCGTTCGTCACTTACATCACCGCAGTTCGAAGGAAAAAAATGAAGTTGAGAATGAAGAAAATCAATTTTTAAGTACATATTGTAACCCAATTGATACTTTTGAAAGAGATTGTTCACAAAATCAAAAAACTCTTCATTTCTCTTACTGCCCAAAAAAAACATGAACGACTGCTCTAAAAGGTTCCCATGCTTCTTTTTCAAAGCCCTGTAAAACTGAATCAAAGTTTTGGTCCATTAGAATCTCTCTTATTTCAGGTCCGATAAAGATTCCTTCTTTTATTTTGGCGACGATTATATGGGGAAATTTACTTTGCAAGTATTTGAATGGTGGTCCGTCCTTGATGAGAGCCATCACAATGTTTTTCATTAGTCCCAATTTAATATGTAAAGATGGTAGTATTTTTGGGAATTTACTGGAGGAAAGTGCTTGACGTTCTTTTCTCAAGGATTCAGGCTTAGTCGTGGATTCCAATCTTTTTTTATGTACTGTATAGATCTTGCCCGACTCTCCCACTCACATAAAATACAACAGTACTTGGTATAGCGCATTTGTAGGCCCAACACCATTGATTTGACTTTTAGATCACCAAAAATCTGCCTAACGTTCTCTGAGTATTATATACCATCTAAAATTAATTTCATGATTTCATATGTTTCTTTAGTATGCAAAGCGTGACATAAGGGAATCGATGGTTGTGTGTTACCATTATGGAGAAGAACACCTTTTAAACCCAATTTTGAGGAGTCCATAAACAGCCATTCCAGTGGGTGGTATTCAATGTTAAAAGCGTTCACCAAGCCGTTTATGTTATTACAAAATGCAAGCTGGTTTTCGGATTTGAAATAGGGTATCAAGTTGTTCTGAAGAAAACAGCAGTATAAACTTACTTCGACATCCGGTTGAAGCAAATTCCATTGCTTAAATCTTGATCCCAGTAATTCCGCATTATCTTTTGTCAAATTTTAATCTCGTACAAGGTCACTGAGTTCATCTTGTGAAATTCTATGACGTTCGTCACCCGAAATCTGTGACGATTGTGAGGCTGTAGGCTCATTGCAGTTAACTTCCATTAAATTAATCTCTTCTTCAGAATCTTGGTGGTACTCTTCGGAAGGTCGAAGAACTGGTAAATCGGTTCTTGAACCTTGATTAGTGTGACAGTCTATAAACAAACAATTATCAGCAACAGACGTAACCAATTAAATTAAACTAACTTAATTCCAATCATTAATTGATTACTCATATTTATATAGTAGCTGATAGCTTTGATTAGTAATTAGGCGAGTATAGCAGTGACATTGTACAATGGTATTTTATTTTATTTATTTTAACTCCGTTATTTGAATTATTGTAAATATGTTATTCCGTACTTATCAAAAATAATTTCCCTTATTTATTTAAAATAAATTACGAAAAATTATTCTCAAATTTGGTTACTTCATAAAGGAGGTTGTATGTTTACATATTTCATATTTCTTATAGATTCATTATCTGAATTATCTTAGTATTCGTGTACTCGTATTCTATTAGACTCCACATCATCGGAACACCAAAAGGCAGTGAAATTTTATTTTTGTTTAGCTAATTAATCAAATTTGTGGAGCAAATTGTGCAACTAAAATGTGGTACCCACGATTTGTCTTAATTTTTTCATTTTAATTCCAAAATAATGGAAGTAAGCAGTTTCTAAAAGTTGAGTTATTGAGGGTCTTTGGTTAATATAGGTCACTTTACCACATATGTAGCAAAAATTGTCTGCACTATTAACACATTTACGCGAAATAATGAAAACTGAAGATTTTTCACTAAAAATGTCAAAAAAAACAAAAAAGAAAACGATAACAATTTCACATTTTAACTGTTAAACAGAACACAGTCACCGTTAGACGCAACAAACAAATAAGAAATAATAACATTTCCGCGGGTAATCCCTAAATATTTGGTATTATCATCATTAATGTGATATATCTATCCCGCTACCCCATATTATATTAAATATGGCACAAATGAACAATAAGAGCTAACTAAGAATTTCAACTTGTATATTTATCATCAGCGAGTGAAATACTATCAATATAGTACATTTTCATCTAAAAAGTAAATTTGATGTAGACCAGTATTAATTGAGTAATAAAATAATATATACGAAGAAACCACTTCTATACACGTATACATTCGTAAACGCCGAAGGAAGATGTACGAGTAGTATAAGTACATAATCTGTAGGAAGTCAGAGTAAAAACATGACTTTCATGCCACTCAACAAAAGTTATGTGCTGTCAAGTTAAGGATTGGTGTCTTTATTAGAATAAAAACTAATAAAAAACCAATTAATTGGATAAAAATAACAAATTAATTTTTAAAAAAAGAAGCCTGTTAAAACCAATTCTCATGCCAATCTGATAAAAGAAAACTGATAGATCCATTCTTGTTACTAAATAAACAAACGAACTTCTAGTTTACTTATATTTTAGAAATTACCATCATCAGATCACACCTAATTAATATTAGAAGTTGTATAATGATGGCTTTGTGATAACAGTGATTTCATTCCTATTCTCAAAATCTCAAATTTTACCCAAAAAACTTGCAGCTGCTTCCTCTTCTAGCCATATGAATTCTTCTTATCCGAATTCACTTAGTGTCCTACCTGCTATCACAATGCAATAATCATAATTATTGTTATATCCAATTTTACAGCTTTAACATCTTCGCTTATTGTTCCCATATTATCGGATGTTTTACAATCCAAACCTTACTCTGTTTGCATCTCCTTCATTTGAGGGAACAGAGTGGATTTGTGGCAGAGCCGTCGTTTGGCAGACTTCTATTTAATCTGTTAGCAGCCAGAGATGGATCCTAAGACCTACGGATCTAGGACCGCCTTGGGGCTCGCCCAGCCTTTTTAAAATAAGTAACATATGGGAAAACATCTGGGAGTTGAGCGTGATCTAGAACTAATCACCTCCCTGTACAATCGCTGTCCAAGAAGCGCTACTCTCTCTAACTGTACTAAACCTAAGACCCTTCATCGGCTGTAGTAGTACAGGTAACAAAAAATCAATTTGCTCCTTTGCTAAATTAAATTAAAAACATGTAAAAATGAGCAACCTTGTTTTAAATACAGGTGAACTCTCAAAAATTTCTGATAGTATGAATAATATTTCTAAATGTTAGCCAGAATCTGGCTGTCAGTAAAAACATAATTATTTTCAAATTGGATTAAAATCTCATTTACTATTTTATTTTGTTCTAAATTTTTCTTATATTTTAACCATTAGGAGAAAAGAAAATATCATAGATAAAATTACATTGGGCTAAAACTAGATAATTATCGGATGGCTTGTCCGTCATATTCCAGTAGGATTCCGCGGTTATTACTGCAATTTACTCTCTGATACTAGGAATTTCACTTGACGTGGATTCGGGTAATTGTAACAGGCTTTAACGGAGAATGGACTCCAATTTCTAAACCGATAGACGAACGGCACGGAGGAGGTGTTGTTCTGACCACGGCTGTCGAGCAACTTGTTGAATATGAGTACATCAATACTAACATAATACAGATATTGAATCTATAAGAAAAATTAAATATGTAAACATAAAACCTCCTTTAAGAAGTAACCAAATTTGAGGGCAATTTTTCGTAATTTAATTTAAAATAAATAAGGGAAATTATTTTTGATAAGTACGGAATAACATATTTACAATAATTCAACTAACGGAGTTCAAAAAAAAATACCATTGTATAACGTCACTCGCCTAATTACTAATCAAAGCTATCAGCGACTGTATAAATATGAGTAATCAATTAATGATTGAAATTATGTTAGTTTAATTTAATTGGTTATGTATGTTGCTGATAATTAATTGTTTACAGACTATCACGCTGATCAAGGTTCATGACAGTAGAAAGATGCATATATCTGGGAAATTAGTGATGTGCTTTTTGAAAATTGACCTTATTTTTTTTTAATCTAAAGCTGCATTAAATTGTTTGATTATTTAATGTATTTATTAAGGTAATCGAGGATAACAAACATTCATTCGTTAACGTCGCAGCAGACGCTTGAAGCAGGCCTTGGCCAGCTTAACCGCTCTTCCATGTCGTTACTACGACTGATAGATAGAGATGTTCTCTTCAGATCCTAGGCGACAGCATCCTTCTAAACATAGGAGTCCCCCTATAAACATGCAAAAAACATAGCATAACCCGCACTTAATCACCAAAATCCATTCGTTCTTCCGCTTCCCTACTGTTAAGTGACCCTATAAGTGTGGAAACATAATAGGTGTTACGACTGCTATGTTTATTTTAATCAGAATGCAGCTAAAAATCGACTTTGATTTACTTCAAATTATATTTCACAGTTTAGATTGGGTGCTTATAATTTATAATGAGTTCTCCTCCCTCCATAATAGATTCCTCCCCTATTTCTCCCAACACTAATAGGGTATTCTTAGGGCCGACTTTTATTTTATCTATAGTATTTTGCAGTTCTCCGTAAAAGTTTTCTTTGTCGTTGCACGAGGAAGAAGCTGTTGGGGCATAAATTTGAACCAGGAATAGTTTTTTATTTTTACCTATAGCAATAGTTAATACGGCTATTCTTGAACTGATTTCTTGAAAATCAATAACTTTTTTAACATATCTTTTATTAACTAAAAATCCCACGCCGCCTAACCCTTTAGTTGAATGTCTGTGCACGAGTAGCATACCATCCTTCGTATTAAGATCTTCTAAAGAGTATAATTTTCCTTCAATCATCAGTTCATCGTATCTAGTGCGATGAGGATTGCTTTGCACCCTTGCTCTTTTTTGGCTATCAGATATGGAAATAACTCTACACGGATTTTTCGTATTTCTTCTGATAGGTCTTCTTTAATATTAATATAATGATATCTCTCTTTTAATTTTTTCTTTGCTCTTAGGATATCATTTCTTAAAAATATTGATGTCAGAGTTACCAGACAGAGAGATCTCGAATTTTTAGTTGTAATTATCCTTTTATTAGTGATATCATATAATCATATATCACTCACCAGAAATCTTAAAATCTCAAGTACTTCTCCTTCCTTAGCCCTCCAGTTATCAGATTTAAATCCTGTAATGATCACATTAGTTTTCCTTTCTTGGTCTCATTTCTTTTCGATTTTTGAGATTCTGATATTTTGTTCTACCTGGTTTCTGTTGTTATTTTCAACTATTTGATTTATTTTCTGATCTAATGTGTCCAGTATTAGAAGTTTTTTTACTATTTCGTCCAATTTGGCTTCATAACCCATTATTATTGATCAAAATTCGTATGTTTATTTATAACCTTTGATGTAGTGACCAGGATGTCTGAGGCCAGTTGACTGGTAGGCTGGTGGTGGGGGCTGGCTTGCATCTTGTGTGGCGCTTAATGCAACTTGGATATTAATATCGTCTTGGTTGTCTCGTCATAAGACAAGATTATTTCCATGTTTTTATCCACAAAAAATCCTTGGAACCAGAACAAGTCGCAATCAGGAAGTTGCTGAATTTGTCCGTTAGAGTAACCATTCTTTAAGCTTAATAGCTGGCTCATCAAACTTTAATCCAGTAAATTTCGCTAACTTCTGCGAAGTTCTCTTGTTGAGTCAATCTGACCCCACCCTTTGTAAGAATTTCAAGTTTTATAGTTAGCACTGGTTTCATCTGTGGTAGTTATTATTCTAAAATTATCATTTAATATCTATATTAAATACTGTTCACTTCCATAAAACAGTATTTTGATAATCCTCTGTTTTTTATTAATTTTAAGTGATTGTAAATATTAAATATTGACTCGAACTAAACATATATTTTTTTAGTAAGGAAGGAAATAGTTGGGGTGCAGTCAAATTAAACACTAAAAAAGTGGGTACTTATTTTTTATTTGTGCCTACGTTTCGACCTACTTTGTGAAGAAGGGGTGGAGAAGACATTAAATTTACAGCAATAAACGAACAAATCGATAGAGGTATTTTCTCTGCATCCATTCTAGATCGTTGGTGTCAATGTTGGTCAATTAAGATTACTGGATTATAGATTCTAACAGAGCTTCCGGGATTCATTCCGAATAGACACAGGAAGAACATTGACCCTCATCAACCCATCTGTAATGCTTACAAGGCAGATGAATATATTATTATATACTACAATGCCATGGACGATTATCTATCGTAGATGTATAGAAAACTGGTATGTATGACGTTAACAAGCTAAAATCTGAATTGATAAAGAGGAAGAGATTTACTCCCTTTTTATGGACTATGTACGGAAATGGAAGGAGAAGGTGGGCCTCATTGCGCTCTTGGGAATGAGTGCATGTCTGGAGAGAGTATCTGGGAAAAAGCAGATAAGATTAAAGGAGAAAGATCTCCGTCAAGCCCTCCAGACGAAAAGGTATTGTGGGGAGTTAATGGAGTTACCAATCTGTCAATGACTGAAAGTAAATTGTTTATAAAATGTATTTGTAATCAGGAAGTTCCATCAATGCTTCCGTGTTGTCAGCAATGAGAACTTCCTTGCTCTCCCTTCTTAGTGATATGACTATATACAAGCTCTAGGGATAGAAGAAGATTAGAGAGCAGAGAGGTAGAGAGAATATGGTACGGCTAGAATAGATGTAAAGAGCCCCTAAGTTAGTTCTAGAGTAGTATATAAGTTACAATGCTATTCCATAATCAATAGTCTAACCAGTTAGTTCAATTCTGAAAGTCACTTTGTATATCTATGTTAAAACGTTCCATGTCACAATATATATAATTCTTTCTGACAAGTCGTCTATATTTTGTTAAATATGGTACAAACTTTTTTTTTTTTTTTTTTATTATTTATTTATTGATATTTACAACTATATTACAGTAATATAACAAGTAAATTGGCTGAGTGATACATAATGGCATGATATAATGACAAGTAGAGAAACTACCCACTGGTAGTACTCAAATCGCATGTTCAACTAAGAAGGTCACGTTGCCATCTTCTTCTCAGACGCCTCGGAGGATTATCGGGAATTGAAGAGGAAGCTAGGTTTGAAACTAGAGGGTTTGAGTGAAAATGAAGTTTGTTATGAAAGGATAGATACCGGGTTCGGGCCAAATCAGCAACAAATGGGACATTAAGGTCGTTATGGATGACTTTATTCTTAACAAAATAAGGAGCGTTGAGGATTTTACGAAGGATTTTGGACTGTAGGGATTGGATACGAGAGGAATTCGATGGCTTAGTGGAGCCCCAAAGCTCTACTCTGTAAGTCCAAATAGGTCGTATGATGGTCATGTAGATGAGTCTTTTGTAACTAATTGGGAGCTTAGAGCGTTTGTCTAGTAAGTGTTGAAGTAGCCTGAAACGTCGAGCGGTTTCTTGTCTTTTCAGTCTTATATGAGGGATTCCAGGTTAATCGTTTGTCGAGATGCAACCCTAAGTATCGGATCTGTTCTACAGGCACAAGTGGGATATTATTAAAGGATACTGAAGGGCAGGAAGTCATTGGTTTACGACGTAAGGTAAAAGTGATTTGATGGGATTTTTGAGAATTTATTTTAATTCTCCAGTTCTGGCACCATTCTTCAAGATCAGTGATATGGGATTGGAGGCTTTGGGATACAATAACTGGATTGGTATTGACTGATAATACACATGTATCATCAGCATATGTGGTAAGGATAGTATTAGGATGAGTTGGGATGTCAGCTGTATAAACTATATAAAGGATTGGGCCAAGGATACTACCTTGAGGAACACCAGCAGATTGGGAAAAGAGGGATGAATAGACATTATTATGGTTTACTTGGAAAGTTCTGTTTGTGAGATAGGATTGAAGGATGAGAAAGTAGGTAGGCGGTAGAAATTTACGGAGTTTATAGAGCAATCCCGGATACCAGACTCGGTCGAAGGCCTGTTCCACGTCAAGAAAGAAGCCCGAACAATATGATCCACGTTCTAATGCAGAGGAGACCACATCCACCACACGATGACATGGTACAAACTAAGCAGACTATTGCTCTTACCGGTACTTCTCCAATCCGTGAATGATCTGGAGTTCAGTGCATAGTAGAGACTGTACTGTTTTTTGGATAACGGTTGTGCAGGGTGGTTATTTAATCTAGATCACGCTCACCCGCCAGATCTTTCCCCTTAATTTAGGTGCTCTACCACTGAGCCACTTCGCTCTTCTATGCGGATTAAGACGGTATGAAAACGAAGATATCTTAAATTAAGTACCTAATTTTGTTTTCACATATGAAGTAAAGTCATAAGCCTGCACAAAATTAGCAAATAGTAGGTTTACGTTTATTATTTTAAAGGAGGATTTAGCGTAAGATTCTTTCTCCTTTCCATCTTTTTAAAACAGTTTCTTTTTATAATAATCTTAATTATTTTACGATTGTCTATAAAGTTCAACTCGTACTAAAGTTTATATATATTTCATCTATTTTTTCTATTATCAATATCAAGGTCATTTAAAGCCAGGCTACAAGTTAGTTGATGTAAATTGAATTATTTCTTGTTTTTTGTGGGGGGGGGGGTAACTAAAAAAAAATGAGTCTCAACAATCCCAAGCCATTTTTTCTGGCGGAGACATAATTAGTCCGGTCAATACGTGTCTGTATTCGAGAATAATTTGAATAGCAGAGCCAACCCGAGCCCCCTACTAAAGCTGAATTTGCCGCTTGCATATGTATAAGCGTTTTGATGTTGTTTCAACATGCCTCTTATTCCACTACGGACGGTCCTCTCTTCCTGCGGTTCTCCTTATATTTTTCGACATGTTTACACAAGTTCCCTTACTTAAGTATTAAAAGTTCATTTATTATCAATTGGCTAAGTTCAAAGTAAAAACCTACCATCATAAGACTTTCAACACCACAGATGTCACTAAATAGTCAATCTACCTAAAGAAATAGCAAATATGATCTCTGAACTATTGAATATGTCAGAACAGGATAAGAGGCTATTCCTCTACTTCATGTTTTCTCAGGCATACCTAAAATGGTCACAAATACAGTTTGTTTATAAATCCAAGTTATTCCGAACCAGACAATTTATTTATTGATGGGGCGACCTGTGGTGTGGTGGTTAGTATTAAAGTCTAAGATCGCACGTTCGTATCCCGGCAGGTGGCACTAGGATTTTATAAAGGGAGTAAACGGTCCATTATTATGTCGTCCACGGGAAGGGACGTAAAATGGGGGTCCCGAGCCTGCGCTATGTCAGGTTCTCGTTTAAGATCGTATAAAGACTCCCATTTTACCATCCTTTGATTAGCCATAGCAGCATAAAGTGAACAAGCAAACAATTCCCTATCCAAGTTATAGCAGATTCAAAGAAATTTACCTAGCTTCGCAAAAAAAACAAAAAAAAACAATATACTGCTTGACGCTAGAAATAGCAACTGAGGTAGAAAAAGGAGAGAAGAAATCTATCTCTTGACAGAAGCAGGCTGAATATCTGGACTCACTAACTCTCACTTTTTTTCCGTAGTTCTCTGTTGTCCTGATCACTTCAAGGTTTCCCAGAAAAATAAATATATTTTTGACTACGCTTAACTTGGAATTCTCATACTAGTCTGAAACGACAAGAAACAGTTCGGCCGTTTAATGCTACTTCAACATTTAGTAGACAAACGTTCTAAGCTACCAATTAATTACAAAAGACTCATATACATGACAATCATTTGATCCATCTGGAGTTACGGATTATAGCTTTGTGGCTCCACGACCCATTCAATTCCCCCGTATCCAATCCTTCGTGATATCCTCAACACTCCTTACTTTTTTTTTTAATACCAGTACTGGATAGTTTCTCTACTTGTCTTTATTCATGCCAATGTGGACCATTCCTATCATATACTTGTTGGACTGTTGTAAATTTTAATGAATAAATTATAAAAAATACATATATTTTTGCCAGTTTGGAACAAAACATATAAATATATTTTTGATAAAGGAAGAATCGTGAGGCAGATGGATAAATAAACGGTTCACGAATTAAAAAAAAGAGTATTCTTGACTTCGTTAGTCGTCTGAAACTGTGATACGTCTCAATTACTAACCTCATGCTTAAAATGATAACGCATAGAGCTCAGAAGTTCTGTTTTTTATTTGAGTATAAAAGATTCATCTTGGCCAAACAGCTCAGGTGGGAGTGAAGAGGACGGCCATAGGCAGGTGTGTCGAATCCAGTGTAAGTTGAGGTTAGGTTTTTCTCTTGGGAAATCAAGTGACCTCCTCCACGGCTATCAACTTCGCCTTCATTCCAGTCCGGCTCAATTCCACCCTCACTGGAGGCAAATCTGACGAAGTGTCTGCAGAGTCCGTATATTTCTTTCCACTCCCTTCCGGCATATTGCACACTGGGGATTAGACAATTGATTTACTTTTTTTTTCTCGAATCAGTACCTGTAAACAATTTTGATTTATGGCGGATTAAAACTATAATGACCGCTATTTTACGCAGTTAAGTGTCTCCGGGCAGTATTTTTAAAGAATTGATTTAAAAAAACTTTATGAAATTTCATTTAATAATACAAGGTGTACGAATAAACAGTTTGACAATGAATCGACATCGAGAACAACATATTTACCCATATACAACGGAATTTGTCAAATGTTACTCATAAGATATGTAGGTTTTCTAATTTTATTCTGATAACAAACGCAACAATCTTTTTAATTTATAATTCCTTCCTTTATTTCCTTCTCCGTTTTCTTTTTATTTCTGATATTATAACTAATTGATGTTTTATTCCTCCGGGTTGGATCAGAACGAATGACGCCAGTTTAGTAGGGGGCGAACTGTGGTCTAGTGGTTAGCATAACAACCTATGTAAACAGTTTAAAGGGAGTAAAAAATCCGTGGTCACAACGTCCTTTGGAAGGAACGTTAAACGGGGGTCCCAAGACTGTACGATGGTCCCATTAAAATCTCTATCCTTATTAATTTAGAGCACCCACTGTAGCATCGTCCGATTAGCCATAGCAGCACATTGTGGCCGTCCTGTTGGTGTGAGAGTCCTGAAAAATAGGTTAGTGCAGTATTTCATGTGTCTACGTTAAGGTGCCCATACACGGTCAATATTACTAACAGTATTGGAATGACGAAAATACTGAGGAATCACCCTTCAGTATTTTTATGCCATACACGATCAATATTACTGTCAGTATTTAACTCATTTTCCATATCTTGATGTGTCAACTCAGGGATATATTTATGATCTTATCTTGATTACAATGTTTAGTATTGTAACAATCTACTTTCTTTTTATGTATGTTTACTATTCTGTTATTTTTATGTACTATTATTTTTGTAAAACTTCTAACCAATCTCTCTCTGTATTTTACTCATTTAAAAATCAGAAATAAATTAATAAAAACTCAGCTCACAGTTAGCTCGCGATAAGAACAATCATATTTTTCTCACGCTGATTTATACCTACTTTTTTAATGGATAGAGCGTGCTGAGCAATTGTGATCGCCATGGCATTGCAAAAAAATGCTTGTGGGTGAAGGATTGGCTATTGGACAGAGATAAGTTCACCCATTTAAACTTTATCAACGAGATTTCAGTAAAGGAACAATCATATTACTAAAATTATTTTCGGATGAATGAAAACTTATTAAATATGGCTTCTCCTCATTTAAAAAAAAACAAGATACAAATATGAGGGAAAGTATATGCCCAAAACAACGGTTGGCAGTTACCCTACGCTATTTAGCAACAGGCCGAAATTTTGAGGACTAAAAAGTTTTCAACGCTAATTTCTCCATCAGCCGGATTGTGATAAAACCCTGTGGTAAAAGCTCTCATTTAGACGCTAGGAAAAATATTTTTTTTTTCGATATAAAATACACAATTTTACGTATAAAATTAAGTTCCACCCTGCTGTTATAAGAAAAAAATGAAGTTTTAAGAAAAACATTACATAAATCATTTATAACTTTTGAAAAATGTGGCTGTTTTCTTTATTACATCGGAAATCTGTCGATGCGTCGCACTCAACAGCTACAAAATACTGAGGAATGAAAGAAACGGGCATACACGATCAGTTGTACTGTCTGTATCCCCTCCCCTACGCCGGGACGAACTAAAGAATGATGGAGTGATGGTTCACTCATCAATACCCTACTTCAGTATATCAGTATTGCCCTTACATGATCAGTATTACTGACAGTATCTGACTATACTGTCAGTAATATTGATCGTGTAAGGGCCCCTTTAGGTGAAGTCTGTTTCTGTCGGTATGTCGAGAGTAGTGTGTAGGAGATCTGTTTTTGTTTTTGCTAATCGTTGCAGTATGCCATTCTGGAACTGTTGCAGATTCTTCGCTGTTGGAGGCGTGATGTTTCCTAACAATGGTGGTCCGTAAAGAAGAGCCAGTCTAAGGATGCTTTTGTAGATTGTAAGTTTGAGGTGGAGGGATAGGTTAGGGTTTGTGCATTATAAGCAGGTGATTAAGTCTGTACGAAAAAGAAATATTTGTGTTCCTACTGCGGTGTGAGGAAGCGAGCGATAAAGACAAATGGTTCTTATGAGTCATATCTTCTTGAGTGATATTCTAAGCCTAACTAATTAGTTTATCAAAAAACTCTCTCTCACTCTTTCTCTCTCTATTACGTGGAACTTTGTGCGAAAACCAAATAACCGAGCAGGACCTTTTTATGATTACTTAATTATAACTATATTACTTAATTATTATGACAACGACTCCTGGAAAACAACCTTGACAAACGTTAAAATGTTTACTTCAATTACCAGAGGAGAGGAAAAAATATAATGTAATATTCAGTGGCAATATGTTTTTCACAAAGCTTTTTATTAGGAATTCCTTAATAAAGTATTTTTCTCTGAGGAATCCTTTGACGAAATAAAAAGGTAGAGAGATCCTACGGGACTGAAATTTTATTCAACGAGATGTTTCTCTCTCCTTTTCGGTTTCCAAATTAGCCATTCATTTTCTTGCTCTTGAAGGAATGATCTTTATTTATTTATATATATTTTTTTTTAATGAAGGAATTATATCTATACGTATTATATTTTCATCTTTTGAAGGAATCATTTACACTGCTTTTTATTCTCTTTTATTTATTTATTTTTCGACCAGATTCATCTATCACACTGGGAAATATCTAATATTGGATAATGTTAAGCTGGTCGGTAGATATCATGGATAACTGTATATCTGATGGACTAACCAAAAATTAAAACAGACCACATAAGCTATGGTAAGTAGGTTTGAACTCCCTGATTTACAAGTCACAAAATATCAACAGTATTTTTGTACAAATATTATGAATTTAACGCTATGCTGATTCTTGGGATCCAGGGCGCAATTAGAAAAAAAGTTACAAGGATCTGGACCTTAAACAGTAAAAGAAACGAGTTAGTATCGTATATTATATCATAGATGTTGTGGCACTTAGAGAAAACGTATCTGATGAGGGCATGTTCTTAGAATAGGAAGTACACTGTTTCAGTTTCTGATTAGGAACACATTGCTTTCAGAATTTATGAAAGTATAGATGTTAGGTGAGACGATATAAATCTGCATATTTCAGATGCATTACTTCAAGATATAAAGATATATTTCCTAGGATGATGAAGACAGTAATGACATACGATCGAGGAACTGCAGTACTTAGGAAAACACTGTTAAGCATAATGGGACGAAAACCTCAAAGGTGGAAAGGGATGAAGTATGTAATCGCATAAACGGTCGGGTGAATATTAAATTAGGTTATTAAGTCATATTAAATATATTAGTTTTTAACATCTGACAATTAGATGTAAGAAAGAATTTATTTTGAGAAGTTTTAATTTACTTTCATAATAATTACATTAATTTCAGCCAAATAATATTTCATAAGTATGAAATAAAACATCATTCAAGTTCACACGGCTCTTGATATTAATTCACTTCCATTAAACAGGTTTAACATGCACCCAGAACAAAACGATGCTTACCCTGCCAACATGTCGGAACAAACTTAAGTTCTTGGTATCTTGTAACTGTTGTGTAGAGCCTTAGGCAGTAAATTCTACATAGCATGACTTAAGACTTGATAAACACTACATTACAGTGATTAAGAAGTATGACAAAATATAAAAATATACCTATTTTTCAACAGTGTCGAAAGGGTAAAACATAGAGTTCGAAGATCCACAAGGTAGTATCCTTGGCCCAATCCTTTATACAGCTGACATCCAAACTCATCCTAATACTATCCTTACCACGTATCCTGATGATACATGTGTATTATCAGTCAACACCGATCCAGTTATTGTATCCCAAAGCCTCCAATCCCATATCACTGATCTTGGAGAATGGTGTCAAAACTGGAGAATTAAAATAAATTCTCAAAAATCGCATCAAATCACTTTTACCTTACGTCGTAAACTAATGACTTCCTGCCCTTCAATATCCTTTAATAATATCCCACTTGTTGCATCCAAGTTGCATCTTGACAAACGATTAAACTGGAATCCTCATACGAAACTGAAAAAACAAGAAACCGCTCTACGTTTCAGGCTACTTCTACACTTACTAGACAAACGCTCTAAGCTCCCAACTAATTACAAAAGACCCATCTACATGACCATCGTACGACCTATTTGGACGTAGAGGTTTGGGGCTCCACTATGCCATCGAATTCCTCTCGTATTCAATCCCTACAATCCAAAATCCTTCGTAAAATCCTCAATGCTCCTTATTTTGTTAAGAATGAAGTCATCCATGGCCTTAGTGTCCCATTTGTTGCTGATTTGGCCCGAACCCGCTATCTATCCTTTCATAACAAACTTTATTTCCACTCAAACCCTCTAGTTTCAAACCTAGCTTCCTCTACAATTCCCGATAATCCTCCGAGGCGTCCGAAAAGAAGACGGCCCCGTGACCTTCTTAGCTGAACTTGCGATTTGAGTACTACCAGTGGGTAGTTTCTCTACTTGTCATTTTCACATGTCATTATGTATCGCTTAGCCTATTTACTTGATGTATTATTGTAATACAGTTGTAAATATCAAAAAATAAAAAGTTCAAAGGTACGTCGTTTCCACCTAATTTAGTCGATACAAAAATTAGTTTTACGATCTCACCTTCAATCAACTAAAATCCATGAAAAGCAATGTATTTAAAAACATACGAAATGTTTGAGAGACTGGCGTTCTTTATGGGATCCATTGATAATTTAACTCAATGTCATCAAGAACTTATTAATAATTCTTCTGTTACAAACAGACACACAACGAGAAGTAATTACTCCATTATGCTCGACTGTTAATGCTAAAAGTATTACATTACAAGTATTATATGAGCCGTTGAATGCACAAATTGATTAACTCCATAAAACAAAAAGTAGAGAAAATGTGTGCATTGTTTTGTTTTTATTAATTCCCTTAATAATAAAAATTCAAATTAATATTGTAGAATACATAAATAAAGATGTGGCCTTCATCTAAAAGTATATAACACTAATAAAAAAGAGTATCAAAAAAGCTATAGTCAGAAATATTATAATTTTTATGTGATCGGTGGAGTTAATCGATATGGCAAGTAAAAGTAATAAATTTAAATTCAGTGTTTATATTTTAAAGTTTCTTATCACAAAAAAAGTTGGTTGTTAGATATTCTTATTAAAAATTTTCCATAATTTGTTAGTTACAAAAATTAATATTAACAGTTTTGTTATACTTTATTATTATTTGTGATTAATTCGTCAGCATTAAGTTACGTCTTCTTCATCAGCTGTATTTAAGGGCTCGTCATTTCGATTTCTTCGTAAGTTTTTAAAGAAATCTGTATAACAGGAGGAATGAATTTTTGCAGATCCATCCAGTCTGTCCTTGTTTGGCTTGTTACAGATATACCTTTAGGATATAATAAAGACTGATCCACATTTTTCGAACTTTGTGGTCTATCTGCCTGAGGCCTATCAGATTTCCTTAGATTTCATTAAATTTTAAGTATTTATAATAGTCACATTTAAATTGGAAAATGTGTGGTTTGGATCTTTCTAACTAGATCAAATTCACCATTTAGCGCTTATTTGTACGTTTAAATGGTAATATTGCAACGATTTGGATTAGAGTAGGAAGTTGATCAAAATGTCCTCTGAAAAAAATTATTTATTATTCAGAGGCCAAAAAAATGTTGTCATTTAATGACGTTGACATTTATTGTTTGGGAAAAATTGACACTTGAATTTAAGATTTTTCAAAAAGTGGAGTTAGTGAATCTGTGCAGTGAACGGATCATATACTGTTATATTATAAAAAAAAGAAGAAATTGTAACTGTTCCAGTAGACCAACTCCCCTTTAAGCCACAGCTGTAACGTAATACTGACGTATTTTCTGTGAGCAATTTTAATCCAGTTATTACTATTCCAGTTTTTTTTTTCTAAATTTTAATTTTCAAAATGTTCATAATTAATTCCTCTGCCAGTATGCCATTTGTTTTCGACGTAAATGTATTAATTTGCTTTTAAATTCTCAATAAAATTCTTCAAATATATTCTTAATCGCCAGAATACTTTATTTTGTATGACATTACTACAAATATTGTATTTTATTTGTTATTAATTTTTAAATATTTTTATTTGAAAAGAAAAGATATATCTAGGACCAGGACTGGAACCCGGGTCGTCCAGATCGTTAGTCTGGAACTCTACCATTTGGGATCAGTGAAAAGAAAGGATATGACCACGACCGGGAGGCGTGCTTGATTGGGCCAGGATAGCTCAAGTAGCTATGCCGTGGAAATGGTAGAGTTCCAGACTAGCGATCTGGACGTCCCGGGTTCGAGTTCCGGTCCTGGACATATCTTTTCTTTTCAAATAAAAATTACTACGAATAATTAAGTACAGAATTAATTAAAATAATATGATATTTAGTTAATTGAAATTGTCATAAATTGAAGTAATAATCTTTTCTCTTCCTCCTGTTAATAATTTTGTATAAGTCATATACAAATATATTAATCAATAAACATACGTTATAATTATTTTGTGAGGTATAAAATTATTTGATTTTCTTCCTATAGTAACTGCTAGGAATTATATGATGATTATATTATTACTAAGGATACAAAATATGTAAATAATGTCAATTGTTTAAATAATACTAAATAAAATAAGGAAAAAATACATGTTTGTAGAATCATCATTTTTTAATTTATTTTATATTAATTTACTATTGTATTTGTTATTAATATTTTTTTTTCTTTTCCTCATAATTATTACAATATTTTATTAACCATTGCTTCTCCTAGATTCATCTTATCGATAGCAGTAGTTGTAAAAAACTCACTCTTTCTGGTAGATTATATTTAAATGTCTTGTTTCTATATTTGGTGTTATGTATATGCCTTATTCTTGTTTTCTTAGACATTATTTCCTTGGGATCGGTCTTCAACCGGCCTGATTCAAGGGGGATCACTATAGATATACTACAATCCATATGTTTTCAGGAGGATTGAATAGTTAAGAATGGTCAAAGGAGATTATATACAATCTTTTTACAAACAAAAATGTATTGCATAACTAATTTAGAATCGAAATAAGATCAATTAGCTTTCATTGGGTACTTCATTTAACCTCTAGATTCTAGGTAGTTATGACTTTAAACATGAGCAAACATGTAACTTACAACTATGTAGTTAATTACATAGTAGGTACTAATGAAGGCTAACAGATAGTTATTCATGCTAATAAATTTATTCTGAGGATGTATGTCCAAAGCATTGTAGATATGCTTGTATTAGAAATCAGTTTTTAAATTTAGTATTATATTTTTTATCCGTTTTAGAAATTAGAAAGAAGGTTTATTGAAAGATCCCAAGATTGTGGAGTTGAAGCAGCTCGGAAATAGTTAAGTGATTCTCGTCTTGTAGCCGCAATGGCCAGAAGGCCCAGAACATCAGATCCTAACGACGCCCTATATCTCTTTATGTTTGCTTCTGCCTAAAGTATATTTTCCCTAATAGGGCTCGTTGGCATAACCTCAATTTGTAACACACTTTAGTGACTTGATATGTTAGCAAATAGAGAAAGGTAGAGCATATACTATAATATATAATTATTTTGATATTCTATGTATGCAAATATACTTTGTTATAAATGTATCTCTACTATCTTATAGCTCTTAAAAGTACATCAAATAATTTTACATCAGCGTGATTTAAAAAAATGTCACTACTATTTGCAGGGCACTATGGATGTTATTATCATTTAACGAACTTACTATGCTGTTTCAAGTAAATTATGAATCATTTTTTGACACCAGTTAAATTATACAATGAACGTTGCCGTGGTTTTAATATTCTTATCATTCAGATATTCCAAGTGAAAAATATCCAGCCTTAATGTCACCCTTACAGGGAGGATAATCTGTCAGGGTACATTTCCCTTAGGACCGAAATACTTACATCCAATTATATAAACATAATTTATTACGTTTAGTATTATATTAGTAGTATATTTTATCGTTCATGAACCAATTACCGTTAATTTGAATATTAGATAAATGGCTGGCAAAGGATTGTTTGAAAAAAATTGAATATAGAACTGTATTAAACGTTTAGGAGTGCCTCAATTTCCTAATTGAAACATGGTAGGAATGACTTACTGATGACGGATTTTAACAGATATATTATATAAATGACTTAGGAGAGAGACAAGTATTTACTAAAAATTAAATAAAATTGATAATTTATAAACATAATAATATACGTATTAATATATGAATGAATGAACGCGTTTATTTAACCAAATATAGATTTACAATATAAAATCATAAAAATTTAACAAAAAAACTACACAGTGGGTAAGGCATCTGTCGTTCATTCGTATATAAGGTATTCCTGAAAAATAAGACTAAATATTTTTTTGCTATTTACTCCTCAATATTTCTCATTTTGTTAACAATTTTTCATATATATAAAATAATATAATAATTTTAGCCCTGTTGACGGCTCACAAGTTCGAGTAGAACATTGCAAATAGAATAAAAAATGCCACATCGATTGAACCCTGATTATTTTTAAAATATCTTCACACCCGTTCATCTTTTCCCAATGGTATACTATTAGCAATTAATACGCAATAATTTGTTAATTATCTTATACCTTTTTTATAGTTTGAAATAAATTATTTTTGAATCTGTGAAATAAAGTGGGTTTTAGATTAAAACTGAATTCATTTTGATGAAAAGGTATTTTCAATTCAGTCTGTTTATTGCCCTGTCGTTTGGCCTTATTCCAAATACGAACCATGGTCTTGAAGAAAAATGGATACTCTGCCAACCATGAAGTGCCGAAACACCTTACGGTTCCAAATGCGTTTGTTAATCTCCAAGACTTGTCCAATCCTATAAGGGCTTACAACTATATAAATCTTTCTTTATTTCAACATGTTTCTTTGTCTAACCAGGTAGCCATATCATTTGATAGGGCGAAGAAAATAATTCTGAATTATATTCAAGAAAACCATAGGTAATTCTACAATGACACCTGAGCATCTTGAAAGCACCCAGCCCAAATCGTTGTTTCGAGATTAACATATTGATCATTTTTTTTTAATAGATAACTCTTCTGTTAAATTAATAAATTCATCGCTTTTTTGTAAATTCGATAAGAAAAAATAATTGTTTGTCTTAGTCTCTTCCTGTACAATATTATTCACAATATTTGTCTACTACCTAATCATTTTCTTTACTTACCAGAAATATATCACTAAATTCCACCGAAATTAATAAGGTCTGAATCTTTATTTAGGTTTTTTAATGGAAAATCAAGTTTATATCATTTGATAGGGAATTGATTTTGTAATGAATGATTCTACATAAAATTACTGTAATAATTTAGATTTTACTCCCAAAAAATGCTATTCGCATAAATAATTGTAAAGTTTTTTCGCAAAATATTTTTTTTAGATGGTCAAGAATTGTAGTAAAAATAGGTAAAATACTATTTTATCAAATTACTTCCATAGGCTGCTCTTCAGCATTAACCAACTACGAGTCAATTGACCTTAAATTAAATAAAAAATTACAATCATTAGCATCAAAATTATTTACAAACAAATAAAAAAAAAAACTTGTACCACTACAACCCATGAAGGGCCTGGGGTTCAGTAAATGGGAGATACTGTACTGTTTCATGGACAACGGTTCTGCAAGGAGGTGACTTGTCCTAGGTCACGCTCAACCGCCAGGTTTTCCCCCTTATTTTGTGTACCCAATTTTTATAATATTTTATAGAGGCTGGGTGGGCCCTAGGAGACCCCTAGATCCTATATGATCCATCTCCCGCTGTAAACAGACTAATTAAAAGTCATGGCCTGCAGCGGGATTCGAACCAGGATTTCCGGCATGGCAACTCAGTGGTCTACCACTGAGGCACTCCACTGTTATTCTACTAAAAATGTGTCCTGTAATTTATGAAAATGATAATTTGTTTGTAAAAAATTTTGATGCTAATGATTGTAATGTTTAATTTACTTTAAGTTGATTTGACTCGTAGTTGATTAATGCTGAAGAACAGCCTTTGGAAGCAATTTGATGAAAGCGTTGGGTAAAATAATTAATTTAGTTTAAATATGGTTGCTTCCATACATATTAAAACAAATACTTTTAAGTATGCGCTAATTAGAAAAGTTTTTCCTGTTGCAATTTCTCTCCAGTCGTAAAACGTTAAAGTTCTGCATTTGACGAAAAGTTTGTTTTAGTTTTTTTTTTCTTAATTAAGGAAGTCTCTCGCGCTCAATAACGAACTTGTACAATATTGTATCCAACAAAGAAGAAAATAAGGAGAGCCCGACAGCAATTTAAACTGGAAAAAACACAAAACGTAGCAAGAGGGGGGAGCTGAAAAGGGAGAGAGAATGCAGATAAAAGAGGGAGAGAAAGTCGGGTCACGTAACTGCTCACATGAGCTGACATTTCAATCTAAATATGGCCGCTAGCCAGCTACACTTCTGTCAGGTTATAGCTGCTTATTAATAATTAGAGTGCTGCAATTAGAAAAGTAATCAGCTGATGCATAGTTTTAACTATTGATCAAATACCAAATGAGAAGACAATGAATAGGCCTGATGCAATGAGGAGGTATAAAAAACTCTGTACCACTACAAACCATAACGCGTCTTGGATTCAGTGCGTGGTATAGATTTTACTGTTTCTTGGACAACGGATATGCAGCGAGGTGGTTCGTACTGGATCACACTCACCCGCTAGGCGATCCCTAGGGGTTCCTGGATCCCATAAGGTCCATCTCCAACTGCTGAAAATTAAATAAAAGTCTGCCAATGAGGGGGATTTGAACTCTGGACATGCGGTGCTGTAACTCAGTGCTCTATCACTGAGCCACTCCGCTCCCTAAAAAAGAGGTATAACTATTCTAAAAGATTTTTGGCAAATGTACTATTTTGTATCAATAATTTATCGCATCGATATTTACATTATTTTATTATTTATATTTTAATAACTATACACTTTATTTTACTCGACCTATTAAATACACAGGGAGAGGAGTGGCTCAGTGGTAGAGCACTGAGTTACCATGCCGGAATTCCTAGTTAAAATCGCACTGCAGGCCATGACTTTTATTTAGTCTGTTTGCAGCGGGAGATGGATCATATAGTATCTAGGACCCTCCTGGGGCCCACCCAGCCTCTATAAAATATTATAAAAATAGGGTACCCAAAATAAGGGGGAAAAATCTGGGGGTCGAGCGTGACCTAGGATAAGTCACCTCCTTGCAGAACCGTTGTCCATGAAACAGTACAGTCTCTACCATGTACTGAACCCCAGACCCTTATGGGTTGTAGTGGTACAGGTTTTTTTTTTTTATTAAATACACACGTTGTTGCAATGGGAGTATTTTTTCAATCCATTTTTTACAATGAAGTAAGACAAATATTTCTAATTTTTGTGGAATAAAGGACTCTGCAACAGTCAATATTATTTTACACTACATGGAAGTTACTATTTAGACTGAAAATATTGTCTGTATGTGAATTAACAATGAGGGAAATTGATTTTGTATGATTTAAAAACATACACTTCTCGTTTTAATATTATTTCCCAATTGGAAAAATAGGAGCCACATTTTTGAGGGAAATATTGTCCATGATAAACGATAACATTTTTTACTGATGAACAAGCACAAGTCAAATCGTTGAACTAGAACTACTCGGTCAATAAAGATTACTTAGTGTGGTAAAAATCATATTCTGTTTTAATATAAATTCGTACTGTAGGTAATGTAGATAAGATATTTGTCTATTTGCTATTATGGCTTTTTTTAAGTGTTTTATATAAATTCATGTTAAATATTTTCAGAGAATGTATTGTCAAGACCAATTTTTATATTTTTGTATGTCCAGATGAATCTATAATAATAACAATAATAAAACAAATAACAAGAAAATAGATTTCCATCGTTGTTATCGTGGCAAAATAACAATGTGTATATGCCTAAAAAAACAACAGGTTTTTGCGCTATGAAAGAAAAAAAAGTTTAGTCATGCTGAATGAATATTATATGAACAATGATAATTATTTACTACTTCAATTCATTTTATAAGAAGTGATTGTATTGATTTTTTTAAACCAAAAATTGAATGAACTGGTGCAGGCAGAACATGATTCGTTTTGAAGGGTATGAGTATGACTGCACAGGCAGAACAGCCGTCATTTGGACGTGCTATGTTCAGAAAGAAGGCAACTTGCCTCAAAACAAAGTGGTAGAGGGTTCCCGAAGTGATGCGGTCGCGTGTCGATATTTGACTGAAGATGTCACTAAGACCCAGCCTTGTGCTGCACCCGCGCGCGATCTTATCGATAAAACTGTGAAACAATCCCGTAATTTTGACGTGTGTTCCGTTCAACGGTTTAAATAACGTGGTATGTACGATTGATAAGCGAATTGGTAATTATTGGTAAATTAGTAACAAAAATTAATTAATTGCATTATCTTTTGTTAACCTCTTTTCGGTCCAATGCTTCTTTTTTCAATCTTTACTTTCCACGAATAAATATTTTAAAAATAAACTGTGCTAATTCAAGAGCTTAATTGTATCATAAAAAAAATTCAAGTCTGTTTCTATAATTTATCTTTCCAGTTAAAGGCCCTCTCATAAACATTATTAAATTTTTAATTTCATTATAGTAATTTTTCCTCTTGACTTTTCGAGTCCATTCTTTCTTATTTACGAAATTAAGACACTTTATGATTGTTTAAACCAGAATACATAAAAAGTTACCAGTTCGGAATGGAAATTTATCCTGGAGATCAAACTAGTCATTTTTTTTTTTAGTTTTTTAGTGTTCTTAGTTGTTCGAAATCTTAAACGATGCAGATCGAGTCAAAACAGACCCTTGATGAATTATGTATTATTGGCATTGGTTCGGGAGCTGGGATCGACGGCAACGTTATCGTTCGATTGTGGAGCCTCGAACTTAGGAATCGATTTATGCTGAATTATTGTCATTTGCTTTGAACCATAACATTGATATTACTTATTTAAAAAATACAAATGTAGTTGTTACTTGAAATCGTGAAATATCAAATACTTTATGCTAATAATGGGTGCATTTCACACGTGGATAGCCTTGGATAAAAATATAGAGATTGGAGAGATTCAAATTTAAATAAAGCTAATATAAATGCAGCAGTAAAATTATAACCTCATTGGTATATTTCACGAAATGATTTAAACCTAAGTAAATATTCAACCAGCCAGATTAAATGAGATATGTTATTTAATGATAAACTTCTAAATTCAATACAGCTAAATATTGTATGAATTTTATATCAATTAGCAATTGGTTGGCAACTAGAAAAAAATGCATTTTTTATCACATTCGATATTTGTGATTAAAAATCAATCCGTTAGAAAATGAAATACGTATTTCTTTCCAAATTTGATGTTTTGAATTAATAATACGTAATGAATAAAAGTAAGAGAAAGAACAACTAAAGAAATATATTTGTTTACATTGTAAAGTATATTGTATAAAATTTCGAAATATAAATTCAACAGATATTACACGTGTTGAATTTATGTAGTGTGGAATATGTTTTGGTCTCATAAAGAAAACTAATAAATAATATCCACTGTATAGTTTATAATGAAAATATTTTAATCAAAGTGTTAGATCGAAAGTGACGACCGCAATTTTAATTATTAGTATCTATTTTAATATATAATCGTTTTTGTAAACTAAAAGTTGAATACTTTTCAATTATATAATACAATATTTTTCATTTTATTTAAAAATTAATATATACTTAGATCCTAAGGAAACTTTGATGTCATCATGACATTCTAAAGTAAATTTAACTACTTCTTTAAATAATTATCTATCATTAATATTTGAGACATAATTATGTTAATATATCTATGATTTATGATATTATATGTCTTATATTTAAGTTTATTATGATTTCATAAAAAAAAGTATATATTGATATATGAGTGATTTATAACAAGAAAGAATTGCTCGAAATCTTGACTAATTGCACTTCCACTGGCTACAGTATTAGTAGAAAAGTTAAATAATTAGTTTTTAGTATAAGAGCACTCGTAAATATTACATAAAGGTGTGATAAAACATACCTAATCAATATTTATTTCTATCTGCGAATAATGGTCCGCCTGTAAAAGAATATTTATAGCTCTACTCTAGAGGAAACTTATCCGAGGAAGATTGTTTAATAATTAATATTAACTGTTCTAATTAACATTTTCCACGGCGGATTTCCTCCAGACTTAGTATTCACGACCCATCTCACATTTTCGCGGTTCATATAGCATTCATCAACACAAATTATCCTTAAACACATTGGATGCTAATGCAACGATTCATAATTCCATCTTATTACATAAGATTAGATCATTATTTTTATATTAATTTGAGGAGAAATTAATATATACTATAACTGATTTATATTTTTTTACTTAGTGCTTTGTTAAAACCTATGTAATCATGATGGAAATTAATTTACCGTTCTACATTGTTCTCTTCCTTTTTAAACATACTGATATTGAATACTTTTCAATACATAATAGCATTCTTTTATTCTCACTTTACAGTTTCTGTCCGACAGTCATACGATCTTCTTGATTTATATTTTCTTGATAAGTGTCTTGATCCTAATAATACCCTTAACACGTATGCATATGTCCATTATCAGTCAACACTTATCCAGTTATGGCATCCCATACTCTTCAATCGTATATCACTCACCTGGATCGTATATCAAATGGTGTCAAAACTGGAGGATTAAAATAAATTCCCACAAATCATGTCGAATCACATTTACTCTCAGTCATAATCAATGACTTTCTCTCTTTTAGTACAGTTTAATAACATCCCACTGATTATAGTAGTATAGGTACTGTTTTTAGGATTACAACTTGACAAACGCTTGACTTGAAATCCTCATACTAGACTGAAACGACAAGAAACAGGTCACCGCTTCAGTCTTTTTCAACATTTACTAGGTCAAGGACAAATCACAATCCTGTACAACAGTTGTCCATGAAACAGTATAGCCTCTACCGCTTACCCTTCAAGGGTTATAGTGGTACAAGTAAAGAAAACTAAAGTAGTTTACTCATGGCTAGCAACTAGATCCACCCGCGAGCCATACTATACCGCTTTAAAAGTACTTTACATGTTCAACCAGGTAAGAACCTTTAACTTTAACTAAACTTATCAGTCCTATAAAAAATAACCTAAACAATATTTCTCCCTTTCTGTTGTATTATCCAGTTGTAAGAATAGTGCTCACTGTACCATTGAGTTTTGTCGAAGTTAAATACAATTAATGATGGTCGTAGGAGAGGAAACTAGTGGTTGTTTTATTAGGCTTCAGTTATACCTCTATGGAACAATCATCGGCTTAATGAAAATTTAATTCAATTATTTATCCGATGCATTAATGATAATTTTGCATAATTCTATAGAGGTAGTAAGATCCATAAAGCGGTGGGGGGGGGGGGTAGAGGCAGGGGGTGGTGGAACAAGAACTCACCTCCTCCATTACTATTCATAGTTTGATGCAGATGCTTCCTCTCATTGCTATTCAAACACAAGGCCCAGATCTGCAGGCTAAAAGGCCACACCTTCATGCATTGTACAACTCCCAACTTTCTCCGACATAGAACAAATTATAATTTTACATTTTTCACTTCTTCCTCCACACTGCGGATCTCAGCAACAAGGAGATTCAAATGTTTCTTTCTTATTTAAGCACAAAGTTAAATATCATAAGAATATATCAGCTAAAACTGACAAGTGATTCATTTTAAGTTTTATTATTATAGTCATGTAAATGATACAGCATAAACCTTCATTTCCAATTTTCTTTTTCATTGCGATAAATTTAGAAAAAAAGTTATACATAAAATAGAGCCAAAACTCAAAAAGAAACACTAAAATTTATTAGAATGCAAATGGAAAAATCACAATGCAAAGCCTTGTGTTTAAAAATTCTGGAGTAAAACAAATACTTACCAGTCGACGTTTCACCTATTCAGGCATTATCAAGACGCAAAAAATGAGTTAGATAAATCACATCTCGAAGAAGAAAGTGCAATACACAGCATAACAAAACTGGGTCATTTAAAAAAAATATATAATTAGTTACGGTAACTAACGGGACTTCTTTAAACTAATGACTTTGTTAATTAAAAAAAAAATCTGTTTCTACCTTCAATTTTTTTTTTAGAATGGGAGAAAGGATGCTTCACCAGTACAGACAATAGCTAATCACCTAATGAAAACTTGATTAGGCTCAAATATAATGAAAGTTTTTATGGTAGCACTGCGAAAAACATACCATTATTTTAAAGGATTGTCCAAATAAATAACTGCAGGCATTGGTTCACTTCAAATAGAAATAAAGGAAGGACGTTAGAATAATCTGATAAGACAGGTTTTTTTTGTATAGCAAGGTGCAATTGGCAAAAGAAGAGTTGCCCAACCACGTAGGGGGTGGATAGAATATGTTGAAAAGGATTATATTAATTCTACATACTAATAGTGTAATATTGTGTGATATTCTGTTAGCAAATTATTAATCAAGAATCCAAAATGCATTATATTCCAAAAAAATTGGCATACAAAATATTGTTTGTTTGCTTTTTTTTAATTTAATTTTTTGACCGGGAAGGGAAGGAAATCAGCATTTCAATTTTCAGGAACGGGGCGGGAAACGTGTTTGCATTAACAGGTGAGCAAACATTCAAAAGAGTGGATTAGTTAGTACCAGACTCTTTTAGTTTTTTTTATTTATTGCTTCTATATTTGTATTTGGGGGTATTTATTTAGTTAGAAAGTAATTGGTCGTTACGCTTGTCCACACATATTGACTTAAAATGTATAAAATATGACCTGAAAATACAAACCAAGTCAGCTTCTGTTCCTTTCCTGATTAGTTTGTTGAAAATAAACAGAATATGTTTTTTTCAGTTGTTAATTTTTTTTCAATTGACATAAAAGACATCGAAGCGAAATCTGTACCACATATGTCTGCAAAGACATAAGTCTTGACTACACCCACTTCAAAAGCTAGATGTTAACCTTGATTTCTGAACTTTTTGAAAGCCTTTAAAGTAAAATTTACATAAAATCAGGAGGGACATTAAGTTCAATTATAACATTCAATTTCATATTAATAATATTAATATGATTACATCTTATTAAATTAATATTTATTATACGTACCACAAACATAAAACGGCTCCATCGAAAGTTTGGGAATAAGCCAAATAAAACAATGTAATTAAACTGAAAAATTGCTAAAGTATGTGGTACAACCATGTTTTATTGTTTTACAATCAAGAAATTTCACTAAAATGCCATACACTTGGACATCTTTTAACTCTCCATTCTTGTAGACAGGACCAAGACGTATGTATGCAATAGGTATGCAAAGTTAAACAACCGTGGTTAACTCTTGGTTGAGTAACTGGAAAAACGTCGAAGCATGGAATTCAAAATATGGGGTATATGAGGCCCGTCAGCATAAATAGACAACTCACGAAGACAGAGCGAGCGTAAAAGGGATGATAGTACCGCATGTACTTGTATTGGGAATAGGCACCTGAAGGTTAGGTCCAGGGTCTGTCAGCTTTAGAGAAATAAATATAGGTCCTCGTGCGCCCGCTGACCCCAAGCGGTGTATAATGACATCCACTGATCTTGATTGATTTTTCATTGTCGCTTGTAAGGACATTTGGGAATCGGGCCCAAACTAACTCGTTATGGAGTTATGAGCTGTACGCCACTGTATGGTTCTCAACGAGATGAGGTTGGTTGACCTCCTGCAGACTTTTTGCAACCAAGCCAAAAATATATATTTCTGCAGCATGTCAAAATTCTTGACTACACGGCCCAAAGCATAAGAAAAAAGCATATAGATATAAATTTGATGCTAAAGTTGATATTACCAAATTATCAATGACAGCATTTGTAAAAAACCGTTATAAATTCTCTAAAATAATTAAATTTATATGAGTACTCCTTGAGTTGGCCTCATGAGGAAATCGCTCCATAAATGTTTTACACAAAAGGAAATTCTAACTTGAGCAGTAAAGTCAGCCTTGAAGGAATTTCCTAACCAAATGAAGTTGCCACAAGAATTTCTTCATTTAAGTACTCAAAAGAGGTTTCAGGACTTGAAGAGGCTGAAGGATATGGGGACAGGTTTAAGTGCTCCATTAGGATTCGACGCTGCGTCCTGCCCAGGGGATCTTCCCACTACCGTTTATTTTCCCTTTTCTTCTCCGTGCTCTGACTTTAAATGAAGAAAAGAATATAATTACTCTAATTCAACTCTATTACCTTAATTTTGGTCCATTTTATGTTTTAATATCCCTTATATAGAGAGAAAAAATGAGATGGTGATTACTCGGGTTCGAGTGAAACTTTATTGAATAACTTGGGATCCTCGAAAAAAAAATTAAAGGGCTACGACTCTTTATAATTCTTTAAAGCATTTATCTGAAAAAGTTTGTACTTATAATTTTTTAAAAGATTAATTGATGCCTGAACTTCCCGTTCTTTAATCTTTTTTAGCCAGTCATAACTTAATTCAGTCAGCTTTGGTATATTTCACAGTTAGCGCCTTCCTCATTATTAATGCTGAGTATCGGATCTTCCATCTACTCTACAGATTTGGAACAAATTTAATTTCAATAAATATAATAAACCACGTATGTTATTTTTTTTAAATTTAATTAATTGATATTTAAAACTATAATAATATTACAACAAGTAAATCTGCTAATATGAACAATATGACATGAAAAAAAAACACTTGTGGTGAAACTAGCCATCGGTAGCACTCCAATAAAGTTCTATAGTAGAAGATCTCGAGGCCATCTTCTTTTCAGACACCTCGGAGGGTTATCAGGAATAGTATGGGAAGCAAGTTGAGAGACTAGCGGATTCAAGTGTGCATGGACCTTGTCATGGAAGGATAGGTATTTAGTATGGGCCAAATCAGCAACATATGGGATATTAAGATCATGATGGTTGAATTTGTTTGTGACATAAAAAGGAGCTTTGAGGATTTTGCGAAGCATTTGGGATTGTAAGGATTGGATACGAGATGAATTAGATGGTTTAGTAGAGCCCCAAAGCTCAACTCCGTATGTCCAAATAGGTCTAATAACTGCCATGTAAATGATTCTTTTGTGAATGTTATTTTAAATCTACATTTCCCAAAACTAACCGAGTATCTGTATATCGCTCCTTCAAAAGAATAATATCTATATAATTTAATAATGAAGAAAAAACCTTATTCCAGTCAAAAATTGTTGTTAATAATTAACAAAAGATTAAAAAACGTTTCGACAACTCATCTGTCATTTTCAATTTTAGTAGTTCTTCATACTACCTCCTTTAAACTTTACAAGTCCAATCATTACTGTAAAAACAATAAAAGTACACTAAATACAATATTAAATAACTTGCCAAAATAACCAATAACAATAAGCATAGATACCTTGAGGTCAAACAAATTAAAAAGTCAAATATATATAAACTCCTGGAAACTTAAATTTCTTCCATGGTCAAATACAACTGGTATTCCATTTAGTAGATATTACATACAGTAGGTTTTTTCTTCATTATTAAATTATATAGATCAAGAAGATTAGTCCAGTATATAAGAAATATCTTATAAAGAAAAAGAATAATATCATAACTCAAAAAACCTTTTCAAAAATATTTCAATAGAGCTATTTGAAAGTTCCATGTAAGATAAAAAATAAAAAATTGGTTATTAGTAAAGCAAAGCATTCCTATTGTATTGATGAAATTGAAATTCTTTTAGGAACCATTAGAAAATGTTAAAAAGCCTTTTTAAACTGTTTTTATTTTGGTGTTCGTGGATTGTATTGTCCAGCGGTCTTCCTTGATGTCGAACAGGCTTTCGACCTAGTCTGGCACCCCGGGTTGCTTTACAAACTCCGTAAATTCCTACCTCCTACATACTTTCTCATTGTCCAATCCTATCTCTCCCTCAGATCATTTACAGTAAATCATAATAATGTCTACTCACCCATCTTTCCTCAATCGGCCGGGGTTCCTCAAGGCAGTATCCTCGGCCCAATTCTCTACACAGTTTATACAGCTGACATCCCAACTCATCCTAATACTATCCTTACCACGTATGCGGATGACACATGTCTATTATCTGTCAACACTGATCCAGTTATAGCATCCCGAACTCTTCAATCCCACATCACTGACCTTGAAAATTGGTGTCAAAACTGGAGGATTAAAATAAATTCTCACAAATCTCATCAAATCACCTTTACCCTCCGTCGTAAACCAGCGACTTCCTGCCCCCCTGTATCGTTTAATAACATCCCTCTAAGTCCTGTAGAACAGATCCGGTACTTAGGACTACACCTTGACAAACGCTTAACTTGGAATCCTCATACTAGACTGAAACGACAAGAAACAGCTCGCCGTTTCAGGCTACTTCAACATTTACTAGATAAACGCCCTAAGCTCCCTATTAACTACAAGAAACTCATATACATGACAATCATTATACCCATCTGGACTTACGGAATAGAGCTTTGGGGCTCCACTAAGATCATAAAATCTTTTCATGACAAACTTCATTTCCACTCAAACCCACTAGTTTCAAACCTCGCCACCTCTTCAATTCCTGATAATCCTCCGAGGCGTCTGAAAAGAAGATGGCCTCGTGACCTTCTAAGCTGAACTTTTTATTTGAGTACTACCACTGGGTAGTTTCTCAACATGTCTTTTCATGTCAATGTATTCACTCATTTCATTTACTTGATGTATTTTGTATACAGTTGTAAATTTCAATAAATAAATTTAAAAAAAAATAATTTTGGTGTTATGTCATTATTCCCATAAAACATCAAGTTCAAACATGGTACAGCTTAAAATATAACTTAACAAAAAAAAAAAAAGTTGGAAATGGAATATCAGATACATCGTTCCTGAATTAAAAAGCTTCAACCAATAAAATTGCTACTGCAGGCATAAATCAAAAATGCCAATTTTTTAGTTATCCCGTTATTCTTTTGAAGAAGCAATAGATACGGGTATTATTTTAGTAATTTTGTCATAATTTAATCAGACTTCATTATGGAATTATGTTCAAAGTTTATAAATTAGGGAAAAAAAATAGAATTAGGGGTCAGTCATTTTTTAACATGAAAATAGATAAATAAGTTATGATTTTTTTACAATCAATTTGAAATTTTGTATAATTATTATATCTCCAAGCTTTAGTGTTGGCATTCCTAATTGATAGATTAAAATACAGTTGTCGAAATCATACGTGAATACATTTTAATTATTTATTATAATATTTAACTAGTCTAAGATATAGATGAGAGGAATTAAAATGCAATTTGCTAGCAAAACTAAACAGTAATATTTAAAGTTAGCTTTAATAACTATTTTAAATATCCTTGCTTGGGTTTGCGGACAATTTGGTAATGTTGGGTGAGGACGAAAAAAGCTTAATACACAAACGTTAATGAGTGCTGGTAAAGAAATATGGTTGGAATTAAATTTTGACAAGACTAAGTATATGGTCAGTAGCAGAAAAGGGCGAAGTTTTGGTGATATTGTTGTAGGAGGGAATAAGCTCGAATATGTAGGGAAGGTTAAGTACTTTAAGTATATGGCAACTGGAAAACACGAAATTCTAGAGGAAATACAGGCGCGACTAGAGGCGCCTTAGAAATTACTAAGCTCGCGTCTTTTGTCCCGAAATCTAAAAATCTGATTTTATAAAATAAATCATTCTTCCATCTCTTCTCTAGAGATGTGGAAACTTGGCCGCCTAACGCTGAAGGATGAACAACGTCTTCAGGTATTCGAAAATAAGGTGTAACGTAGAATATTTGGTTCAAAAAAGGATGAGACCACAAGGGAATATAGGAGATTACATAACGCAAAATTGCGAAGCAAGCATCCGGTAAATATTATTCAGGTAATAGCGTCGCGAAGATTAAGATGGGCATGTAAAGTTGCTGGTCTTAGTATTGAACGCATTCCTAAGATGTTAATATGCGCTGTAACGACTGGGAAGCGTCTGAGGGGTAGACCGAGGCGTAGGTGGGAGTTTTGCGTTAAGAGTGATCTAGCGGGTTTGGGTTTGGGTGGTGCTCGTGGACGGAGGTGTGTAAACATAGATTGGTGGTATCGGTATCGAGCCTTCGGATTTGTTAAGCCTTTAATTTATTTATTTAATGATTATTTCAATAACAATAAAATTTGTGATTGTTAAAACGGATTAGCTAGAAACTGATCAAATCTATTAATCTCTCAAGCTAGCTAATATTTACCCCACGTGCTTAATTTACACATCACCCATTCTGCTTCATAAATGTGTTCTTGTTGAGGAGATTTGGTACGATATCAATATTATTGCTAACAGACAGGTTTAGTAATAGCAGTGAATTATTTGTTTAAAGTAATTAATCATTATTTCAATCTATATTCATCAAATAAACTTCAACTCATTAGTAACTTGGATATTAAATTATTTGCTGCTAGGGCGGCCTGAATCAATTATAAAATAACAACCCAATTTGCTAATAAAATCCTTCATAAACAAATAAACTCGTGTAAAAATTAAATAATACCTTAAAATGATCTAAAATAACAAATTAAATTGAATGTGGTACGTGAAATTGATTTCTATTTAAAGATTATTTAATTGTATTACCATTATATAAACAGTAGATGAAAATACATATTTGTCCTCGAAGTACAATGACAAACACAAATGAGTTATCAATGTTCTTCCCAGTAGATTTGGCTGGTCTGCAGGTAGTGGGTGAATGTATTATATATTGTTTCAAAAACGTAATATGTTTCTTCATGAAGGATGAAATAATAAGCCGACCAAATAAAAATGACGTCAAATAGTAAAGACTGTGCCATCGAAATAAGAATGAGGATGATACTAATCTATATCCAAATTAGAAAAAAAAAATGCTCCAGGATTTCTCGTCTCCACATTTACTTTCCAGGTTTTTAAATGAACTTATCATATTACCATTGAGGCTCTAAAACGAATGATTATATTAAATAACTGTACCTGGAAGATAAAAGAACATGTAAATTTCTCATTGTTAATTCCACATGTTAATTCAAACTCTCAGTTACCGTCTTTCAATGGATAAAATAAAGTCCAAATTGTTTGCTGAATTTTTCAAAATTGGGTTCTGAATGGATTTTTTATTGGCTTGATTTGTATGGATTTTTTAATGTTTTAAAGGATTTAGTTTTCTCTCCTGCTCTCTGACCTATAAAGAATAATACTGCAGTAAATATTTTCTCTTTATATGCTCAAAATATAACAATAATATTGTTACCTGCGACTCTTCATTAGGATTTCGTGCACATTTCGAAAGGGATGGGTGGAAAACAAAGTACAATCAAGGGCACTTATGGGAAAACCAAAGAGAAAGGAACCCAAAACATCCTCTAATTATATTTTTTTTAAACTATTATTTGTCAAACCTTGTGTATCTTTATACACAGAACAATGGTCAATAACAATAATCATAATAGCTCTTATAACAATGATAGCTACAATCTAGTACAAGATTCGCAGTTCCATCTGGTTAGTAATCGATTCGTTGCAAAAAAAAAAATTGATTGCAACATCTGGTATATATCCTCATTTATCAATGTAAACTGATATCTTACTAAACCCAGAATATAATCAGACAAAAAGGAAAATAGATTCATATCTTCAGAATTCAACTTTCTTCCATCAGATCACGACACATCTCGCTTTGTATTATCAGAAACAATCAGTTCATAATATCACTTCTTCAAAAGAAAAATGTCATAACTTAGAAATTCTAATTTTTCACTAAAACAATTTTAAAGTTCCTTGTGAGTTGAAAGAATAAAAATGTGGGTATTGGTAATGCAAAGCATTCTTATTGTAATGATAGTATTTAAATTCTCTTAATAACCAATAGAACAATTCTAAAAGCTTGTAATGCCTCGGCACTGACGATTTTTATTCCTTAATAATAAAATGTGTCTTAATTGCTTCCTTATAATAATTTCTTCAGTGGCACTTTCCTTTCATTAGTGTCTAGAAAGAATTATTCGATATTAATAGTTCAGGAAACAATTTACAGCTTTTACAAACACAGCACCGTTTGGTTGAGAAATAAAAGATCCTGTGTAAGGAAGGAGAGGACTTGAAGAAGGAGGAGAGGAATCCAGGTCGGGGAGGGAACAACATAACGACCGAGCCCGGCAATAAAACTCAAAGTAAACTCTCTTTACGACCTGTCCCCGTCCGCCCGTTCGCTTATCGGGTCTTGAGTATCGAGCCCTGGCGATGACTAAGTACAACTGTCCCTCTGTTTTCCGCTTCTTATAAATTATATATTACCTCATTATGCCCTAATCAGTTTTAAGGAATAAATACCCTTCCAATACGGATAGCTATATAAAAATATATAGCGATGCGATTTTCAGCTCACATCAGGGGCATTGTTTAAAGCACTCGTCTTTTTCCTCCAAACTGACGTGGTGGGGGCTCCGATTGTAAAGTTACAGTATTAACTCTTTGTCCGACCATCAGGTCCGTCATCAAGATCTGATTCGAAAAGAACAGCTTTTTCTTTCTCCATGTCTTCTAAGAAAAGCCGAATTTTATCATAAAACATTAACAAAAAAAATTTGATGTGGTAGGTTGGCGCTCCATATTTTTAACACAATTGAAAAACAATATGTAAATTCCAAAACAATCAGAAAAATAGTTTATATTTTAATAACATTTATAAATTTAAAAGTATCATTGATTAATAATTACTGATATAAAATGTTAAATGACAGCTTACTTTGCAAAAATCAAAGAAGTTTCACAAGTACTGGAGTTTGGTTCGCTGGACAAGTTATAACGACCCTTCCACTTTCACATTCAATTAGGTGCTGAAAAGATAGGAGGGTTCTGAATTCCCATTATCGGTAGGGTGGGAAATTTCAGGAAATGGCTACCACTAGTACTAATATTTTTAAATGGATGGTAAAACATTTAAAAAATGTCACATTTGTATTAATTATCCGTTTTCGTTCTTTATTTATTGCATCGAGTATTTTCAACTATTCTGTTTTTTACAATTAATGTTTGGAATTCAAGAACATGCTAATAAACATTTTGAATTCATATCCTTTTTTTTTTTTTACGAAACTAAACTTAAAAGAGTATAAACCTCTCCAACTTTGTTCCCCATCCAGAGCGGAGCAGGGTGGTTCAGCAGTAGAGCGCTGGGTTGCCGTGCCGAAGGTCCCAGGTTCATATCACCTGCCTTCACAACCACAGTCCTTGAAACAGTACTTTCCTGGGATGTAGTGGTACAGATTTGTTTCTTGTTAGGAAAATTCTTCCGTCCTTCTAAAGCTGGGTAGGACGTTTTATTATCTTTGTATTATATTGAGTGCACAGATTTTTTTTTAATCGTTTCCTTTGCTTGTAGATGTCATAATCAATAAAATATCAAAAAGGGGAAGGAAATGTAGATCTACACACAAACATATCTGCAGTCCTGGTTTATAAGTGGTTAAGTCGACTTAAGTCAAGACAATGAGTTAATTGTAGTTGATGGAACGGAATACTCATATACGAAAGTAGCTTATTGTCAAAGTTAATAATTTAATTTTAAGTGGAATTGTTATTCCCTTTCGAATCGAAAAACTTTAATTTTTTTCATTTGATTTGATTATCAATGCTTACATACAAGCGGCAATTTTCCAAAATATGTAATTATGATATGTTTTTCATAATCCTTGGTATCTAAAAATAGACTAGGGGTTATATTACTTTCACTTACAATTGCCTTCTTTATTATCTAAAAAACGATGCATATGAAAACGATGCAAGCGTTAAGTCAGTACGTGCAGGAGGCCATTTCCCGAAGATCGCGGTAAGTTAGCCAATAGATAGAGTGCTAGATGTTGATACAATCATAGATTTGAGGGGTAAAATACAAAAATAGGGAATCATAGGTAATAAAATAAATTTAAAAAAACAAAACTGAATAATAATAATTTAAATATGAAATGTACTTATATTGGTGTATGAACTATTAAAGGCTTTAATTGAATTGTGACATTACTTTTATTATTATTGGATGCTTTTATAGAATTCATATATTAATTTTTATTTGTTCTTATTTATGTATCTATGTAAATATATATTTATATATTTTTTATTAATTAATACTTTAGAGATAAGAAAAATAAATGAGATTGTTAACACACACCTCGACAGACGGATCACCCATTGTCTAGTGCTCTTGTTAAGTTTTAATGATTTTATATGGTATATATATATTTCTTTGTATTTTTTCCAAATAAACACGTTCAATCAATCAATCAATGAAAACGATGCTCTGAATCATAGAAGCCATGTTGGATTTTAGAAGAAATAAGAGAGAAATTGAGAAAATGAGGGAAACGATGGTTATAAAAACCAAGTACCGGGTCACGTAGGCCGGATGAAATAAAACTTAGGAGGGGGTGATATACCTGTAGAAAATGAGGATCCTTCTGGAGACACTAGAGAGAGAAGCTCTGGCTTGGAGAGAGCAAAGATACAAGATCAGGGAGATGTCTTTACCAACAGACCGACCTGACGAAGAACACTATATGCACCCTCTTATACCAGATATGTTTTAATTTAATTATATGCTATGGCAAGACTATATGAATTATTAAAAGTCATTTTTCATAGTACATATTAATTGTATCTAAAACGGTATCTATAAATTAAACTTACTTTAATGGTTTGGCTGTGTAATTTTTCTGATTCACCATACATTTATTATTACAGTATTGATAATTCTAATAAGGTACGAAGTAAACACACAAATATCCTCTAGATAAGAATCCGTTCTAAAAAATTCATGGACTTATATGAGCATCAGTTGCGGAGGTTGTCGCTTCGAGTTACATCGGGTCAAGTTTTAAATTTACATTCTTTTCTTTTTTAATATTCTGGAAGATATAATTAATGATGGTGTAATTATGGGAAATATATATATTTCAGTAATCGTTTCATCATGAAATAAACGTTTCAACAAACATATATCATCTATTCGCATTGTTAGTTGAAATGTTTATTTATACATTGACATGGTTACGGCAATATACTTATTTTTCATACTAAAATTCACTCTAATTGTTATTTTCAAGAACATTTGAAAAGGAAACGAATGAAAAGTTAAAACTTGCGGTAATTTATTATCAAAGCGATAACCTGTGGAACTGATGAACTTATAAGAATAAAAGCTTCTAAAATGGCGGAAATGATTACCAATGGGCTCAGCTATGAATTCTTAGAAAACTGATGTCAAATGAAATTTATAGTTGTCATATGAAATGTTGTAAAATTACTGCTGAGTTGGTCAACTTTCATGGTCAAAGAATTAAACCAACTTTCAAGTCAGAGGTTGAGTATTTTTTATTTATTAATATACTTTATTTATTACTCTAGTATATTTATTATTAAGTTTTATTTATTAGTTTACGTTATTTATTACTATACTTCATTTATTATAATACTTTATTTATTATTATATCTTATTATTATTATACTTAACTATTATTTTACTTTATTTATTATTCTACATTATTTCTCAAACCATTTTACCTTATTTCTTATGTTATATTATTTATTATTATATTTTATTTATTATTATATTTTATTTATTATTATATTATATTTTATTTATTATTATATTTTATTTTATTTATTATTATATTTTATTTTATTTATTATTATATTTTATTTTATTTATTATTATATTTTATTTTATTTATTATTATATTTTATTTTATTTATTATTATATTTTATTTTATTTATTATTATATTTTATTTTATTTATTATTATATTTTATTTTATTTATTATTATATTTTATTTATTATTATATTATATTTATTATTATATTATATTTTATTTATAATTATATTTCATTTTATTTATTATTATATTTTATTTTATTTATTATTATACCTTGTTTAGTATTTTATTTTATTTGTTATTATTTTTTTTTCTTATGGTATTTTATTTATTACTATATTTCATTTAGTATCATAGGTTATTTATTTTTATATTTCAATTATTATTACATCTTAATTTTTATTATACTTTATTTATTATTGTACTTTATTTATTATTATATTTTACAAATTATTAATTAATTATTATCGTTACCTTATTTCTTATACCATTTTACCCTATTTCTTATGTTATTTTATTTAGTATCATATTTTATTTTAATTTATTGATTATTATATTTTATTTCGTATTTTATTTTATTTCTTCTTCTTCTTCTTCTTCCCCCCAATGAGGCCAGCTGAGAACCACGTGCCAATTTCAATTCTTCCCACTTAGCTGTCTAATCTTCCGTCCCTTCCAATATTCCTTCATCCTTTCACTATGGTGTTTCTTTCTGTCTTCAGACCATCTCACCCAGGCCTCCTTTTCACTCTTCCCTGGAATCCTTCGATACTCAAGATCGTGTTTCTAAAAATCTCTCTGTCCATAGTGTCGTCTTCCCTTACATTGTTTCTTTGCAAATCCTTCTTTACCTCTCGAATCCAGCTAGTTGTAGAATTTATCTCCCAAAGGTACTTGAATATCCTTTTTGTTAATCTCGAATCATCCATTCTGAAAACATGTCCAAAAAATAATAGTCTCCTTTTTCTTATCGATTCTCTTATTTTTCTACGTTTTTATTATGTTATTTTATTTATTATTATTATTATATATTATTTATTATTATACTTATTTATTATTATACCTTTAGTATTATTATATTATGTTTATTATTATATTTATTTATTATTATATTTTAATTTTTTTGTATTTCTCGGCTTGTACCGGATAATTACACCAACCCGGACCAAGGTCAAGGGTATGGTTCATTTAAAAGTTAAATGGGAATATTTAAAAATTTTCTAACGATGCTGGCAGTTCCCAGCATAACCGCTTTCTGTACTTCTTCCAGTCCCCTAATTATTTCCAACGTCTTCATTGATGCAATCGTTTCCTGAGGAATTAAACCATTGCTGGATACAATGATCGGGAGTACTTTTACATCCACCAGTCGGTAGAGATGCCTTAATTCCTCGCAGAGCTCTTGGTACTTCCGAATTTTTTCGCTCGATGTTTTAGAAACGTTATCATCAGCAGGAACCCCAACTTCGATGATGATGGCCTTTTTTATTTTTTTGTCTACGAGTAGTATGTCTGGTCTGTTGTGGGGTATATTATGGTCAGTGATCATAGTTTGATCCCAATATAGTTTAATGTCGTTTTTTTCTAATATTGCCTGTGGCTGGTATTTGTAAAATGGGTGATGACTGCTTATTAAATTATATTTTTGAGCGAGTGCCTGGTGTACGATCTTTGCAGCATTATTGTGCCTAGTTAGATATTCTTTACCTGCTAATGCTTGGCAGCCAGAGGTGACATGTTGAATCGATTCATACGTTGCTTTGCATAGGCGACATCTATCTTCGATTGCTTGGTGCAGAATATGCTTTCTGTAGGAATTTGTTGCCATGACCTGTTCCTGTATTGCCAACAGGAATCCTTCAGTCTCGGGGAACATTTTTCCTGTGGTCAACCACCAGACTGACGCTTCTAAATTGATGCCCTGAGCATATAAAGAACTGTAAAACCTTCCATGGAGTGGTTTACACTTCCATGATTCTGTAAGGCTCTCCTCAGTTGGGATTGCTACTGGATCTTGTCGAAGCAAATTCAGTGCTGTGTAGTTGCAGTCGAGGGCAGGAATGGTCGACAGCATCGGTGAACTACTATTCATAAAATAGGTTCTAAGCCTTGCTTCTTGTTCACGGCAGGCTTTCAACAGGCTAATAAGTCCCCTACCTCCAAGTTTTCTGGGCATATATACTCTTGGCACTGAAGAGTTTGGGTGACGCTGTCTTGATTTAACCATCTGAGTTCTTAAGAAGCGGTCCATTTTTTCCAAATCCGTGTCATCCAAATCCGTGTAAAATATTAAAAATAATATTTTAATTATTATTATATTTAATTATTATTATATTTTATTAATTATTTTTCTCATTTTTTATTAATTAGTATAGTTAATTTACTATTTTATCTTATTTATTATTATATATTATACATTATTATATTTTATTTATTATTATATTCAATGAATTATTTGTTTTGTATTTTCGATTAATTACCTAAGAAACGGTGACTTTGTATAGAAGTTTCGGAGGAAACGTTTTTGAATAAATACGAGTATAACTTCTATGTTTCCAGTTAATTAGAACTCATACGTTATTCCATCTAAAGTTTTGGGGCGGATATAATTAATGTGTGATACATAAAGTACCTCCTCGGAGAATTAAAGAACATTAACAAGACAAATAACTAATTATCCTCGGAAGCTCCGGGCTTACAGCCTGCCTATTAAGAAGATTACCTGAGCAGCGATGTTCCTGCCTGATGTGTTTACCAACTCCTCTCTCGACCAACAGTATTTTCTTACTACTGCCTCCCGAGCTTGAAACCTTGAAGGTTTAAGAAGAATGGGTTGTTTACAGTGAGAACACGTAAAAGTTCAGTTTCCTTGTCAAACCTTCTCCATATCTATGGTACTTTTTAAACTAAACTGCTCAAAAATGAACAAGGATACCACTAATTTTGGTGTCATTCCTTTTCCCTAGCATTTTAATATTATTTTAATTATAAAAAGCATTAATATTTATTAGAAATTATGCTACATTAAATATTAATGAAGTTATTAAATATATAATAATATAAATCCTTGATAACGTATTTACTACAAAATTATTTTTGCGCAGTGTAATAAGGTTTATTTATAAAAACATCTTAAGAACTGAAAAAGTAATTGTTTTTTAAAATAAAAATTTATAACTTTATAACAATTTCACTCCCAAATCTAAATACAATATAACTTATAAATATAAAATTTATTTCAACCCCAGAACTAAAATTACAATTCATTAGAAACGTTTACTAATTTTTAAAAAAATACATAAGTACTTAATTTTTATTTTATTGTATATCTATCTCAACTAATAAATATGGTTTAATTCTTTTCACAGTTCTTCTTTTGTAACATATATTGAAGTGAATACTTCTTTGGCTGCATATCACTAATTTTGGTAGAAAAAACTTAAAGAGTTCATGAATGAGTTACACATCGCGTTTTAGTCAACTTCAGTTTAAAGGTTATAATTCGATTTATATAAGAATAATTATATTTAACTAAAAGGTCGTCTAATAGTTGTGCAATTAATACTAATGATAAACTTATAACAGCAGTAACTAGTTAGACTTTCCATTTCCCTTAAAAGATTTTATACATAGATAAATATCTTGTATTATGAAATGATTGAAAGTATTAATGTTCTAAGCTTTGCTGAACTTAATGATAATATCGCTACTAATGAAAATAAACTTCATCATCATCTATATAAATACAAAAACAAGGTATAAATAGTAAAACTATTTACCAAATATTTTTAAAATTACATTATTGATATTTTGTAATGAGCTGGTGCCGCCCAGGGTCTGTTTTACTTTAATAAATAAATAAACCAGAATAATAATGATAATTTAAATTCGCAATTTGAAAATTGCAGACTATAATTGATTTAGAAATACAAAAAAGGTACAGTCATTTCAAAGTATTGAGTTTTTACTTTTGTCGGCAGCCCTCATGACTCCCATTTAAAACTATTTGTGTGTCGACGTATGTGTTATACGTATAACTATGTATGTGTTATAATGAGCTGGTGCCGCTCAGGATGTGTTTTGCTTAATAAATAAACCAGAATAATAATGATAATTTAAATTCGCAATTTAAAAATTTAAAATTATAATTGATTTAGAAATCCAAAAAAGATGCAATTATTTCAAAGTATTGAGTTTTTACTTTTGTCGGCAGCCCTCATGACTCCCATTTAAAACTATTTGTGTGTCGACGTATGTGTTATACGTATAACTATGTATGTGTTATAATGAGCTGGTGCCGCTCAGGATGTGTTTTGCTTAATAAATAAACCAGAATAATAATGATAATTTAAATTCGCAATTTAAAATTATAATTGATTTAGAAATCCAAAAAAGATGAAATTATTTCAAAGTATTGAGTCTTTACTTTTGTCGGCAGTCCTCATGACTACCTATTTAAAACTATTTATGTCTCGACGTATGTGTTATACGACGTACGTTATATCGTACATTGGACTGTGTAAGAACAAGGAAGTTTCATTTGCCGATCCTGCATCACAAGAGCAAAAAAACCGAACTAAAGCTATGGACTGATTCCTTCCAGAAAAAACGGATTGCCTTGCTCAATGGATTTTCGTGGTGCAAACACCAAATACTGGTTTAAACCGCAAACATCCTTTACCCTTCACGTGATAGGAGGGTATAAATGTAAATATAAAGTCGAGGAAGAAATTCACTTTTATCTTCAATTAGACCTACCTCATGATTATCTGTATATTTCCAACCACAAAATTCTAGTCACAGAATCAGTAATGAGGGTATGTGTATGTATATATATAATACATTAGGGAATGCTAATGAAAGCTAGAGGACATTGTATTACTGATTAATTATTTAGAGAACTTTAAACAAAATCCGAAAATCGCTGAATTCCAATCATCAGATCAATAGGGAAATGAAAAAAAGCAAATTACAAGATGCCAATTTTTCGCATGAATTTTTTAGTAGCCTGCATTAATATTTGAAATCGTTTGAACCACAAAATCAATTCGAAGGATCGGATAGAGCTTAAGTGGAAACAAGTGTGAAGATTACATAACTTCTCTTGTATCTCGTAAGCACATCAGTTTATTTCCCTTCTTTGACGCTTTTTGACTGTCACTGAAATATTTGACAGGGAAAAGATAGTGCAAATTATTCCCTTTATTTCTCGATGAGTGAATAGAACTTTGTGGTTCAAAGAATTTGTCGATGCCTTGAATAAAAATATGGCAAAAGAGGGGAAAAGTTTTACCAATTCTTATTTCCTTTTCTTATTACTTACTTTACGGGTGAATGAGTTCTCTTAGTTCAAACGATTTTCTGGTTATTTTTGGAAGGACTAAATGGAAAATACGGACAACAGTTTCAAACCCTGATTTGTTTTGTTTAAAAACTCTTCACGCTTCATTTATTTCTTATAATTGTGATCAGCAGGGGAAATATAATAAGGATTTAAAAGTGGCGTAATACATCGATTTTTCGACACCGAAGGCTGTGTGATGGTTGGTTGTAGGAAAATCATTAGCAAAACTATTGAAAACTTTATCTTTGGCATTTCAGATATGTTAGAAGTATTGTATCCCATCATGATTATTAACTTTGGCTTAAACAATATATTCTTTTTCAGGTAAGCTGATGACTTAGTGAAGCGCAGAGTAGCCCCAGGTCGCCCACACACGGAGGAGGTACCCGACCGTAAATATGATAGCATAGCTCATAATTTAACTTTATAAACTTCACTTCGAGCCATTGATCTCAACCGCGATATCTATCTTTGTCGCTTATTGCGTATTCGAGGGGAAATTAATTAAAATAACCAAAAGGTAAAACAAACATTGCAATTTAAGTAGGAAAATAAAGTTTTTTGGACAATCTACTTCACCTTTACAGTTTATAATCTTTGAATGGACTATGTTGTAAAGGAAAGGCCAAGCTATAATATTTTGATTATTCGTCTTCGGCATTCAGTATTTTTGTCATTGCTACCCACATATTCAGTTGCTTCCTTTCAGATCACAGTGATTTTCATTTTAAATTTTCGTTACAGTTAAATTCTCTTGATCTCATAAACCTGTGATTTAAACGGTGACATGATTTTTTCCCAATAAAAGTGAGTCCTGTATTGGTCGGGTGTACAAATATTGGAACCAACACTTGGACAAGTGGCCATAACTCAAACTACAATAAAATGTTTAATCTGTGAGAGTTGATTTTCCACTGTACAATACGATCATTTGTCGTTAGGGTGTAACTTTTTTCTTTTCTTTTCTTTATCTTTGTTCTACCCTGCATTAAGAACGAGAACAAAACAGCGCTCCTTTTTCAAAATGTCAGCATGAGTTTCTTCTAAACTTCATAGAAACAAAACAGAGTTAAAGTTTAAAGAAGAACTCTGTAAACAAAATTCAAATAATTTACATCTCTTATATCTCTTATATATAATAATTTAGGAACCATCTTTTGAAACTTGGAAAGCGAATTAAGAATAGTAAAAATGCATTAACTTAGCACAATATTAATTAGTTGAATGACATCAAAATTATTATTTGGATTTTCAGCATTTATTACATTTAATATTTCGTTATCTACTTCAGGTACAACTTCTTTATGTTCTACATCAATATTATGTAGAACAGCAGTTGCTACTATTGTAACTTCTGCTGTTAGAAGGGGAACGTTTATTTATTTCTACTAAGATTGGATACCTCCGTTTACGCACTACATATGACCTAAAAATAAAGCGATTTATTAATTCGCTGTAAAGCATCCACACACTCATTACTTTAAAGAGTTTCTTTATTATTATTACTTTTTTGGATCTACGGTCCTGCAAGAACACGGGCCTCCAACACCACAGCCGAAAAATCTCTGCAACCCTGTGCTATTCTCCTCCAGTTCTGTACACCCAGCAGTTTCAGGTCCCCTTCGACATCATCTATCCATCTGATCCGAGGGCGCCCTTTGCTTCGTTTACCGTCCGGTTTCTTATTGAGCATTCTCCTCGCTATCCTGCGGTCCGGGATTCTTCCCACATGTCCCATCCATCTCAGTCTGGCTTTCTTTATCAACACCACCATGTCCGGCTCCCCATATCGCTCCATCAGCTCCTCATTCTTTCTTCTGCTCCATACACCATTTCCACTCCGCCCCAGATTCTTCTTAATATTTTGTTTTCCCATGTGTTGACCATAAGTTCTGATTTTTGGCTAGAGCCCCTGTCTCGCACCCATCATGAGTACCGGTATTACTTATGGTCTTGTACAGTTGAATTTGTATTCTTTTGAAGAATGATTTTAACTGAAACACTCTTGGTAGTAAGGAATAACACCTATTCCCTGCTGCTATTCTGGCTTGTATTTCACTCTCTATTTTGTTATCAACTGTGACCACACTTCCCAGGTACTTCAATTGGGTTACTGCTCTAAAACTGTGCTCTCTAATACTCACTTTTCTATTTGCCATCTTTTCCAATTTTGAGTTATTCGCAAAAAAGTTTTATCATAATTCACCTTTAGACCTAGTTGAATGGCTCCCTCTTCAAATTCTTGGAATGCTCCTGATAATGCTGTTTGGGTTCTAGCGGTAATGACGACGGCATCCACATATGCTAGATGCTGGGACATGCGGTTGTATATAGTTCCTCCAGGATTTGTTTTTACTATTAGGATGGCTGCTTAAAGGGTTAAATTAAAAAGGAGAGGGGCTAGAGGATCACCCTGTCTCAAGCCGATGTTTACTTCAAACTCTTCTGAAATTGCATTTCCTAGTTTTACTCGACTGACAGTCTTAAATAGAGTCATAATTGTTAGACTGACTAATTTCTTGAATATGCCCACATATATCATGACTTTCAAAAGTCTTTCTCTATCTACACTGTCATATGCTTGTTTGAAATCGACAAAGAGGAGATGGATGAGCCGAGAAGCTATATTTTTGAACTACATGCTATATACAAGCTACAAGCTATATATTTTTAAACTACATGTTTCCTAGCCGGGGTCGAATAACCATTGTAATAGTCCATATATCCGAGGATTTGTGTTGTTTTCTGAATTTTGAGGTTTTTGCCGGTTGTTGGATAGTTAGCCCACCTAACCAACTCTTCTCCTTTATCCGGGCTTGGGGCCGGCAACTGACTCTAAAGGAGGCAGCAGGCGGATTTCAAACAGTTTCGTTACCTTTCCTTTATGTTATGAGCTCGAGTAGGTGCCTCGTTATGTAGTCTATCTCATTCATTTGTTGAATTATTTATTTTTTCAATAACCAAGGTTTTACTTTGCTAAAAACACCAAGTATGTTTTCATATTTCAGATGTCTGTTTAATTTATATAAGGAGACTTGCATCATGTGCAGAACCATGCAATTTCGATGATTGAGGATTTTTACGTGACTACAGTCAATAGCACCTGATCTCCCAGCTCCCAAGAATATAAAACGGCGTATTAGAATTATAGCTTGAGACCAATTAACTTATCAAACTTGCTGTAGATCTACCTCTATCTAGTATCTGTCGGTCCTATTCCCCAAGAAGGACCCTGGCCTCCTCGACAATTTTCCTCCACTCAGAGTGATCTTTTGCAAGACTTCTCCATCTCCTCACTCCCAGAAGCTGTAGGTTAGCATCGACATATTCAAGCCTCCATAGCTTCCGGTCTGCCTCTTCCTCATCTACCCTCCATTAACTTCCTTGGGAGCCTTTCCTGATCCACTCGATGGTTATGACACAACCATCTTATTCTTCTTTTTTAATATATGAGAATATATCGGGGTCTTTGTTGCTTTTTATATTTTATATAGCATATTTTTGACTTTGGTTGGGCCATATATTTTTCCGCCCCCAAGCATTAATGTAACTCTACTGTCGCTTTGTAAGAGTCAACCCCACGCTAGCATACTCCACTGCTTGCCGGAGAAAGATTTTATATACTCGAACTTTGATCTCTCGGGATATAATATTATTTCGATCAAGAAGAATTTTCTTGAGACCCCATTAGCATTTCTTGTCATACTGAATTTCTTTTTTTTATTTCTTCTTCTATTTCGTTTTTTTCCGTGAGTATTGTATTTTGGTACTTGAAGTTTTTAACTTTTTCGAAGCTATATCCTCCAGTCCACATATCAGAGATCCACCTCTACAAATTATAGCAAGCTCTAACACACTGTCTGTTGCATGAAATCTCAACCAATAACACCAAAAGGCACAATCTTGTTTCGACATCTTTAGATTGAAGAAGTATTGTCCCCAATCATTGATGATAATTCCATGCCGTTGCTTCATCATTTATTCTTAGTAATTCTGGATGAGATTTTCCCGTACAGTTGGTATCTTAGAAAATATACAGAACTAGCCATAATAAATTACAATATAGCATATATGCTAATAAGCGAGAGAAGTCCAAACTGTTTAATAGAAAAAGTGAAACAATGAATAAAGTCCGCCTATATTTTCTGGTTTATTCGCCCTATAGCAAGATGATTTGTGTACATGGCAGTGTGGGACAAATACTTTTGAAGATTTATCGCTATTTATTGAATAAATATTTTGCAGGGTACAGATAATTATTCATAAGTAATTAAGGAAGACAGGACCTGCAGATGGTCGGATACGTGACTCCAACAGCTGACTTTTCGGGAATTAAAGCTATAAATTACACTCAGGATCCACATACATAAATTAATGTTGTTTATATACGCGTTCTGCCGGGCTTTTAAAGCCATGTTTAGGAATTATTTCCAACTTTTTATTGGAAAATTAAAACTAAATCCAATTAACTTTTTTTCAAAATTTGATATACAATTAAATTATATTTAAGTTTATATCATTACGTTTTTAAGAAAACATACATTCAGGTAGTTCCACATTCCTTAGTAATTATGGTTTCAGCAGTTTCCACTAAAATATTAATATATTTTAAAGCCATATAAATGAAGAAAAAAAATAAAAATAAACAAATTTTCTAAAAACCAGTCGATCATTGTTTGAATGGGTGAAGTGCTTTTTTTTTATTTTTATTTTTTTTTGTAGTGTCGGTTTGGCCAGTTCCAAATCGTACAGTTGTTCATTAAAACAAAAATAAATATCTGTTATTTATGAACAATTAAATAATAACAATGCTTAGGGATCCCGAATGCTCGATGCCACAGGGTCACAATTATCTCTTTAACCGACCAGATATCAAACTGTTAAATACGAATAGAAAAAGTATTCATGATAACATGCCAATCTCAGGAATAGGCAATATGAAAGGTGTCAGAAAGAAAAACTGAAACGATACTGAAAAATAACATGTTAACATCTGTGGTGAATTTTTTTTTTATCGGTTTTCAATTTGTTAAATTCCTTTATCTAGATTTCTAAGATTAAAGTGTTTGTCTGCGTGTATGATTGTTTGTTTGTTGGTATGTGAGTATGTGTTTTTTTTTTAGTTTTGTTTATGAAGAGTACCATAAAAAATTGAAAGAAATATTGGATACAAAAATTGATAGGCTAGACACGCTTCAAAAGCCATTGACGTCGATAGTGGGTGACCTCCTTTGCATTAAGTATAGCCTTCAAACCCTGGTTCAACGGATTTACCTCCGTTCCCGGGTATCAGATTTTTCGCTCTCCGTTAAAATAAAAAAACATTCTGAATATTAATCCATAAACATGGACATATGGATACCTGGATTGGGATATTCGAATTAAACGCCAACGATTTCTCAAGCTAGGCGCAATCTACACTGATTACACAAGCCTAATTGCAAGTTCCATTTGTCAAATGGCAAGAACGTCAAGGGATAATAGTATAAAATAAATGGGTGGATTTATGTTACTAATTTTTTGCCAAGGTCTAGATTTCTTACAACCGATGTAATTTTCATAGAACAAATTTACAGTACTGTCTAATGTGTTTTAATTTAGGTTCTTATAATAATAAAGTTTTCATTAGTATCGTATAAGTTATTTTTTCAAAAAAGAGTAGTAAAAAATTAAATAATTTGTTCCTGATCTCATTTTTATTTTTATAATGCATAATTTTATTTTATTTAAATAATGAAATAATTTAAGTTTTGATGGATATTTTTAATTTTAGAAATAACTTTAAATCGTTTAAGATACTTTTCATCTATATTTTTAGATACAACATTAGGAAACTTTCAAACCCAGCATTCCTTCATTTGACGTCAAACAAAGCTATACTACTCTCCTAGATCTATTTTCACCAAAATTCCAATTTCGCAACTATTATTGTTGAAAAAAAAATAACAAAGTCCATGATTCCGGTTTAAAATTTCATATACAAAGCAATGAGTTCTAACCGGCTGACCAGAGTTTAGTGTTCATATGAGTGTTACCTATTGTAAATGGATAATGGCCGTAAGTTGTTTCCTTGAACAAAGCCATCGTTAGATCCATGAGTATTAGATACATTACCGACCCATCGAAGAGTTCGTGAAAAGGTAGAAAGCAAATACGAAACCATATACCTTATTAAATTAAATTAAGTAAATTAATAACCTCCGATTTTGATTTAATTACCGTCTGATGGAAGAATTTTGGAAAGAGAGAAGTGGAGAGTATAGACTAAGATAGCATAATACAATGCTTATCATACTGCTATTCTTGTCCAAAAATGAATTGCCATATGAAAAACTAGAAATAAATAAAAGTAGGCTTTGAAATAATATTATATAAAAATGCATTTAACACGAGAAAAATGGTCTTACTTTTAGTTTTTAATTTGTTTGGGAGATAAAAATAAATATCTACAGTCATTTATTTAAGATAAAAAGTACCCAATATCAAAAACAATATTATTATCTATGATAGAGCTGTTATTTTTGAAAGTTTTATAAAATTATCTAAAAGAATAAAAGATTTTCATAGATTCAAATGCACTTATACAACTTTCAAAATCAACAGTTCTATTTACTAGTAAAATAATGAAAAACAAACAGGTTTGGTCCGACTAGTTTAAGTTAAAACTAATTGCATAGCCTTGAGAAATGTATGAAATAAGTTAAATATGAAACACAAAAATTAAAAAGATAATTGAACCTTCCTTCTACTGTTTTAAGGTTACGTTGAACATCCTCAGAATGGTAGCCCCATAGCAAGCACTTAACTGTGGCAACCTCTCATCGAACCAACATTTACCGAGTCGAATCCCATCGACGTCTAGCCCCGTTTCCTTGATAGCCTCGTCATACTTAGAGCAGAGAGGTACCGCCTAGGAGCAGGCGATAGGTACCAGTTTAAGGGACACTAAAACGGAAATGAAAACGTTGGAAAATGGTGTCGGTTCTTGGAGACGACCTTTATTCCCGACCAGACCATTGAGACTAAACAACTGTCTTGGGTTCCTTTATGGCTCCGACTGTCGACATTTCAATACGTGACAACAACTTTTATCTCTCTCTTATTTCTCCTCGGTGTCATGTCCCCATTATTATAGGCATTGCCTTTGCAATTTCTGAAGAATAGGGCTCTTTTCACGTCGATGCCTCGAATTCCGAATCTCGATTCCACAGACAATAGATGAAAATAAAAAATGATTAATTAATTAATAACTTAAATGTAGGGATATATACGTTCATACAGTCAAGGAGATATTAATCTTTTGTGAAATAAATGATTATTAGAAGAACCAAATTAGTTGTTTTAATTATCTATAATACTCAACCGATAGTTTCACAAAAATAATAAAAAACCATCCTCACCGAAAATAGTTCATCAGTTGTTTAGTTAACAATTGGTGGACGACCAGTAAGAAATATGTAAATCAATTGAGTTATTGAATATCATAATGTGGATAAACAAGAGATATAAAAGAAACATTCTTATGAGCTAACTAGGTGACTTATGGACTATTGATTATCACCATTGCCTGTTGACTACACTTAAGTTAGATACTATTAGATAACTTAGATGTATCAAAATAGCCAGCTCATCGTTGCCGTCCAAAGAATAGACATCTTCATTTCCAAGTGTCAGAGTACTGTTCCCCCAACCTGAAGGACCAGCTGAGGCTATCTGCTATCATATGACCGGGTGACGAGACCGCCACCTCCCTACGCCTAGATAGTGTTATTAGTAACTCATTAATGAAAAGCTTTTCTCAGAGCATTAAAATCATTAGATAAAGAGCATTAACTGGAGTGTTTAAAACGCGTTCGCTGGGAAGTTCTTGGTGTTGAAACATCAAAGGTATAAGCGCTTCCTGGTCAACATTTTCTAATATATCAGTCGAAAGGCCTGAATTCCACAAAAAAAGATCTCCATAACGTATCGATGTACGAATTAAGCTCTTATTCATTGATTAGAATGAAGCATATGAGGGAGTGAAAACAGTATCAGTGTCTCTTTACTGATCCTCTGATTTTTATGTAAATGAATAACAATTTGTTCATAACTCACTTTTATCTTAACCTTCACATTTGTTGATCATTTTAACTTGGAAGTTCCACTTTGGCTTAATCTCACTGTTAACTAATTTACAAATTTTATCATCATTCAAGAAATTAAAGATTCACTGAAATATATCTTAATGATTTTTTTAAATTTTGATTTAGAAAACACACTAGTCTTCCAACTGAAGAACTGGTAGCAGTATCTTGGGTACTTATATTTCTTCTGCTTTTCAGGCTACGATGGAAATATGACCTTATTTGGGTGGACCTCAGAAATTGATCAGCATACATTGATTGCATTATATAAGTACTAGGATAGCCCAAAATCATGAATAGAGGACACTTGTCTAATCACAAATAATCAACAAATGACGAGTTAACTGGATCAAGACATGAGAACAAACAAAGAGGTTAAAGATATAGTCCTGCCTTTCAATATATCAGTTAAAAATAGCTATAAACCGTCGACGAGATTCCAAATCGGTCACAGATCATCCAGCATTTTGGAGAATTGGAACAGCGTCCAATCTGAACACAATGTAGCTTTGTAATAATCTATGATTATTGAAAAATTACTGGCTGGCTATAGTCAGCTGATATATACCAGATTCCCGTACCCTTTCACAACCAAACTGATTGAAAATTTTACTAGTGTTACCAAAATATTCAGCAATTTAAAACATTATTTGAAAGTTAATTGTATCATAACTCAATTTTAATGTATGCTCCGTTTTTTCGTTCAATTATTTCATGGACATATTCTTTTCTCCTTTCCTTCTCTTAATTATTTATCTTCCAAATGTGAAATGAAATTTGTTGTTTGTGGAGTGTAGATAATCGGCATAGTTATAAAACAAATCCGGTTATAAACGGTGTCGGAAAAGTAGCAATTATTTCAAAACAAAAGCCTTTCATGAGTTTCATAAGTTTAATAATTTCGTTCTTTTATTAACAAGACTACTTTCAAAAGACAAAAAAAAAATATAAATACACAGAATAAAAATAAAATGAACAGGAGAGGAAGGCCGCAAAAGTTTTCTGGTTCTGGCTCCGTTGATACCAAGAAGATTGGAAACATTGTTTCGTTTCCTACTCTTAATATTTTCATTGCGTACTCATTTCCCAAATGGAATTGAAAAACTTCTTAATGGTTGATTATAGTGCCAACAGATTAAGTTTGTTCTTCTCGAGTCAGTGCTTAGCTGCCTTGTCAGGATTCAAAGAATAATTCGTTCATCACTAATTAAATATTTTTTCTATTGTATAAAACAGAGATTTGTTAATTCAAAAGCCGAAACAAAAAAATAAAATAATCAGCCTCTGTTGAATTCTTAAATATCTCTAAGATATGTAAATTATTTAACTATAAACGATATAATTAGTTTATGTTGTTGGTGTGTTATTTTCCACATACAAAAAAATCTTCGAAATTAAAGAAGTAATATTGAAAAAATCAAAAAATCTAAGTATCCATCATTCAAGGTTTTTCTCAGAATCTGTCAAACTAATATTCTTAGTATTCACGTCAATTAAAAAAATTATCGATCATAAGGACTGCCGACGAAAGTGAAAACTCAAAATTTTAGATTAACTTTGTTCTTTTTATAATTTATAAATCAATTATGGTATGAATTATTTTAATTTCACAGTTTATAAATTACAATTGTTTAATTTTTAAATAATAAAATTAATAACACAAAAAATTATTTAAATTAGTTTGTTTTTCATCTACATCTAGCAATACTTACATACTTTCATCAGCTAGTCTAGCCTCAGCTTCCATTAGCGCTGAGGATGACCCACAAAGTGGGTCGAAACGTCGGCACAAAATAAAATAAGTACCCACTTATATAGTGTTTAATATTCCTTCCTTATTTAGATCTTCCAGTCAACTATCTCCTCGCATACATGAATACTTACATACACTTTCAAGTAGTTTATTTCTTAACTAAAACATATATTGAGCTGTACAAAACCAATACAATAAATCAATGCAACTTGGTTGAAACAAAACATTTAACTAGTTATTGATATTTTAAGTTTTAAGAAACTATTAAACTATATTACTTAAATATTATTATTCTTATATCAATATAATTCTAATCTTAATAATAAAATTGATTAAAATAATTGAAGAAATCATACACAAGCCTCCATGCGTCACCCACCTCGTGAAACTCGACACAAGCATGTCGGTGACACGAACTCAGTTTTCCCCTACCAAAAAATCGCCCAACGGGTCTAAAGATGTTTCGTAAGATATTTTCACTTACGAATTAATAATTGAGCAAAGCTTTAACAAAAGGTGAGACTCTCGATGGGATGTAATTTGTAATCAATGTAGCAGTTGAGCCTACTGCTTCTACTCAGCCATAGAAGTTAACTACGTTTATTAAACTTCTCAGTCTAAACTAAGTTAAAGGTTATGTTTATTTAATTCCAAAGTTAAACCAATTTGCACCGAGTCGGGAGGAAATAATTTGGAGTTCCGTTTCAGACTTGATTAAACTATTGATTTTTGAAGAATTAAAGACTGAAGTTGATTTGAAGTTGTAGTAAATAACAAGATAGACATTGAAAAATATTTCTTTTAATTAGGAAGGTAAATGCTCGTTGAGAATACTTGTCAGCTAGTTAGTGATAATTATTATTCTCCTTGGCTTCTTTTCTACCCTCATCACTTTTGTTTTGGTAGGGTTTATGGTTATATTTACAGCCAGAAATTGTTCTTATAACCTCCTAACATTGTGCTTTCATTCTCCGAGAAAACAACAACGTCATTCGCAAATGCTACCATATCCGAGGTGGAATTTCCTCATTTTCGTCTTGGCCTTACGAAGAGCTAAATCCATGACCAAAATAAACAGTAGTGGGCTCAGACTACATCACTGCTGGATTCCAAAGGTGATCTCAATTCCTTGAGAAGTTGAGTTGGGAAATCGTACTTCCTCGTTTTCTTTTATAAACTTCCAGCCGCAATAATATGACCTTGATCCATCCATTGTTCTCCTAAGACTTGCAAGATATCAGTCTTCCTTACAGGATCAAACCTTTTTGTGAGATCGACAAAGTACAAGGACTTTTCCGAAAAACCTCTCTAATTGCAAAAATAAGGTGTTGGGCTCTCCGATTTTCACGAAAGTCGTGTTGTTCCTCTTGGATCAATCCTCCGACTCGTCTTCTTTTGCCATTTTAGAATAAATCTTGCTTGGCACAGTTAACAGAGATATGCCTCGATGGTTGTTACGGTCACTACTGTCTCCTTTCTTAAAGATTGGGACTATAAATGCTACGTCCTATCCATCGGGATTTTCTTATGTTCCAAACAAAGTTTAGTATATAAAGCATAATCTCCTTTCCTTTAAATTCCTTATATTTTAATTTCTTCAATACCTAGCTTCATGCTTAGCAGCGCTTCCTCTAATTCATCTTCACCAATATAATCATCTTCTTCCCAGGGATCTCCCTCTCTCTTTTCTTCACGTGTGGACGTGTGTAAACTCCCCGCCCCCCCCCCAGCAGTTCCTGAAAATATTGTTGCAACCAATCCATTATTCGATCGATGTCCATCAGAATATTTCGTTATACGTTCCTTACAAACTTTAAATTTGTTACTCTTGGTGGCTTGTTGTGTTATATAAAACTATATTTTTGATGAAGAATTTTCCTTTAACAGAAATGTGGTAAACAAAATAAATAATAACTGTTTTAAACCACCTATTTATTTTATGTTCAAAACTTAGACATTTTGGGTTAAAGAATCAGTGTAAGGGAATATTATAGAAGAAATCCGTTTATTAGATCGAAAACTCTCTAACTAACTAACTAACTCGGCCCAACGACCCAGTGATGAGTCCTGGCCTCGACCAGCAGCTTCCGCGAATTGTCGCGGTTTTGAGCAGCTGCTATCCAGTTGCGCACATCAAGGATGTTCCCTGCATCAGCCGCCACTCCGTCACTCCACCTAGGCCTGGGCCTTCCTCGTCTTCTTGTCCTGTTTAGAGGCTCTGTCAGCAGCTTCCTGGGCAAATCTTCCTCACTCTTGCGAGCCACATGCCCTGGCCACCGCAATCGGCCCAGTTTTATGACCTGGACAATATTCGGTTCTTTGAATGTGGCATAAAGCTCCTGGTTCTTGGGTCTCCTCCAGTTTCCATCCACCAGCACTCCTCCAAATATCCTACGAAGTATTTTCCGCTCAAACAGGAGGAGTTTTTGTTCCCAGGGCTTGGTTGTTGTCCATGTTTCCGAGCCATACATCAGTACAGGAAGAATGACGGTCTTGTACAGGTGGAACTTTGTTTGCCAAGATAATATGCGGCCACCATGCTGTTTCCTTAGACCAAGGTAACACCGGTTGGCAGAGATAAATCTTCTTTTTATTTTGACATCCACTTGGTTGATCTGGGTCATCTTTGAGCCTAAATATACAAAATCGGAGACCTGTTCGAACATGTACTCCCAAGTACTTGATCTTTGCCTGGTTCACGTCGACCCCAAGTATCCTCGCAGGACCCACCAGCGCCAGGAATTCTTCCCCCACAGCCTGTAGAGAGCGACCAATGATATCTATATCACCCGCATAGGGTAAAATTTGTACATTCCACCTAAAGATGCTCAGTCCAACCTGTACGCCAGAATCCCTCACAGCCATCTCCAGGGCAATATTGAAAATAAGGCAAGCGAGGGCATCTGCCTGCCGTAGCCCCTTAGTTGCAAGGAATTCTCTAGACAGATCTCCACTGACGAACACCGAGCACATCACCCCATTCATTATCAGCCTCACCAGGCTTGAAAACTCTCTCTTAATTATTATTTTTCGAAACGTATTCTTACATTATATCTTACCAAGTTATCTTTGATTCTTGTCAAACAATAGGTAAGTGAGATAGCATATTTTTAAAGAAGAATTTTCATCCAACAGGAAATGTAAGAGGGAAAACAACGTATAAGTGAACACGACGATGACAAAACAAACATGAAGCATAATCAGTGCATAATCAGTGGACGCTTCCATGTGTGGTGATACGTTGTATCTTTGTCGTATACCTACCCACAAATGGAAGCTAGCACAACTCGTTTAGAATTATGAGTACGTATCTATTTGATGTAGGTACCCATCTTATTTTGTGTAAACTTGAGTGATTTTTCGCTGGATGATTTCAATTTTTTTTTAAAACTGGATATACAAGATAAGCCCTGACTATCTAGTTAATATATAATATTTCACTTTTGTAATGTGTCATGCAATGATAATATTTTATTAATTTTAACATTGATAGATCTTACGTATGCAGTCCATCATTTCGTCATTACAATGAAGTATTTTCCCGATCCTTGTTCATTAGATTTCCATTGGTTATTCCGTTAAGACCATTAAGAGTTGATTTAGTGATCGTACTCGACAAGCTAGTAACTCAAATGGCGATAAAGAAAAAAAAACCTTTACATCCTTCTCAGGGTGGAGTGAACTCCTTATCTGTACCGTGGGTTTGATGCATGGGTGCGGCCATTATATTACGTGTCATAAATAATGCAGTTTTTCATATCTCTTATACAACTATCCTTGTGATATTCTCGGAATATCGTGCTAACAGAGGGTATTACAGACCTCAGTTGTATTATTGCTACTCACATCTGTGATTGATCTATTTTGATAATCAATCTAATACACTTTGAATTAATTTAAAATTCTCCCACTCCTTATTTATGAAATGGATGTCACACTTTATAGAGGCATTCGATTTTTATTTCAGTTATGTATTATTTTTTTAATATAAAATAAATGTTGTTAAAACCAATATATAACTATAAAAACAATTAAAACCATATATATTACTATAACGGAGCAGAGTGGTTTAGTGGTAGTTCAATGGGTTGCCATGCCGAAGGTCTTGAGTTCCAGCAGCTTGGAGATTTCATTTAATCAGTTAGCGGCCGGAAATGGGTGCTTTTGGATCTAAGACCCTCTTGGGCCTCACCCAGCCAAAGTATCAAAAACAGTGGGAAAATCTGGCGTTTGAGTGTTATCTAGGACAAATTATCTTCCTTGCACAACTGTTGTCCACGAAACAATACAGTCTCTACCACCTATTAAACCCAGAAACCTTCATGGGTTCTAGTGGTACAGGCTTCATTTTTTTTTCTATATTTGATTCGTCGTTGTCAATTTTGACTGCTGGACACGAAGCTTTGCGTAGAGAGAAGGTTACATGGCTCGATTTTGAGGCGTTTATTCTTATTTGCCATTTATTGAACCACTTTTCTAAATCAAATAAGTGATTTTGAAGAGCTATAGATGCTAAGTTTGGGTCTCTGTGAGAAGAAATAATGGCTGTATCGTCAGCGAAGGTATAGATGTTGGTGCAAGGATGCTCCGGGATATCAGAGGTGTAAACAGAATAGAGAATGGGGCTTAAAACACTGCCTTGCGGTACACCCCTGTATTGAGGAAAGAAGGAGGAAATCGAAGAGTCAACGGAAGTACAGAAGAATCTGTCTTGGAAATAAGATTGAAGAATTAAAAAGTATGTAGGAGGTAAGTGAGGTTTTATTTTAATATTTGATTCGAAGTGCTCGCTTGCTCAATGCTTATATTAGTATACACCTTACATTAAGGATTTAATATTTTCCTGAACGGCATGGTTAAGTGCGATGGCAGCAATCAGAACCTGCTCCACCGTAGTAAATAAGCCAACAATTATTATAATCCTCCTGCCCTTCGGATAAAAATAAGAGGCTTTAATAAATGCACTCAGAATTCAGCTATATCTGGAATTATAAACAAGGAACCCTTAAAATAAATTGAAAAATTATTAATGAAATTAAAAGTTTGAAAATCTTTAAACGAATTCAATTGGTTTCATTGAGATGCCGCAAATTCTTAATATTGTGTCTAATCCCAACATTAAATCTGTCATCCTTAATACGTTAAGTCAGTTAAATTAACAGCACTAATCATTCATTAATCAGAACTACAAATCAGTCTTCATTAATATATATTATTAGCAGATAACTCTGGAGCAAGAAGCCTATTAGTTTTATGGCGCCTATAAATCATAGACGTGGCAATCAATATATCTCCAGCTTCTAGCTGTTGGAGATATACTCGTATTAACTAGCAGAGATAAAATAGACGATATTAAAGTTCATTTATATTTATACTCATCCCGAATCATAGAAAAAATTATATAGTATTCTATAATATTAATCATCGTTTACATTCCAAAGATGTAGCATTAGAGAAGAGTTTCTTCGTTTTTAAGAACCCAAACGCTCTTTGACTGATTCTAGCAGTCTTCTGATGATCACTTTGACGCCTATAAGAAGTAATGAAATGAAGGCTTAAAGCATTTTTTGTTACACACGCACATAGAAAAATATATATATCTGTTATAAATTGGTCTTTATTCAACATACTCATAATGAATAACGAATAGTAAATATTTTTTTAAGAAATACATGAAGATAAAATTAAATCATCACTGTTTCGGAATCCTAACATGAATTATTTGGAGGATACTTAGTCTTCTATGCCTTCTCCTTCCTTGCCCTTCACAGAGTTTAATTGAGTTGTAAATAAAAACATCATAACATTTTATCTAATTTGAGGTGGTTTTGTTTTATGCTAAATTTAAATTTTACATGACCTCACGTTGTTTATTCTCTCGCATTATATTTATGTATCTATCTACACTGTTTACGTGATTTTTACGGTATTCGTATTGAGCTGCTATAAACTTTGGATCAAGTATATATGCCTGGGGAGCGGAGTGGCTCAGTGGTAGAGCACTGAGTTACCATGCCGGAATTCCTAGTTCAAATCGCACTGCAGGCCATGACTTTTATTTAGTCTGTTTGCAGCGGGAGATTGATCATATAGTATCTAGGACCCTCCTGGGGCCCACCCAGCCTCAATAAGATATTATAACAATAGGGTATCACACCCTATCTTGTTTGCCTTATAATTTTTTTAATTCTATAAATTCTGTGTCAGGTGATCCTCGGTCATTCTCAATCAATAGAACAACAACCTTTTATTTTTAATTGGTTTTATTATTGGTTCTACCTTTCTGTATAGTTCTTCGTTTGATCCTAAACATATATGGAGTTAATAATACTGATGTCTTAATCTTCCTTGATATCCTGCGTTAACTTTTGACAACTTCTTTAACTAGTCTTAACTATACTCCAATTCTTAGCGACTTCTATAATATATATATAATATACAATAATTGTCTTATCATCTTTATTATATCTAATACATTTTGGTTTTGCTATTTACTTTTGATATGCTCATATACTCGTATGTATTTTCTTATTTATTCTGCCTTGGATGTATTTTAAATATATATATATATTATAAAATATTTAAAACATTAACATTAGAGAATGAAAATAAAAAGACATAGTTGAGATAGAAAGCAATATGACGCTATATTATCCAATGGTAGTTTTAAATCTCATTTTGAGACCAAAACCATTACTCGTCTCCTTTGGGAAGAGGCACCATGGCGGTATTATTCCCGGATCCAATCATCAGCGGCTGAAGGAAGAGCAAGCTCCTGATTGGATCACGGCCTCGCCTTTGGAGATCAATGAAAACAAAGCATACATATCGCATCCCATTTCCTATAGCCGTCCTTATCCCTCCTCTTCCTGGTCGGGGAGGAAGTCCAATATCTACGGCCTTCAGGATCCCCCACCAAAGGCAGTATTTTAGAAATATTCTAGACTGGAGCAGAGAACCAGTATTCGTATATTGGAAGCATTTCACATACCAAGTACTCTGTAAGACAAGAAGAAATAGAAATAGAAATAGAAAAAGATAATAACTCCTTTAGATCATTTTTGTGAAATAAGGGTACTTGTTTTTTAGCAGGTCGCCATAGGCTGGGATCCGCTATTGCTTATAATCTGAACACTGATAATCCCATCCTCCTAACTCATATTAATGGAAATAGAATTATTCAAAAAGTTCTTCACATTAAATAACAATAACATAAGTAATAATACAAAAATAACATACTAAATTTACTAGACAATGAAGAAATTTGAATAGACAATAAAGACGATAGAAAAACTAAAAAAACAATTCGAAAACAATTAAATAACACAAACTAAAACCCAAAAATACACCAAATGTGAGATGTAAACACAGCTGGGAATAAATATGATGAAACATTTCAGACAATCACTGGCATTTCATTCAAAGATAATTCACATTATTTGTTTGTGTAAATGAACGTCCTCATCTATTACGATAAGATGTAATCAAGGCAGATATTAAAAGGGTCGGTTAAACGAATTTCTAAAAAGTTATCAATAGTTCTAGAATGAGGAAGTAGATTGATTACATTTAAATTTTTAAAATAACTGTTTTTCTCCAGTTCTCTCCTCTATCAAGAATCTGGATGAATTTTAATGAGATGACAATTCAAATGGATGAAAAAAGACTCGAATTATTATTTTTCAAATATTTTTATTTGGAGTCTACTCATGGACACTTCCATAATACGTATTTATAAGAAGTGATTTAACGATGATTAATTATTATATGAATGAATTATTTTTTAAACATGTTTTTACATTTAGCTAGAATATAATACTAAAACGTGTATCATGATCCAAAAAAAATCCATAGTACAGAATTTCAATTTCAAATTTTAAGACTAAAACATTTAAAGAAAAATATTTAATCCATGACCATAATAAAGAATAGAATTTGCATTTGATCATCTTTCTCACTTGTTTGAGGCCCGTCAGCCAATTTGAGGCGAATCGGAGGAACTGGCCGCAAAAGGGATGTCCGATTCTATGTCGATTTGAAGAACACCGCTGAATTGACCTGATAGAAATTCAGTTTCGATTAAAACTGTTTTAAAATTTTTTTTTAAACCAATCTACTTTAATAATGCGACACTATTGTAAACATTATTTTGATAGGAATTACGATCAGTACAGGTATATTATATTATTTAATAATTTTAAGCACAAATCATTATCCGAATCGTTCATCGTCGTGGCGTGGAGAGAGTAAACAGATTTGACCATTTCCTTGACCGGATTAATGAAGTACCCGTTGAAGCACTATTACTGTAACGTAATCACCGGACACGCGGAACCACTAATACTCAGTTCTCTTGTCAGTCAGAATCCATTAATTATTTAACTTAACATCGTTTGTTATCTCCGCCTGTAAACATAGTCCACGGCAGTTTAACCTACGTCTTTTATTCCTCAATAGTAGACTATAATATACCAGTCTTTTTTCCTCTATCAAACATTAACCTGATACTTTTATTCAATACAAATTCTCACTAATTTATCAATTGTATTGAATGTATTAATATATTATTAATACATTCATCAGTTCTCCATTCTTCTAATTTAACCTCCCTCACAGCTGTACCTCATCCCTTATCCTGTGTTTGTTCTTAGTAGGTATTTTCTTTAATCTTATCTGGATTTAGAAATTGGAAATTTCTGCCTTCCCATCTGTATTTAGAAACCTCAAGTTGCTTATTTTTCTATTATTCTGATGATGAGGTACTGTTTTATTCTACGAGCCCCATTCAGTCCCTATTTAACCTTTTAGTGGGAACAACTGCTTGACAGGTATATATTGCTTCTACTTTTACATACTGGGGGTGTGATGTCTAGCTAATGGCTAAAGGATATGATGATAGAGCTTATTGATAGTATTTCTTATATATGTAGTGAAATTTATCCAAATCACAATACTATCATACTATATATATATTTGACTTTGGATTTTCACGAGTTTATAATTATTATTTATTTTTTAAATATATTTATTGAAAGTTACAACTGTATACAAAATACATCAAGTGAATTTAATGAGTGAAATCATTGACATAAAAAGACAAGTAGAGAAACTACCCAGTGGTAGTACTCAAATAAAAAGATAATTATTATTTAATTGTATGAATTTATACTAACTTTTGTCGACAAACTTACGGTACGAAATAATTTCTTCAAATACTCACGTGTTTATTTTATTATTATTTTATTTTATTTTTGGTAGAGTGTAAGCTGCAAATATAAAATCAGTAATATTGTGTAATTGGTACTTGATGCAAAAAAAAAAATTAAGATATATTTTGATCATACTCTTTAAACTCTCTTAGGAATGGTGTTCCAACTCCTTGGATTTGCAGACCACATAGATATTGCATGCAGGTCCTTAGCAGCAGTCAAGGAAGCATTTATCCCACTGAGAAATGCTGCAGCGAGGATGGGACTTATCGTCAACTACAGCAAAACAAAGTACATTTCCATAAACCCTCAACAAATAAACTTTAAAAACCATATCCAAGTTGACGGGCAGAGGATGGATAGAGTTGAGAAATTTGTGTACCTTGGATCCGAGGTGAACCAACAAAATGATATTGGGGCAGAAGTCGAGAAGCGGATTATAAACGCTAACCGCTGCTATTTTGTTCTACAGAAGCATCTAGGTGGTAGTCTCCTGTCTAAATCCTTTAAGATCAGACTATACAAAACTCTCATCCGACCAGTTCTCTCATATCCCTCAGAAAACTGGATCCTGACCCAAGCACACGAACTCTCACTTCTGAGATTCGAAAGGAGAGTCCTTAGTAGTATATACGGTCCAGTTTGGTGGATGGAGAGTGGAGTCGCCGGTCCAACAACGAACTGAGGCTACTTTATAAGGAGCTGGATGTAATACAGTTTATAAAGTTAGCAAGACTGAGGTTGGCCGGATGTGTGATTAGGATGGGGCAGGATGAAATCCTAGCCAAAGTACTCAGTGAGCGAATGTATGGTGGGAGGATTGCGTAGCTTCGGACGCCCGGAACATACTCGATGTCCCCAATTGGAGGGTAGCAGCACTTCATAAAGAAAACTGGCGGTCAATGCAGGCCAAGACTCGACTACAAGGGTCGTAACACCAAATGATGATGATGATGATGAGGAATGGTGTTCATTAGTTATGCATAGGTTGGAAAGAGGTTAACATAATAAAGAATGGTTAATTTCTAAAACTGTTTCTGGATAATTTTAATACAGCTTCCGTGGTTCATTACATTTGATTGAGAATTCCTGCCTCTCAGGCAGATGTTCCTGTAAACAGCAAAAAATAAAAAATGATGTTGCCAGTAGTGCTTTAATCTTGAGCTGAACATATTATATGTCATATTGATTAATTGTGGGAAAGGATTTCTAAATGATGGTGGTGCTGTTTATTACATCAAGATTACTTTGTAAACTGAAATATTTGGTGTTATCTGTTCTTTTTTTACACTCGCGCCAAGCTTTTATAAATTATTTTTAAAATTGAATCGAAATGTAAGTTTGTTGTGAGTATAAAGGCCTGGGGGCCCTGCTTCGAGGCTGGGGAAGAGCCTTTCAATAAACTATCGAGAATTGAACCTGGGAAAAAAAGTGACTACCTATGATTGGGAAAGGGACAGGTGTTTGAGTGAAGATTTTACTTAAAAACTGTATCAGACAAAACCCTTTAAATTCAATAGACGTAGAATAAACCATGCTCCAGCGGTGCGGACTCCGTGCTTGTGTTTTATCTGCCAGGTCAACCAATAATCGAAAGCCAAGAAGATTCTGTAGCGAGCGATGGTCGGATTAAACAATCAACAACGCGTTACCGACGCGGCTCGACTGTGAAATTCTAAAATAGATTGTAAAATCTTCTCATATTTATGAAATGTTACAATATGTATTTAAGCTAGCGTTTGATTTAATCTTTCGTTAAGCCCATTTGATTCTGGATGATCAATGCAGCAAAAAACAATCTGTATTCCTTTTTTTCCAAATAGTTTTTAAAATGGGTTGAATTTACGGAAGCATTTTGGTCGGTTAATAGGATCGAAACATTATTTTTTTTAGCAATCGGATTAATCAGATTTATAAAGTCGTGAGCACTTTGGCCCTTACTAGTTGAGATCCATCCAAATCTGGTGAAATGATCCACCAAAATGTGCAGGTATTTCTTTGGTGACCAATTCCCTGAAAACCCTCCAACCGTATCAGGTGACATTATTTGAAAAGCCTCAGTGGCAAGACCCAATTGTGAGAGAAGGCTAATAGCTGCGACGGACTTTGTTTCTAACACAAATCTGGCAACTTTTACAGAAGTTATGGATGCTTTGTAGAAACCTTTGAAGTAATAATGCGGCCGAATCGTGGCGATCATCTGTCCTGGACCAATGTGACCGTAATGATCATGAACCAGCTGGATAATTTCATTTCCTAATTTCGGAGAAACAAATATTCTCAGTTTGCCTTTTAATCTTTTAAGGATCATTCCTTGCTTATAGCCAGTCCGTTTTGCTACTTTTAACTCCGGAAGGGTTCAGCTTGGTCTTTTAATATCTGAGGTAGATCGATTAAGTTCACGATCCTGATGGCATCTTCATTAGTGAAATATTCTAAAACCGGATTTCTTGATAGTAAGTTGGCTAGAATATTTTCTTTGCCTTTTTTATAAATAATGTTGAAATTGAATTGTGATAAATAAAGAATTAGATCGCCAAGGATTTCATCTGATCTGGCATTTATCTTCAAGTTTTCTAATGGCTTATGATTCGTGCACACTGTAAGTGGCGTCCTATTAAATAATATTGCCAAAATTTGATAGCGTCTTTGATCGCCTTGCATTCCAAATGAATAATGTCTTAACGTTTTTCCCTTTCCGATAGTTTCCTTGAATCATAAGCTACAGCATGCAGTATTCCATCTTCTTTTGCCTGTTTCAGATTCGCGCCTATCCCTTAAAAACTGGCCCCTGTTTCTATAAAGATGGGATTATTATAATCGTAAATTGACAGTATTAGGGCCTTATATACATAATATTTTATCATATTGAAAGCGTTTTCACAATCATCGGACCTTTCAAACTTCACATCCTTTCTTAATAATCGATGCAATGGTTCCAGTTTTCGAGAGCTATTTTCTAAATATTTTAAATAAAAGTTTATTGAGCCTAAAACACTTCTTACTCCACATTTATCCGATGGTCTTTTTAGGTTTTTAATTGATACTAAACTACTTTGGGCTGGTGAGACTCTGTTCTTTGAAATTGTGTGGCCTAGATATTTAACAGACTTAGCTGCAAACAAACACTTGACTAGTTTTAGTTTGAAACCTTCAGGGTTTGTCACCTGCAACAAATTTCCGATATGTTGAAGATGATTTTCCCAGGTTTGAGAGAAAATCAAAATATCATCGATATAATTGATTCAGAATTCGTCTAAACCATTTCTTCGGATAATGTTGGATAAGATTCTCTGGAACGTGGCCGGAGCATTTTTCAGACCAAATGGAAGGACTTTGAACATGAACTTTCCATATTTAGTTGTAAAGTTGGAAGCGAACGGAGAATCAGATTCTTCAGTAATCTTTGCTTGCAATAATGCCTTAATCTGATTTCATATTTCTTCTTCGTCAGGAATTGAGCATTTATATGGTCGACAAGTAACATACTCATTAGATAATAATTTGATCTCTGCTTCTTTTGATTTCACTTTTCCAATATCAAATTTATCCTTTGCAAATATGTGTTTATGCTTTTCTATTAGCTTTCCAATCTGCTGTTTTCGCTCTTCATTTACAATATGATGTAAATCGATATAGAATTCTTCTATTTTTAAGTTTTCATTAAAATTTAATTGAATGTATTAGTTGGAATCATCTTTATCAATTGAAACTTGATTATCATCGATTTGATTTTTACCATCTGATCTAATTTAGATCGAATAAAATTATCCTCTCGATCACTATTGGATCGGTTTTCGTGTAAATCTATCACATTGTCGTTATCTGTTCGTTGTAATATTCTTAAGTTTTCATTATGAATCAATTAAAACTTTTTTATGGCATCAATCCCCAATAAGATGTCATAAAAAAAGTATTTGGTTTTGACAACGTAAGTTGTTATGTAGTCTGTAATATGTCCAATGCGAAGAAAAATTCTAGCCTGGGCTGAAGTGAAATTTAATCCGCTGATAGTTTTCAATACACTTTTTTTTCAATTAATTTTAACTTTAGCAAGTCAGCAATTCGTTGAGAAATTAATGTAACGTTGGAGCCACTATCATAAATAGTGGCTTCATATCATAAATAGCTTGAGCTTCTTTTGGCAGTCCAAAAACTATGAGGTTGATAAGGGATAATTCAGTACCCTTAGGTTCTACTTCTAGGCATAACCTTTTTTCTTTATAAGTGCGTAATCGATTAAAGACCCAAGCTTTCCTAACAATGTACCAGCCTTTATGTACAAAAACGTTCAAGAACGACTCTTTTTATTTCCTCTTGTTTTAAATTTAAATAAAATTGGTTTTCTAATTGTCTAATCCGACTTTCTAACTCTATTTGTTCAGCTTCAGCAACCCTGGAATTTGAAATTGGGTCACATTCTTCCAACGGAAACTCTCGAAAACAAACATTACCAGCTTCATCGAAATATTATTTTTTAATATTTTCATCGATTTTTACAGCAACTGTTCTCTCGAACCTTTTTGGTTCTTAATACCAGACATTGCATTTTTTATTGGGTTTTTATTTAATAGAGAAATGTGGGTACTTACATCTTTAAATTCTTCTGGAACTAAATACCAAGTATTCTTATCAATGGATATGCATTGAATCACGAATTCTTTCTCAGCTTTCTTAACTACTTGAACATGAAGTAAACTAGTTAAAATCTTGTAATTTAATTTGTAAGATTGTTTCACCGTGATTTTATTCTTTTTATTATTAATAATATTAGTATCAATATTTAATGTTGTTTTACTTTTTATGATTGTAAATTAGTCAGAACATATTTCATTTATACATTAAAATTTATCTCGACTACAAAATAATTGTTTTGTTGATAATGTACTTTTTATTTACTTAATATATTTTGAATTTCGGTGATTTTTTAATCATTGTTTAACTTTATCAATTTACACTAACATTTTATTTAATTTATGATTTAAAATATAAAATATAAATAATTATTTCAGGACTTATGTTTATAGTTTTCCTTTTTGGTCCAGTGTGTGCTCTAAATATAACACTGTGCGATTAGCACTTAGTAATATAAAATATATTTTAATGAAATATGATGACAGATGAAAACTTCTTCGATTCTCCTAGATTTTTTTTATATTTTCAAAAGTTGTGCACACATTGAAAGGATGTTAACAAATCAACGAATTGTTTTAGTAATAAACAAAATATAAATTATTTCTATTACTATATAAATATATTAATTATTTATAATATCAAGACTGTTTACTTCATAATTTTAATCATTTATTTATTGATAATACCTATATAAAAGTATATAATTATTTTAAGGCAGTTAGGAATGGCATGTGAGAAAGAGCATTTTAAAAACGTGTCTAACAAAATTCAAATGGAGTCATGAAGCTAATGTTTAAACTAATATTGACGTCATCTTCAGAGCTACGACAAACAAACTTAAACAAAGATATAAATCTGCCAGAAAGAAAAAATTAACAAGATACAAATTTAAATTGAGCTATAAGATACTTCTTATACAATAAGGCCAGGAGGAAGTAGAAAAATCGCAGGGTTTCTCTTATGGCTTTTTTGGTCTCTCGACAATCTGCTCCTGATAAACTGCCAGGGGCATGAGGGTTTTATCAGGAGATATATTTTTTTGTCTTTTTTCCTATAATTTTTTTTTTACTTTTTCTCATAAGGTATTCTTTTCACCAGTTCCTTTGTGAATCACCATTGATAAGAAAAAGTGCAAAGAGATGAATCATCCATGAGAATTATTCAATTTAATCCTATTTAAATAAATTCAATTAACTTTATTTGATATATAATTATTACTGGATTATATTTAATTAGTTTAAAATATATTGTATTTATTATAATTTTTACTAAGGCGCTTCCAGCCGTGGACTACCTTTGCTCCACACTCATCCTTCTACTTGAGTGCAGTTAACAATAATGATATTATTCATTATTGGTTATTTGAAGCCAAATTCGCCAAATGTATATTTAAATTTCGCGTCTCTACTCTAAATCTGATTACTCTATTTAAGATTTATTATTGATAAAACTGAAGAAACCCCTAGAATTTCAAGAATACATCTGACGAGGAAAAGGAAGTTAGAGCTTGTCGAGGAAGATCGAAATAATACGATTTTGAAGGTTAATTCTCAAAGAATTCTGACCCGGACAGAATGCTATCATCGAGCAAGAAATCGATTCTGAGGAGGAAAAAGTTTTGCAGCAAATATATTCTAAATAAGGAATATTAATAGTCGAATATTCGTAATTTTCGGTTTCTTACGCGAAAATCGTTAAACAAAAACATTAAATAAAAACAAATACGGTGACTGTCTCTTAAATGTCGATTTACTCAAAAAAGTCCCCCTAAATTATTACGTACATAATAATTAAAAAATATCTACGTTTCATTACCTTTCAAAAGAGGTATTAAAATCAAAAATCGGTTTAGAAACCACGAAGATATGATCGACAGGAGTCAAGCACTTTGCTTTGCCCCTCCCTGCCACAGTCTAATCATACGGTTTTACTGTGTTCGGATGTGCTCTCTTAGCTTACTTGCTCTCGGATTGGATTTTTCTAACGATCTTGGCTTTTTCCAGGACTTTTGTGATTGATTCTTTTCCGACGACCCTGGACTTTACCCTGTTTTCTATGATTGATTTTTTAAATGAACCTCAGCAGCGTATTCTTCGATACTAAACGGTATTCTTCTTTCTCTATCAGCCGTTGTTAGTCAGATTGACCTGACAATCAGTAACACAGGAGCCTAATCGTAAGGAATCACAAAGAATCAATCACAAAAGTCTAAGAAAAATTCAATCCGAGAGCAAGTAGCCTAAGAGAGCACTTCCGAACACAGTAAACCCATAAGAGCGGACTGAGGCAGGGAGAGGCAAAGCCAGGCTCACGACTCCTGCGTCGGAGCCCTTTGTTCTCGGGAGCCTTTCTTCTCCGGCTCTACCAGGGTTTTCCATTTTCCACTTTCCATTAATCATATCTCCGTGTTTTCTTAACCGATTTTTTATTTTAATACCTCATTTGAAAGGTAATGAAACGTAGATATTTTTTTAATCATCGTGTACGTAATAATTTAGGGGGAATTTTTCAGGAAATTGACGTTTTAGAGGCACTCGCCGTATTATTTTTTTCATTTAATGTTTTTGTTTAACAATTTTCGCGTAATTAATATATTCCTATCACTTGATATCTGAAAAAAGTATATATGAAACATATTACTTATTCATATGAACGACATAATAAAAAATTTGGCATTTTCAGTTAAGCCTTCAGTAGCAATTGTATTGGTTCAAGGTTTTTAATTCAGGAACGAAGTATCTGATATTCCATTTCCAACATTTTGAGTTGTATTATATTCGATTTTAAAGTTTTCTTGGAATAAAGGCGTAAGATAAAATAAAAAAATTTCTAGCATTAAACAAAATGGTTAATAAATGAATTTCAACACCATCGTTACAAATGAAATGAAAACAAATTTGTATTTTTTTAACTAAAAAATACATACCTCTATTTAAAAAAAGATTGGATTAGATAAAATAACCCAATAGAATTTTTTTTTTGTTATGGCGTTGTTCTTTTGAAAGAGCGATATGATGTACAAATAATTGTATTAAATGCTACTATGACAGATCCTTACCGCTGTTAAATATAATTTTATTTCATTTAAAAAAGAACAACAAAAAACAGTTAAACATACTTACAAAAGATTTTCCTATGCATATATGAGAACTTATATAAATTGTAAAGAAATCTGTACTCTGGTCATTCATAGCCTATCAATTATAATGTAGTACCGAAATATTTACATTTCTGTAACTATGTATTAGATAGGGTTTCAGATGAAGTTACAAGATAGTAATTTAACCGTACTAACACGGTCCTTATATTGTTGATGCTTATTGTTAAGGCGAGATGAAGTAGTAACCTTATAAAAGATTATTAGTTTTAATCATAAAAATTAAACCAATTTTTTTTGTAAAAGAAAGAACATTTTATTATTTTTCACTTTTTTAGAATCAATATCATTTAAACGTTTAATTTCATAATTGAGGTCTATTTGGGAAAACACATGGACATTACTTATTCGGTAATTATGATATATGAAATAACGCCATATCCTTGAGAAATTTAACATGTAACTCCTATTTTACATAATATGTAATATGTAATTCCTAATTTGCATAATAAGGTTTCATTCGCGTTCTATAATAAACTGGAATGGACATTTTTCAATTAAGTGGAGACATAAGGAGTGAAAGAAAATGCCTTCTAGTTCACAGCAACATTATTCCTAACAGCAAATTATGTGAAAAAGAGCATCCGATGAAACCATGATTACATGAAAGAACTTCCATGCGGTACTGTTATAAGAGGGGATGCAGGAAGAAGCCTTCTGCGAGGAACATGGCTTTAGAGATGTCATCTGCCCTTTAACAAAGTAATTCTCCTAATTTATGTCTGGTCTCAATAAATAAAAAGAATGTGGAACGAGTAGAAATATGTTGAATTCTTATTTCTGCGAATTCATATGGAGGAGATGGTACGAGAAAGAATGTTTGTCTACTAAGATTTTAGAAAGCATTTCTGATTTTTATCCACTAATTTAATTTCAATTGTTTTGTTTTGACATTATTTATTAATATACACATGTTTCGTTAAATGTATTTTATTTAATACTATAAATAACAGGTATCTAAGAAATAATCTGTATGCGTTTTCCAAAACAGACCACATAATTTTTTACAATAATTTAATTTAAAAGTTAATTTTATTTGTTTAGTGATAAATCTAATATTTGTAGTAAGTTTAAAAACACATGTTTCAAAAGTGAAGAAAAACTTTAAAAAAGCGGAGTTGATAGGCTTTCGTTCACTCCGGCTGTATCAAGTTGTTGGCACGAGCCTCTTGGCGTGCACATCGCAAGCTATAGCTCAGAGTTGCATTTTGAACTTAAAGAGGTACTAATTTGCGGCCCACCTGCAGATGTAATTAGTTTAAACCTCATCATCGAATCGACCAATTCGAATTGCCACAGTCTAGCATCTCAACCTCTGACGTCTCAGCATCCTTACATCCTCTAATCCCTACATCCGAGAATCTACTTCGACAGACAGATAAGAGTTTTTTGTTTATATTATTTCAACTAGAAAACCAGATAAACATTTATTATTTTGTAATCAATTTTATTTATTTGTAATTAAAAATTTGTAGTTAAATTTACTATCGTAAGATTAAATAATAATTGTTTTATTTTTGTTATTAGTTAGTTGTAATTTTATAATATAATTAGTTTAAGTAACTTCATTTTCTCATAATAAAAACGTTTAAATTGTTCATTTTAATTCAATGAATTGTTTTTTTCTATTAGCAAAAGTATTAGTTATTTAATTTATAGAAAGTGATTTATGTTATTAGTTTAATAAAAGGTTACATTCAAATGATATGCGATCTGGAATAATAGAATCAAACATTTTATTTTTTCCATATCCATTTCGGAGCTCTCAGCGAAAGGTCCAACATATCATCGATGGAGCTCAAATACTTATTGCATTATATTTGATATTATCGCTATCAGCATGATTTCGTGTTAAAATTACAGACTTAGTCTAGAAGTAGGATACAAATATTTAACATCCATGACAGAAAACCGGTATCCGTTGATACTCAGAAAGTCCGAAAATGGAAGGGTGGGTCGGAAGGTGGACTCTTTAACATTTTATATTCACGATTCCGTTTGTCCACTAAAAACGATCTACCACCACCTTTTACTACCGCATTCCGTTTAATACACACCGATGACTGGTTGTGATTTAATTGAATATTCCTTTTACAACAGCTATGCCGAGTTCATTCATTAATATTTAGCGGAGTGGCACCAATCCTGGAAGCTCCTCTGACTCCTCTACCACCTCTGCCTTCTGGGACTAATTAACTTCACCCCCCACCGTTAATTAATCAGTGTACAATGAACACACGAACTGAGTATTCGTGTAATCTGCTTATCCTTTCTTTGTTTATACGCATGTTACCCATCAATTTTCTCATTTAATACTGGTAAAATCTGAAGTGGATTTTGAAATACATGTATTTAAAATTTATATCTATAAAAAGGTTGTATGTGTTGGCCCATCACACAACTTACTATCCATCATTAAGTAAAAATTTAATTTCTATACCGATTGGTTGAGAAGTAAACAGCAATAATACCCTACCAACTTTTATAATAAAGATATTTATTAATATATTCTTTGTACTTTAAATTTCTTTTTTTTTTTTACAATGTGCTATGGCCCATGGAGGACCTTGGCCTCCTCGATAACCTCCACTCCCTTCCTTTTCCTATTTCTCCATCTGGAGGACCCTCCTAAATCTGCTTTGGGAGCCTTTTTTTATCTATTCTATGTACCTGGCCCAACCATCTTAATCTTTTGTTGTTTTGATGCAAGAATTTATACCAGGTCCTCCATATAGGTCCTTAAGTTCTTAATTAGTTTTTATAAGGATACGGTTTCCTTTTTTGGTTGGGCCTCATACTCTTCTAAGGATTGTTCTTACCCAAAAATTACTTTTTCTGTTTAATACTAAATATTTATTGTATATAATATAAATTAAAATTCTTAAACTGGATTTCTGCGGTTCTTGAAAAAGATTGAAAATAGAATTACTATGTTGCTTTCACTGCCCAAACAAAGATATGAGGCAAAGTAATGTAATGGAATGCTACCCTGAGATCGTCACTACTGTAATACAGTATCATTATTGATTAAAGAACTTATCACTCTCTTTTCCAAAGGTGGACGTGATTGATTGATTGGGAGTTGTTAAGTAAATAAAGATCTTTTTACATGGGATAAAATCACATGGTGATCATGGTTACACAATATATATGTACTTATAAAAAGGGAGCCCTTTCACTATGTGTGAGTGCTCACTTCTTTAGCCTATGCTGTCCTCCCTACAACTGTACCATTTCTCCTTTTTCAGATAATGATCCCGTTAGACTATTGAGTAAACAGAAAATACCTGCTCTGTAACAGGATTTTTTAATTATTCCTAGCGTTCTTAACAATGTCGCATAAAACAGGATATCCTTTTATTCAAACTGTACAGACTCGGTATGTGTATCAATAACTGACTTTTCAACTAATGCCAATATAACATCAAATAATTAATCATTAACAAACTTAATCACTTAATACGACTTTCCCTTACCTATTTCGTCACATAAAAGTAAATTGATGTAAATTAATACACTTTCGAAAATAGTTATTAACCTTAAGGTCACCTAATACTAAGGAAGGGTTTCACATTTATCCCTCTTTATGGTGATTAGAGGATTGCACACCTCAACGGTATAAAAGAACTTATAGTAATGGGATTCCATTTTCTGGCCCTTATACTTTGACCTGTATGGCTTGGGAGCCTTCTACTAGTAGTAGCGTCCCGTCAAGTTAGGCTATGCTACATCATCTCTACGTCACGATCTTATACGTTTGGTAATCTATAAAATAGGCTTGAAAACATAACTAAAAAAGGTGAGAGAGTTCATGTGAGAATTTATAACATAAATAAATTCATAAATTTCATAATTCATAATCATTCATTTTAATACAACTTCTATAAAGTAATCATAAAGTAATTTTTTGAGAAAAGAATATATCAATTTTAATTAGTTTTCCTTAATATAAATAGGTGAAGGGAGTTGATCTATTTTTTTAAATATATTTCTGATACCAGTTTTGCCATAATAAAGTCATAATTGATTTGCAAAGATTTAGATAGATTAAGATATTTTTCGAAATGATCAATAACAATACCAGTTATAGATCCAAAGAGTTAGTAATCGGATAGTTAAGTAAAGCCACCAGCTTTGAAAAGCACAGCGTGTAAATTCACTTGACGAGTACCTACAATGGCTCTAGCAATGGCCAAGTCCCTTGTTTGCCGACTACAGGCTCTGTTTGTTCTCTCGATGTTTGCCCATGCGGACCACTTTAGCGAGCTTCAAGCCTTCCAACTAAATTTACAGCTGTTAATTGTTGATAGCTAAACTTGTACTATAGGGATATAGTTGTACTATAGTTCAATTTAGAACCACAAGAAAAATCGATAGGAAGCGGAGTCGCTCAGTGGTAGAGGATATAGTTGCCATGTCGAAAATCCTGTTTCAAATCCCGCTGTAGGCAAGACTTTTATTTAGTCTGTTAGCAGCCGGAGATGGATCATATAGGATCTAGGGACACTCCTGGGGTTCACCCAGCCTCTATAAAATGTTATGAAAATAGGGAACTCAAAATAAGAGGGAAAAATCTGGGGGCTGAACGTGATCAAGGACAAATCACCACCCTTCAGAGCCTTTCTCCATTAAACAGTATAGTCTCTACCATGTACTGAACCCCAGACCCGTTCACGGTTTGTAGTGGTTTAGAAAAAAAACGACAAGAAAACTCGATAAGAAGTAAATCTAAAATATGTATTTATTAATTAATAGTTATTTTGATGGTAATTATTTTTACTTCATATGAATCGATCCAATGCCATGACATGAAATAGTATTATTATTGTATACTAATATTATTAAAAATGTGCAGTACCATTTTATGACCACAATCAGATATAAATATTTTAGATCTTTTAGTTTTGAAGAGAAAAGATTCGTCCTGGCCGGGATTCGAACCTGTATGCATTTTCGTATGCCTGTATGCTATCAGGGGTCGTATCCAAGTCAGACAAATCTGTTCTCTTCACCGGTCCTACATACCCGTGTTCTTGCAATTTTAGGATGTTGACACGGAATGTTCATAGAACATTACTTTAATTAGGATCTTGTTGGCTTACGTCAATAAATCATTTATAATTTATTTTTATTAATAGTTATTTTTATATATTTTTGTTTTGAAGAGAAATGATTTGTACTGGCCGGGATTCTTTCAATGTTTGAAACAATAAAAGTGGAAATTTGTAACCGGGGCGGCCTGTGGTGTAGTGGTTACACATAACAACCTACTTGTTAGTTTGCGAACAGAAAAAAGAAACTTGTTGGTGAGATCATAGACCGTCGGGTGGGCCTAGGAATTTTCAAAGTGAGTAAACAAATCCTTGTTTATGCTGTTCTTCAGAAGGGACGTAATATCATGGCTAACGTGCAACAAGCTCTAAGAAACATTGAAATAGCATTTGACTTAATATTAATCAATAGAACAGTTATTAGAAGGGAAAACAGCAGTCGTGTTGTAACTACTGTCCCAATAATAATATTTATCACATCAGCATGACGCAGATGACCCGATACACTTTTAAAAATCGAGCAGTACAGTTTAATTATAAAATGACTTATCCTTTTTTTTTTTTAACTTTTTTGGTTTTTCGATCCAAGAATTATGTCACTGTATAAATAATTATCTGCTCTATAAGTAGTCAACATCGATCAGTATATATCCCCAGGCGTACATTATCCTAATGTTGATTTTGGATTTGACATAGAGAAAATAGGTGTTCGATTCGATTTCGTGTATTCCTCCTATTAATATCAATCATCATATTACGATCCTCATAAATGCGGACGACTTATTTTTATTATCTAGAGCCGCAAAAAAACTAAAAGACTTGGAAAAATATTGTGAAAAAACCACATTGAAGTTAGCATAAACAAAACTAAAGCCGTCGTATTCAGGATATCACAAGGTAAACTTAAAAATAAAACCCTTTACTACAACAATAAAATTGAGACTGTTAGTTCTTTCCGCTTCCTCGGTATATTTTTCTCCAGCTCGGCTCTTTTTCATTTGGCAAGTCAAGATATGATGGCTAGAGCTGCTAACGCTATGAGGTCGGTTAAGTAGATTACAGTCACCTCTAGGTCACCTTCCTAGTCCTTAAAAACCACGCTTTTCAATAGTTCAATCCGTTCAGTTTTATTATACTCCTGTGAAATATGGCCATTAAGGTACTTAGATAAAATTCAGGTTAGATTTTACAAATTACCCTTTTATTGGCCCACTCAAATCCCAGGTTACATAATAAGACTAGACACAGGCACAAGAATGCTTAAATAACAAGCCTTAAAGCTCACAATCAACTGGTGGTTGAAAATCCTACTAATGTGTAATAATAGACTACCTAAAATATATTATCGGTTCAAAAGACCTCTACTAATTTAATAAAATTTAAATGGGACAGTCAAATTGAGGGTGTTATATCTGACTTAGGATATGACTGGCAGTGGGCTAAGCAAAACCCGCAATTAGTGCTGAAACATAAAAACGAAATGACAAATAAATGCGGGGAAAGGTTATACGATCACGATGTAAATAGAGCTATGTGCTCTCAGTACAATGTTTTCTACAAAAATTTATTCTGTAGAAATTCAGTACAGCCATACCTGACATCAGATTTACCCGCGGAGAGAATAAGACTGCTAAGCCAAATTTGAGTTCCCCAGCAAACAAATAATTGTTTACTACAATAAAAGTACCCACAGAATTAATTCTGAAGACAATTTCCCTCAATGTTTAAATGAATCACGTGACGATTTAAACCATATCCTCTTCGACTTTCCATTTTATACAGAACCAAGAAATAATTATATTAGTTCATACGATCACAATATTTATACAGTACTGAACCCAAAGCACAACAATGATGTTATTAATCTCTGTAACTTCCTATATAAAGCTCTAAGTATTAGAATAGCTCTGACCCATTGATACATATCCGTTTGTTTACCCTCAAAATAATACATTTGAATAATATAAGTTTAACTTCAAGAATTTTCCATATTTTGATGTAGTGTTGACTCATGGCCATATTTTTGATTTTACCTTCAGAACAATGTTTAGTATTATTATTATCTACTTTTTTTTTCTACTTACTATGTTATGTTATGTCTACTATTCTGTTGTTTTTTTTTGTTTTTTTATGTACTATTATGTTTGTAAAACTTCTAACCAAACTCTCTCTGATTTTACTATTGTAAAAATCAGAAATAAAAAATAAATACATTTTAATCATCATTTGTCTGTAAATTGCTTGTAGATAACAAGGATAATTTATAATATTCAAATTATGATTATAACTAACGCCCACTGTTTTGAGAATGATAAGCTTTTATGATCCGAAATCGGCACATCTATTTCACGGGTCTGTGGGATAATGAAGGGTTATGTATGGCTCTTAAAGATGAGTATAATAGTTTTAGAGGTGGGTGGAATAACAAAAGGGTCTGTTTTGAATAACGCCATTGATCCGGTAAGTGAAGTAGGTTTAGTCTTTAGTTTAAACAATTAATTAGGGCGAGGCTTTGTCCCGCGGCTGACAATGCCGCTTTAGCCACAGTTTAGCTCCTCACCTGGCGAGAGTTATGGGACAGCCCACCTTTCGTTGGCCCTCTGAGACGGCCTGATATATGTGTAGTGTTGGAATACCAAGGATGAGCGTTCTACAAACATTGTATAAATCAGTATTGTAAGCTAATATTTAGCCTTCTTCTGGTCGAATCGAAGTTTTTAGGGACCTTTCTTTTCGTAGTTTAGTTCAATGTATAAATAGGATACCGTGCTACAAAAATATTTCATAACGTAACTAATGCATGATTATGATTGAAAACACCAGAGGAAAAACGAGGTAACTCGATTATTTCTCAAAAGTGGTTTTGATAGATCTTTCGATGACGAAGAGGATGGTATTGTTAAAACAGATGAAAAACAAGTTCGAACGGCACAAAACGGCTCAAACTTTATGTCCGTAATTGGGAAGAACTAGTTGATCCGAAAGACGAGGCCTGGGGAAAGACGAGGTAAGTTGGCACGCAAATTGGGCTTTAAGCCCCTCAAACATCCATATAGACCAGCAATCCGCATGGTCTTTAATAACAATTATGATACCGGTTTCGAGATAAAATTGCTTTCCTGAACATTTACCTCGTTTTCCTCTGTAGTTTTCAATTGTGGACGCAGTTATATTAATTGGGAAGTAATTGGAACTTTAATTAAAATTTTGTTTGCAAAACTCTTTAGAATCATCTAGAAGAGATACAAAAAATTGACTCTTGTAGTTTTCTCTTGTGAGCATGTTATAGGAGATGGAGAGTCGTCAGATCCCATAGGTTCCAACCACGCCTGTTAAAAGATTAAACCTTCGCCTAGCAACTCAGTGCTTTACACAGTAAGCTACTCCCCTCCCCCCATTATCATATGAACCTACATTAATCAGTGATAAGGTTGAAAACGAAACTTAAAAAAACAAACATTATCTATAATTAGTCAGGGTATCAAACCCATTACTTAGGTTTTATTATCGTAGTATATAAATATTTTAACACAAATTCACACGGTCAATTTTACCTGGAGGTATTGCTAAAAGGATCAGGTGCCAGGAGGGAACAAAAACTTGACCTTTGATATTCTGCCGGGTCTAATGCGTGAATCGCGCCAATAGATTTCCTTTTGTCCGGGTCTGGAAATATTACGTTTTGGCAGTATACCAAAACTCGGACTACTCCATGTCCCTTTTGTTGCGGCAAATCGAATACTTGCTCCTTCTTTGGTAGCAACACCTTTTACACGTGCCAAGAAATCAGTGATAACTTCCACATTGTCATGTTATTTCTGTCTTTGTTTTTCAGAGCTACTCTGTGTATAAGTTATATAGGTTAGGTAATACGTTGCATATATATATATTTATAGTATATATAGATATAGGTAATAATAGTATGTGTTGTATACCTTGCAGTGGGCTCGAGTCATTTTATATGTGGAATGTTAATATGCAAAATAAATACGACCCTTTCAGATGAAAAAAATTAATAAAGTAATATATTTTTTTCTCTTTCAATATTTATCCACGCCTTTCATATGAAAACAATTACAATCAGCAGATTCCCTGGTTGTAAAATGGTACCTCTCCCTTGGCTTGATTTAATTTTCTATTGTAACAGATCCCTCATCAACGTTCTTTTTAATCTCCTCCTAGTGTTCTCAAGCATGAGAGTAGTGGCCATTTGGTCTGTTAATGGGTTTGGATGTCCGTGAAGTTTTTCTTAAAAGCGTTTGTTGTAAGTTCGTATGTGTTCGTCAACCGTTGGTATTTTTAAGACAGTATGAACAATCTTGTTATTGATGTACCAAGGTGCTTTGGTGATAGGTCTAAGTACTTTTGATTGAAAAGTCTGCATTAATTTTCTGTGAGTCTGTTCAGCGATTCCGTAAATTTTTAATTCATATGTCCAAACTGGTTTTAGTTGGTAAGTGTACGTGTTTAGTTTCTGTCTTATAACTAATTTGGAGTTTTTTTCTGAATAGCGAGTACATTGAATTGAGCTTATGGTTCAGTGATTAGCGTTTCATCTTTACGTGAGGACCCCATGTCATTCTCCTATCAAACGTTAGTCCAAGGTATTGTACTTTTTCTGTCTGCGGGATAGCTGAGTTGTTAAGGTAAATGGGAGGGCATGTTTAGCCTCTGAGAGTAAAAGTGATGTGTTGTGACTTTTCGTGGTAAAGTAATATTTTAAACACGTTTACAGGAATAAGACGATTTTAAATATCTGTTGGGTTTATATATATTTTAATGAAATAAATGGTAGTTCGAATATAGGGATAAATTCCGAAGAAATGGTGGCTTTGGGACAGGACAAACAAGTAGGCAACTTCAGCTAACATCCTGACAATCAGGATTAATAATGAGCGATATCAACCATGGTTAAAATAAACATGAAAATAATTTGAATAGTAATTGAATATCACTCAATAACATTGCCATCCTCAAACCTTCATAGATGGTTTTGTCATCTACCCCGTTTCCATCGACACCGAAGATCTTTTACCATCACTTAATTCATTCTGCCGGATAATAATAGCAATAATAAGAATGATATCAACAATCCAATACTCAATTAATTCCAATACTCAATGAGATTCACGATCCCAGCTGGTGGAGTTGTTATTGAAACAAAACATTTGATTGTTTTAACTGAGAAATAGGCTCTAGGATATAATAAACAAATAGTATAATAATAAACAAATAAAAATGTTTACTTGCTAGATCCAGAATATGGTCAAACTACAGTATATAAGAATCATACCTTCAGATTTAATCTTTCTTGAGATATAATCGGGAAACTCATAGTATTCTGCGTTATTGGAAAAAATCGACTCATTATATTGCTGTAATTTGTAAGGCAATTTTTTTTTTTTTTTTTAATTCTTATAATCGTAGCCAAATACATTTAGTATACCTATAAACACTTTTTCCCCGTTAAATTACTACCAAACATTTTACTGAATCAGAACCCACTCTCATTACAGGTCATGACTGAACCGAATGGGTAATCTGTGATCAGAGGCCTAACAAAGCAGAGCCGGCACGGCATGCAATACATTATCGTCAATGCTAATGTCCCCATGCTGCATTTGTCCGCTTCCTCTCTGCTGCGGTGGCATTAGTGCCCCTGATTAATTAAATTTATTGCCTGCTGAAAAGCTTTTGATAACAATGTATACGTAATTGATATGATAAAATTTATAGTAAGGAAGTTTATTAGAATCAGAAATAAATGTTTTGTGTAAAAAATAACTAGTTATGATTCAATATGCATGCATATAATGCATAGTAATGTTTTATGGGATATTTTCTCTGAAAATTAATCGCGGCCTTCATCCCTCCACGAAAATAATAAGGATGGAAGCATCACGGATTATCCAGTAGCTCCAGCATTTCATGTTATTGATAAAAAAATCACTTTATTTTAAATACAGTCACATGTTTGTAAACATATTTACACCCTCTAAGAAGTTGCTAAGTCGATTTTTTTCCAGAATGAGTAAATTGTACTGAGAGAAGCAGAATCATATCATTCTCGTTATTCATAAGTGGCTAAGTCAGCTCATGGCTTGGAATGGAGTTATTGCTAATATTCTAACTTCCTATCAAGACAAAGATTAAGAAAATATCACGATTTTGCTTTCCTCCTTACAATTATGTCATTTTGGACAAAATTTGACCACATATTCAATGGGGTTACAGGTATTTACATTAGATATTAAGTATAACGAATGGGTTGACCAAATGATATTGTTATACCTTTATCAGAACAATTAGATATTGCATATTAACTGTAAGGTGAATGAACCGGAACTCACCTCCCACACAGACAGTATGTTATACATCTGATTATTAACACATTATCATTTAAATAGTTCACGAGTAATTATACCAATTACAACAAAATTACATAAATAAGCTATTCAAGTGCGAAAGCGTTGTTAAAAGATAGGGATTTTTCTAGAATTAATATTTCTTTTAGTAAAATAAATTTAATTTGAATTCGTTTCCATTTAAGCAATTAAATAAAAAGTTTCAAACCAAGTGTTTTTTTAGCGCTTTTATTATAATTTTAGTATACATCTGCAGTGGACTCTTCTTGACATCATTGCCTCTAAATTATTTTCAAATTAAAGTCTTTTGAATTTAAATGCTGAAATTATATAACGACTTACTTATTACTAAAATCACCTCAAGCACGAGAAGTAGCATTTAGATGAAAAAGAATGTAAATCTCCGAAATCGTTTAACACGAATATAATACGATACTGTTATGGACGGTTGAATTTCAAATAGCAAGATAATAATGGGTATTTAGAGGTATAGATAATTAGTAATGACAGATCGATTTTCAAGTTCAATAACGGGAAAAGAAACACGAACGACACAACGATTCCGACCCTAAATAGTTCAATGGAGTATAAGTAAAGAGGAAAAAAAGGCTGTGCTTCAGACCGCAAGGCAGAAGTGAAAACTTCATTGGTAATCGCAATCAATTTATATATTATGTAGTAATATTAGTAAATAATATTATGTATTATGGAGTATTATTATAGATCGTATAAGTAGAATAAAGTCAGAAATTAAAGTTATTATTTACTTAATTTTATATGAATCAAGTTATTTATTTTCTTTTTCGTATTCTACAAAGGATACGATGGGTTTGTGATAACTAAAATAAGAAATAAATACTTTCAATTGAATTTTACTTATATATCTAGAAAAAACTCCATCAATAATTGATTGATCAATGATCAATTATTGTAGTTCCATATTTTATTGTACTTTCATTTTTATTATTTGACATATTAAAATCCAATGTGATCTTTAAAATCAATTAAAGGCTTTGATGTTTCTTGTTAAAAGTCGATATTGAAATCTCCACTCAAGAGGCAATTTATCTAAGTTCCGAATAAGCAAAGCAGACCCTGCTGCTGTATAAATGAGTAAATTTTCATGGATGAATTCAATTATTTTATTTGCACTTTGATGTAAATGGTAAATGCAGACTTTCTTCACGTTTTTTTTTTTTTTACGATGTTTGTTAAGCCTGCATTAGCTAATTTCCTTTTTCGTTTTAGTTCAACATCGAGTTTGTTGTTTTGATCCATCATCGATTTTGCAATCTGAAAAAGACAGTATTCAAGCATTCATACGTCATATTATTATTACTCATAAAAAGAACTTGTGTCTCAAACATATTTATTTTTGAAGATGAAAAAGTAAAAGTTAACAGAGAATAAAAGTTAGGTTAATTTTTAATTATATCATATATACCTATATGTATATATGTATGCATTTAGGTATATATGCATATATATATATATATATATATATATATATATTACATATATATCTAATATATATATGTGTATGCAGTTAGTGGTTTATCGTGCTAATATTATATATTGAAAAAACATAATTATTGTTACTGTTATTATAAAGAGTGATTCGATCGTATGGGTAAGTAACTTCACGTTTATATATACATACACTTATATATATATATAAACGTGAAGTTACTTACCCATACGATCGAATCACTCTTTATAATAACAGTAACAATAATTATGTTTTTTATAATGTTTTTTCAATATATAATATTAGCACGATAAACCACTAACTGCATACACTAACCTCACAATGTAAACCAAGATAATAATTTAGCACAAGAAATACAGTAAAAGTTTAAGCACACACTATTTTTTGTAACCTTTAAATTTTTTCTATTAATTTTATATCGACATATGGTCGAGCGTTTCACCTCAGAGCGTGACGAGTCAGGCTCACTTACTACCAACGAAAAAATCTATTGCGAGGCGCCTTAAGAAGTTTTCACTTCAAAAATGTAAAATTAGTCTATACTACACAGATATACTCGTGTAGTCCCTAGTCGAGGATCAACCTCCTTTGCACCAATTGTAAAATTGCTCAAATCTCTCGATACTCAATTGTCCATTGTATGGCGTTCAGGATCCAAAACGGATAGTTCCAAATTTCAAAAAAATTACTTTTTAACACCTTTCACTAGTTTAGTCAAACAGTGTTATATCTCTCCAAAACTTTTGGAGTCATCCTATTTTCATCCAGAACGCCTGATATTGTTTTTTTTTTCTGCCTGTTAAAAGAACAAAAAAGATTGAATTTAAATTAGTAGTCTAAATTAATTTAATTGTACAGCCCATTTCTATCAATTCAACTTATACTTAAAATAAAAGGAAGACTTGAAAACGAGGTGACTCGGATCTTTTCCCACATAAGTTAAAAGTGATTTCTGATAGAACTTTCGATGGCATTCAAATGGATTTTAATAGAAGTAATAATACCAATTCCGCGGTAAATTTGTGTTATTGGACAATTAGGAAGAAGTGAGTTAGCTCGGTTTTCCCAAATAGTCTTCAATTATCACAGGGTCATCACTAAATAATTTCTTATATACTAAAGAGAAAACAAATTTAACCCTAACAGGCAAATAAGATAAGCTAATTGGCAATACAATTAACATGATTTTATGTTTTAACTATTTTACTAAAAAACATTTTTAGAACCTAAGCAATTTTTTTTTCTAAAATTGCCGTAAACTGCTATTCCTGTTCTTCACGCGGCATCAAGCAGACTAAGGTGTGTAGCTCGATGTCCCTTGTAATTAAGGCGTTACACAAAAGGTAGCAACTAGACAAAAGTCGGCACACACAAGAACCGGGTGCTATTACATTTTAAAGAGAATCGATAAAGTAATTAGGTTAAGGTGGGTCTAGATCGTAGCGGGTGAAATACTGCCAGGACCCGGCAGCCCCTCCAGCCCCTCCATCCCTGGCAAGAAGGTAATTGCCGTTTTAACTGGTTCTTCCCCTCGTCTCGCCCACCGCCTCAACTCTAATCCTATTTACCTTAATTTCTTCCGCTCTTATTCTTCTAGCATCACGATCAAAGGTCGAGGTGCACTTTTTTACAGAGTCGTTAGAGAAGTCATAAATATAATGTATCCTCCATTAACTAGATTTAGCATATGTCTTGAATTTTCATAGTATCATTATTTGGGACTTGAAACACAGTATTCAATATCTCCCATTGCTTCAGAGCCCATACGTCGATATCAACTTCAGAATATTGTCAATGACAATGAAGTAAAATCATTTATCTCTACCATAGTCTGGTGTAATAAACCATAGCATACCAAAATACTTTGCATTTAGTTTCTTGTAGTTTGTAATAATGGTCCCACATTTGCAGGCGATAGTTAGCAGAGGGGTAATAGATATTTTAATGTTCGAACAATGAAGCCCCTTTTAATTAATTGAAATATGAAAACCAAAGGATCGTTAACAAAAAAATATCTCTACATACTCAAGATACTCAAGAAAGTTTCAATATAAAACAACTTGTCGTTAATTTATGCGAAATCACCTGTTATTTTGCATTGTTGAATATTGTATGAAATACCATTTTTAGAAATTTGGAAAGGGAAGAGACATATTTTAAGCGAAAAAGTCTTTCTGCTTTTACATTTCCGTATACTTTAGGAATAAACAGTTTTTGAGAGGCAGAATATTAATTGTCTCCTAATTTTACGTCAAGATGTCAAGAAACTATATGTCTCATCCTGAAGGCATTTTTATTGTTTATAACGTTTTTTATATTTTAGCATTTTTTAACCAAACCTAATACTTTAATATATTGATAACGCCTTGTATTTTATTCCATATAGCAATAGCTTCTCGGTGCTTATGTTGTCGATTCCTTCATCAAGTTCTTCTAAAAATGATCTTTCCACAAAATCTTGAACATCTGTAAGTAAAATTCAGTTCAATTCTGTTGCGTTGGTAACTAATAAGGTTATCCATCATCAAGAGTCTTCGCATCTATATCAATTCAACTATTGCCAAAAACGTTTCACTTAACGAATTACAAAACTTAACCTGGAAAGGATGGAAGACATAATTATTTCCAGAAGTGTAGTTATACCCTTGGAGCTAAGGAAGGCCGTGATTGACCTATTTCCTTTGTCGGCTGAGTGACGGGAGCAGCTGGCTCATATTGGCTTCCCCGGATCCTATATATTGCTCAGCCGGCCGATATAAAACCAAAAATGAAATTCGGTAATGGCTGAGGTAGTAAAGCTCAGGTGTGCCCTCCCTTCGGCACCAAAAACTTTATCTCTACTTATGAGGGAGCATCCGGATCGTAAAAACTCCTTGTCTCTTGTTTCTATTTTTTTCTGTTTTACAACTTAAAAAGAATAAACTAGCCCTGATGATTAACTGTATCTCCTCCAACCGCTGGACTTTATGAGAAAATAATCTTACCCAAGGCCTTGTTCAATCAAAAACTTGCCTCGTTATTTTATACAGATTCCTAAGAATCCAGAATAAACCCTTGCGATTCTATCAGCTATTACGAATGCTGGAAGGTTGTAATGATTATTATAAAAATACGTTCAACCTTCAACATTTATCCTGAGTTGGACATGATTTGGATAAATTTTATTTGAATGACGAATGACGGTTGGTCTTTTCATCCGTTATTTAAACGGCTTAAATAATAGATGATTTCATCCGTTATTCCAATAAACAAGAGTTCATCATTCTTTTATTCGTTGCTCGCTATTTATTATTCGTTATCTGAACTGAATATCTATTACATTTTTTTTTTTTTTTCCAATTTTGAACTAAAAAATAAAAACATTCATAACGAAGTTTTCATTATTTTTCATTGTAGATTTTTTAAATCATAATGTTCGATTTATTTGAACAACATAGTGTGAATTCATTTTAACTTGTCGAAATTATTAACGATGTTAACAATATTGGCTTCCATGATAAACGTATCTGTAATATACTTCCGACAATAAAATCGATCCAGAATCAATTTATTTTTACTTTTTGAATTTATTATTGTGTCGCTCATTGGGGAGTAGAAAAGACAGTTGCATTATACTTACATTACGTTTTACAGATTGAAAAAAAATGCTTATTGTAAACGAAAGAAAAAACTGTACTTAAACGGAAATAGTAACTACAATGAATTGAATTACATTTATACATAATATTAGAGTATAGGACTATGAACACTTTAAAAGGTAGATCGTGAAAATAGTTGAAACATACATTGATAAAATAAAAAGTAAAATTGAAAATGAATAATATAACACAAATGGTAAATAAAAAACTAAAACGTTACGAAAACATAGATCAAGAAAGAATTTTTTAAATTAATTTTTATATAATTAATATATACCATTGCATGACTTGTATTGGCAATCATCATGTCCATGGTTCGTTGAAAGGATGGGCCCCGTTACGTAATCCGAATGGTAGGCGGAAATATACGAAATATCCATTGTCAGTGCTGAAAGCCGTTTTAGATATAGATTCTTCATCCATTTCAAGTTGATGAAAGGCCGATGTTAAATCGACTGTAGGGAATTTAGTGGCTCCTTTTAATTTATTTAATAGTTCTTCTATGTTCAGGAAGGAAAATTTCAAAAACCAGTTGTGTCGATAGTTCTCCAGTATTTCTTTAGGTGCATTTTCTTTTGTATTGTATCGCTTACTGATATTTATAATCTAATTTTAACATCAGCAAGCGTTCAGTCTTCTTTATATTCAAACCAAGTCCGTTACCCTAGGTAAAAATATCTTGTCGAAATTTTTGTAGTACGCTTCTAAATCTGAACTAGTTCTCACAAATGGCATGTTTTGGTCTCTTGTATAGTCTGTTGTAGATGTTTTCATGAGATAATTACACTATCATTAGTTTATTTTGCTGTAATTAGCACATCTCTAAGTATTTTCCTACTTATAAAGTGCCATTAAAGTTAAAAGAACCTATTAGTAGAAATACTTATACTCTAAAAGGTATAAATTACATCTGCCTCAGGCAGTTATTAAAAAATTCTGAGACTAACCAACAATGGATTAACCGTATTAGTTCAAATAGCATAATCTGAGAGATGATACCGTATCGTCGAGGGTTGTAACAACTACTTAATAATAAAAAATACATAAACAGGAAATTTTAATAAATGCATAATTAAAAATAAAAAACAATCAAAATTAATTAAAAATTTGAATTTATAGAATTATATTGTTTTAAATCATTGAGATGACATTATAAGCTTGATAAGAAAAAGCTTACAACTAGTATTGGGGATTTTAGAGGACAAAAAAACGGGGATTTGTCCATTTTTTCCGAGGCCTGCTGGGCTCGTAGTGAGAAAAAACGTGAAAGGGTCGTTCAGAGACCAGAAGGAGCCCCAGCCCGACATGTTTACAATTTAACTGAGTCTTTACACGATCATTACGATATATTAAAAATATGTTTAAACCTTCAGGTGGTTCGAAAATGTGTGTATCAGGTAATAGATACAGCATCTTATGCCATAAGCTAGGGGACCTGTACTGCTTATAACGACATTTGATGACTTAGGAACCAAACTAGACATGACATTATCCTCACATTGCTACTGTAAAGTATTATTCATAAAAAGAAAATCGTGCAGGCTTCCCCATCTACTATAACTAAGATCAGTACAAAATCTATTAAGACTGGCGCTCATGAATGTAGCTCCCCTATTTACACATCTCAGAGACGGTACACATGAGTGATGAGAAAAATTATGAAATCGACATTGTTAAAAGAGATAAAACCAGAACAGCTGCACCGGAATTCATTAGTATATGATAATGAATTATAATAAATTAACTAATGAAAAATAATCCATTAGTTGGAGCAATAACTCCAACAACAGTACCAACCATTCCAAGAGAGCCATTCCCAGGCTACGTTAAATCAAGTAAAAGTTTAAGCTCAAATAAACTTATGAATACCAAGAAAAATATGATATATTGCGAAGTAAGTGATTGATGATAAATTGATCAATTCTTTGGAACTTAGCAAGACTAACCTAATCTCGAAACGTCGCCCAAAGAAGTTGAAATAACTGACTGAAACTCAAGAACCAAAACATACTCATTCCACAACAGTCAAGATAAGTAGAAACCATTATATATATATATATATATATATATATATATATATATATATTTATATATGTGTGTGTGTGTGTGTGTGTGTGTGTGTGTGTGTGTGTGTGTGTGTGTATGTATATATATTCTGATATACGGCTGTGAAACTTGGGCTCGGACCAGCACCCAGGAAAGCAGAATCGAGAGATGGGAAAGAAAAATACTTCCCACGATAACAGGAGCGGTATGGGATGAGACTCTTAACTCATGGAAGAGAAGGACCAATAAAGAATTGCACACGGAAACTGATCAGGCAATATCTTAGGATACGAAAGCAAGAAGGTTAAGATGGGCGGGGCATGTAGCTCGATGTGATCCGTCAGGACGCCTCTACACAACTATGAATGCCACAATAGTTGGCAAGAGACCACGTGGGAGGCCAAAGACCATATGGATGGACAGGGTCAACAAAGATGCTGCGGAGTTACATGTAGCAGACTGGAAATCAGCGGCCCAGGATAGACAGATGTGGAGAAGGCTGGTAAAGGCGGCGATAGATCTACAAGGTCTGTAGAGCCAACCGAAAAAAAAGAAGAAAAATAGATATGTATATAATGTTTAAGAACTATATTCTATGGTAAATTATAACCAACAATTTGATTTACAAAATAGATACAAAAAAATAATATACCAGTTTTAATAATATAAGATTTCTTTATGATATATTTTAATTATTCATATATTTCATGCACCTGCCTTGATGAACATAAATGATCTTGGGATCTTGGGGAGAATCTATTATTAAAATATATTGATTACAAATCCTTCATCTGGAATTATGCAACAATATATTAGTATAAACATATTTTATAGAAACTTCGTTACAACTACTTACAAGCTTGGCATAAACTTGGTCAACAATTAAGAAACGTTACAGAGTGAATTTATTAAGGTCACTTAATGTGACAAATGGTCACTTTTTCGATCGGTGAAAGGAATAAAATTTGAATTCTGATGGCAGGGACATTTTAAAATCGTTTGTCAGACGTTAAACTGGCTGATGGAGGGGGGGGGGACGAAGAAAGAGGAGATTCTACTGTCGGCTCTGAACTCGGGGCCCGGCGCATAATGAGAATGTAAATTGCTTGTTTTCGGAATTGTCTCTCTACCTGCCTACCATTGATTTCTCACCCTTTAAATTGTTCTCTTTCATTCTAGAGTATTTTTATACAGCCGAGTATAAGTGATAATAGATGGTGAGATATATTTAAAAATGTATTTAGAAAAGTATATTGTGTATTGCAATTCCTCATTTACATATTTCCTTTTTCCATTTTTTCTTTTATTCTAAAAGAATAATACAGAGTATATTTTCTTTGAATGTCATCATTTTTATATTATTCTGTGTATTGTATCGGAAAAAAAATTATTCTGAGAGAAGAATAATTGAGGAAAACGTTGTAGACGATAACACATTCTTTATTCTATTACAGTTTATTCACGCTCTAGCGGTTCTGCAGGCACCTCACTTGCTCATTAGATATCAGTAGAGTTAATGTATGAGTTAGTTTAGTGAACTGCACTTTAGAGTTAAAATGTTTTGTGATAGTGAAACGTTGAGGAAATTAGATAAAACTGACAGTTGGGCTGTGAATGGCGTTTCTTATAACTATGTTTTTATAAGCACAATGATCATACCTTACAGTGTTTTCTATCATTGTTTCTACACTGTGATCATTCTACAGTGTTAGATGTTTTATCTAAATAAATCTCACCTAATTAAAATGTTATTGCTATCTTTTGTATCAACTAATAAATTACGATAGTTTCATAAGTTTTAATAAAAAAAATTATCAAACCGATAAGGAAAGAATGTTCATAATAAACGCAAACAGTTAATCTCTAAAAATACCTGAATAACTGTCCACCCAAACTATACCCTACTTAATTGAAGAGTTAAATACCTATTTTACGCAATAATAATTCAAACTGTACTACATTTAACATTTTGAATTTGTAGTCTACTCCTTGCAAACTTTGGATGGTGGTTTTTATTCAACGCAAAGCACATAAACTGTTTTAAGAACGAAACGCATTTTTGGAGTCTATCTTCTCAATAAGAAGATACATCAGTTATGATGTGTTTTTAACCTTTAGCAAGGAAACCTGAGAAATTGAATTCCAACCAGAAATAAAATATTATATAAGTTAATGATTCGTGTATATATTTAAACCGAGTAGAAATTATTTTGTAACGTAGTAGAGCGGACGGGCGAGTTTTTCTTTCTAATTCAATACACATAAAATGGTAATGTATGTATATTGAAACGTAAAACCTCAAATATTTGAAGGTAGTGGATTACTTTACCCTTGGTCGATAATTTATATGTATGTTTTAACGGTTCGTTATTTATATTCTAAAATTGTTAGCATTATTCCACATATTTTAAGAAGAGATTAAATTTTTTCTCTTGATCAATTACAAAAATTGAAATTTACAAGAAAGTTACTAATCCTGCTTTTATAAAATTAATTTTGCAAAGTTGTTGTATTAATTAGTTACATAGTACTATTGGTATTTTTTTCTACGTATTAACACAATCGCATTCCAATGGATGTTTCTGTAAGCCTTGTGTCGGACCGCTATCTAAATTATCGAAGGAAATCATACATCTCTTATATTTATACTGTACTGCTGATAATAATAATACTAAAGCTTTATTGACATCATATGTTAATGACAAAAGGCTCTCCCTTAGGAGTTAAAATGGAGTTCAGCTCCAAAATATAATTTTAGAGAAAATAAACATAATAGCAGCAATATAAAATAAAATAAACAACATTCATCATAAACTACAAAAACATTCTTTTAGAATAAATATAAATAAGTATCAAAACTGTATTTTTACTACTTTCGAAATAAAATAAACAACATTTATTATAAACTATAAAAAAAAACAAAGCTTTTTCCTTTTTATAGATTTTTTTAGAATTTTGAACCAACAGTCTCTGTCCCTGGCCAGTTTAATCAGGTTGGTTCCCACTCTTCGGGTAATTTCATCCCTCCACCTCATGTCCTGCCTTTCCCTGCTTCTCAATTGGCCGATACTGCTGATTCAACTCCAATAATTATCTTTGTACTACGGTGTCATTTAAGCGTCCCTATTCATGAATAGTTGAGACCACTTCCTTTGATTAGTATTTTTGTAGTATTTCGAAATCTTCTTGACTTCTTCTTTCAAGATATTCTCAACTTATCTATGTTCTAAGATATTCTCTCATTTTGCTCTTGGCACACTTTTCTTACATCGATGTTCCTCAATATATTCTTTAGGGGTTATCGACTTAAAAAATAATAATTATAGTTGTTAATTGTCGTTGAACTGAAGAATATTACGCATCCAAATATTTTAATAGTTTTACTCACACAGAATTCTTTGGCGTTCAAGTTATTTGAAATTTTAGTCCATTATTTTATCTCCCCTAGAACATTTGTCTAACAGAGGGTGAGTGATCAGATGTTTATAAACAGGGTTTATTTACGGCCGAGGGGTTTCCTGGATTTGTATCCCCCTATTGTGACTAATGCTCAATTGATTGGCGAATTAAAGCCTTTAAAATATTACTGATAAAGCAAAAACAGGTCACTTACTAATCTAGAAAGGCGGTAAAAAAAGGCTTAAAGTCTCCACCGTTTCAAAATATTATATAACTGATTTTAGATTATAAATAAACAGAGATAAAAGCTTTGAGAAAAAACTTTTTTTAGGAAGAACAGTAAATAAACGAAACGGAAACTGTACATATTTACACATTAATAGTGTTTAAATTAGGGTAGATCAGTGTGTAGAGCGCTGAGTTTCTATCTCGGAGGTTCTGGGTTAAAAACCGGCTGTGACAGATAAATTGTATAATATTTTAACAGCTGTAGGATTTGACGGCTTTACTGAGATTCACCCAACTTCTATAATTTGGGATAGAAATAGTACAGTCTCTATCGTGTGCCGAATCCAAGGCCCTTCATGGACTGTAGAGGTACCGTTTTATTTACATTAATCATTTTTACACAAAAATATAAAAAAGAAAAAAATAGTCATTATAAAAAAACATCAGAATCCAATTTGTCACCTTTGGAGTAGATATCTCTTCATATAACCCATGATATTTTCCTGAAATTATTTCCTCTATTTTCAGTAAATAAGTTTGCGAGCTTCTAATAACTTTTCAAACAACTTCTGGATAATGAAATGATATTGTGTATACAGTAATTGACAATATTTCACTCGTGTCATAACCTTTCCCTATCTGAAACAAGTTCATTCATTTGTGCTCACTATAATGTTATTATTCTTTCCTTATTTAAGTTTGTATGTAGTTCAACAATTTAAACTTTTAAAAGTATATAAATTGTTATTCGAGTTTTTTTTGGCTACTTTTTTCCTTACTTTGGTCCAGCCTAGCCCGATCAGGTGTTGGGGTCAAGGCCTCTAGTTGGAACGACATTCAGGGATAAGGGCCTTCTAACCACTGTAACTTGTTCTTTTCATTCCAGCCAGTTAATGGACTTTTTTCAAGAGTGGAATAGTGTAGGGACTTCTTTATTGCCAATGTTATTCTCCCAGGAATCACCCTTTTAGGGCTTGTTGGAGGGATAAAATAAATTACAGGGAATGTTGGGCGATAGGAAAGGGATTCTTAATTAATTTTACGTAGATTTAATAATAGTTTAAACATGGTTTCATTTTAAGTTTTATGGCAACTTAAAGTACACTTTGTCCGACTATGTTCAATAGAAGAATTATTTAGTAATACAAATACTATGTAAATACTTTTTTTAATGTAATATTCTATCGGTACTGGTAAAGTCACTTTTTTAGCGATTTTTTTTTTAATTTAAAAATAAATGTCATTATGCCCTAAATTTTTTTAAGGCTAGGTATAAGGGAGCAAAACTAATACATAGAGCAGCAAGCCACCATGCAAACAACTTGATTAGCCTCAAAGACAATAAAAATTTGTATGGTAACAATATGACAGATATTAATAATCATACCATATTTTTAGAAGATTGTAGGCATCTATTCACTTCAAAATAATAATGGAGGTGGAACATTGCACAAACACGGTAAGGCCAATCACTCTTCCCGCCATTTTACTGAACCAGTGTTGCAACGTGATCGATAACTATTGTGATGTAACTAATTGGAATTATCTAAGTATTCTTAGCCTTGAAGTAGGTTTGCCCCTTTCAAATATTACGTACTTTATAATTTGATTAAAATTATTGTATATAATGTATACAGTATATTTATATAATATATTGTAAATATTGTATAATTATGTATACACAACACGTTGTGTTGACGAAATAGTAAGTATTTTCTCCGAATACAATTGAATTACTAATTATTGCAAAAGTTAAGATTTCCGTCATTTATTTCTGTATACTAAATATATTTAACATAATTGTTGATATTTGCGTTTTAATCTGTTTCTAATCGACGCCAATGTGATTTATGGAAGCTATATAATTATAATTATTATTAAATTTAATCGTTGACTTTTTTTTAAATTACGGGCTTACTAAGTTTATTCATTCTCGTGCTTCTATATTGTTCCACATTTCATATCTTCGTGAATTAATTAGCATACAAGGAGGTCTGCTCAAGGCATAAAGAGAGATACGCGGGGTGAATTTCAAACTTCTTGAGGAAATAATATTACTTCAGTTCCGAACTCCTTCTTCCTACTTTGGGATGTTACCCTACAGTTAATACAACTCTACTTAAAATTGGCATTATTTGTTTAAAGCGATGAAACTGAGGTAGCTCGTATGGGACCACCGTGGTGTTTGCATGAGACTAACTTAGGACTATTCCAACCAGCTGCAGCTTGTATTAACGAATTTCCGAGATGAAAACTACTGGCAAAGCCACTGGTTGTGAGACAGAGGATGGAAAAACTTTTGATTGTAAGAGTTTTATCGGAATGGATGCTGTTAAAATGGAGAAGGGGAGGGACTTGTCAACAGTAAGGGCCAGGTTGAAGAAGAGATCGATATACAAACAACAGCTGTGTTTATCACCTTCATTCCCACGGTTTGTATCTCTACCTTCTTCATGGAGCCTGCAACTCAGAAAGTTTATAGTTTTATAGTGAAGATAAAATGTCACAATGCTTGAAACCAAACGCGTTAAAATAACTTGAATACTATTAAACATTTTTGAACAAAGGTTTGGAATAATGTTAAGGCATTTTTTAGAAGTGATTTCATTTAACGAACGAGTTCTGAAAAATATCTGTATTCAAAACATTTTTACTTTGGGTCCCTCCGGTATATCATTTGAACTTTAAATTATATGATTTAATCAATTTTAATTTCATTTAATCTCTTCCATGGAAGCGAGATATAACAATTCTTACTAATGCACCTCATCAGTACACATGCAAAATTGATAATTAAGTAAGAATGCTAGAGGTGAGATTATTTAGGTGCGTTACATCCTTACCGAAACCTTATAACACTTACAACAAGAGTTATCCGTATAGATTAGATAACAGTATTTTTTTGTTTTTAAAGAGTCGTATTAAATTATTTTGAGTCGTATTCTATTGATTCCACAAATTGTATTTGTATTTAAATCCTCTTAACCTGAATTTGAATCCTTGAACACTAAAACTTGGACTTTAAGGCTATGATGAGAGAATAAAACCATGTCCGGACAAATTGTTAAGTTGTCACTAAAAAAAAAAGATGAAAATCTAAACCGAAAATGTATAACTATAGTACTGTTATACTAGCTTATACATTGGTTCATAATATTTCAAAATCCAATGTAATAGAAGATGGTAAATATAGTCTCAAAGAAAAATCGATGGAGTTCAATTATCAAGTAATGATCGAATTTAAATATTCTTAAGAGTTGTTACAGTTAACAAAACTGGGATTGTCGGGTATTGATAGTTATTTCTGATTTATTTTTTTATTTCAAATGAATATTTTTAAATTCTAATTAAAATCCACATATTTTTGTTTTATATAATTCTTACAATAGTACAATTTATTAATTTTAATCAATTTATTAATCAACTGGTCAAATCTCACCAGTAAAACCTCTCGCTATTTTCATTTCACATTGGACTTACCGGCAAGTAACGTTTAGTTATTTTCTCCTCATCAACATTTCGAACCATCAACTCATCGCTATCTTGAACTCAACACTTTTCAAGAACTCAGTTCATTTCTCAGTTTATTATTGATTCACAGTCTATTAATATTTTTAAATATTTTTATTTGAAAATGACCGGGAGGCGAACCAGGATAGCTCAATTGGCAGAGCTCTAGGCTAGTGACCTGGGCGACCCGGGTTCGAGTCCCGGTCCTGGACATATCTTTTCTTTTCAAATAAAAATATTTAAAAATTAATACAATCAATAACAAATAAAATAAAATACATTAATATTTTTGTTTTAAGACTCATACCTTTTAGTTAATAACTTAATTTCATTTTTTAAGAAATTATTAATTGTAGATACTAGCTTAGTGCATTTTCTTTTTAACAATTCTTGCTTTAATTTTTAAACAACTTTTCATTTATTTTTCTAGGTTTAGTTGTGCACATTAATATTTTTGTAATTGTTCTTTTTCTATTTTTACCTGATATATTTATCATTTACTCATTTTTGAATGTGTTTATTTGTATTTGATGACATGATGAATTTCTTTTCGTTCATTTGTAGCTTCTCTTAGGAGAAAAACTATCTGGTTTTTTTATTGAATTCACAGCCTGCAAATTAGCTAGCGAATTATTATTAGGAGCCCCTTCTTCCACAGGGATATATCATTAGAATGTTGTCATAAATTGACTATTTGGGAGTGTGTGAGAGGTAGGTTTTGTTTGTTCGTATTTTGATTGATCTGAAAAGATTCTAAATTGTTAAGGATGCTTTCTGAGAAGAGTTGTTTATCATTAAGGGGGTATTGTCAAACCAAATTTGTGATTCGAAGATAATGCCATGTTTCTTGTTTCAATAACATGAAGTATAAGGAACGGTTGAGAGGGGCATGACGAATGGAATTTTGTTACGAATCTCACTTTTCACAGACAGTTCCATAATCAAGTTTTAGGACATTCCATGGAGACATCTCTCGCTCCTGAATTTACAACCTTTGCAAAATCGTCGTTTGTGCAGTATTTCATTTTTATTAATTGATCGATTCTAGGACAGTCGTCGTAAAATGGAGATGAAAAAACAATTACCCCCTCAAAAGAAGCGGAAGTGACTAAAAGGTTATTTAGTATAAAACCAAGACAGTTCAAAAGTAATGCAAGATAGGCATTTCCTACTTTAATGTCAATTGTGTGTTGAGGTTAGCATAACAACCTACTTTGTCCAAGAACGCGGGGACGCTGCTCGGTAGGTGGCCTTTTTTTTAAAGGAAGTAAAAAATCCGAAGATATGCCATTCTTTGGAGAGGACGTAAAATGGAGGCCCCAATCCAGTATGGTATCGGGCACTCGTTTGAAAATCCCTATCCTAATTATAACAGTAAAAACAATCATATATAATCCTAATTATAACTGCTGTGTTTGCGAATTGTGGCATACAAAGCTCGGGTTTCGATGGAGTACAATAGAAATATCTATGTATTCAATTGAGAATTTATTTTAGTAGGTGGACTAATTCACTCTAATGATCGCCATTTGTTCTAATTTCTTGAGCGGCATTCTAAATGTTTCTTCGAACGGTTCAGCAAGAAGCTAGTCAGAGAAGGGCCGAGACCTCGCTAAGCAATTATTAGAAGAGCCCCCCAAGAGATTGGTGGGGGAAGGGGTAATGGACCCGAGAGAACGATATTAGCAGTGTATTAAAGCCGCGGGGAGTGGTCAGGTCATAAAAGAGGCCACTATCGCTACCAATAAGCCGAATATTAAATAGTTAATTAAGCTTAGAGTAATTTGGTTGCAGGGATTGCCTTTGGTTAGGGCCGGTCTCGCCAGTCCCTTTTGTCTGGGATATTAGCCAGTCTGTTGACTGGAATCAAATCGTTAGTAATACATATTCGGCGTTTTTATTGGCTATTCATTGTATCCAGTCTGTGATTGGCGGATTAATCAAAATATATTTTGAAGGAGGCACTTACAATAAATAAGTTTGTCTTATTTAGTGATATTTTTTTTCTGCCCCCCCAGACTATCTATATCCCACAAAATATGTTTCGATTTAAAATACATGTTTTGACTGATATGTAAATTAGTTAATTTCTAAACTTTGTATTAAGATTCGTATTTGAATGTCCGTTTTAAAATGAGAGGTTATTTAGAAAAACAACTTTATGAAATCAGAAAGGTTTTATTCCAAATATTTACCCTCTTTTTCTATTAATTTGTACCAAGGTGTTATCAAAGTCTCAACCCCAGAACTGAAAAGTTTCAATTTCAAATATGTAAATGCGTTTTTTCAATCATTTAAAAAAAATTTACCTACAAGAAAGTTTTTCTGAATAGAAGGAAAGCTGTGGAGATTGGTCTGGTGAATAAGGTGGAAGTGGAAGGACTTCGTAACTCTGCTCGTTTAGTTAATTCACTCCCAGCCTTCAAACATGACGTATGACGTTGTCATGCTAGAGAATATCTTCCTTCTGATAAATCAATGCAGAATGTTGTTTTTTATAATGTTTTTGACAACAGTACTGCAGGTATATTGGCATAATGCAAAAAATACTATATTAAATCAAAATAGTTTTAAGAATGTTCCACTGGTAATCTGTGACTTAATTGGAAAGCCTCAAAAGAATTGGTTCGGTAATTTAGGACCCGAAGACGGAGAACCAGTTTTTATTGGTTAAATTATACGTATCACGAAACGCAAAACCTCATGTAATAATTAGCTAAACTTTTAAGAAAGCATAATATTTATTAGGTAAACTATTAATTCAGTTCTATGGGTACATTCCAAATATGGATCCGAGCAGTTTGAAAAAAATGGTATTCACATTGAATAAACTGAAATTGCTCCAAACGTGGTTTAATGAGACTGAAAAGGACATTGAATAGTCCGAGGTCACCCCGGATGGAATTGAAGGACGTTCTTCACTTAAGAAAACTTTAGAATCTCCGGGATTTCAACAAAGAACAAAAAAATAAAAAATACAGGCACAATTTAGACCGAGGGAAGAAAACATAACACGGGATAAGAACGAAAGAAATGTGGAAGATAAGAAAAAAACCCAGCTGAAATATACGTACTCCATATTGGCTTGATCGTAAAATATTTAAAAATTAATAAAATCAATAACTAATATAATAAAATAAATTATAATAATTAATATGACGTATTTCAACATGATCTAAATTAAATAAATGTTCAAAGAACCTTCCCCTCGTATACATCGTGAGCTTGCGAGAGCGCGGGGGCGTCGGATCAGTGAAGGGAAGGGGTGTGACCATGGCCGGGGAGTGAGCCTGATTTGGTCAGGATGGCTCAATTGGTAGAGGTCCAGACTGGCGTCCTGGACATATCTTTTCTTTTCAAATAAAAATATTTAAAAATTAATAAAATCAATAACTAATATAATAAAGTTATATTATAACTTTATAATACATATAAAGTTATATAAAAATATAAAATATATATGTTGGAGAGTAAAGATTAACCGATACATTAATTGATTGAATGTATAATATTAAATTTTGAAGTAATTTACTGAAAACAAAATGGAATTCTCATATCTCTTAATATGTTAATACCTCTTTTTCTGGAGAAATAAAACAGTAGTAATTTCTGGTCTAAAAATCTAACCAATTGAAGTTATACTGTTTCCATTGAGGCGAGCATGTGAAATATGTTGGTAGAATGGATACTGGGAATAGTTACAAGCGCGTGAGAAGCCTTTCGAGAACAGGACTAAATATATTCGGGAAACAAGAGGATAACGATGTCCGTTTTGGACTCTCGCTATCCGGACAATGTGACAGGTAAATTCAGGAGCTAGGCCGCTGAGGGGCGGGCATTCCCAACCTGTCACCGCTCATACTTCCCAAGTCTCCATTCATTGTATCTCCACCGGCTGTCATCATTATTCAGTAGGGTCCGATAGTTAGTACATTCTCTCCTCGAATGCCTAGGATTTTCAAAATAAAGTTTTGTACCAACTCTACAAACACAGTAAAGGTGTTTATGAGGCTGATAAAACTCCATTTATTGCTAATTCCAGGGTTGTAAAACGAATGACACTGGGCTAATGCTTAGACTAATAAATCCTCAAAGTGGATACGAACTGAATAAAATACATTAACCATACTCTCTAAAATTGCAACGGCCAATATTTTTAATTAATTCATCAGGTGTTTCTTCTGGTTTCAACCATGTAGTCAAATTTTTTGCCGACGTTTCGCTAGCCATTGGTTTGCCTTTTCTCTCGATTTTTTTTTGTTTCTTTTTGGCCACTGGTATGGTATGACCCTTTCGTGGCTCCCAAGCATACCAGTGGCCAAAAATAAACCAAAAACTCTAATAGGAAAGGCAAAGTAACCAGAAGTCAGGTAATTGAGACCCACCCAATCAGAGACCACACGGTCGGAACCCAGCCATTCAGATGATCGAAGGAATAGGCTCCGCAGACGGACCTAAAGATATTAACACCGTAGTAGAGTTTTCACTTTTTCACTTTCATATTAAGCCTTGAGGAAGCTGAAGGTATGGCCAGGGAAACGTCGGCAAATAATTTGACTATACATTCGAAACCAGAAGAAACACCTGATATATACCAGAATAACTGTTTTTGATTAGTCATTGTTTTAATCTCCATTAAATAACGTATATTGATTAAATACCATTTTATTGTTGTGAAAATGGTTGAATGGATATATCTCTAGAAGAGTTATACTTATTTCGAGTAAAATTTATTAATTGCATAATCCCCTCCTCATCATTTCAAGTAATTTTACAAAAAAAACAATCAAACAAAAAAAAACATATAGGATCTTATTTCTATCCTATTCATATCGAATTTGGGGAAAGAAAAAAATAATTAGACCTATTTTTTTCTTAAGACCCTTCTTTCACAGAATTCAACACGTCCATAACAGTACAATGAGCCAACTAATAGAGCTGGAAACAACGATGGAAATAACGATTTCTATGTAATAGAAACAAGGGGATACAAATAATATGGCAACTTTAAAAGATTGCCAGAGAAACAATGACCAAAAACAATCTTTGATTACTGCCCTACAGATAGGAGGTCTTAGAGAGTGAGACTGGCTCGACCGTGATCTTGGGCAAAAACCTTTTGAAACGAAAAACAGCAAAAAAATCGTTAAATAAACTAACTTCTTCGACATCTACTAAATTCACATTCAATAGGAACTCTCTCTCTCTCTCTCTCTCTCTATCTCAATGAGGTGTTGCCGATGATTGAGGAACCTTCCAAAAATATTTGAAAATGGCGAAATATTGATTGAACATTGCCCTGACTGTGATGATTTTGTTCTACAACATTACATAAAAAATTCCAGCTCGTTTGAAATGAAGACTCTACTTATAAAAGTGCCTATTCGATGGGCGCTTATAATGATCGATGATATTTTAATGGCCACTGTACAAAATTAGTATGCCTATTGCCTGAGGTCCCTACGACCCGGAACCCTGTTTCCTCCAATCTTGTTTTGCTCGATCAACTGCAGCAGGTTTTTTTATGTATCTTTTGATGCTTTAAAATATCTCGAGGCGCTTCAGTATGCTTTCGTTGCTAGTATGGCCCACCCGTGAAACTTTGAAAACACAACATCTCGATTGCTTGTAGACGTTTATTTGAAGCATCCATAAGTATCTATCCCTATAATCTCCATGATAACACTGAGAACAAGTAACATCTAAGTACTCTGATTAGAGCCTCCAAGTTCAAATTTTGGTTGCTTAAAGGCACGAGACCTGATTTCATTTGAGAGATCCCAGTTTTAATTTATTTTACACCCCAGATAAGTAATTCTATCCGTTCTATTTAATGGGTGATTATTAGGATGGAATTTCTTATAATTCATCTTCATTACCTGCATTATTGTTAATAAATGATGACTACTCCATAATTATTGGAATTCTCTCTCTCTGTCTCTCTCTCTCTCTCTCTCTCTCTCTCTCTCTCTCTCTCTCTCTCTCTCTCTCTCTCTCACTCACTCTCTCTCTCTCTCTCACAAATAAATATCGTACCGTCATCTACTAAGATAAATAATTTCTATTCCAATTCCCACAAACGTTTATAACTAATAAAGAATGTTTTGAATTTATTTCATTCAATGACTAGTTATTTTGTATTCATTTAAAAAATTAAATAAACTGAAATTATATATTGTAACATAATTCTTCATTTATGAATAGGGTTCTTCTGTACTCTAGTAATGATCTTTTTCACCCCTAGTTACGTTTTTAATAAGAATACATCTTTCAAGGTTAATATAATAGCATTAAAAATTAATCAATTCCCAGAGTTCCTTCTCCGTTCTGCCGATTTTATCTTCGCTTTGAACCCTTTTTTTATTCTTAGTTTAATAGCCTCAGAAAATACAAGGGGTGGAGAGGTGAAACGAAAGTGATCGATAAAAAGAAAATAAATAAATAAAATGAAAGCTCGACTTACCAGGATCGGTATTTTTCAAAGCGACTGACTTAAATGAAAGGAAATGAGTTTTCCCAATTAATGTAAAAGTCGGATCTGAATCGAGACCTCTTTTTAAAACGGGGTGGGGATTTCGCTGTTGACCATAAAAAAGGTTGTTAGCCAGTATTCTCCCTCATTGATTGAATAACCTCCCCTTCCATGAAGCATGATATAGTAGGCAAATTATCAATCCTTTAGGGTTACAAGACATTTTGATTCCCTTTTCTGATTTCCGTTTTCCAAAAAAAAATAAAAAATTGATATTAATATTGTTATCCCTTTTACAGAGCCTTGCCTCCATAAGCCTCTCTTAAGCTCCTAATAATACTCCCCTGGAGTGTTAGGTCCGCCTGCATGCATGGGTTTTTTGTTGTTCAATACTAACTCATGCTCCTTAGCTGTTTTTTTAGATATCTACGAATGCAGTTCGCAGCAATAGAAGAGCGAACAATGAAAACTATGTCTTCTCCGTATGCCTACACTAGAGGGTTTTTAAAAATAGTGCCTAATTCTAAATCAAAGATATGATGATATATTCTAATATGTTATTAGATTAAGGAAAAATCTTAAATCTTAGTCGAATGTGCTGTAGGTATAGTACAATAATTGCTTTAATCCTTTAGACATCATCATCACCATACTCTTTTCTTCTTCTACCGCTGTGCAGTGTGAGGATCCTTCTTATAGAGCCTGGACCAAGTATCTCTTTCCTGAACCAGTTCTCTTCTTTGGTTTCAGTCCATTCCACTCTTCCTGAAACCATCCCTTACGCTGTCTTCCCAGGATATGCGAGACCTTCTCTGGGCCTTTTTCCTTATGTGCGGTTCTCGTAGGTCTTTCTGGCGATTCTATCTGGCTCCATCATTAGTAGATGTCCGACCTACCTTAATTTGTGTTCGATGTCGTCAGCAAAGGCCAACTAGAAAAATTTGACGGGGTGAAGGTTTCTGTGTCCCAACTGGAATTTTCTCATCAGCTTTGCCCTCTTTAGTGCCAAGTCCAAAGACATAATGAAGAGTAACGGGCTTAGGCTACAGCCGGGTATAACTGGCGGATATATTCCCAATATTCCTTAATAATTCTTTAGGCATAGTTAGAAAGTTCATAATTATTTTTCTTCTTCTATTATTTGTATATATGTTTCTGAAAAATTATTCATTAGTATAGAACAAAAATGCAAAATCTTATACAAGTATCGCTCCTGCAAAATAACCCTGTCATTACTCAAAAAACCTAATGTTTCAAAAGAAGTTTTCAAAATTTCCATGCCTTGTTAAAATTAAACTACATGATTAAAAAAATAAACATTTGGGTGTTGATAAAGGAAAGCATTCTTATTGGAATGATGGCTTTGATATTATTTTATTAAACATATGTTATTTTTTAAACTTAAACTTCTTTTGTTTTAACTTACGTCATTATTCCCACAATATTTCAGATTCCAAAATGATACATCTCAAAATATGACTTAATTTTTTATTAATTGTTGGAAATGGAATATCAAATATGCCGTTCCCAAATTGGAAAGCTCCAACCAATGAAATTGCTACTGAAGGCTTAACTCAAAAATGTTAATTTTAAAATTATGTCGTTGTTCTTTTGAAGGAGCGATATAAATAAATAAATATTTGTTTAACACATATATAATGGAAGTCTATCCATATGTTATTCATTTAAATATCTTTAAGATTTATTTTACTCTAGTTAACAAAAAAAAAATCGTTCTTTTTATTTTAAATTTCAACTGCATACTAAATAATTAAATACTTACATTTCTACAACATAATCTATCAAACTCGGTATATTATTAATCTAAAAACATCATAATTTTATCTCGACAATAAATTGTATATACAGTTTTCAGCTCTTTTTGGCCTGATTAATATTTCTGACACTTAGTATCGTTAACAATTTTGAAGATAACAATTATCCATAAACCACTATAAATTATAATCTAATTTAATATTGATAACATTAAATTTACTAAATATTATTGATGAAAAAGTTCTAAATTGGCTTATAATAGTAAACAACTGAGTGAAAAAGGCTGTTGAGCTATAATTGGGTCAAGATAGTATTTACTCGGGTGTAATATGAGCAAATGCGATGTTGCGATGAGGGTTCTTCATTAAAAAGCACTTTTTAATGGAATCGTAAATGTTAATGACAATAAAGCCTACTCCCGTTTCACCTAATTTTTGTTTTAGGTTCTGTTAGGGCTCACTTACAGCCCAATGGATATTCTGCCGTTATGCATCATTTTTGTTGCTGTATTGTTTTTTTATATGCTCTTCACAATTTTGTATCTTAATATTCCATCAATATCATTGCAACAAAAACTATTCAGTTACATATTGGAAGTAACATGAAGAACATACTGAATAAACTAATTCTAATTCATAACTTCTATAGTAATCATTTCCTGGTATTAGTTTTCCGATACATATTTTTTATGTAATAAAAATTATAAAACTGATAAAGATAAGAATATACATTTATAGATGAACAATATTTACTGGCACATAACGAAAAACTAGTGTGTCAAAAAAATAAAACTGGAATGTACAAGGTTTCTCACACTGCTAGAGTGATAAAATAGAATAGAAACAATTAGGAAGAACAAACACAATTTTAATAAAATATTATAAATAATTTGTTTTATCTTTTAAATTATGGTGTTCGGCACATAATAAGACGACGAGCACGTGGATAATTTAATTTAAATTCCTTAATATTTTATAGTACTAGTATTTCATAATTATTGTGTTCTTATTTTTATGTTATATTTAATTATTTTATGGTTCTTATTTTTATATTATATAATATGTTATAATATATATATTTACCGTGAAAAATGGCTTAAAATATTTGCTTTGAGGAAAAAAATGAAAAGTATGAATTATAGTAAGAAATAAATGTGGTTATTTTTTTTTAATTATAATTCGCTTACATAAATAATTTTATCATTTTCGATAACCAATTGTTCCGATTCAAAGACAAGACGTAAAAAAAAAAAAAGCAACGGGTTTTCCATTATTATTTGATTGCTCAGCTTTTATTTTTACATTAATTTTAAAAGTCCTACCAAACTTACAAAAATACATCAAAGTTGATTTTATGTATGTTATTTCCAAAAATGATTAACACATGTCCGAAAAAACCACTATTAATTGTTAATTTATTTTAATAGCTATTGACTTCAGATGATTGCTTCTTAATTAGTTTATTGTTGTTAATAAAATCTATATAATAGGTTTGCCAATCATTTCATAATGTCAATTTACAACTTATCAGGATCGTTTAGAATTCAATACAAAATGATTTATACTTATGCTTAAATTAAATCATAAGGTATTTCGGATTAAAAACTGAACAACAAGGACAGAAAATTAAGTTAAACCTAACAAATAAATTTAATAAATATTATTATTCTAAGAATAACAATATTTTAGAGCTGATATATACTCGTACATATACCAGTTCTCATATATACCGTGTTGTCAGAAATTTACTAGAAGTTATATCGCTGACAACACGGAAGTATGTTGCAAACTGTCCCAAACTCCAGGGGTTATGAATCCACAACTTTATACAAATCTTCAGGTCATCAAACCCATTTCGTAACTGTGTTCCTCCTGCATTCAGGTATGATATAAACAAGAAAGGGTAACTCGATACCTACCCACAAATACCGTTGTGTATTGCGGGCTTTGCATTACACGACTACTCTTACCACATTAATAAAATTTTATAAAATGAAGAAATAATGTAGTTGGGTTTTTTGTACGATTAGCATTCCATGGATTAGTATCCACAGTGATACACACACACACACACACACACACACACACACACACACACACACACACACACAATACATATATTCTCTTTTTACTTTAATCGAAGTAACAAAAGTCTTTTTGACATGTTTAGAATCTTCTCATCCAACAATAGTGTCAGTGCTAACTACATGACTATACGGATATAACAGTGTATGGCTATTTCATTAACGATTCACTGTTCTAGAATTATATACTCGTTAGGATTACCAATGACGAAAGCATTAGTAAGGTACCAGAAATGTTTTTTTTCACCATATCGTTTTATATTTATGATTGTTTCCATTTCTTTGTTTATTTAGTATGTATATTGTATTCCGCTTCAAAATGGTGAAGGTATATAGGTTTTCCATAACAATTAATTTTACCAATAGTATATATAAATATGAAAATTATCCAATGTTTTATATTATTTAGATGTAATTAAAATATTAAACATGTAATTTGTGACATTCTTTATCTGAAATCCTTCATAAATATAATTAAAAATATGAATATATTCATTAATTAATAGTTATCATGCTTTTTATTTCTTATTGGTGTTGTACAGCTCCGGTGAATAAGTGGTCAGTCAAATCGAACTTTATACAAAATAATTTGCTTGCATTCTGAGAAGCTGTATCGTGTTATTCTCGTAGTGCATAAAGCGCTAAGTCAGGCATCAGATAGAAATTGATTTATTGTTTAGATTATGTCTCCATTTCAGGCCAAAAACTACAAATATGATACAATTTTGTTCCTCAATACAATCAACAAACTGGCCATCGTCCACCAGTTTGACGCCCCCAGCCGCACCGAGTCCCTTCCAAAATGGTCTAATCATCTTGTCCGGGGTCTTCCTACTTTTCTTTTTCCCACTAGTGCATGGTTCATTATCCTCTTAGGAATGCTATCTTCAGTCATACTTTGTAAATGACCAGCCCAACGAAGCCTTCTGATCCGGATAAATTTTACTGCTGGGACGTCCTCATACTTTTCGTACAGTTCCTGGTTGTGCCTTATTCTTTAGGTGCCATTTTCTTTGATGGGCCCATAAATCCTTCTGAGAATTCTTCTTTCGAAAACATCGATCTTCTGTTCATCGACATTCTTTAGCACCCAGCATTCACAATCGTAAGTCAGTATGTGTCTGACGAGGGTCTTGTAGAGTGTAGCCTTTGTGTCTTTATTTATTGCTTTTGTTTTAAAGAGCTTAATTATACCATAATAACTCCTCGTGGCGGCTATGGTTCTCTTTTCTATTTCTTTGGAGAAGTTATTGTCAGTATCTACAAATGACCTATTTCTATGTGTCGATCAAGTACATCAGTTCCTGCAACCATATACTTGGTTTTTGGCTTCGTTTATTAGTAGCCCCATTGCTTGAGCAGATCGCTCCAAAGCTTTAAGGACTTGTTTCATGCCTGATTCCGACCTACTGAATATAACAATGTAATCGGCATAAGCCAGAAGCTGTATGCCTTGATTGAAGACATGACCGCCTATTTGTATCTGCGAATCTCTTGTCACTTTCTCCAGACCTAAGTTGAATAGAAGGCACGCCATTCCTTATATATTCCTTGCTTGTAGGGGGTCTGATAGATGGGACTGGATCTTAATTTGACATTTAGAGTTGGATATGGCCACTCTTACCATTCGTTAGGTATCGACTCTTAGTATCAGTTATGTCATCATAATACGTTATTAGGAGAAGAATATAATATCGTTGACCATAACATTTGGGCAGTTTCTGGTTATATTTTAGAAACTAGTTAATCGTAAATCTCTACACTTTAAGTTAGAAGAGGGTATAAAATAAAAAGAACATGCTATGATTAAACCTTAGAAAGGCTAGTAATTATAAATTAAAGTATATTTTCATGATACTTATAATGTTGTACAAATATTATATTTATCAGATTACTAAAAAACTATTCTAAGGCAGATAAATTGTTATTGTTAACATTCCTAAATATTTCGTGAGTTAAAACCATATTATTAAGGATATCAATAAAAGGGCTGTGTCAAGAATGTCAGATCGGAACTCAGATGATTTATTTGTATACCTATAATATAATACATAGGACAAATTCGCGTAGTAAATATAGGAATATATATATATATATATATATATATTCAAAATATTCAAAGCCAACTCTTCAAATATGAGCTTTCTAATCTCCGGTACACTGCATAACTTTTCTCACATCCTCCACCCTCTCCCAGATGGTCCCCGATAATGGAGAATCGCTACAGCTCCTCCCACTATAGAGATCGGAAATGATCGGGAGCTGTTCCGTCTAAAAGTGGAAAAGCAATCTCGAGCCCAATCCTCGACCGACAGATTGACGAAGCCCCTAATTAGTTTCCCCTTTGATCTACGGCTCTCAGGAAGAGCGATATTAGCTCTCGCAACCAGCACTTATTTATTTGAACACACGAAAGTGGGTAATAGAGCTGGTCAACTATCACTTAAAATTGAATATTAAATATTAAATAGAATGTTTAATTGAAATCGGATTTTTTTTAATAATCATGGAATTGAATCGTTATAGTTGAAAGTATATAGCGAGTAAATACCAAGAAATTTGTTATTTACAAAGGTTATTATTTATATATATTTTCTTTTCTTATAATTCACAATGAATAACATATTAAAGTAAAACAAAATGTGAATAATTAAAAAATATAATCAAGAATAAATATATATCTAGGAATATACGATCCGTCTTAATTTGGTGTAAGAAATAGGTTCTTCCAAATATGTCCTGAATGATTCCATCATTAATATTAGTTACCCAAATAGACGATGTTGAAACTCCTCTTTCCTCACCCCTATAATTAAGTAAGCTCTTTACAAACCATTGAAATAATAAAGACCTAAGAAAGTTAGAAATATATATTAATATATCATCCTTCTTCATCAAAAACCTCTCAAAGAAATAATTATATTCCGGACCTATCTATCTAATGCACGCCTCTTTTCCCTCTAATTCCGAAACAAAACATAGATATAGTTCATAATATAGAACAGTATGCTTCCTCTATCATACGTCACTCTTACATTCCAAAAAATAAGGCCTTTGTGCCCGTAGACGATATATCCTCTGCACTCGAAACCAAGCAATGTAGCTCTAGCGCATAAGCTCTGATTTTATATATACGTTTTTGTGTATATTTAATTAAGGCGGTATTCGTTTTTTTAATATAATTTATTAGATACACGTTTTCTAAATTGAGTCTGACTGTAATGTATGGCTGTAAAAATTGATTGTCCCTCCAAAAATATTTAAAAGTCGGTTAGCAATTCCGAAATAAAAATTTGATGTTCATTTTCATTTATGTATTGGTGACTACTATTGGAATATCAATCGGTAACATGCCATTTACCATACTTTGATTATAACATTTGTATTTGAGTAAGCTAAGTTTTATCAGTAAACAGTTTCTTTAAGTGTATTAACAGGAAAAATCAGAACTAATGATCTCAATCATCGTGAATACTCTGCATCATTAATGGCGCAGGGAGGAGTTATTTCACCTGGTAGAAAATTATACTTTTCCCGACGTCTCGTTTAAAAATAATAATATTTACCTTACTCCAACTTTAGACTAATTAATGCAATCCATTAACTAATTACTTTTTTTTCTCAAAAACATTCTTTGAAAGGCTTATTTTTCTCCTTAAAGAAACTTTCCCTTCCCTAATTATGACTGAAACGGCTCAAGTTTGCTAATTATTTCAGTCCTTTTTTTCTTTTCATCATTCCAACTTTCGAGGATTCATTTGATATCATTATAAGAAACCTAATTTTTTAATATATTTTATTGTACTTGAGTGTCCTGTAAATTTATTGATTTACTGTAAATTTGATGAATGCCACCTTTTTCATCTCTAGAGAATGAAAGAAGAAAACTTAAGTAAAATAACATTAATTTAATCAATTTTTGTAATTAGCTTATTATCAACTCTTATAATACTTTTTCTAATCGCTGTAACAGATTATAATTTTGAAAAAAATTTATTTAGGAACTAACTTTTTTTTTTAAGAAAAAAGTTGAAGTTGAGCTAGTCTAGGTTCAGCTTCCAATAGCCCTGAAGATGACCCACAAAGTGGGTCGAAACGTCGGCACATAATTAAATAAGTACCCACTTATTTAGTGTTTTATTTAACTGCACCCCCAACTATTTTCTTCCTAACTTTTTTTTTCTAAAATCAGTGTTAATATATATAACAAAGTACAACAATAAATTAAAATTATATTCTTAAATATTTTTGTATTGGATTGAAAAGAATTGCCCTGGCCGGGATTCGAACCCGTGTCATCTGCCCCTCCGTAGCATTGCTCTAGACGACCCGGGTTCGAATCCCTTCAATATATCGAATCCCTTCGGGTAAATCTTTTCTCTTCAAAACAAAAATACTTAAATATAATTATCATAAAATAACGATTAATAAAAATAAATTAGAAAATCAGAAGGATATTTTTCGTTATCATAATCATCAAAATAAAATAAAACTATCTTATGAAAGATACCATTATAACCATTACCTTACTTCATCTATTAGAAAAAAAAATACTATATATTATTTCAGTCAACTGTAAAGACTATTAGACCTCTTAATGAAAAAGTAAAGGAGTGAATAAGCTGAGGCAGCCGGTAATATTTTATTCCCTCCATTATCCCGTTCTCAATAGCAGAACTACCTGTCAGTGTAACGGGGCTGAAATCCCAACATATGCAGGTGATATATTAACAACGACACATCGAAAAATCTTTCAAACTGCATTATTGCTCAAAACAGTTAGGTTTGGATACACCATAAAGTTTCCTTAATTGGGGAAGAGGTCAATAATCTTACCATAAAACCATGAAAATGACATGTAAGTTGTGAAAAGATGAAAATTAAAAGGTTTATGGAAGGATATATTAGAGGCAATACATATTAAATTGTTTCGTCAAGAAATAAATACTGTACAGATACTTACTTATAACAGTTCGGCACCTCATAGCAGTAAAACGCATATTAAGGGAAAATTTCCATGTTAGATCAGGTAATCAATCATATATCCTCTGCAAAGGAAATGTTCAACGAAATACCTCAGAGATGTGTTCTGAGTTGTGCCCTTTTAAACATATCCATCAACCGAGTTACAAACAACTCTAAGTTATGAACGTGAATCTTAGAATTTTATAAGTTATTTTAGAATCTTAGTTATTGAAGATTCTATCTCACTTCCTTCTAAAGATCTAGTTCGATGAAACCAATTCAACAAAGCATGTTAATAACTTTCAAACTATGATCCATACATTCTGATGTAGAGAAAACAAAATACCTACACTTCTCTTAACTTACGTAAAATTCTATTTTGGAATAAAAATTATCATGGCAGTTTTGTTTGTTCATCATTAAATCTTAAACAGCTTTCAGCCGTAGCTCATCGTTTAGCTATCCGTTTTACAATAGTTGTGCCGATTGCGTGCAGTAGGTGGAATTACACCGATGGTTCCAAATCGAATAGCACCTCTGTAATCCAGTAATATAGACTCCAATATAAAAAATATAAGCCTTCAATTGGTAACTTTACCGCAGAGTACTATGCCAAGTCAAGTGGCCATCAATCTTATATCAATATAAATATTTTAATTTCATAAATTATTTAATTTACACATATCCCACAGTCCACGTTGATGTATTTTATTCCTCTCCTATATTTCCTACCAAAAAAAATACCACCTAATTTTAGTAATGATTAGTTCTGAACTTTTCGGAATATTTCTAATAGTATTTAGTATCCAAATATTACGGAACTATTTACTATGTTTAAAATATCATTTCTCTATTCAAGGAATACATACATGTATGTATAAAAGTAACATCTAATCTTCTTAAACTTGATAGTCAGTATCCATCCTTGGAGGAAATGGGTTAGAGAACAAGAGTATCAACAGAACCACATGTCTTTGTGAAGCATCCTGCCACAGAAGACCGGCCGAAACCACAAATCTCTAATGCCTTCCTTTAACTTTGTAAGTTCTAGTGCAGAGCAAGGCTATGGTCATCTAGCCCAAGGAAGTAATTTACACCTCCTTATCAAATACTAGAACAAAATTTATTCATTTCTATTAATATATCTATTGAATATCTTCTAAAATATATATAAAGACTGCAAAGATCCAGATGAAGTGATTTCATACAACAGATTCCAAGATGGTTATAAAAGCCAAACGCAATGTAACGACGCTGTTTACCTTAATTTTGAAAATCGTATTGATTTAGACAATTGTATAAAATATTATGTGGAAGATATGTCCGGCTGATATTGGTCATGTTACACGTCATGACGTGTCAGATCGAATTCTTATCTCCTACAGCTGATATAACTAGATCTATTTCCCACAGGCACAGTAGGCATTTTCCAGGGGCAAATGTTAAATGAAAGTATGGTTTTCGATACAAACGAGTAAGTGGTTATCCAAACTGCTCATTTAACCGCACAAATGTATCGAACTAACAACTCACGGGTTGCTAAATAACATTTTAATAATAGACTACCTATTTAATAATTTTTGGAGATAGAATTAGTTGCAAACAGTAATAACACTGTCACTCTTGTAAATTCAATTCAACTGTATGGAATGCCAACATTTTTATCTTAGTATTAGATAGAAAACAGGATGATGTCCGAGCCGTTTCAACACTTTTGGTTCTTTGGTATAGATAATTGTTTGTACACTTTTGGTGTACCCACTTTCTTATCATACAGCTTTAACCATATCTCTGGAAATGTACTACCAACGCCTCCGAAATTCCTTGTTTATTGCCAATAACATTTTTTTTCTGGTTAACCTAGTTTCTAATGTACACAGGAGACAATGTTCCTGCGTAAACAGAACAAGTTTATGCTGTTTTTGTGCTGGAATGGAAAAGTTTTCTTTTTGTTGAAAAACACTTGTGGAGAAACTACCCATCAGTAGCACTCCAATTTGTATGAAATTAAATTAAAAATGATCTATACCCTGAGAGACAGGTATTATTATCTCAAGAATAATTAAAATATACATTTCTTCAATGTGAAATGCTCCTCAACCAAACCCTTGTTTAGCAGACTCCTCCATGTCCCTTACCACCTATACTTTCCAATACCCTCTCCTTCTTTTTCTCAAAGCCTCCTGGGCGACCTGTCTTAATCCCATTTTTCTCTACTATCGTTATTTCAGATCCCCTATTCTTCGTTCGTATTCTCATATCTCTTATCTTAAATTCCACTTCTATAGCTAGGAATGTATTTCCTGGGATCGTTCTTATGTAACACATCCTTATTACATAACAGTTCCGGCCAATGCTTTGCAGGTCTTTACCGAAAAATTGCTGGTTCACTGTACGAAATTAATCATTCCAGTCTTCTTTCTTTTTTTTGTTTTCTGGTTTATTTTTACAGTAATTTTCTATTATTGATTCCATGTAACGAATTCTGTCCACCTTACTGCGGTTTCCTTTGGTCGGTGCTCTCTTCTTACCGCATGTATTTAATTAATTTTGTCGCAATCCATGTTAAGCCCTTTTTGTTACAATATTGCAGTGAGTGAATGTATTGATAAGACGGTAGAGATAGCAGCTGAGGAAGGCAGCGGCAATCGTGAGGTCTAGTAGCGTACTAATCACTGCCTGAGCTTGAACTAATACCCAGCCATCTATGTCTATTTACTGATCACGTATTACGCTCATATTTAAATTTATACGTGAAAATATCAAATAACCTCCATAAAATAGCACAATTATGTATAAACTTTTATACATAAATTTATCAATGAGACGAATTAAAAAAAAAAATATCGTGTGACATGAATAGTAACCGAAACGGTGTGCATAGGTTGACGGCTGTTACCAGTTTTACTAACCTGTTTTTACCGGTCCACAACAACGAAAAATAATTATAAAAAGAAAAAACATGAAATACCTAAATAGTAAAAACAAAAAGGATACAATAAAGGTGGCTAATTCATGTTGAATATTTTTAATTTTATAATCGTTTTTTTAGAAAAAATGGCTACCAAGCCATTTATCTTTTAAATAATTTTATTTTGAAGAGAAAGGATATGTCCCGGGCCGGGATATGAATTCGGGTCTTCCTTGTTTCCGTCATGGTGCTCTACCACCTGAGCTATCCTGGTTCGTACCTCGGTCAGACAAATCCATTCTCTTCACTGATCCCATATCCCCGTGTTCTCGCAATTTGCGCTAACTATTTATCGTTTTTACTCAGAAACAGCATTTAAGCAGATTTAACAATTCGGTTCATGATGCAAGCCTTAACCAAGCCGAATACTATTGCCACTACACTATATTTTTAAGTATAATTCATGATATACATAAATGAATGAATAGACCGATAAAGGTTCATAAATAGAAAGGAACATTATGATATATAAAAATTAGTCAATTGTGAGGTCGTGAACCGTGTTTTAGAGGGTGGCATAACGAACTACTATGCTCAAGATCCCGAGTTTGCAGCCCGGCAGATGATCTAGGATATTTTGGAGGGAGTATTCAAGTAAAACTACTCATGTTTGAGTTGAAAATAGTTGACTTTATAGGTCTAATGATGGATTGAATTAGTCAGGGAGTGCAGTCAAAGATAACACATTTTTTTTTAAATTATTGTTCTTTTGAATTGATGGTAATTATTATTATTTTGAAGAGAAAAATTTGTCGTGGCCCGGGTTCGAATCCCGGTCAGGACAAATATTTTCTCTTCAAAATAAAAATATTAAAAAATAACACAAAAAAGTCATCTGCTTATTATGTGTTATCTTTGACAGCACCCCCTGATCAATCCATTCCATCATTAGCTAACTATTCATCTTTCATATGCCATTTTTTCACCCATTTGTGGTAATTTAAATTTTATTATTATTCATATATTGTTGCGCTTCTTTTAGAACTAATATGTTTTATTAAAATCTATACTGAAATATTTTTTCACTACTAGCCCTGATTATTATAGTTACTGGCTGTTATTAACTTTGCGTTAAGCTTAATGGGAAAAACTCTTCTTATATTGCATCTACAATGGATTATATAAATTTATAATATTACAGGTTTCTTTTATTCTGAAGACATCACCAATCTTCTCCATTCCGTGTAATGTTGTAATTAATGCAGATAGTTATTGCAACCAGAAAGAAATTACATAAACAAAGCAATCAATGCCTTTAAGTGAACATTAAAAAAAAAAAAATGATAAATTATGTCGAGACAATGAATATTTATTTATATATTTGAGTACCCTTCCTTTCCGTACGGAAATTCAGGTTTTTACAGTAATAATCACACAATCATAATCTCCTCTCTCTAAGCCATTTTTAAGTTTTTCACAATACCTCCTACAATCGGTCATTTTCATGGATAGATAATTTATAGTTAGTTAATTGTTCCTTCTGTTAGTCTATGCTTAGGGAATAATAAACTCGAGACACAGGACAGAATATTTGCCTCACAAAGATACTTAGTTCCGCTGCGAATAGTCTTTCGTAATCTGTAGGCTATTAGGTCGCCATCCGGAAAATAGGATTATGATTGTGAGGCAATGAGGTAAAAGCTATCTAGCGGGGGACTTGTAAGGGGCCCTCTTGACCCGATCGGACCGCCCGATCAATAATGTAAAATCCGAGTCCTTTCTCTAGGTCCTCTCTCCACGCTCCTGTCTTATGTTACTCCAAAGGATCCGAGACCCAAGCATTTATCCTTAGAGTACATTAACTTTCTTCATACCTTACTTCTTTCAAGAAAGATTAATTGCGAATAACCAAAATGGAACAAAAAGTGGTATCAATGAGAAATAATTTTCGTACCAAAAACTTACCTAACTTTTCCCCGGGTTATGCTTATATTAGGTTTTCTCCAGCATCGATTGACTCTAATGATGATTAATGTGTAATTAAAACTGATATTTGTCCGTTTATTTTATTTTTTATAATCATTCCATTACATCTACAGCCGAGTCGAAATTTCTACACAGGCAATATTATTGAAGGAAGCGGGAATCGTGTCATTTTCGTAGTTTTTGTCTTGAAATGGAGATGTATTGTAAGCAGTAACTCCTTTTCAAGCCAGTGCCTGACTTAGCTCTTTACTCACTTTGAATATTACACGAGTCCACTCCTCTAAGTACAAGAAACTAATTTTAGAGAAAATTCGACTTAACTACTTATTAACTTCAGACTGGAGATATAAAAACAAATCATAAATAAACTACGTTCTCGAGAAAACTAATATAGAAATACAGCGGACTATTGTTTTTGGCGTCCAATCGGAAATATATTCGATTCCATTGATTAAAATATGATTGGAAAGGTATACGGATTTCCAATAACACTATAAACTAGTTATTGAAATCGAACCGTTATTAGAGAGCAGATCTACAGCCACGGTGAATAGGTTGTTATGTCGAAATTGGTCCAGAGATGGTTAACTGTATTGAGGGAAGCGGAATCCAGTCATTTTTGTACTCTTTAGCTTGTAATGGTGTTTTTATGCTAATTACTGACAGCATCCTATTCATTTCGAAAATAACACGAGTCTACCTGCGAAGTACAAAAACTAATGTTGACGAAAATTCGACTTAACTACTTATTCAACGAGACATTAGATATAAAAACTAGTAGATCATAGATGAACATCTCCTTCGAGAATATTCAGAAATTACACGTGAAAGAATACATTTTTGGTGCCGAATCAGAAATTTATTAGATTCCATTTATTATAATATGGTTGGAAAGATTGGCAAATTTCTAACAACACAAAAAACTAATCATAGAAATCGAACAATTATTAAAAAACATATCTACAGCCCCGATGAATAAGTGGAACCGTCTCATTTTCGTAGCGAATAAGTGACTGAGTTAGGCATTTACTTGAAATGGAGTTATTCCTAACTCCATACACCTAATAAGATATACAATGTACAAAAACAACATTTTCGCTTCGCTTAACGGCAAATTATCTATTGTAAAAACTAAAATAAAAGAATTATTTTTTGCTTTCAATAAATAATAAAATAAAGAAAAACTTTACTATTTTATTATTAAGGGCCTTAACAATACCGCTATAACAAATGAAGTGTCTTGGGTTCATCACGCGGTAGAGGCGGTGTACTGTTTCTAGGGCAACGGTTGTGCAGGGAGGTGATTTGTCCGAGATCGCACTCAACTACCAGATTTTTCTCCCAATTTAATATGTCCACTTTACAGAGGCAGGGTGAAACCCAGGAGGGCCTCCAGATCCCACATTGTCCATCGTCAGCTGATAAGAGTTTAAAGAAATTATCTACCGTAGCCAGAATTGAACCCGGGACCATCAGGACTGCAACTCAGCTCTCTACCACTTAGTTATCCTACTCCGTTAGTAACTGACACTGCATTCTATTCTACCTGCAACAACTCATTAGTACGAAGCAATGCCCATGCGAAGTACCACAAGTATTTTCTTTTTCTTCTAATCCTGCGTCTAAGCCCTCACCTCTAAAAATTACTACTTCTCTTTCTTTTCAGCTCATTTTTGTTAACTAAAACGGTGGACATATCAAATTTTTATCACCCATGTCGCTCCGATTTATCGGCTCCTGTTACTGAACCATCCTAACAATAATAGCCGCTATTTATTCCTTAAAATATATTGTTTAACTTACATCTTCTTAGTGGGAATGCGTCCTAAGGAGACATAGGTGGAGGTATAACCAGTTAATTCCCTGGGATTTCGCCGATCATTCGCTATCTCCGGCCGACATGACAGCGGCTGGCGCACGCTTCACTCCCTCTCCCGATAGAACCACTAATTAACTAGCGATAGCAGCTTCTGTATCGCCTGTGTAATTAACTGGCTCACTAATGGGTCACTCACATAGAGTGGGGAAGTTTAGTCGTCACTCTTCGGGGAGGTACCCAAATCACTGACCAGGCATTATTGCTTACAGGACAAAGTAATAAGGAGTTTTCTTTAGCATATAAGTTTTTTTAAGGATTGAAAACTCGCTGTTGAAGTGTAATGAAAAAAGTAGTATTATGATTAAGAGGAACATTTACCGATAAGACACATTTTATTATTAAGGCAAAAACTAAGTCAGCAGACCACACTCAATTTTGTAATCGTTGCAGATTAGTTTAACAGATAAAGTTGGCTTTCCACTAGAGTGCAGCAGCTTACAGGTGTGTAATGATTATGTTTACTATAGCGGGAATAATTTAAAATGATATATTGATGAGCTGATTTTTCAAATAATTCAGAGTTCGAAAACCAGGCTCCTAGCGAGATGTATCTTGATCTGAAGAACGATGCACTCTTAAGGCAGGAATACTTTTTTCTGTAGTCCGACTATATTCTGGGTGTAGCGAGATACCAGTTTAAATTGACAATATAGCTTATCTAACTGTTAGAATTCTCTTTTTGGAATGAGTCGAGCACTATTAGATTACAACTACCCTTGTCCAAAATCATTCTCTTGTTAGTTTCAAAATGATCCCCTCAAACAGAGGGTTTAGTAATCACGGTCCTGTACTCTACAGCACATGAAAAGTTTTTGTTCAATACTTGGTAGAGACAACACTGTAAACAACGGTTATACAGGAAGTGATTTATCGAAGACAACGCTCAACCACTAGTTTTTTTCCCCCTTATTAAGGACACGGTGAATAAAAGCCGCTGCACACCGAACTGACCGTGTGTAAGGTAAATTGATGTAAGATCACGTCGAAAAATTGATCTGATGGACTGTTGAAAATTCATCATTTCGGTGTGAAACACCGAACCGACGAGACGTGTGCCGTCGCATCAGTTCAGTCGGTCACATTAGTTATCTGAGCATGCGTACAGTTTGGATAGACACCCTTTTAATCGCTTTTCCAGACCTCCTCTGTATTCCTCCGATATGTGTGTTTGTTATTATTGAGTGATAAAATGGTTAGTTGGAGCGAAGATTTTCTTTTAGAATTTATGGAACTGTTCAGAGGGGAGGAATTTTTGTGGAAATAACACAAGCCACTGCATTATATAGAAATGACAATTCATCGTCCAAAAGCATGATGTAAGCACAAAATTGAAGAGGTAGCCATTGAACTGACACACCGTAGTGAGTGTGTGGATGCGAATGTTGCGTTCAGTTAGAAGTGACTGTTAGAAATGAACACACCGAATTGACCGTATTTAGCGGCCTCATGATAATGGTATTAAGGAAAAAATATTCATTTAAAGATAACTTTCTGATTTCCTTTAATGTATATTTTGAGTTTTAATACCCAAAATATCTTCTGTGGATATGATGTATTGTGTATCGATTTGTGCTTGTATACTTAAAGAAATAATGATCGCCTGAAAGATACAAGAGAATCGGCGGGAAGCCTATTCACAGCTGATGATGGACTGATAAGAAAGCAGCAGCGGTGGCTCAGGTGAGGCAGGTCGCCCAGATGATCCGGAGATGTGAGGGGACACCCGGCCACCTGCTCCTCGCTTATTGAAAAGCTCCCAATCCCTCAGCCCACGCTTCCTTTAGGTTCGACATCCTTCGGCAACCCTCATAAATAATGTAACCATGTTCTCTCCCCAGTTTTAATTATTTTTCTTTCTCTTTTCCGTTCACTGAGTCTTTTAAGAACTTAAAGAAGCATTATTCCGATATACAATCAACTCGTAGATCTAAAATATCGCAAATATTTGCATTTGATTTAATTTCTATAAAAAAAAATAATAAAAAAAGAAAAAGAATTTTTATTTCAGTTTAAGTATACTTGTTCCATTCTTACATGTGTTTATACTATAGAATAGAATAGAAAAATTATTTTATTCTGGGACCAGGTTCCTTAAGAATAACAGCAGTGAACAAAATTTAATAAAAATATATTTATTTTTTTCCAAAGGGCTACATTATTATAATTATAAAAATTAATTTTAAGAATTTAAAAATTACATTATAACATGAAAATAAATATATACTAAAAGATATGTACTTATAGAGAAATATAAGAAGTAATTTAAAAAAACGTAGCATACAAATTCATGATAAAAAAAATTAGACTAATAGAAAAATAAGAAAATGAATAAGAAAAATCTAATAATATAAAAAATAATATCATTATGAGTGAGGAATATATACAGTAATTCATCAAATTTTAGCTTGTTTAATACTATTACAGGTTTTACAGGATTTAATCACCTGATAAACAAATGAACGATAAGCAATGGCAGTAGTTGCTCATTTGTTTGTCTAGTTCTGTATAGTTTAGTGTGAGTGAATACTATGAGACAGTTCAATTTATGATTATCATGGGAAACACCACAAATTTATTCTATTTTGCAGATCAAATAGGCATGCTTTTAACTTTTAGCGAGGTACATAGAAACGGCGCTGCTGCTGTTCGAAAATTTCGAGAAAAATTTCCTAACCGAAGAATACCAAATCGTAAAACGTTTGAGGCCAATGAAAGTCGCCTTAGGGATAATGGCAAGCTAAAAGCTATACGAGTAAACCATAAAGATTTCGACGAACTGAAAACGTTGAAGAAGAAATACTCGATGCTGTTCAGTTATCTCCTACTAATAGTACCAGACGTTTGTCACGTCGTTTCGATGTTTCCTCTACCAGCGTATGGCGAACTTTATGCAGACAACAATTGTATCCATTTCACATGTTGATTAGGCAAGATTTATTACCAAAAGATTATAACAAGCGCAGAAATTTCTCCCAGTGGTTAATTCGACAATGCACACGAGATCCTAACTTCCTGAACTGCATTTTGGTTACTGATGAATCTTGCTTTACAAGAAACGGGATTCTTAATTTTCGAAATATCCATACTTTTCTTTAAATGTCTGGTTTGGTCTTCTAGGCGACATCATCGGTCCCTTCTTTTTGCCACCTAGGCTGTCAGGTATATTTTACTTGCATTTTTTTCCAAAATAATCTTCGTGAACTCCTAGAAGATATTCCGCTAGGCATTCGGCAAAGGCTGTGGTTTAAGCAGGATGGTGCTCCAGCTCACTTTTCTCATAGTGTCACTGATTATTTAAATGCAACTTTTGGAGACCAATGGGTTGGTCGGAACGGAGATGTTAAATGGCCACCACGATCTCCGAGTTAAACGCCATTAGATTATTTTGTGTGGGGCTGGATGAAGTCTATGGTTTATTCTGCGGCAGTTGGCACGCAAGTAGAGCTAAGAAATCGGATCGTTGAAGCCGCGGTAACTTTTTTTTTTTTTCTTTTTTTTTTTCTCCCTTCCTGCCATATCTGGTATACGGGTTTCGGCAGTGACGGGTTGATGCGTTGGGTTTACGCACGCCCGCCACTGCCAAAAATAACACTTTTATTTATCAAACTTTATTTAAAATAGAAAAACATCACAACTTCTGGGGGGTTACCATTTATTTAATGGGAACAATAACTTAAATATCTATGGTGCTGCCCGGTGCACGGATGTGCGCCTTACTGTTGGGGCAGCACCTTAAGTCTCCATCCGTCCGGATGCCGTCCAGCCCTCCTGGTCCGCCGCATCCGTCCCGTCTGCATCGGTCCGGTCTCCTTCTAGCTCCTCCTGCGCTGGCACCTCGTCTGGTGGCTCGCCGAGGGGCCGGACCCTGCTAATGGTGAAGTGCGCAGGCCCGACCACTTCCTTCCACCGGTAGACAAAATCCTTAAAGAAGGGATATTTGTCAGCTTCCATCAAACGGGGGAAGTCCTCCTCGGCGAGGACGAAGATCCCGGTTTTCCTCGACAACCTGGCTCGGTGTCCTTCCATCGCGGTGCAGGAGAGCACTACGTGCTCCGCAGTCTCAACTATCAACCGCGGTAACTATCAAGCACCATCCTGATGCTACACGAAACGCCAGAGAAGCATGGATTCGTCTTGCTGAATGTTCCATTCAACAAAACGGAGCCCCCTTTGAACAGTTACTCTAAATGTTGTAATAATAATATATAAATGGTAATAATAAATTATAACTCTTTAACCTTTGATATCTGTTTAATAAATGAGTTTGAGATACATGTTAATATGAACTTTTTTGTTTATTTTGTGTTAGAGAACACATACCAATAATAGTGCCGTGCAATTCCGAAACACCTTGTAGAGCCTACGGAAAGAAGGGAAGGACCACTTAAATGCGTCGTAGAGGTGGGACATATGAGATTTTCAGGGGAGTCGAAGGCAAATCAAAGAATAGGCTAATAATGAATGAGTTTCTTTATAATGGAAAATTATTAGGCCTTGAAAAACCTTGGTTTTGAACACAAAATTATTATTTTTTTATAATATTAATTATAGCAAGTTTATGTTTTAAGACATGTATAAGAATTATAAATATTTAATGTTAAACATATGAAGATTTCAAATTTTAGGTCTATTTTCGGTCACTCGAAAGGATTAACATATTATTAAGAAGGCTGGTTGTAGTTGGATTGAATGTTTTAGACATAACGTTTAAGAAAGTCTATATCATAATCTTTGGTCCATTAAGGACTAATACTTAAAAAATAATAATAATAATTGAGATTGGGAAATATTGTGAAACCTACATATGTCGGTGATATTCTAAATCAGTGTTTATAAAGCATTGTTTTATAAAATATTCCTCATGGATTGCACATCTAGAAAATCAGCCTGTTACGCTAGATTCAAGAAACATTAAAAAAAAAAACACTTTCAGGAATTAGAAAATCAGATTATACTCGTTTCTTTTTCAAATTAATGAATGGTAAAGTTTTCAGGCAGTTTTCTATAAAGATTTTTTATTTTTATTTATAAATAATTGTTACCCTGGGTGATTAAATATATATCAGCTTTTAATGGTGTGTATAAAAAAAATGACCCTTTTATCAAATTCAAGAGTTCGAATGTCTGTAAATATTTTAATGCTATTTATTATTTACCAACACTTAATAATCCCTTTAGAGCATTCTCTAAGCTTGTTTACTAACACTGGACTTCTTCAAAAAAAGCCTCAGTTTAGTTATTTATTTTTAAAAAAAACATAACAGTGTCCTACTGGAACAAAAAATTCACAGCCGCTGAAGCAATTCGTGAAATTATTAAATATGAAGGGGAAGGTTGTCCTTGGCCAGCAAACTGTGGGGCGTTGATTAGAAAAATTTAGTAGTGGAGATACGACGTTGGAAAGGAAGAAGGGCTCTGGGCGACCATTAATGGATATTGATAAGGTTCTGAAGGAAGCTGTTGAGTCAAATCCGTTCACAACTACTCGCTAACTTGCTAGTGTGGTGTGTCGAAAGATACTGTTAGTCGCCATCTTCTCCCCATGGGGAAGGTGAAACGGTCATTTTTTTTTATACACCCCAATAGTTTAACCTGATAACGCCCGACCACTGCCTTCTCCTTGCTTTAAACACGATATTTGAGAGTTCCTTGAGACAGAGCTTCTATCTGATCTCGCTCACAGACTGGACTAGGGACTGTCCGACTATGTTTCTCAAAATTGTTTTATAACTTTAGGCGGAACTCAATTCGATATTTCTCAATAGCGATTTATTTGTAAGCGATTAAGTTATTTCTTTATTGCTTTATTTTTAAAAGCAATGTAGTTACATTACTGTTGAAAATTATTAAAGCCATTGTTTTAATTGTGGCGTTCGTATTCATTTGACACCTTTCTAATTAAAGGAATCGATAGTTATAGATTAAAAACAAAGAAAGTTGTTCCAAGAAGTTTGCTAACGATCCAGATACGGAACGAGTCTCTTTTCCAAACCGAGCAATGAACGGTTATTGATAAAGTTTATCAGAACTAAATCCCACTGTTTATAACCTCAACTTTTCCCAGTCCTTAGAGTATACCTGAAATATGAATCTCTAACTTCCTACATACTGTTCATTAGATGTTACAAGTTTGGACGCCAAAATTTTGGGGATGGGAGAATATAGAAAGAGGTTTTATTTTCAAAATCATAATATCGATCAGTTCATATACATGTATTATTTTATTTATGTATTGTTTCATTGCTTTACCAAAAAGTAGTGGTTTTGGTTAGTCGTTATGATAAAATTGTAGCTGAGGCTTACCGCACATGAATCTATCTATCTTTAATAAATAATAAAGGAAGCGGAGTGGCTCAGTGGTAGAGCACTTAGTTGCCATGCCGAAGGTCCTGGTTTCAAAGACGTTGATTTAGTCTGTTACCGGTCTGAGATGGATCAAATGGATTCTATCCTGGGACTTACCCTGTATCTATAAGGTAGTTATACCCAAAATAAGAGGGGAAATTTGGCGGTTGAGCTTGATCTAGGACAAATCACCTCCCTGCATAACCATTGTCCATGAAACAGTATAGTCTCTACCATGTACTGAACCCCAGACCCTTCATGGGTTGTAGTGGTACAGGTTTTTTTTTTTACTGGGACCAATTGAACGTCCTGTTACTAATTGTAAGCACATCAATTATTCCCAGTAATTAAACAAACGATTTCGACGTATGTTCATTGTGAACAGACCTATTAATGGCCAAGTTTACTAATTTATGTTATGTATAACCCAGTCCCCGTATGCAATGTTTCACTCAATCAATAGCTGTAAAATTTTAATTTTATCCAAATTGCTTTTAGCAATATTAGAATCGATTTGCTTGAAATGGCAGTTCCCAATTATTTCCGTTTAATTGACTTGAATTACTTGTTTACTGAAACATCCCACATTGGTAACAATTATTATTGTAGCATTTATAAATAATTGTTTTTGTTCAAAATTTACTTTTTAAAGTAATTGGTATTAGCCTACATTAGAAAATACATAACTCGTGTTCGGAAAAAAATGACAAAATAATATTGTTGTGAATACTGTATTTTAATTTTAAAAAATCTTAACGCAAATTAATAGATTTTTGTAATGACAGCACATAATGAAAAATTTGATAGTCAACTCATTAAACAGTGTAGTAATACACCTAGTATCTTGTAAAATTATATAGAATGCGAAGTTTGTATATCAGTAGAATTCTAATTAGTAATGTATACCGTAATGTAGACTAGCATTGTACTTCAACTGGTTTAACTTGTCCATTCATTAATATCACTGTAAATATTACGAATTACAGATAGAATGAGGATACTAGCTTATATATCAATTATTAAAAAAAACAAAAAACATGTGCCACTACAACCCGAAACAGGTCTAGGGTTTAGTACATAGTGGAAACTGTACTGTATCATGGACACCGGTGTATAGGGATAGTTCAATTATTAAAGGTACATAAATTCCATTATGAATATGAACAGCTCAGTACCAGTTTCTAGTTCACTTTGCATCTTTACAGCGCGGCCAATGGAGAAGAATATATAATCAGCAATAGGCTTACAAATTTTAATTAGTAGTTTCATCAATGAGATCCTTACATCGAAGCATTTACGTTACAGAAACCATTCTAAGAAAATAATTTAAGGACTGAAAAATATTCATATCTGGTCCAGGGACGGCCTGTTTCAGAGAAGAAATTCAGGGTCTCATTAGCCTGCTGACCCCGATAGGGCATAATCCATAGATCTAGACTGATTTGTCACTGTCTTTGAACCATACTATACGAAGGACACTGGTGTATTAATCCCGAAGGAGCTGGTTAAAGAGCAACGGGAAGCCTGTCACTTCACCTTGGTAACCATGGTTCGTAGTAACGTGAATATATTTTATTCAGCCCGACTAATCTCTTACGAGTAATATATCTCTGTAAGAAGACTGTATCACATGAATATTTCAATTACATTTAATGCCAATAACTATTTTATATTTTGATTTACATTATACTGAAGAAACATTTTGCTATTGGTATTATTTCTTCTTTTTTTTACTAGTTTCATATATCTTTATTTTATTTTAATAGAATTTTTAATAGATAGATAGAACAGAATTAGTCCCAGTTCCTGTCCCCTTGATATTGGGGGACACCGCTTTGGATCACGCGGCTACGTTTTTTTTTCTATTTCATTATCATATTCTATAGGGAAAAAATTAAAATGGTGTTTTTTAGACTGTAAAGCAGTCCGAGAATTATTGTCCATATTATTTAAATTTCTGAGACTATTATATATAATATAGAATAAATAACAGTCATAGTTCCAGGGTAGGCCTAGATCACACTGTTGGTTCTATATTAGGCTGGGCCGTTCCAGGAGGAATTAGTTGCTTTAGAGTTTTCCGGTAGCCGCGGGAAGCGGTGAATAAAAAATTCGACAAGGTAGAATGTAATGCCGATCCAAAACGGTCTCTATTGACAATGTATTACCATCCCTGTCCAAGCTCCCACAAAGGCCAAAGGGACTAACAAATGTTCAAAACAGAGGATTCTTTTGATCCGCCCGTAGAGGGCAATATAAAAGTCTGTACCGTCTGTGGTCTAACATTTAGAAGCGATTGAGATCTCCAAACCCTTTTAGTGAAGGAGTATCTCAGTGAGATTAACAACAATAAGAATCTCTATTCTAGATTGAGACAAATTACATCGAATGAGGGATTCCTTAATCAACTGAATAGATTCAATGCTTTCATAAGATAGTAGATGTCTTATTTAAGTTCCTGAAACATATTCATTCAGATTTACATGTTACTCAGCACTTTCAAGTTTTATAGTTTGATGAATAAACCAGAAGGGTAAAGTAAAGTAAAGTATCGCATTGAGAGATACCAACAAGGCAGACAGGAAGCTTTGGCAAGAATACTCTACAATTACTCTGTACTTTGTACAGTAAAATGAGGATCTGTTCAATTTCCACAGTAGAAGAAAAAAAGTGGTACAAACCATAATCTTATTTTCATCGGGCATCCGATTATGTAACATTGAAGTTTTGTCTCAAGGAAATAGTAAGAGGCAGAGAGACAGCAGTTGAATGGAAGCACAACCTCAGAGAAGTATGCGCAAATGATATATTAACAAAGCCTATAATGATTGGAGGAGAAGGTCTTAGTGTTGAAGTCGATGAGTCCTGCTTCTTCAAAAGGAAATATAATGTGTGGAGGATATAGCCGCAGCAACCAGCTTTCGGGGCCGTATGCACGGAAACTAGGGAGTGTTTCCTATATTCTGTCCAATGTAGAACAGCTTAAATGTTGACTTCTTGCATTAACCTGGGACAACAATATATTCTGATTGTTGGAATAAACCAAATTGAAGACATGAGGAATAAACATTACATTGTTAACCATTCAAAAAATTTGTTGACTTAAACACAGATGCTCATACCCAGAGGGTGGAATCACTTTGGGCTTCAACCAAATGAAGAAACGAAAAAGAATGTGGAGTGAGTAGAAATATGTTGGATTCATATTTATGCGAATTCATATTGAGGAGAAGGTACGTGAAAGAATGTTTGTTTACTAAGATTTTAGAAAGCATTGCTGATTTTATGCACAAATTGAATTGCAATTTTTTTTTTTTTGAGGTCATTTATAAATATACACATGTTTTGTTATGAGTATTTTATATATTAGCATAAATAATAGATATCTATAAAATACTATGCATGCCTTTGCCGAAACAGACCCCCAGGAGCCTACAAAGTGAGAAACAACTCATAAATATTAACCCTGGAACTACACTGTGTTTTCGACCTACGATATTGACACCACAGTGTATCCCCCCACCCCCCCCCCCCCACGTATTAAAACTGCAAAATAAATTAAATAATCAATTTTTATCGTGTTTGTTATTATTACACGATATTTTAGAGTCAAAGAATTTAAGAAAATAAATAGAACCAATTAATGACTTTATTAAACATTAAGAAAATTGAACGAGAAAGAAATATTTTTTAACGTTATTTAAATGGCTATTAACATTTTTGACGTTATTTGACAATCATGAAATTAGTATTTTCAAAAACTACGGAGCCCACTCCAAAAGAAAGAAAAATAATTTGTCATTTCTAAGGTACTATGAACATTTATAACATGCTCGCTCATTTTGTCTTGCTGTATTTACCTCTGCCTTCTATGGTGTACCTAAATTGTTTTCCTAGCAATGCAGTAGATTTCAATGAACAGTTGGTTGGTTCTCAGCCAACAGTTTACCGAAAACTGACAGTATCGAAATACTACACATATTTGCTCGTCGTTGTGCAAGAAATCGACTAGATGCATCCCAAATAAAAAAATTTAAAAAAGTCGTTTCTAGGAGGCTTTTTTACCGTCAAAAGATTATTTTGTTAAATGATGATATCGTGATGTTAAATAGAAATATTATACATTTTGAAAATAATTACCCGATGAAGAACTTATTTCAATGTCCAGAAAACTTCAAAATGCCTCTTACTAAGGTTTAGAACCGATATCAGTTTGCAGAAAACATATTTTTCCTCCGTAGCCCTGAATTCCGCATAAAAATATTCTTCAAATAGCATCAAAGTTCTCTTTATTGTACTGAGAAAGGCACTTAAAGCTCCAATGTGTTTTCTTAGATAGGGGTGTAAGATAAAGGAAGGAATACTAATTATATAATAAATCAACAGCTATTTGTTTAGCTCCGACCTTCCCGGCTAGGAGTAGACTAAGGAGAATTATTGTCCACTTCCCGAGCACCTCAGCTCCGTAAACACAAAGGCTTAGAGACACTTGGTAGAGATTTAGTAGAGCCACCGTCGTTACCCTATTTGCTTACCACCGTTTTAGCAACGGATTGAATCATAACTTCTCTTAAATATAAACAAGACTATTAATTGTATTTTATTAATTGTTTTGGAACAGTATTGGTTTATATCACTGTATAGATCAATGTGGAGTAGTAAAACGTATATATACAGCGGAGAGAGAACCAGGGATGATATAATGAGAGAGAAAATACAGTAAAAATAAATCTTGCCGTAATGTACTGGTTATCCGATCACGATTCCCAAACCTTTCCACTAAATTAAATTACCATCTCAATCAATTTCTTTATCTAAAGTACAACGTTAATAATAACATAAGATCTTACGTTTTAGAACTATTTTATTGTTAAGTCATGAAGAGTCTTGGGTTTGGTACGTGGTAGAAACTATACTGTTTTTTGAAAAACTGAGGTAGAAGGGGGTTATTTACGCTCAACCACCAAATTTCCCCCCTATTTGGGTACCCACTTTGAGCTTGATGAGCCCCAGGAGGTCCTAGATCCCAAAGGATCCATTATCGGCGGTTAACCGAATGAATGAATGAAGTCACAGTCGGATTTGAACTGGGACCTACGGCACAGGAACTCAGCGATCTATCATTGAGCAAGTCTGTTCCTATTTAAATGTTATTTATTATGAGCTATCATAATCGTCATACGGTACTATGGTCCACCAGGAGGACTATGGCCTCTTCCACAATTTTTCTCCACTTTGACCGATCTACTGCTGCTCTTCTCCATTTTCTTACTCCATAGGGCCAAATGTTAGTTTCCACATCGTTATGTTAGCCTAATTATGAACTGTACTAGGTTATAATTAACTTTAAACATATAAGAAAAAAACGTAGTTTTTTTCTTTTACATACATCGAGTGAATTGACTAAAAATGAATTCATGATATTCATGAAGTTGAATGGTTCGAAACCACAATCCATAAACCACAATCCAAAAAATTATTGGATACAAAGCAACCAATTGTGCTATATAATAAATTTTCTAAATGTGACTCAGCACATTTTGTACTTAGTACTGGTTCACATGAAACCCAAGAATATCCCACTTTGGGAATAGAAGTCTTTAAAAGAAAAAAGCTGTGAAATATTACCGGATGTTTAAAATAACTCCAATGATGAAATTTTTTCAAAAAGGTCATCAAATGGATTTTTCCAAGAATAGCAATGGATATGTATTCGTCTAAACTGTAAGGAAAACATTTATATAAGAAGGGGAACGAGGGTAGAGGGGTTCAGAATTAGCATTTCAATTTCCAATAATATGAAATATCAGTGTTCGGGTCATAAATAATGGCAGATAACAGTCCCTGGGTACAGGCTAAGTCACAAGTAAAAATTTTATTTGTTATACTATAAAAATCGTATGTTATAGAGGTGGTTATACTGCTACTTCGGTGCACCTATTTCTGTAAGGTGAACTGATCACAAAATGTCCAGGGACGTTTATTCTCAAGGTTTATTACATGGGATTAAAAAGTTTTTATAATATTTATAATATAAACTAGCGATCCGCGCCTCGGCTTTGCACGGGTAATACCTTATTATACTAATAATAATAATAGGTGATACCATATTATACCTACATATTTTGTATGCCTAATGTATTTTATTTTGTAGATATTATTAACATACTTATATTCAGATACTTATAAACATACTTATATTTAGATACTCGCTTAAAATACGGTATAAAATATTCTAATAATGCCCATAAAAAGCTTAAGGTAACTAAAGTATATCAATTGATAAGGATTAATACTGTACTCGTCACAATATCTTTCGAAATACCACATTGTACGTTATCAATCTTTTAGAAAATAAAATAAGTTAAGTAAGCTATCCTTAAAAAATAAATAAACACTATTTCTGATTTATAGATAAGAGATATTAGTCAGCAACTTCGGTTAAACCTCCACGCTGCTATACATTTTCCAACATTTCCCACAATTATCATTTTATTACAACCCACTTTCATAAAACCTCGACAAATTATATACCTAAACCTTTCTGGTGCATCATTCTATTGGTGAAAACCCCATGAAAATCAGTTGAGTAGTTATTGAGTTATCGAGTTTACCACGAACAGACGCGGCCGAGGACTTTGTTTTATAATATATATAGATATTCGGTCTTAATTCACAGTTGAGAGCATAAGTTGATACATTGCAATGGCATCATGGCTTATATGAACTTGGATTTTGTAAATCTTCCTCTTTAGCAATGGTTTCGAGTAATTCTATTTCGATCACAGCTTTCTGGATCACGTTTCATTCTATACTTGTCTGTCCCGTGCCTTATTGTGTAGTACGTGATCTTCTTCCTGGTGTAGGTTTTTAAATATTTGTAGGTTTCGCTAAGCCATAGTCTAACTTTTCCACAACACCACAATTACTATTCTATATATATATATATATATATATATATATATATATATATATATATATATATATAAGCTGTATAATTGCATTTTAAAGGAGAAAAATAGGTCTTAGCTCATCTAATATAGCAGTTTCTAGTTTTTTAAGATAATTGTAAACAAATTTATAAAAAATATACTTATCTGGATAGGAAAGGTTAACACCGCTTTCAGTATTAGATTGAATGACATAGTAACGAGGATACATTTCCTTAAACATCCTGAGAGTGCATTTGCATACAAGTTATAGGTACAATAGACTAGAGAACAATGGGCGACATAAATTCATCCGACCTGGGGCTTGTCATGATGAAAGCTATTATACAATCGATCTACCTCTGGATGCAATAATAAGTGATTTATATTTAACACATAATTATTATAAGAACACAGCAAACCATTTAATCATCATAAGAAATACAGGGCATATTCGTTTCTCTATGTCCCTTGAAAATCATGCTACAATAAAATAATGAAAAAAACAAAACTTAACGAGTATATATATATGTTGGACTGTCCACCAGCCTGATGACGTCACCTAACAGGAGCGCGGCATTTCCGGAACGGGGGTAAATAGAAGGTTCCAGTCTTGTTCTTACGTCGCTTGCGACAAACGACGTTTTCTGGTTAGCGTAACAAACTACTAAACCCAAGATCGCTGGTTCGTAGCCCGGCAGGTGGCCCTAGGATTTTTTAAAGGGAGTAAAAATCCTTAGTTACGCCGTCCTTCGGAAGGGACGTTAAACGGGGGTCCCGAGCCTGTACGATGTCAGGTACTCGTTAAAAATCCCTATCCTAATAAAACTCGGATAGGCAAAATTTAGTGCTCCCACTGTAGCATCGTCCGATTAGCCTTAGCGGCATAAAGTGACGTTAAATGAACAAAAAAAAAAAAAAAAAAAAAAAACGACGTTTTCTGTTACACTGTTTCGATGATTGTTTTATTGTGTCAGAGACGTGAAATTTCATTAACATATGATTTTTAACCTTCCATTGATTTTTTTTTTACAGTTTTGTTTAAGTTTAATAAAATTTTGTTGATTGTTAATACGTGACTGAAATCCCCAACATATATTGGAAATAAATAGTACATAAGTTAAAAGAACTACCTAAATATTATTAATATTTAAATTTAGCTAAAAATTATATAACTTAGGGAAACTCTGGCATCATTAAATGTGATTGAGTTTAGAAAACACTTTTAACTAATGAGTTATCAACACTGTTCAATTACTGTAATTTGGTTCTTGGAAATATATTTTATCCCTACTGTTTATTATAAAATACTAAAATATTAAATCAATATAAATTTAACGAACCAGGAATAGAGAGCACCGTAAACGAAAAATGAAGAAATAAATGATAAAAAAAATGGTAACCTTTTCCACCCCACATCCCTTTCTTAAAATGTACGGAGTACATTTTAAAAGATATTCCTTCAAAACACCTTCCTGGTACAACAGCATAGCGACGTTCAAACCCAAAGGGTTAAGATAAAAAAATCAGTGACCCGAATTATTTGCATCGGAATGATAATCTACTTTCTTTAATCTTCTATAAACCTAGGTTTATTAATTGGTATTTCTTATTACAAGTATTTTTGGTATGTTTGTAGTCATATTCTTTGGGTTTTCGAAAAAAGGTTTCTATCTTGATAGGGGGTAAGGGAAAAATTAGAACCTATTTTGGGGTAATTGTATTTTTGTTTTTTATTTAAGTCATATTTTTTCCAACATTCAAACACACCTATCACATTGTTACCTGTGGCTCCTCTCTTAGAGTTCGTGGACACCTGAAAAGGAACATGGTATAGTCCAGGACACATAGGGAAACTTGGTAAAGAAATAAACCCAAAATATCCTTATATAAAAAAAAATTAAACTCTGTTGTATTAAAATTATTAAATAAAATTACACTCAACTACTATCAATAAGAATAATCATAAAAGCATTAATAAAATAATTATTACAAATTTACACTAAAATTCACCGTTAACAAAACAATAACTAATGAAAAATAACGACTATAAATTAACATAATATTCACTATCATTTAAAATAAGGTTCACTACTAACAAAATTAGGATTAATAAAATCAGTAACGATAATTTAAAATAAGGTTCACTATCCCATCTACTGCCTGATCGAAACGTGCAAAAGAAAAAGAAAATATTTAATTGGCTCTATCAACAACTGAACTACCACCTGGCTACATCCCACATCTACTCCGACTACAGAAACAGAGTCTCCTACCTTGACAGCTCATCATCCTTCCGGTCGGACCATGACCCTGCTGCTGGCAGTACCAGTTATCAATTCTGAGTTATGGGGGAAAACGAACGGGAATAAAAAGGCTCATTCGAGCTAACATAAACATTTTTACCCACGTGTCCGGGATGTGCTGCCTCTTGCGTACAAAGTTGGCAAGACATTCTTGAAATAAAATGTAAATCAATCAATTGTTCGATTAATTGGAAGTGGAAAACCCCTGAGTAATATCCTGTCTTATTACCACAGCTGGGCCTGGGAATTGTTTATTAAGCACGTCCTTAACAGTTGAATTTCTTAATCTAAATTAACATTTAATTTATATAATTTTCTCTTTTTTTGTTCAGTCTGTTGCAACACATTATAATTTGTTTTTTCTTAGCCCCTTTGGGTTAGTCTACTAATTTTTAAGTAGAATTAAAGATAGGGTGTAGAGGTATCTCTTGTACTGTACGATGTACATTTTAAGAGGAGGATGAGAAGGTGGAAGGTATAAACAATTACAGAAGATTTTCCTTTTTATAGTACATACAGATGATATTATATGTATAGACATATAAATTACTTTGTCCTGAATTACTGACTGACGGATCAACGCACAGCCTAAACCGCTGATCGTAGAGACCTGAAACTTGGAGGGTTTGTTCTTGGTATGACGTAGGCATCCGATAAGAAAGGATTTTCCAAAATTCTACCCCTAACAGAGTGGAAAAGGGACACAAAGTTTTTATACTTCCTCACGTGTTTTTTACTCGCAAAATCTACATATTTTCGCTGAAAAAACAAATCAAGTAACACAGTTCACTCCTCACTGCCGTACGACAAGTGAAACCATTATACTAAGCAATCCTTTTAAATAAATTCAATAACATTAGATACTAATCCTTTACTGACACGAACAACCGTAAACTTGTGTCCGTCCCGTTTCTTAATCAGTGTCAATGTATGTATCACGGCTGTGCTGATCCGTCTGTGATGAAATTTGATATGGATAATCTCAAGCCTGGGGAAGGACCTAGGGTACTTTTTATCAACACACCACACAGACGAAGTTTATATAAATCTGTAGCCTGATTGACTAGCACACCCAGTGGTCAACGCACAGCAAAAACCACTGAACTTGAAATTCGCAGATAGATTCAATGTATAGCTTAAATGAGCTCTAAGAAAGGAATTTGGACAATTCCACCCCCAAGGGTGTCCTCCTTAATATAATAGGGGTTCAATGATTGTATGGAATCCGTCAGTTTTGAAGTTAGACATCTAAAATTTCGGAAGTATGTTTAACTTATAGTTACAAAAAATTAAATTATTTATTTAAAATGATCACTCACGAAACTTAAAGTGGCAGACCACGTGAGCATATATAATAAAGTGTATTTTCTACATATTTTTTGTCTAGTCTTTGTCCTGACGCTATTTGAGCCATAGATATTGAAAGGAATGATTAAAAGTAACAGAATATACCAACCGAAAATCTATTCCATAACATGAGTAAACTGCATTTTACTAAATAACCAAGTCCCGTTTGCGTTCGAAGCTGTAACATTTATAACAGATATAAACTTAGCGTTAAGCACTGTAATATAATTACTCATAAAAATTAATGGAGTAGAACTTAAGCACGAGTTTCGGATCTGTACTTGAGTGTATTTTATTTCCAGCTAATGAGAAAACTTTGGAGGAGTCGGTAGTGCTTTGTAAACTTAAAAGGGATAATTTTTAGCTAATATTATTTTTTAATCCTATTGTCTTTTCTTTGAATACATATAAAACACTCAATAACCAAATAAAAGTTCAATAATGCTAATAGATTTCCTCGACTAATAGTTATGAGAACTATATATTGATCGATGATTAATTATTGGATTAACAAAAACTTTTTTTTTTTTTTTTATTAAAAGACTATGGTTTCTTGGAGTTGCCTATTGTGGTCTGACGGGTTCCACAAACCCGAAGGTTTCTCGGATGCCTCAGAAATCCCGATACTCAAGATTCAATATGTTGTCAGATGAAATATTTTATAAATCCTACATGAAATCATTGAATAATTATTGAATAATATATCGTTTTTATGACTGACCATACGAAAAAAATTAATACGTTTAAAATGCTTATCGCTTAGTTTATTTCAGGTTTCTTTTTTATCGCTCTACACTACTCTAAAATATTTTTTCATCTCTTTTTAAAACTTTGCACTTTCTGCCTGTAATCCATTTTGTCATTTAACCGCTGGTGCGTCAGACCTTTCACCTTTATAAAATTCTCATTAGAGAATATTTCTTCATAGTTAAAAAAAAAAATAGTTTTGACCAAATGTCTTGTTGAACTTTTTCTGAAGGAAAGATAATTTTCTTTTCATAGGCATCCTTTTTTACCCTTCTCACCTTACCTGTCTGATCGAGGACATTATTCTCAAATCTTATGATAGGATCTCGGATCTGGGTTGACTTTTCCCTCAGGATCTCAACATACTTCGTAAATCTAGTGGCAAGAATGTACTACAACTTTTCGAATGAAGTAAATTGTTACTCTAACACGATTGCTCGTTTAAAATCTAAATTTAATATGTGAAAATCCTGTGTATAAAAATTCCTTGCTTTATTAATTAAATTTTTAGTATTCTTTAAAAAAAAATCGCCATTAGGATTTTTTTATTAATACTTTCAACACACCTTAATTATATCTAATTAATTCTAAAGTCTATTAATTAAATTCATCAATTCTGTCTCTGTTATCTTATTTGCAAGATAATTCACTTAGGAGAGATTAATATTTGCAGTTATGCTTATTAATTATTTAAAATAATAAACCACGTTTATTTTGTGTACGGTTTTACATTTCAGTTTTCCTATATATTTAAACCCAGTGGTTAAATATATTTCTTATTTCATATTACATATTTCTGTTGGATTATTTGTTATTTGTACAGTATCGCTTTGTATTTCTTTTTAATTCCACAGTATTATTTATGTTAGTTTTGAATTTTAATATTAAATTCATATGTACTGTTATGTATACATTTTGTTTGTTCGCTTTTCTCTAAATACATTGTGGCCAGATTTTTAGGTTTTAAGTCCTAGGCCCAAACAATGAAATAATAAAATTAAAGTCCGTCGTCACTAAGTTGTATTAGATCATCAATGTATCATAATATAATCAAGCATAACACCATTTTACATCATAACATAACACCAATGCAGATCCACAAAAAGGTAAAATAAAGGAAAATTTTTGGCTATTTCTAGGCAAAATAAAACAATAAATTAAGGTAAGGTATACATCCTACATATAGTCATGTATAATGATTATATGTAGGATGTATACCTCATCAGATAATGAATAAAAAATGGTGGGCTTAAATTCCCTTATGTCTATCCCGATAGGAAGCAGCACCAATCGGACGAGATAAGCAATAAAAAATACAACATACATCCAACTTCATGGTTTTATTATTTTCATCGACATTGTATCCTTACTTTTCATTGTGAGTCAAAATGACCGCATTCAATGGATTATTTTTTCCTGATTTTGTTATCAGTTCCTTGCATTCTTCATATTTATTTTTGTAATATATGAGTAATTATTACAACATGTTAAAATAGTACTCAAATCGCATGTTCAACTAAGAAGGTCCGTGGCCATCTTGTTCTCAGACGCCTCGGAGGATTATCGGGAATTGAAGAGGAAGCTAGGTTTGAAACTAGAGGGTTTGAGTGGAAATGAAGTTTTTTATGAAAGGGTAGATACCGGTTTGGACCAAATCAGCAACAAATGATACATTAAGGTCGTTATGGATGACTGATGGGATACGAGAGGAATTCGATGGCTTAGTGGAGCCCCAAAGCTCTACTCCGTAAGTCCAAATAGGTCGTATAATGGTTATGTATATGAGTCTTTTGTAGTTAATTGGGTGCTTAGAGCGTCTGTCTAGTAAGTGTTAAAGTAGCCTGAAACTTCGAGCGGTTTCTTGTCTTTTCATTCTAGTGTGAGGATTCCTGGTTAATCGTTTGTCGAGATGCAACCCTAAGTATCGGATCTGTTCTAAAGGCATCAGTGGGATATTATTAAAGGACACTGAAGGGCAGGAAGTCATTGGCTTACGACGTAAGGTAAAAGTGATTTGATGCGATTTTTAAGAATTTATTTTAATTCTCCAGTTTTGACACCAGTCTTCATGATCAGTGATATGGGATTGGAGGCTTAGGGATGCAATAACTGGATTGGTGTTGACAGATAATACACATGTATCATCAGCATGTTAAAGTAATTAAATTTAAAATTCAGTATTCCATAGTTTTAGTTTTAAAAATACCTTGAAAATAAGTAGAAATAAAAAAAGATTTTCATTGTTTATCATTAGTATTAATGTTTGGATTTAGATTTATTTCTGATGCCCTTACAAATAAAATATAAATTTTTATGTATTCGAATTTTCCATGTATTGATCATATTACTAGACAATCCCCACTGAAAATTAAGGACAACCCTATCAATCATTTCAAATATCATTTTCTTATTACATGTATTTTTTCCTCTTCCTAGTGAAGTAGGCAACGTAGTTTATAACTGAGCGTGAGATATGTGTTAGGCCCCAGTGTCCATTTTTTCAGGGTAATGGTGCTGGGAATTTTTTGTCCTCTCCCCTTAGGCTTATGAGCCATTATAGGACACCCGGGATTTGGCCACCATCAATCTAGTTTTAGTTTCTCTTTCTAAAAATATAATTTTTTGGACTCGCGTGATATTTGTTTAAAGATTTTTTAGTAGGGCGAGTGTTGGATAATTAACGATTAATTATTATGTATTCCGTCTTATGCTGTTTCTAAAATGAACCTAAGGAAGCCATTTAGGAGCATACATGGTTTTAACCGGAAATTTATCAAGTAATTTTAAAACAAAACTATCGATTATTACCTATTTCACGCAAAAGATTTGTTCTTATTATAGTTCGCATTCTGGTCTTATTTAGCTGTTTACTCTGTTACGTATATTACTTATGCAATGCTTTAAGTCATTTGATAAATACAACGGGCCTCCGTATCTCTTTGGAATATGAGAAATAACCTCTGTTGATGGCAGTTCGTCGAAGGCTTAAGTGATCAGATATTTAGAAAACAAACCTGTACAACTAAAACCCATGATGAGTCTTTGGATAAGTAAGTCTTAGAGTCTGTACTGTTTCTTGCATAACGGTTGAGCAGGAAAGTAGTTTGTCCTAGATCGTGCTAAATCACCAGATTCTCCCCTATTTATATACTATTTATTAGGTTCCCCTATAGGTTCCGTCTCCGGTCACCAACAGATTAAATAAAATCAGCGGGATTTGAACCCAGGACAATCGGCAAGGCAACTTTGCTACTTTACCACCCCTCTACCTCAGATAATAAATAGGTAAATAGCACCAAAATACGAACCTTAAAAAACCTGCTATACCACAAGAACATACAATATGTAGAACCAATTTACGGTCATATGTTTTAATCATTGAAAAAAAAACAGTACAAATCACTCAGTTCTTTAAAAATATATTGTCTAATTTAAATTAAAGAAAATACTACAAATAATGAGAACATTGATATTATATAAGTTCACAAACAAAACTAAATAAAAAATTCTTCTTGATTTAAATTTTTAAAAAGTGTTAAATAAATAAATCTTCGTAGCGATGTGATCAGATGAAACCTTTTTGACTTATCTTCAAACGGCTTGGATTTGGTCATCAATTCAACTTGATACGGTGCTTGAATTCCGCCGTGAAAAGAATAAAATTATTAAATAAATACATTTTCTACCCTGTTTTAAGAAGACACATAAATAAATAAAATATCGAAAATCTGCTAACGAAATCTCTTGGTTTCGTTTTTTATACACACACGGTAGTGCTGCCTCATAACCCAAGCTTCTACTTGTTTACTATTTTTAAGGTATTTTTTCGTCTAGTCAGCTGTCAATGCTCACTTGGTATGGTACTTCTACAATATCATTCTAGATATTAGTTTTTTTTTAGTAATTGGGTCTGTTTTATAACTTATAGGCGTTCACAAACATACAACCGGCCCAAAGATACTGGAAAGTAAGCACATTTATATTTCTTCATGTAATATCATTTAATTTTTTCGACCTTCAAGCACATTGTACCAAAAAATGAAGAGCAGAGAAAGTTACAACATAAAAAATTATTGTTAAATATTATTAGTTGACCTTATAGATAAATGAGGAGGAAAATGGTAAAATATTAGGATAAATGAGGTTAAAAAAAATTCTCTTATAGAGGGAGAACCGTTTATTGGAAAGCCGACGTTTCGACCCACATTGCAAGTCTTCTTCAGGGCTATTTTGATCAGAGTTGACACTAGACAGGTCTAGTGACAGGTCGACTATACAATTATAAGTTAAATAATATTAGTTCACCTTATATAAATCAGGAAGAAAATGACTCGGGTGGGAGTCAAAAAAATTTTCTTAAATAGGGAGAGCTCTAGTTGTGTCAACCCCCAATCCTACGATCCCTGAAGAAGACCGGCAATTTGGTTCGAAACGATGGTTTTCCAATAAACAGTTCTTCCTATATAAGAGAATTTTTTTTTCCTCTATCAGGACCATTTTCTTCCTCATAATAAATTATTACTTATTTTTACTTCTTAAACGATGTATATCGCCCATTAGATCATTGTACCCCGGAAGTCTTTTGTAGGAGGAACATTGCAAGGCTGCGAAGCGACACATCTGTTATACAACACGTAACAAGCAAATACAAACAATTTCAAAACTGTCAAGTAAACGAGGTGGGATCGGAATTAAACTCAAGAAGGAAACAAAGCGGAAACATTAATTTCCCCAACCTGTTGACAGGAGCTGATCTGAACTAAGGTGACAGATATTTGGAGAGAGCTAACCGCAGCTGCGATGCTTCATCTGCAGACAGATCTCTGTGTCGGGACCAACCGCAGCCCAAGATTGATGGTTCTTCATGGACTTGAGCTGGACAGTTTCCAAATGAACCATCCACTTCGCTGGTTAGCTTCTTCTTCAAAGCCTGTTTCGAACCTCGCGGAGATAAAACTAATGAAGTGGAATCATAACAATTGTGATATTAATGGTTCTTATAAATTCCTATATAAAATTAGTCATGAAACTATTTTTATTGGTGAGGTTTATTTCCAATTATTATACTTACAATGACGTTTTACTAATACAACTCATTCAAGTTGTATTATTCGTGTATTTATGGTAACTCTTACTGATGAATATTCAAATATGTTTTGTATATCTTTCTTTATTTATATTTAAAGCTAAAATAGAAATGTCATAAGTCTAGGTGTTAAATCTGTTGACTGATATAATAATATGGGACATTGAACATCTATAATATTTATATCTTTTTGGAAAACTTTATTAAGAAACGGTATAAAGCACTCTCGCATCGGCATGGCTATGGAACCTCTGGAACAATTCTGTAGCTCTAATCTAAATACATGACATTTTAGGAATTGTTGTTTATGATCAAATATATTTGCTGGAGGACACACATATCGGTCGGTCTTAAGGTGGCCTGCCTATTGACAGTGAATCCATCAATATGTTTCTCTATAACCCGTGGGTATTCCTAATGTAGTTATCTAGAAGAACAATACTTAAAACGTTATTCTTAAGTGGTTTTGAAACATATGGTTATGATGTAATCAAGGCATTACATATTTTTGTTAAAAATATTCTACTAAATAAAAACTATTTCAAAGAGTATAACAGTCATTTCAGTAATAAAAGCTCATTTCATTCTCAGGTAAAGATTGCAAGAAGAAGGAAAGAGTGTACCTAATGTTACCGGTTCTGTGCGAAAAACCAGAAAACCTAATATTGTATATTTCAATGATTTATAAATAACAACGAGGGATTTACAGCAAGAGTTTCTTCCTTTGGAGAAAGCTGGACAGCGAATGGGTCTTCAAGTGAATCAGGCAAAGACAAAATATATGCTTGCTAGCCCTTCAAGGCAATCAACACCCTCTATCACGTTTGGTACCTACACGTTTGAAAGTTTCAACAGTTTTGTCTACCTTGGCTCTTTGATCAAGGCGGATAGCTCAACTAAAGAAGAAGAATTTTGACTGCTAAAAAATATTATTTTGGGATGGCAAAAATTTTAAGAAGTCATCTGATATCAAGAAGAGCCAAGGTGGTACTTTACAGGAGAATGATAAGGGCAATGATCGGAACCCTGGCCTCTGTCCAGGGCAGATGCCGATAGTTTACTGCTCTTCGAAAGAAAAATATTAAGAAGGATACATGGAGCGGTAAGAGTAGGCGATCAATTTAGACTCAGGCAGAATGCAGAGATATATCGGATGTATCAGGAGCTAGACGTGGTTCAGTATATAAGAATAGCTAGGCTTAGATGGGCTGGACATGTGGCCAGAATGGAGGACAACGCTAATCATAAGAGACTGCTATTTGGGTACGTTGACGGAAAAAGGAAACGTGGACGGCCACGATTAAGATGGGCAGACGAGGTCGAGAAGGATACAGGTAGCATTGATGGATCCAGAGCTTGGAGGCACAGGGCAGAGAAGAGTGGAGGTGACGCCTTGATGCAACCAAGACCCGTACAGGGTTGTAGAGCCAGTGATGATTCTTGATTGAATGATTTATAAAACCGTACTTGTCTAAATGTTCCTGATGATCCAAAAAATTAATCTTTACTCCACCAGTCTGTTCAAATTTAATTTACTCACCGTTTCAGTTTACTTCATCGACACTTACTAGAAAAGCGCTCTATGTTCCCAAAAAAATATGCTCATATATATCCTCTTATGCTAATTATAAGATCCATTTAGGCTTTAGTCGTATAGATTAGATCTCCGGGGCTCGACTAAGTAATCATTCATCCATAGTGACCTTAATGTCCCATTAGTTGCTGATTTGACCCAAACCCGATATCAATCCTTTTCTGACAAACTTTATTCCCACTCAAATTCACTAGTTTTGAAACTAACTACTTCTTCAATTCCCAATGATCCTCTAAGGTGTCTCAAAAGATGAAGGCCTAGCGATTTGTTAAACTACTATAGAATTTGTTATTTATACTACCAGTGATTCTCTACTTGCCTTAATCACAAGCTATTATTTATCAATCATTCTATTGACTTTTTGTATTATAACAGAGTTATAAATTTCAATAAAAAATATTTTTAAAAAAATAAGCTCACTGCATTAATATAACCATTATTACGTACTTTTTCTTCGACAGTTCTTCTAGTTTTAATTTAATTTCTTCACTTATTTCAATATAACGTTTACTATAAATTACCAGTTCAAATATACTAGAAGTGGAATCCTAATAAGCCTTGATTCAGTACATGTTTGTGGGCCTGAACTGTCTATATATCATATTACAATACCAATAGCCAACAGAGATTACCTCCGAGACTATGACATCAGGGATTCGACGTGTATGGGCATATCTATCTGCAGTTAATTTGGAGCTATGGTATATTTCAAATCTCCCAGGCTCCTAGCTAATTAAATCTATTTGTAATGCCATGATGTCATTGCATACATTATCATCATAATGAAGGATAATGATATTGAGATCCGATGTGAATAAATTAGAGAAATATAAGCTATTGATGATTATAATGAATGATTATGGCATATTCAAAAAACTTATATTCTAAAAAGCTGACATAAGAATATATATATAAGGGAGAGGAGTGGCTCAGTGGTAGAGTACTGAGTTACCATGCCGGAAATCCTGGTTCAATTCCCGCTGCAGGCCATGATTTTTATTTAGTCTGTTTGCAGCGGGAGATGGATCATATAGGATCGAGGACCCTCCTGGGGCCCACCCAGCCTCTATAAAATATTATAAAAATAGGGTACCCAAAATAAGGGGGAAAAATCTGGCGATCGAGCGTGACCTAGGACAAGTCACCTCCTTGCAAAACCGTTGTCCATGAAACAGTACAGTCTCTACCATGTACTGAACCTCAGACCCTTCATGGGTTGTAGTGGTACAGGTTTTTTTAGGTTATATATATATATATATATATATATATATATATTATATGTATATGTAGTGGCTTACAGTCAAAATTATACACCTGGAAATTGGTAATATATTTTACTCTAAGAAATTTTAGGTTATACATTATTCATGTATTGTTATTCTAAAGGGACAGAATAAATAAAGTTTATGTATAAGCATATAAATATAAACAAGGATTTGATACACATTTGTTTTCCCCAATATTTGTTTACCTTAAACTGTTTTCCTTTAGTTAAACTCCTGTATCGACAGTGTTAGGTTCTTTTCAAATCCACTTCAACAAAATCTACCACATATTTGATCTTATCTCAACAGTGGGAGTACACACGAAGTTTAATGACGTGAGTTGGTCATTCAACATTTAAATGATAGGAAATCTCTGAATCAAATAGACAGATAGACCAAATTATTTTTACAAAACGTTCAACTATCCAGCTTGTAGTGGAGTGATTAAAAAAAGAAAACCTCATTGCTCTGGCAACTTTTTGAAAAATGTTAATATGTGATAGACAAGTTTTAAGTGATAAGGATGATGCTTGAATCGTCAGAGAAATAAAACTAAATTTATATTTGAGTGAACCCAATTATACAATAAACCCAAATATATATGTAAAAGAGCATTGAACTAAATTAAACTAACAACTGTGTTAACACTCAGTGAATTAATTTTATTACTTTTTTTACTGCATATATTTTAATCATTAAATGAAAATAGAATAGTTTCATCTTTAATTCTTATTGCCTCCGAGGCGTCTGAAAAGAAGATGGCCTCGAGACCATCTACTATAGAACTTTATTGGAGTGCTGCCGATGGGTAGTTTCTCCACAAGTGTTTTTCATGTCATAATGTACATATCAGCAGATTTACTTGTTATAATCATATTATAGTTGTAAATATCAATAAATTAAATTTAAAAAAAAATCTTATTAATTAATAATTAGTTTTGGTTAATAATGAACGAGAGAACGTTTTGAAATAATTGTACATAAAATTTCCATTTTATTAGAATTTAGTATATTACAGTTTATGGATAACCCCCCCTTTATGTAGTTCGCCTTTGAATTCCGTAGGGGAATATAACTACTAATTATAATAAATCGATGTATCGATCGCCGATCGACTCATGAAACTATTCTATTTACATTTAATATTAAAAATATATGGAGTAAAAAAAAAAGTGATGAAATCAATGAAATTGTGTTGATGAGTCCTTAAGTGAACGTCAGTGTCAATATTGGTCTGCTCGTTTTCGTTCCGGAAATTTCGACTTCAAAGATGAAACTGGAGGACCAATCGTTAAAAAACTCGTTGCAATTCTTCAGAGGAGATTATCGATCAATACGCCTCATATATCATTGATTTCCTGTATAACTATAACCCGTAAAAGGGTCTTTGGTTCAGTACGTGGTAGAGACTTGTTCTGTTTATTGGACAAAGGTTGTGCAAGGAGGTGATTTGTCCAAAATCACGATCGAGATATCTCAACCACCAAATTTTCCTCTTATTTTGGGCACCCAATCTATACAGGCTGTGCGAACACCAGGAGGGTTCTAGGTTCCTATGATCCATCTCCGGCTGATAATAGTTTAAATAAAATTCTGCCAGCTGGGGGATTTGAGCCTAAGACCTTCAGCACGGCAACTCAGCGCTCTACCAATGAGCCGCTCTACTCCCCATCATTTATTAGTGCTTGAAATTTGAATGAACAGATTTGATTTTAAAAACATAAAAAAACTGAAACTGTTTTTATTATTATTCTATATTGTAGTATATGTATATAACATTATTAAGCATATTTTTTTTAAATATCTGTTATTGATATATAAAATAACTTTCATTTATTTATAAAATTTATCCATATTAGTACCAAAATAAGACTGATTTGAGATTGAAAATTTAGTCATAAAGTTAGAGAATGTACCCGACTTCAATTACAGAACGAACCGTCGGTTATTCACGCATTACTGCCCAAACTTTATACTAGTTTAACACGGCACAACTGTCCTACATCACATGCTATATAACTCCCGTCTGTTTTGTATTCATCGTGGAATGGTTAACTTCATTTATATTTTCAGTATTGCATTTTAAGTAATATTTATAAGAAGATAATAAATGAAATTAAGTAGGTTTTCCATTTTCGCGCTATTTTCCGAACATATGATTTGATAATGACTGTTACCTTTTTTCTTAAAAAGTTTTTTTTTTCATTGATTAAACTTAGTTACAATGTTTTAACGAGCAATATTTGTTTGTGAACATAATCCCATAATACCGATAGGGGAGAAAATTGATGGGTTCGTGTCATCGACAAGGGTGACATGCTTGTGACGTAGTGCGCGGAAATGGTGACGCCTAGCGGCCATAAGTTATACAATTTATCGAAATCAACTTTAGTTTAAAGGTTTGTGTTCGGTTGATATAAGAATAATAATATTTAATTAAAAAAGTGTGATGATAATTACTCAAAAAAGTAATATGATAGTTGTGCAATTGATAATAATATTAACTTAAAAATAGGTATTTACAGATAACCATTAGAAACATTTTAAAAGCTTGAAACTTTTTTGATCTTAACATTATTCCCATAAAACTTCAAGATCAACTATCATACAATTCTAAATATGATTGAAACAAAAAAACGAAAAAAATTATGGTGATGGAATATCATGTCGTTCATGAATTAAAAATCTTCAATCAATATAATTGCTACTGAAGCCTTAACTCAAAAATGCCAATGTTGAGTTATGCCGTTCTTTAGAAAGACCCATATGTTATTATTAATAAATAAAATACTTAAAAATGTATGTAATTATTGTTCGAAGTGTCAGTATATTTGAAAACCAGGCTTACTTAATAATTTAAATTTACAAATTATAAAATTGAAATAATTAAGACTTTAATTGATTTAGAAAAAAACAGTTTTGAGGTTTCACTTCTGTCGGGAGTCCTCGTGACTGCCTATCTAAATTTTGTTATATTATGTCACATACCTGAAAAGTAAACTTTTATTTCAACGTAGTTATCTCAGCATGTTACATAAATCTTGAACAAATCGCTATTATAATCATGGAAATATAAAAAAAGTGTCCATTATAACAAAACTAGTATAAATATATCGCATTTTTGTTATTTTGAACTGTTATTTTTAAGTTGGTAATTTAAAAATGGTCTGGATGGTACTAATTTTTGAAATTCAATATTTTTTTATTTAAAATTATTTTTATACTCTACTAAATACAGCAGTCTGTATTTATGAATGCACTTAAAACTATTTATTACTTTCTGTAAGTAAAGCGGAGCGTGTGTCTCCTGCTAATGATTTTTCGTGAAAGGCTTTGAAGGACTTGCAGGGACTAATCCCATTGAACCTTAACTTCCATAAACTATAAAGGAATAAGGCTTAGGGCTTTAAAATTAATTATAAGTTTAAGTCACACAGAGCCATTTCAGAGTCAAGGACTTATACTAGGCTGAAGTTGCTCCGGAAAATATCTCTTTATAAAAGGAAAGAATCGTTATGAAAAGGATTTTTTTTTCAAAACTGTTTCATAGCATTTCTGTTGTGTATCAGTTAATTGTATTATACTGTTTGAACATACCACACCTTCAAAAAGAGAATGACATAACTCAAAGTTGGCATTTTTTATTTCAGCCTTTAGTATAAATTGTTGGGAGCGGAGTGGCTCAGTGGTTGAGCACTGAGTTGCCATGCCGGGATCTTGGTTCAAATCCCGCTGCGGGCAGTTACTTTTATTTAGTCTGTTTGCAGCCGGAGATGGATCATATAGGATCTAGGACCCTCCTGGGGCTCACCCAGCCCCTATAAAATATTATAAAAATAGGGTACCCATAATAAGGGGGAAAACCTGGCGGTTGAGCGTGACCTAGGACAAGCCACCTCCTTGCAGAACCGTTGTCCATGAAACAGTATAGTCCCAACCATGCACTGAACCCCCCCGACTCGTTCACGGGTCGTAGTGGTACAGGGTTTTTTTTTTAGTATAAAATGTATTAGTTGAAGCTTTTTAATTCAGGAACGACATATATGATATTCCTTTTCCTACATGTTTTTTTGATAAAGTCATATTTTCAGTTTTATCATGTTTGAACTTGAAGTTTTATGGAAACAATGACCCAAATTAAAATCATTAAAGTTCCAAGCTTTTAAATGTTTCCTAATGGTTAATTAAATAATTTAAATACCATCATTCTATTAAAATTATTTGCATTACCAATTTGCAACTTTTTATTTTTTTAACTTACATGGAACCTTCAAATTAGTTATTAAATCTATTAAAAAATTAGTTTTTTTTAGTAATGACGTTTTTCTTTTCAAGGAGCGATATGTGCCATATTATTTAGAGATGTTATTGTAAAATAAAAATAAACAAGAGATGAATGGATTAAAAATATTGGCCGTGGCAATTTAAGAGAGCATTTAGCATTCACTTATTTGTAAAGTTTATCCATATTAGTACCCAAATAAGACTGATTGGAGATATAAAATTTAGTCAAATTTATCTTTTGAAAAATTTAGATAATTTATTATATATTTATTTATTATATTTATATAATTTATTTATAGATAAAATGTATTTATATTATCGTCTTTTTCAGACCGTTATTTTAGATATTTTAAGTGATCGATCAACAGTTTATTTATATATAGTTTATTATAATTACGGATTCCGTATTATATATATTAAGGGTAGTATTATATATATATATATGTATATTTAAAGTATGCCAATTTAAATGTGGTAAAATAAACATGAAGACAATAACGTATTAAAACATACGAAAATAATTAATATGACCTTCCAAAAACAAAACTTTAAAAACTGTCTGCTTTCCTATCACCCTTTTCCCCGTTTAGAGTGCAAAACCGGATCCTGGGATATCGGAGCAGTTCACACGAGCCCTGACAGTAGAATTGAAAGGCAGTGAAGCCTGAGTTGGGCGCTGGGGATTCAAGGCTTTGTGTTTGGAGCCTTCTAATTCAATTGGGATTTTAGTAAAGGACTCATATCGGTTTATATTCACTATAGGCTTTGCGCTCTTTTTCATTTTTTAAATATTTTCTTTTCACTCATTCGATACTTCGTCAGCTAGAACGTTTGCATTTAACAAATGCACCTTCCGACCACTTTACATCATTTATTTTCAATAGACCTCAAAAAACAAATGACAGAAAGCATGATTTCATTCAGTAGATAGAAACATCCAAGATGTATCAAAAACTTACTTATTTGCCGTCCAAAGTAATCAGAGTGATGATTCTGGTTGTAGCAAGATACGCCGTTCATCAACTCATTATGTGATACTGAGAGGTATGTAATCCATGATCTACTGATTTCGCTTAAATCTTTTAAATTTTCTTTAACTGATAACGTTTAAAACTTATTTTAGTTTTTCAGAGCAAACCAGAGGGAAGGCACCCATAGCTTTGACAGGAAATTTTATATATAATTTATATATAATACTAATATTTGTACAAATCCTTACTTTTATGAGACCTTGTACTCTATCAGATCATGTCCAAAAAAGTTAATTCGCAAATATCAATTTATATCAAAGTTGAATAAGGATGATTGTGGTGTCAATTCTGATAGTTAAAGTAGCGTTTCAAGTAAGTTTTAGTTATGACTCCCCCCTCCCTGGTTTCTCCCTAATAATACTCTTTGACTCCACTTCAGTAGATCTTTTTTATAATACAAATAATAAATTGATGACAATTTGCCAATGACTAACATGGACCGAAATTCCAAAACATAGAGATTGGTCGGGTTGAAAAAATTATTTTTTGTGTCTGGATGAGACTATACAGAATCATTGGTTGAATATCGGATTCTCTAAATGGAAAGGGCATATGAATTAACAAAAACCACCTACAACAAACAGTTCACTTCCTGGAATGATAAAATACAATAAGGCATTTTAAAGCTGTAGTGAATTATAGTCTCTTTGCCATTGTAGAATTAATAGAGTCTATTTGTCAGAGAATGCATCCCGTTGAGCTATAGTCTCAAAAAACTGGAAGTCCTTGAAAGAATAATGCTAAGAATAATCATGGGTTCAATCCAGACGGAATATGGATGGAAACTGCGAAACAACATAGAAATCTACCAGAAAATAGAAAGAATCTCCGAGAATGTAATAAGAGGAGGCTGACATTCTTCGGAAATCTTGATAGAATGAACAGACATAGATTTACAAACCAAGTATTTGACTTTTTTTGCGGCAAAAATATCACAACAACGAGGTTAGAAAAAGTAATGAATGAATTAGAGAAGTTGAACATTGCCAAGTCTCACATTATAGAAACTGAATTTGAAAGCACAGTGAAAAATCTGGAAGGGTTTTGGGATGAAGAAAGATCAGAGAAGGCTGGACAAAGGTGGGCAGAGGATCACAAGAAATGTGCTAGTGAACGCTTGAAAAAATATTGGTGACCGAGAAAACTCCATCAGAAGAAAGGAAAATAAGGTTGTAATGTGATCCGAAGTAGTCAATACGAATAAAAATCAACTGATTTTGTTTATTTTCTAAATAAAAATCTTGTAATTTGACTTTTTTTTAAACCGAAGAACACAGAATGAATTCGTAATAAGGAATTTTCAAAAGATGGGCAATCAAAGAAGCTATATTGAGTACCTCGACATCTCTGCACGATTAGAATTTTCTAGGTTTTCTCAACGTTTTAATTCCACATGTTGAAGTAAAATTTCAACTTAACATTTAAATAACCGTGCATTTGTTAAAATGTATTTGTGTGGAATTGACTGGCTGGGAGCGGTATTGGGACTGTAGGCTTAGTCCAAACAATAGATTCTGATCTCCAGGATTTGGTTTCATGCCAGCTCGCTCCAATCCTTAGCTTATTTGTAATGCTGCAATGATCACAAGCTTCTACCATTTCTATGGGTATTTTCAAAGGAGAACAAATTGTGTTTTTTAATGAGATTTAATTTATTTTGTATGGGAAATCCCAATAAATAATTCTTGTCTACTTAACCTTTCATAAGATACATTACGTGCATCTTTACAAGTGAGAGATTATTTGCAGCTTTGAAACAAAAAAGAAGTTAATAACCACAAATATATATGTGTGTGTGTGTGTGTGTGTAATTTTAAAATTTAAATGTGAGGTTGTTTGAAAGCTTTAAAATAAATAAACTCTATGCAGGAAAAACTATCGCTTATATGGAATGAAGAATATTCATATTTCATAGTTTCAGCAATGAAAAATATTTATTTTTCTGCGGAAAAAACATTTATAAATATTTTACTTGTAAATAAAATATAGAAAAAAGCACACCTAGCTCATATTTTATAAAATAAATTCAAATATATGGCGAAAATAGAAAACTGACCGGAGAGAATAGAGTGAGAGAGAGAATAGTCCTGACTCATAAAAGGTATTTCTCTTTTACAACATCCAATTAACATTTACATTATCGATCCCCTCAATTAGGGGTTGTAGAAGTGCGCAAAATCTAAACATTTCGAGAATAAAACTGTCGAGGTATGAGTGAAATTTACTCCCAATTCTATGTAAGTACCATCCCAACTCCGTAGTGCCTCAGTGTGTTAAGACACTTCCTTAGCAAACTCGTATCTTTTGCAGAGGGGGTTCGAATCCTTTCCATCCGTTGAACCAAATAGATTTTTACAACCTGATTATAATAGGTTGTATGTTGTGTGAATATTAGATACCCTGTAAATGTATTCATTGATATATCCTAATGTTGTTCATTATAACACCAACCGTAACCGTGAATTCTAAATTAGAAAAAACAAATTCATAGGGCATAATTGAGGATTTTACAAGATGAAATATTTGTAAACTTTTAAGGAATAACTTGAAATTTAAAAAACTAAAATAGACAGTCATAAGGACTGCCGACAGAAGTGAAAACTCAAAAAATTGGAATAACTGTTTTCTTTTCTAAATTTCTAAATCAGTTTTAGTCTGAACTAATTATATTTCATAATTTGTAAATTGCAATTAATAACATTACCCTGGTTTTCACATATACTGACAATTTGAACAATAATTATATACATTTTCAAGTAGCTTATTCATTTATCAAAACATCAAGCTTAATACAAAATATCACTATAAATTAATTGAAATAATAATTTATAGTATAATTAAAATAGATAATCCTGAACTTAGCATTATTATCATCCTCAGGTTCAACAATACTTAGGCTATTTACTTTTATTCATTTCATAAAACAAGAGATTTAACTATAGCAAATAAAATAACCTAGCGGAAACAAAAATTTCAACTGGTTATTGATGTTTTAAGTTATTATTATTAAACAACCTTTTAATAAAATATACAGGGTGTTTCGGAATTGCACGGCACTATTTTAGCCATGTGTTCCCTAACACAAAATAAACAAAAAAAGTTCATATTAACATATATCTCAAACTCATTTATTAAACAGATATCAAAGGTTAAATAGTTATTACTTATTATTACCATTTATGTATTATTATTATTACAACATTTAGAGTAACTGTTCAAAGGGGCCTCCGTTTTGTTGAATGCAACATTCAGCACGACGAATCCATGCTTCTCTGTTTTTTCGTATAGCATAAGGATGGTGCTTGATAGTTACTGCGACTTCCGATGCGACCACGATCCGATTTCTTAGCTCTTGCGTGCCAACTGCCGCAGAATAAACCATAGACTTCATCCAGCACCACACAAAATAATCTAATGGCGTTAAATCCGGAGATCGTGGTTGCCATTTAACAGGTCCGTTTAGACCAACCCATCGGTCTCCATGAGTTGCATTTAAATAATAAGAAAAGTGAGCTGGAGCACCGTCATTCATAAAACACAGCCTTTGCCTAATGCCTAGCGGAATATCTTCTAGGAGTTGATAAAAATTATTTTGCAAAAAATGCAAGTAAGATACACCTGACAGCCTTGGAGGCAAAAAGAAGGGGCCGATGACGTTGTCGCCTAGAAGACCACACCAGACATTTAAAGAAAAGGTATGTTGGTAATGTCCAAGAGCAGTCGTATGAGGGTTTTCTTCAACCCAAGTATGGGAATTTCGAAAATTAAGAATACAGTTTCTTGTAAAGCAAGATTCATCAGTAACCAAAATGCAGTTCAGGAAGATAGAATCTCGTGTGCACTGTCGAATTAACCACTGGGAGAAATTTATGCGCTTTTTATAATATTGTGGTAATAAATCATGACCACTCAACACCTGAAATGGATACAATTATTGTTCGCGTAAGGTTCGCCATACGCTGGTAGAGGAAACATCGAAACGACGTGACAGTACTGGTACTGTAGAACCTGTAATAGTATTAAACACGCTAGTAAAAACTCCGAAACGCCCTGTATGTATGTTCATATCAATGGAATTCTAACCTTTAAACTAAAGTTGATTAAACCACATTGTATAACTCATGCACAGGCGACGCCTAGGCCAATCTCCCGCAATAGGTCATGAGCATGTCGCCCATATTGTTGACGCGAACTTACAAGTTTTCCAATACCGAAAGTCACTAAACGCTATAAGAAGTTTACACTTTAAAAAATTATAATAACAAATGTGATATTACTTCAGGTTTAAAAATTGTGTTCCAAGATCTCCCACATATTACAAGTTCGTTCAATAGGTTCGATCCCTTCTAACTGGATTATAGATACAGTAATTCAATATGAGACGGTCAAGTTCATAGAAAGGGGAGAGAAGTTTGTCTGCTAAATGACTGGCGAGGAGAGTATTAGGTTTGAAAGAAATAGGATCGAAGAGAATTACATGGGCACGGAGTTTTAATAGGATTAATTCTTCTCATGTTTGATCAACTCTGTTTGTCTGTTATTGGATACGAATCTCAAATTATTACAGGGCAGTGTACAAGTACAGTGTTCAGGTTAATGACTACACAAACAACACAATTTGTACTTAAATGATTTTGTAGGTAAAACCTATTTAAAAAATGAGGGAGGAGACTCTTAATTAAAAAATTAGGTAATTATTCCACTCCTGTTAGCTTTTGATAGCGGCCATTTTAACATGTTATAACTTGCAGTTTTGTGGGAATACATAACTTAAAATAAACAAAGTTTCAAGCTTTTAAAAATTGTCTAATGGTTAATAAAATAATTCCAATACCATCATTATAATATCACCAACACCCATTTTTTTTTTAAACTCACATAGAACTTTCAAACACCTCTGTTGAAAAATAAGGTTCTTTGAGCTATGAAGTTGTTCTTTAGAAGAAGAGATTTGATAAGAGTGTATGTTTAATATATAATATATAGCGTAGCGTTTTTAAGACTTGTAGTTTCGATATATTTTTAGATATATTTTTTTTAGGTAGTTTGCGCCAAATCAGTAACATATGGGATATTAAGATCATGATGGATGAGTTTGTTTGTGACATAATAAGGAGCATTGAGGATTTTACGAAGGATTTTAAATTGTAAGGATTGGATACGAGATGATTGGATGGTTTAGTAGAGGCCCAAAGCTGAACTCCGTATGACCAAATAGGTCTGATAACTGTCATGTAAATGAGTCTTTTGTAATTATTTGGGAGCTTAGAGCGTTTGTCCAGATGGAGTCCTAGGTAACGTATCTGTTCGACAGGGTTCAGTGGAATATTATTAAAGGATACAGTAGGGCAGGAATTCGTAGGTTTACGACAAAGGGTGAAGTTAATTTTATGGGATTTGTTAGGATTTATTTTAATTCTCCAATTTGGACACAATTCTTGAAGGTTTGAGATATGGGATTGAAGAGATTGGGATGCAACAAATGGATCCTTATTTACTGATAACGCGCATGTGTCATCAGCGTACGTAGTGAGGACAGTGCTTGGATGGGTTGGGATGTCAGCTGTATATATCGTGTATAGGATGGGAAGTTTAGATATTTAAATTGAATGATCAACAGTTTTTAATTAAGACTTAATCCATTTTTTCACTTTTAAGCATTATTTTATTTTAAAGATGTGTACAAATGATTCATTCATTTATACACATTTATATTTACAAAATAATATAAATAAGCATACGAAGTGAACATCAAAATAATTTAAAAGAATTTTAATACCATCATTACCTTAGGAATGTTTTGCTTTACCTATTGTAATAACCTAATCTTTATTTTTAATAACTCATGGAACTTTCAAATACCTCTGTTTGACATTGTTCTTTCAATGGAGCGAAAAGTAATAATTTCTGAATCATGGACTATAACTTCACTGGATTTTATTTTAAACGATTCATGCCACTTAAATGATTACAAAATAATTTTTCATATAATATATAATTTCGTGGATGAAATATGTCGTCTTGAAAGTCGCTAAAAATATGAAAAGATGTGAAAACAAACCTTGAAAGGAACGAAATTCCGATTGTTCTAAAAAATATACATACATATATATATAGTTCCTTATTAATTTCTTAATTAAATTCTAGATTATAATTAACCTTATTTATTCGAACCATCTTTATTCTTTACTCAAACGGTTTTCTAACTATATGGATGGGAAATTCACCATAATTATTTGCAAGTCGAGTATAAGGGTGGGGGAGAAGGCTGAAGTTACCCATTGCGGAGTTTATAGAAGCCTCAAGTTGCCCCAGATGAACTTTCTAACTCTATATATTCTAATGAGTTTGTCCTACATCGATCCCTCCAAGCCTGTATAGACACCTGGAGGAGGCAGCCAGCTTCCGGCTCACCTCATCCCTAATTAGTGTTATCTTCACAGGCTCCTGAGATAGTTCTGTTATGCTAATGATTTGCTGAATTGATCAAGATTTTCATTTGGATTCCCTTTATTCTCAAGTATTACTATTATTAAATTATCATTTTAATTTACATAATTTTCATTTTGAAAAGTTATTTTTTTAAAACACATAAAATAAATTATTCCCAATAAATATGTATAACAATACCTCTCTTCATAGGGATCTTCAAATGACACATTAAGTTCATTTTATAGTGGAAAAAACTAAAGAAAGCGAACTATTCATTTATCACAACCATATATATAAATCTGTAAATAGTTCATAAAACCTCTTCCTGCTAAATTCCGAACAACGATTTTTAAAATTTATGGAAATTTCGCGAAATTAAATATTTCTAAAATTTAAAACACAGTAGTACAAAAAAACAGCCTCAAACAATACATCTACTCCTCTCCAGCCCCAGCCAATCCTTCCATTGAGATCACCCATTATGATAGTTCCTCTTCCCCTGTCCTGGCTACTGTTAGGAAGACAGGAATCCCGTCTCTCCAAGAATAATCTCTGTGAATTTACAGTTATCAGTTGGTATTTATAACACTGATCCAAGTATTGGTTCCAGCAGAAGATGGGTAATGTAGGAACAATTTTATGTTGACCTTGAAATAACCAGTTTTACAAAATGTACCTTATTACTTAATTTTTCATATCTTACTCTTTGTATTTCTTTACATTATTATCAATTCTGTTCATAAATGTTGTTACTCATACATAATCCTATTATAATTTTATGTTACCCTCAGTATTTCTTTGCTTTACTATAAATTCTATATATAAATTCTGTAATTCTTACTTATAGTACTGCGAAGATATATATAGTTATTTTCTGTTTCTTTCCTAGCCCTGAAGAAGACCTACATCGTAGGCCGAAACTTTGGCACAATTAAAAAATAAGTTCTGCTTCCTTTATGTTATCTTTGACTGCAACGCCTGACCAATTCAATCGATCATTACAAAAATTTGGTTTTTAAGGGAAGTAGCAATCGATTCTTAACTCTACTGATTTCCATTACATCTAAAAATGTATCATTTTAGATTTAAATATTAATATATAAAAAGCTCTATTCTTAAAAACTACAATTTCAATTAGGCGAAATAAAAACAATTATTTATTATTGCTTTAATAATGACATTTATTCTCTACCGCTTTAAATAGAACTTATCTTTAGTACTAGTAATTTCGTTCACACAGGCTGTGTTTATAAAAGATATCTCTCCATCTTATTATACCTTAAAGTTGTAAAGTAGTAAACAGCACTTATCGAACTTTTCCTGTTTTTAAGTCTTAGCTCGTATATCCTAATATTGGTAAAAGTTTTTCTCTTCTTAAAGGAAAGTTGTTGAATATCATACCTCCACAGAAGATAAAGTTTATCAATTAAGAAGACAGAGCACGGTTCTTATTAAAGATCCTTGGAGTCATAAAATATATATCAACGATATTAATATATGTTTATAATTTAATATAAATTTTGTTCATTACCTAATAATTTTTATTTAATTAATTTCCTTACCACATCGGAATGGAAGGCGTTGGATTAGTTTTAGTATTACCCAATCAACTTTTTAATTAATGAAAATAAAAATCTTTTTTTGCCTCTAACAATTATAAAGAGTCTTTATAAGTATTTATAGTTTGTTTGATCGTCTCAAATGTGATGATTCTCTACAAAACAAATTCGGTATTAATAAATACCCAAACAACGCATTGTAGCTTGTAGTCGTTATGAGTACCAGTATTGCCTCCGTGTTTCATGTTCCAGAATATTCCAAAATCTCATTTAAATGTCATCAAATTGTCTTCAATTGCTACTAAAAATATTGAAAATCCTTATCTGACATGCATCTGTTCTACATATACAACAAATATTTTCATAGCCAATGCTGTGAGAAATGTCTTGTGTGTGGTCCTACTGTTTGTGTTTTGTCATAAATAGAACTAAAATTGCATGGGCCAAAAATAACAAAACCAATAAATTGCCGGGTGCTTTACTCACGACAACAGGAAATGGCTGCTATATTTTGACATCACCACTTCCTACACTAAACTTAATACAATCTATATTGCCACTTCCAGGGTTAAAAGAGTTCAGTCTCGACAAAGTTAAGTTTACTTGCCATGGGCCTAAAAACCTAACATTATATAGATATTTCTTTACTACGATGGTTTACATCATAAAAATGCTGAATTACAAATTCCTGAGCGTTAAAGTTAGGGTTTGTCAGGAAATTTACGATCAGTGGTTTTACGACATCCCGTCTTGTTTAAGAACATTCCGTAAAGTGCTTATAATTTAAATTTTTAAGATATGTTGCTTCAGTAATTTGTAAGAACAAAAAGATTTTTTAAGAAATATGTTTTAAGTAATATTTGTAGGACATGATTTATAATTGAGAATTAGTAAAAAGCTTTCCTTCTAATTAAATTAATTATTCAAAAAGATAATTATATTTAGAATTAAAGTAATATTCCAAGAAGCTTTACTGTTCAACGTTTTCAAACGAACTTTTATAAAAAGTATTACCAATTTATGAGCTATACATTGTAATATATTTTTTTTAAAAACCTGTACCACTACTACCCGTGAACTGGTTTGGGGCTCAGTACATGTTAGAGACTGTACTGTTTCATGGACAACAGTTCTGCAGTAGGTGACTTGTCTTAGGTCACGTTCAATCGCCAGATGTTTCCCCCTTATTTTGGGTACACTATTTTTATAATATTTTATAGAAGCTAGGTGAGCCCCAGGCTAGATCCTATACGATCCATCTCCGGCTGCAAACAGACAAAACAAAAGTCTTGACCGCAGCGGGATTTGAACCAGGATTTCCGGCATGGCAACTCAGTGCTCTTGTAATATGTTTTATCATTGAAAATTGATGTTAACACTATTAATTATGTAAATCCATTTGCTTCGTTCGCACATAAACAGACATCGTGCTGTAACTTGTAAAACAAAATGAATTAGGTATTTTCAAGTAAAATAGGTATAACTTTTTTTTTTAACTACGTATAAATCTATGATAAACGAACAAACTTAATGTGCCTTGGTTATCAGTTCGTAGTGAAATTATTTTCATCCAATTCATATGTTAAAATATTTCCATATTTAATTAAAACACGTTGAATCCTTTAATAATAATGTTATAATATCCATTCTTATGGTATTATAATAACCCATATTCCTATCCTTGCGATAGGATATAAAATAATGAGCTTTTTATATATTTAATTCAATTTTAGTCACTTTTGAACTTTGAACATTCCTAAAATATATTTTAGGTAGTAGTAGTTGTTTATTTAACGTCACTTAATGCTGCTATGGCTAATCGGACGATGCTACAATGGGAGCTCTAAATTTTGCCTACCCAGGTTTAATTAGGAAAGGGATTTTTAACAAGTACCTGACATCGTACAGGCTCGGGACCCCCGTTTAACGTCCCTTCCTAAGGACGGCGTAACTAAGGATTCTTTACTCCCTTAAAAAAATCCTAGGGTCACCTGCCGGGCTACAAACCCGCGATCTTGGGCTGAGTAGTTTGTTACGCTAACCACTAGACCACAGGTGACCGTAATATATTTTAGGGTTTACGTATATTATTATATATTATATATTATGGAGTTTACTTATTAATGAAAGCATATAGATTTGTGGGCTCACAAATATTTAATAGTATTGGTGATACCAAAGGTGTAGTAATGAGAAGAAGACGGTAGTGATCTGGTCAAGAAAAAATAGTAAGTGTAGCGTTTCTTTAATATGTGCCGACGTTTCGCTCTAAGAGTACGCGTACACCTAAACCGTTATGTAAAACAAAGGGAGTGCTTACACAACTATAACCGCCATCGTCCGATGACGCCCGTTAAAGGCCGATCAACCGACTAGTCCGATTTTGTTGGGATTTCTCGCCAAATTGATCGTATTTATAGTTTAATTTCATAAGTCTGTCGTGTGTTGTGTGCTGTTATCTTCCTAAACGATTATGGGTATTGAAAAATTAATTAGTTGTGTTTATAATAGACCAACCCTGTTCAAAAAATAACAATAATCGTGTTGTTTTGAAACGGTTATGGGCTGCAGTTGCATAGGAAATGGGTATAGCGGTTGCAGACATTAAGCCGCAGAATCAACTACAGAAGACCGGCAAAAGTGTGAGCACATGCACGTCCGAGTAATTCTGTCCGCCAACGGCCGACAAAATCGGTTTTGCTGTAGCCCTACCTCACGTTTCATCAGAGTGACTAATAGGTAGTTAAGGAACCAGTGGTTAGTTAAAGAGCGTAATACCTGAACTGATGAAAGTGAAAACCAATATTCTTGAATACAATGGTAAAAATATGTGGGATCAGTAATTAGTGCTCGTCATCTTCATCTCTTGAAATTACAAAGCTAAGTAGACCGATGATGAACATTATGAAAAAACATTTATCAATCCTAAAAAGTGAAAAAAATAACGGCGCTGTGTTATTATAGAGAAAATACCGTCTTGTCTAAGGTTAAGGAACATATACATAAGTATATGTACATTTTGTTACTTGAAGCAGACTCTCCTTGAGGTCACCCAGCCTATATAAAGTGAATACCTAAATTGGGGGAAAAACTTGGTGGCTGAGTGTGATCTAGGACAAATCACCACCATGCCCTACCGTTGTCCGTGAAACAATACAGTCTCTACAATGTACTGATTCCAAGAGGCTTCATGGGTTTTACTGGTATAACCTTACAATCTTACCTATAAGAACAACCCTACGTACAATATACTTACCATCATAAAGATAAGTCATACTTTTACAAAAAAATAATAATAATAATAAATAAATAAAAGAAACTTTAAGATTCTAATGAAAAAACTCTTCTCTAATAAAGTGTGGGACTGGGCAACATTTGATACCAAGAATGATTTGCATACCAAGTAGGATGACCCCCTGTGACTTTTGAAAAAACAAAACGGACATAGTTTCGTTATTTTCATCACGTCTGGTCAAAACAGCTTCCCCCCTTCCACCACCTTCGTCTTGACAAAATAACAACCAGTTTCAAAACTATTTTTGTATTAGTGTTATACCATCTCCCTGACCCACTTTTTGCAGAACACTTAGGCCTCAGAATGCTGTTTTCTTCATAGATAAAATTCTTTTACCAGAACAGGTCGTTGGTAATTTCAGGGTAACATTTTTAAGAAACAAGGTCAACTAATATTATTCAACATTTTTAAGAAACAAGGTCAACTAATATTATTCAACGTTTTTAAGTAACGATTAGAGTAACTAATCTATAAAATATACAACAATGACATGTTACAACATTAAATGCGATCAGCATTAAATCGTCAACTTTCTGATTTACTTCAATACTTACGCTTCATTTGTTTTAAGGAATACTGATTCTATTTTCCTTTTCCCATTCGTGAAGAAGAAAATTGGCATTCACGGATCAATAGCATTTTTTAGCTGGTTAATGGTAGGCTAAAAGAAAATCTAAAGTTAACTTTTCATAAGATTCTACTTTATTGCACGAATATATGAAGAAGATTTCGGATTTGAAAATATTTACCAAATAATATATTTAATTCTAGTTTAAAAGAAGAATTATCGTAAGAGCATTCCATATTATTTCTTACTGGGTATCGTAAATTACTAAACATACTATGCACAGTGCAAATGATTCTGCGAAAAGCCAAAGGTTTGAAAAATTTCCGGAATGGATTTTCCCCTAATTACTAGAATTGAAATATAAATGCCATAAGCTAGGAAACTGTGCAATATAAAGTTTTTATTTAAGAATGTAATCTATCTATATGGCGCTACAACCCGGGGGTGGGTCTTGGCCTCCTCTAGGAGCTTCCGCCATCCAGCTCGGTCCATTCTGCTGCTCTCTCCAGTTCGGTGTACCTAGCAGTAGCCTGGAGTCAGTCTAAAATAATGTAATAGAAAAGCAAAAATCGAAATATTTTCATTATCACCTTCCTTTCATCCTACCACTAAAAATTTAACTATGGAGAATACTAGATACTTGCTCGAGAGTGTGCTTAATTTGTAACCACGAATCTGTAGGTTTCATGTTCGAGATCGGCTGTGGTAGTTAAATTATTTATTCAGGCATCAGCTGTGGAACGACAACGTGCGGTTTGCAGATCTTCGTAGGGCTCACCCAGTCTCTTTAAAGTTGATGTTCTTAAATAGGGGGGGAAAAACCTGGTATTTAAGCGTGATCTCGGTCTCATCAATTCCCTACCCTAATATACTGAACCGAACAGCTATATGGGCAGTGGTTGTGAGATCTTTTTTATTTATCCCTCAATTATTTTTTTATTGTTTTCCTAATAACCCTTGCGTGGTTCAAATACATTCAAGTTTTTTATTTTCAGAAACACAGGAGAGAGGAGCTCATTCAGCTCTTTATTCAATTGCAATTTAAGTAACAGATCGATTTTAGAGAGTGCCCGTCGCTCAAGTACATTTCATAATAAAGGTTGATCGATCTGCTTTTATATTAACTATATATTCCCTGGAGGTGAGTGTGTGTTTTAGAGGGCGAAAAACATTCAGGCATCAACTCTAAAATAATGATCAACAATAGCGGTTTGATATTATATGTTGTATATGATGTAATTAAATTATACTGTGATCATTTCCTGGTAATAAAAAAAGATCTGAATGATACCAATTTATTATAATAAAATATAATATAAAATAATGCCTTTTTATTAACTCCATCATACGAGGTTAGGCTGTAACCAGATAGACTAAAATTACTAAGGAAATTACTACTTTAAAAAAAAACTAAAGTGATTTAAAAGTAGTAATAAATATATATATAATATCGGTATAATTTCAGTTTTGTTTTTTTGTATTTGTTAATCAGATAAGCATTATGTGGATACTGAAGTTTTGTAGCTCTGGTCGATAATACATTCCGAGGCGCTAGAAGAAGCAATATTGTGAGCACGTTTGAATAGAGTTAGAAGGTAATGGGGAACAGGAATATATATATAGTTGTGTAAACAAATATAGTAATACATTAAAGATTTGTTGATAGATGTGAAGTGTTGGTTTTATAAAACTCTACTAGAATGGAAAACTATGTCCATCTAATACAGAAACCATGCATAATGTATATTACTGTTGAGTCCCGAAACATAAATGAGAAAACTCAGGTTGTCATAACTTCATCCTCATTTGACTATCACAATTTTCATGTAACACGAAATGGTTTAATATTGGCAATTCCTTAAACACAAACTTCGTTGTAGAGATTATATTCACATCCCCAGTGAATAAGTGGTTTAAGTCGAATTTTGTCCATGGAGAGTTAACTGTATCGAGGAAAGGGAAGGCTTAACCCTTATTCACTACGAAAATGATTCCGTATCCCTAATTACAAGAAACTCATTTGGGAGAAAATTCGACTTAATAACTTATTCACGGGAGCTGTAGGTATAATATCTCAACATTTTTACTTAGAATTAAAAAAAAAATTTACTAAAGTGTCTATTTTTGCTCCAATTACATGTTACTATTGAGTGTCAGAAGCAGGGGTAATGTTTCTGAAGACCACACACAATGAGAAATGCTCAATCACACAAAAGTCATCCTAGCTTAAACAAGAGCAATAATAACAAAAATATTTAAATAATCTTATACCTCCACTGTCAAGCGGAAAAATGCAAAAAAAAACAGCTTTGACTTTCAAACAAGTATCAATTCCGATTATATGATAGAGATGTTATCATGGGAGTTAGGGGAAAGGGCGTAGCTTCCCTAAGCGCGGCCGGCCTGAAACAACTTCTGTCCAGGTGGTTTTCTGAATTGTCATTCAATCAAATAGATTACGCAGGCCAACGATGAAAAAACTTTTGTACTGAAAATACCTTATACCTATAGTTTTTAGTGTGCTGAATCCAAATACGATATTAAAAAAGCTGTATCACCCACAACTTCTTCACATTTTATAGTTAAATTTATTAGATTAAGCGATTTTTAAAGAATTGAACAGCTTTTAATATTTAATATTTAAAACAAATAACTGAAAAACTAGGTCTATTGGTACGGATAAAGTTGGTAGCACTGCTGAAACACATTTGCTGGCCAAAAAAAGGTTGATTCTTTTTTCTGTTAACAGCTGATGTTTTGTTTACTGTCAACCTAATCTCACTTTCACGTTTCCTGTACATGTGCTCAGTACAATGTCTAATCGCGTTTGTAAAAACTCTGACAGTTTTTATTATATTGTGGTGAGTTTGTGATTAAAAAACACCAAAGAAATATTACAGACTTTGTCAAAAAGGTTTATCTATCATACTTTGGAACTAAACTTTGTGATTAGGATAAATCTTGGGCCCCACATAAGCTATGTTATATATGTGCCAAAGATCTAAGAAAATGGTCGACAAAGGAGAAAAAATCTTTAAATTTGCTGTTCCTATGATTTGGAGGGAGCCAAGAAATCATTCCGATGATTGCTACTTTTGCAGTGTCGATATTACTGGTCATAACTCAAAAAACAAGAAGGTAATAAGCTACCCTAACCTTCCATCCGCCATCCGACCAATAGGGCACGGTGTAGATTTACCGGTCCCTGAACAACCAGATTGAATCATTCTATTCCGACGGAAGTATTTTCTGATGTACAATCGGAGTTAGATGAACAAGATGATGAAGAATTTCAATGTTTTATAGAAAATGTAGAGCCTAAAATGTTTACTCAAATCGAGCTTAACGACTTGGTTAGGGATCTTGGCTTAGCGAAAGAAAAAGCTGAATTGCTTGGCTTTAGACTATAAGAAAAGAACTTGTTGGTGGTTGGAACCAGCATTTATGCGTACAGGAAGAAAGAGCAACAATTTTCCAAGTTTTTTTAACAAGAAAGTGATTTAGTGTACTGCTCAGACATTCCCAGTGTGATGAATGAGTTTGGTCTTGAATACAAAAAGGAAGACTGGAGGTTGTAAATTGATTCATCAAAAACTAGTTTAAAGGCTGTTTTATTATACAATGGTAACACGTACGCATCTATTCCTGTTGATCATTCTGTTCATATGAAAGAAAACTATGAAAACCTAGAAACAGTGTTAAATCGAATAGGCTATTCTACTCATGGTTGGATGATATGTGGTGATTTAAAAATAACATGCATGCTCCTTGGTCAGTAAGGTGGTTTTACCAAATTTCCATGTTTCTTCTGTGAATGGGACAGTAGGGCTAAGGATCAACATTGGTGCAGAAAGAACTGGCCTGTGAGGAAGTCTTTAAAACTTCGTGAGAAAAACATTTTACGCAAAAACCTCGTAGACCCATAAAAAAGTGCTTCTACCACCTCTACAAATAAAGTTAGGCCTCTTGAAACAATTTATAAAGGCTTTGCCTAAAGATGGACAATGTTTCAGGTATCTCTGCCAAAAGTTTCCACGCCTTTCAAAAGCTAAATTAAAAGAAGGCGTCTTTGTCGGACCTGACATTAGAAAAATGATGTTTGAATCCACAATGACCTTAAATGAGAAAGAAGCATGGGAATCATTCAAGCAAGTCGTTACAAACTTCTTGGGAAATGAAAAAGACCCAGAGTATGTTTCTATTGTAGCTAAGATGTTACAGAAGTTTAAAAAGTTAGGATGTCGATGAGCCTGAAAGTTCACTTCTTGAACAGCCACCTTGATTACTTCCCAGACAATTTGGGAGATGTTAGTGATGAGCAAGGTGAGCGTTTTCACCAGGACGTTAAAGTGATGGAAAAACCTTACCAGGGCCGCTGGAACACCAACATGATGGGGTGTTCTGTTGGTCACTTCCCCGAGAAGTTCAGCAAGCGACTCATCGTAGAAAAAGCTACACAAGAAGCTTCAAAGAAAAAAGACAAAGAAAGTATATACCAATTCATGTCGAGTGAAACCTGTAATAGAAAACTATATCACTGTTTTAAGTAGCCACTGTAAATACAAACCATGCTTATGATGTAACATAGTGTTTCATTAATTCCCCCGTATACCGTATAGGGGTTTAGAAAGGGGTTTATACTATATAATACAAACCATATTGCTGAAAAACTATGCATGATACAAAAAAACTAATGCCAGATTTAGATTCAGCACATAAAAATCTATAAAGATCAACTATTAAAGTTAAACAAAATTTCAAAAAAAAATTTATTGACCTGTTACCTTTAGTACCATAGTTTTCAATAGTATCAATTTTTCAATCAAAATAAATAGTTAAAAATACATCTTTAATAATATTTGTTGACCTTATAAATATATGGAAGAAGATGGTCTAGGTGGAGATCAGAAAATTTTTCTCTTAATTCGTTTTGAACTATTTAATAGAAAGCCAAAGTTTCGACCCACATTTTTCAATCTCCCGTAACATTTTCTTCCAGCTTTGTGCTCTGATATACTTTTTAAAACTAAAATTTAATCATAATTTTTTTTTAGAATAACTATAACAATCATTTACAATAACAATAACAATAATTAACTTATTGGCGGAGGCTCGGGTCCTGCAAGGACTGTGACGCCCAACAGTGAGTGAGTGAATTAAAATTAAAATATGAGGAAGAAAATAATTTACATAATTATCTGGTAATTAAATAAAATAATTAACTAAATAGCTTAGATGTTTTTTTTGGAGGTAACATGCTTATGAAAAGAGATCTAAATGGTCTCCTTCTTAAAAACGTTAACATAACTTTATTCAAACATTGCCAGCACAATAACCTTTCGGGGAACATAAATCCTCTTTATGATTTTTTAGGTAAATCCTCAACGTGGGTTTATTATAAGGGGTAAACTTGCTTGCGCGAAAACGGTAAATATTTGTCGGGGGAGGAGAGAGAGAGAGAGAGAAGTTGAGCTAGACTGAAGCCTACCCCTTCTATTTAAGGACAAGCCTTCCATATCCCAACCCTCTGGATTCTCCACATACCTTATATTATTGGAACCTTCCTTCCTCCAGAGGTGGGAATTTTATCTTTTTAATCCTCTATATAGTTTAAAAACAGAGTATAAGTTTATATCTTCCACTTAAGTTATCGAAATACTTGAGAAAAAAACATACTTCTTTTCTTTTCTTTTATGTTTTATTAATTGTAATAATTTTTAAAAATTGTATTTTTAAGAGATAAGACTTATCCAGGGTCGGGATTGGAACCCGGGTCTCCCACGTAACCGTCGTGGTCCTCTCCCAACTGACCTAGCCTGGCTCGTACCACGGCCAGAAGATTCCATTCTCTTCACTCATTCCATATCCCCGTGTTCTCGCAATTTTGCTATGTAAATATATATATTCTTTTCTTTTAGGTGATATTAGAGGAATTTACTAAGTAAAATAGTTGAAGAAACAATTACTGGTTGTTTACCAAGTACCTAATACTACAACTTTAGAGATGATACGTCGTAGTTAAAATTTCGTATTGATTGAGATTATTAAAGTAATCATTTCTTAAATTTTATCATATCTACTGGCTCACACTCACACAATACATATAAAATCCACAAAGCATCATTTTCTCTTAAAGTTGGGGTTTAGGCTAAATTTAAATTGATATAATAAAAGTGTTATAGATCTGATCTACGGACTCTTCGGCATAATATGGTTTAGCATATCTTGGATAGAAAACTCTCAAATGAAACAACACTTGTAGACAAAAGGATGATTAATAATTTACCTATTTATAATTTTACAGCATTTCGGTTTACAGAATTAGTTTCGGTTATCAGAATTACAGATTTAGTAGCAATTAACTGATGAGTTATTAATTATTGATTTAAATTTTACCAAGCAAATGTTTGAGTACTTTTGGAGACCACGACAATGTAGACAAAAGAAGTTTAAAAAAGAGTGTGTCAAGTTGAACATTACGGAGTCTCACATAATAGAAACAAGCGAATTTGGAAGCAGAGTAAAATATGTGGAAGGGTTTCAGCATAAAGAAGGACAGGAAAAGGTTGGATGAACTGGGCAGAGGATCAAAAGAAACGTGCCAGTGAACGCATGCAGAAATATTGGAAACATAGACAACTTCAGCGAAAAGGGAAATACGACTAAGGTTGTAACGCGATCCGAAGTTGTCAATATATTATTTAAACAAATTAATAATAGTTTACCTATAACATCAATACAGTCAATGATACAGCCAAAGTCGATGGCCGAAACTTTCTTTGTACCTAACGGATTTTTAACCAATAGTTTATAGTTGATTTTAATTCTGAAAAAATAAGGTTTTTTTGTATTTGATTTTATACTGGTTATCTATTGAACTTATTACACCTTTCATCAAGTGGAAAAAAAAACCACCAGAGTAGAATACTTGGAACATAAAAACGTGTTAAACCCGATAAGAAATATAAATATTGAATGTATTCAGAGATAATTTTTATGTCAATGGATCTAATGATTGCAATTTACTACTATATTGTTTAAATCGGAATTCATTTGAAAATAACACTCAATGAACCTACAGTAGTGAGCTTTTGATGCATCTTGCTGTTATTTTTTGACCTAATAATTTTTCTGGTATCGGTGAATGAATAGATCGATGTAACAAAATTCTTAGCTAATTCTTTTAATTTTTTAATTCCGTCTACTGTCGGGTATTATTTATAAAAATAAATCTATATCTCGTATCCTACACCAAAAATATTTTTTACATCTCTTGTCCATCGGGTTGGATTCCTAAACTACTTGGAAGATGAGCATCTCAACGTATAACCTTAGGGGCTGTAAATGAATCTCTTGCCAGACCTTAACCCAATATCTACACAGTTCCTCTTCTCAAGCGGTAGAACCTCAAAAGAGCCTTAATGGGGCCCCATGTACTTAGTACTGCTTTCATTGCTCCAGACGATTATTTGTGGAAAAAGCAAGTGTTGTCAATTTATTCCTCGCCCTCGGAACAAAATCCCGCTTTTTAAACTAAACTATCTTTTGCAGGTCTCGTGGTTATTCAGCATTTCGCTTCTTTTCAATTAAAATCAAGAAGCATTCAAACAGTCCTTCTGTTTCGTATCTCAATCACGCTGAGGAAATACTCGTATAAAAGATCAAATGTTTTTACAAGAGTAATATTGCTAGTCAATATCCAAGAAGAAAGCAGTTAAGTAATGATGTAAGGTTGATTCAAACATAAATATATATATTTTTTTAAATATTTTGGAGAAACCCTACTAGCATACATTGTTTTGTATATTGTTACGGTTGAAGAGAGAGAAAGACCGGCTGAAAGGATTAAACGAGGTGGAGAGATTAAGACAAGCTGTGGTAATAAGAAACGGTCTAGAAACATTGCGGATTGCGTGGAATATTCTAGGTGTCCCCCACCCCCACCAACCTTGCCTATATAAAAGTCCAGCTGTTTCAGTCAGTAGTCAGTAGTAGTAAAGTTGTTGACTTCTGTGACAATGAACGGTGAAAGTCCGTGTGAGTGACAGTGACAGTTAGTGTCAGCCAGTGGCAGTGTGAACTAGTCAGTGATAAGTGATAAGAGAGTGTAATAAACTGTGTGTCAGTTTGTTCTATTGGGAGAGTCTTACGGTCGGTGGACTTTAATAAGAGGACTATAAGTGTTAATTTTTAGTTATAAACTATAGTGTAATTTTATTGTATTTGTACAAATTTATGTAAGTAGTCAAGTTATTTAGGATTAGCAATATCTTATATTATTTGTATATTATTTTAGTAATTAGATAACAGTGAGGCCTAGGTCATAATCTGTAGAATATTGTAATTGTAAATTCATATTAGTTTAATAATTTAATTGTTTTAAATAATTTCCTTGTAGTCTTTTTAACTTGTTAATAAATATTAGTGACTTGAATTTAGTAGTAGGTTAGTTCATTTTACACCCAGTAACCCGTAACAATATATTTTATTTTTAAAGAAAAAAAAAACATACATTTATTTATCTATATTCCATTAATGTACCTTTATTTGTTATTAAAGTGTGAATATAGTTTTAACTTCATAATGAGTTTAAAAAAAAAATCATTTTATATGTACTTCTTAGCCCTCTAAAAACCCCATGTATCCTTTCTCGTTTCATATTACGTTTATTTTTTAAGAATAAAAATATATCTTTCAAATTTTAATAAATCCACATCTCAATAAAAAAATTAAGATGTTCCTATAGTCAAATGATCCTAGATATTCTAATAATATCAATATCTTATAATTATTTCTTATTTATTAATGACTTCCTTTGTAGCGCAGTGTAAGGAGCCTCCTTGAAGAGCCTGATCCAATTTGTCTCGCTCGCGAATCAACAACCTTCTCCTTGTCCAGTCCAAGCCTCTCCGTTCAAAGGCCTCTTTAACCCCGTTTTCTGGCTTCTATTGAGCCTTCTCCTAGGTCTTCCACCCTCCGCGTGTAGTATTATAGGTGGCGTTAGTAAAACGATTCTTAAGCATACGAACCACCAAACTACAGCACGAGCATGTCGCTCATGTAGATGACGCGAACCCATAAGTTTTCCCCCTACCAAAAATCACTCAACGCGGCTAAAGAAGTTTTCACTTCAAAAAATAATGTTTTCCTGCAAACAAAAAGTGGTTCACATGTTATCATTGATTTGTTTTAATATTCACGATATGAGCCGTTTATGTTATGAAAGGCATATTTTTTGAATAATAAAATAGATTTATTTAAAAAATTCAAACGTCCGTTGTTTACTTTCTAGACACAAACTTCAAACGGCTTATAATATGACAGAAATAGATAGAAAAAAGAAAGACATTGAATGAAATTGTTAGTTTAATTTTCTATGAAACTTTACCGAGCGGACAACTTTTCTGAAAGAGATTGATTTTGCCATATAGAGTAAAAAAGATTTCGAGAGTTTTCCAACCCATTTCAGCCGGAGCTACATCAGTGTCCTGAATGCTCCTTTGTAAAAAATAGGGCGCTGGAGACTGATATCCAATTCAGCTTTCTTTAAATCGGACAATCTCTGGATCCCTTTGTCCCTGATCGGTGATAAAATGGTTGATCCATTTCCCTTCCGCTGGTCCTGAAATGAAAACTAGCCTTGATGAATTTCTCTTCCTTTATCTGGGTGCTAAGTCGGAATTAATCTTCAAAACTCCGATTCAACCGAACCTATCTCGGTCTGAAAAAAGAGTATTGGACATTCAAGATCCGAATATAAAAAATATTTATATTTTTACAGCCCATTCATGTATAAATCATGATTTATTTTATACGTGACTGACTCTCTTAGTCCGATTTCCGAAAAATATTCTGTATTTGTATTATATTAATTCTGCACTATTGTATTACTTCTGTATTATAAGAAGTTATGTATAACCAGTTTACTCTCTAATGAAAATGCCTTCTTTTTTTTTACGTGAATACGTCTTTAAAATATCTTCAGTAGTGGGGGACTATTCAAAAAAACGAATGATAACAAAATCGTGGGATACAGTTTGGTGTTGCAGCTACATATCTATCATCTCCATCAGAAATTCAATAAGACCACTGGATAGCTATAGGATCAAAGAATTCATTACGATAAGTGAGGACTGTGAAGCATGGCGCATGGGGGAGGGGGGAAGCGCCCCCGTTTTGAGGTAATTTTGCTGCGTATGGAGATTGACTTACCGAATAACTTTTGACTTGGAGAAGCTACGACGTTCGTTTAGGATTCAATCGTCAGCTGTTGTCAACATCTATCGATCGTATGTAAAACACTAGTGTAAAATAGTGATAGGGAACATAATAAGGTGCTCGAATTAAAAAAAAATTATCAGAAATATATAATGTTTAAATAACTTAAAACTCCATACCTAAAGTTATTTCCTTTCAGGTCATTAAGCACACATGTGATCATTTTTTTTTTTTATGGATCAATTTTCATTTTTTAATCATTATGAGAATCCAATTGAAAGGGTACCAGTAAAAAAAAATTCCTCCTCAATCGAGTTAATCACATAACCTTGTGAAAAATTATTTTTAAAAAAGGAAAACTGCTTGAGTTGCTAAGCTCCAAACGATAAATTTTAGATTACTTTCTTCTTTCTCCCTCAAACTTTCTGATGAACAATCAGCTAAATTAAAAATGTATATCTCTTTCATAGGGAATGTTGTAGAGGCTTTCATAAATACTTTGTTTTTTTAAACCTTAACTATTATATTTTATATGCCTTTACCACTGCAACCAATAAATGGTCTTGAATTTAGTAAAAGGTAGAGACTCGGTTGTTTCTTATTTCGATTTTTCTTCTCTTCTATCACTTGAAAAACGAACCTACCATAATTTCCCCATAATTATAACATAATGAACCAAAATCCCCAACAGCTGGAGGCTATGGTAACACTTTATAGCGGCTGGGTGAACCCCAGGAGGGAAGGTAGATCCCATTCAATAATAGGTTTTCATGAAAGTTTCTTCTTGTACTTTCGTGGTTCTACAGCCCATCAATATGCCTTGTCCTCCTCGATACGCTTGAGTCAGTCCTCCCTGTCCAGTGCAGCGGCCTTACATTCGCTGAGTTTAAAGCAGTTTCATAAAAGTTTACAATGATAATAAATAGATTCCACATACCAACATTACATTAAAAAAATTTATAATTTTTTGTTAATTGTTTTAATTTTTAAATATTTTAATTTTGAAGAGAAAAGATTTGCCCCGGCCGGGATTCGAACCCGGGTCCTCCGTCTCTCCGTGACAGCACTCTACCAATTGAGCTACCGGAGTCGCTTCCTAGTTGGAACAAATCCGTTCCCTTATCTGATCCCATGTCCCCGTGTTCTCCCAATTTTTGAGATGTATACACGAGGACGAATGTTCTTTGAACATTACTTTAAGAGAAAAGATTTGCCCCGGCCGGGATTCGAACCCGGGTCGTCCGTCTCTCCGTGATAGCACTCTACCAATTGAGCTACCGGACTCCCTTCCTTTTCTCTTCATGGGGACATGGGATCAGATAAGAGAACGGATTAGTCCCGACTAGGAAGCCACCTCGGTACCTCAATTGGTAGAGTGGTGTCACGGAGAGACGGACGGTCCGGGTTCGAATCCCGGCCGGGGCAAATAATTTCTTTTCAAAATAAAAATTACTTAAAAATATTTAGAAAATTAACTCAATAAATAGAACCTTATTTAAATTTGATAAACGATTGATGAGTTTTATTTCAAGCGTCAACATAGAAAAATTGTTAATTAAAATGTATTACGGAGACATCTAATTACGATGGCTCCGCTTCTATCACTTAAAAGACGAACATATCAGAATTTTACCGCATTGGCAGTACCGCATAGTTAGAGCATTGGCTTAAAGCTTGTGACATAATAATACAAAATTCCAGGAGATAATAGCTGTAAAAATTAATAATTCAATAATTAGTAAAGTGAAAATAATTCAATTATTTTAACTACATAACGTATGTGTCGAGTGCAGGATCTTTTTCAATATTATCACTATATATAATATTGAATCTTGAAAGTTATGTGTAAGTTTAATTTAAAGCAAAAACGATTCTCCAATATATGCATCCAAGACTTCCATACATTTCTTTTACCATTTTTATTGATCTACTAAAAATGAATTAAAAATTATTTCAAAAGGGCTAGAAATTAAGGTATGGAGGAGTTAAGCGATAGCGTTATATAAGTTTTTAGAAGAAATATTGCACGATTCTCCCAAACACTTGGTCGAATGGGCTTATAAAAGGCTTTTGACTGGAGCTGATTTCTCTTTGCCTCTAAAGGAAACCTTAGTACTACATCTCGAAAATCCAAATAAACCCTGTGATTTCTTCTCCATCCTGTCCTGAAATCTTTCCAGAGATTTTTCCGATCCTTGGAGGGAAAAAAATATATATTGCACCAGTTTGTTCTGTCAGCAGTTATCGGTTATCATTCCAGTATAGATCGTTCTAAAATGAAGGAATAGAGGAAAGGTAGAGGAGAGAGAGAGAGAAAAAAATAATGGAAGAACTCATTATCTATGCATAGAAGGCATCAATATCTAGAACTGATACAAAGGAGCTTCGGGAAAGCTATTCTTTTCACCGGATCCCGAAGGAATTTAAAGGATTGAATCCAGAGCTCGTCTTGTTATCTTATTAATAGTGAATCTTTCTTCGGAATATTTCATGACGTCTTCTTCCTATAACTCAAATAGTCAATTATGTTCCTAAGACTTCATCCAGTTTATACAGCATGCTTAGAAAATATATATTTTATGCATTGACTTCAATTATGACAACATATAATAGTGACAATCATGAATATTTATAAATTAATTCTCTGTCATGATAACAATAATATAAATATATAAATTAATAGTGAAAAATTTAAAACTCTAATCTTACAGAATATTTTTTTTTACTTCACTAATGTAAACCTTTCTTTTTTTATTGATGTTTATTACTTATATTAAATTATTTATTAACACGTCCTCCAGAGCCTTTTCAAAATGATTTGTAAACAAATATATCGCATGAAAGAACATTTCATTCTTCAAAATCGCACAGGAATACAAATACGAAATAATTCAATGAAAAACATCGTATAACATTGCACAAATATGTGAAAGATAAAAATAAAAAAAACCTGCACCACTACAACCCGTGAACGGGTCTGGGGTTCTGTATATGGTAGAGACTGTACTGTTTCATGGACAGTACAGTTCTGCAGGGAGGTAATTTGCCCTAGATCGCGTCCAACCGCCAGATTTTTACCCCTTATCTTAGGCTCTCGTTTTATAGAGGCTGGGTGAGCCACAGGAGGGTCCTAGATCGAATATCGAATTCTTGCCAGCAGCGGGATTTGAACCAGGAATTTCGGCATGAGCCACTCTGATTCCTTATGTTTATGATATTCACTATTAATTATTAAAAATTTAAAATTCCTTAAGTTAAAAAACAGGAGGTGGTTTATAGAAGTATTACTGAAGAGCGGGAATCGTGAGATCTCAAGATTGAAATATTCTTTTTGTTTGACTTCCTTATTTTCAGAAAGTAAGGAAGTCAACCCAAAAGAACAATGATTATGGATGCCCAGGGGCTTAAGCTTCAAAATCAAACAAAGTAATAATAATAATAATGAGGGACCTTAGAACTATAAATTAAAAAAAACCCATAAAATCGTTGGTTAAAACATAAGGACATTCACACATTAACTGAGACATGTTTCGAAAGTTATTTCACACTAATAATAAATAATTGAATAGTTGCCTGGAGTTACATTTTTCAAAGTTTACGGGAGAGCCAAACTAAGAAAATGGGTCATTTAATTAGGTGACTGTCACATACGCCCTTCTTACATTTTATAGATTTTGCACTTACGCCCTTGTAAGTAACAATAGTAAGGTTAGGATATCTTCACATGCGCCTTTCTTCCACTGGAACTTTGTCTCTTGAGAGACCAATCATCCTCTGATATGGACAACGATTGTGCTATCCCTGAACTCTATTGACTGTTGTAGGCAACTAAAAACTAACGTTAGCGGTAGGGGCCATCACATGGACCTTGTTCCACAAAAAATATAACAAAAACTGAAAAATGTAACATACGCCCTTCTTCCAGGCAACTATTCAATTGTAATTTTAGTTTAATTTTTAATTTATTTTAATGTACAATAGAAGACTTTTGAAATTGCTAATCTAAAATCATTGTTCTGAACTAGGGATGCGCGTTAAATCCGTTGCATAACTTCTTGTACGGTAGAAGTTGTTTAATAATCCAGGATCAGGATCTGCTCATTATCTGTTAAAAAAACTTTTAACCACGATACCAAAGATAAATCACTAAAGGAAATTCAGGAGATTGATCTATTATTTTAATTATGTTCCGAAACAGTGCAGAAAGAATATAATATACGATAAAGTAGCATAACATGCTTAATGTGTGTATATCGTCATCTCACTCCGGGATTTAAAATTAATTGGTATTAAAAAAAAGAAAAGATAAATTCCAATTTTCGGAATAATTTATTTTCCATGTAGATAAAAATCACTCCAATGCACAATTTACTAATATAGTACATCTGAACGTAATGGATGTACCGAGCCATATAATTCCGGTATAAAAGAGTTTTGGAAGTTCATCACAATACTACATAAATGGAGATAAATATCTGACTTTTATGCCAATTATCTTATTGTGTTTAATTTGTTTTAGGTTTTGTTAACATTTAGAATTTATTTAAACTGTGTACCTGATTTTAGTTCGAGAACTATCTTTTGTTGGGGTCATGTTTTTTTGTCCTGAATCATGCTTTTTAACAATGCAACTTTTCCATTTCACTTTTCCATATAAATAAACAGAAAGAAGGTTCTCGTCTTGGCAATAGTTATAATTCAGAAATTATCTCTAAAAATTTGTAAATGCACAACGCTTAAAGCTGTATGTGAAGAAGTGGTGCTTCATTCAAATTTATGAAAAGAAGTTAACATTTGCTTGTCATTACACTATAAATCAAATAGGTAATTCAAATATGTCTTTTAGTAAAGCCGAAACTAAAAAAAAAAGGCAATTATGAAGTGATATTATTTTTTTATTTTCAGAATTTTTAAATGAAAATTTATTAGTGTTGAACAAGACCACTCTGCTACTCCCACTATTTAGGGAATTATAACAAGGCTTAGCAAACCCGAAGGCTCGAACCCGACACCAACAATCTCTGCTTACAAACATCCGTCCACGTACCACTACCCATACCAAAATCCACCAGATTACTCTTAACGCAATCCTCCCACCTACCCCTCGGTCTACCCTTCACACGTTTAACCGGTCGGCACAACACTTATTAACTTATTAAGAATTCGTTCGCTATCGAGCCCAACAACTTTAATTTTAATCATGGAGACGATATTACTTTAATAATATTAACAGGGTCCATAATTCCGCTCTGTGTAATCCCCGAAATTCTCCTATGGTCTCATAATTTTGATTATATTTAAGGAATAATAAAATAAAAATTTTAATTACTGGAAAGCTGTAATTAATTACTTTCTTTTACACAAGGACCTCAAACAAATTGCGCTTCTATGCAAAGCTCACTAAAACGCAACTTTATCCCTCAACAAAGTAACCGAAATTTAGTTCTTCTGTGTAAAATCGTGTAGCCTTCAATCGCTTTTTGTTTTCTTTCAATTGAGAATTCTAAGATAGGAAATAAATGTAATTACTGTTTGGTCTTTTTATAAATTAACTTAAATTAAATTATAAATTAATGAAATTCAGTCCAAATTTTTTTGTTTAAATGGGTTATTTTTCTTAGTTTTTTTCCTTTTGACAAGATGAATAAAGTGAAAGATCCTACCTGAAAAAGAGCATGTAATCTGAAAAATTAAGCCAGGGGTTATTGAGAAGTGTAGCAGGTAGGGATAGGTCTAAACTAATTTTGCTAAATCAATTGGATACGGGATTGAGTTTGTAACGCATGATGTACTCTATCAGTAGCGTCCCTTGCCATTTCATCCAGAAAATTCCGATTGGTAATAAAGTTGATACGAGTCCAGGTTAAAAAAAAAATGAGAGATCCAATGAGTAAGAGCAATTAATTACCCCCGAAATCAGGGCTCTTTGATTCCCTAAAATGTTTTCTCTTTTTGTCAAACTCTACTGAAAAGGTTCTCCCTAATTCGCTTTTACCTATAATTTTATCCTCACGGCATGTTTGTTGGGAAAGATTTAAATTAAAACTATTTTTAAATTGTTTTACTTGTCGACTCTTATTATAATGGATTAATCATGAGTTAAAGGTACAATGTAGTGAATATTATAATTTTAAGTTATTGAATATGGAATTATAAAAAAAAATATGAAGATTGTCAAATATTCAGTCAGAGCTCAATACAGGTTCAATTGTTTAAGATTCTCAATAGCTTGTTGCCCATATAATAAATATAGATAAATAATCTATCGTTTCTACTGTTTTCTACCTATACAACTAATCTGTACTACTGCAACCCATGAAGGATCTTGGGTTCAGTACATAGCAGAAACTGTATTGCTTCTATGACAACAGTTGTCCATTTATTACATTTAATGAACGTATATAAATTGTAAATATCAAAATTTGATCAGTATTGGGCCATACAAGGCATTACTGAGGATGCATCTTTAAATTATAATATTAGGTTTATTAATTTAATACTGTCGTATTAATTTATCCCTGAATTTGGAAAACGAGATTTAACATTTAAAAAAGGCTATAGAAACTTTATTAAATATAAATATTACATGGAATATCCAGAAAAAGGGCTAACTTTTACATAAGGATTAAATACAATCCCTGTAACTCATTCGAATATCAAAGGCGCTCGACAAGTAGAAGGGTAAGAAAAAGATAAATAGTTTTATGTAAGATCATTTTGGTCTCTTCCTCACCAATCAACGATACTAACATAAAAGAACAAAACATTTATTATTGTAGGATACCAATTTATTTGATTTTATTGTTATTCTTTTTATATATGTACGTAAGTTATTAAGAATGTATAGTTACAGTTTTGTTAATTTTTTTTTTCTCTGTTGAAAGTTTTTTGAATATTTTTTTTCTATCGTCATATATTATGATTCTGTACAGATACATTTAAATTTTTTTTTTAATTTGAGACTGGTCTATTTGGTAAAGCATGTAATTTTTGTGAGTTGTTGCAAATTATATAAGAAAAAGATAAATAGTTTATCTTTATAATTTAGTTTATCTATAAATAGTATATAAATTATCTATAAATATTTTAAAAAAAAACCATACTCGTATGTCAGCAGTTCGAAATTCACTTTACGGGACACAATTCACAATTGAAGATCTTTTTTTTTTTGGTTCAAACATTCCGTATCAATTGGATTTTGTTATAATAATCCATAATAAATACAAAATCTTAAAACAATTAACGATGCAGAGTCATGTGGGAGAAGAGTGGCTCAGTGGTACCCAAAATAAAGGAGGAAAATCTGGCGGTTGAGCGTAATCCAAGACACATCACCTCCCTCTCTGTATGTTGAAGAACATATTTATTTGTTATCAAATGTTCATGCACTTCGCTTAATTAATGAAACTCTTATGTTAATCAATAAGGAAACCCATTAATATATAAAGGATCTTGTAGAAGAGGTTGCCATCTTTCCAAAGGTTGTATTTCCATCGACTAATATAATTTTAATTATAATTAAGAAAGCACGTGTTCATTACATGACAGATTTTCCTTATTATTTCTCTTGACAACAAGGCATCAAATCAGAGTATCTCGAGACCATCCATTCCAGAGTATCTCCATTGCTTTTTTTAAAAAAATTAAAAATTAAATTCCGCATCTGCTGCTGAAGAAGTTTTTTTTGCAGGGTTTCCAAGACAGAGTTCTTCACGAACCAACTCCCTTTTTCAACGACCGTGAGGAATTGAGTCTAAAAAGAGCATGGCCGATTGTGCCCTAGTTCATTAAGAAATGCTCGTTTAGCGAAGGGAAATATTGACATTTACCAAAGATACTGTAAGAGAAGGAAGTATTTTGACGAGATGATGCCCCCTTGTATATTTTTCCCTAAGTTAAACCAGACTTAGGGTTCCTTCTCAGAAGGCTGATTACACGGGCGAGATCTGTTTGAAAGTTAAAGCAATCCAAAGAAAGAGCTGTTTCAACTCTTACTAGTCCCTGTAGTGTTAATTCATAATAACTTCCGTCTTTAACTAACTCTACATTTTCTTTTGGAAACATAGTGTATAATTTTTATACCCCAATTAAAGTTGAACTGGATATACATCATATATATATATATATATATATATATATATATATATATATATATATATATATATATATCTTTATATTATATATCAAGAAAACATTGATTTTTTTAAATGATTTATAATTTAGTAAAATAGGAGATGAGGACAATAAACTGTTACTAATTGAACTCTGCACGACGAGGTTAAAAAAATATATTAATTAAACATTATTTATTTAATTAATATTACATTTTATTACTGCATTTTCTAAACTCCCTCTCTGACTGCAATGGTGGTCGTTGTTGGATTCTAAATTCTTTACAGCATACGCAGTTTCAAACAGAGAGGACTGTTTTGCGAAAAATTTCAATGCAGTTTAAATCTGTTTAATTAGAATATTCCAAGCTGATGGTAATTTTTCCCAAGTTCTTTATCAATGTGATATTTTCTATATTAATGATCCGATTTATATATATATATATATATATATATATATATGCATATATTTTAAATTTTTTATTAAGGTTGTATGATTTTAATCAGCTATTGAGATAGTTGCAATGAAGCTCAGCACCGTATTAACTGGATTCTACCCCATAATTTTATTAACTTAATCATTTAGCAATATTTTTCTGCAAGCATTCTTATTTAACCAACCCTTCAGCTAAAATGCGTCATCTATATGACCACTCTCCTTGTACCGTTGTACATATACGGGGCAAAATATAACAGATTGTTGGATTTTTGATTTAGATTATTTTTTTAACTAAATGAAATGAATGAAATCGTTATCAATATAAATTATACAATTTCGATTTACTGTTATTTAATTTAGCTAAATCTTTTTACATCTTAATGCCAACGTTAGTTATGATGATTATTGAATTTTAATTATAATAAATAATTATATTTTATATATGTGATAGTAAAAATCAAATAGAAGCATTGAATCGTACTATGTTACTCGTCATATTAGGACCACTAAGGGATTCTAATCCTTAAATATATTAAAATAAAATAATTTTTTACTTTTTAAACTGTTTATATTCAAAAATTCTTCCAATATTAAGGATTATTTAACAAGCTGATATCTATAATGTAAAAATAGAACATAAGTTTATTAATGTCTATACAAACTGAAATTGTGAAAATTTCCACCTTGCTGATCTGCGAAAGGACCTCTGTCTTCTATTTCACAATGCTGCTCACACGAGCAGAACGATAATGCCAGACCCTTCCGCTACATTGCATTTTAACAGCATTAAGAAATTTCGAAATTTACATTTAGATATTAATAATGTTCGTTTTGTCATGAAAGCTCTTATCCAAATTGATCATTTCATTTCCAGTCTCTAGTCAAAGAAGTTATGACGCTATTCATTACAGATAGATATTGTCTACTCTCTGTATACAGGTTTATGTAATTTGTTTGTAATGAAAATATTCGTAGCTTCAATATAATTCAATGGTTGTAGAACCCATCACTTTGATAACTATTTTATTTTATTATAGTTACCTGATCTAAATATCCTTTTTCCTAGAACAAACAGAAACATCCACATTTTAAAAAATTGAACTTTTTTTTTAAGAACTGCAAAAATCAAACCAATATCTTTGTGAAAAAATAGAGACTAATTTTATTTCAGTGGAATTTTAAGGCGGCATCTTCTAGATTAGCAGTTCGCAGCCAATGGATCATGCATAGTAGATAAATAAAAATTGCTTCTCAACATTACTTTTTATTAAAAATTAATTGAATGTTGATAGTGATCTGATAGATTTTTATAATCAGTAAATAAAATACATTTTTTCTTTAGATTTTTTTTTTGTTATTAAAACATTTCAGTTTAAAATTCGAAAATGTATAGTTCGAACATTTTCGGCATATGTGTACAGACGTCTATTGGTGCTTTTTATTTTTTGTATATTTATATTTAGGTAGTGGACATCGAAGTTTTCCTTTCGAAATTGGTGATCCGCAAAAAGGTTGGGAAGTGTTGTTCTTTGTGATGTCCTTCGCCATTGACTGCGTAATTCTGAAAAGGGTACTTGAAATTTTTCTTTTCATTCCTTTTTCGAATTATTCGTCAATAAAATATTCATAACTTCTCACTCCCTTCGTAACTTTTTTTCCTTCTTTTTCTCGTAGAAATTGTACAAGGGTTGTTAAAGTTCTTCTAAAGAGAAGACTTTCAGAAAGTTTTAAAATGCCCTAAATTAAAATTCCTTAAGTTGTTTCGACGCTATGCTTTATGGAATAAATATTTTTTCGGCTATTAATATCATTGTCATCTATCCAGGTTTTCACATCCTTGTGTGGAATTATCGTGATGACAAAAATTTTCGAAGTTCATATTTCAAAGGCTATATCCCTCTCATAACTCAAAAAGCTGCAAAAAACTAATCAATCGTATTTCGGAATAGTGGAGCATCTAGATGTACAACTTCATTTTCCATAATATTTCCATAAAATAATATTTCCTCCCTGACTTTCGAAAGAGCTGAAGCTTTCCAACAGTGAGAATGTCTACAAAATAAGGGTTGATAGACTCAATTTCTCAAGTGATAGATGTTCAAAACTAGTACTTTACACTGCATTAACTTTGATATTGGCAATCTTACCTGGTATAAATAGTATCTGAATCTTATGCGTTTATAAGCAAAGAGGATCTGTAGTTGCTCGTGGATTAAGACATGGATAGGTATAGCAGTTATTCTCAATTTGTTTTTATACTACTATACTAGTCTAAATAAAATACATAACCGCAATAACAAAGCATTTTCAATTGTTTTATTATCTTCCTCTATTTTGTTACAACTCCCAGTTATAACAATAGTAATATTTTTCTTAGTTCGATCGTCGGGGAAAAAAATCATAAATGTGGTGCAACAGCTGAAGGCATAATAATAATAGAACATATCATTTTGTACTAGCTATCTCTTCAATCCACGGTGATCTTGTGACCTTCTAACTTTAATTTGTTATCTAAGTATTACCTCTGGAAAGTTTCTCTACATGTCTTTATCGATGCCCGTAATTATCATTCATTCTATTTACTTGTTGTATTATTATAATGAAGTTGTAAATTTTAATAAATATATTTAATAGATATATTTAGTAATAGATCCTTTTACACCTTATATTTAGCATACTATTCTTAGATTATACAAATAATTAAATATCACATTAGATGATATTTTTCTTTGTTGATTTGTGAACAAATTAATTGTCTGGTCCAACTGTTCAAAATAAATAATTAACTCAAGACAAATAATTACTCGGAAGATAATAAGGCTACCGAAAAAAATCGGATTATCATTAGTAAAACCTTTGTATATGGAACATTATTTTTCTATCCTATTTTAGGAATATACTGTGTTCGAACTTTAATTGTTGGGAGATTAATCTAAAGTAAAATTTTAATGTTAGATTTTAATTATTATGCCTATTCTAACTCTTGTGGATGAGAAAGTGATAACACCATAACAATAACCATGACAATGCTAGGTAGATATTTTTTTCTTGGTTAGAGATAAATAATATTTATAATGATGGATTGAATTGGTCAGGGGGGCGCAGTCAAAGACAACACAAAATAAGCAAAACTTATTAGAATACTGAAAACATTTTCAGTTGGCCGGTGTCGGTTTAACGAGTCCCCGCAGACTAGACACCCACTATTTGGTTTTCCTGAAGATGGCCTACATCGTAGACCGAAACGTTGCCACAACTAATAAATAAGTTTTGCTTATTTTGTGTTATCTTTTACTGGACCCCCTAACCAATTCAATCCATCATTAGAATTATCCAATCAACTATATTCGACTCAAATATATTATTAATAATTTACAACTATCTATATAAATAATTAACATTGAGTATATTCTATTATTAATTTTAATTAATATAAAATGCAATTGAATCTCTAAAAGCGTAAGAATTTTTCTTTCAGTTTATGTTATAGCTTTTGTAACTTTATTTTCCGTATAATCTATCTTCATAGTTATATCCAGCACTAGGGGAGAGACTAGGCCCTGGGGCAAGGATACGGACCGACGTCAAAAAGGATCCGGAGGATAGCCTGAATAAAAGATGTGGATGCTGTTGGGCACATTAAAGCAGATGCCTCTACTAATGTATCGCTAACACCGGCATATTCTCCAAATCACTTATCCAACAACCCCCGCCCCTCACTCGAGCAGAAAAATGACTTTTTTATGCCCTACCACCTTCTCTCTTCAATTCCTTCTCTTACTGCACCAATCCTCCATCATATTATAGCATTGTAACGTAGGATTTAAATAGATTTTAGACTTTAGTATTATTATTTATTGTCAATTTCAATAGAAGTTGTGATGGTATATCTGTTAAAATCTGTATCATCAATGCCCATTGAATTAAATATTCTTGGTTATTATATACTTCTTGGATATGTGTGACTCTACACAGCAAGTAAGTTCGCTGATCCCTACAGTGCCACTATAGTCGAACAATCAGTACGACCGAAACCCCGAACGAAGAAGTTGGAAATAATTATATGTTTGTATCTCCGAAGCAACTGAAGGCTATACTCCGTCGTTCGAGAGGGAATAAAGCCCCAGGCCACGGCGGGATACAAACTATACTCCTGAAACAATTACCAAGAAGAGGCATAGCTCACCTGACGAACCATTACAACTCCTGTCTCACTCTAAGATACTTTCCTGAGGCATGGAAAAGAGCTATCCTCTTTCCGCTGCTAAAGCCAGCAAGAAATGGTAACCAACCAGCCGACTACCGGCCTATTAGCTTACTTCCGCACATGGGCAAAGTTTTTGAGAAAATTATCTTTAATTATCTCAAAACCTAGCGTTAATCCCACCGGAACAGACCGCCGGGCTTCCAGGCCGGACTATGCCCGGACCACCATTTGGCGAAGCTACATGCGGAAGTAAGGCACAGTTAAGATCGAGGCAACCACTTTGATATCCATAGACTGCACGGAGGCGTTAGACTCAGTGTCCCAATAGTCTTCTATGTAAGACACTGCAGGACAACGAATTTCCCGAGCAGCTCTATACTATCATAAGGTCCTTTCTGAGACAACGTTCAATAAACGTACGAGTCGGTGAAGAGTTTCCAACCCCTTTCCACTTACATGCGGTGTACCTCAAGGGTCCATGCCATCACCCGTATTATTCTCAGTTCATACGGCGGAAATCGATGGTGCCAAATACAACATATACACTTTGGCGGCGTATGCCGATGACATCTCTATCTACAGTAGCTCATTGAATACAGAGAGAGCTCTACGGCAGGCGGAGGTGGGCTGTGAGGAAATAACTAAAAAACTGGACGGATTGAATATTACAGTTAATCAATAGAAGACCGACTGTATTATCCTCTCCTTCCAAAAGAATACACGCCCTCTACCTAAGGTGTATAGAGTAGCAGGCAGAGTAAACAAACCTGCCAATAGGATAACGTATCTCGGTTTCACCATCGACCGGCACTTAACGTTATCCCAACATTGTAATAAGAAGATCAGGTCGGTTAGAACCAAATATTCACATACTTAATCACCTTTTAATCTCACCGAACTTATCACTCCGTCCGTCCGTTAGACCAGCACTCCTTTATGGGGCGCCTATGCTGGATAACATTTCACCAATAACTAAAAAAAGGGCTCCAACAATTTCAAAACCGTATACTGAGGCGTATAGTAAGGCACACCTCTCTACAAAGGACGAAATCAGACATAATACACGAGACCCTCGGACTCCCGACGGTAACGAACTTCATCAAACGGAGGCATATCAAATTCTTTGATACCCTCCAACACTGCACGAACTCACTATTCAACACACTTACACCGACCGACCTCAGCGCTGGCAATCACATGTACAGACACTCAACATGAACTGAGTAAACTACTAACAAACTTCAATCAAAAAGAACTAGTGAGCCCCATCACTAGACCCAACCCAACTTCTACCATCTAATTAATCTCAAAATAATTGAATGCACAATCCTCTATTATAATGCACCTGGTGCAGTTCAAGAGATGCCATGTATCATACTAATATGTTATTGTCAAAAATTAATAAAAGCCAAGGGGCTAAAAAAAAAAACACTCTACATTGTCTCTTGCGACAAAAACACGGAAACAAAAATGATGTGTTATTGTCTGTGTAAACAGATTAGAAAATGAACTTTGCGTTTGGGAAACCACTCTCCATTTGACATTTGTCACTGATTGGGCCCGAGCACGATATCAATCTTTTCATGACAAAATTTATTCCCATTCAAATACAATAATTTTGAAACCTAGTAATCTATTCAATTTTTGTCAATTTCCCGAAGCGTAAGGAAAGAAGAAGTCCTCGTGACCTTCTAATTTGAATTTTCTATTCGAGAACTATTAGTACTATTATTCAGGCGCCTTGGAGGATCAATTATCAGGAGGTCGCTAGATTTGAAACAAGTAAGTTTGAGTGGGAATAAAGTTTGTCAATATTGTGTTGATATCGGGTTCAGCCCAAATTAGTTACAAATGGAACATTTAGGTCATTATGGATGACTATATTCGTAACAATATAAGAATGGTTGAGTTTGGATTGTAAGGATTGGATACGAGAGGAATTCGATATCTAGAAATCTCTCCCACAACTATACTCCGAATGTGATCATATAATAGTCATGTATATGAGTCTTTTGTAATTAATTGGGAGCTTAGAACGTTTTTCAAGTAAATGCTGAAGTTGCCTGAAACAGGAAGCAGTTTCATGTCGTTTCAGTCTAGTTTGAGGATTCCAAGTTAAACGTTGTCAAGATGTAGTCCTAAGTACCGGGCCTGTACTACAGGAATCAGTGGGATGTTATTAAACGATACTGGAGGATAGGAAGTTATTGATTTACTATTTATTTATTATTATCTATATATTTTCTTTTTTCTATTTAGTTATTATTACTAAATATAGGTGCTTTAAAATGTGTATCCTCAATGCTCATTGAATTAAATATTCTTTGTTATAAAATACTTTTCTGTTATGTGTCACTATACATTACCAGAAACACAGAAACAAAAAATGATGTATGGTTTTCTGTGTAAATATATTATAAAATGAAATTTGCCTTTCGGATAATGCTCGCCGTTTCAGTCTACTTCAACAATAACTAGAAAAACGATCTAAGCTCCCAATTAAATTCAAAGGACTCAGACAATAGAATAGAATAGTAACTTTATTCTTAACCAAAGTCTCTTATGAATAACAAACATTAACAGAAAAAGAAACATAATATAATCTGACCAGAAAGCTACATAATAAAAATCATTAAGTATTTATAAAGGGCCCAAAAAATTAAATAAAATTAATAAAAGTACAAGATATGGCAAAATACTAAGCAACTAAAGATAATAGATAAATTTATAACAACCAATAAATATATGAGCTAGGATGTTACAATATCTTTACATAATGTCTATCTTCCTTACAAAACAAAATAAAAACAGCCCCAAAAAAAAGACTAAACAACAAAATCTATTTCAATACTGATTCATTTAAGAAAATTATGACCTGTTTAGCGAGCATCTATTTGGGAAGCCAGTATATGTTGTAAAAGCAAGGATTTAAATGAGGATAGGGAAGACTCATGACGAATGATTTAATTCCACAGTGTGGTATAGCGGCCGAAAAAGGAACGCTCGAATGTTTTAGTTCTGTAGGAAGGATTATAGAAATCGGAAAGACGAGATCTTTCATGGTGCTGCAATGAGGAATTGGAAGAGATTGTAGACATATATGAAGGGTTTTGAAATTTAATGGGTTGGTATAAGAATGAACCTAGAAAACAACCCGAACCCGATATCAATCCTATTATGCCAAACTTAATTCCCACTCAAACCCATTAGTTTTAAACCTAGCAACAACTTCAATACCTGATATTCCTCTGAAGCGAATAAAAATAAGATGCCCTCGTGACCCAAGTTGAATTTGGTATTCGAGAATTACCAGTAGTTTGTTTCACTACTTGTCTTTATCCCATGCCATTTCATATCTATCATTCTATTTTCTTGATGTAATTTTATTATAAATTTGTAAATTTTAAAATATCCTTTGGGTAAAATGTCATTTCCTACAATATAATAAATTAATGTAATTTATTTTTACAAAAAAATGATTTAACCATTTTAAATGCTCTTTTTATTTTCACCCAGGAGGTGCTCAAGAGAGCCAAACGGCATGGGAACATAACCAGATCTACAGCCAGCCATACTTCGACAACACAACTAAAAGGGAAGTGACAACTACCGTGGGACAGAGCGCATATCTCCACTGCCGAGTTAGAAACCTTGGTGACAGGGCAGTAAGTTATTTTATTTATTTATTATTATTCTTTTATTTCAAATATGCACGCGGACAGTTTAGTATACAGTAAATTTTATCTCAGTGTTTGTATTTTCTTTTTTCTCTTTGATTTGCAAGAATATGACGTTTTTGAAACGAGCAATAGTACTTGAATAGGTCTCTAGGCCATTGTCTTTTTAATCTTCTTCTATCAAGTCCGGATAACAGGGAATTGCAAAGAGAAAGAATCAGTGGATTTTTGTGATGTACTGTTGACTAGTGGACTGTTGTTTATTTGCTGTTAGTATACTATTTTACAGTAGGAATGTTCGTGTCGTTGTACATGGCGTGATTCGAAATAAATCAATGAGCATTAACAATTATTCTTAGAATTTTGGACGGTGTATTTTGTATTTTATATATCTTATAATCCAAGTTTCACAGATGGCAATTCAAAATTTGCAATTTGTGGAACCACGTTTCTAAATCGAATGTGTGATTTCGGAGAGGTATAGTGGTTAGGTTAGGATCTTGATGGACAAAAATAATAGGCGTTTCTTCAGTGAATGTATAGATGATGGTGGTCCATGGGCACTCCGGAAAATCAGAGATGTAAAGGTAATATATAATAGGGCTTAAAACATTTCCTTGTGGTATTTCCTAATATTGAGGAAAGAAGGAGGAAATTGAAAATGAATCTTTTCATTATATTTTAATTAGTTAACAAAAAAGATACTTATGTCACTTATACACTTGCGTTAAAATTGTCAAAGGAATAATAACAAGATCATAAACTCTCTTTGGTCTCAGGTATTACCTCTCACTCAATGTAAGATACTCATATTGATAAACCCATATTTCTTGAAACAAAGTGCTGATATGAAAGTGCTTTACCTATGTAACCTATAATGGCAATCTACTAGAGGATCGCGTTAGCTTAAAAGCCAGGATAAATAACATTGTCGAGAAGACTGAGTAGAGTTTGCAGAGCCTGTTTGCCTGACAGTTGTTCTATGTACTAACTGCCTCGGAAAGGTCATTTCTCCTTTGACCCAGATCCAACAGAACGGAAAATACTAGTAAACACGGTTTTACAGTGACAAGGGAAAATCCGATTAGATAATCTCAGTTTTATAAGGTAATAATGTACAGTAATTATTATAAAATTATTTAGGTACATATCAATCATACAAATTTAAAGTTTATAAAATTATGTTTGGTTTTTTAAGAGTAAGGTCCTGAATCTCATAATAGGGTAGCAAATAATCTATTTTCTTCAATTTTAAAAGTTGAGAGATAAAAGTAAATAAAATATATTGAGACTATTTAAAGTAGATACACACTCTTCCTTTGATCAGGAGTAAAACCTAGGAGATAGCTGTGAATGCTGATCAAATCAACTTCTTTTTTTTTATATACAAACATTGGTTGAAAGTGTTAAACCCTTAACCCTTAAAGTGCGGGGGACTCTCGGGCGATGCGGTCCAGAGGCTCTGTGCGCGCTGAGCACTTACCATCGCTGTGGGCTGAATACATTTAGCTCGTGCAAGCTATATTTGCTGATTAAAGGTTCAATTGCGCGACTAATAAATTATAATAGTTCTTCTTTTGCGCCAGATTGTATAGTTTTGAATATTTTGCTTGTAATATTTTCAATATAAAAGATCTATTAATATAATGTTTATGTTGTTATAACATAAAAATAAGACATACAAATCTGGAGTGTCTTCGCAGCTATTTAGGGTCTTATCAGGATATTTTAGCTAATTTGAATTCTTAAAATTTTGAATTTTTATTTTGTATAGGCCTGACTGTTTCTTAAACTGTCTTACTTTAATGCCATAGCTAAAGTTATACGTATACATCTGTCTTACATAAAGTAATGTGTAACATTTTATCATAATTTAATATAATTATCACATGAAAAATCGAAAAAATTGAAAACACGCATATGTCCGTCCGTAGTCCCTGTTGATGACTTCCCACAGACGCATATATGTGTACACCCCCACAGATTGCTTTCGCCGGACCCATACATCCGTCCATACTACTTTAATTGGGTTAACAAATACCAATTGCGGTGGAAGAAGTTTTTTTCGTATAATGATAAATTATGAATAGAAAGGATTGTTCACCGATTACATTGCGATGGTGTCCCGATTAATGTTCACAAAGAAAATAAATATTCATTATTAATATTTGTGTTGACAGCGGAGTGAAAGATAGTGAAAGTTATAAAAAGCTGGGTGACCAAAGAGGTTTGTGTCAAAGGGATTTGCAACTTCCTCAACCACTTAATTTATTTTATTTTATTCAATATTTATTACCTGACCGTTCAATTATTAATATTTATTTTTTAGTTCATTATTGTATAGTTTTTATTTATTTTTATTACAGTGCCAAATCCATGCGTAACCTGTCCCCAGCTGTCCTATTCTGTTGTGTTGCTCACGGTGTAGAGTGGAGATCTTTTGTGTTTTTTTGCGTTCTATACTGGCAGTTAAAAAACTGATTCTGACCTGGACTTGTACTCTTACTAAAATTAAGTGTGTAAAATTCAAATAGACTTATTCCTCGGAACCTAGCTCCATTAAATAATCATTTTAATGACATCGGATGGCACCCAGTGATTATCACAACTGAGATAAAGGACATTGACTAGCATCACAGCAATTGATATTAATTAACCAATGGAATCCTTTCCATCCCATTAATTTTATCCGTTTTAGTATCGGTTGGTTTCAGTTGTTCAATAGTACTTTATTCCTGAATAAAAAAAAATTATAATTTAATATTACAGAAAAATAAACTTTACTGTAATAATACTTTCGAAATTGGCTGATCATGCTTACTCATTTTGTTACACATAATATATACTAAAATTTTTTTTTTTTTACTTGAATCCCTTAGGTGATCTTCGGAAAAGAAAATCACAAATACATTAACTGCCCAATGACATTTTTATAATTTCATTAAATAAATATATAACTATTCTTTTTATTATAATAGGATGTTGATAGTTGGGGGTGCAGTCAAGAAAACACGCAAAAATAGGTGAAACTATTTTATTTTAAGTGCCGACGTTTCGACCTACTATGTAGGTCATCTTCAGGGCCGATGGCAGCTGGGACAGCGAGTAACTGACTCTTCTTTTTATTATTTAATTTTTTTCCAACATTTTCACTTTTCTTGAAATAAATAACTGCAGGTGGGGACCCATTTTGGAGGTTCCTGTACTCATGGATTTCACTCTCTCCTCTCTTAACTTTAAGACCTTTTCCCTTTCTATTTCTGCCTTTTCAGGTAAAGCCCCAGGGGATGCCATTTGAGGGTTCACTCCCCATTTAGAAATAAACTTTTTAATAAAACTTCAGACATAAGCCTACTACGTTTAGAGTGAAAATATCTTCAGTTATTCAGGATCAATAATGGATAACTCCAGAATCTAAAAAAACCCAAGGTTCATAACCGCACATAAGCAATGAGAAAATGTGCCATTTTAGATAAAATTTCTTGCCTAAACTAGCAAAAAAGTCAAAGTTTGAAATTATCCGCTTTTTAACCTCATAAATATTCTTTATTATAGAAAGAAAATTATTGTAATTAATTAAATAAATGAAACAAAGAAAGACAAATAACAGCGAAGTTGTCAACCTGAAATACAGTAGTGTTTTATTTATGGAAAATTCAAGGAAAGGACTTATATTAAAGGCTGTGAAGATTAATGATTTCAAATGAGATGATTTAGTTTTAAAAATCAGCTAACGCCGTTTCAGGCTACTTCAACACTTACTAAACAAACGCTCCAAGCTTTCAATAAATTACAAAAGACTAATATACATGACTATTAGTACCTGTTTGTACTTACGGAATAGAGCTTTGGGGCTCCACTAAGCCATCGAACACCTTTTATCCCGCTCAAACACACTAGTTTCAATCCCGATAATTCTCCGAGGAGTTTGAAAATAAGATGGCCTCGTGTCCTTTTAAGTTAATTTTGTTATTTGAGTACTACCACTGTGTAGTTTCTCTACTTGTCTTTCTCCACGCCGTCATGTATCATTCATCCATCTATATTTACTTTTTGTATTGTTATAATATAGTTGTTAATTTCAATTTATAAACTTAAAAAATAACAGTTAAAATAAACCAGGTTTACTGTACTATTTTTTATCACTTCGAAATTGTTCATTTATTTTTGTTCTTCTATCTATACTATATGGAAATTTTGTATAGTGTGATTTTTTTAGGTATCTTTTCGTACGTGAAACACGCGCTAAGACAATAATAAGTAAAGTTTGTAGCCAAGAAGTTATTGCCATGACGAGCTGAGCTTCACGGATTAAGTGAGTTTGGCTGTTCGGATATTAGTGACAGTACGGGATGACGGATATAGTGCCAGCTGTAATCCTCCCTCCGTGAGCCGAATCCTCTCTCCCTCGTTTATTAATCCACGCGCTTTGCCCTTCACTTCCTCTCAGTGCAGATTCCAACTGAGGATAAAGGATAATTAATAAAAAAAAATTTTTAATTGTCATCTCTAAACTCAATATTTATTATTATATTATCTTATTAAAAATGAATGTGAAGCCATTCAGTGAAATGATGATCATTCCAAATTTTATTTGTTTTTTAGTTGACTGTGTAAATTAGTTACTACATAATATTAATAACCCGTCTTTAAAAGTAGCTACCCTTAAAACAGCTGTTGGAGCTAAAACGCGTTAATTAAGAAAGTTTTCTATTAATTAGTCAGTTTCCAGATCGACTTCCTGTGGCAGTCAGTAATCGGACTCGCTCTCTTCTTATGTATTATAAATACTCTGATGTCTCTTATCTGTCTACTCTGAATGCATCGTGTTTATGGTAATTTTTATTATTGCTTATAATTGGTTACCATCTATTCGAACTAACAAAGAACCTTAGAATCCGACTCCTAAAGCTTATTTGGTGAGAGCAGAATATCTGACTGATATATTTTTAATGGAGGTGAAATACAGTCCCTCGAAGAATTTCTGCCTACACTATTTATTGTACGCATAATTCATTATTCTTCTGGGAAATAATAGATTTCCCTCTTAGAAAAATGTGGTCAGAATATTATTCTAGCATAAATAGCGTACTAATCATAAACGCCAACCAAGAAAGTATACAATCATAAGAGATTTGAAAAGGATAGGGAGACAAAGTAAGAGAGACTTTGTATGAACTACAGAAATACAATAGGTTAATAAAGTCCACATAACTCTTTATTGTCAATAATTTCATTATTTATTAGTTAATTTTAATTTGCACCTGCGCAATTGTGCATCCAGCAAATTTGATCCAAGTGTTTTTCTCATTGCTTTTCTACAGGGTCATCGAGTTTTGGAATAAAAATATCAATAGTTGAGTAGGTCTCTTGGCCAATGTCTTTTTAATCTTTTCTTATCAAGTCCAGGTAACAGGGAGTAGAAAAACGGAAGAACGAGTGGGTTTGGGTGATATTGTGTCGATGAGTGGAATGTTATGTAAATGTTATGGAATATATGAGTTTATAGTGGGAATGTTCATGTCGTTGTGTATCGTGTGATTCGAAATATACCAAGGTGCATTAACAATTTTTCTGAGAATTTTGGACTGTGTTGTTTGTATCTTGTGTATGAGGAGTTTTTTTGCTGAACCCTAAAGTTCTGCTCCATATGTCCAAATAGGTTTTAGTATACTATTATAGATAAGTCGTTTGTTCCGTAAGTCAAGTGAAGATCTGTAGTCTAGAAGATGTGATAGTTGTTTGAACCGTCTATCCAATTCTTGTCTTTTTAATGTTGTATGTACGTTCCATGTAAGTCTTTTGTCCAAGTATAGTCCGAGAAAGCGTACATAATTTTGGGAAGGTACTTCGTCGTTGTCAATTTCGACTGCTGCACACGAAGCTTTGCGTAGAGAGAAGCTTACATGGCTTGATTTTGAGGCGTTTATTCTGATTTGCCATTTATAAAACCACTTTTCTAAATCAAATAAATGATTTTGAAGAGCTATAGATGCTAGGTTTGGGTCTCTGTGAGAAGAAATAATGGCTGTATCGTCAGCGAAGGTATAGATGTTGGTGCAACGGTGCTCCGGAATATCAGAGGTGTAAACAGAATGGGGCTTAAAACACTGCTTTGCGGTACACCCCTGTATTGAGGAAAGAAGGAGGAAATCGAAGAGTCAACGGAAGTACAGAAGAATCTTTCTTGGAAATAAGATTGAAGAATTAAAAAGTATGTAGGAGGTAAGTGAGGTTTTATTTTCCAGAGAAGACCCTTGTGCTAGACACTATCAAAAGCTTTTTCAATGTGAAGAAAAATCGCAGAGCAATATTCTTTTGCAATATTCTGTATGAACTACAGAAATACAATAGGTTAATAAAGTCCATATTACTCTTTATTGTCAATAATCTAAATAAAAATATTAATAATTATAAAATGACAATTACTTTTCATTAACTATTTCTGTCTCATGTTATGTACGTGAAAACTTCCATAATACCGTTTGGTGACTTATGGTATTGGAAAAACTTATGCGTTCGCTTTACTGACATGCTCGTGACGAGTAGAGCGAGACTGGCGACGCCTAGTGGACTGTGCATGAGTTATTTCTTTTGTATGAATCGACTCTACTTTAAATTTATACCCATTTATAAAGGAATTATTATATTTAACTAAAATGTCGTTTCGTAGTTGTGCAATTGATACTAATGATAACTTAAAAGATCAATAACTACTTGACCTTTTTGTTTTTTCCCTAAAAGATTCTATTTTTCTAAGTTAAAAACTTGTTTTATGTAATGATAGAAAGTACAAATGATTTAAGTATTGCTGAATTTAACGTTGATAATATTGCTAAAAATAAAAATAAAGTTCATTAAAATCTATGTAAATTCAAATAAAATGTATAAATAGTATAACTCTAGACTAATTATTATTTTATTTAAATTACTGATATTTTGTATTGATTTTCTGCAGCCTAACATGTTTTGATTGGTAAATGAACTGCTTGAAAATGGATATAATTATTGTTCGGAGTGTCAGTATATGTGAAAAGTTATTATTAATAATTTAAATTTACAAATTTGAAATTTAAACAATTCTCACTATAATTGATTTAGAAATTTAAAAATGACGCAGTTATTCCAAAGTTTTGAGTTTTCACTTCTGTCGGCAGACCTCGTGACTGCCTATTTATTTTTTAAATTTATTTAACACTTTTATTTGTTCATCTTCTTGTTGAGATATGTTATAGCAATATATATATATATATATATATATATATATATATACTAGTATTGCACGGTATCGGTTCCTCTTTTGTTTGGTAGTATCTATAAAATGTTTTAGAAGACTCCACATCCTCCCTAGGATGCCCATCGAAGAAAGTAATACCAGTCGGGAGGGGCGGCAAAGCACCACTTGTACCCTAACGGATGATATAGGCTGCAACGAGAGATTTTCTAGATATGAAAAATTCTATATCAAGCTTTTGTAAAAATGGCCCCTCTCTAATCAATTATAGAACAATCTTCCGGAAATAACGATGATGTCAAGTAACGTTAAATAGATTATTTCACAAATCTATATGAAAACTTTCAACCAGTCTTTACATTTTGGAAAGATATTACTTTACACAAATATTTTTTTCTCAGCCTACCTATTTGTTATTTTCTTATTTATGTAATGATAATAAATATTCTCTATGAACTTTTTTTGTTGGAGCTAGACCACTGAACTGCTATGCCGAAGGTCCCGGGTTCGAATCGGGTTGTGACAGATAATTTATTTAATCCTTGGGTTCCCCCAGCCTCTATAAAGTGGGTATTCTTAACTGGGGGAAAACCTGGCGGTTGAGCGTGATCAAGGACAAAGCACCTTCCTGAACAACCGTTGTCCAAGAATCAGTACAATCTTTACCATGCACTAAGCCCAAGACGATGGATTATAGTGATACAGGTTTTTAAATATTTTTTTATAGATTTAGTGCTATGCATCTTGACTACAATATTATATTTCTTCTAAGCTCTATTCATCTAAATCATCTAAATTTTATCAGATCCTAAATTGCCATTCTTTCAATCAAGTGCTGTCTTCAAATAACCCTCACTCGTTTAGGCAAATAGGTAACAGCTCTCTTTAGACAGCTGACTTTAGACTTTTAAGTCATTTTGGCCTAGTGGCCAATAGTGTTATTGCACAATATTGCTCCGTCTTCATCTTTACTTTTCTGTTTTTATACGGTGTATTAAACGAATTTTAAGGTTGTTTTTTTAATAAAAGGCAGTTCTATTAATTATCAACTTAATTAGCCTTCCCGTTCCATTATAATCCATGAAGGGTTTTGTGTTCAGTTCCTGGTAGAGACTGTACTGTTTCTAACACAACGGAAGTGCAGGGAGGTTATTTGTGCTAGATCACGCTCAACAGCTAGGTTTTTCACCCAAATTAAGGGTACCCACATTATAGAGGCTTGGTAATCCTCAAGACCTCTATACTCCGCCTTTAACATCCCCAGCTGTTAACAGAATAAATAAATTATCTGTCATAGCCGGATTTGAACCCCTTCGACTCTACTACTGGCCTATTCCACTCCCTACTATATTATTTAGTTTTAGAAAAGTATTAAGGATTTAAAAATTAGATCTAAACGAGTCTAGTAACTGTTATTAAGCATAAATGAGTACTGCGACTGTACTCACAATATGGGAATATTTCCATGTTCATCAATTATGATGTAAATTTATAACTGACAAAGTACTCGACATGAAAAACAATTAATCTGATCACTCTAGCTCTTTTAGAGGAGAGACACTGAATAAAATAGTTCAGATGTTGAATAAAATAGCAGCCTGAGAGGGAGACTGATAGCAAGCTCTAGTTTAGGAAGCTCAATATCCCTATCCCTTCCCTCAATTGTTCAGTCTAAAATAAAGGCGAATGATTATTACTAACATTGCTTAAAAACTTATAATGGTTTATAGTCATAATTATAAAGGATCAGATAGGTATTTTTGCCGTGTTAAGTGGTAAGTTTATGAGTTATATATTGAAAGAATTTTTCGATGATTTATTTATCTTTCTTTATAGTTCACACCTTTAAAAAATGAATACTGTATCCACATTTGTTGTTTTGGTACTGTACAAACATTAATATAACTTTATCGATGCAAACTCAGTGTCATTTTACAGTCAGAATATGTCCCCAACATATTCCCCAAATCACTTTCTGAAAAAAAAAACCCCTCTAAATTCAAGAAATGTTTCTTTTAAAAAAAGAGTGAATAGAACATTGAAGCTAATTTATTGATAAAGCATTGTTTAAAAAACAATCTTAAATATAATTATAAAAATACCACAACAATAATTAGGGCTAAATTTTAAAAAATTAGACAGATGAGTGAGCAATAATTAGTTATGAGCGATATCAAGCAGCAGAAGTATCAGAACTTAAAAGTATTTTATAAGAAAAAGATAAAAAGCTTAGGTCAAAAACAAGATATTTGAAATTTTCAAGGCCCTTAACAGATCTTCATCAAGAAATTGAAAGAGAAAATAAATAAAATGAAAATATAACAAAAAAAAGAAAAGTGTGACCAACAGAGGTCAAGGAAGCAATAGAAGGTAAATAAATCTAATCTAATAGGAAGTTAAAGCAGTAATGAGTAAGGCGTTTTTAGACAGTTTGGGGGTGGACGAAGTAGAAGGAGTATTGGTAATTTGTTCTGGAAAATATAAGTAAGGTGAAGTAATACTGGTTGTATTTGGTTCAACAGACATGGAAAGAAGTTAGAGGAAAGGCAAGGAATCCGGTTAACCCTATTGGGCTGAGGAAGAAAGGAAATGGGGTCTTTTGAGTTGGTAAAAAAGTGAACCAATAAGCCAGCCAGTAAGAAAGAGGAAGCAGATTTTCAGATCTTTAGTATATTATCATCCGGAATGAAGGAATAAGGAAAAGGCCTATGTAAGAAGAAGGACCAAGGTTGTGGAGTTCTTGTTTAAATGAGGATTTGGAATTTAATGGGAGTCGATAACTGTATGTTTAACATAGGTGGGAACTTATTGGTAAGTTTGTCTTAATATGTCAACTGCTAGTTTGGATTAGGGGATGAAGACAGGCTTGGATGGATGTTTAGATTTTGTTTTCATGTAAAAATTTAGATTTCACTTAATAATATAACAATAGACATCATTATCTACAATAATCACTAATGTTTATGGGTTTTATTCGATATTATTTAGCGTTCCTATGGTATATTATACATTATATGATGAAATTAGATAAAATAGATTAAAATTTAAAAATACAATATTTAACAAAACAGGCAGAAACATACATACATTGTATGTTTTTAGTTGGGGCTTCTTGACTAGCATTGTTCCACTCATTGTCATAAAATATTAATTAAATATAATGGACAGACTGCATGAGTATACATTTATTAAAGAAACAAAATCAATTTAATTAAATAAAAAAATAATGAAAGACAACTAACACCGAAGCAAATGAAATAGCAGTAATTTTTTTAAATTTAATTTATTGATATTTACAACTATAATAATATTACAACAAGTAAATCTGCTAATTTGAACAATATGACATGAAAAACACTTGTGGAGAAACTACCCACCGGTAGCACTCCAATAAAGTTCTGTAGTAGATGGTCTCGAGGCCATCTTCTTTTCAGACGCCATCTTATCAGGAATAGTATGAGAAGCAAGTTGAGAGACTAGCGGATTCAATCGTCTAAGTAGCTTCTCATGGAAGGATAGGTAGTTTGCGCCAAATCAGTATCATATATGGTATTAAGATCATGATGGATGAGTTTGTTTGTGACATAATACGGAGCATTGAGGATTTCACGAAGTATTTTGGATTGTAAGGATTGGATACGAGATGATTGGATGGCTTTGTAGAGGCCCAAAGCTGAACTCCGTATGACCAAATAGGTCTGATAACTGTCATGTAAATGAGTCTTTTGTAATTAATTGGGAGCTTAGAGCGCTTGTCCGGTAAATGTTGAAGTGGGCGAAAACGTCGAGCACTTTCATGTCTTTTCAATCTTGTATGAGGATTCGCGGTAATTTGATAATTTGGTTTTAAAATACCTGCTAAAATAAAACACACTTCACGGCATGTTGTTTTTTTCGATGTCTTCATATTTTTTATTTGTAAGTTAGTATAGAGCCATTGCTATTTTGTTTGTATTTTTATTTATCTTTTCACACACTAAGACGATAATATATATATAAGTTAAGAGTATATAAGAAAGATTTTGGTGTAATAATAAGGTCTAATATTAAAGATATTTTTTGTTCTATTATCGATAAAAACACATGGATGATTATTACGCGAGTTGATGGAAATAAAGGTTAGTTTACTACTAATAGCTCGAGTGTGTCTATTCCATACTTTTCCCTATGTTTAAATGTAAGTGTTCAGTCTAATCATAACTTACATTATTATTAAGTATTTTGCATTATTTATAATTAAAGTATACTTGAGATATATGTACTTATTATGAATGTAATAAGTATTTATATTCCTAGTATGTATACAATGCTACATGAATACAAGCCACACGCGCTTCGTATAAATGGATTGAGAAAATTCAACAACTATTCATTAACTCCTAATGCGCGACCTGATGTGCTATCTAACGCCACCTCCGTCAATACAAAACCAGCGCAATCAAACAAAGTCTTGCATGCGTAATTGTTGTATAAACTCCTTCTAAGGAAAACCGGTAACTTGCGGCAAAACGGTTGTGGAAGGGACGACTTTTAGGCAATCCCAAGCTACAAAAAAAATTCATCGTTTGTATGAATAAAATCATGGGCATATCAAGGTCGCCGTAAAGCCTGACTCAGGTGAAACTCCTTCAAACCGTGCCATCGCGTCTGGCAAGAAATGAAATTGACTATAACTTTTTCTCACTAACAAGTCACACCTTAATTTTTTTGTTTTCTTTTTATCTGGTGAATCAAACATGTAAATAAATGTAACTAAAATTGTACAATAATCTAATCTAAAATTGTACAATAATCTAATCTAAAATTGTAAAATATGTGCCAACATTGTGAATGGTAGATGACCTCCAATTCAGTGAATTATGAGTATAGTGCAGTGCACATCACCTCGGACAATACATTCATTGACTAATCAATTTAGGCGGACAGTTGTTCAATCTAAAACAGCCCCTCTTCTTATTCTATCACCTGATGGGTCTACAACTAGACACAAAATGGCCATCTAGACCAGTACAAGTAGTATGAGTAGTAACAGAAGTAGAAGAAGAACAGCAACAGCTTCAGGTGAAGAAGTGCTCTATTCATGTCATCAGCATGGAGTAGAACACTCAGCTGGTAGCCAGCAGGGTAGAGAGGAACCCGCAACCACTGAAGTAAGCATGCCATTCACTGATTCACTTCACTCTTCCATTTATTACACAGTCCACCAATATCAAAGGAGAAGGTACCATATCCCATAAAAAGGGATGGTATCATCCAACTTAAACAATTTGTTTTATATAATATAACAGTATATCTATTTTACAATACATTATAAAATACTTACAGGCTCCTTACAGGGCAGTAAATACACTTTCAGCTTAGAAGCTGACCATTCCTTTGAAGATCCGTTGATAAAAAAAAAAGTAAGTACTGAACCATAGGTGCTTCGTCCATTACTTGAGAAATTTATATTTTGTTTAATAAAATTCACAATAACTGTTTAAGAACAATTTTGATTTAAAATCGGACACTTATTTCTTATTTAAGTCTCATCTTGTTCTTCTTGTAAAAACTAAATATTTTGTTTTTAGAAGTGATATTTTTTATCATCAGGCATTTTTTATAGAGTTTTCCTATGGAGAAGGCTTACACGACATGAAAATTGTATTCTATAAGGGAATATTCCGGGATTAAGGCTGTCAGAGATAGGATCGTATTGAATAAATCAGTTCTCTGTTCGTCACGGTTTGAGTGCTGTGTCAATCGTCGTCCATCCTCATTCCTTCCGTCAATAGTTTATTTTTTTATTATTTAAAAGTGAGATGACATTGTGTTTTTTTTTTCCTCTCTTCTGGATTCCATTAATAACGTTTTGAGCAATGTATTTTTCTTCTATAAAAATCTTCATTTATAATTTTTGATAAAAACTAACCGTTCTTATACTCATTGACTTCTCCAATGCTAATATTTTTAGAACGACACGCCAGATAATTTGTTCAAAATAATTTCGATTTAATTATTTAATTAAAATGTTTTTATTTATTTTTACCTTTTCAGCTTAATCTAAACAAACAACTACCATAGATGACATGCCCAACTAAAAATCGTTAATTTTTATGCATGATATCACAGTAAGTTCAATAAACAAACATTAATCATTATATAAATCTATAATACTCTCTATAATAATATCAATCCATTAAAGCTTGATAGCTGGGATTCTGACTACTGTCTTTAATCTATCATATATTATTTTACATTATTGTTTATTTAGTAATATATTTATTTCAATTATTATCACAAGAAGTACAGGCTCCCCTTAAAACCTCTACTTTCAGACGTCCTACGTTTACCTGAATCAAGTGTCTTTGAAATCTTATCGAATTTTCAAAAGGCCTGAGCCAAGATATCAGATGCTCCTGATGGTAAATCTTATTGCAATTTTCTTATTGCATCTATCAGCTATAATATTATTCGTATATCTGTGACCTCGAAAATTGTATATCCTTTCAATCTACTTTATAATATTATAGTCTCAGTGTATAAGTAGAAAAAAAATCTGAGGTGGAATATAAAGAAATGAATAAATCCAACTCCACCCGTATCGGATCCAAATACCATATCTGTCTCCTACTTTATCCTCTGTTCCTCCATCTATTTACTAACTACCTTACATATTTTAGAGGTGGTACACATACACATACGTAGGTACTTATAAAAGTCGAGGAGAGATCAGGGAAGTCAACATTGCTGACCACAAGGAAGCATTGAAAAGTTCCTGGGTTATATTCCATTTTTATAAATTTTGGACGATTTTAAAAATATTATAAATTTTCTGAATTCGTTTTTCTATGAAAATCTGACTAAAAATTTACCCCATTCGATTGGAATTTCCGAAGTACATGAACTGGAAAGGTGCAGGCAGAAGTCAGGGGATGGTTAAATATGATCTGATAGGAAACTTTAGGCATAACAGTTGTATGCAACTATGTCCCAACCTTAGGTTCCAAAAAATACAGATTTTGTGGTCTTGTATTACCTCTTGCTGTCTATGAAAAGTTCAACGATTATATAGAAAATGTACCAATGAGAATAAATAAAGTGTGTGATTAATGCCTTTCCATAACGTCAAGTAAAAACAAACAGTAGACGACTTTTAAGATAGAATTATATTTATTGTGAAATGGTACGATATAGCATAGATATACAAAGAGTCTTTCTGATATGATCTAACTAGATTGACTATTAACTATGGACAAACATTGTATCTTATCAACTATCATAGTGATTACTGCCTGTACTCTTAACTATCCATTCTCTGTCATGCTGTCTCTTCTCTCTCTCTCTGTCTATCATTAACTCTATCCTCTACATTACTCCATCTTCTATTCCTCCATATATTTTTTAACTATCTTACAATATTTTAGATGCGGTACAGTACATATACATTTAAAAGAGGAGAGGGGTTCCTATCCAAACAATGCAGATTTTAAGAAGGGTTGTCAATCGACTCTAGAATACCTTGTGGAATGCATTTGCTTCATTAAATTCCTTATCATTAAAATATATTTATTATAGTAAACTTTGTTGTCAATATGCAAACGAATGTAGACCAATAAATAATCCCTGTAGAATATTATTTGAAGTAAAAAAAAAATAAAAGAAATATTTGTACTCTCACAGGATGTGTGGAGGCCGGCGAGGCAGAGGGTAGTTCCCGTCCCTTGTCCAGCTAGATATAAATTTATGGAACAGCTAAAGGAAATAATAAGGTTAGAACCAGAGGCAGGCTGCGATGTGTCTCCATTCCCCTCTCCTCCCCCTTCGCTACCTTATCTCCGAAAAACATCTCATGAAATATATTTCTTCTTCTACCTCGTAATTAGGGTATCCAGAATTTATTTTTTTCGTTTAGAAACACTGTTCGAGACAGAAAGGAACAGTTTTAGAGGATAATACGGCGGAACATAATCAAGGGGCGAGGTGTAAATAGAATAATGCCCCCGTAAAGCCGCACATAAGCAAACTTAGATTACTTACTGCTTCGGGTGTAATAAGCAGCGGAAGTAGGGGATGATACCGAGGGTTTTTACTGCCTAAGTAGTTACTTAAAATGCCTTGTTAAAGTCTACCTTCTCAGGAAAACTGCTACGGATGATCGTTAATCTTTATAGAAACATCTTTTACTTTTACAGGCAAGTGTATTTCACGTGAAACTTAGTGCTAGTTATAACACGAGAAAGTTGGTTTTATTTGATCACTATATAAAAGTATATGTAATTCCTATACTTAATGTACACCCAAACCATAATGAAATCCATAATTTAATGTGAGAGATTTGACATTCATATGTAATTTTATTAGTATAAATGTTCGTTTTTACAAATGTGTTAAAACAGAAACATTTTATATGGTTTTATTTTTAAACCCTCACTGCTCTGTTTCTGAAAATGCTTCACATATACAGAAATCAAGATATGGTGACGTTTTACTGAATAAGTAGTTTAAGATTTCAAAATATATACATAAAAGTATGTATATGTCGCGGGCGTAACTAACAAGGGCTTGGCAGGATTTTCATCTTTTTCATCAATTTTATTTTCTTCTTTAACATACCTTTTTTACTGTGAAATATTTTATTCTGTCTCCAATGAGGACATTAGTGCCCATTATTCAGGCAATAAATTTAAATTATGAAATCTCATAATACCAAATTTATTATGTCAGAGGATTTCTGATAGCCGATGACTATTTGATGTCTCATATTTCTGTTGATTAAACAATATGGCTGCATAACTCAAAAATATTTTATAATGCTGTCCTTATATCTCATACATTTATTGATTTTGATCATTAAAACATATTTAATAAATACTCAGCAAAATCGAGCAAATTTAGTTTTAGGAAACAGTAAAAAACTTCGTACACACTAATACCTTTATCATTTAGGTATTTTGCATCAGATATTAATACTTCCTTTTTTATTATAATAGCCGTTTGCTAATTTTCTAAAATGTAAAAATTAAAATAACATTCTAACTTATTGAAAGTCCAAATTTTATCTACCTCGGATACTGTAACAATCGATTGAAATAAAATTAAGAATTCACACTTAAGTTTGCCCCTTCACTATCTGCGTACACTATTACGCATGACTGAACTACGTTGTGGGTCTGCAGGTGTCATAAATGAAGGCGCTAAGTATTTCAAAGTAGAAAAATTAGAAATATGTAAATCATTAAATATGATGATCAAAATTGATTTCCGGCAAGAAAACTGCTTTCGATGGAGATGGATTTTAAGAGGCGTAGTTGTTGGATATCAAGACTTCAACACGTTCCGAATAACAGAATTAGGAAAGCAGTAAAAGGACCACTTAACATCCTGTACTCAGTTGAAACGAAAAAAATGAGTTGGTTTGGTCATGTTCTGAGGATGGCGGACGACCGATCGCCTCAAAGGGTACTGAAACATGTTCCATCGGAAAGGGGGAAGAGAGGTCGGCCAGAATAGATGGATGGAAGGGATCCCGGAGGCAATAGCGGCAAGAGGACATAGAGAAGAAGCGTGTTACAATAAAAAGATATGGCGGCAGGGCATGTATGAATTAGGCTACGACATATGACGCTTTGTTGTAATTAAGTCGCTTTATATACATATATAAATTATTAAATAAATATATAAAATTATTAAATATTTTTAATCTAAGATTAGTTTCTGATAATTCAAGATGTAATTAAAAAGTGTTCAGATCTAGATTATTCTTTTATTTCCACGAATTCTCCTTCTCTAGTGAAGAAATTACTTAAAACAAAAACAGTAGTATATTTATGTGTAGGAAATATTTCGATTTAATAAACACATTCCTCTCAACACTTCCAAAAAATTGTAATAAAATGGTTTCTTAATTACTTAAATTTTTTAAAAATTATTTTATTAAATTGTACAACTGTAATATATACATCTAGTACAAGGGCTATATGACTAACTAGATACATGAAAGGACATTTAGAGGCACTACCCACTGGCAGCACGCTAATTACTTAAAATGTAAACAATAATATACTTTATCTTTATAACTTTCAAATTCACTTCGTTTTATTGCCACCAATATATTTTCTTCAGGTATCCTGGATTCGAAAGAGGGACTTGCACATCCTGACAGCCGCCCTTCTCACTTACACTAACGATCAGAGGTTCCAGTCACTGCACTCTGATGGTTCTGACGAATGGACACTCAAGATCGCTTCGCCACAGTTGAGGGACTCAGGAACATACGAGTGTCAAGTTTCTACAGAACCAAAGATATCGCTAGCTTTCAAGCTCAATGTTGTCGGTAAGTGAAGCAATTAAATCAATATTTACAAACCTTCTATGTTGTAAATAAAAAAGTAATACCCATTGCCAAACAGCTTTGGTGAAACCCAACCATTAGATAGATTTTTAATTATTATTTTCAATAATGAAACTTTGTGATAGACCAAGAGAAAAAAAATAGCATCTTTTTTCATTTATCGCAATATTGTGTAGTCAGGATAAAACAGTTTGACGCAACCTTTTAAATCACTACATTTTTAAAGACAGAAATAATTTCAATTTAAATCAAGCTACCATAACAAATTATTAAGAGATGTTAAGAAACATTATGGTGATCTACTCCATGATTAGCTTTAATACTATTGGCAAACAAAAAATGTTTTAAATTTATCAATTTGTTTTTCAAACTCATAACGTTTACATTATCAATGTGGGTAAATGTTATGTAAGGCGCTTTTACTTTATCCTGATAGTACATTTGTTACAAACTATTTCATTAAATAAATGTAAATACTTATCTCTCGTTTAAGTTTTTAAAAACATATCACATAGTAATCATTGAGTGTATTACCGATGGTAAAATGGTATAAATGAGAATGAGATATACTTATGATGACTTATGATTATAGAAGATACAACAGCAACTGCAGGGAACATTAGAAGAGGTAGAACCGTAACATAAAAAGAAAAATTAGGGCAAGGAAAATGATTTTAAATTAGTTACAACTAGTTACGAACTAGTTAGTAAAATCAAAGGTTTTAGAATTGCCATGGAGCATAATGACAATTATTTTCTTATCTTCTATAGCGGTTATGTTAATCAGGTAATTATAGTTAAGGCAAAATTGAGAGGAAAAATGTGTCTAAAACTTGATTGTGGACAATCAATTTGATTGGTCCCTTCAAAGAAATAAGATATTTGAGTTTGTTCTTCTATTTCTTGGAATTTTAAAAGGCTTGAGAGAATATATATTAGGGCGGAAGTCTCTGGAAAAAAAAGAAGATTTAGATTTTTACTTGATGGATGACGATGGTTTTTTTCCGGGAGGTAGGGTCTATTGAGGAAAGATCGACCAGAAAACCGGAGTTTTTGGTTACTAGTTTGGTTAATTTTACTAATTTGGCAGGAATGTTATTGGGCCTAGTTAAATTAGTTTGAAACTTCATTTGTATAGGATATGCATTATTGCTGTAAGAGTAATGTAGAAAAAGAGTTTTCATTGTTAAATTATGCATAGAACAGAAAACAAGTTGACGGGAGATGAAGATGAGGCGAGAAAGCATATATAAACCTTCAGATTAATCTAATCGAAATCTTAACTAGATATAGTGGATAGAATAGTGAGGGATGGGATCTGAAAAAATTCAAATTTTCAACTGATGAGGTTTCCTAGGGGCGACCTGTGGTCAAGTGGTTAGAATAACAATCTATTAAGCCCAAGATCGCAGGTCCGCCCTTCTACGGAAAGGACGTTAAACGGGGGTCCCGAGCCTGTATATATCAGGCACTCATTAAAAATCCCTATCGTAATTAAATATGGATGAGCAAAATTTTGAGTTCGATTAGCCTAAGCAGCGTAAAATGACGTTAAATGAACTAACAAGAAAAATACAATTTCTACTCTATAATAAAAACTCTAATTTTGACAGGATCGGAAATATTTGCTCTTGCTTTCGAAAAATTTGGCTGGATTGATGATTAGTATTTTTGAGTACCGACCACAATTTTATTGACAATATATTTATCAACAAGATCCATCAAATATATCAGAATGAAATAGTAAAAGACTGAGTCGAAATGAAGTTGTAATCTTGAATTTTTTTTTTTTACACTTTATTGAAATATTACAATCTTCCACTTGTTGGCAATAAGTAATAATCCTAAGTAGCAATAAAATCATTCCATAAAAAAAATTAATAAAAATATATACATGCGGTAATAAAAACAAATTAAATGCGAAAATGATAATAAAATTAAGTCTAAAAATACAATAATTGCTTACATTCATACCATAATTACACTATTTACAATTTGCCTAGGGTCCCCAATCTGAGCTTCTTCCCCAGGAATGAGGGCAAAGCAGGAATCCGAGAAGCCCCTGGCCCCTTTCCCACTCGCGTCACTGGCATTTAACGCCAATGGAAGCTGGTTAAATGCGCATGACATCACAGACACAGAGGTCGTGAGTGGAGAATCTGGCCAGTGCCAGTACTCCAAATAACATTACTGCAACAGGTCTCGGGGCCATTAACGGTTCAGAGGGCGGAATGGGTTATATGGATGTGTGGAACATAATAGTGATTGAGCCAGGGGATTGGGATGACAGGCAAGGTTTTGGTGAAAGTTGTAAAATTTAGTGTGGATGAGGTCGAGGACGGAAGGAATGTTAAGATCAATCTTGAACTAGCTGTAACAAACTGAAAAAAGTAAAGGTAGATAAATTTAATGTTAATTGTCAAGGCTGTCATCTTACTAAACTTTTCACAGGCCCTCTTCTGGTAAAGAGACCGGATATTACTCAGGGGTTTCACAGTTCGGAAATTAATCGAACAATTGATTAAATTACATTTTATTTCAAGAATGTCTTCCCAATTTTGTCCGCAAGGAGCAGCACATCCCGTTCACGGGGGTAAAAATGTTTATGCTAGCTCGAATGAGCCTTTTAATACCCGTTCGTTTTCCCCCATAAGTCAGAGTTGAAGACTGGTAGTAGTGAAAAGTATCGGGACCTGATCAGACGCCAGATGAATTCGGAAGGTAGGAATTTTCCTTTATAATTTAGTCAGACTAGGTTCTGGGTGTAGCCAGATGTAGTGTCAGTTAAATGATAGAGCCGATCAAACAAGAGGCGTTAAATAAACTACCATCCGACTAAAAGGTTTCATACAAGTAAGCAGATTTTTAGTTCGCCGCTTCCTTGGCTATGTCATGTTACAGAGCTACCTAAGCGCTTTGCAGTCTACTGCGATACTTGTTAACAAGTAACGTAACGTCTATGAGCCTCTACATCGATTCATAATTATAATTCCAACAATGGTGAAAGCAGGGGTAGTAATAATAAGTAATATAGAACTAAGGAGTTGTGCGTACGCATCCAAATATTAATTTGTAAATGACAATCACGCAATCAATAGGCAATCAGTAATACACAACATTTCAAATTTTCAAGATCAGATAAGATTTGTTCACGATTAAGTGAGACTACATTATGTAATGTGATAGTTCTTAGTGACATCAGGAGAGTTTACAGATATGCCTTGCTGGGGTTAATTTACACAGGCCTCTTTTTACACTACATGGGATTACAGAAATTTATTTTCTGAAATTATTTTTTTCTAAATGATTACATTGATCGACAATATTTCATTCGTTCGAAAAACAAGGTATCACATTAATCGAGATTTGATTAAATAGTATTTTTCTTCTCATTTATGTGATAATCTAGACGAATTACTGCTTCCAGTTTTTTTGAGGACATTGGTCAAGAAGTTTGAACGGATTATGGTTTTTCATCGCTAGTCGCAATTTTTGTTGCCTTGCCATTTCGTTTAAAATATATCTATTGTTGTATTACTATTCATTTGATGTAGTATTAATTGTTGAAATCACTGCGATGACGCTGTTTCAAGTAGAGCATTGAACCATTTTGATTGTTAATAAATAAAACGAACTTACAATAGTAGACGTGTTTGATGTAGGGCTAGAGGTAAGCAACAGCAGCTTAATGGGATATGGATTAGGAGCTTACTGCAGTCCCGCAGCTCCTAAGGCTCCACAATTCACTATTACAATAAAATGTTTTCTTTTCGATGTCTCCACAAAATTGAGTAAATTAATGGTATAATGATGTTATTTGTAAAATACAGTGTAAAAATTATATTTATTAATGGATTTTAAACTATGTAATATTATGTTATCTCAGAATATATTTAATAAGACTCACGGGGATCACTCATTTAAAATCCATTTCTTTTTCTTATCTTTTTCGAAGGTACATCGTCGTCTATTTTGATTGATGTACACGAAGCGTTCATTGGAGGCTAACTAGGTATTATTTTCTGGCGTTTATTTTGATTAAACATCTATCGAACAACTATTGAAAATGATTTTGAAGAGTTATAGAGGCAATGTTAGGGTTTTCGTTGGAAGAAATAATCGCTGTATCGTCAGCAAAGCTATAGATGCTGGTACAAGTTAAACACTTTCTTGTGGCCCACCTTTGTACTGAGGAAATAGAAATGAAATTGAAGAATACAAATACAAAAGAACCTGTATATATAAATATAATAAATTTCTATGTTGAGATCTTTAGCTATAAAATGGTAATAGTAATTAAGACTGGGAATAGATAGGGCATCATTAAAACCATTAGCATTGTAAAATACACAAATATTTGTAATCAGATCATCCTTAAGTCATCAATATTCATAGATTTTAAGGCCATTGCCAATCAGAAGCATTATTTCAGTTTATTTTTAAGGAACATTAATCAGTTACATTTTTTAACATCTGTTATTTATTAAATTAATGACAAATAATCAACTTATCCTGTCACTGAAATAAAAGTTACTAAAAAAGAAAGACGATTTATTATTATTTTCACCAATAGGTTGAAAGCCACAACGAAACTCCAGTAAGTACTGTAAAAGTAGTAAAAAATTCATACCAATTCAGCATAAAAAGTTAAGCTGCTGGAGCTCGTGGAATTTTCGTTAAGTATCTCATTTCTATTGTGGTCTATATAAATAACAGATAAGGTACAAGGTCTCGTAATTTTGTTTTTATTCTTCACTTTCAAACCTTTCGACTTCTTCTTCTTTAATGCCATTCTTCCGGCTTCCTAGGAATTATGTTAAATTGCCTGTCTAATGTAATGTAATATTTTGCATAGCAAGTTAGTTGATCCCCTGTGAAAAGTTATCATATCGTACTGTGGAGATCGTTTTAATTTATTATTTATTGAATCGCAATCAAGAGCATTTAACAATCACTTTAAATCGTTAAGCTCTAGTTTTGGTGTATATTTCTCAGAGAACATAAGAAATTATCCAGTCCTAATTAATATAATTAAATATTTTAAACATAATGTCCTTTAAACTACTTGAGGAGTATAAAATATGTCCCAACTCTACGACTGCCTTGAGAAGTAAGAGCTTTCGGTACATTGGTGAACGTTTAATATATCCCCTAAAAAATGATGCTGCGTACATCTATGTCGTTTGATATATTTTCACATATGAAACATTATCGAACCATGAGAATTAATATATGTGTGAATTTAATGTAACAACATAATACGTACAAATTCTCTCACTTGTTACAAAAATAATATATGTTGGTATGTTCATGAGAGACTGGTACAGATTACTCCGAGCAGAATCCAATCTTCCAGGTGGTGGGACTGCCACGCTCTGTGAATGAACTTCTCTTGATCCTGGGGGGAAGAATATTCACCACAGCACATTGTTCATTTCACATTGGCCTGTTTTCACTTTTCTCCCAAGAGATTTTCTGCCTTCCTTTTTTGTAATCAAAAAGAAAATTCGACCAGTTGTTTCATATTTATTTTGTATTTTACGAATATACAAATCAAAACCGACTTCCATAAGATAAAATATTTCACCATGTTATCAATATACGAAAGGAGTATTCGTCATATTAATATCCATATAATATAAAATAATATCCATATATATAAATTCTATATTATTATGATGATGATATGATGAAAAGTATTTAGTTATTCTAACAAAATGTTTGTAATAAGAAATAAATACTTACTTTATTTCTTGTATGGAATTCGACAGGCTGATTATTCAAAGCATAAGGTTCGAAAAACTGACTAGTGCTTCCACATATTAAATGGCTCAGTATTCTTCACCTCAACGACTAAGAAATGCCTTTAACGCTAATTTAATTCTCGCTTACCGATTTTTCAAAACGATGTGAAAATTATAAGATGAAACAATAAATTCGATCTTAATTAATCGAGCTTATCGATCTTAATGCCATTTTTTAGGAGTAGGAAGAGGTTTCAAGTGAGAGTTTCGTAAACAGTTTTAAGAAGCTTCACTGTTTTAAATTGCTATAATTGTATCTGATATAAATCTTAATTCACATTAATTTCTTCATTTCTATTTTTATTAAATAAATACATTAATTGAGTCATAGAAACCTTATAGCATTTGAAACATTTTTTTCATGAACTAAAATGTACATATACCCCATATTTATGCAATTTAAATTTATGGTAAAATTAAGTAGCCATTTAGTTAATTAATCTTATCGGCGCGTGACTCAAGCCCTAACTCAGGGGCATTTAAAACATTAGAATAATTATACATAAACGCCCTGTATTAATTCTATGATCACGCTATAGCATTCTTCACTTTAACAACTAAGAAATATTTTTTTCTAAAAATCCGCTCGAGCTGTCTAACTTAATACTTCTTTCCCAATTTTTTAAACGAATGTTCTCTGAACACCTGAGATAACCAGCTGGCATTTTTTTCAAAAGTTACGGTTCGTGTGGAAGGCCATTTAGAGGTGGGGTGCTTTAGGTAAATAACTGATCTACGTTCTGATACAGCTAAGAATGTTTTCCTTAATTCGAACGTGACGAAAGCTATAAGAAAACACGTATAAATAAGCAAGGTAATCAGGTATTTCGAATGATGAAATTCTATCGATTTATAATTTTATACAACTTGAGTGCAGATAAGTGAACATTTTTTTTTTTTCAGAAGCTATTGAGATAATTAAACAATTTGTATTTATTGTTTTATGATTTATTTGAAAATGTTGGATGAAATATGTTCTCAAGCTGAAGTCAAATATGTATTAAGAAATTGAATTATGGTTTTTATATGGGAGACATATTAGAGTTGGGGGTCTTTAAAAAAACTTCAGCATGCAATACATGACCATTTATGATCAGGGGGACTCTCATTTTTGAAGGAAATATAATAAAAAGAGATGATTATTTTAAATATTTTGGCTCTATAATGGAATTCTTTCATGGAACGTTCGAAAAAGAGACAAAACAAAGGATAAATTCAACCCGCAAAGCATTTGCTTAACTCGGCCCTTTGGAGCAATAATGTTACGAAAGATACGAAGAAGCTCATATATAAGTCCATAATCAAAAGTATATTGCTGTATGGAGCTGAGACATGGACGGTAAGCACTGCTTTTGGAGAAAAAAACTAATTGCTACTGGAATGGACTAATGGAGGAGAGTTTCCAGGGTATCCAGACTAGAAAGAAGGACTAAATAGAAAAAAATATTGGAATGGGATGTTCTTCTCGGAAGAATGAAGAAACAAAGATTGACTAAATAAATTTTCAATTGGAGTGCTGAAAGGAGGAAACAACGAAGAAAACCACAAAAAAGATGGATTGAAGGAATTGGGGAAAGTATGCATGCCGATGTTCTTAGGATAGACATATACATAACAACATAGAAGAGATAACGAGATTGAAGAAAATCGAATTAAAGAAAATTTTTGGTTGAAGGAAACCTCCACAATACCATTTAAAAAAGTAGTAAATTAGTGGAAGATGTTATTATATTTCTATTTTAAAAAAATCAGAATACGCTGAAATTATAAATAAACGTGGGATATAAAATAAGAACAATAATATTTTATCTACTTCATAAGATTTGTAAATTATATCAGCAAATATCAAAAACAATTTATCCAAGAATCGTTAAAAATCTATCAAACAATGTTTATTAAATATATATTTTTACGATAGAAGGGATTAATAAATCTTTTTTCATTAAATAGAAATGATCAACGATTAGTTCATTTCTATTTATCACTTCCAATCGAATAGCCGGATTTCATTCCTTATACATACACACTTAATATATATATATATATATATATATATATATATATATATATAAAACTCATGGGGTTTTGCCCTTAGGTGGGAGAAGTTAACGACCTAAAAAATCATGTTTACTTTATAGGTTTATTAGAAAGGAAGTTATGACATTGCTTCCTAGTGATCAGTATTGTCCACATCCTAACCTCCTCCACTTTTTATATGGATATATTTAAATCGCCCTATTGTTAAGCTTTTTCTAATATATTTTACATTCCAGCGATTTCTTGTTGAACCGTTTTATCTCACAGAGCGAACGGATTAAAAAATTAAGCGGCCAAGACCACAGTAATGGAAGATAATGAACAAGCTTCAAATGGCCGGCAAATAATTAATAAGAAGCGTTCCAGTTAATAGTGAAAGCTCTCTTAAATGTTAAAGGGCTCTTTTATACCTGTTGTAGGCTCCATTCAACTAATTCTTCAATTCTCCTAAATCCTTTATTTTTTCAGGTTTAAAATTCTTTGAATCTCTGATTGTGTAAAAAGGCCTTTGATTTCAATTTATGTATCTTTTATCTGTACGGCGAAATATGTTATATGTACAATCGACGAAAATTAATCCTTCGTAGAACAAAAATCTTTTAAAGTTGTATAATTTAGCATGACACTTGTTCCTTACTTCTTTGTTAAATATATTATCCATTGCCTGTTTTTTTTAGTACCATCGTAATAATGCCTTACAACGACATGACAAATTCGTGATGGAATTCTATTCGGAGTGTAGGGGTGCTACAAATAAATTCCATTCTCTTAAATATAAATTCTCTCCCAGAATCTGTTCCTTTATAAATAAAAAAGTTTCTAGTAGATTTTTCACTGATCTTACTACTCTTCTTAAAAATGGCGAGTACGATAAAAAAAAGTAAAATGCTGTTGTGTATATATATAATATTTAAATTTATATGATATATTATTTTTCACGTGATGCTTTTAAACTGTTAATTACAAAACTTTGATATGTATTAAAATGATCGACTTTTATTCTTGATATGGTACAAATACCAATATTGCTCGTGGTTGCTGAAATTGGTGGTAGTATTCTCAAATCGAAAATTGGTAATATAATAACTTGTAAATCCATCTTATTCCAACAGTGATTTTGGTTATCATATATCACTCCATCGAAAGAACAATGTCATACCTCAAAAAACCTAATTTTTCAATAGATTATTTGAAATTTCGATATGAGTTGAAAAAAAATTAAAATTTGAGTATTGGTAAACCAAAGCATTCCTATTGTAATGAGGGTATTGAAATTATTTTATTAACATTGGAAACATTTTCAAACCTTTAAACGTTTTTGATTTTAAATTATGTCATTATTCCCATTAAACTTCAATTTCAATCATGATAAAAATCAAAATATGACTTTATTAAAAAAAAAGTATTGGAAATAGAATATCAGATAAGTCATTCCTGAATAAAAAAGTTTCAACCAATACAATTGCTACTGAAGGTTTAACTCAAAATTTCCAAGTACGTTACGTCGTTCTTCTTTTGGAGGAGAGATATATTTTTTTATGGTTTTGATTAATCCAATTATAATTTGACTAGGATCGGATATCATCATCTCGCTTGAAGTACAATGATGAGATTTATATAATCCTGATCCTTCCTGTCGTGATGTACAAATCGGAGACTTGGACCATCTCAAAGTTAGATGAGCTGAGCCTCCTTGTGTTTCAGTGAAAAATTCTACGCCGAATCTATGGTCAGTGAAAGTAGACGAAAATCGGCAACCGAGTAACTCGAAACCATACCCACAGACGAGAGGACCGGATATTATAAAAGTCATCTGCAAGGGAGGCTTTGATGAAGTGGACATTTTGCCAGGATCAACAAAGTGTACTCAAAGTGTACTCGAGAAGTGTACTCAACAAAGTGTACCTAAAAGGATGATGACGGATCAACTTTATGGATCGGTTGAGAGACGGAGTTGCGAATGATTCTAGAAATCTGGTTGGCAAGCGGAATGGTATCGCGACTGGGCAAGATAGGGACGGCGAAAACTGCTAAGGAGGCCCTGATTCACTGACTGGGTTGTCGTGCCACTGATGATATTGATAATAACCCAAAATAAATGAAATTGCAGTGATATGTTTTTGTTGTAGATCCTTGGTTCTTAAAATTCGTCTGAGAAGAAGCTGAAAAAGATTTAACTGTTTTCTTTGAAGAAATATTAAATCTTCCAATCTTTACCCAATTCAAGCTGGAATCTTCTAAGGCAGCGTCTTGGGTCCTATCCTATACATATTGAACACCGTTGAAACCCCAACTAGTCCGAAAACCTCCCTTGCAACGTTCGCAAACGACACAGCCATTCTATCATCCAATCCAGACCCTAAAATGGCTTTCTCGAACCTCCAAAGGCACCTCTTACTCATTGAAACTTGGTGTAACCAATGGCGCATCAAACTCAGTGATGAGAAATGCAAACACGTGACTTTTGCACTTTGCCGGGGAACATCCCCTTTATTCCAATTCAATGATACCGTCCTACCGATTTCCGACACAGTAAGATCCTTCCTAGACAAAAGACTTGCGTGGAACCCTCATACCATACTCAAAAGACAAGAACTTAACAGACGATTCAGAAAACTATACAGATTACTATGTAGGAACTCCATCTTTCAATAGACGATAGACTTCTAATATACAAGACCATCATCAAACCTATGTGGACCTACGGACTGGAACTGTGGGGGACCACAAACGAATCGAATATCAGGCATATTCAATCCTTTCAATCCAAAGTCCTGAGAACTATTGTCAATGCTCCTTACTATGTCTCCAACAAAACCCTTCTCATAAGGATCTCAACATTCCTTTCGTCCTCGACCTCATCCCTACTGAATTTTCAAACATTCTTCAAAAACTTGGCTGTCATCCCAATCCCACGGCTCAGTCATTATCCAGTTCCACGCATCCATATAACCCACCACGCCGTCTAAACTGTCAATGTCACCGAGACCTGTTGTAATAATGTTATTTGGAGTACTGGCACTGGCCAGATTCTCCACTCACGACATGTGTGTGTGAAGTCATGAGCCTTTACTAGCTTCCATTGGCGTTGAATGCGAGTGACGTGGCTGGGAAAGGGGGCAGGGGCCTCTCGGACTCCTGCTTTGCTCTCATTACTGGGAAACAAGCTTAGTTCGGGGACCCCAGCCAAATTGTAAATAGTGTAATTATGGTATGAATGTAAGATTATTTCATTTTTAGAAGTATTGCATTTTTATACTTTATTTTTATTACATTTTCGCTTCTATTTTTTCTTTTTTTTTTATACCGCATGTATATATTTTATTACATTAATTTATGTTATTTTTGTTTTGTTTTTATGGAATGATTGTAACTTACATAGCACTATTACTTATTTCCCCAAAGTGGCAGATTGTAATAATTCAATAAAGTATATTTAAAGAATATAAAAATAATTGTTTAATTAAACTAATGGTAAATCGCCTAGATTAAGGTTTACCCACTCAATAAGCATAACGAATCCGATAATTTTCGATAGACATGCTCTTTGCTTACTCGGGTCACCTGTGATATGTGAAGATGACTTTTTTCCTCCAGATTTTATTTAGAAAAACTACAGTGTACAAGTACTGAAGTTGTTTTTCTAACCCTCAGTATTTATATATGTTCGGGTCTGGGCCTCAACTCTGATTGCCATCTGATTGGTTCATCTTCTTTTTCAGGTTTTTCGGATTCTTCTTTACGACTGGTATGTTTGGAAGCCTTAATTTGCTTAATTTATATCCACCTTCTCTGTTGATTTCTTCTCTGGTGCTTCATTTCCGATCGCTTCTAATATCTTTCTTCCTGTCTTATTATTTCATGTTTTAACCACTCTATTTTGTCAAATCCTATACCATAATCAGTATTATTAGATTTCAAAATATTAGCCGTAGCAATTCAAGAGAGTATTTAACATAATTATTATTATGTAACTCTGATTTAGCTGTAAATACTTTAATAGAAATGTTAAAACATTACAAAGGAAAATGTTTATATCTAGAAGAAGAGGTTTTTTATCTCCACCCTTGGGTAAGCAAAATTAATCATAAAACTATTCTAACTTCCATATAATATATGTTAACGGCCCCAAAGCTGCAAAAAAACTATCACCCCCAAAGCCATTCGGCGGTAATTTGATATCAATAATAAAACACAAGGATGCTATGAAAATGGCCGCAAATATAATAACGAGCGATGGTAATGACAAATGTGCCAAAGGGCGAAGCTATTCCTACCTCCTTGGCTTCTTTCCATTTCTTTATCTAGAGCCTCAGGAACTCTTATGGCTGTCCTTATCAATGATCCTCGTCATAAAACAGGAAGGGGAAATGCCTAAGCAAGGGCTGTGACTCCGCTGGTCGTCAAATGTTTTATAGGGAACCATTTGTATGGAATATCTCACTCAACCTTCCCTCCTCTGATTTCAAAGCATAAAGATAGCGTCATCAGCGAAATCCTCACCTTGCTTACCTTTCCCTATTTAAAAGGTATTATTTCTTTTCTTATTTTATGTGTTTCTTATTCTATCTTTTATTAATCTTATATGGAAATCCACATGCTATGAATATAAAAACTAACAATTAATATAGGATTAAACTGAATGGATAGTTTAAAGAACGCAGAAGAATGACAATTAATAAGAATTTTATTGCATCTGCAACGAAAAACCATTATTATTATTAATTTATTTTATCAAAACAAAAAAAAACCCGTACCACTACGACCCGTGAACGAGTCTGGGGGTTCAGTATATGGTTGAGACTGTACTGTTTCATGGACAACGATTCTGCAAGGAGGTGATTTGTCCTAGGTCACGCTCAACCGCCAGGTTTTTCCCTCTTATTATGAGTACCCTATTTTTATAATATTTTATAGAGGCTGGGTGAGCCCCAAGAGGGTCCTAGATCCTATACGATCCATCTTCCCCCGCAAACAGACTTAATAAAAGTAACTGCCCGCAGCGGGATTTGAACCAGGATTTCCGGCATGGCAACTCAGTGCTCAACCACTGAGCCACTCCGCTCCCTAATTTATTTTATCGGCGGAACATAAAAGAGAGGTATATAATTACAAGTCATTATAATAAGGCTTAACGAGCCTGGGGTTCGATGCCGATACCATCAATCAGTGCTTCCAAGCATCCGTCCACGGACCACCCCCCCTAACACAATTCCTTAACGCAATCTTCCAACCTAGGCCTTGCCCTTCACTCGGACGTTTACCATTCGTTTCATTGCTTATTAACCTTCAATAATATTGATATTAATATTATATCACTTAAATTATATTAACCGGGTGGATATTCTACAATGCCGTGTGTAACTTCTTAAATCCTGGACTGATCCTTTTTTACTTTAAGAAAAAATGTTACTAGGGCATTCAAACCTACGTCACATTCATCCAGCAAGTATACAGGACCGTTCCCATTGTTGGTCTATCGGATCCAGCAGGGAGGAACTTCCAATGCATTTCCACCCCTACATCCGACACCAATGGAACGATTCCCTGCGCGGTAATTTGACCCGCGAAGAACGCTACCCTGTCACAACAAGTACTAAATACTTAATTAATAGGTATCATGCTCTTAAAATAAATATTTTGTATTTTTAAACAACATAACAAATTGTATATAGCATTCCCTTTAGTAGTCATTTGTTTATTAATAAAGACAATTTTTTTTTCTTTTGGTTAAATTCGTTTTGAAATTTGGATTAATATAATTATAATTGTAACAATTAAATTCATTCCTATTTTCCCATTTGTCCATGACTGCTATTTATTTTTACTATCTACTATTTTTACTATTTATTATAAGGTTTACTATCTACACCATTAATTTCTAAAAAATACGTATAACTTATTCTTGGTTCAGTAAATTAATAGCCTAAACAACCATCAGCGCTCATATAAAACTTTTCCGATTTTATCATTATAAATTTGATGGCTTTATAGGATGTAATCTCAACTTTTCACTAATTCAGGCAGGAAACACAACAAAAGAAATTCACCTCAAAGAAGACTGTCTCTATTTGATGAGTCTGTTTGGAATGTTAGTCTGAGATGTACTGCACCTTGTCTTCTATGAATTTTTCCTATTGCATTCTACTTCTAATTTATGTATT